>OX458317.1:21433891-22905536 GCA_949768715.1 Dascillus cervinus
CAAAAGAAATGCCTGTATATCCTACCTGTAAAGGAGCTTTCCAATGCAAAAGCTTGACTATGAAAGATATACAAAAATTTCACTCATCGTTTTATTCATCCAATATTAAAACCAACCAAGATACTTTAATAATAAAATACACACAAGCTGTTCATATTCAGAGACGTCGGCCAAAAAGTGGCATTAAAACTGCCAAACAGTTCCAGGTAAAATGTTTTGTCCCCAATAATAGCAATAAGCGACTAGTCCCTGTATGCCAAAAAAGTTTCGAAACAATTCTTCATATCTCGAGAACAAGGATACACAATGTTGTAAAGCAATTTTATGGAACACACGCTTCCCCTATGGAAAGGCGCGGTGGTGACCATAAGACTTTAAGAAATGCTCAAAAAGTTGATGCCATAATTGCCCATATAAAAACTTTGAAATGTAGTGAATCGCACTACTGTCGAAATAAGGTGTCTGCCAGAATGTATCTTCCATCCGAGCTTAACATCAACAAGCTTTATAGAATGTTCATTCAAATTGAGGGAAATCAGTCGATTAAAAAGTGGTTGTTTCGATTTGTTTTCAACCGTAAATTCAATTTAAGTTTTAAAACACCACAAACCGACGTGTGCTCAACATGTTGTGAATTGAAGGAAAGGATTAAAAAGGCCGAATCAGCTGAGAAACTAAACATCATGGTGGAACAGCGAATACACAAACTTAAAGCTAAAGCATTTTACTCTTTACTAAAAGAAGAGAAGGAACATATATGTACATTTTCATTCGATTGCCAAAAAAATCAAACTCTTCCAAAATTACCAGATCAGTCTGTGTATTATAGCAGACAGCTATACATGCATAATTTCACTATAGTGCAAGGTATCTCAAATCAGCCACTTACAACAGAGAACGTTTTTACCTACTCTTGGACTGAAGACCAATTTCCAAAAGATTCCAATTTAATAGCAAGCGCTGTTTATCATCGCCTAGTAAACACAAGATTTAATGATCATGTTAAAATTGTCCGGTTAGTGGCAGATGGATGCGGAGGACAAAATAAAAATTCGACGTTAATATGCATGTGTTCTGCTTGGTTAACTAAAAAAGCACCTCAACACATTAAAGAGATAGAATTAGTGTTCCCCGTTGTTGGACACAGTTTTCTTCCACCAGACAGGGTGTTTGCCAATATTGAAAAGCGGATTAAAAATATTGAAGTAATTGTCAAGCCAGATTTGTATATTGATATTTTCAAGCAGTCCGCAACTGTAATACAAGTAGATGGCGAATGTAATGTTTTAAATTGGAAACAGGAAGCAGCACAGCACTTTAAACTCCCTAGTTCTTGGCACTTTCCTTTTGCAAAGGCGAAAAGATATTTTATTAAACAAAACTGCACGAAAACAAACGTACTGATAAGAGGAAAATGTCATTACAAAACTTATCTTGGTGCTTACAAGACTGTAACTAAGAAAAATCACACTGTTAGTATGGTTAATCCTGAAGTACTTCCAGAAGGGTGTGCAGTCAAGCTCGCTAAATTAAAAGATGTGCAAAATTTGTTAATAAAACATTATGGTGCTCAATGGAGGAACGACCAAGATTTACAATATTATTCTAGGCTAATTTGCAACGAAATAACTGAAAATGTGAATGATGAAGAAAATGATAATGCAGTAGATGGTCATTGTGTCCGAATGGAAGAAGAACCTAATGTGACTGTATAAAATATTACCTATTTATTTAAACTTTTTGTATTAATAAACTTAGTAACTACGCATGTTTTTTATCTT
The DNA here is from genome assembly GCA_949768715.1 of Dascillus cervinus. Lineage (NCBI taxonomy): Eukaryota > Metazoa > Arthropoda > Insecta > Coleoptera > Dascillidae > Dascillus > Dascillus cervinus. Next base: position 21,435,673 of record OX458317.1, read on the forward strand.
TATGTCTTCATAAATATGCCTGAGAAAATGTTTTCTTTTTTTTGTAAATTTCTGTTTTAACTTTTTTTTATTATGCATATTGGGATTAAAGTGCAATTTAAAAAAAAAAGTTTTTATTTGCTTTCTACCCTCAAGAAAATAATAATATGGTAATAGGAAAGGAAAAAGTCTTAACAAAACCTGCAATCTCCAAAGTTGTTAGGATCAAAAGTAGTCAAATCCAATGGTCAGGATCAAACGATGCAATCTCCATAATGTTTATGTTAATTACATTATAAATACTATTCGCATTTGCAATGCATTATGTTTTTTTGATAACATTGATTCAATGCTGTCTACTGATCATTTATTTGAATTTGTACGGCAAACAGAAATATAGTAGCAGTTTTTTGCGATTTGTCAAAAACAAGGAAGAGTGGAGATTTCATGTTTTGATCCTACACGCCTCAATTAAGGAAGTGGATTTCGAATAGTAAAACAATACTGCAAGCAATTGGTATTAATGAAACGAATAAATCTAACGCGACGGAATTTACTTTTGGAAATGAAAAAATTAAAACATTAGGTTTGATATGGATACCAAATTCAGATTACTTGAGTTATGAAGTCAACAGCACGCCCGACAGCCCGACGTCAACAAAACGAGAAATATTGTCTGTTATATCGCGAATATATGATCCGTTAGGGTTGATAGGGCCATGCATCAATCATTATTCCAAAACTTATACTACAACAACTTTGGTCGCTCAAAGTAGGTTGCAACGACGAAATTCCTGACGAAATAACTGCAAGATGGATAAGATTTAAACATGAGTTGATGTTGTTAAAAGAATTAAAGATACCAAGGGCGATACCATGTGCGAATTATACGTATCTGGAGTTACATGCCTTTTCTGATGCTTCTAAGTTAGGTTACGGAGTATGTGTTTATATCAAAACGATATCAATCATTGGTGAAATATCAGTAGCGTTATTTTGTGCAAAATCGCGGGTAGCTCCATTGAAGGAGGTGACAAATCCCACGACTACAATTATATGGAGCAGTAATAATGCCCGCCACTTTAGTAACTAGAATCATCAAAAACTCAAACAATAAATACGATAAGATATTCTATTGGTGTAATTCGACGGTAGTTCTAAGTTGGCTGCGATTACCATCTTATTCACTGCAACCATTTGTTTTTAACAGAGTAGAGATAATACAAAAATACAAAAAAATTTGATAGTCGAACGAAATGAAACTATGCTTTCTACCTATTCCGCCCACCAAAATATGCCAAAAAGAAATGTTTTAAAATCAAACGAGAAGAAACAAAAGTATATGCAAAAGTTTAATGCGATTGGACGGGTATTAATCAGTTGACCGACGCGACTAATTGGTCGATCTTCCCTGGGGGTTTTTATAAGAGAGTGGGTTTGTTGCGAAAGTATTGATAGCATTTTGACAAGCAATGACGTATTGCTGGTCTCGAAGGCAATATCCAGAATCTCTGAAGAAGCAAATACAATAGTTTTTTGTACCCGGGATGCAATGATTCGCGATGGATTTCCTCAATGATGAGGTAGGTAAGTCGATGATCACTTGGTAGCAAGGATGGGTGCTTGCTTTCGAAAGACAGGTTTGATTCAGCCAAGCGACCGCCCACCCTATATTTCTCGTCAATAGCCAATTGCTGAAGAGTACAAATAGCGAGGTACGCCGATGACTTAACACCGAAACTGACCGTATTGAGACGATATTCCATTATGAGTTGATCGTCAGAGAATCGCCATAAGATTCGCTGATAATCGCGACCAGCAGGCAAAACTCAGATTTGCCTAAACATTTGTTTTATAGCCACGAAGGCGATGACATGAAACCGAAAGTTGAGAAGTATCGAAACACTATCACGTTGTAGTTTTGGGTCCGATAGCAGCAGATCATTTAGCGCGGGACCGTTCGATTGCGCTGAGGCATCAAAAACAACACGAAGTTTAGTGGTAGTACTTTCTGGTTTAAGTACGCAAATGGTGTCGAATAAAAAATGTACTCGAAGTACCAGCGGCATTTCAAGCCGGTTCCATGTGCTCGTAATCTAAGTAGTCTTGCGTGAAAGCAGCGTATTGTTGTTTGAGGTCCGGTTGTTTAGCTAACCGCTGGTTCAAAGCTACGAATCGACGATGCAAGGCTGTGGTTTGCGAATTTCCGAAATTGGGATGATTCGAGGTGAACGGCAATGAAACATTATACCGACCGGTATCGTCACAGTGGATCGTATCAATGTTGAACTTCTCGCATTAAGCATCGTCCGGGGACGTATGCTGCTTGGCTAGAGGCTCTTCAAGTTCCCAGATTTTTTGTAATGATATTAGCGAGGGAGGGTTCCGTGATAGTGGTAAAAAACATGTTTGTACTAGCTGGGGACCCAATACCACTTGGGCCGCAGACGACCCAACCATAAATGGTATTAATGGCCGAGGGTTCCGTTACGGATGTCCCATCAACAATTTCTGGCAGTAATAGGTGGGCGTAGATGTCAAGCATCCAACAACAAATCGATGGCTTGGGATTTAGCAAAATGTGGATCCGCAAGGGTTAGGATTTGATAAATGAACCCAAGGGGTGGCATCTACACTGGGCATCTATAACTGGGCATATTGTCCGCAATTTTTGTTAATGTGTGTAACAACACGTTGCAAGCAGGCGTGGTTGCGTGCACGGGCACGATATCACAATTTAGAACACCGCCCAGAGGTCTGCGTTTTAGTTGATCCGATTTCGGTAACGTCTAAACGGTGCGGTTGGCTCAATCGTCGAAGACAAGCTAGCGTAACGAAGCTACCTTCTTGACTGGCGTTGTCCAGAATGTCACGAAGCGTTTGGTAATTGCCTCGGGCATCTAAAATACGTAACAATGCAGTGGCTAACAAGATCCCGGTTTTTGCTGTGCAACTAGTCATTACCGTTAAAGAAGAAGAGTCAGGGTTAGCAACTGCTTCTGATGTCGATTCTAACGAAGATTGATCCAAGATGGCCTTTTCAAAATGTAACAGCGTGTGATGTGTCGCCCCGTATTTGCCACATCGCGACTTTGTCTCGATGAGCAGCACGAAGACAGTTTATGCATAAGCTGCTTGATTTCAACTAAATCGAATCATTGATGAGGCGTTTTATCTAAAAGTGTCTTACATGAGTAAGTCGAATGTTGTTCACACAGCACAACGATCTATCTAATGCGTGTGAATTTTGTTGTGCACTATTCGACCTGGTGTGCGATTCTCCACTTCGTTCGAAAAGTTTCGTTCGACGAACAATTCGTACGAAAAGTTCCGAACGAAACGGTCAACGCGCATTCTCGACTACGATTCGAAACTTGAGTTTCGAACGAAATTATAATTCGAACGGTGACATGACAACAGTGCAAAATTTCTGTGATCCTAATACATTAAAATAAAAAACTCCAAAACGACGTTGGCGGCATGCTAAATTTGAGCGTGTTGATGCAATCCATTTCAACTTTCGCGCCAAAATTACGTACCTCCAAGCGCATTACTTTAATTTTTCATTCTTTGTATACTGGTGCCGACATTAAACTGGCGCCGGCATTTATATATTGATAAATTACAACTTTTACTTAGTCCATTGCTTACGATTTCCGATATCTATGACCTCCAAACTTTCAAAAACTTAAGTACCGACCGACAGTATTGCTGTCTGATGGACACAATACTAATGACAGTATTTATAGAAAACTTCGACTGAGTTTATCAGAGTGCTCTATCAGTTTTTGTTCGAAATAGTTCAAAATAACGTTTCATTGTGCAATGAAAAAAAAATTAAGATTGAGAAATATAAGCCCGCAACAAAAAGAAATAATGGTGGAATTTTTGAACAGGCATCCGTTGTTACGATTAGGAAGGAAAATGGTAGGGCTCCCAGGACTGTACGCGCACTGTTGAAAACGAAGAGGTTATTTGAGATGCTTTTGAAGAAGGTACCGAAAGCATTAGAGAAGTTGCACAGGAATTGAATATTTCGAAAACTTCTGTACATCGAGTGATGAAGACAGAACGACGACATCCGTATCATTATACGCGTGTGCAACATTTGCAGCCATAAGATTACCCTGCACGACGGGAATTCTGTACATGGCTTTTAAATCTAGAAGAAAACACCCCAAATTTTGTTTCTCGGATTTTGTTTTCTGATGAATCAACTTTCGGGAGAAAAGGATGCTTCAATGCGCATAATTGACACATCAGGGCTGCTAAATTTATTTGCGCAAAAAATGGATTTAAAGCACCCATTCTAATAAATCTTAACGTTCCACAATTTGCAGGTTATATTGCTTAAACGTCAATTTTCGTATACGGAACTCAAATTCGAACGCAAATTTGTGGGCGATGTAAAATTCGTATACGAAATGCGCTTCGCCAGTTCCAGAATACCAATCGGAGATTTTCGTATGACAATTCGCTCGAACACCAAGTTTCGTATACGAAACTCAGTCCAGAATAGCAGCCCTGATCAGGAGAACCGATTTCGTCGCGGGTTGCACCGATTTTTGGTAGACATCTTTTGATTGTGCGGTACCTACAATTTTTAAAATTCGACACTGGCTTTCGAGAAACTCCATCAACCGCTCAAACGTTGCAATTTCAGTTTTTAGATTCCGAATATCGACCTCAAATAATCGACGAGTTTCGGAATCTAATTTTTCCAACATTATGTTGGTCCACAAAAAATCCTCAAGGTTACCAATTTCCAGTGTCTTAAGGGCATCGCGTCCTTCACGGAAATTGTTAACTAAAACTCGAAGATCCTTTGCTGATTCACGATGCAATTTGGAAACGGTGAACATTTTTTGCCAATAGTGTGTAGCGAGTTTACGTTTGTTGCCGCATCTATCGACGAGAATTTGATATACGATCGGATAATTTTGAGCTGATAGAATTAAAGATTTGATCAAATTTAGAGGCTCCCTAGGGAGACTATTTAACAAATATTGGAATTTGTCTACTGAAGCAAGCGCAGCATTTGAATGGATCGCGTTGTCAAAGGATTGAACAAACGCGGTCCAGTCTTCGAAGGTGCCATTAAACGTGCGTAGTAGTATAGCTATGCCGGTTCTGGGACATTTTGATATCAAATTGATATCAAATTGATATCAGTTTAATCGATCAGTGATTCATTTGTTAATGAGGTCATTAACCTAATGAGTAATTAGCTTAATGGGTTTTTAATGGGTTTTTAATGGGTTTTTAATGACCTTTAGGTTTCAAGGTCAACAGGTGCATTCTTATGTGATGACGTCACCAAGTAATTAGCTTAATGGGTTTTTAATGGGTTTTTAATGGGTTTTTAATGACCTTTAGGTTTCAAGGTCAACAGGTGCATTCTTATGTGATGACGTCACCAAGTAATTAGCCTAATGGGTTTTTAATGGGTTTTTAATGACCTTTAGGTTTCAAGGTCAACAGGTGCATTCTTATGTGATGACGTCACCAAGTAATTAGCTTAATGGGTTTTTAATGGGTTTTTAATGACCTTTAGGTTTCAAGGTCAACAGGTGCATTCTTATGTGATGACGTCACCATTTAATTAGCTTAATGGGTTTTTAATGCTTTTTTAATGACCTTCAAGGTCAACAGGTGCCTTCTTATGTGATGACATCACCATGTACTTAGCTTAATGGGTTTTTAATGGGTTTTTAATGACCTTTAGGTTTCAAGGTCAACAGGTGCATTCTTATGTGATGACGTCACCATGTAATTATCTTAATGGGTTTTTAATGGGTTTTTAATGACCCTCAAAGTCAACAGGTTCATTCTTGCATGATGACATCACCATATAATTATCCCAAGTCCACTGGGTGCATTCTTACGAGAGTTTGGCGGATGCTGGTGAAAATCTGAGATAATGCGGTAACTGGCAGATAACTGATAAACAACTATGTGCGATTCAACGCTCATACCTCATGTAGGATATCCAATTATCTGATATCTAATTATCTGATATCTGATATCTAACATATACTTATCTGATATCTACCATTGAATTATCTGATATCTAACATCTAATTATCTGATATCTAACATCTGATTATCTGATATCTAACATCTAATTATCTCATATCTAACATCTAATTATCAGATATCTAACATCTGATTATCTGATATCTAACATTGATATGATTAATAATATACTTGAGTTAAAAGTTTGGAAATTTGTTAAACCCGACAATAAATTTTTAAAGTTCCAACCAATTTAAAGGAAATTCCAGGAATGTGACTGTTAACCTCATTAGAAAGTTTTCTTGTTCTAATGAGTAACTAATTGATAAGAACTCTTAGGAATATTCCCAGTAACCATTTTAGTGCTATATCAAAATAATTGTGAGCGATAGTTATCACAATAACTCACAAAAAATTAATTGTAAAATATGCTCGTTAAACACATTAACTAGAAATCAAAAAAAAAAACATTACATTTTATTGAAATAACTCAAATAATATCTATTCTATAAGTTAGAATATGCTTTGTCTGAGACATAAACTAATTTTCTGAGTCCTAATAAACATTCTCAAAGTCTGAATCTAATTCTTAGAGTCAGAATATGATTTTTCTGAACTAGAATCTAATTCTCTGAGTTAGAATATGCTTTTTCTGAGCCAGAATCTAATTCTCTGAGTCAGAATATGCTTTTTCTGAGCTAGAATCTAATTTTCTAAGTCAGAATAAACTGTACACACACTTGAAATCTAATTTTCTAAGATAGGATAATAACCAATGAATTATATGCTTTTCATATATTTATTCAAAAATTATGTTTTTTGTACATGTATTCTAAATAGATATTGTATTGTATAAAATAAATTAGCACTATTGAATGTAGCCAGCTTCACGCAATTCATTGATAATCGATATGATTTCATGAGAATGACTTAGATTTCCAGCATCCTGCGATGCAACGAGCGTGCGCAGTCGATCAACCAATATGTTAGGATCATCCAAGCTCACATGTTCACTCTCTTGAGCAACCATTGGTGATGGTGGTGATGATGATGATGAAATCATTTTTGTAATAATGTGTTTAAATTTAAAACTGTTATTTTCATGAATCGGTTGATCCTTATTATAATGTTTACGATGAGCGTTTGTTGAAATCACAATTTCTTTATAAGTTTCCAAATCATCTTGATTCACAAAATTCATATTGGGTGACTTTTTGAATAATAACTCGATTAAACCTTTGCTTGTAGAATAATTTACTACACCCACATGAATAAGATTAGTAGTAAAATTAATCGGTGTATCACCAACCATTAGTCGATCTCCTTCAAGCTTCCGTACACCATATACTGTGTCTAATCCTTGTTTATTATCACCCATCAACATCTCAAGGTACACTTTGAGAGAATCATCATCAATCATATTATCCATCTCTCCATTATCAGCATCGTCATCAACATCATCATCATCATCTTCAGCACTGATTGGAACTTCTTGGTATCGATTTATGAGTTGCTGCAGTGGAAAAATCACAGGGTTAAGTAATTCACTTAGTACCCTCACGACTGTATTAACATCGAGCAAGACATGTTCATCTTTGTTTCTCAAATCATCATAAACTGTATTTCCCCCATCTTCCACTCTCGGTTCGATCATGTTTGTAACTTGTTCCGTTTTCGGTTCAGTCTTGATCACAACTTCTTGTTTTACAAGTTCTTGTAGCGGGGTTACCACAGGTTTAAGTAATTCACTTAGTGTCCTTTCAGCTGTAGCCTTATTCAATTTAATCATTTTATACTTTTTACGGATCGCATCACTAGCTGTATCGATTTGATGGAGAACATCTGCATGTTTGTTCTCACTTTCCATATTTACTCAACTAAATCTAAAACGATACTGCTGATATATAGTGATACATAATCTTATAAGCTACATTGGTGAAACTCAGGATACCAACTTAACAAATGGTATTCTACCAAGGAAAATTAAATTCCGACTTAAATAAATCATATTCTAACTCAAACAAATCATATTATAACTCATAAAATTAGATTCAAACGCGAAATACTCATATTCTAGTTCAGACACTTAGATTCTGACTCAGGAATATAATATTCTGAATCATACATATCATATTCTGACTCAGAAAATTAGTTTATGTCTCAGAAAAAGCTTATTCAGACTCAGAAAAAGCTTATTGTGACTCATAAAATTAGTTTATATCTCAGAAAAAGCATATTCTAACTTAGAAAATTAGTTTATGTCTCAGAAAAAGCATATTCTGACTCAGAGAATGTTTATTATGCCTCAGAAAATTAGTTTATATATCAGAAAAAGCATATTCTAACTCAGAAAATTAGTTTATGTCTCAGAAAAAGCTTATTCTGACTCAGAAAAAGCTTATTGTGACTCAGAAAAAGCTTATTGTGACTCAGAAAAAGCTTATTGTGACTCAGAAAAAGCTTATTCTGACTCAGAAAAAGCTTATTGTGAGTCATAAAATTAGTTTATGTCTCAGAGAATGTTTATTCTGACTCAGAAAATTAGTTTATGTCTCAGACAAAGCATATTCTAACTTATAGAATAGATATTATTTGAGTTATTTCAATAAAATGTAATGTTTTTTTTTTTGATTTCTAGTTAATGTGTTTAACGAGCATATTTTACAATTAGTTTTTTGTGAGTTATTGTGATAACTATCGCTCACAATTATTTTGATATAGCACTAAAATGGTTACTGGGAATATTCCTAAGAGTTCTTATCAATTAGTTACTCATTAGAACAAAAAAACTTTCTAAGGAGGTTAACAGTCACATTCCTGGAATTTCCTTTAAATTGGTTGGAACTTTAAAGATTTATTGTCGGGTTTAACAAATTTCCAAACTTTTAACTCAAGTATATTATTAATCATATCAATGTTAGATATCAGATAATCAGATGTTAGATATCAGATAATCAGATGTTAGATAATTAGATGATTAGATGTTAGATATCCGATAATTCAATGTTAGATATCAGATAATTAGATGTTAGATATCGGATAATTCGATGTTAGATACCTGATAATTAGATGTTAGATATGAGTTAATTAGATGTTAGATATCAGAAAATCAGATTTTAGATATCAGATAATTAGATGTTAGATATCAGATAATTCAATGTTAGATATCAGATAATTATATGTTAGATATCAGATATCAGATAATTAGATATCAGATAATTGGATATCCTACATGAGGTATGAGCGTTGAATCGCACATAGTTGTTTATCAGTTATCTGCCAGTTACCGCATTATCTCAGATTTTCACCAGCATCCGCCAAACTCTCGTAAGAATGCACCCAGTGGACTTGGGATAATTATATGGTGATGTCATCATGCAAGAATGAACCTGTTGACTTTGAGGGTCATTAAAAACCCATTAAAAACCCATTAAGCTAATTACATGGTGACGTCATCACATAAGAATGCACCTGTTGACCTTGAAACCTAAAGGTCATTAAAAACCCATTAAAAACCCATTAAGCTAAGTACATGGTGATGTCATCACATAAGAATGCACCTGTTGACCTTGAAGGTCATTAAAAAAGCATTAAAAACCCATTAAGCTAATTAAATGGTGACGTCATCACATAAGAATGCACCTGTTGACCTTGAAACCTAAAGGTCATTAAAAACCCATTAAAAACCCATTAAGCTAATTACTTGGTGACGTCATCACATAAGAATGCACCTGTTGACCTTGAAACCTAAAGGTCATTAAAAACCCATTAAAAACCCATTAGGCTAATTACTTGGTGACGTCATCACATAAGAATGCACCTGTTGACCTTGAAACCTAAAGGTCATTAAAAACCCATTAAAAACCCATTAAAAACCCATTAAGCTAATTACTTGGTGACGTCATCACATAAGAATGCACCTGTTGACCTTGAAACCTAAAGGTCATTAAAAACCCATTAAAAACCCATTAAGCTAATTACTCATTAGGTTAATGACCTCATTAACAAATGAATCACTGATCGATTAAACTGATATCAATTTGATATCAATTTGATATCAAAATGTCCCAGAACCGGCATAGCTATACTACTGTGCGTAGCGGAATTTTTGGACGACGAATGTTTTTTTCCGCATGCGTTGCTACCGACAGGTTTCGAGCTATGCGTCTCAAGGAACAGAGTATCTATCATGAATCATTTTCATCTCATAGAAACCCTTTTTCGAACCACATCTCCGCTTCATAGTCAGCGTCTGGTTGATTTGAAATGTGGCCAAGGATTACATCGTGTACCCCTTCGAACTTTGTGAAAAGACCACACATGCGGGTATAACGTATACGGAACAGTGACCTCATTGCTTCCTCTGATAATGCCGATTCAGCAAGTTCATACGTTTCCGTTAGCTGCTTTTTGCCTTAAGTTCTTTGAGCTTTGCTGCCATTTTTATTGTTTGAATTGATGAAATATAAACACGAATCGATGATAGCTAAATAGTGGCAATTAGTTATTACGGTACTGTCTCAAATTCGTTAATTAATTTTCAAAATTCGCACGGAAGTCAACTTCTCTCTCGACAAGCAGGCAACTAATTTCTTAATGTGACTTTGGGGTCAAGTGCGCGGAGTTCGCCAAAACTTAAAAGTGCGCGGACATCTCGAAAGTGAGGACAGAACATATCTGGGTGTGTTAGAGTATGGTCGCGAGCTAATTCAGCGAAGAAAAGTTTCTTTTCTTTTCCTAATGGAAGTTTTAAGTGCTACGAAGCGGAAAATATCGTGCCGAAAATAACTGCCGGCCCACCGGGACACCACAATTGAGAAAATCTACCCGGATGACTTCTCCAACACGAAATAACCGAGGATGAGCCGCCGGCACATGGACCCCAACACATAGACATCGTAGCTAAGTTGATCCTTACTGATTCTTGTATTTGATGCATTTGTTGCATTTGTTGTTATTTGTGCATTTGTGATGCACTGTTGCGATTTAATGGCCTTCAGCCGTGTGGGTATCCTTTCTCTTTAATTTACATTTATCAAGTAATTAATAAATGTTTAATTTCAATTTGTGAAGTAATTTAACTAGTCAATACAGTTGTTATCTTGTTTGTGATCTTTTCTGTAACCCGCATCGTCGAGAGAGAGAGTTCTGCTTTACCTCCTCTCGTGATATTTCGACCACCCAAAAGCAGTGGCGCCCTAACAACTTCCGGAGCAGAAGGAGAGAACGCTTCCCAGTTAACCTCGAGGGCATAACTTAGAATCCATCCCTTCGCCGACTTGAGTTTAGCGGGCAATTGTAACTACGCGGCCGGGAAACCCGTAGCATAGTTACAAAACAAGACTACTACAAAATGTACTAAAGACCACGCGTGCGCATTAAATGACGCCAAACAAACGAAAATAAACGACGAATAAACGAAAGTGAACGATTTCGAAAGTGGCGAATTAATAACGCGAATCGTTATCAATTGACGCCGAACAGGCGAAAATAAACGACGAATAAACGAGAATAAACGATTTCGAAAGTGGCGAATTAATAACGAGAATCGCTATCAATTGACGCCGAACAGACGAAAATAAACGATGAATAAACGAGAATAAATGATTTCGAATGTGACGAATTAATAACGCGAATCGTTATCAATTGACGCCGACAAGCGAAATTACAAACTATAAAGAAAATGACTACCCGCTTGCGATGGTTCAAATACCTAATCCGGCTGTCGAAGGACCAAAATGTTTAACGATGAAGAAATTTCTTGTTTGCGGAAGTCTCGTTCGAACTGGTCTGGGATCCTGTAGTGAGGATCTTGTAGAACTGTGTTAATTGTTTTAACTTGTTACGAAATAAGGACCAAAATGTTTAACGTCTTGCTTTTAGTGTCACAATTTTTCTACTTAGTTGTTTACTATTCCAAAGTTTATATGATTCTTTTTGAATTTTGATAGTCGAATGAATAAATGAAACTATGCCTTCTACCTATACTGAACAGTTAGATTCATTCTTCAGGATAAAACGTCAATACGTGAACGTCCGCATCCAATTCATGTTGCTGATTTTTGTGATGTTTCAACAGCATCGTAACCGTTTTAGAATTTATCACATCCCCGAACGGTTTTTCTCGAGCCCACTTTCCCATTCGGGTGACCAGCGGAACTTTGATTACCTCTCTGATAGAACCGTTTGTTAGCCTTCTCATTGCCTGATTTGCCTGTTCACTTAATAAAGTTTCGTGGGCGGCTAAATCTTGTTCTTCGGTCGTTAAAAAATGCGCTTTTTTGTTTTATCATCGTTGAGTTTTCGAACTTTGTTCGACGATGTCATCGCGACCTATTGCGCTCGGGTTAGAAACATGAGCTCTCGCATATTTGTGTCCTCGTTTTCCTTGAGAGTTATTCAGAATCCTCGTCGCGTCCGCCACGGTTGTGTCAACGTAACGCATAATTTGCAAATACTTTTTTCTTTGGTTCTATACTATATAATACAACAAAAACAATTCAATTGCCTTTATTAAACGATTTTTATAATGAATCTATAATTATATTATACTAGGTGAAATGCCCGGCTTCGCTCGGTGTACAAAATTTGGTGGCTGTAGGGCACTTCTTTCTATGCGAAAATATGTTTGGGCGATCCCCCCCCCCAATAAGATTCATTTCTGTTCAAAATTTGATAGCTGTAGGACATTTTTTTCTATGCCAAAATATGCTTGGGTGATAAGCCCCCCCCCACTAAGATGCACTTGTGTACAAAATTTGGTGACTTTAAGACATTTCTCCCCCCCCGATCGGCACCAAACTTCACAGGGACACTCTCCAGGCTATGTTAGAGTATTCCTGAAAATTTCATCAAAATCGGTTAAGCAGTTTCCGAGTCTATAAGCTACATACACACATACATACATACATCCAATTTTATATACAGGCTGTTCACGAAAAAACGCCCCACCTCCTAGCTCTATTATTAGGAGTCCAATTGTAACAAACGATACGTCAAATTAAATGGTTTAAAAAGTACTACAAAGTGTAGCTCAAACATAATTTTTACCTGTTTCTCCATTCAAAGACCAAAGGTCAACTTCATTTTTTCAAATTACAACCTTATATTTTTCTTTGACAATTTGATAGAGATTTTTTTTCTGAATTCAATGATGTATCACAATCAATATTTCTGATTTATTTTAGGGTAATAAAAAAATTAAAATAATAAATGATATTATTAGCAGTAGGCTTTGAAAAATAACTGAAATAAATAACCGTTTTCACTTTTAAAAAGAGAACTGTTTTTACATAAAGTAGTGAATTTTGAAATATGATATTATTTATTAATAAAATTTATTTAAAAGTTCTGATATCTTTATTTCAATACAAAAGTACATACTGATTGTTATTTAAGCTAACCTGAGCGTAGAAAATGAATGAACGCAACAAAGAAAGCTGAATGGGATAATTTTCTGATGTGGGTAATATCTTGTAATTCGTGCACTTTTTAATAAAAATATTGTGTTTCAAAGCACAGTCTATCTTTATGCTGGCGGCATGCCATTCAGGTGAATGAATAAACAATCTCTACTGTGAAGTTGGGAGTGATTGTCAGCTTTGTTAACAAATTAATATTGTACAAAGATTAAACTGTGGGATATTTTGACATAACTACTTTTTGTCTTCTATATTTTCTAATTTTGAACTTCTTATGTCCATTCTACCTTCTAGTTTTTCTAATTTTGAAATTACATCCCTTAACGAGGCTGTTAATTATTGGAAGGAAATTTCTAATTCGCCTTTACTTCCAAAAGAACTTTATATTCAAAGAAATTGGGACTTACCTATCTGTGAGAAAATATTTCAAAATTTATTATCTTCCTCAAATATCACACAAAAAGCTATCTTATTAGCTAGATCTGAACTTGAATCTGGAGCTTGGCTTGAAGTTCTTCCATCTTGTAAATTAGGTACTCTTTTAGAAAAAAACTTTTTACAAATTGCAATTTCACTTAGACTGGGCATCAATTTCTGTCATCCTCATATCTGCTCGTGCGGTTCTTCTGTCGACTCGTTGGGTCATCATGGTTCATCGTGCATTAAAAGTGCTGGTAGACTCTCTCGTCACAGCTGTAATAATGACATTATTAAACGTGCTTTCTCTTCTGCCAACATCCCTTGTATCCTTGAACCTAATGGTATTCTGAGGGATGATGGCAAACGTCCAGATGGTATTACAGTTATTCCATGGAAAGTAGGTAAATCTTTAGTTTGGGATTTTACTTGTACGGATACACTTGCCCCTTCACATTTCACTGATTCTTCATTTTCCGCAAGATCTGCTGCACACTTGGCAGAAAATCTTAAGAAAAAAAAATATAAGGCAATTTCTGCTGATTATTTTTTCGTCGCCTCCGCTGTGGAAACTTTGCGTCCTTGGAGTGCTGATGCCCTTTCTCTCCTTGAAGATTTGGGGAGGCGGATTGTTCAAACAACGGGAATTCCTCAAGTTAAAACATATTTGAAGCAACGAATAAGTTTGGCTATACAGAGAGGCAACGTTGCTAGTGTTCTTGGTACAGCCACGCTTTCTTCTTCTCTTAATGAGTTATTTTATTTATTCTAGTTATTACTTATGTTATGTTATTCTATGTTATCGTTAAGCAAATGTACCTAAATTGAACAATACTTTAATATAACCATTTAGTATTTAATCACAAATTAAAATCAATATGTAGTATGTAGTAAATATATTATGGGTAGGAAGAGGCGAACCTGTTTTATAGCCTCCAAGTTCGCCTGATTTAAACCCTCTAGATTTCTTTCTTTGAAGATATTTGAAAACATTGACCCATAGTACTCATGTAAATAGCCTTGGGGAGCTGCAGCCACAAATTAATAAAAAATGCCAACAAATCCGAGTAGCCCAAGCAAAATGTCACCAAAAGAGGGGTTACCCTACAAAAGGTTGGTCAGGTTTGGTTTTTTGATATGTTTTATCATAAATGCCCCTAATGTAAATGTTCAGTTTTTGACCTCGTGACTTTTCTGGAAGGTGTTGAAAATGGGGGTTGAACTTAAAAAAAACACGTTTTTGAGTACGCTGCACTGGTCCAAGGGTGTCAATAGCAAAAAAAAATTTTGCACTTCTGTGCCCCATGGAATGTAAAATTTTTGAGATTGGTTATAATGGGCAGGTTTGAGAGCACAATGAAACAATACTAAATATAGGAAGTTTTTTCAATAATTTTCCAAGTTTGATTGCTCGCCGTGTGGTCATTTTTCATCCGATTGGATCAAGCAAAAAACCGTAGTAAAGAGCATTTAATGCCCATTACACTGCCATATCATTTGTTTCGATGTAACCAGTGCATCAGCCTGGAGCGCACAAAACGTGAGATAACAACAAAAACAGTTAATTTGGGGTTTAAGCAATCAAAGTGATGAACTTCAAAAAATCGTAACTCATAAACTATTGCTCCTAGAGTAGCGGTCTCGATTCGATTCTGAATGCCTATATCGTCAGGTATTTAAATGAGTCAAAAAAAATTTTTCCCAAAAAGCCGTTTGCGCAGCGTACTCAAAAACGTGTTTTTTTAAGTTCAACCCCCATTTTCAACACCTTACGGAAAGGTCACGAGGTCAAAAACTGGACATTTACATTAGGGGCATTTATGATAAAACATATCAAAAAACCAAACCTGACCGACCTTTTGCAGGGTAAAAATACATTTTTACTGGGCTAGAGTCAATGAGGGGATTTTAAAAAGAGTTCGAATATCCTTCAGACTAAGATGTCGTGCCTGCTTAGAAGTGAAAGGAGAACACTTGGAACATCTTTTGTAACTTTGTTTTTCGTATTTGCTAGTAGCTTCCTTTGTTTGTTTCTACATAATGAATAATAAATGTTTCCTTTTCTCCGAAACCGTTACTTTGCAGACCCATGTTAAGACTTTTTTTATTTATTTTGGTGCATACCACTACTTCTTTAAATATTTTACAATCCAACTATGACAAGAAACTGCAAGTTTTTGCAAAATAAAAAAGGAGATACAAAAAGAATAAACTTTCTTGTCTCCGAAACCGTTACTTTGCGGGCCCAAGTTTATTAAGACTTTTGGTTATTTTGGTTCAACCTCTTTAATTATTTTACAGTCTTTTTTAACACCCTGTACACAGGGCCAATTTTTAGGTAGAGTTTGGCAATACATTTGGTGCATTTATGATTTCACGCTTCAAGTAGTTTACAATGGGCCCTCAACATGCAATGGAAATGCAAGGAGCGACGCGTGCCTATAAATTCTAAATTTGCTTACCTCCAGATCTTTATGTAAAGCTACACGGGGTGATGTTAGGGAAACTTTAACATTTAAGCGATTAAATACTTTAAATGTAACTTATGCATTTAACTAGTTGCCATCAATATCACTTTCACCGCTAGAGTTTTCGCTTAAATCTATTATAAATGAGTTACAAGCTGCTTTCTATACAAATATAATATATTCCAATACACCCCTGAACGGAGTTGTCTAACCTCGGCACGTGCCGCTCCTTACATTTACCTAATCCATTTGGGCCCGGTTGTAAAATATTTAAAGCGGGAAGTCATAAACACACTATAAGTATTGCCGAACTATACGTTTATTTACATTGGCTTTGAAGAGTTTTGCCTACCTACCTTGCTTCGTTTTGTAATTATTTATTTATTTATTTATTTATTAATTATTTGTATTAAAACAACGCGACATGATGCCGACGTATGAAATTTTATCATTAGTTTATGCAACTTTTAATTTGTAAAAATGTTTGTGTATAATGTATCATTACCACATTACGTTCCATCACTTGTTTACTTTCATTATCCGTATCTTACCTTATTGTAATTTTCCGAAATCTTATTAAATATGTTTTGATTTTTACTTTTATTGTTTCTTAATGTTGTGTTTTGTTCTTTGTTTTGATTATTAATTTTATTACTTTTAATGGCTCCTTCATTATGCAAAAGGATTGTTTCATTGTAAAAGAGAAGAGTTAAGAATTCTGTTGAAGCCAGTAACGCTGCTAAAATTACTGTACCACATATAATATTAAAATGTTAAGTGTCTTTTTAAATTCATCAAACTTAAACGTTAAAATAAAATCTTCAAAAGTTCTTTCGATCTGTTGGGTGGATGAAATTTAATACCAGACGTTGAAAATAAAATATAAGTTTTATGGGCCAATAGAAATATTCATGTAACTTGTTACTGAATAAATAATAATTTAAATTGATGTTTTGATGGCGAGGTATGCGTTTTGAAGAAGGTCCCAATAAACGCAATTTGTGTTTTTCAAGAACTGAAAGTTATAGTTGAATTTGAACCTCACGCAATTGTTTTTTTGCAAATTTATACCTACTCTTACAGAAATGTTCCTTTTAGGTTTATAATACAGTGGGTAATCGATTAACGAACAAGACTGCAAATAAATCGGACAACAAACATTTTCGCTGAAAATTTTGATATCTGGACAATGAACGCATCTTCAGATAAGGAACACCTTGCACTACATTTGTAGAATTGTATTGTTCACTGTTGCATACCAAAATCATGATTGTTTTCACATAATACGGATAACCATTATTACGTAATAAATTTACACAAAATAAGACCACAAAAAATATTAAATGTCTATTATCGCATAGTGAACAACTCGGATAAACTCGGTAAATTTTTTAACATAAATTAAATATAGAATATTTACATTAATTTATTTAATGCCTGGTTGACACTCTACTTTTTGTAGGTACTGCATGAATAAAGCTTACGGTGTTAACGTAAGGTGAAAAGAATGATGTCTACACAGTTAATAAATTATCATAAATGTGTGAACAGTAAGAATGTGAAATGAAAGCGACTAAATTATGATCATCACATTCAGTGTTTTAATAATTTACAAATATGGAGCTGATTAACGAGATAATTATCGCAGCAGATTTGAGTAGTCCAAAGTAAGATATCACACGAATAGCAAGGCAAAGAATAATAGAGTGCCACTGTATCTAAATTAAAGAAAATAAATTTGAACTCCATTCTGTATCTTGAAGATGAAAATTTTCCCAACTTACTGGAGCTTTTCAAATAAAGTTTCACTCCAATTTAACTTTATACCGATGACTTGAAAAAGTTTACAATGAAAGAGTTTTTAATGCCCACATATTGAATAGGTATGAACCAATAATTTTACAAAGCTGGATACTAATTTTAAAGCCAATTATCCATATTTAGCTAATATTTAAATCTATTTTCTCATCATTTCAAAATTAATCATCTTTTTCCACTACTGTATTTTCTGTTACATTCCTGCAATCATTTACTAAACTAGTCACGACCATTTTTATTCTAATATTTCCAAACAATTTGTTTCTTACATCAAAGCACATAATAAAAAAGTAACCATTAAACATTAGAATTTACAAGCTGAAATTTTCATAATATACATAGAAACCTCAATGCAACCATATCAACTGTATAAAAAATGGAATAAAAGAAAATCAATTTTAAATATGAATCCAAATCATAAAACTTACTTAAACGATCATGTTGTTAATATGAAAAATATTAAATTTAAACAGTACGCAGAATAATATGAACTCCTGAATCTGTAAACACTGGCTCGCTCAACTCTCCAACTTTAAGTGCAAAAGCTGCATCTTCAAAAGGCTTCTGCATGGCATCTCTACCAAAAGGACCCAAATCCCCTCCGCGGCGTGCAGACGAACAGTCCGAATATTTTTGAGCTAAATCTGCAAACGAGACTTTTCCTTGGACTATTTGCTCACGATACGCTAAAAATAAAATGAATATAACAATTATTACTATTATATAACAGTTATACATTTTACTAAATCTAGGGCTTCATCTTTCGTACGGGTAATTTTATCCTCTCTCCACGAGGATGGTCTACGAGAATCCTTATGTTTAACAAGAAGATGTGAACATTGAACTTGATCAGGCCCACTAGATGTAACAGGTTCAGCTGGCTTATCGGGAGCATCCCATTGTGATTCTTTGGTATATATGTTTAAATAATAGTGTTGGCCTAAAAATTAAATTAAATGTAAAGATGGCGCATATGTTTAAATATTTTTGGTATCTTAACAATTTACAAAAATAACATTTCTAAAGTGACCAAGTTTTATGATACCAAACAAGACGTAATGTAAAAAAGTAATGCATTGGCAATTTTACTTGCCGCGTAAAATTGACCTGATTAGGCTAAATTTACAAAAATTAAATTAATCTAAAAACACTAACCAGTCGACCGGCTTAAACGTTTTTCCCAACCTACCGGGAGATGTTCGTCCGCCATTTTTCTTAAATCAAAAGTCGCTTACGCGCAAGCGACATCTATAGGAACGCACACCTTTCTAATCTCGAAACGTTGTTTAGATCGGCAAAAAACGTTAGCACTCGACATTTCCTTTATTCTAATTGGATGAATGTCTAATGTTGTACCTGTTAATTGTAAAAGAACAATCTTATATCAGCAGTTAGATGACGTTAGGTACAGTTATGAAATTATCCACACAACGTGGCAATCAGCTGGGTGGCGACAGTTCGATTTATGTTGTCGGTGGTTTCGGTTCGTGCCTACGTTCTTATCTGAGTAAACATTAATGATCATTTCCTTTTTTATTAAAAACAAAACAATGTTTGTTTCCATGTATTAAAATTACAGGGTAAATAAATGGGAAACTGAAACCAAACCGTACATAAATATTATTAAATTTATGTGTAGTGACATTCGATTAAGTTAAGAAAGTGTAGCGACGTAATTTTTCCATTGAAACACAGGAATATCTGCATATTTGACAAGGTATGTAAGTATATAATTTTTATATTTAATCGTTAATTATTTCATCTTTAATATGGCATATAGATTTTCCACTCGCGGGCTTCTTTAAATAGGTCAATAACATTCGTACCACTTGTTCGACGTTCTAAGTTTACAGTCGATGGAGAAATTTAATTGAAATGCTTGTTAAATTATAACTGCGATTTACTATTTGAATAATTAATTACTCGATATTTTTCAATTCTCAATTTTATTGAAAATGTGGTTAGATGATTATTGATGTTTAGGTATCACCATCCACTATTCTATTCAATAATCGATCCGATGTAAAGTGTCACGAATTATTTTTATTTTTATTCGATAAGATCAAATATAATTTAAAGAAGCGAGTGATCCATTTTAGATACCTATAATGTATTTAGGTAATTCATTATTTCAAAAAGTTAGGTATTGCAACAACTGTTTTTTGTTTCCTAATTATTTTATATTGTTTTCTACAAATTGAAATGATCAATTTTGCTATTGGTTTATTCTATAACATATAATGAATAAAAAGCTGAATTGTGTAATACTTTGTAAGCTATTTCCACTTCAATTTAAAATTGCACGATACGAAATTTTCAATTGCAATAGCATAATAATTTATCTACGTCAAAACTTCATTTTTATATAAAGACCAAGTTCATTTATTCATTTTACTGAACATATTGTTGCAAGCCCTGTACATTTAAAAGTTAAAATATCAAGTTACAGACACAAGTGTTCGATTTTCTGAAGCGTAACAAATCGCAGACCGGACCAATAAATTAACGTCTTCGACGCAAAACTTAAAGTCACCCCAAAAAATATAAAAGAAAAGAGTCTCACAAGTGCTTTCACGAGTATCAGTCAAGAACCAGAAAATCGCAGTTGTTACAACCCTTAAATCGTTCGACTTTAAACAACCCAATTTTTCTTCATTTACAACTATAAATGTTTGTAATCTAGGTTAAGTTAGTGTTAATTAGTGAATAAAATACTTTTGAGTTACGAGTATTCTCTCATTAAAAATACGCTCTGGTGGCAGCGGCGGAGGTTTCCAACAGGATTCTCCATCTTTTTGGTGGCAGCGGCGGGATTTGCCAGGACTTCGAGAGTGTACCCAGGAATCTGGATCTACCGACGAGGTTGTGTTTCATCACTTAATTTGGCAAACGAACTTAACGTAAGTACGAATATACTGTTCTAATTCCCAACATGTCTACCGATTCCGATCGCGCATCCCCAATTCCACTCGAAGAGGATGTACATTTAAAAGTAAAATTAGGTTTAAGCACGTTATTCCATTTTATCAAGCCATTTAACGGTAACCACGACAATCTGACACAATTTATAACAAATGTAGACAGTGCATTTCAACTAGCCAGCGCTAGTCAAACGGGTCCGTTGTTGCGTTACGTTTTTTCCCAACTTTCAAGTAACGTTATCAACGAAATCAACATCGACGAAGTTACATCTTGGACGCAATTCAAACAAACACTGAAAAGATATTACAGCGTTATAAAGGACGTCGCTCAATTGCACGAAGAATTAGAGACGATTCGTCAAAAACCGAACGAAAGTGTTACCGATTTCTACAAACGACTAGATCAAATAAAAACAAATTGCATTATCGCTGAAGAAAACGATGAAAAAAATGACTGCGACGAGATCCCAGCATTAAAACGCGCAATTCAAAGAACTGCTCTGCGTAGATTTATTCTACATTGCAATCCGCACATATCACAGATGTTAAGAGCTCGCGATATTACAACTCTAAATGAAGCATTTTCTATAGCGCTTCAAGAAGAAAAGATTGGAAATTACACAAGGGTCGTTCCCTTCCCTAATACTCAATACTGCACATTTTGTAAGAAAAATAATCATTCGACTCAAAATTGTCGTAGAAAGAATCAAGAACGTCAACATGTTCCTCCAGAAAACCCTAACCGATCTTCATACGATCCCAATAAATTTTGCAACTATTGTAAAAACAAAGGACACAGCATCACGGAATGTCGAAAACGAGAGTACAAAAATTCGTTGAGACTGAATCAAAATCAACAACCTCAGAGACCAGCGACAAATCAAAATCAACAATTTACGAGACCGATGACGAATCAAAATCCTTTTCCGAGATCCGGCATAAGTCAACTCGAATCATTGGATGATCCTCAAATCGCAAACGACTTCAAACAGATTTCCACACTACAAGCGGGAAATTTAAAATCGATAACATTCATATCGACAAATTCATCTCGAAATTTAAAATTGCTTGTCGATACAGGAGCATCATTGTCTATAATTAAACATACGGCAGTTGATCCTCAATTAACTTACCTCGACCAGAAAGAAAAACAATTATTGATGGGAATAAACCCCAACGAACCTATTTCGACAATTGGTTCCGTACGCATCCACTTACAGCACGGAAATTTAGAAATTACACCGAAATTACACCTCATAAATGCAACAAAAATCTACACACCTTTTGATGGCATCTTAGGAAATGATTTTTTCCAAACAACAAATTCTGAAATTAACTACAAAAAGGATGCAATTTTAATAAACAACACACTCATTCCTTTTGATAGTAACGACAAAAATTGTATAACACTCGCTCCACGTACTGAATTCATCACGACGTTCACGACAACGATCGATTCGCCGAAAGAAGGATTTATTCCACAGAAAATAATAGACGACGGGATCATTATCCCAAATGTAATAACTACAGTGCGAAATCGAACTGTAACGATTCCATTAATAAATACGTTAAACGAATCAAAAACCATACTTCTACCGACATTACAATTGGAAGAATTTGAAATTCCCCAACCAACTTTAGAGCCAACCTATCACCATTCGAACCGAAATCATCTGGTAGCACAAAAACTACGAATAGATCACCTAAATGAAGAGGAAAAATCAACACTATTCCAATTGTGTTCCGAATATCAAGACATTTTTCATCTTCCCGGTGATAAGCTAACGAACACAAATTCAATTTCTCATGAAATTCCTACCATATCAGAACGACCTATTTTTACCAAGACGTACCGTTACCCGAAGGTACACGAAGAGGAAGTAAAGAATCAAATCGACAAAATGCTCACCGAAGGAATTATACAACCATCTTTTTCAGCGTTCTCTAGTCCTGTTTGGATAGTACCTAAGAAAGCCGATGCTTCCGGACAAAAGAAATGGCGTCTCGTGGTAGATTACCGAAAATTGAATGATGTTACAACCAGTGATAATTATCCTTTGCCGAACATCGAGGAGATACTGGATCAATTAGGAAAATCGACATATTTTACTACATTAGACCTCGCATCAGGTTTTCATCAAATACCGATGGATCCAAAAGACCGACCTAAAACAGCATTTACTGTTCCTTACGGACATTACGAGTACAACCGAATGCCTTTCGGACTCAAAAATGCTCCGGCTACATTCCAGCGCCTAATGAACAACGTTTTAAGTGGTCTTACAGGCATCAAAGCTTTTGTTTACTTAGACGACGTTGTAGTCTACGGAAATACTTTACATCACCATGCAATTAATCTGCGAAGTATATTTGAACGACTTCGACAACATAATCTTAAACTCCAAACCGAAAAGTGTGAATTTTTACGAAGAGAAGTCTCATATTTAGGCCATACTATATCTGAAAAGGGTCTCTTGCCAAATCCTGACAAGATTAGGGCTGTTCAAGAAATTAAAACTCCAAAAAATCCGAAGGACATCAAATCATTTGTAGGTTTAGCCGGATATTATCGAAGATTTGTTAAAGATTTT
Organism: Dascillus cervinus; assembly: GCA_949768715.1. Taxonomy (NCBI): domain Eukaryota; kingdom Metazoa; phylum Arthropoda; class Insecta; order Coleoptera; family Dascillidae; genus Dascillus; species Dascillus cervinus. Next base: position 21,459,303 of record OX458317.1, read on the forward strand.
TCCCTTATCGTCAAACCTCTAACGAAATTACTAAAAAAAGATGCTAAATTCGAGTGGACGGATACATGTCAGAAGGCGTTTGAAAAATTAAAAGAAGTATTATCGGAGGATTTGATTTTACAGTATCCCGACTTTTTAAAACCATTCGTTCTCACAACTGATGCATCTAACGAAGCGATAGGTTCAGTGTTATCACAAGGTACTATTGGTCAAGACTTGCCTGTCTCATACTATTCGCGATCATTAAATAACGCAGAACACAATTATAGCACCACAGAAAAAGAATTATTAGCAATCGTTGACTCAGTAAAACATTTTCGACCTTATTTGTACGGACAAAAATTCATTATTGTGACCGATCATAAGCCATTAACATGGTTAATGAATTGTAAGGATCCTACAAGCAGATTAGTACGATGGCGATTGAAACTAATGGAATACGACTACGAAATTCGTTACAAACCCGGCAAATTAAATTCTAACGCCGACGCGTTAAGTCGACCGATTCAACAAATCAATTCAACCCCCTTTTTATTCGACGAATTCCAAAAATATCACCAACAGACAATTGAAGTGCATGAACCTAAGTATAACACATCACCCATCTCGAAAATTTTAAACCTTGTTATACCTATGTCTTGCGACGCAGATATTTCTAATCCAGGATTCGATTATTTACGAAAATCATTACCTGACAGAGATTTTTCAACAAACGTATTAAACGAAGTTATATCATTAGAACTTCCCAATCAGACCGTTTACTTACTGTTTATAAAGAAAACTTTCTCAGAAAGCACAACGTACGAAAACCTTTTCGAATCTCTAAAATCTCTACGTTCACTTTTGGATCGTAAAAAAATTAAAAACTTCGCAATCGTCGATCCAAGCCCGCAAAACTCCACAATCAAAGCAGACACTTTTAATTCGATGCTACAGTATTTTTTCAGAAGTTTTAAATACCAACTTTTTGATAACAAGAGAACAATTTTAATCACAATTAATGAAATCAACAAATGTCTCAAGGACAATCACGACCATCCCATTTCAGGACACCAAGGATTCGATAGAACCTACGACAAAATTAAAAAGCTCCATTATTGGACCAATATGAAGAAAGACATCAAAGATTACATTAAAAATTGTGTCATTTGCCAAAAATCGAAAACTAATTTTAAACCGAATAAATCGCCAATGGAAATAACGACAACCTCAACAAAATTCTTAGCAAGGATTGCTCTAGACGTAGTAGGTCCTTTGCCGATTACAATAAATGACAAACGATTCATCTTAACAATCCAAGATGACTTAACAAAATTCATTCAAGCGTACTCAATCCGTAATCACAACGCGCACACTGTTGCTCTTAAATTTTTAAAGTTTTGCACGCAATTCGGATTTCCAGAAAGCATTCTCACCGATCAAGGTAGGGAATTCATCTCTGCAACGTTTAAGGAATTCCATAAAATTCTTAGCGTAAAGCAAAAATTTTCAAGCCCGTATCACCCTCAAACGAACGGTTCGCTAGAACGCACGCACATGACTTTGAAAGATTATTTTAAATGTTATGTCAACGAGAATACCGACGATTGGGATGACTACCTCAAACAAGCTGTGTACTCGTACAACTCGCACGTACACAAGAGTACCAATTTCACCCCTTATGAACTAGTTTTTGGAAATGATCCAAAAATCCCCAAAAATGTGACAACTAAAACATACAACGAATTCAACGACAACGTCAAAACCAAAATCTCGAAAATTCGCGAAGTTGCCAGAAATGCGCAATTACAATCTAAAGTCACATCAAAACAGAACTACGACAAGAGCCATAATCGCGAACACCAATTTAAAGAAAACGACGAAGTGTTGGTTTACGACGCGCTCTCTAAAGCTCAACACAAGAAATTAAAGCCGAACTACAAAGGCCCTTTCAAAATCATACAAATTCACGATAATAAAACAGCCACTGTCCAGATAACGGGAACCAGAACTAAAACTTACCATTTCAACTTATTAAAACCTTTTATTGCCCCTGAATCTTTTCAAGACGAATAAATTCACAACAATCAAACTGTTCAATCTCCCGCATATAACTAATTACCTTATGTTATTCCATAGTCCATTACCTACCTTTGAGAACAGCATATTCGCTACTAAGTGATTAGTGTGTGACCAGTGTTCAAATGTTCAGTGTTTACCAAGTGTTCACAACAAACTACAAACTACCCCTTTTTTAAGTTACTTACATATACATTTTTAAAAGGGGAAAATTCAAGTGCCTTTGTTGTGCTGCTTTTATCACGTGATTCTATAATTCAAATTATTACAATGTTATTTGCTGGGAATTCTAAACTGCCAATTTTACAATTTAAATGTTGCAATAAAATTAATTAGCTGGTAGTTAACCACGTAACCAGTAATTGGAAGTATTTACGTATTGTACTGTTTTGGTTATGAAGGTTTTCGCGCAACATATTGTTTTTGAATGTATATTATCATTTGTTAGTTTTTGGCAAATCTTTACATTTTAAAAAGATTCGATGCTTAAATGGTTTGTCGACCTTTAGATTTTTTGTCAAAACCAGTTTTGCGGTGAATCATCACTGTACATATTGTTCAACAACATAAAAGCAGTCAACTGATGATTGTGTTTATTTGAAACTTTAGTTGATTGCGTATTTGTGTTTTATGTGGGTGTAAGTTAGTTTGATAAATAATTGCATGTTTTGATGAGATAATAGTAACATTGAAGTTACAAATTTTTATACAACTCGTATCAGTTGACATACGATAACAAAATCGATTTTGCGGCAGTGGTAAAATTCATATTATTCACAAGTGAGTTCCTAAAACCATTATTGAACTATTCGAAACATGGTTTACGCTAACGTTTCGCAAACATTTTCTAGTGCAATCGAACATTTTACAAATCCTAAACTTCTAACAGGAACCGTAGTTATTTTGTAGAATTGGTAAATATAAATAATAATTGAAATAAATGAGCACGCTGGTTTATGCGCTATATGTATAATACACGTTTTGTTAATTAGTACCTACACACTGAGTGTTTCACGTAATTTTTCGAGACCTACGCTCAATGCACGCAACCCAATATTTAAAAATTACAACATGCTAGATACAAAGAAAATATATTTAAGTTTCATATTTTTGGAAACCCCTGACAAAAAAAAACCGTCAAACTGGCAATTTAAATTTGCAAAATCTATTGAAACAATGAACGAGTGGATATGATCATAATCTACGGCGAGTGTCACAAAAATGCAGTTGTTGCAGCCAGATTATACAGGCATCGTTACCCTGACCGTAGTCACTCAACCAAGGTAGATCACCAGGAGGATTTTTTAAGATTCGTGATGTTTAGCGATGAGGCAAAATTTTAACCGCCACAACTGCTAATATTATGCCTTGAAAAATCCACACTGGATACAACAAAGCCATTTTCAGAACGTCTTTTCACATAGTTTTCATTTTCATAACTTTTGTATTTATTTTTAATTAATTCATACAGTTTAAATTTAAAGCAAAAATATTCTTACTTTAAATTGCAAAATGATTTGTTGTTTACAAGTTACTGTCGTGTAATTCAGCCTCCATTATGCTAGTTTTTTTTTTTCGGATTGTTTTTATTACTGGTTTGTGAATTTACATTCGGTGTCATTTAAATAATGTACAAATCATTTAAAGAAAATTATAACAGATATTATTTTCGTGGAGCAGAATTAGATGAAAGTTTAACATTATCAAAATGTCGACATTTTATATTTTATATTTGTTTAGACAACAATTTAATAATAGAAGCTATACGCCGGTTATAACAAACCTCAAATTCTTCTTACAACTGTTTTAGTCGATTGAAACGTTATACGGCATCAAATTAATTTTTAAATTAAGTTAAGTTTTTAATGTTGTTACAAAATGACACAAGGTATACACCATGACCCAATGTGTAAAGCGATACAATTTTTAAAACTAATTCGTTGATTAAATCCCAATTCATAATCTTGAGTTTACATTTGAAAAACAGTTGAAAATTGATGGGCAGGTATTATTACGAATACAATGGACCTTTTCAATAGTAAGAGATATAATCGTGCGCGGTTGCACTGCGCTTCGTTGAAATTGGCGGTCTCTACATCGTTTTAATTTTGAAATTATGTAGTTGGAAAATTAAAAAATTTGAATTTTTGTGTAGTTTCGTGACTACGAAAGCGGTGCAGAATACACAGTTTAAGTGAACGTGCTCTGAGTATTTTTTTGTTGAGTAAAAAAAAACAGCTATAAGAATAACAAAACATTCTATAGGCCAATTTGATGACTTCTGCACTGACGTGGTGAGGACCCCTCCAGCGATTGGTCCTCTTTGTTGCATTAGTTGTTCGCGCATGATGTAATGGTGTAAGAGATATGTAATTTTGAAAAGGTTTATTGCAGCAACTACGGTAGTTGTAATAATCAAGGGCTGCCGTAACCTTAGAAAATGTGCACTATTGCTAGGTAATTCTATATTATGGTTCAGTGGTCGAGTCAACGAACAATTTTTAATGTACCGTACTACCTACATGCAACGAATTTTCATTCGGGTTTAGCTTTCACATTTTTATAACCCAGTTACTGCAAACGTTATTTCAACACTCATTTATTCAGATTAAATTACTGCATTAAGACTAGACGCTAATCACCAAATTCTATTCTAGGTAACTCTTGTTATTTACTTTGGCTCTTTTTTTCTTGATATGCACTTCAATGAAGTAGTGGTAACAAAATAAAAAAATAAAGAAAAACAATTGTGGTAAAAAATGCAATAGAGTTAAAAATATAGGCACCTGCAATAAAAGTAGAGCGACAATACATTTTGATGGTGAAATTGTATTACACATTTTAAGCGCTATTATTCCAAAAAATTTAATTTAGAACTTAGAAAATGTTTCGAATAAAATTTATATTGAAAAATATATTAAATATTATAAAAATACTCTTCAGTATTCCTGGATATGTTAACTGCACAATTTGCACCTTAGTAATATACAATATACGAAAGCATTCATCTCATTACTGCTTTACGGTGAATTTTAAATTTTTTGATGCTTTATGGTTTAACCGTTCATAGGACATGTTTGAACTTCCTTCAAATAGTATAAATCGAAGTTAATTTTATGATGCAAAGCTTTCGTAAACTCGTTTTCGTAAACCTAAACATTTGTATTTATCAATTTCAATATACAACCCAACCTATAGGTTTTACTATTTTTGTGTCCATTAAATATTATCTCCGGATGCGCGCCGAAGATTTTAAAATTCATGTAACAGCTGTTTTTGATCACTTGACTTTTAAGGTGACCCCATTACTTAAAGTTAATTTGTAAAATTTGATCGGGAAATTTTATTATTGCGTGTGTACCTACAGTTTTTGTACTCTTCACAAAGCTACCCACGACAAAAGTTTATTTGTTTTCCGGAAATTTATGAACTACTGTTTTTGGTGATAACATAATATCTGTACCAGTGAAGCAGAACGATGTATATCCAGTTTTTCTAACCATGAAATTTTGATGTATATTGATTAAAATATGCCTCATCTACACATTGCAGGGGGAATTATGTCCGAACTTAGAATTTGTGTTGCATTATGATGTATCTCTAAGCGTTATTTTAAGGCTACACCAAAGATATCAAGTCATTAATTTGAATTTCCTGAACATTGTCACTTTTGGACACACATCGTTCTGCTTCTCTGGTACAGATATTATAATTTCTTCTATAAATGAATCATTCGCTGAAATTGTTTCTTATAAAAGTATTTTTTAATGTAATGTAGTGTAATAATTGCAAGGGCTTGCGGTCATATGGAAGTCTAAACCAAGCTATAAGGTAAAATTATATCATTAAAAATTATTTATGGAAATAAAATGTCAAAATGATCATATTTTTTTATATAATTTCATCCTTATGTGTACGAATTCGATCACAATACAGAGTGACCTATTAGCTCTATAGCAAGCCTCTACTTGTGCAATTTTAAGAAAAAAATGTTGTATGAACATGGGCCCGATTCCTTTCGGTTGAGGTTTTCTATTAAAGATCGTTAAAGACTTGTAATTTCTCAAACGCCATCAACGGCATTCGATCTCGAACGACTAGCACGCAAATGTGAAGTACGAACCGATCGAAGCGGAATCTATATTGTTGTTTCTGAACCAGCAAACTGTTCGAATATGAATAGTTTGTGTTATATTTTAAATGTAATCTGTGGTAACATTACTGATTTTTAATCAATAATGCGACTGCACCGTTGATGTAGGGCAAGTGCAAGATCTCATGGCTGATCTAAAACAGCAAAAATCGGCCCGCAAACGACAAATTACGCAACCTAAAAAACGTCAGCACTTCACAACTTCAAGTTTAGTTTATCTGAATTACATAATTTTAATTTAACGTATTACGATGTAGATAATCTTTTTAAATCTTCACGCGATCAACGGTTTTAGACCTCAGTAACTACAAATTGCACTCTTACTTTTGGCCCCTCCTTCACGCAAGTCGCGTATTGGGAAACCTTGAAAGACCTTTGTAATACCTACGTAAAATATTCGTTTTCCACGTTTACAAAAACTTTCAATTAATAGGAAGTAAACATTAATAAAATAGCCTTGTAAAATAATAGCAAGTATATAATTTATTTATTTACCATAGTGACAACCTGCATTTCTTTAACATTATTCAGTGCTACCTTCGAAATATTGTTAATCAATAATTAATGTATGACTCATAACATTCCACGAAATGAATACTCGCTGAAATTTATTTTTATCAAGAATATTTACGTTTAACACGGTAATTGATAAAGACATATTTATGCTTGTACGTTATATACGTTAGGCAACTACATTAACTGTAGTTAATCACTTTCATTCATAATTGATTATAATTTACTTAAACCGTAACTTTAATTAAGCACATTATAAACTTAAAATTATTTAATGTCACTAAGTAGCAGTGCAATACACCGCCATATTTTCAAGTGCAAGTAAATACAAGTTATTAATGGTTACTTTTATCAATATGAACAAAAACATTAAGATTGCGGTACGATAATGTTTATGTTCATATTATTATTACTCATTCATCCTAATTACCAATTATGAAAATCGTTCGTATTTCGTATAATTTGTTCTTCTGAATTATTATTATTAGTAATTGGTTCAAGTTTTATTCAAATTCAGTTGTATTTAAGGTAGGCCTAAATGTGGTTAAAACTTCAAAGTCCATATTACCTTGCTTAAATTGGTACTTATTTATTTTGTATTAAAATTATTAACTTTGCAAGAGATGTAAATAGGTAATAGTTTTCTTTGGCAGGGAACAATCAGGTACACAAATTTTGGTGCTAATTGTGAGAACCAACTGAACAAATATTCATTGTTTAAAGGTTGAAATTCTTTGAAATAAATAAACATGAACTTTAAAAGGATGTTGGATACATTACCAAGTTTACCGGAAGAGATAATGCGTAGAAAATACTTGTTCTTACCTTCGTTCCATTTTAGTGATTTTAAGTACCGATTGCAAGTTTTTAATCTTGAACAGTGGTTAAGAGTTTTAAAATTAACGGTTTAAATTGTCAGTAATTTACTTCAATTTTGCAAATTCCCATGTATTTTCATCCATTACATCATTGAAGCTCATTTTCGTACTAGCATGACAACAGACCGGAACAAACCTTACGGTAAGTTTCATTTTCATTGGAAGTGATCGGCTAATCCTCTGGCATCGAATATTAATAGTAATAATAAGAATAATAATAATAATAATAATGATTGGTTATAGAGTCTCGTTTATCTTACAGTGTGCGTCATGTTTACCACCCACGACCTTTATGAGTTTAAAAATTATGCACTGTATCGTTGTCCAATTTTTTTTTATCACTTTCATTACATACACAAAAAACCACATGTAGGTAATATAAACAACTAGGATGTTAAAATCTGACTTGAGCTATAGCAGTAATGCATTCAATATATCCCACATACACATGATCGATAGATTATTATCCGTGTGCGTACCATAGTGCTTTTAATCGTTTTCTTATATTAGTGGTTCTGCGTTTTGTAATGTAATGTAATGTAACGTTGGTTTGGTACAGGATCATCTGAATAAATTAATCAATTATTAATTCAATTTTACCTTTTTTCCGAAATTTATGTGACATACCTTACATGTTATTATAGATGTAATTTTTTGCATTGGGATACAATCTACCTACATACCCGGCCGCTAAATGCAAGATCAAATAAACCGCCTACACTTTACATTAAATTTTTGTTCACTTATTTCAGTTACCAATCAGTTTTTAGTTACGGTTAAGAACAAAATCCCAAGTAGGTATAATCGATACCAAACATATTTGAATCTCATAAAATGAATTTGAAAGGACAAATTACACTGGAATATTTCTAATAAGTAGTTTTTGGTGGCAAATTTGAATTTTAGTGTTTAACTTTTGTAGTACAATGGGGAAAACGACCTGATAATATAACCAAAAAAAGGTGTGGTGATGCACGTTGTAAAACACAAAAATTCTGATAAGCACTGTAATATAAATGTAATACAACGGAATAAAGCTGCTCAAACGCACAATTGAAATCACTAAGTACCGATAAGAACTGTTTTTATCATTTACCGACATTAGCTACTATAACACCCACATCTAATAAGCTGTTTCGACAATGCAACTACTGTTCATTTCCATAATTTAATTAATGTAAAGGGGTCTTTTAGCGCGATATTTTTGAATCAGGCCTGGAATAAAACAACGAGGTATAACTCTTACGAGTCTTGTGGTAATTATATCATAAATCTTCTATGAAATAGGTACATACTCCTATTAAACTTGTGAAGTTTGATGGCTCGTGCTCGAAATTTTATAATGTATTTTTAATCGCTTATAGAATCCGTATTGATGGTCTTCCAATACACGAGTAATTCGTTCCGACGATATGCATGTTTAAGTAGGTAGCCGTTCCAAAAGAAATTGTTTAGTATGGCCCTGCTGTAAATTTTCAAATGCTCCCAATTCATTTTAGGAAGATCTTTCATTATTGGCGTAACATTCTAACTAGGGGAAATAAACAAAGTTTTGCGACAAAATTAGATTTTTAGTTGTTCCTTATATCTAACAATAATTAGGTGGGTATATAAAATGTGTGTAGTAAATAAAAATAAAATGTATTTAAATTAATTATTAAATGCACGTAGGTGAATTAAAATGACCTTCTCCTTGATCACCAACATCATTACCTTCATAAATTAATATCAATACAAACAATTTGTTGATTTTTGTTATACCGACAGATTAATTTTTTTAAACGAATTATAGATTTAGAAGATAAGGTATTACGTGTATTGTGTATAAAATAACTTTCTACAGATTAGGTATCTCTGGTACAGCGAGCAGCAAAAGCAACTCAACAATAAATCTTAAACTATTGAGTTTGGAAAAACAAAACACAACCAGTGAATTTTAAATTAATTTTTTTTGTCATAACATATACAGGATGTTTCCTGTCAAAGTAATGACGTCATCCTCGCTTTTTTTTAAATAGCAACCCATATTTTCTCGTCACGATTTTGATAGGTCTTTCAACTGTCAAAACGACGCCATGAAAATGTTGGTCCCTTACATTACGAAAAGCTTGAGAAAAAAGTTATTGAAAATTGAGCCACAAAAATAGAGCAATATTTCGATAAGTCTTAAACTATTGAGTTTCGAAAAAGAATCCAAAAACAACTTAATTTTGAAATTTAATTTAACATTTTTCAAATAACAATTTTGATATACAGGGTGTTTCTTGTCATCATTTCTTTAAACAGCGACCAATGTTTTTTCGTGGTGATTTTTATAGGTTTTTTAATTGTCAAAACGATGATGCATGGCGGGGAATGTTTTATTTACCAGTAAAATTGGTCGTTCGAATCAGTTTAAGTTTTAACTAAGAATTGCTCTTGTGAATTAAAATATATTGTCAATTATTTAAATGTGAACCAAATGTTTTATGTAAGTTTAACAATAGGATCTATTATGATTGCCGTTGTTACCATAAAAAACAGGAGATAAAATAGATAATGTTAATTTTAATGACCTTTGCACAATAGTTGAATGAACGAACTGAACTGCAATTCCGATAATTTTTTATGGTTCTGTGGATTCGCGTCCGATTTGGTGCGTGTTCAGGGCCATTCTGCTCTGGTTACATCTCCGTATATAACGTATAACTGGTTTACTAACGCCATAGTGAACTCATCTCGTATTTCGGTGTTTTTACATCAATTTCAAAACACCAAAATGTTTCTGAACCTAGCAAAAGCTTGCATATAATACTGTATTTAATATTTTAGTTAATATCCGTGTTAAACGCAAAATAAATTTTATTGGTCTGCACATTAAACAAAAAAACAATTGTTTCCAGAAAATGTATTCTGATGAATCTGCATAACACCTTCGGAAAATACGCAAAGTTCTAAGCCGGCGGTTTGAAGAACTGTGAAATTATTGGAAAAAGAAAGAGTGGATCATTTTTGACACACCTTCGGACGTCCGCGTGTTAATGATTGCTGAATTATTTTGTTTTATACTTAATTTAATGTATACCCTAGAAATTGCAAGATTGATTTTATTGTCTTATAATTTGTAAAATAATTCTACCTGCTTTAAAATAGCGCACTTGTATTGAAATGTATTTAAGTATTGGATTACCTATACAGGTGTCCCTGAACTAGCAGATGAGATCTTAACCGTATATTATTATTTTTAAATGGACTTGAATCGAGTCGCTCAGGAGCAGAGTGGTCCAACTGAAAATTTGCCTTCTTTGAGTTAGGTCGCTTATCACATTCTGCATTTGTTCCTCTTTAAATTCCTAGTGACCCAAGTGAGATTCCTTTGCTTACTACGAAATGGGACACGTTTGAAAGTTGGGCCTAGCTATGTTATTGCCTTGACACGAATTCTTATTTCTCTTATATCTCAAAACTCGTTTTTTTCACTTAGGCCACTCTGCTCCTGTGCGCCTCAATTGTCCAAATGTTTTCATCGAAAGTAATTTTTGAGTTATTGCTAAATAAAATTCACCAATCATAGAAGAGTTATTTAAGTTACTTACTATTTAAAACGCAACCAATAATATCATAGAGCAATTATTTGTATTCGGCTTGATGAATGTTTGCTCTTGCATTGCACATCGACCAAATCTTCACTGCAGACCGACCTCCCATGTGAGGATAACATCTTCTCATTCTGACCCAAAATTGGCATCGTCAAACTTTCAAAGGAGCTTCAACGAAATGCAAGAATGGCTACAAAAGTAGCGCATAAAAATTAATGGAAACAAATCCACACACCTTGTGAAATGAATATTTACCTGATGGTTTAGGTATTCACTATGGCCGAATGATCAACTTTTATTATACTTAATGATGTGATCCAAAAATATTTTGTTGTTTTATTGTATACAGTAGTAGCAAAAAATATATAATATATCAATGCTTTTAATTTTCAATTTGTAAGAATTAAGAGTTTAGGTGAGGGAATATCGTTGTCTGACGTACGTTTCCGCAAATTCCGCAAATTCCGCAAATTGCATGTTTAATTAAGTTCTTGAACGAAATTTTCAGAGCCACAATAGCGAAAAAAGTAATTTTTGATTAACTTTAATTTTTTATTGCAAATCAACGATTTTCAACTGTTCAAGTGCACGTTTCACTACACTGAATTATGTAAAAATAAAAGTTAAATGATGGTAGATCAAATTGTCTCGTTTAAATTGCATTATTAATTTCTAATTACACAACTGTAGAAAACACATTGCTGGGAATTCAGTTGGTTTATGAAGCCTGTTCTGATACACCGGCGGCAATAGTGGCACAACTCAAAATTCACCAATTTTTTTTACTAATTCCTAAATCCAAATTAGAATGTTTTTTCATAACACTGAAAACTCGTTCATTCATTTATCCCAAAACTACTTTTTTTAAGTTGTGCCAGTATTGCCGCCGGTGAGCGACATATGTAAATATGTAGTTTAAATATTTATCAAATAATTTTTAAGTTTTAATAAATGCTAAATGTAACATAGCGCTCCAATTATATTCTTTTTAATCTATTAATCCAGGAGTTGTTATTTCTGAATTTCAAGAATTGCATGCGTCAATAGAAATCAATCACTATAAGTGAGATTAATTAAAATACCCATGAATTAATACACTTCTCATTTTGTCCTACTAATTGTGGGTTAGAAATCACTTAAGTAATTAGACCACGCATTATCATTTCTTTTAGGTACTAATGCTATTAAGAAAGTGCGAAAATAAATAAATTTGCTACTCAACTACTTCTGAAAAATACAGATAATCGATGAAATATAAGTACCTAACTTGTCCTTTATTTTTTATCGGCTTTTATATTGTATCATTTTATTGTTGTAATGATTCTTATAAACTATTGCTACCGTATTTGTTTGATAGTGTAAGTTTCGATAATGCTTAACAATATTTATAAATTCTATTTGTTTTAGAAAAGATCGCTGGTAAATTAATTTAGACAGTGAAACGACTTACATACTTCTACAGGGTGTTGCAAAAAAATGTTTAATATTTATGGAACAAATAGTATATCATCAAAAACATTAAAAAAGTATGAATATACATAGAACCGTAAATCAACGGTTTTCGGTAGCACCTGGTTCTTTTTCTTTTTCTATATCAACTTATTTCCTTCTTTGATATTTGTGATTACTCAAAAGTTTTGTATAACCAACCCCTGTAAATAATCTTACAAAGTTGCAACAGCGAATTAAACAAAGTTGTCAAACAAATCGAGTAAGCACGGCTTTTTGAAAGCGTGCAAAGTTCTTTTCTAAGTAGATGTAGATGTAGATAAATATTTCGAACATTTTCTTTGATACAAATACAGTAGTCTCCGTTGCCCGAGTCACGATTTCCCGAATTCCGGATTAACCAAGCCAAAATTCTTTTCAAAAAATTCCGGATTATTCGAGTTTACTTCAAAAGCGGTAACTTTCACAAAATAGAGATGAACGAACACGTGATAGTAATATTCGACTTGAGTAAAAATATTTAGCCTCTAAAATTGTAGGTTTAAAGTGTATTTTGAAGTATGTTAAGAAGTTATAATTACCATTACCTACTTATAAAGTATTAAATCAATGTATTTATAATAAATAATTGTACAAGCGACACACGCGCGGCAAGCATGAGAAGATCTCATCCCTATCGGCTTACGGAGTGCCGGTGAGAGATTATTCGAGCTTGGAATCGGAAATTCCCCCATTTTTATTTCAGGCTATTGTCTTCTGCAATCTGACCTGTACTGAGTTCCAGTCATGACACAAAACAGGCAGTTTTGTAGTTATGGAAGAGAAGTGAAAAAGTATTATAATTCATTGTTTAATTTGAAATAACAAATACTGGAATATTTCTAGCAAATAGTTTTTGGCGGTAAATTTGAATTCTGGTATTTTTTAACATTTTGTACAGCGGGGAAAACATGAACTGATAAAAACTGTTTGTAATATAACAAAAAAAGGGTGTGCTGATGCACGTTGCAAAACACAAAAGTTTTCATAAGCACTGTTTTTATTATTTATACAGGGTTGGGCATAGCGATGTTACCATTTTTAAAACTAAATATATTTTTTAAAAAACAATACAGTTTTAATTCTTATCATAAATTGTTCTAAACATATTTGAATTTTATGACTTAAATGACTACCATTTTCTGCAATGCAAGCTTGAAGACGTGAGGGAAAATTGTCATGACTCGTTGTAACATTTCCTCGGGGATCGCTTCAATATGAACAGTAATACGGTTTTTTTAACTCGTTTAAGTTGTTGATACGTGTGGAATAAACTTTTTCTGTAAAGTACCCCCAGAGAAAATTATCTGCGGCTGTCAAGTCGGGACTGCATGATGGTCACGGAATATCGCCGAAACGCGAAATTAAACCGCACCTCGGCTGCAAGAGTGGTACAACTCAAAATAACAAATTTAGAGTGAATTGAAATAGTAATCTATTTTCTTCTCTCAAAATTCACAATTTTCTTCTGTTAAAATTCATAATTTGGTACAAAATTGTTTAGGTTACCATATGTGCTACTTTTTGAAATTATAAGAGTGTGGTAGTAATTTTATTTTAATATATTGTTGGGGACCAAAGTATTTGAATATTTTTGAGTTGTGTCACTCTTGCAGCCGAGTTGCAAAACGTCCAGGGAACAAGTTACGTAGCGTTTCTAACAATCAGCGGGAGGTATAAGCAGTGGCTCCGTTTTACTGGAAGTAAACATTTTCGATATCTAGCCGATGTAACTCTGTAGAAAATATATCAAGATCTCTACAATTTAGCGTTACTGCTCGACCATTAACATCTTCAAAGAAATAAGGTCCGATGATTCCCATTGATCCAACATCTCATCAAACAATCACCTTTGGACTGTGCAATGGTTTTTTATTAACTTCCCTAGGATTTGTGTCAGACCAATATTGATAATTCTGCCAATTGACAAATCCCAATAAATAAACATTTGCTTCGTCGGACATCAGAAGCTGATTTGGTAAATCAGAATTCATTTGAATGGCGTTGAGGATATTCTGACAACATACCTGTCGATTTTTTTGTGACGTTCATCCAGTTCTTGAACAACTTGCATCTTGTAGGGATGGAATTTTAGGTTCAAATTACAGTTTTTCAAAGACTTCTTTCAGTAATGTTAAGAGTTAAAGAGTGTCGTTTTGCGGAACGTTTAGGACTATGCTCAAATGCATTTCTCACTCGTTCTATATTCTCTGCAATTCTGACAGATCTTCTGCGACCTATTCCTATTTTGTTGCGAACGGACCCTTCAACTTGTCATTTCCCCCTGCATCTGTCTCCAAATTTCATACGAAACGCATGTTGTACTGCAGTGATTGACCGCAAATTTGCAACTTTCTCTACTACAAACATTGTTGCTTGCAAGGGCCAGCGATCCATTTTTTAACTGTCACTACTGACTGAGAACAAATCCAAAGGTATGTAGAAAAATGTATGATAAGAATTAAAACTGTATTGTTAGAGTTTTATCGAATTTTTCGGAAAATAAAGGAGAACGAATACAAAAAGGGTGGGGCACACAATAGTCACTAATTTCACACTTTACACCACTAAATGTATTAATCAAATAATTCAACTTCACAAAAAAAAAAATTACGTTAATTCAACATTAAACATGTTCGTTTTTATAACTGATTGATCAAAATTCAAAAACAATAAAAAGAAGCTCCACAAATTAGACGGGTGGTTTTCCAGGTCGTCTATAGTGAAGTCCAGGTTACACCCTCGCTTCCCTAGTCGAACAGGATCCGCCATGCGCATCACACTTAAGGGCAACGATGCTACTTACTTACGCGGTGCTATCAGCGGCGCTAACAGTATTATATATTTTTTAAAGATATTTAGTGTTAAAAATGGTAGCATTACAACACACAACACAACATAATAAAGCTGCTCAGACGCACAATTGAAATCACTAAGTACCGATAAGAATTGTTATCATTTATACAAATGTAATTTATGAAAATTAGCTACTACTAGCTGAAGTGCCCGGCTTCGCTCGGTGTACAAAATTTGGTGGCTGTAGGATACTTCTTTTCATGCGAAAATCTGGTTGGGCGATCGCCCCCCCCCCCTACTACAATGAACTTCTGTACAAAATTTGATAGCTGTAGGACATTTCGTTCTATGCGAGAATCTGTTTCGGTGATACCCTCCTACCAAAATGTACTTGTATACAAAATTTGGTGGCTGGAGGACACTTCTTTCTATGCGAAAAAATGATTGAGTGATAAGCCCCATCCCCACTACGTTGCACTTGTGTACAAAATTTGGTGGCTCTAGGATATTTCTCTGTGCAGATTCCCCCCCCCCCCGGTCATCAAACTACAGCCCCCCCCACTAACATGCACTTGTATACAAAATTTGGTAGCTGTGGGACACTTGTTTCTGTGCGAAATTCTTTTTGGGGTAATCTCCCTCCGACCGGCATCAAACTAAGACCCCCCTACTAAGATGCACTTCTGTACAAAATTTGATGCCTTTAGGACACTATTTTCTATGCAAAAATCTTGTTTTGCGATAACCCCCACCCCCTTCCGATCGGCACCAAACTTAGAGTTTTCCTGAAAGCCCCCTACTAAGATGTACTTGTTTACAAAATTTAGTGGCTGTAGGACACTGTTTTCTATGCGAAAATAAGTTTCAGTAATCGCCCCGTGCGATTTTTGTTTCCCCTCCCCCGATCGGCATTAAATTAAGTCCCCTCTACTAAGATGCGCTTGTGTACAAAATTTGTTGGCTGTAGGACACTGTTTTCTATGCGGAAATAAGTTTCAGTAATCCCCCCGTGCGATTTTTGTATGGACCCCCCCACCCCACGTTCGGCATCAAACTAAGTCCCCCCTACTAAGATGCACTTGTGCAAAATTTGGTGACTTTGGGACACTCCCCCCCCCATCGACACCAAACTTTACAGGAACACTCTCCAAGTTATGTTAGAGTATTCCTGAAAATTTCATCAAAATCGGTTCAGCGGTTTCCGAATCTATAAGCTACATCCATAAATACATACACACAGAAAGAAATAGTCAGTCTAATAGTAAAAAAACGTGTATTTGCAGCTGATTTATTTATGTTTAAGTATTTAAATTGTCGAAAAGTACACTTTATTAACTATAGCTGACCCGACAGACATTGTCCTGTCCAAATTTCAATAAAAAGCACTTTAAGTTTTTCGAAAATTTTCAATTTTTTAATTTAAATAGATAATTGTACATTCAACGTTTCTAGCTTAAACAGTATGAGCTGTGCGTTGATCATCAGTCAGTCAACTTTTCTTTTATATAGATTTAATAATTACATAGACCACCTTCGGTGTTATGAGAGTCTTGCTGAAATGCCCGTAGATAATTTAGAAGAGCTTGAAGAGGTGTAGACAACTTTGAAGCCTCAATGAGTATTGTGCGCTGTTAGCAACAAAGCAGATAGATATGCTGCGATTAAAAAGAAGTGCGGTGTTCCACTCAAGTGATTCTCGCCAAGAATTTGTACTCCAAGAACGCCATGTCGATTGCAACAAAAGCCGCCATCCAAATGAATCTAAATAAAAGCCGAGTGTTTTCTCTTTTTTTACTGAAGACGATAGTGGAACCAAAACTTCTTTTTTTTTAATATTTTAAATCCAACTGTACAGCGCAGTGGTTCATTTTTTTTACTTTCATATGTAGATTCAAGTTTTCTGTTCTTGTGAACATGAAGAAATGTTTTTTCTCATTACTTATTTTTCTTCTTTCGTGCAAATACGGTCTGGAACATCAACATCATGCCAGTGAATCAGTAGCTAGTGTAAATGCGTTTCTTCCACATAATAGTTTTATTTTTCAAAGTTCAACTGTTACTTATCACCATTTTGTTTTTGGTTTAAGTTAACGTTGTCGGCGCTGATATAGATTACTCATGACCACCATTGAAATAACTTTTAGTATCGTTAATATTTAGGTATGTAAATAATAAATTGTGTTAACCGAGCAACATCGTGTTTTGTGCTCGTTTGATGCAATGCCAGACAATATAATATGCTAGAAAATGATTTCTGCTACAGAGACGCAACACATCGCTTTACGTAGAGGGGCCAGCCATTTCGTTAACCAAATGTTAAGTTTAAAAAGTTGAAAATGTCTCGGAAATTAATAATCTTATAAAATTAATTTGGAAATGAACAAAATACGAAAAGATTATAACTCGTTCTGAAATTACGTACTGTCAATGAAAATATAGGATTCAGAAAACAAACTTAAATTGACCATTTCCAGACACCTCGAACATATTGCCAAATTGAAAATTAACAAAAAGTTCTCGAACTTATAATTTCGCAAGTAAAAGTTTGAACACAACTGAACATAAAAACAATTAAAATAACTGATTGATGCTTATTGATGTTATGAGGCTCTCAAAAAATAACTAACGCTTAACAAAAGAAACAAAGAAACACTACGACTTTACAATTATTTTGAATGGCGATTTTTATTACAATCGACATGCGTTCTTCCCGTTTGTTTGCGAGAATCACTTCAGTGGGACACAGCACCTCTTTTTAATCGTAGTTTATCTATCCGCTTTCATGTTGCTAATAGCGCACGATATTAATTGAGGTTTCATCTCTTCAAGCTATTTTAAATAATCTGCACGCATGTCATCATGAATTTCATAAATTGTCGAGTTTCCCAAGCGCCACATATCTATCGAATTGAGAAAAATTAGTCTGAACCGCCGACAGCTTGTCTCAGTTGCCATTTATCGATGGTGGGTGTTCGAATCTGTTCAGGGCGATCGGATGTTGTTGAAGTGATCCTAAATTAGTTTTGTTTAACACTAAACTATTAAATCCAGTAATGTTGGATTTCTAAAAAAAAAATGAAGTTTCAAATAAACTGATTGAGTACTTCCTTGTAAACTGCATTAGTGGTACCACCCAGCGGTTGTCCAGTTGCTACAGCTGGCGTCTTTCATGCAAGGCCAATTGTGATTTACTGTTCCGCAGGGCCCATGTATCATGTTTAACCTGACTATATCGTAAAGCTAGCTGACCCGACAGACGTCCTGCCCAAATTTCAATCACCATTTTGTTTATTGTAATGCTTTCTGATACACGCCATTTTTAGTTGCGTAAATAAACAAAACTGATGATTTTCCGTCCCGTGAACAGGCGAAATACAATTGACAATGCACGAAGCTTTGGATTTTGAAGGTTAATTCCGCAAACATTCAATGACTGCTCTTGTAATTTGTTTATTGTCATTGCGAATGCAAGCCGCACTGGAAACTGCAAGCATTTAAATTCGAATATCACAACAGAATCACAATATTGAACTGAATTACTCCACTAAAACAGTTGTCAAATGTCGAACTTTATTTAGCCTCGTTCCCAGTTTCATGTTTACAAATTCTTAAAATTTTAAAGGCAACTTTTAAAAAATATCTTTCCGTCATAACCTGGCTCGAAGTATTACTAAAATTTTAATAAAAGAATTAGCCAAATCTGTCGTGCCGTTCTGAAGTTATCGAGTCACCAACGAACGGTATTTTATTTTTATTTATATAGATGATACGCAAATCTAATCAAACCGCCCTGCTGGTAGGCAATCATAAATCTACCTATTGGCGCGATATTTTTGAATCACTTCTCTGAACAAGCTGTATCTTTTGGCGTTTTTTATTTCACTTTTGGATCGAAAATTATCGATTTAATTCAAAATTATAATTACAATAAGTGATTATTACCTAACGCATATCCAATATCTTTGCACCTGCAACAATGACATCGACCATATTATGGTAATCGATTAGAGTGTATGTTGTATTATAAAAGCGCATTCTAAGGTTCATATTGGGAAAGTATATTATTTTATTGTACAAAGCAACTTAAATTATTATTCCAAACGTCAAATTGTCAAAGATGTGCGACCATTTAGTTGGTAATTTGCACACTTCCTACATTCTCTATTCTTTTTGTTATATTTATCACGTACGCCTGAGTACGTGAGAAGTTATTTAATAATATAGCCTCTTACTTTAACGCAATTCACTTTATAATTTAAACCACACGGACCAATAACAGAATATCAAAAAGATCCTTTCATATCTCATGTCAAGTATTCACAGTATCAAAAATATAATTTAAAAATTTAGAATGGCAAAATATAGTATGACTTTAAAATTAAATCAAATTCCCTGTTATCAATCATTACACAACAATAGTCATTGTCGCTGCTTCCAAATAATTCATGTAATTAAATGGTTCCATAATATCACGATGCATGTAAGTTAGTCCAGAAATAGCATTAATGGGACTGAATGAATTAATATGCTAGCTAGACTATTAATAAATTGAATTATTTACATTACCAAACGTTGTTCTGCCAGCATTTCCGTTTTGTGATGGTGATCGATTTTAGTATAGTGTAATTTTCAGTAAACTAACTTACTTCAAAAATCGGCTTCAAATTGGCCCCGTCTTATATTTTGAATGAAAACATTAAATTAATTTTTTCTAAAAGTTGTCTCACAAATTTAAAGTGCGTTTTATTGTAAACTTGTAATTTGTATTAAATGCCATTGTAACCAAATTACTTATTGTTTTTATGAAATTCCAAATTCTCTGTGTTTTTATTTTAGTGAAATACCTAAATTTTGTAGGTTCAAATTGACATAGTGGTAAAGTACATATGCGTTTTTCGTGCGTTAAAATGTTGCGTGTTCGATAAAGAAACAATGAACCGCATTCAAAAAAGCAGTCCACAGTCTAAAAATCCTGCAAATGTCAACGTTTTCTCCGCTGGTGTAACGAGTACCTTACACTTTACTATTATTAAATTATACAACTCAAGAAAGTCGTATCAGTAATATAAAAATAAACATAAATTAAGGAACATCTGTGAGCCCTTGTGTGTTTTTCAGTCTCCTACTTAAGTATCACGTGCAGGATGATTTTTTATCAGGAGAAATGGTTCTTTCTCCAAAGCGGCTAACGGAAACTATATTCTGGAAAACGTATTGGCGTCTCACTTCGAACAAGAAGTTGAAAAATGCATCAGGCAATGCAAATTGAGTAGGCACGAGAAGACCCTTTGCGACAACGTTGCCCACCTCTGTCGAAAAATATTCTGATCTGGCAGCAATGAAATAATAAAACAAGAGCAATTAGACAATTAGATTAGTAATTTTTTTATTGTTATTTGTTAATATTTTACAGTCGATTAAAGTACTGTGTAATAAAAGTATTTCTTGTCACTGTCCCACGAGTAAAAAATAAAAATGTACATTTGAGAAAAATGCTTGATATATTAACAATATTATCTTATTTATCTGTCGTATGAAAACTAATTGGCCGTAATTCTTCAATTACCCTCAATTTTATTAAGCAAAATTTCTTAAAAAATGAATGACCATAAAGTGCATGGAAATAATCTTAAAGATCATAAATTTTGTGTGGAAAACCATGCACAATGATTTCAATCATCTCCAAATCATTATCGAAAAGTCATTACAGTAATTTTCCATTTTTTAATTAACATAGAACACACGAAGCACAAAACAGTCTGTTAACACTTACTAATCGTAAGATAAAGATTAAGCCTAGGAATTGTGCGGCTTAATATAAGTAATACGTTGGAATGCTAAACTTTATCTTAGAACGGTGGTGCAACGGATTATCTGCTACTTAGGGATTTACGGATAACTTATAATTTAAGTCGAAATTCCGAACTTACATAAGTCCAATATATCTAAAGCGCTAACGGATCATTTAACGTTAAATCAAATTCTTACAAATACATTTCAGAGCAGGCCCTGTGTTTGCAATAAAATCAACCGAGCATTTTATTTTATTTTATTTCTTTGTCTACATGCACTTTTGCAGTGAATATGCTAAAACCTTGCATTGTACTACAATTAATAAGCAAATAATATTTTACTGTAGTTTCTGTATTTCGTAGTTTTCCTAACTCGAACTTTTTCGGTGATTCCTTGGAAATTCTATTGTAAATTCAATTTTTTTTTAAAAGAAACATGGCCATTTCATTACATCATCGTAACGGTCTTTTAGTGATGACTATATGTTATAAATGTAATTTTATTGTAGTCATTCAGTAAAAAGTTTATTATTAAATTATTTAATAATATTTCAGTGTGCTTACACTCTAGTAAATTTATACCTCTTCAATTGTTTGGGATTTGTTTTTATCCTCTTTTAAATTGCCAGCACTGTCGTGTTAATTCCAATTGACGTATCTGAAATTTTTACATTTTTTTTTTGTTAAAAGAGTACCTATAACAGTATATTCTGTCAATTATATGGCGTGAAACTGGTAATGTAGTTTTTCCTTTTATCCTTATATGATTCGCTGAAATGACTTTAGTTTTTAAAATGTGTTTTTTAAACTGTTTTTAAATTGTGTGACATACTTTATAATTAAAGTTAATAAAAAAAAATTTTTGTTATGGATATAAGGAAAAAAGGAAAAATGTAAGTAATATTAATTCCATAACAGGGAAAACTAGAATTTTGAATTTAAAATTATAGTCGGTAGATAACTAAACTCAAAACCCTTAATATTTCAAAACTTTTATTTTGTTGGATACAACACTTAGTTTTAACAGGGCAGAGCAGTGCATATAGGAATAGTTGATTTCTTGAAAATGTCTTGAATATGTTAAAATATGACTTTAATATTTTAACAATTTATTAGTAATATTATTCTCGACGGTGATTTCTTAGTTTTTCTTCGTAATATTTTATATTTAAAACATTCGTCATTGCTTTATGTTGTTCAATGATAAAGTACCGCAAAATTTTCATTAATTTATCTTAAACGACAAGTGCATTATCTTCATACGCACCTATATTAAACATTATAATCTGATAACTACATTAATATGAGTCATACTGTTTTTATTATACTAATGCATGGACTACTATAAAAGGTTTGAAATACGCAGCCGTATCAAAGCGAGATGGGATAGAGACCATTCATAACAGCATTTCAAAAGATAAACGTTGAAAAAGCACTATTATTATTGTATTCTCAGTTAAATTAAAACAGTTGACATAACGAGTTTCCAAAATATCAGAATTCCTGCATCAAATTTATTGTGTAATTATGTATTCGTTATTCGTTAGAAACGTATCAAAATGTTTTTCATGATAATAATCCAAATCGAAGGACTAACATATTGGGATGGTACGAATAATTACAAAGCGGCTTGTTCAGAGTGTTTAATGACTCACGCTTCGAATGTCCTATAAAAATGAGTGATCGTGGAAAAAAGTTGCAGTTCTTTTCGGAAGAAATATCAAAAGAAAATCGATGAATGATGTAACGACAGATAAGCCGACATTACAGATTGATGTACTCGTTTTTTATTCCGATCAATTATTTAATGGGAGCATTCAAAAAGTTTCACTTGTGCTCTCAAATTATTGTGATGTACCTAATGGTTCAAAAACTAAGAAGAATTTCACAACAATGATAAGATTTTAAAAGTGAACGATCAATGAATACATTCGTTTCGTAAGAGGTTTCTTAATATAAACACGTTATTCCGAAAATCGTTTATAATTATTGTAATTTTGAAGTATTGTGAATCACTTACTAACTTCTCGTAGTCAACAATATTCAAATATTGCGAATTTCGTAAATTCTACAGAAAACTATGCTTAGTAGATAGTCTACACGGGTTCTGGGGCAGCCGCGAATTAAATTGATTCGCGGATTTGATTCTCGGATTGATCGACACCATCTTTAATCCTTTAATCGAAGATGTAATTAGACCCCTTTAATCACAGATGTAATTACCCTAATTACCGCGTAATTGATCTGATTACAATTGATCTGATTGCACTAATTATAACCCTTTAATCACAAATGTAATTGTCCTAATTACCGCGCAATTGATCTTAACCCTTTAATCACAAATGTAATTGTCCTAATTACCGCGCAATTGATCTGATTACAACCCTTTAATCAAAGGATTATTCTAATTACGATGTCAGGCGTCTGCACTCCTGCGCATCATCCATCTCCCTCTTACACATGGTTGAACACTCCATCTCTCTCAGACACATTGCATAAGCGTACGGACAGGAATTTTCTTGTTTGGCGCCGCACAGCCGAGGCGTCGGCACTCCTGCGCACCATCCATCTCCCTCTTACACATGGTTGAACACGCCATCTCCCTCGCGCACACTGCATAATCGTACGAATAGGAATTTCCCCGCCAGGCATGTCTGACGTCACACTATTGAACTTCCCGCTCAAGTTGTGAAATTTTTAAGTGAAAAAAATGTTTTGCCATAAGCGAGTTTCGAACCCCAATCTCGGGGCTACAGCAGGCAGTCCATTACCTCTGAGCCGGCAAGCAGCCCTACTTAGCGTGTATTCAGATGTTATATAAGGAGCGAGAACACTTTGTAAAAGTAAAAAACAACATAATTTCTTTTAATTTGTATATTTATATAACTATTTGTAAAATATAAAAAATAATTGAACTTATTTAAAATACATGCTTTTCCATACAAGTGTTTTATAATACATCGGTGGGAGATGTGCGAAAAATAAAATGATTTTAATTGTTTAATTTTAAATAGAATATGCAAACTACGTTCTTTATGCGTAATTTTACAAGCTCGGAGATGTCTAGAAATACGCGTCTTTGCAAGCTCTGGCGAATGCATGAATTGGGAGATGTTTGAAAAAATAAACCAGGATAATTTTACAATGTTTTTATTCGTACATACATAAAAATAATTGAACCTATTTAAAATACATGCTTTTCCATACAAGTGTTTATAATACATCAGCCCTATTAAGCCATGAATTAAATGATTTATCGAAACCTAGCCACTTAACAAATACTTTATCGCCGCGTCTACGTAGAATCTTTTCAACCAGGTATACATCGGGGTATTGCACCTTCATCAGTTCCTCTTCATAGAATCCGCCCTTAATAGGTCTGTCCTCATAATCACTTAGATTGTATGTCGGCGGGTTGGTATTTTTAATTGCAGTAACGGTGAATATTTCAGTTGTCCAATTCGGAGTATAACCCTTTTCAAAGATGTGTTTAAATTTGCTAACACGAACTTTATCGCCGGCTTTAAATTTCAACTTTTTCGCAGGCAGCATGCGAAAAGACCTGTACACACGCAGTAAAATTTCTTCGGCATTTTCACTGTTGACATCTCTAGGCTTCATACCGATTGTTCGATGTTTGTTGTCATTGTAAGTTGATACCAATTCTTGCACAA
Organism: Dascillus cervinus; assembly: GCA_949768715.1. Lineage (NCBI taxonomy): Eukaryota > Metazoa > Arthropoda > Insecta > Coleoptera > Dascillidae > Dascillus > Dascillus cervinus. Next base: position 21,484,233 of record OX458317.1, read on the forward strand.
TATCCAACCATTTATAATTACCACGCAGGCTGAATTGCACCCACATTTTACTTTTTAGCGTTCGATTGAATCGCTCACAAATTGATGCTTTCAAATTGCTGAATGTTGAGTACATATGGATATCGTGTTGCTGCATGAGCGCCTTAAATTTCAAATTATAAAATTCTTTGCCGCCATCAACATGTAAATTTTTCGGTATGCGCCCCCTTGTGAGTATCGACTCCATTGCAGCAGCAATATCTTCTCCATTCTTGCTCATAGAAGGTGCTGCCCAAGCAAATTTTGAAAATATGTCAATAACTGTAAGCATGAACTTGTAACCATTATTGACATCGGCATAAGCTGTCATGTCAACAAGATCAGCCTGCCATGTTTCATCCAAGCCACGAATGTCAAATTTACGACGTTTATAATTTCTTCGAGTTGGTTTATGAAGTTCCTCAACAACTGCTAATTTCTGCATTGTCACTCTAATGCTTTCAGCCTTCGATCAAAACTCATAGTAAGCTCAGAAACTTCTGTCATATGCTTTGAAGGTTGATTGTGCTTCTTATCGTGTATGAACAATCCATTAATACCGCTCGGAAACTTCAGTCATGCGCTTTTGGAGGTCTGCATTGGTTGCGGCCAGTTTTTTGAAACTATCTTGTAATTCATGAACGGCGTTTGAAATGCTTGTTATGAGCCCATGATTTATATCGTTGGCTGTAACTTGTTGCGTCAAGCTATTTTGTATGTCAGACTGAAGAGTTTCAATCTTTTCTCTATTTGCACTGATATCACTATACACAGGAACCATGTTCTGAGTTATAGTTGCAATTGTATTATGCATTAAACTCAACACAGTGTTGAGGGTTGCGGCATCGTTGCTCTCCAGGGGTTCAGCCAAGTTTCGCAATCTTCTATTTTGCGTGTTAAAATCTCCATCGGCAGTCAATTGGAATCCAATCCCAGGAGGACCGCGTATGCTGCTGTTTTTATTTAACTGACGTCCAAACACATCAACACTCATCTTAGGAATGACTAATGTAGCCAGCTTCACGTAACTCCTCGATAATCGATATGATTTCATTTGAATGACTCGGATTCCCAGCAGCCTGTGATGCTAGGAGCATGCGCAGACGATCAATTAATTCATTAGGATCATCCCAGTATGTGTAATGCGCTCGTTCTCCCTTTCGAGCAATCATGAATTCTGGTAGTATACCGCTCCCTTCATGCTTTGTGGGGGCAATCGGCGCAATAAAGTTTTCAAATTTCAAACTTTTATCTTTGCGAATGTTTTGATTTATACTGTAGTGTTTTCGGTGTGCATTTGTTGCGGTGACGATTTGACCATAAATTCGCGCATCATCGTGACTCACAAAGTCTGTATCTGGCGACTTTTTAAACAATAATTCAATCAGCCCTCTGGTTTTCTGATACTTCCTGTCACCCACATAAATGAAACTATTTTCAAAACGAATCTGCGAATCACCAATCATCATACGATCATTGGCGAGTTTGCGCACACCATACGTAGTATCCAATTCCTTTTTATTCTTTTTCGCTAACATTCTTAGATATTGTGCGAGTGAATCATCATCAGCATAGGGGTCCACATCTTTTTTCACAGGAGCATCTTCCATCTCAGTCTTGATTTCAGTTTTAATATGGTTATTCACGAGCTGCTGTAGAGGAACCACCACAGGTTTAAGCGCTTCACTCATAGCCCTTTCAGCAGTCTCTCTACCCAATTTGATTATTTTATACTTTTTCCGAATCGCATCGCTAGCTTTAGCGATTTGATGGAGAACATCAGCATGCTCTTGAAATTTCTGCATGTTGATGCCATCACATTCAAAACGCTACTGTGCACATCATCAATTTAGATCGTCTTCATATAGCAGTCGAAACCCTTTCTATACCGCCCCTCATTGAGTTCACTATCTTTATCGATTACCAGAAATCCATGCTTGTCACTCCAACATGCCGAACACAATTCTCGAAAATTCGCATAAGTCATGTCAGTATTAACGTGATCCTCATAAACATGTTTGAGATTCATATCGTCCTGTTTAAACAGTACTAATAGGTTGGCATTATCACGAACTAGATGCTTAGGAATGCGTGCATATGTCTGGCATAAGTAGAAGCAATCGACTGTTTTATGGCGACCCATACAGAAGAATGCTCGGATATTTTCTTGGGGTGCGCATCATCTGGTCCAACCACTTGTTCATGTTCGCTGAATGGGAAATACTTGAGTCCATCCACAGGTGCGAGTAATTGCGTTAAAATTTGATATTTTGGCTGATTGAGTGATTTTGAGTAGACATACACATTTTCAAATCTTAACCCGTTCGGGTGTGTTAGCAAGGCCAGTAGAGCGTTGGTCTTGCCACAATTGGATGGGCCGCAAAATATTGCACGCACACTATTCGGTAATAATTCGCCGTGGCGTTTCTCTTTATTTGAACTAGTCTGTTGCACAAGGCCATCGAAATTCAGCATGGGTAGTCTGCAGGACTGCTCCTCGTAGCTAATTTGAGCCATGACTGATTGAGAAACCATAAATACCTGCTTTATAAGTGTTTGTTCCTCAGTCATACATCAGCGATGCTTACGCACACATCGATGGGGTGTAAACCAGCTGGTGTGAAAAAACATCGTCCTCGCGGCAAGGGGGTTGTAAACAGTATTATAAACAAACTACCGGTGGAGCTTCATATACCCGGTTATCAGTACTGCGGACCTGGCACAAAATTGTCAAAAAGACTTGCACGAGGAGATCCGGGTATTAACCCGCTAGACGCAGCGTGTAAAGAACACGACACTGCCTATTCTAAAGATCGTGAAAACTCGGATGCTAGGAGGGTTGCCGACAAAATACTGATTGAGAAAGCTTGGAAGCGTGTTTTAGCCAAAGACGCAAGTGTCGGCGAGAAAGCAGCTGCTTGGGCCGTAACAAATATCATGAAGGCTAAAACAAAATTCGGTATGGGTCTAAAGAAAAAGAAGAAGAAGTCCTCGCCCGCATTGCGGAAGATTGTTAACGCTGCCAGGCTGGCAATGCTGCCAAGCAGGGATGCCAAAATTGCTGTCAAATCGGCACTGCTGGGCGCTCGAAAAGCTGTTAAACAGGCCGGTGGAAAATGCAATGTGAGATCACCGCGTATTCTTCCAATCCCAACAAAAACCGGAGGTTTTCTACCATTTCTCGTACCAATCTTTGCGGGTCTTAGTGCCGCCGGCGCGTTGACAGGCGGCGTTGCAGGAGTTGTTAAAGCTGTGAATGATGCTGGCGCCGCAAAGCGGGAACTAGCGGAAACTCATCGCCACAACAAAACGATGGAATCTATAGCTCTGGGAAAAGGTCTTTATTTGAAGCCATACAGACAGGGGTTGGGACTTTATCTGACTCCAAAAAACTAATTGAGAAGCTGCCACGCCGAGCGTTGACCGATATCGATATACTTAAATATGCTAAAAAGTTGAAAATTCCACATTTTCGCGGAGTATACATGCGGGATGACTTACCCAAGAGTGGCCCTCGAAAATTCGAGTCGGCAATAATTAACCTAGATGATGCTGCTGGATCTGGAACACATTGGGTTGCATATAAAAAGATTGGTGATAATGCCATCTACTTTGACAGTTTCGGAAATCTGCAACCACCTAGGGATCTAATCACATATCTCGGTGTTGGCAGCGTCAAATATAATTATATTCAATATCAAGACTATGACACATATAATTGTGGACACTTGTGCCTCAAGTTCCTATGCGGACTCCTATAAAAGGTTGGCATGTCAGTATTGGAAATCACAATAGTAATGGATTCGTTTACGTTAACAGTGTCGGGTGCATCATCAGTGCTCGAGGTTCAATATTTTCCACCAATCGAACTCTCGCCACTTAATACATACACCTTGGTTTTGGTAGAACTGCTAACATTTAACTCGATTCCCAATATAGACGATGGGAACAACATGTTTTACATCGGCGATCAAGAAATCACTTTACCCACTGGTAGTTATGAGCTAGAAGATATCGAGAAATTTATACGAGAGGCTTTGATTGATCAATCTGTCAACATCAATATCAGACCCAACAACAATACACTTCATAGTGAAATTATGTGTAATCGTGAGATAAACTTTGAACATGCTAATTCCATAGCTAACCTTTTGGGTTTTACACCGCAAATTCTTAAACCAAACGTAGTTCACATATCGAACATTCCTGTAACCATTCTGAAGGTAAACGCCCTCAGGGTTGAATGCAACATCACCGCAGGTGCCTATATCAATGAACGCAAAGTGCACACAATCCATGAGTTTTTCCCAGTCGTCCCACCGGGTTATAAGATTGTGGAAGTTCCAACAAACGTCATTTATCTACCGATCACAGTGCGAGTAATACATCATCTGCAACTCCGATTGGTCGACCAGGACGGGAACTTGGTAAATTTTCGCGGCGAAATTATAACTATACGACTTCACGTCAAGTCATCATCATCATCATCATCATAAAAATGGTTATTGTATATAATGCAAAAATTGGGCTGGGTTATAAAATTGAATCACCATGCCCGAATCAAGTCAGTCAGCGTGTATCACCCAAAGTGATAACACGTCAAAACATCGAGCTTCTGAAGAGTCTGGGCTTCAAAGTGAATCCTTTTGGAGGAAAATTAAAGACCGATTCTGCTGCTGCACATTAATTATTTGTTTTCAACCATGGAGGGGGAGATCTTAATGATTCACGCGCCGGTTGTTTATGATGAATCCATCGTTCATTGGGAGAGTCATACACATCAGCCCTACGCATCGTCAACTTTCAACAACAGCGATGAGATTCGCATAGCCATCCAACATCAAGATTTGTGTTTGTTGCCGGGCAGAAGTTCGTTACACATATCTGGTAAATTAACCAGGGCCGATGGTGAAACAGCAGTTCAAAGTACAACTTTAGTCAACAACGCCATCTGCCACCTCTTTGATGAAATACGCTATGAATTGAATGCGGTTGAGATTGACCGCTGCAAGAATGTCGGACTCACGAGTTTCATGAAAGGTTGTGTGTCTCTAGGTCCAGGTCAGAAACCCCTGCTCGAGAATGCCGGCTGGTTTGATATTGATAAAGATGCTAAAAAATTAATTAATGATGCCGGTTACTTTGACGTATCAATACCTCTGAAATTGATATTGGGTTTCGCCGAAGACCACCGTCGAATCATCATTAATTCTAAACATGAATTGATTTTGACGCGTGCGAACAGTGATGCGAATGCCGTTGTGCAATCTATAGCTGAAGATTTTAAAATCAAAATAATGAAATTGGAGTGGCTGGTACCATACATCAAGCCATCAGATCATCAAAAAGTTCAATTACTCAACTTTATCGCCAAAGACGAGCCCATCTCCATGAGCTTCCGAACTTGGGAGTTGTATGAGTATCCTCTACTTCCATGTGCAGACAAACAAGTTTGGCCCGTAAAGACATCTTCACAATTGGAGAAACCGCGCTACGTCATTCTCGGTTTTCAAACCGCACGCAAAAATAAGAATGATATGAATGTCAGCCGTTTCGATCACTGCAACGTTAAAGATGTTAAACTTTTCTTAAACTCGCAGTGTTATCCCTATAACCAGCTAAATCTCAACATTGATCATAATCAATATGCCCTATTATATGAGATGTATGCAAATTTTCAAAGTACATATTATGGCAAGGACTCTGAGCCGTTGGTGAATAAAGGCGATTTTCTCAAATACGCTCCCTTAATTGTAATCGATTGTTCGAAACAGAATGAGGCACTCAAGTCAGGACCTGTCGATGTACGCATTGAGTTTGAATCTTCAAACAATTTCCCAGCTGCAACGGCCGCTTATTGTCTAATTCTTCACGATCGCATAATTGAATACAACGCAGTTAGTGGTGGGGTTAAGAAGCTAATGTAATCGGAGTTTGTGCTTCAGTCGCTTCAAAGTTGTTATACATGGCGGAGGTTATTGTCGATATTCAATGTTTCAAAACATCTCACAACGAATTTATATTGAAAGAATTTGCCGTGATCTCGGCTGATGATAAAACGGCTGAGCCTGTGAATTTTCTATTCGAACCACCGTTTCCATGGGATGAACTACCTGCCAAATACAAATCTACTAATTTGTGGTTGGAACGTAATCATCATGGGCTTTCATGGGACTCTGGTGATATTCCATACGACCTGGTGAAGGAGACAGTAATCAAGCAGCTCGAAGATGCCAAGAGAATTTTCGTCAAGGGTGTGGAGAAACTTTTATGGTTGGAAAAAATCACCGAGTTCCAGCACACAATCATTGATATGGAAAATCTCGGTTGCCTAGCGTTGAACAAGTTGTGCGATAATATGACGCCTTGTACACATCATGTTGGTGCTTCGAAGCTTAATTGTGCTACTAAAACAGTGAAATCGTTAAAAGCGTGGTATACAAACGATGATGGTGCACCGTCCATGGAACGATCGATTCAAATCTACTTTGAAACTGAGAATTTGGCTAGTATGGAGGCGGAAGATATCGCCTGTTTACCGAAGGATTTCCTCATCAAGCTCGCATCACATGGCATCCATTTCATCTGGGATAAATTACCTCTAAAGTTCCAATTGGATAAGGATGTCGCCGATTGCCGAAGATGTTTAACCCATTACAACACTTGTGGCGGAACCGAAATCGATGGACCTCCACCGATGATTAAAAATTGCGATTATTGTAAATTTATATGATTTTTATGTATGTACGAATAAAAACGTTGTAAAATTATCCTGGTTTATTTTTTCAAACATCTCCCAATTCATGCATTCGCCAGAGCTTGCAAAGACGCGTATTTCTAGACATCTCCGAGCTTGTAAAATTACGCATAAAGAACGTAGTTTGCATATTCTATTTAAAATTAAACAATTAAAATCATTTTATTTTTCGCACATCTCCCACCGATGTATTATAAAACACTTGTATGGAAAAGCATGTATTTTAAATAAGTTCAATTATTTTTTATATTTTACAAATAGTTATATAAATATACAAATTAAAAGAAATTATGTTGTTTTTTACTTTTACAAAGTGTTCTCGCTCCTTATATAACATCTGAATACACGCTAAGTAGGGCTGCTTGCCGGCTCAGAGGTAATGGACTGCCTGCTGTAGCCCCGAGATTGGGGTTCGAAACTCGCTTATGGCAAAACATTTTTTTCACTTAAAAATTTCACAACTTGAGCGGGAAGTTCAATAGTGTGACGTCAGACATGCCTGGCGGGGAAATTCCTATTCGTACGATTATGCAGTGTGCGCGAGGGAGATGGCGTGTTCAACCATGTGTAAGAGGGAGATGGATGGTGCGCAGGAGTGCCGACGCCTCGGCTGTGCGGCGCCAAACAAGAAAATTCCTGTCCGTACGCTTATGCAATGTGTCTGAGAGAGATGGAGTGTTCAACCATGTGTGTAAGAGCGAGATAGATGATGCGCAGGAGTGCAGACGCCTGACATCGTAATTAGAATAATCCTTTGATTAAAGGGTTGTAATCAGATCAATTGCGCGGTAATTAGGACAATTACATTTGTGATTAAAGGGTTAAGATCAATTGCGCGGTAATTAGGACAATTACATTTGTGATTAAAGGGTTATAATTAGTGCAATCAGATCAATTGTAATCAGATCAATTACGCGGTAATTAGGGTAATTACATCTGTGATTAAAGGGGTCTAATTACATCTTCGATTAAAGGATTAAAGATGGTGTCGATCAATCCGAGAATCAAATCCGCGAATCAATTTAATTCGCGGCTGCCCCAGAACCCGTGTAGACTATCTACTATGCTTATTTCACCAAATCGGGAATTATTCAGATTCAGCGTAACATTCATATTATACATACATCCAACTCTTTTTTACACGCTTTTTTTAACACAAATTTGAGGTTACACGGTTTAAAAAAGTCTTCTTTTTTTGAAAAATTTATTTCATCTAACATTGTCTTATAATTATGTACATGACCATGAACGATCTAGTACAAATTGGAGTCTTTTGTATTAACGTGTCAAATAAATTAACGTTTTCACCACACTTCAAAAATTAGGCAACACTGCGCACTGCTATAATGTGGTGGTTACTGGGAATCCCCTTATTAGATAACTGTTACCTACACATTTCGTATGACATTTACACATTACATCACGCGTGCATTACATACTGCATCATAAAATTGTGTAAGTTACTCACAATATTATTTCAACATTATTATACACGGTTTTTAAGTTAAATATAGTTCTTTAGTTCATCTTACACGGTTTTCGGATAACACGGAACGTATCTCCAATTTTATTATAGGAAACGTATCTTTTTTTCTGTTTTTTTACGCGAATTTCTGAGGAACGTATCTACCGTGTAAAATAAGAGTTTGGTGTATTTGAAGGGTTCAGGGAAAGAACAGGCTAAGTCTACGCAATTTTGAGTTACGGCATTTTTAAAGTTTGAAAGTGTTGAATTAGTTGAATTTTGAAGTAAAATGACTTGTAAAAACTCCACGTGGATGTTTAGTCATTGTGAAAGACAGTAAAAAAAAAAATTGATCTGTTTGCATGGTTACTTTCTAGCAAAACGGAAAAGTGTCCGGAAAGCTTTTTTTGGACTTAGCCTGGTCTTTCCCTTGAACCCTTCAAATACACCCAACTCTCATTTTACACGGTAGATACGTTCCTCAGAATTCCGTGTAAAAAAAAACGTGTACAAAAGATAAGATTTACGACCATTAAAACAAAATTTAAATATTGACAATAATAAAATGTATGAGGCAACGGCATTCAAATACGTATTTGCACGTTACTTTTTTTAAGTCTATAACAAATATTACCAAACATGTTGCAGAAAATTTAAATTACGGTTACTTTAATTATAGCATGCAATTTTCTCCACCGAGAAGATGGAGTTAATGTAAAATTAATGAAATTCTGTTCCGTTAAATTACCTAATTTAAAATTAACTTAAATTAGTCAAGCGACAGGTTGAAATATTGCAATAAAATTTTTCGAATTAGATCAAAAGTGTAATACATAATATTCCGATACATAATTACATAAAAGGTGCAGAGTGTACAACTTGTGCTAGTTAATTGCTTTTTCCGAAAAAACACTCTTTTTCCAGATATAATAAACATTATTTTGTCATTATCGTTAATGATGCTTTCGATAAACCAGTATGCTAATTACTGCCAGTGAACAATAATAATGTGAAATTAACCGCAAATGACTACATTGTGTTTAATTACTGTTAAGTTTTGAAAATAATTTCACCTGTGTTCACTTTCCCTCAAGTTTTGCACTATTTTAAAGTATAAATAATACCGAGTAGGTATATATTTTTGTGCATTTTCACTAGTTTTGTTTTTTATAATTTTGCAAATGGTAGTACAGTCGAATTATTATAACGTACCCTCACAGGATCCCCTGCTTCGTACGTTATAGCCAATGAACGTAATAAGCGCAATTTTACCTAATGCATAATATTTATTTAGGTAAGTACCTAGGTGTTTGGAACAATATTACAAAGAAGGCAAAAAATAAAGTGGCTTCAAATTTTTTCATTTGCAAGTTCTTATCGATATTTAGTGCTGCATTAAAAACTTAATCCATCACATTTTCATATCGTTCCATCATATATCATTTTTGAAATACATATACCTTTTTTCAGTAGTCGAAAAAATTTTAAAATTGGAATCAATATTCTTCAATTGCCAAACTATAAAATAGCCGAATTAGTTTTTTATAAACTAAATCACTGTGATAATTGTCTATCAGGAATTTGTTTTCGCAATCTCAAGCTGTGCATAAATTGTCTTCGTGCTGGGCATCGGGTTCAAGCATGTGAATCAAAGTCGACCAAGCACTATATTTGCAAAATGTATTAAACTAGTAATGAAATTATAAGTTATAAATAAGAAAATACTATGAAAACTTTATTACAAAAAAACATAGAAAACAATTAAGACATTTTCTGAAAAGTTTTGAGCATTATTTTTGCTCATTTTACGGACAATAAATTGTTTTCGACTCTTGTAAACCGTTTCACAATTTCTGGTAGAGTTAAATTTACAATTTCACTATCACCATCGCACATTTTCACCGATTTTATTAATTGTAAAAAGCACAAATTTTAGGAATTTACTAGGTTAACAGTAACTATGAACTGTGAAAATTGATAAATTTTAGATCTGCCCATACTCATGACAACATTTGATATTGACCGAATATTAGTAATGTTGCATTTCCATTGGTTAAAAATTTGTAACTTAATGAAAATTTTGTATCTTAATGGGTATCATTAAGGTACAAGTAGTAAATGTCTAATAAATAGATTAAAGTATGGGCGTAGAAAAATGTATCCTCTGTAACGGGGAAGATTATGATTTTGTTTTCAACTGTTCGCAGTAATAATAATAATACAATTTCAACAGAATCTCTTAGCTTTTACATAGGAAGCGTATAAGAATTTACCACTACATTTTCGAATTTTACAATGACGTTACTAATATTACATAAACTAACAACATAAATTTAGGAAACCTGGGCTTTAGGAGGATAAAACTTTTCGGTCATACGGTACATTGTGGAAATTTTCTATATAATAAGCGAAACTTTAACTTACCTAATCCGTGAATAAGATTTGCTGTGACACATTGCTAGGTGACTACATAAAAACGAAAGCTTGACAAAATGATGAGTAAAATTGATCGCTTGTAATGGGGTTTTGATACTGTTTTTATTCAAAATAAAATAATTATTATCCGATGTTTGTTATTTTAGTTTTTTTTTATATAAAACTTATTATCGAGTGTGAATAATTTCCAAGTGCTAAAATGTTGGTCAAGTACCGGGACATCAGCTTTGAACAAAAATTTTACTTTTCGAAAGCAACACATTATACGTTGTACATCACATGATACGTTATATCGCATAAACGTCATCACTGCACTACATTCTCAAAGATTTAATTGAAGGTGAACGGCCAGTACTAAATATATTCGTTTTTATTATTATTCATAATCAAATATCGAAATTATTAGGGACACGCAAATTACATTACTTACACATCAATAGAATTAGATTAAATTGTGAACAGATTGACGCAAACTTACACGTTACAGCAGTAACGCGATTGAAACTCAAAATTGGTCTCTATTAAAATGTCTCATTTGATTGATACCACTTGTCACCAATCGAAAGCGAAATCTTGAAAAATCGAAACTAATATTGAGATACGGACTGCACAAATTATAAAAGAAACTTTGGAATACCTGTATTACGTAAGCTTAAATTATATAAAGCCATGACGAAATTCTTACACCCTTATTATATTGATTTTTGTAATGTATAATTATACTTGATTCCCTGCCGCGAGATTTACCTCTGGTTAAAAACGTTAATTGAAATTTGATTACCAAATACTTCAATAATTTGTACAAACTGAAAACTCGATCCGACGTTAAACTATTCATAAAGTATAATACGAGTTATATAAGTTCTTTTGGAATACCAACCATATATTTTTTCAGACATTCAGCATCCCTCTGCGAGCAATACTCAAAGTTGTTTATGAATTTCCTCTACCTGTTTCCAGAAAAGCAGTAGAAATTATGGGATGGTTCTTTTCTCTTGGGATTTCATTCTCCTTTTATTGCGCAACGTGAAAATAACAGAAAAATAACCAAGCAGACTGACCCCCATTCACTAGCTCCGAGTCTGTAGCATCCATAAAATTTTCAGACAACCCACTTTACCGTAAATTCAATAACCACGGTTACAATTTTAACATTAACATAAATGAAATGTAATAAATTTTTGCTACAGTTTTTTTAGGCTGGCTAAAAATTTTATGCAGTTGTCTTTTTTTACTTTATATTTTGGGTTTAATTTGAATTCTACGTTAGGTAAATTAAGGTCAGGTATTAGTGATTAAAAACCAAAAATTGAATTAGGAATTTGTAATATTGCTAGCTAATTGGCGTGATTATAAGAAACATGTTCTTGGTTCTCATTTTTCGAACAGGCAATGTTATTCCTAGACTTTGCGAAATTAGTAGTTTATTACATGTTATGGTTATATGATAAAAGTTGGTAAATCTAACATCATAAACTGATCAAAACATTTATTTTGACCTATTTCAAATTTAGATTTATGAATGCATATAGATTTTAGAAACATGATTTTTTGCGAAAATCGTTTGCGATGATCCACTCAGTATTTTTTTTTCTCCACACATCATTGCTCTCTTGGTGGCGCCCACTATTTCCCAACTTATTTGATTGTTTAGCAGTTTTAAGCAATTTTTCTTGATTTTAAGTTACGGTTCATGTCTTGCTGTCGTCTAATAACAAGGCGGGATTTGGTTTGCAGATTCTACTTTTTTTTCTGGGAAAATGTTTGGTTCAAAAAATTGTTTCAATGCATTAAAGCTTTTGTTTTCTTCGTAGCTAAAGTAGTCTTAATTTCTTCTTCGGTGCACCACCCTCCCTGTTTCACCACCGAACTCAGATATGACTGTTTCTACTGCTCCCTTACTTATATGTGAAGCGATTCTGCTCTTTGTATTTTGTCTTTTCTTCATTATCATTACTTGTTTATATCTATCTATCCTAATAGATCTACGTCATTTACAAAAGCTAGAATTTGTTTGGAACTGTTAATTATTGTCCCTTCTAATTCATCGACAAACTTTTTGCAACTTTTTCCTATTCAAAATTAAATACAGAACGTATTCTGTAACAGCACTTTGCTTTTTGATTCCTCCGGACATTTTTGACTAATTTAAATATCGAAACCATCATCAAATTGAAAAAATTATATTCTAAACTAAGGAATCTACTCATACTTCCGTAATTTTTAGTATACCTACCGTAACTTAAGCACATACATATTATAATACTAGCCACATTTTATTTCGACGGCTGATTGGTGTTAATACTTGTTTGACCGAAAAGTTACGCTGAGAAACAGTCTCGTCCACTCTCTGGATTTCCTCTCAGCATACAAGATATCAGGTAATAAAAAACTAAATTTCAAACAAAGAAATACTTCCATCTACTATTACTGACGTTTTTGTTGTTAAAAAGTTAATAGTTTCTTAATTAAATATTTCCAACGTTACACAACGTAACTTAAACTTTCCATAAATTATAAAATATTAAAAAGTTAAATCTTTGTCTGATTTTATGGTGGATTATATTTATACTCTTTTTATTCAAACAGTGCGAAACATTGATAATTTTGAATGCTAACATTTTTTGCATACCTACCACTATAACATCATGAGAGGAGTGGGTCGTGCATTCTGCTTATTGGAAATGTAATTGTTAACAACGCTTGCATAATTATGTGTGCTGTATCGAACGGGTCCTGTCGGATGAAGCCCAGAGTTTCCGATCCTTGCCGAATGTTGCAGGATTGGTACATTCACTCAGTTTTTCCGCGAACGGTTAGGTAACGTGGTCGTTTTTAAAACAGGACTTAATAACGAATGCTCTTTTGTATGTATTAAAATAGGTACCTTGGCAATTTGCCAAGTAATTTAAGTTACAATTTTTTAAATCAATTTACACTGTTGTGTAATCAACTAATGAAAATATTTGCGCTACTGGGTAAGGAACATTGTGTTGTGTTTTGTACAATTTAAAAAATTGTTAAAGACCAGAAAATAAATTTTTAGAATGAAACGGTCGTTGAACTTTTTCATCATGCAAATTGTCTAGAGATTGTTATTTATTCCTTATTTTGCCATATCTCTTTATTATGTTATTTCTTTTATTATTGTCAATTTATGGTTTGAAAGTTAACTTTTCAAAAGTATTTATACTTTATTGAAATTACAAAAATAATATAATTTAATTTTGAATATGTCAGTGAATTATTGCGCTAGTTTTAAAGAATTCTTGGTAACAGTTTTTCATATTTAGTTAAAACAATTTTTACTGGCAGAATGGTATTGTATTCATCAAGAAAACACTATTTTCCGCATTATAATAGTTTCATGCTGATGACAGCTAAGAAATTTTTATTATTATTGCGGATGAAAATTATTACAATTGAATTATTGGTATTCAAAGATAATAAATGTATGCAATTGTTAAATCATTAAATAGTACAGGCAAATTAACAAAAAAAAATGCAAATAAAAGAAATAATTTATTTCGGTACTTTTCATTTTTTGGGAATAAACTCTCAGTAGATTTATAAATAAGGGACACACAAATTCTCACCATTATCGTTAACGGAACATCTCTCTTTGGGGCAAAAGCAACCAACTGTAAAAGGAACTGATTGTAAGTTTACCTCTTTATTTCTAAACTGTTACTTAAATGAAAAAATAGTATAGAACTAAAGTTTTCTCTAGGAGATTTTGCATAAAGTTTACTCCTATAGAATTCGCGCAATTTGTGTTCAAAGTTACGGTTCGGGACAATTAGACTTAGGCCAGAAATAAGGGATCAAAAAGTTCCTAGCATTATCGTTTAGCGGACATTTTTTTGTATCCGAAGTGAGCAGATATTAAGTTTTTCTGATTAATCTTCTAAATCGTTACTCGGAGGAAAAATTAAAGGAGTTATCATAAGTTATACAAGTTAATGTAACTGGTTCACGAAAAGGTAAAAATTACTTTTGCGCGACTATTTGCCAGACATAAATAATTATAGGACATGTACTGTATAGAACAAATTTTGTTGTATAATTTTTGTTTCTATTATTTTTTGTGGAAAAGTAGCGGTTGGAAGATATTTGTAATAAAATAGCTTGCTTTTTTGTCTTTCAACGCTAGAATTCTGTGCCAATAATAAGTTTTATGGTGAATTAAACTTTTTTTTATGCAGAATTTTATGGAGAAGATGATAGTCTTATTTTCTTTCGTCGGAGTAACTGTTTAGAAGATGAATGAAAAAAATATTCAAAACTTGTTCCTTTCGGAAATAGTTGTTGGCCCAAAAAAAGACGTCCCACCACTTTTGTCTCTTATTTCTAATCTTATTGAGAATTTATTCCCAAAACTCAAAATTATGCATAAATATTCTCTATTTAAAAATCGAATTAGCCTCAATCATAATTTTGAACACAAATTATGAGAATTTTGTGGGAATTAACTTTTCTGGTGCATAAAGTAGAATCTTTTGGAGAAAATTTTAGGTTGCTGCCATTTTTTCATTCGTTTGAAAATAAATTTAAAAAACTCAAAATCAGTCCCACATCTGGAGGTCGTTTCTATTCCAAAACAGATGTTACGTGAACAATAATGGTGAAAAATTTTGTCGCGTATTTCTAATTATACTAAAAGTTTATTCCCCAAAAATCTAAAGTATATAAATTAATTCTCCTAAAAAGTTTCATTTGCCTGGGCTATTGTGCTTACGACGAGTTGGAGTGTGTAACTGTTTGTTCTATTATTCAGACCGTAACCATATTAAATTATTGTTTTTATAATAACAAGTTTTTTAATGTAAGCGATATACTTACTTTAAGTAATAGATGTAATAATACTAATAATAAATTAAAAACTTAGCTGTATAATAAGTTTGTGATAGGTACTTAACCATAAATTTAAACAACAGTTCTGAAATTTTTTAACCTCATTATTTTTTATAGATACGATTAACACCCGATCTTTACAATGTGTTTTTATCCCTTTTTCGTTGTAGCGTTGTTTTTATTTTATTCGTTATATAACGCTTTTCCTAATAGTTATCGGTTTGTCTGAAGTTGACAGCGTCCAGTGCATCTAAACATACTATATGTATAGGTTGTTTCGTGAATGTTGGCACTTGAGAGTAGAGTCCGCTTTTGAAACTTTTACCGGTTTGTCATAAACTGAACCCTCTGTAAATCATTATAATATCCATGAAATTCGAAGGAGTATTTTTGTTGTCCACAAAATGAAAACAAATCGATTTCTTTTGTTCTTCCAGTAAAATATTCCCAAAGTAAAAAAGAAAAACTTATGTGTGTATCGCTTTTGAATGATGGGTGGAATCAGTGGAAATAAAAAGTTTGAAGTTTGTTTATTTTTCAACTAAAACCAGTTATGTACGTTATACCAAATGCGTTTTTTTGAGTGCACTGTAAACTGTCAACCCCAGATTAATGACAAAACGGAAACCGCTTCAGAAACGGACTATATTTTTAACATTCGTTTGGTTTAATTTGAAACATAAGGCAAACAACTGCTGTTTATGAATATTATATTGTATAATTGTCATTTTACCAGAAACTTTATGGTTAAATAAAGTCTGCATATATGGGCGCGTAATATATTCAAGATTTTACGGTAATGTGATCTCAATTAATTTTTAAGGAAAATCAATTTTGTTTAGCGCTTACGCGCCAACGAACTAACGTTGGTAAGCGATAGGTATGTACCTATATTGCAGTTACTAAAACAAGGTATTATTTTGTCAAATTTATTATAATATTTGTACCATTCGAACATTTCCTTCACAAATATTTTTTTCACGATCACATTTAATTGATTCAGACGCAAATTAAAATCGACTAGAAACAGCAAAATGTTGCAATTGGGAGTATGAATACAATTTGAAAACGGAATGTTAGAAATGTTAAACGAGGCGTGAAAACTTGATGATATTGTGCAAACCACACGCTTTCATGATTATCGAAGTGTAGTTTACTTTACTTTTCAGTGCTAATTAAACAGCTTAAATAGCACAATTTACTGTCTAATCCACTTTTAGTTCATAAAAGTAATGTAGCCATGTTTCTGAGATTCAGCAAATCCTTAGCGTATCATTTGATCTAAGTTATGAGTATCGTTTGTTACTGTGATTTGTTACTCTTGTCTAACTATGAAGTTGACAAATTGTGAGTTACATTTTAACGTCAGAATAAGATTTCGGTTATATATAAGAACAAAATGAATTTCATCCCAACTCTACATTAAATGGTATTTATGTTCATATCCGAATGTAATATTATATAAATAGTTCTATAGTAAATACAAAATCGCTATTTCGTATTTTTTAAGTACATTTGCGGATATAAAAATTGTCGCCGCAACTACATTTTAGCAGCAAGTTGCACGCTTTTAGGTTATTTTTAATCGAATTGTATTTAAAAATGATTTGTCAATTTTGACCTATTATTTTAAGGGACCGCAGACCCACTAATGAAAATTTTTCGGCGGCAGTTTTATTACTCGCAACTGTATATTATTTGTGCAATTAAATTAAAACTACGATGGCATCGTATTTATTGTATTTTTAATTTTATCCGGAAACACAAAAATTTTAATATCGGTGAAATTGGAACAGATATATTTGAAGAAATATTCTCTTGAAGTAAACAATAGTTCAATGTCCGAAAGCTTATTTCCAAACACTTGAAGGAATACGAATAATAAATATAAAGACAAATAGGAGTTTGTATATCGTTAGTGTCAATAATAAAAGCTTTATATTTATTCAAACTGAAATGGTGATATCGATGGAGTGCTCAAACGCTAAATACTTTTTATTACTAAATGTTATTCATATGTGACCGTCCACGGAAAAACGACCTTAACTTACATGAGGTTAAAATCGAGATTTTGACATTTTCTGAATGCCGACATCCTTCGGAATACGTTGGTGCTTTCAGAATTTTTTTACTTTTTTCCGTTGCAAAGATATGAATTTTTAAAGTTGTAGTTTCAGAAAACACGATTTTGAGAAAAACGTGTTTAAAGTTTCACAATATTTCAGAATCGATAAAAAATTAGAAAATCGATATTTTTGACTTTTCACTAAAATCGCTCTCCTGAAAATTTTGCTGAAGTAAGTTAAGGTCCCTTTTCCTGAGGATGGTCACATAATTGTAATCTACATTAGTAATAAGTACGAAAATTTGTTCCGCGGAATTCTGGGATTCTGTCGAATGCAGGTCGAAAGTCTTTGCTCTACAATATTGATTTTATTGTGGCTACAAACTAAAAAGTAGGTAACAGCAGTCTTCTCTATTTTAAAAGTGGCCAAGTGACGCACAAAATTAATGTGAAATAATAAAAATAATAATAAAAGCTAAATTATTTTTTGTATTTTTTGGCTTACAAAAACATTACAATGCAGAATTCTTGTCGTTTTTCCGGCCGTTGCTGAATAATAAAATAAATGAACAAATTTAGAAGTAAATATAATATAAAACATGCAATGAATGCAAATTTTAACTTTCCAGTAAAAAAAAAAAAAAATTATTTTCAGCAAGTTTGGAAATCACAGAAAGTTTCCATTTTCGATCTTTTTAATTGTTAATTATCAGAATGCAGATTGATCATTTTCGAGGTGCTTAAATATCACAAAGTGATTCGACTATCTATTAAAAGGTATGCGTTTTCATTAATTAACTTTCACCTTCGCTACTTTCAGTCGATATGCGAAAGGTAAAAAATTAAGTGGCATGATGGTAATTGTTTGGGAATTGTAATGTTCCCCTAATGGGAATTCAAATTAGTTTTACCGCGTATTGATAATATAGGTAACTGTCGCATTGTGACGTCATATCCAGGATAGAAATTTTTAACGCCAGTGCACGTCGCCGGTTAAAGTGACTTTTTGTAAATATGTGGCATTATAAAAATTGCGAAAATTATGGGAAAATTATGTTACAAATTTGTCATCTGCCAAAATTGGATTTGAAAGATTAACAACAGCGCAAACGATCTGAAAAATGGGATTACTTTAGGATGCAAAACCTTTAAAGCTTCTCGACATAAAACTATTTAACAAAAATTTTGCATCATCTTTGTGTAAATGAAATCAAGTAATTTTTTTACTAGAAGTAGGATTCGTTTTCATTCAATAAACTTATCATCTGCTCGGATTGAGTTTGAAAGGTTTACAAGTGCACATACCATTACAAAAATATCATCTGCCATTGGTACTAGATTAGCTGGCAAGTGATTTGCCAATATTTTAAACGTTTTATTCTCTGATTAAACCTCTCAATATGGAACATAGCCGAAGATATTTGAGCAATCTCAATAGCTTCAGCGTGAGAATTTTGTTTAGTCTAGTTTCGGATGTATTCATGGTTAATGTTAACACTGACACTTTAAATCTGGCCTACAACTTGATATCAAACAAACAAATTACAAATTGGTTCATTTCTTCTTTAGAATTATCGAAAACTAATCAAATTATTACAAAACTCGAACAATAACAAACGCACGTGGTACGACGTGACGTCACAACAAGGAGTTCACTTAGTTGAATTTATTTACGCTAGAGTCGCATGCTTAGCTTGAATTGCCTAAAGCATTACAAAAAATTGTGATAACGGAAAAACTTTAAGGTTGCATTTTGACGCATTTCAACTTAAAACGGTCTTATGTTGCATTGTTACTCACTTTACCAGTACTTGAATTAATATTAGGAAGATTACATTACGCAGATTTTCGGAAAACACCAAAATAACACAAGATTTTAATTAAACTAACTTTTTAAATTTAATTAAATTAAAATGATCGTAAAATTTGCGTTAGATTTGGTCTCACACTTTTATTTAAAAATTGTATGGCATGAAAGCATGCAAGATTGAACTCAATTATGTTTCAACTTACATACGTTAACAGAATTTATAATCCCATGGAACATGTACTTACATAATAGACACGAAGCGACTATACAAAAAAAATTAAACAATTACACATACAATAAAATTTTAAAAAGCGCTCATTTAGGTGAAATTAATATCGCAAAAAAATTTCGAGTGGATAGTAGTCGGGCTACATACGTGAGGTTCATACGAATACGTTGTCTAAATCTCGGTGTCGCTCATTAACATTTTTTTTGCACGGTTGTACTGTATTTCCTTTGTACCATAGGATGTACTTTCTCAAGTTACTTGGATTACATAGAAGGGAAAATTATACACCCAAACAGATTATTAACAAATAATAATTATTTATAAGGGCATACTCAATAAGATCACAGCACAAAAGAATGTGCTTTAAACATTAAGGAGAAAGAAGTTGAAGAATTCAATATTTTGGGTAACACAATTAGTGCTGTAGGTCGTTAGTGTTTCTATAAAATATACTTATAGAATGTTGACGGCAAGTAAAAAACTTTTGAAATTAGCTTTTGACGTGGCATGTGGCATATACATTAAAAGTAATTGTTGTTGTAATAAAGATAATATTGTTTAAATTGTTTGAATGATGTATTGTCAAAGAAATGAATAGTTTAATCGTCGGTGTTTAACAATCAGTACACCGGGCCGTAAGCCTGCTACTGAAAACCAATATACATATTTAAGTATATTTAATTAATTAACGTTAAGGCTGTAACGAATAGGTCATACTTAATATAATTTTATAAATTATATTATCTTAACAGGTGTAAGAGTAAAATATTAACGATCCATCGATGTTAACCGAAATAATATTCAATGTTCTAAACGAATAAGCACTTTTTGTCAAAATTCATTTTTGATGCTTTTCTCCAAAACTCCTTATTAGTAATATTGCAGGACGTCCTTCATACAAAAACTTCATTAAAATCATTGTTTCTTATTAATTGTACAAAACATGACATAATGTAATCAATTTTCATTACAGTAAACACTCGATTATTTGGATTTTGACTGCTTAGACCTGTTGTACAAAATAATACATAAATTACAAACAGGCAAAAATGGTAGTTAGTACAAGTATCCCGGAATGTGTTGCACTTTTAACAAATTCGTAACTAACGTTCACATGAACAGATTTTTTTGAATTATTTTTGTAAACTAAACTTAAAGTGGAGAAATCATGTGAGGAAGTTTGCGTCTCCCATTGCGCTGCTGAAACTCATCCAACTGGACACTTCAATTTTCCAATGCGCGAACCAACAACAACAACAACAAAAGGCGCCAAGCGGCGCATGTATTTGCAAAAATTGTAGCATCAAATTGGACGCTCAAAGACAGAAAATAAGGATTACAAAAATGAGAAGAAACTTAAATATATAGATGTAAAGCTAGTAAAAAGTATTATAATAAATTATGGCTGGGTTGCCCATCAAAAACGGAAAGGGCAGTCCTCTGGGTAGGAGAGTAGTAGTATGATGGCACCAGGGCTTCTTAAAGGTGCAATGAGTGTGTTGCAGGTCAAGTCATCTTTAAAGTGGTACCATCAGCGCTTCCAGGTAGTAGGCAATGTCGCAAGTGGCCGGCAAGTCATTCAATGGCCACCGTAAATGGTCGAAGTAAGGCCGGGTCCACCAGGAACAGGCGTTCCGCTGGCGGGGGCCAAGGTTGGAGTACAATCTGCAGATCAATTCGGGCTTCATTGAAAAGAGGGCATGTAAAAAGGCGATGGGTTGGGTCGTCCACTTCCGTAGGACACACAGAGCAATTCGGGTGCTCCCATTTTCCAATTCTGTGAAGGTGGACGGCAAACTTACCATGACCGGAGAGTAGCTGCGTTGTAATAAAGGATAGGTAACGAGCAGCATTTGGTACCAGTGGAAGGAAGCGCTGGGTAATCCGCCCCTTGGTAGAGACATCCCATCGCTCCTGCCACCGGTCTTGAATCCGTAACGTTAAATATTCACTAGCATGAGCGCAGCTAGGGAAGTCGACGCTAAGAAGGACATCGTCCTCAAACGGAGCAGATCCAAATCTGCAAAGACTTCGGAGACAAGTCCTCTTTTGGATCTCCAGGTCCAACGGAGGAATCTCGGCCAAGACACCCGCAGCATCATTGGATAGGGAGCTGTAGCCTTTACATATAGCTCTACAGCAAAGTCCGTAGATAGAATCAATCTTTCGCCGTACCTTCACCATCCGAAGTCTGTGCTGCCACATCTCAGCACCATGACTGGCAATCGGTATAATGGCACATCGATAGATAGTGTGGAGGGAAGCAGAGACGTCCAGATCCCACGAGGTTCTGCACTTACGTTTCAGAGTGCCAATAAACACCCAAATTTTCCTTTGAAGATATCCAGCATGTATTTCGAAAGTTAAGCCACGATCAACCATAACGCCCAGGTACTTTACGCACATAGATTGCCGGATCCGAGAGTTACCAATCATTAGAACCAGGTCACGATGATGAACACGCGGTGGAGAGCGGTTAACCATGAATGTAGATTTAGCAGTCGAAATAGTCAACTTTTGAGACTCAGCCCAGCATTGCAGAATGTCCAGACACTGCTTAGAGCGGAGCCGCAGACCAGCTCTGGTATCAGACGTCACAACAAAGGTGAGGTCGTCTGCATATGCAATAACATCACAGCCATCGGGAAGACGCTCCGCAAGTAAGATATCCACAATACAATTCCAAAGAGTCGGGCTCAATACCGACCCTTGAGGACAGCCTTTAGAACAGGTCTTCATCACAGTGGTATTGGTTGAAGACAGTTCCACCTTCCGGCCATTTAGGTAACTCACAATAATAGCAATGATTGCCCCAGAGACTCCCTTGTCCCTGAAAGCCTGGACAAGTCCAGGCCACCATAGGTCATTGAAAGCACCTAAAATATCTATAAAAATAGTTAAAATATACAACGGACCAGCAGCAGTAATTAGCGCCTTATACGCCATCAAGGCGTCAGTAGTCGATCTTCCTTTCACAAAACCGTATTGATTCAATGCATGGAAGGGCTCAGCAGTGTCAACCAGTCGGTTACGAATAATTTTCTCCAAGACTTTTCCATACTCCGGAAGAAGAGTGATTGGCCTATAATTCTTCACAGTAGATGGATCCGCACTTGAATCCTTCAATAGGGCTTTCAGATTACCATGCTTCCACCTGGTGGGAAAATATCGAGCCTTCAGGCAGGCAGACATCAAGCGAGTCAGAAGGGGTCCAATCTCCGGGTGAATCATTTTAACAAAGCAACCTCTAACGTTATCCAGTCCGGGCGCCTTCTTACAATGAATGTGCTGTATAATAGCCTCCAGCTCTTCCTCAGGGAAATCTGCTTCATCATAGTTAGGGACAGGGGCGACAGCTCTAAAATTGCCATAAAGCATTTTTTGGTGTGCATTGTTAGTAGCAGGGTCATCATCAGGCTTATTAGGATGATCGAATAAGTCCTTCTTGAGGATGGTATGTGGACAAGGCTGCTTATTTTCTTACTCATTGGTGTGAATGACGCACAATGGCTGCCCCGACGCCCTCGATGTTTTATTGGTTTCCTGTATTACTACAGCGGACAGAAGGTTTCATGTTGGCGGTGGCTTTTTCTGCTTCAAAGTTTTGAATCTAACTTGATTAAATTTGCTGGAGGCGATAATTAACGCAATCCAATCGACAAACTTATGGAGAATTGTAGTGTCCAGTTGGATGAATTGCTGCATTGCGAGGGGAGACATCTATACGACTTTCATACATTAATTTCCCTAATTTAATTTAGAAAATATTTCAATAAAACAGGTTCATACAAAAATTAGTTATGAATTTTTTTCAAGTGCAAAACATTCCAAGACACTTGTATTTTCCATACAAAACTATAAGATATAACACTGAACGATTTTTGTTAAAATTAACAATTTTTTTTCTTTATTCCAAGTATCTAAGTTTTATCCGAATAATCGAGTTGCTGCTGAATTTCCTCTGAAAATATTTGTATCTAATAAAACTTACAATAGATACCTTCATTCCAATTTTATGAATTTTGATCTCAACCAAAAAACAGACTAAAAAAATGTGTAAATATGTTTATTTTATTCTATCGTTCGTATTTGTTCGCTTGAATTAGAGTGACCTGGTATGTAATAAAATTTTACGACTTAGATTTTAAAATTGTTAAAAATCGAATTTATGTGATATTGTAACAATGCAATTCGGATAACCACATGTCGGTATGGTATTACAAAAACTAATATCTTCAAAATATTGGTATTCTCGAAGACCTCACAAACGGTAAGTTTTCGCAAATTACTACCTATAGTTTTTTTTTTAGCACAAGTTTGTCTTATTGGTTAGAATATAAAGTGGTAAATGCCCCCTGTATATAAAAATGTTATGTCAAAAAATGTGAAATTGAAATTACAAAATAACCTGCATTTGAATTTTGTTCAAAACCATAGTTTAAGGTTTACGAATTGTTGCTGTATTTTTGCCAGTCACTTTGCAATAATTCTTTTCTCAACTTTTGTTTATAGCATCGTTTTGATAGTTTCAACACCTAACCAAATCAAGAAGAAAAAAAAATCATTGCTTTGAAAAATAGCTGAAAATTTGAATGAAACTCTTACACTTAAATGACATTTATCATGTGATGATCTTATTGTTTTCCAATGCATTACTTTTTTTATTAGAACCTCGACTTATTTTGATAAAAAAAAATTCTCCTTAATATTACTTCAAGGTCAGGTTATTAGATATCATTGGATTTAGCAAAAAATCTTCTACCACAATAAATAAAGAAATTTATACATTGCTATTTGAAAAAAAAGTCGACTGTCGCTTCGCATTGAAGTTAATGTGAGAAAAAAATAATACCTTCTTGTAGTACTTACTAGACTAATTAATTAATTCTTTTTTCTGAAATTGGGCAATAAATAACTGAATTAGAGCGTGGGACGTTTTTTAGGAATCACCATGTATTTCTTTAAAAAATGTAGAGGCATGATATAAATTTGGAACAGTACTCACTAACTCGCTTACTCGTACGGGTGGAGAAAAGTGGAGAGTGCATGTTCAGCACGTGATCACTATATATCTTAAAGGCATTGATTATAGAACGGATTAACCCAATCTACATTGTTTCTTATGGGAAAAATTGATTCGTGATAGGTCCAACTAGCTACTCTAATTGTGTCCGACTAGCGGGTTTTCATATGATTGAGTTATTATGTAGGTACTTTATTATAATTATTCTATATTATATTTAAATTAATTTTATATCCTCGAAAGTTCAAAAAGTGTCACTTTAAGATTAAATTTGAATGAAAGTTAGTAGTTAAAAGTGAATTAATCATTATCTCATTCACTGCTGAAAATATGTCTGGCGCATATTTGCTTACGAAGCAGAAGTGCGCACTACGCTCCAAGTGCCTCTTAAATCTTTTCAAACGCCCATAAAATGTTTGCATCATGTCAATATCTCTTCTTTAGTATGAAATGAGGCAGTAGTTGACAATTGGACAGTACGACCTCGGTGGCTTCAGCGCAGAACGTCATAACCCTCCAAAATTAAAAACATTTATTTTGGCGCTATTTAGTTTTTAGGGGCGCCAGAATATTGTTTTTTGTGATTTTTTGATCTTATGGGTTATGACGTTTGTGCACTTAAGTCATCGATGAATTCAGTGACATGAAAATTGCAATACCAAAGAGTGGTGGAAATTTGCCAAAAATTGTGTGTTGCTCTTTATTGTAAGCTTTACATCCTCACAGGTTACTAAGTAAAAACTAGGTTTTAGGTGAAAAACAATTTCTCATCACAAAAAATTCGTCAATAGCAAATTGACTGCTTATAAGCTACAAAAATATTTTTGAATTTACGAATTGGTATGTAGAATGTATTTACATATCACAATGTTTTTTTTTTCTAATTTTATACAGTGTGTTTATTTTTACTGTTTATTTTTAGTTAAACTACTATAATAATATACTACCTGAGATTAATTGAAAAGTTCTTAAGAAGTAGGTATTACAGCAATTAAAGATCATTCCGATTTTTTGTTTGATGGAAATAAAATGTTACGATCCGAATTAATTCGGGTTTACTAAAACTCCTTAAAATTTTGTGGCCAATAAGCAATCACTAAAGCAACCCCCGATTCTGATGCTATCAATTGCGACTAATAACAACAAGCTTTTAGTTGACGTCACTATTTTAATGTTTACATCGAAAGTAAAAAAATATATAAGGTTACTGAGTTGCCATTCCTTTCAGAAACTATTTGTATATCTTACACCTATTCAATTCCAATGTTGTCACAAAATGAATGTTTTTGAAGCTTTAACAATATTAGGAACAATAGTAATCAATAAAGCAGCTCCAATCACATTATTTTCAGTTTTATTTCTTTCAGAAACTTGCGCCTCTATTTTCAGAGGAGAAACCCAGACAGGAAAACTTTGTTCTATTAGATAAAATGAAAAATAAGAAGACAATAATTTAAGATTGATGACAATAAAAAAATTTAAACTTTATTTATTTCCCTCTTATTCTAAACCGAACCTTATAACATTTTTGCTAGTTACTTGTATTGCAAGATTAATAACTACACTTTGATAGTTGTATAAAAATAAAAGATATACCTAAGCAACTACTTTTATAAGTAAAACATTTCAACGTGCAATTAGTAGAAGGAAATGTCGTTTAACGTAAAAAGTATGCGGAGCAACCGTAATTCAATTACCGGTTTTATTTTAATTGACACATGTCACTCATTAACGACTGCTCCATTAAATTTAATTGTTATGTGATTAGCAGTTTTTAGACTAAAGTGATGATTGATAATTCTCCATAGTAGTGTAATTTGCAATTAAGTAATTAAAATTTTCAAAATGAAAAGTATGTAGAATACAAATAAAAGATTGGAATGTAACGTTTACTAGTGGTTTTGTATCAAAGATTGAACCAAGACGAGTTCATGCAACTAAAAATAGTTAATCGTGTGTTCGTTTTACATATACTTTCACTCAACTCAGTACAGATCCAGTTTGGTTCATTAAAGTACCTATGTTTAAATTTAAGAAGAAAAAAATCGCGTTGCAATTTAAACAAAAGTTTAAAGTGCGTGTGTTTATTTTCCCTTGAAGAACTTTAAATTTCAAAATGATGTAATTGTTCTTATCTTTGAATTTATTTTACAGTTGATTACTTTTGAAGTTAAAATGTTGTTAAACTGACTAATTAATTTATTACTGTTCATACTATCATATTGAGAATTATTTTATTTTGGAGCCTGGCGAAAACTTAATTTTCTTTGTATAAATAAAGCACAATCACAAACAACATAGTTGGTTGGCTTTAAAATGTATTGGAGAAACTCTTATTTACCCATTTTCGTAATCAAAATGTAATCAACAAATAACGTATTCGAGGTAGACGAATACGAGCCGAGACGAAGTCCAAGGTTGGTCGTTTGGCGAGAATGTTATTATTTAGTTTTTATTTTTTTTCTGCTACCTGTAAAAGAATAAGAAAATATTATTTGTAAAATACTAATCTTGTGTTATTTGTGATTAAAATTTGTATAGTTACTTATCAAATAATAACGCAAATAACTCTGGTAGCATCCCCTTACAATCATAAGATTATCAGTGATGCCAATTAATGAACAACTGTGTGGTGTTTGATTATTCTGACTGCGTAACACGTTCACTTTTAGAATGTTCATCTGTACTATTGCGTATTATGCAATTCGGTTGAAACTTTTATACTCTAGCTATATTAGAAGACTGAAATTATTTTTTTTTCTAATTTATGTTGGCCGTGTCGAGTAATACTGTATTATACTTTAAAAGACGAGTGTGACTGATTTGAGTATGTGTGCAACGTGTACAAAAATTAAATATTCTATTATATATATTATTATTATATTATATTATTATATTAAATTTTGAAGTTTTAAGTGTAAACAAATATTTTAATTAAAAAGTTGTAGATAAAATGTCATACTTAACTCTCTTTCGCATTTCAATAATTCTATTTTTAATATGTAAACCAATAATAATTATAATTTATTATATAAAATGATAAAGTTGAATTTTATTCAGGAATGAATCGATTAATGATTAATGATTGTAGAGTGGATGTAACTTTGCAGAATGTTTAATACGTATGACAAGTTATTTTCTAAATAGTATAAAGTTGACAAATCGAGAAACGTCGTATTGCTCGCTGCCATGCTTAGAAGAAGCTCACAACTACATTTTCAAATTTTGCAGGCAGACATTACTTAAACTGTCAGCTGTAAAATGACGATGTCACTTATGTAAACAAATTTAAAAACAAAACAAACGTCATAGTTTTTTACATATGGTATGTATATATTATAGAGGGTGTTTAGAAAACACCGCAACGCACTCCTGGGAAGAATTACTTATTCTGACCACGAATATGAAATCAAAAATTGTATTTACTATTGCATAATATTCAGTGGCGTCCTACGCAGTCAATGGGTTAACAGCAACGCAACACTATTCAATGTTGACTAACGATAATCCATAGTAAAAAATCTAGTTTCCTTGGAAAAGCACAAACGTTCATTGATGCAAACTTTTTAAAATTCAATTATTTTTTCTTGCACTAATAAATTATATGTACAATTTTTTCGTATAGTCGCTTCGCGTCTGTTAGAGTTAGATAATACATCTACTAAGTAAACATACGTTGGGAAATAATTGACCTCGATCTTGCACACTTTCGTGCCACATATCTTTTAAATTTTACGATCATGTTTAAATCTTTTCAAAGCCTATAATATTTTTGTGCGGTATTTTCCAAACATACTACAGTAGAATCCTGTTATAACAGCTTCGGTTATAGCAAACCACCGGTTATAACGAACTTTATTCCAAGTCCCGACATTTTTCCCTATATAACAATGTAAAAATTAATCGGTTATAACGAACTCGGATATAACGAACAATCGGATATAGCGAACCTGAAAAAGCCGAAATTAGTAAAATTTTAATCGGCTATAACGAACTTTATATTGTATATAACGGGCAATAACCTTGGTCGGTAATTCCTAGTTGTACGTTTTGTGCCTTTCGTATTGCGTTACTTGTGAAAGCATCGTCACTGCGTTAGTTTACGACTCTGACAAATTTATTACTATACCCTTTTATTAGAACATATTTTAACAGAAAAGCACAGTTGACCGGATGTTACGGTTTTCAAATTATCGCTAAGATCTTCTAAGAAGTGACCATATCGGACACACATAAACCCCTTGAGGACATGTGAATTATTACAAAAAAAACAGAGTTTCACTTCGATTTTAAAATCAGTTTAATACGAGTCAGCGTTTAAACAGCATCGTACAAATGGCTAAATTTTCAAGAAAATCTTTTTCGTTAAAAGAAAAATTTGAAATAATACGTGAGATAGAAAATGGAACAGATGGAAATCGGTCTGTGAAAAGAACGTAAGTAG
This sequence comes from Dascillus cervinus, assembly GCA_949768715.1. Taxonomy (NCBI): domain Eukaryota; kingdom Metazoa; phylum Arthropoda; class Insecta; order Coleoptera; family Dascillidae; genus Dascillus; species Dascillus cervinus. Next base: position 21,513,334 of record OX458317.1, read on the forward strand.
CAATTTGGAAGAAGAAGAAAGAATTATGTGCGGTATTTGAAAATAAAAAATGTAAACGCTAAAAAACTACGAAAATCTAAAAACGATGACGTCGACCAATCTCTTAAAAAGTGGTTTGCGCAACAAAGATTAAATAATGTAACGATCAATGGTAGTATTGTAAAAACAAAGGACTTTTTTATAATTTTTTTATACATATTCATATGTATATTAGACAATAAAGGTCTCATAAAACACTCTTGCATTTATTATCTCATTAACGCTTATAACGAACTTCGGATATAACGAACCGATTTTGACGGTCCCTTGAGGTTCGTAATGACCGGATTCTACTGTATATGTTCATGTTATAATTATGCGTGTTTAAAAATGAATAAATTGTAGAAACAAATGATGTCTTGGTAAAGTGTCAAGTGTTACTGTATCAACTATACAAAATTAATTCTCCGAGAAAAAGTGAATTTTTAAAATTCACATAAAAAACATTCATAACATTTCATCATCCTTTGACAAAAATATTCGGCTGAACCACTTGTTGATCTACAAAAAACTACGAATTCACTTCATGCATAAGTATCTCTTCTAGACATTCAACGAAGTAATGAAAACAAAATTCAATAGAAGGTTAATTATAATCAAATTATGAAAACAGATCTCAATAGATGTTAATTGCATTTTTATTCATTAAATACGGTTATTATTGTTAAGGTTTTTGTAAATTATAATTAATACGCTTTGTTCTTATGGCATTCTTTAATAATTATATCTCACATAAACAGATTAATAACGTATTCTGTAATCATAAAAAATATATTAAAAAAAAAACAATTACAAATTACTACAAACACAAAAACCTACAAAAATGTAAGTGTTTTTTTTTGTGTAAATACTTTGAAACACTCACAGACAAGTCAGATCATTTTTTATAAACACAAAAACCAAATTAATAGGTACGTAAGTATGTGGAAATGAAAAGTTTCAGTACATCTTGCAAAATATGTCCCGAGCTTTAATGCAAAAACATAACGAACCATTTTATGGTAAAGCAGTTTTAATCTAACCATCTAATAATTTACAATATGTTTTAATTATGGATATAGAGCAGTGTTCCGGAACATTTTTGTATACGGGCCGTAGAGGAGCGAGAAAAAAAATATCTATCCCGGCTATTTCGAACAAAATCCAAAGTCCCACCGTGTTTAACACCGGTTATTATGACTTCAAAAGGTCCGACAGTTTCTACTGCTGAATTATTAAAGATCCAGATAAGGCTTATTGGTGTAGATACCTTTGGCAATGCACTTATAAAAATCCAATTTAAGTTAAATTCTGGAATAGAAATTGCATTATGTTTGTAATGGTTTAAAAACTCCTCTATAGCCTTGTTTACCCCAGATAGATATTTGTCGCAATGATAATCATTTGAAGTTTAAAATTCCGTAATTCCTGTGTTCAATTAGCAATTAGCAATTTAAGATTAAATTTACGTACATATTATTAATTGTTATTATTGTTATCCGTTTAGAATTTTTTTGTGGGGAAAAATTAGAATAATTTAAAAGAAAAAAAGCATTATGGTTCTTAAGGCTCGTTATATCTTACGTAGACTGTAATTTATATAATATTAATTAAAATTATGTGAAAGTCTCATATTTTTATATATTGTTTCAGTGGTGGACCATCATTGAGTTGTATAGTAGTAGAATCCGATGGGGGCTGCTATACAGCAATGCCTCCCACTGCTATGAGGCTGGAAAGCCCTCCTTGCAACAATAACAATAACGCAACAGGAGCAGAACTGGCTTTACTCGCCAAGCTGGAGGAAGCAAATCGTCTCTTTGAATCCGATGCCAAATCGCTCAATTCTTTGAGTGGGGCATCGGCTTCGGGACATTCAAGAAAGAGTTCGGATACTTCCCAGATTTCCCTAACTTCAGGTAAATAATAAGATTAAGGGGAAATTTCCATTAATAAAGTGTGTTAAGGTACCAGTTCAACTCAAGATAAAGAGGATGGATGTGAAGAAGATCTTTGGACCCTTTGGGGCCGTTTAGTAAATGACTGGGAAGTTAATTGGAAAAAACATAATGTTCAGTTACGAGAACTGGTACGCAGAGGTGTCCCAACACACTTTAGAGGAATTGTATGGCAACTTTTATGTTCAGCTACAGAATCTCCGGAAAAAAAACTTTATGCTGAGTATATTAAAGTAAAATCATAATAAAAAGTACATATGTGATTAATAATTCAACTGCAATTGTAGACTAAATCTCCTTGTGAAAAAGTGATAAGAAGAGACATAGCTCGAACTTATCCAGAACATGATTTTTTCAAGGAGAAAGATGGCTTAGGGCAGGAATCGTTATTTAATGTAATTAAGGCATATTCATTACATGATCGCGAAGTTGGATATTGTCAAGGTTCTGGCTTTATCGTGGGATTACTTCTGATGCAGGTAAATATTTTGTTACCAGTTGTTCAAAAATTTATAATTGTGTCATTGCAGATGCCAGAGGAAGAAGCGTTTGCTGTACTGGTAAAAATAATGCAAGAATATAGAATGAGAGATATGTTTAAACCTAGTATGGCAGAATTAGGACTTTGCATGTTTCAACTTGAAAACCTTGTATCTGAACATCTTCCTGATTTAAACCAACATTTTCAATCTCAAGGTTTTCATACATCTATGTATGCATCAAGCTGGTTTTTAACTCTCTTCACCACTGCTTTTTCCCTTCCATTTGCGTGTCGTATAATGGATGTTTTTTTATCAGAAGGGATGGAGATCATTTTTAAAGTAGCTCTTGCTATGTTAACTCTAGGAAAAGAAGAACTTATGTCACTGGACATGGAAGGCATGCTAAAAGTAAGTCAATCTTGAAGCACTTAAATTTTACAAAGTGTAGTTCAGAAGTACATGTGCTAATTTTAACACAGTACTGCTTTGCAAATTAAATTATTTTTCTATTTGAATTATTTTTTCTAAAAACTTGTAAGTTGATTGAAAATTTTATTAAGCAATTTTAGAAGTTATTATAAATATAAATTGAACTGCATATTTTCTAAAATCAGTGTGTTAATTATAACCCCTATCAGAATTCACCAGAAATCCCCTTATTTTGGTCAAGTGAGTCATTTGTTATTATGGTCTGCACAATACAATTTATATTCTATCATTATCATAGTTGGCAAGCAGAAAACTGTCCTGGACTTGGGTGGCAAGGGACTGGTGGCGCATGCCATTTCAGCTGGGTGGATTTAGATAATCACTATTGTAGTGTTGTAAGAAGCAACTGAATTTTACCAAGCAAGTATACAGTGCCCGCCATATTGTTCACAACATATGGGAAAAACTTTCATCTTCGATTTCTTTAAAAATCTAAATCTGCCAAAAGTTTGTGCATGTTCAAAAACCCAAAACAAACTGAAACTTAAAATGTGTTTTTTTTGTGATAAAAAAGCTTTGCACCAAAAATGTAAAATAACATGATAGAATTTCTTTTGAGATTAAAAATTTCATTTGTAATTTAGATTGTACTAGTTTAGTTCATTTTTTTAAGAGAAAAATAAATAAACTAACGATACTTAGATTTGAAATAATCAAAATTCAAGATTACACGTGGAAAGTATAAGAGAAGGTTGAAATTGGAAAAATATCATTTTTTTTGGAAATCGGTTGAAGAAACTCATCTGATTTCATAATTGGTATCGCATCTACTGAATATCTAACTAATGTTACCCAAATTTCATCAAAAATAATTTTCATATTAAAATTATCATTTTTTTCAGTTTTTGAAGTTTCGACAAATTTCATTTTCTCTGAAACCAAAAATCGCTTACAGAATCTGAGTACTCCTTTTTGCGTTTTCGAACATGCACAAACTTGGCAGATTTAGATTTTTAAAGAAATCGAAGATGAAAGTTTTTCCCATATGGTGCGAACAATATGGCGGGCACTGTATATGTAACCATGTTAACCATACATGGACACATGTTTTTGTTAGAAGACACATTCCTAATTTTGAATCCATTTGCTTGCTAACGCCATTAAGGTGGGTTTGGTAGGTCTAGAAGTGAGGTTAGAATTATTGAATTTTCAATCTAAGTTAATTTAAATATTACAACTTTAAGAAACATTTACCCAGTGTTACACTGTAGCCTACTTAATACCGAATGAGGAGACATACTTGAGAAATTCTGGTAATGAGCAAAATCGCTTGAAAATATTTTAATATAACATAATAAATTATGAAAAGTATATGTCATCATACCTTCATGCCAGTGGTTTGCGATTTCTACCTTTTGAAGCTTATCTGCACTGTACATTTTAAATTAACTTGGATTGAAAATTCAATAATTCTAACCTCACTTCTAGACCTACCAAACCCACCTTAAACAAATTTCAAGTACAAGAAATATTTAATTTGGCAAGCTGTCATTTCGTGTTAACATTAACATACATATTTCAAAACACTGTATGTTTTCAAAGAATAATAAATAATAAATTCTTTATGTTGCATGGATGAATATTAATTCATTAATTCTAATTTTTGGGTAAAGTTCTTTCAGAAAGAGTTACCTCCTCGTGCTGAAGCTGATCCTGAAGGTTTGATGCAATCTGCTTATATTATGAAATACAATGCAAAAAAGATGAAAAAATTGGAAAAAGAATATCTCGTATTAAAAACAAAAGAACAAGAAGAAGCGGCAGAGTTAAAAGTAAATCAAAATATATCGCTTGCAACAAAACTGTACTGACATAATTAATTACAGAGACTGCGTTCTGAAAACAAGCAATTAAAGCATAGATGTGAAATGTTGGAAGAAGAAAGCAAAGCACTAGCAGATCGATTGGTTCGAGGGCAAGTTAGCCGTGCAGAAGAAGAAGAAACTACTTTTGTTGTACAGCGTGAATTAGATGTTTTACGTCATACTCATTTAGAAATGACGCATCAGTTAGCATTAGCTAACGAAAAAATTAGATCGCTATCATTAATGATGGAAGAAACAGTAAGTTAATTTTATACGTTTAAGAATTTTGATTCTGCATTAATATTTGTTTGATATGGACACCATTGTTAGATCATCCTTAAAAATATTTGAGAAGTGCAATGAGTCATCGTACCAGAAAGTCTCACGTAGAAATACATCTTATTGTTCAAGTCTTCAATTTGAGTTGACTTTAAGAGGTTGAACTAACTGAGATATCTAGAACAATGCCTGATTGCCCCACCCGTTTATAGAATTTTCACTCTCTTGATCTTTCTCTTCCGGTTTTTTAATTTTTGTGGTTTCTCTGGATATTCTTTTTTCTCTTATTTACGTTTTCGCTGATTTTCTTCGGACATTTTGATTTTGTGACTGAGAAGTAATGAAATTATGTTTAAATTTCAGCAAACATCGAGACAGTCATCAATAGAAGAAATGTCCATAAAACAAGAACAGTTAGAGCAACGGGAAGAAATGATAGAATGTCTTCAAGAAGAACTTGTTAAGGTTCGACTGCGGGAAGCAGAAAATGATGCTTTAATTCGAGAATTAAGAGCCCGAATTCATGAACTAGAAGAAGATAAAAAAACGTTAAGAGAAATCACGCCAGATAACAGTGTTGCTCACTTACAGGAAGAATTAATTGCTGTTAAATTAAGAGAAGCAGAGGCCAATTTATCATTGAAAGATTTAAGACAAAGAGTATCTGAATTAAGTCATCACTGGCAACGACATTTGCAGGTAAGCCATTGCTTCTTTGTTATGTACTTTTTCCAATATTTAATTTTTGTAGGAGCACAAACAGGAACAAGTACCTTCAGGAGAAGCACATAGTACACCAAAAAAATTGCTGTTTTGGGAAAATCGCAGTAATGAAACTCAAAGACTTGAGGAAGAGTTAATGACAACTAGGTTAAGAGAAATGGAAACATTAACAGAAGTTAAAGAGTTACGACTTAAGGTAAAATTCCATTTAGTCCGTTTAGCTTTCTATTATCTTCAATTTTTAATTTTTTCCACATCTATTGCAACCAAATTATCATTGCAATTAACTTTATTTAAAGGTAATGGAATTAGAAACTCAGGTGCAAGTCAGTACCAATCAATTGCGCCGCCAAGATGAAGAAATTAAGAAACAAAAAGAAGGGTTAGAAATTGCTGAATTAAAGGATAGAGAAAATGCATCTCGTTTGTTAGAAGAAAAGCGCCGTTATGCCGATCTTGAAGGTAAAATGCAAGAAGAACTTATGAATGCCAGAATACGTGATGCAGAAAAAACTCAGACAGTAGCAGAACTTCGACAAAAAATTAGTCAGTTAGAACTTAAGGTAGGTACCTATTTATAAACGTATCAAATTTGCTATTTCTTAAAATCATTTGCAATTTGAATTTTAAAATAATTAATTTATTAAGTACTATAAGAAAATTGTTTAGAATGAAGAAATTGCTACTGAAGGAGAACTTCGAAGTCATTCTGTGGATGATAGTGAACGAGTTCGAGAACTTCAAGAAAAAGTTGGTGACCTACAAGCTGAAGTAAGTTTACACTTGCTGATTTCATAACTATCACACAAACTAATGCTTTGTCCGAACATTACACAGTACTCTAATTGCACTTGCTTAGCTTACAAAAAACTGTACAAATTATGATAACACCATTGTATATAGTGCTCTCGAACATGTCACAGTGCTGTTTTAATTTTGTTTTGTTCACCACAATACTTATATATTTAAGAAGGCTAAAAGCTTCAATTAAAGAATATAACTACAACTATAAAATAATTAAATTGATACACGACTATCATGGCTATGAATTAATTAGATAGTATTGTCATATGCTAATAAAATATTGTGCAGTTTCCCACACCACTAACAAGCCCGGATACTGAGCCCTGGAGATGGCTCGAGTAAGTTCATTAACATTACTTTTGCTTGTTTCCATTCTTAGTAGAATCTAGTAAAATTATTCTCATTAGTTCAGGCATGTTAGAGCATCTTGTCAATTGTTTTGTGATTAGTTTTATTAATTTATTTGTTGAGATATTTGTTATTTAAAATCTTTAATTATGAAATACATTCTCATTGAATTTTTGCAATTTGGGAATAATGTGAACACAACAGTAGGTATATCATCATATTAAAACATAAAATATTGCATGAACTTTTCAAAAATATATTTTCACTTGAAGTGTTTTATAAAATAAAATTCATACAAGGTGAGTTACTAATTTTTGATACAAAAACTTCTTATATCTTTCAACTGTGATTACCTATTCTCTCTTATGTTAGAACTTTTGGTTTTTCATTGCACTTGCTTATCTTTGATGTCAACATAATTTATGTGCATGTACATATTAAACATAAACTAATTAAATATATGATTGTGTGGATAAGGAGAATAGGAAGTTAATAAAATTCCTTTGTTTAATTTATTTACAAAAAATCAACTTTTATCAATACATATTAACCCTGCTTCTACTGGCAGGCTCTCTTGGAGTAAAATCAAATATGAAACTAAATTAATTATTTATAGTTTGAGTGCTTATGGCTTTTCAAGTATAGTGAGCTCTTGATAAATCGTACGTCATATCTAGGAGTTTAGTCATCTCTTATTAAAATTGAAATTTTTAATGAAAACAAACCAAAAAAGCGCAACTTTCATGAAAACAAAATTAGTTTGGTTCAAGCTTTTTTTCTACGAGCGTACTTGTAAGAAATAAATTCCGGGAACCGGGAACCTTGCTATTATTATTATTATTCAAAAATTAGTGGGGTCGATTGAAACCGGTCAGTAGTACACTTTTTTCTTGGTAGATGTCATAATAAACATCGAACTTATAGTCGCAAGTGACATTTTTAACAGTTTTGCTTCATATCAATATTCTTTTCAGTCCTCTTTTTTACATTCCTTACGTGCCTGCCTGGTCGTTCTTAGCAATCACATGGCAAAAAAATCTAGTCAGAAAATTGCACTTATTTTTCTTATTTTTTTTTACCGTAGGAAAATAGAATACAAAAAAAACTCATAGTGTATAATAGTGTATAGTATTGTCATTGTTTTCCACATTTATATACAAGCGAAATTTTGTTAACACTTGAAATCTTTCACTTTAATCAAAATATTTTTTTTTGCATAATCTATCATTTCAATGCAGTCAAACCTGTATAAGGCGGAACTGCTTAGGGCCGAAGAAGTATCCATCATAAACAGGATTCCGACTTATTTAGGTTTGACTGTATTTCAAAATAAGACAAATCAAATATTCAGGCAATCACTCATCAACTAAAAATGATACATTTTAAAATATAATTTTCAAAAAGTTATTAGAAAATTGCATTGAACTTTAATATTTGCTTAATTAAATCTTTAAAAACTGTAGATATTTATGGTGCTGAAATCATTGAACTGGAAAATATCTGCAAAAAAATTGGCACTAAAGTTTATTAGGATTTTTTTTTTAAAGCTGAATTCTTGCAACAATAATTTAAATTTTCTTCTAGGTAAAAGTTATCATTATTTTAAACTCAAACTAACACAATATAGTTATCAAAATATTTTGTTAAATTTTATCTACATCTACATTAGCAAAAGATAAAATAATATAAGTATTTTGTTTTTGCAAGTAGCATGCAATACAATGATTTGTTCAACAATCCTTCTTATGCAGTTTTAATACAATTACAGGTCATGAGATTAGAATCCTTCAAAGCAAGAATAATAGGTAATGGTAATTCTCGTTTAAAAGCTGAATGTACGTCACCCACTGACAGCATAGATGAAGACAGCAGAATATGTTTGGATGATCCCTCTTTACGACTACAAATAAACGATTCATCTAGTCCCCAGTCTGATTCATCAGAATTTAATTTTAACAATGTGTGTAGTAATACTAGAGATCCTAACATTAAAAGTGATGATAAAGTAGAGCTTGATTCTAATATGAATACGCACACCTTATCTGAAGCACATCATGCTGACCAGCGTGCATCTAAAGTTTGACACCATGACTGAAATATTAGCATAGTTTGGTAGCAAATATCAATAGTAATTATAGAATAAAATGTAACACCCACTAACATTATATTTATCAGTATTTTTCAATACAGATTTTATCAAATTTTGAAAAACCAGCATTTAAAAACGTATACTGTGCAATTTAAAATAAGTTTAACAAATATATTTCTAAAAGTTATAGTAGTACTTTTTATAATCAGGTTGAAAAGTACTGATTTATAATCCACTTAAGAGATGGTGATTCTTAAGAATATAGTATTTAAATAGGTCATAGAATAGAATAAATAAAACTACTTGCTAAAAGGATCACAGACTTACAGTTAACTTAAGAAACTTAATTTGAATATTAATTACTTTTTATTCTGCCAATTTTTAAAGTTCTAAAATACTTCTGAAAACATTTAGACACATTGACATTTTTTAAATCTATTTTAATATAACAGTACCTAACTACTTCTTGTACAGTGATTATATTAACCAAATTTATAAACAACTAATGTTCCAAATATTCAACCAATCAGTCTACAAAGGAACTGACCATTATCTATCAGAGTAATGAAAGATTAAAATTTTGAGAATAATTTTAGATCAAATGTGTACCAAATATTTATAAATGTAAAGCTAACTTTATTCTATCAATCTAATACATACAGGGTGTCTTTGCAAATAGTACATTTTATCCAGATGGAAGTTTTATTTTAGTATTTTACCCTGCCGTTGCATTGTTACAAAAGTCCTAAGTGGGTGTGAATATTCAAACAACGCGCTACTAAACTGTTCATTAAATGGAAATAATAGTTATTTATGTTACAAGGCCTAAAAAGTGAGAGTCCCAAATATTCTTTTCCTACAAACATATCTGAAATTAATACATTACTGTAATAAGAAATAAGAAAATAATCTCTATAGAACAAGAGTGCGGGCGCAAACCCCAGAAGGTTATGTGTTTGAATACTGATGTAAGAAAGAAACAAATATTTTTCGCCTGTAGTAATCCTCAAAAATTATAATTTTCAATATTTTTGATAGTTTTTTAAATACTTTTTATTAAAATTTATATTTTAGAGCAATTTTTGCAATATCGTGTCAAGTTTAAATGATTTATGCAAAAAGTAAAGTGATTTTTAAATTCATACATTATATCAGAACTCCCGTGAGTATTGCATGCTATACTTTGCTAGTAGACTTTTAATTACTTCATGACTACATTTGCAGCTAATTGAAAATGAGTGGTGATTGTTGTAGTACCGATAGGTATAAGTATGTATAGACAAAAACTTATCGTAACAGAGAGTACTTGTGCCAAATTTGAGTTTACAATGAAAGTTAGCTTTATATTTAAAAGCAACATTGGCTTTTCATGCACACAAATACCGATGCATATTTGCATTTGATGATTAAAAGAACTTATAATCACTTCTCACAATTATAAAAGAGAAATTATATTTGCTGCTGAAATATTTATTTAATTAAACAGTTATTTACTGCAGCAGTAGTATTCTGCATCATTATAGAACATTACATATATTTTCGATTCATGAATGATATTTAGAAGTAACTTTAATTTTCCAGATGCATTTAATACTTTATAAAAATATATAAAATGTTAAATTTGCAATAGTAATCAGTAACTCTTATCAAAAATCATTTGTGTATATATCTTACACTATTTTGTTATAACAATAGAGTTAATGTTTTAGTAATTTGTTGTAGCATTTTTAATAATATTTAAAGTAAAAATGTGATTCAATAGCAACTAGACAAGTTTTCCTACAGAATCGTTAAACCTAAATTATTTTAATTGGTATTTATGTAATTTTATAAGTATTATAAAAGGTATTACAAGTCACTTATTTTTATTAATTTTAATTTTAACTAATAGTAATATTAAACTATTTGTATTAACTGATATTAATGAATTTTAATTAGACACTTATTTAATATAATTTATTGATGTTTTTCCAAGATATTATTAATGTTATATAACTATTTGTATTTTTAGCTTATAACTTACATGGGTTATTTGTTTCACTACTTAAAAAACTTTATTATCAACAAATAAGTTTGTAGTATAGCAGTAGCAGGTACTGTATAACTGTAATATTGTATCAGATTTTTATAAAGTTCAAAATTTATATTGAATCAGTCGGGCAGAGAAATAACACATCAAAGTATATCTTTATTTTAATATACGATAGACAACATTATATCTAAATGATTATCAAACATTTAAGTTTACTTACAATTAGAGTAAATTTTCCAAATGCAAAAGCCTTGGTTAAAATTTAATTTTACCATAGTGAAGTATTAATGCTATTAATAATTAATGTTATTTTTTCAAAACAATCATTAGATTTATTTTAAAATAGATTTCATTCATCTTTGTTATAATGTTCTGCCGCTTGCACAAAAACCTTCAACTTTTATGTAAAAGTAAGTGCAATACAACAGTTTCCTGTGTATAAATGCATTTTTAAAACAAAACTTGTCATTTGTATAGGCTGTGATGTCATGTACACATTTTGATACTTCTAATATATGCAGCAATTATTTACACAGTATTGTTAGTAATATTTGTATTCAAATTATTATTTTGCTGCAGTAAAATAGAGTTAATGTTTTAGACTAAATGTAAAGTTGTTTATTAATTTTAATTACTTCATAAATGGCTATGAAATATCGTAAAGTAGGTGGTAAATAGAAAAACAATAAATACTATTATAATTAACACCTAATCTCCCCGACTGATTTTCAACAGCAATTTATTTGTATTTATTATAACTACCATCATCTGAGTAAAAGGTGAAGTTCTTTTTAATTAAAGTCTTTAACTAGGTATCGCATAGTCAACAATACCATTTTATGATAAAACTATATATTTCGGCATTTTTAAAAACTGAAGAAACTGCCTAAAAATATGCCAAATACAAATTTTCTTTATAAAATTAAACATTTTTTTATGGAAAAATTATTAAATACATTTCGTTTCTTAACTTAAAAGTAAATTTGAATAAAATTTATCATTGTCTACTCCACTTTATGGTGAAATGTGGACGTGGTATAATACAAAAACGACATAATATGATAAATACCTAAAATATAATTTTAAATTTTAACATCGTCTTATACGTTGGTATAAATCTATAAGCAATTTTTATGCGTGCACTGCACTGCTTATAAAATGAATATCTTGAAATAATTTCACAGAATACATAATCATTTCTTAAGTAGCGGTTTTACTGGAACTTATTGTCATTCACTAAAATGTAAAATTAACAAAACTAAACTAGGTGTACTTTGTAGTAAGAAATTAAAAATCATACAAATGTTCAACCATTCTTTATGGATCGCCAAATGTATCAAATCGACAGTAGCATTAAATTTATAGATGATGTACAGATAGTCTTCACATAATAACTGAGTTTCATTCTCACCACTAAATCACTAATTGTATTGTTCACCCAGTGAGAAGATCTCTCACAATCTTTTATTCAAACCTCAAAAACTAAACCCATACCGAAAAAACTTAATTTGGATTAACCGTGTTTTCCAGTTATCACCCGAACATCACGAATAATCGGCACTCTACTGTACTTTTTTATATTTGCCGATTATAAAAGCTGTAAGCAATTAGCAAAATTTATTTCTTATTGTCAAAATGATAATAGATCTATAAATAAGTTTTTTTTAAGTCTGACTTACATGTCGATTTTGTCCTTTGTTCCATATCTTCTTTTTCTTTGCCTGGAATGTTAATTCCTCGTCACAATTTTTATAAACACATTACACATATACACATTTAACACAAACATTTTAAAACTCTTGAAAACTTCAAAACATTTTAAAACTATTTATTGTCATTATGTGCATTTCGCTATTTATTTTATTTCCTATACTATAAATAAGTGAATTTTACACAACATATTGATATGTATTTTGTGAAATAATCATGCCTTACAAAGCCTTACTAATAGAAGGTTGAAAATTAAAATATGAAACAAACATCAATTCATTATCATATTGTTACTAAAGTAATCATGAAAAGTCGTAATTGATTTATGCAATTTATTACATAATTTAAAAATAGTTTTTTTAATGAAAAGTTCAAATTCACTGACATTCCACAAGAACATCGAAAAGTTTTATACAGTGCAATTTCTTAAAATGTATGTGAAATGAAGTACTTAAGGTGATTTATAAAGTTATTTTGCATGTTCGTACCAATTATTAAACCAGAAAACTTGATGTGGTACCTAATTTTTATTGTGATTATTGTATTATGTAGTATGTGCATTTGTAGGCAATAGTTATTTGTTTTGTACTATAGTTAGTATGTACCTACTAATTTGTTAATATGTATTACTTAAACTCTATTTTTTATTACATATGAATTGTGATGTAAATGTTGAATATTGCTTCAATGTAATTTTTTAGTACTTATCAATTAATTTGAATTGTTTTCCGTCCGCTTATTTTTATTGACTTTATAAACACTTAAAAACAATAAAGGCAATTGACTAGTTTTTTTCTTAATTCTAACAAAGATTTGGTGCAACGTAAAAAGGTGATGGTTTTAAAAATATTTTGCCATCGTCCTTTCTGAAATGCATTCAAATCACCCATTCGAGTATTTAGGCAGTATTGTCCAGTCAGCATTATGTCCGAAACAGTAGACTCAATAAGTGTGTTAAAAGGAGTTAGAAATAGGCTGGTTGATAAAGTCAACCACGCGCCCAGACATGTAAGTTGAATTTTTTTTCTATTTCAAAGCTAGTGGTATTTCTTTACACAAGACTAAATTGTGTTTTATTTTTTTTATGTAAGCGTATACTTGTGATATATTGTTGTATTCGGAATAAAAATCTCTACCTGAATTAGTAAAGAAAAGTATATATTCGAATTTGAAAAAATATATTTTGACAGTACAGCCTTAATGCCCTTAGGGTTATATGTAATTTTGTTATGCTATTTTGTAGTCTAATTGCAACCATTTAACTTGGTATATAGATAACTGAAATATTCCGATAAATAAGCGAGCTCGTCTTGTTTTTTGGAGACAGTCTGTATAAATGCCTTGATAGCGTTTAATATTTCTGACGCAGAAATTGTCCAAAAATCTTTTAATACTCTAAATGTAACAAAAAAATTGAATAAACAGTTTGTTATTAAAAGCCAACATTATTGACTTTTCATTTTATTGAATATCATTATATTTTATTAGTGGCGATTCAGTTTTTGAATTTTTAACTGGATCCGTGCATTAGACCTCCATAAAATCACAAATCGGTGAGAAACTGAATTTTTAGGATCTTTAAATCTTCATAAACCTATTTTATATCATATTTTTGGCACACATAAATCCATAAAGTCAAAAAACAATGTTTCTGGGTGAGTGAACGGAAAAATTGGATTTGCATTAGTTTCAATGGGTAAAATTGTTTCGGTTTATGAACATTTCGGTTAACGAACAAAGTCAAAGAACGAATTAAGTTTGTTATCCGAGGTACATACTACTGTATATCTATTTAATGTCAATGGGTCCTAGGAATTGTGTTCCGTTCTATTGCTAAATTATTTCCCACATACCTTGTGATTACTTCCCATTTGCATGCTGTGTAGATGGAGTCTTGCGATATTTCGATGTAGTTCTCAAGACAGCAAACCAAGACTTATCGTCTTCATTTTGTCACTGCAAAATTACAGGATTTCTCGACTTTGATTGAATGGTTTCTTTGTTAAATGAAAAATTAACGCTTTGATAATTATGTTCGTTTATATGTATTAAAAATTCAGATTTGCTTGCATCAAACTTTTGCTACAGAAAGCAGATGATAAATAGGTCAAAAGTAAAGAATTGCAAGTGGAAAATGTAAATATTTTAAATTGGAAAAAAGAGGTAATTTTGTTACATTTTTAAAATTTTTTTTTTTAATTGCTCCTTTAGTGTACAATCTGTCCTTAAGGGGACAATAAGTAACAAGTATGATCACATGTGGAGCGGGGTTCCACCGAGCCCCGTCCTTAAATGATATTACTGGAAGCGAGTCGGAAGCTCCGAAGGTTTGAGCCGTTTTAACCTTCTTGGTTCATCATCTTCAGACATTAAGTTTTGCACTAGTTCGTTCAGATGGTCACTAAGTCTGTCTTTATAGTTTTGGGTATAATTTTGTATCTCGTCCTTAACTGATCACTTAAAATTGTT
Source organism: Dascillus cervinus (assembly GCA_949768715.1). NCBI lineage: Eukaryota > Metazoa > Arthropoda > Insecta > Coleoptera > Dascillidae > Dascillus > Dascillus cervinus. Next base: position 21,528,540 of record OX458317.1, read on the forward strand.
TTATTGAACACGTACCACGGTGCATTTGCAATCGTTCGGAGCACTTTACTTTGGAAGCGTTCTAGTATTTCCACGCTGGATTTACACGCTGTCCCCCACATTGGTATCCCATAGGTCCATACAGGCTTTAGGGCTACTTTATAGACTAGCAGTTTGTTACCTAGTGAGAGCTTGGATTTTCTTCCGATTAACCAATAGAGTTTGCTTAGTTTCAATCCGAGTTGTTTACGCTTATTAAAAATATGAGTTTTCCAGGTCAATCTTCTGTCTATGTGTAATCCTAGGTATTTTACTGTTTCAGTATGTTCCAATTCCCGACCGTTAAGAGTTACCGATGGACAGTTTCTTCTTTTCATTGTAAATGTGGCATGCTGTGATTTGGTTTCATTAACTTGAATTCTCCATGTTTTAAGCCACTTCTGAATTTTGTTGAGATGAGCTTGTAGATATCTGGTTGCTGATTCAGGTTTAACATGGGAGGCTAGCACCGCTATATTGTGGTTAATCTTGACGTTGGTAGGTCGGCTGTGAACAACAGGTATAGTAGAGGACCCAGAGCGCTCCCCTGGGGAACTCCGGAGTTTATTGGATACAGTTTCGTGCATTCGTCCCCATGTCTGCCTGACAAGTATGATTTCATGACTTCGTATAGGTGATGGGGTAATTGTTTTTTCAATTTATATTGAAGTCCCTGGTGCCATACCTTGTCGAAGGCCTGTGCTGAGTCTAAAAAAGCAGCAGAACAGTATCTGCCACCTTCTAGATCCTTATGGATCTTGTCGATCAAACGATGTACTTGCTCGATCATTCCGTGTTGGTTTCTGAAACCGAATTGGTGGTTGGGGATTGATTGTTGTTCCTCCAAAATTGGTTTCATTCTTGACAAGATCAATTTCTCAAAAACTTTTGACAAGACTGGCAGGAGGCTTATCGGCCTGTACGACGTTATTTCACCTGGAGGCTTTCCTGGTTTTGGGACCATAATTATCTGGGCTACTTTCCATAGGTTGGGAAAATGTCCTGATCTTAATATCGCATTGTAGATTTGTGTTAAATGACGAAACGCTTTATCCGGCATTTTTTTGAGTATTTCCCCAGTAATTAGATCATACCAAGGGGCTTTTTTGGCACTGACCTTCTTATTTACTATTTTCTTTATTTCATTTATTGTTAGCGCCTTGAGCGGAAGGCTCATTTGGTATGGGGATTTTAGAAAACTAAGAATTTCTTCGTCCTCTTCTGGACACTGGGAAGGATAAGGATTAAATACCTTGATTAGATGTTTCGCATAGGCAGTTGCTTTGTCTTTATTACTTCTGGCCCAACTACCTTCTTCGTTTCTTATAGGTAGTATATGTACGGTTGGTCTCTTTATTTTCCGAACCGCTTTCCACAGCGAATAGTTAGTTTGTTTTGTAGGTGAAAGATTTTCTAAGTAGTCTTGTATGCATGCGTTGTTATGTTAAAACAAGAGTTCTTTTAATTGTTTCGATGCTCTGTTCAATTTACGCTTATCTGTATCCGCTCTGGTAATTTGCCAGCGCGCTCTAAGTCGCCGTTTTTCTGCGATCTTCTCTTTTAGAACAATCTATGTCGTACTCAGTTTTTAGAGGCACACATTGTACTTTGTCGTCCTCCTTTTTACGCGGACATTCAATTGTATTATGAAATTGTGTGCATTTTACACATCTCGGGTTGTGTTGGCAATAGTTCTTGGTGTGTCCAAAGCGTTGGCATTTCGAACATTGCAGTATTGTTCTTTTTGCATGTGGGGCTTCAACTACCACGCTCGTGTGTAGAAATAGATTAACTTTATAAATTTCTTTAGTTTTCTTTCTGCTTTAACTCTACTAAAAACATTGGGAGAGGGTTTTTACTAATTCCATGCTTAATATTCCAGATATTCGCAACCTCATGTCCCATTCCTTCAAGATTTTGTTTAATTTCGTTGGTGTCAGTCGAGTAATGCAGGTTTTTGATTACTATTTTAAAATTTTTTTCCTCTTTTGGCTTGTAGGTGTGGAATTTCGTGTTTTTTTGAGTGAGTTCTTTGACGATAGTTGAGTACGTCACACTAGTTTTACTTTGTATTTTAACTTGCTCATTTCCAAGGGCTTTAAGGGTAAAGTTGCCTTTGGCTATTTCATTTAATAGTGTGGTTAGTGGATTTATATTTTTGACTTCTGCAATAAAAATAGGCGGTGGTTGCGGTTCTTTGGGAGTGGATTTATTTAGACCATTGTTGGTTTCTTCGTCATCAATAGCAGCAGGAAGCTGTTCAAACCTATTGCTCGTTGACGCTCCTAGCCAATATTGCGTTTTCTTTGCTAAACCAAGATTCTTTTCAGGACTTCTATTTCGTTTATTTGTAGCTGTTTTCCATGCGTAATTTATTTGCTCTGCATGATAAGACGGTTGATTGACTGGTTGTCGATTAATTATGGGCTGTGAGTACGAGCAAGCGGGTAGCTGCGTTGACTGATTAGTTGTTGAATCCATTTGTTGCGACACATCTACCATAGGTTGGTCAGTTTGCAGTTGTTGGCATGCTTGACCCTGCAAGCTGGGATTAGGTTGACTAAACGACATTGTCAACTGGCGATTTAATATTTGAGAATGTGAACAGTATTTAGTTCGTAGCAAAAACACTGACCTCACGGTCAACTATATCGGTTATCACACGTATCACTATCGGCACTCTGGTTCGACGACCTTATCTTCCGAGAGTCAAACGTGGACTATTTTGTTACATTGGATTTAAAATTTTTGAATTATTGTACTAGATAATAAATGATTAGGAGCAAGCTTCAGGAAATATTAAACGGTTACAAATGGAATTAAATAAAATGATAAAAAAAAACTGTTTTCAAAAATTCGTTCCTTATTATTGTTACGCAACATGAATTTTCTATCTATAATTAATACATAGTTATTTCATGAATCATGATCAAAATTAAAAATTTCAAAGCATCACTGAATACTGTGTGGGTGTAAAATCTATTGATCATTACATACAAACGCGAGCATACAACATTCATTCAACACATAATGTGAAAACGAGTACTTTTAACAAAAATTATTTTTAGATAAAGAAAGCCTCCTATTGTTAGATTATGCTATAAAAGTAATGTTAACAATGTTATATGAGCAGCATGATTATGGAATTAACTACAAAAAGAAAATAATAAAATAAATTAACTAGGATAAATCCAAAATATGCAGTTGTGATTCCATGTTAATAATAGACACAATAAGTTTCTAAATTTATTGAATTCACCTTTCTTGGCGGGTGAATAAATCATATAAACAGAATTAACAGATCTTCACATTGTAACAATTATTTTACATAATTTAGTTACGCTTCGTATTTACAGTACGTATTGCATTCGCATAAAATAATGTACAACTTAGCTTAAATAAAGTAATAATTAAACCTACAAGGAGCTTTGATGAATGAGTCTCTATTCACTATTAAAACAGCCAATCATATGTATGTGCCTTACTAATTAATTTGATGATCTTATCGGATTTTACTTAATACTTTAGATAACAAGACACCATTGCTCGCTCGCATGTGTAAAGTATTGAGGCAATAAATTAAATGTAAATTTTAAAACACTAGTTATTTGTGTATTCCCGGTAAACATGCAAAATACTATTGTGAATATGATGACAGCAAGATCAATAATCACAGAATATCGACCTTCATATCCAAAATTAACAGTAATAGCAAGTTTACATGGAATAGTTACATGGAGTAGTTTCAATTGAACTAAGTCTGATCATAAAAATTGATCAGTTTCTATAACAGTTATCCAAACAGTGATGCAATGCGAAATAAAATTCAAAATATTTAAAGGACCTTTTTAATTTCATCATAAAGAACTAATACAATTGCACCACCGGTACCACGCAATACATTGGAGAATGCTCCCTTGAAGAACGCTTTACCGCCTTCACTCTTAGCTATTGTTGCCCAACAATGTGCTGTGCTTTTGTAAATAATATCAGCCTTCTTGCGGCCAGATTGCATCATCATACGTCTTCTGACTGTATCAAATGGATAAGAAATAATACCGGCAATAGTAGTTACAGTCTGTAAATTAAATCAAACTGTTAACTTCTGGAAAAATTATTTTTTGAAATAAACTTACCTGAGCAATAGCCCAGGAAACTATAATTGGTGTGTTCTTAGGATCTGGTAAAACACCTTTTGCGGTATCATAGAAACCGAAGAAGGCAGCACGATAAATGATGATACCTTGTACAGATACTCCGAAACCTCTGTATAAACCGTACAGACCGTCAGTTTTGAAAATCTTCGCAAGACAGTTTGCTAAGCCGTTGAATTCACGTTCACCTGCTGCTTTACCTACATCAGCGGCTAACCTATAAATAAAATTTAATCTGTACTTTCTGCAATTTAGTTACAATAAACATTTACTTCAGTTCAAAAATATTTTGGGGGCAACAAATAAAATTAAATTTGTTTTCAATTTTGGTATGTACACCTGGACTGCGTTATGCATAGATTGATCAAGCACCAAATTTGGTAAAAACCTGGGACCTAATTTTTGCTTAGTTAATAAGAAACAGATTTCGAAGTCAACTCGATTTTTTTGCAGGTAAATAACATTATTATACGTTAAATGGAAAGCTAATTTCCACAATATTAATTTGGTGCTTGGTCAAGTCACTTATGCCTGGTTGCACCAATGCCAGTTAGATTAATTCCATGGTAACAATTGTAGTAGTTACAACGACAACTGTTTTTAACTATCTGTTAAGTCTAACCGAGGTTGGTGCACCTAAATTTAACCAATAGTTAATAACTATTGTTCGCGTTAAACATTTTAATGTTCAGATCATTTAAACTGGCAGATAATTTACTTGGACATTGATTACTTTTTATTGTTGATTCAAATGCAGTTAAATAAAATATGCGGTATTTTTAAAAATGCAATTGTGGCAAGTAACATTTGCAAAAAGCTGGGTTTATAATTATCAAAATATTGACAAAATTGTGCTCACAATTGATAATTGTACACTTTTATTTTGTATACGAGGGCACTTCATCTTTTATAAATGGCAACAACTTTTACACAACATAGATAACACCGTTCAGGTATGCTGGCAGAGGAACCCTTAACCTTAACTTAGATTATTTCTCACGAAGAAAAAAAATTCTATAAAATCAATACTGTTTAATTTACAGTCAAATGAAATTGACCAATTACAGACGAATTCGTAATTAGAAATTGAGTTGAAATGCAGGTAAAAACATTCACTGGAACTGAATACGAATAATATTGTTGGTGACGTTTGAAATTCTGTTGCAATGGAAATAATATTTTTTTCGCTAATAGTTAATAGTTAATTAAATCTTTGGTGATTGGTGAACCTCATGTAGCAATCACTTGCAAATTATTTAGGGCAACCTGTATATAAATATGTATATTCATCTGTTGATAGATATAATGAATTTGAAGGGATCAAAGATAAATAGCACATTATAGAAGTTCAGTAATAGTTGTGCACATTATAATATACTAGAAGTCAGAATTTTTGTAGTTGATCAGCTACAAAACAAGACCTGTAATTTGCCTGAATATAATCAGCTACAAAAATTCTGATTTATAGTAGATTATAAAGTAAACGACTATTACTGAACTTTTATTATAATGAGCTATTTATCTTACCAGCTACTTATAATTAGTAGGTTTGTCCAACAACTAAAAATTTTGGTTAGCTTTATTTGTTACATTTCCAAAATAATCGAGATATGTTGCTTAACCTATACTGAAAATTTGTCAATCGGATTTCACGAACGACCTTCTCTTTATTTTCAACCGAAAGTAATCATGTAACAGGTCAGTTTTACGTCTTAAACCTTAAAATAACCTACTTTTCAGCTATTGTAAAAATAGCCTGGGTAAAATAAAAGTTGAAGACATAGAGTCAACATTATTTAAAATTAAAACTTTGGAATCTTTACTGGACTTCTTAATGCATAGTTTTACTTGCATTTCCTTTTTAACATCTTGTTAAACAAAAAAAAACAAACAAAACAATCAAGACAGTCCTTATTATCAGTCTGAATATTAAAGATTACAAGAAAATATTAGAAATATACGTTAGAACTGGTGTAAAACTGTTTATACCAAAACCATAACAATCCCGTAAGGAAATACATATTATCCTGGATAAAAATTAATTTTTTAATGTTAATCCTAGCATTTTTCTTAGTCAGTTCAGTAATCGAAAGTAGCAAATTCTTTGTTTCTTACATTTAAAAGTAAGAATGTTCTTCAAAATCTTTCAGTTTTTATTTGAAGATTAGATAGCCCTAAACTGATTTATTTTAAAAATAAATATGTACAAAAGATTAGTTCTTGTCTTGTTCATTATAATAAATAACTTTTATATTTGAATGTAAAGTTGACTATGAAATAAAGAAAAATTAGTACATAATCGTTTTGATTAAGTTGTAAAAACGAAATAGCCAGCGATTTGTGCGCGATAAACTTTTAATCTTGGCAGTTTAGTGGATGACATTTTTTATTTAAATACCTGGTTCTCGCGAAGTCGAGGGGATAAACGAAGCAAAGTGAAGAAGCACCAGCTGCACCACCAGAAGCCAAGTTGCCAAGGAAATAACGCCAAAATTGAGTGTTCTTATCAACACCGCTTAAAAAGACTTGCTTGAATTTGTCTTTGAAAGCAAAATTGAGGGCTTGTGTGGGGAAATAACGGATGACGTTGGCGGTGTTACCACGCCAATAAGCTAAGACGCCTTGTTCCTTGGGGATACGGACGAAGCAATCAACCATACCTATGGAAAAAATAATCAAATTTTAAAAAAAACACGAAGTACATTAAAATAAAATGTTATTTTGGTGTTTCATGTTACATCGGTATTGTACTTAAATTTAACCTTGGCACGGACATCGACACAGTGATCTTCAAACATTAACCTTTATGTAACTAAGTATATAAATGCAAGTCCGATTTAAACACGTGAAAATATACAGTACAATTGGTCTTTAATACACTTGCATAAATCTTTATTTAATTAAAAATAAGAATTTAATTTTTGTCAAATCAGCAACGCAATTTTAAACTTTGACCAAAATTAATTTAAGTCTGTATTTTATAAAATCCTATTGAAATATTATTTTGGTGCGTTATTCAAGAAAATTTTTAATTTACTCATATAAAAATGAAATAAATCAAGATAATAAAATAAAACCCGTTAAAAAATTTACACGGTCTAGCAACGCCGATAAGAACTATTTAATATCAGAAGAAACAATTTATCTAAACTGAACTACATGTCTTGTTTTCTGGACCACAAGATATTCACGATATGTATAAATCGTACTGCAAAAGTAAATATCTATAGATGGAAGTAAATTGTAAAAGATTTATAAAATAAAGTAGTAAATTTTTGGAGATAAATTTAAAATAGAATGTACATAAAACGATAAATAATAGAACGAATAGCATAAGTGCATTGCCCGACCCGCGGCCCACATGTAGAAAAGTCCTAATCATGAAATCGAAGAAACGGATTTAGTTAAAAGAAAGATTAATATTCGATCGTATCCATGATAATTATAGTTTAAACAAGAATTAATGTAAAATATAAACGCATTTCGCGATTACTTGCAGGAATTTAAAAAATGATAATGTCCACAAATCTGTTAAAATTGAACACCTTTTCGTATCCATTATAAGAAAGTTCACTTTTATTTTACTTTTCTACTGTCTATGAAAAAAATAATATCTAACAGTTTGAATTCAGATAATTTGCAATTTTTTTATTTTCTAGATGAGCTAGTTTTTAAGCTATTTTTAATGCAGATTCATTAACCTGCCGTTGTCCCAATATGCATAAAGCAAATATTTAATTAGACAATATCTTTCGTTAAAAAAACTGCAGGTATTCAGTCATTTCTAAAACTATACGAAACAGTCCTTTTTAGTTGGTGTGACGTCATACTAAATGTTAAATTTTGAATTGATTTAAAAAATGCTTTTTTTGATAATAATGGCATATTCAACAAATATTCATATATTTCTCAATAAAAACAACTGTAAAACTGAACCCAATAAACGTATTTTCAATTTTTAAACCAAAGTGGTTGCGTAACGTCCTAATCTAGTGACACAGTTGGAGGAATTTTGTGCTGTTGGCAGTGGCGTCGCGGGTCAATATCGATCAGCATTTGTTCGCATGAAATAATCAATTGCTTTTTTTTAACTATTACAAATCTTGCAACAAATGAAATATCTCGATGGCCTGCTCTAATGGACTAATTTCTAATCGACACATCTGATAAAAAAAAAAACTGTCTTTATAATCAGTCGCCCTTGAAAATAATTAGCATGTTAACGTCAGAAGCATTTTACATCATGCATTACTCTACTGGCATTATGTGATTACAAATATGCTTTGCATTACATTTATACACTTAAAAATGGTGACGCATGGCATCCACCTAACCATTAAAGTAAATCCAAAGTTAATTTTTTGAAAGAAAATCTGAAATATCTTTAAAAAAATATTGGTTAAATGACCACAGTATTTCAAATTTTACAATGTTACTGAAATGTGACATAAGAGGAATATTAGCAATGAATTATGTAACGCGGCAGACATATTTGTAAAATACCCAGTACACGTCACTAAATTTGAATTACCGCATCTGGCCTCTGCGAGGCTCGCGAAATGAAATGTACATACAACCGTTCAAAAAATATCCCATTAGTAATTTGCAGTTAAAAGAATTTTACAGTGAAAAAGCTGTAGCCTTTCTAATCATGTTAACGTGGCAATCATACAATAACTGTAGCTGATGACTAATGAAAAACGTGGTTTCTTTCCATTGTACCGCATGAAACATACCCTTGTAACGTTGTTCCTCTGAAATTTGTTTGGAGATGTGTTGCACCTGCAGAAGCAATTTTACTCGTTCGATGGGGGCGACGGCAGTTTTTGAGATGGCTGCAGATACACCACCAGCCAGAAAATCCTTAAGGAAAGCGACGGGGTCCGTTAGTGATGGCATTTTCAAAGGGTATGGAAGTACTTGCTACGTACGAATCACACACTAAACTGCAAGCAAAATGTGACTGCGGATCGTTGTCTTTGACGATGTGCGCCGGTCATGTGCTTTCCCAGGCGCGGTTCAGGCCAGAAATAGGTGGCTGTCGTCACTGCACGAGGCTCACGTGTACTTTTGGTTGCGTTAGATAATGGTAACCGTCACACAATTGCACTTTAAACCGATTACTTTTCCAAAGTCATTTACCTTTTAACGGTTATTTAAATGTTAATGAAGATTTTTAACATTACAATTTTACCGTTCGCAAAGAGAAAAACAGAATTAATTTAACTTATATAAGTAAGTAATGCATTCATTTTTATCATATTGAAATGAGCGAGACTATTATGATTTTTGGCAATACATCTTCCCAAATCAACAGATTTGCAATTTATTAAAAAAAATTTATCGTTGTTATGAAAGTGATATGGATAAAACAAATTTGTTGCGTCAGTATGAACGCGATTTTTCGTTTACGTGTGGGAATTTTAAATTATCAGTGAATTAAGCAAATATTTTTCTGCTAATGTAATGCTAATGGAAAGTGCTATATGTATTTAGATACTCCCTTGAGTTAAGAAAAACTTGACTTTTCTTAATAAGTATGAAAATATAAATTGATATCAATTAGAATAAGATGTCTATTTATTAACCCTCCGGAAAGCGCGCGTTTTAGGAACCCACGAGCGAGGACGCTACGGCAGTACGGTGATTGTACCGGTTGACAACCTTTTGACTGAATTTCGAGATTACAATAACAATAGTTGATGAACAATTCTATTTAACAAAATTAAATATGATAATTTGAATAGTCGTTTAATTTAAAAATTCATCAGAAATGCCGTTTTTTCTAGTATAAAATTTAAAAAAATATTTTGTCAGTAAATGCACGTTTTATCAGATGACGGCCACCCGCGTATATTTATCAGCGGCCAATCTATCCGTTGTTGACATAATATAGTTATTGATTGGCTTTGCTCGATAAACTTGAATATGCATAACATTTTGTTTAGTACATTACTTTTCATAATCAGTTGCATCATTATAACAAAAATAACTAGAAATACACTTAACACTGGATCAGTATCGATGCGTAAAGTTTACGCATTGCTTGCATACAATAAGCGACTTTAGTTAATATATTTTGAATCATATTGAGTTACAGATAAGTAGCTGATAACGCGCTATAAACCAGTGCCTATCAAACAGGGCGCTAGCCGCGAATAAAATTTATTTCGCGTCAGCTCTGGCGGGTTAAATGCGGCGTTTGAAATTTTTGCTATCATTGTTTCGGATGTATAATCTAAATAAATAAATGAAAAATCAGCAGGAACTCGCAGCTCTTATCTTATCTTATCTTATCTTATCAATATTGACTACAGCTGAATGTTGCTTGATAGTAAACTATTAAATCCACTAACGATACCATTATAGGGTTAAATAATAGGTGTAAGTGGTAAACTACACATGCGATTTTAGGGCGTTTAACCGTTGCGTTTTCGATAAAGAAATAATGAATCGCATTAAAAAAAAACAGTCCACAGCCTAAACATCCTGCAAAAACGCGTAAACTAATTTTCTGAGTCAGAATAAACATTCTCTGAGTTATAATCTAATTATCAGAGTTAGAATATGCTTTTTTCTGAGACATAAACCAATTTTCCGAGTCACAATATGATATGTATGATTCAAAATATTATATTCCTAAGTTAGAATCTAAGTGTTTGAACCAGAATATGAGTATTTTGCGTCTGAATCTAATTTTCTGAGTTAGAATATGATTTATTTAAGTCGGAATTTAATTTTCCTTGGTAGAATACCATTTGTTAAGTTGGTATCCTGAGTTTCACCAATGTAGCTTATAAGATTATGTATCACTATATATCTGCAGTATCGTTTTAGATTTAGTTGAGTAAATATGGAAAGTGAGAACAAACATGCAGATGTTCTCCATCAAATCGCTACAGCTAGTGATGCGATCCGTAAAAAGCATAAAATGATTAAATTGAATAAGGTTACAGCTGAAAGGACACTAAGTGAATTACTTAAACCTGTGGTAACCCCGCTACAAGAACTTGTAAAACAAGAAGTTGTGATCAAGACTGAACCGAAAACGGAACAAGTTGCAAACATGATCGAACCGAGAGTGGAAGACGGGGGAAATACAGTTTATGATGATTTGAGAAACAAAGATGAACATGTCTTGCTCGATGTTAATACAGTCGTGAGGGTGCTAAGTGAATTACTTAACCCTGTGATTTTTCCACTACAACAACTCATAAATCGATACCAAGAAGTTCTAATCAGTGCTGAAGATGATGATGTTGATGACGATGCTGATAATGGAGAGATGGATAATATGATGGATGATGATTCTCTCAAAGTGTACCTTGAGATGTTGATGGGTGATAATAAACAAGGATTAGACACAGTATATGGTGTACGGAAGCTTGAAGGGGATCGACTAATGGTTGGTGATACACCGATTAATTTTACTACTAATCTTATTCATGTGGGTGAAGTAAATTATTCTACAAGCAAAGGTTTAATCGAGTTATTATTCAAAAAGTCACCCAATATGAATTTTGTGAATCAAGATGATTTGGAAACTTATAAAGAAATTGTGATTTCAACAAACGCTCATCGTAAACATTATAATAAGGATCAACCGATTCGTGAAAATAACAGTTTTAAATTTAAACACATTATTATAAAAATGATTTCATCATCATCATCATCATCACCATCACCAATGGTTGCTCAAGAGAGTGAACATGTGAGCTTGGATGATCCTAACATATTGGTTGATCGACTGCGCACGCTCCTTGCATCGCAGGATGCTGGAAATCTAAGTCATTCTCATGAAATCATATCGATTATCAATGAATTGCGTGAAGCTGGCTACATTCAATAGTGCTAATTTATTTTATACAATATCTATTTAGAATACATGTACAAAAAGCATAACTTTTGAATAAATATATGAAAATTATATAATTTATTGGTTATTAAATTTTATACAAAATCCTATCTCCGCGAATTAGATTTCAAGTGTGTGATTTATATGTATTGTGCAGTACAATTAAATGTTTAATACAATCCAATGAATTATTATTTCAAGTGTATGTATGGTTTGAATAGTTAGGAGTTAGCTATCAGAGGTCAGCTATCAGAGGTCAGGGTGAGAATTCTGCATGCACCTAGTGACCTTGTAGTGTAAAAGGTCATTACTAATTTTGTGAGTCAGAAAAAGCTTATTCTGACTCAGACAAATCTTATTGTGACGCAGAATAAGCTTATTCTGAGTCAGAAAAAGCTTATTCTGAGTTAGAATAAGCTGTAAAGAAGTTGATGTAATGCTTCAGTCGTATCGAAGTTGTCAGATAAAGATGTAACCGATTTTTGATGATGCTTACAACATTATCAAAGAAGCGTCGGTGATGAATATGATGGTCCCCACAATGATTAAGGATTGTGTCTAGTGTATATTTGTAAACTTATTTGATTTTTTCTTTAATGTAGTTGCACATTTCCCATTAGATTTGTATTTAGTAATGTGTTTAGCATTAATATCTTAATAAAAATTTATGTAATATTATCAGTGTTCTTTTTCACCAATTCCTGCGCGCGCATCTCGCGGAATCAATTAAATCATCCGCCGTCTTTCTAATCATGAATTATTACTCATCATGAAAGAATACACCTCATGACCTTGAAGCTTAGAGGTCATTAATTAACCATTAAGCTAATTATGAAAGAATGCACCTGGTGATCTTGAGCTAATTACATGGTGACGTCATCATCATGCATGAATGGACCTGTCAACCTTGAAATGACTCATTATGCTAATTGCCTGATGACATCATGTGACCTTGAAACCGAAAGGACTCATTAGGTTAATGATCTCATTAACATATGAATCACGCGAAATTCCAAGAATCTGCAAAATTGATTAATCAATCGCATGAAATTCCGAGAATCCGCGATAAATTCCTAGAATCCGCGATAAATTCCTAGAATCCGCGATAAATTCCTAGAATCCGCGATAAATCTTCGACAGAGAGAGGGGGGTAAGGGGTGGGGGTAAGCGCGAAGGATGCTACAACGAAGTAGGCAACCCACGTTACACCAAACGACATATTTTAACACATGTTAATTCCCTATGTAAAGTGACCCAGAACCGGCATAGCTATACTACTAATATTCCTTTTGAATTTAAGGTCCTCATTTAATCATATACATAGTCAACATATTAAAATACAGGTAGCCCTCGCTTTACGCCGCAGTTCCGTTCTTACAAAAGCCCGCGCAAATCGAATCGAAATAAAGTGAACCCATATTTACAGTGATATATGTATAGGGCTAGGTTCTACATAAGTGAAAAAGAAGCAAATAATTTTGTTTATTATTACAATATAAGTAATGCAAAATACATATACAGTGTCTTTCACAACTCGCGTCCTAGGGAAAAAAGGAGAAATCCTCATCAAAAGACAAATAAAAATTCCCAAAGAAAAAAATTTGTAGCTTGAACGGTATTCAAAATAAGAACACTTTTATTCGACAAATCAGAGCGTTGTAAGCCATCCAGGTGTAGTTCCCAACATTGTTGCTAGGTGATTGGTTTTAATACGTTTTCAATAAGCTGGTCGGCTATGAAACTTTCCAAAAACTTCAAGATTTCGTTCAAATTCCTTCAAATCGATTTAGTACCACCTGTGCTTTTTAAATTATGTATTCTGCCGCGGATTATGTGGACGAAATGCTAGAGAAGCGGCAAGGATTTATGCCCAACGCTTTCCTAACAGGAATCGTCCCAATCACAAAGTGATTCTCAGTGCTATCGCACGAATCATCGAGACAGGCCACATTTTACCGAATAGGAAGGAAAACGGTGGGGCTCCCAGGACTGTACGCACTGTTGAAAACGAAGAGGCTATTTTAGATGCCTTTGAAGAAGGTACCGAAAGCATTAGAGAAGTTGCACAGGAATTGAATATTTCAAAAACTTCTGTACATCGAGTTATGAAGACTGAACGGCGACATCCGTATCATTATACGCGTGTGCAACATTTGCAGCCACAAGATTACCTTGCCAGACGGGAATTCTGTACATGGCTTTTAAATCTAGAAGAAAACACCCCAAATTTTGTTTCTCGGATTTTGTTTTCTAATGAATCAACTTTCGGGAGAAAAGGATGCTTCAATGCGCATAATTGACACCTCTGGGCGGAAGAAAATCCACATACTCTATTTCTAAGAGCATTTCAAGAAAGATTTTCCATAAATTTGTGGGCTGGTCTATTAGGGAATCATGTGGTATGTCTGCAATAGAAATTCCCTCTTTAGGTAGGACCTTTTGAATTTCCTGCACGGTTAACGGAATCCATTTATGCAGATTTTTTGGACGCAGAACTTCCAAATTTGCTTGAAGACATTCCACTTGTTTTCCGTATTAACGACTTGTTTCAACACGATGGCTCATCACCACACTTCAGTCGACAAGTTAGAGATGGATAGGTCGTGGCGGTCCACAAAACTGGCCTGCACGGTCCCCCGATTTAAATCCTCTGGATTTCTTTCTTTGGGGCCACGTTAAAAATGTTGTGTACAGAAGAGCAACTAAGGGGTCGCATTCAGGAAGCTTTTGCTACAATTTACTCCTGAAATGGTTACAAATTCTAAACGGAGTCTGTTGTGGCGGGCACGGTTGTGCTTGCAAATGAATGGGGGCCACTTTGAGTAAGTACTTGCTCTGATTGTATTTATTTTTCGTTTCGTGATTCCTTTTAGCTATGTTGTTTCTGTTGTTATTATTATGTTATAATAAACAAAGTTCTTTTCAGAACCGCCATTTGTTGTTTCATTTAACAAACCTAAACTTGATTAAGATGATGGCGAGTGTGACATCTTGAATGACATCTGCCTTAACCTAACATGTTGATGTTGACACTTTAGCGGGCATGTCATTCTGACATTATTTAATTGTGCCAATTTATAACCTTAGCAACCGATTTTATTCACATTAACACCTGAGAGTTTCCTTTCTGGAATTGGTGGAACTTAGATGTCTCACAACTCTCTTATGCAAGCCATTAATTGTTTTTCGTTTGCATTTTCTTGCAACCTATTGTCGTCGGCACATATCAGTTTTCTCTAGGGCGCGAGTTGTGAAAGACCCTGTATAATAAATTTAATTTTTAAAATGTATTTTATGATAAAATAAAGTGAATGTTTTTACTAAAAAATATTAAGAAAAACAAATGAAATTTACATTTTTTGGAAAAGAGAATCCACAACGACGCGGCTCAGTAAATATTTCAACACTGAAACGAAAATCAATCTAACATAGGGAGAATCGGTGAATTACCCAATTATGTACACGACCAAACGGTGAATTGCACAGCGCCGTTATTGTGAATCGGCGTAAATTGAGCCGGCGTAAACCGAGGGCTACCTGTATAATTATAACCAAAAAATAGTATTTGTTATACATTAAACTTAAAAATTAAAATTAAAATTAAAATTAAAAATTAAAAATTAAAAATTAAAAATTAAAAATTAAAAATTAAAAATTAAAAATTAAAAATTAAAAATTAAAAATTAAAAATTAAAAATTAAAAATTAAAAATTAAAAATTAAAAATTAAAAATTAAAAATTAAAAATTAAAAATTAAAAATTAAAAATTAAAAATTAAAAATTAAAAATTAAAAATTAAAAATTAAAAATTAAAAATTAAAAATTAAAAATTAAAAATTAAAAATTAAAAATTAAAAATTAAAAATTAAAAATTAAAAATTAAAAATTAAAAAATTAAAAATTACAAATTGCAAATTAAAAATTAAAAATTAAAAATTACAAATTGCAAATTGCAAATTGCAAATTGCAAATTGCAAATTACAAATTACAAACTACAAATTGCAAATTGCAAATTGCAAATTACAAATTACAAATTACAAATTACAAATTAAAAAATTTAATTTTAATGTTTTACCTTAATTTTAATGTGTAATAAACATTATTTTGTGCTTGTAATTATATTTTAATATGTTGACTGTGATTAAATATTTTGTGTAAATGTAAAATTTAAAATAAAGGAACGTGAGTGAAAAGAGATGAAAATAGAAATGTAAGTACAAAAAATAATATCATATCTGAACGTTAATTCAATAATGAATAATTTTTTGTCTGATACAGTCTTATTGTTGTTGTAACTCACTTTGAGCTGACATCTGAGAATATTGAAAACAAAGAAAATTTTAAGTTGTTGTGATTAATGAAATACAGTAGAAACTACGTAGAATTCCTACAACTCGAATTTTTCTATAATTCGAAGTTGCTTGCTGTTTCCTGCATTTGCTTATGGTTTTGCATTGATTTTCCGTTCTTTAATCTGAATTTCTATAAGTCGAAAATTTCTGTAACTCGTATCAATTTGAGCAAAAGACTTACAAAGCGCTATAACTCGAATTTTAACGAGAAATCGACACCTTATTATCATGTCAATTTGCAACGTTTTCAAACAGTTTCTAACAACATTGGCTTTGGGAGCCCCCTAGGTCGAAGCTGACAATGAGACTAAAATGCTAGTTTCGTACGATTGGTGTTTCAATTTGAGTTGGTTGTGTTGTTTAATAACGTAAAAAATTTAATATGAAACCTAAACGACAATACACCCTTACCGTACAACAAGCACCTGATATTTCATAAAAATTCAAAAGTGGCGTCAGAAAGAAAATTTTTGCCGAGAAATACGAAATTAAAATTAAAAACAAAGTATCCACAATATAGTTTGCTCGGAATGTTAGAAATCCTTGTTTTTAATCGGAATAAACCGTAGAAAAATGAAAATAAAAATAAAACTGAACAATTTTATGTTATTTAAAATTACATACTTCTTGGAAATACTTCTTCGCATGTTTTAGTTACATCTTTTGTAATAAAGACCTCATTGAAATATGTTTTAATTTATTAGCATACTAATGTGTTCAAAAAGTTCTTTATTCAGTCTTATCTTTTCTTTATGTAAAATATTGATATTAATTTTGACAATAGTCACTTCTGTCTTCCTAATCAATTTTTTAATCTGTTCGTTTTCTTTTTAGCTATTTTGGCGCTAGGTACTTTCTGTTTTTTCCATTCTTATAGGTAGATCAGCGTCGATAGTGTGCAAGTTTAACTTTAATTTATAATGTTCTAATGCCATTTTCAGCTATTTTTAAATAGATAACAACATTTTCCACAAATATAAAAAATTAAGATGCCTACATAATTTATTTACGGTTGATTTCATATTTTCTAATTTTTAAAACGTCATGTATACTTTATTAGAAATTTGACTACTGTTTATAACTCCCCAAGACAAGCAAAGGTCTTTATCAAGAATAAATTAATGTTTCTCGCCAAATAAAACGTAAAAAAGTTTACATTACTAAGAAACCCCATCCGGGGGCACTGTACAGTAAACTTTCACTTAACCGGAACTCAAGCGAATTACTTTAGATGGAAACATTTTTCTTTGATGGTTCGAGTTCATTTTAAAAGCAGAATTTACGATTAACAGCTCCTCCGCCAGTTCTGGAATACCTCTATAATCGCCATGCTAATTGACTGAAAATAGATGATCTGTATTTGCTGTATTCAAGAAAAAATTTAATCTTATTAATTAGATTAGATTATTGACTTTTTGTAGAAAAAGCTATCACAAGGATTATTGTAAATAGCGGGGAATCACCACTTATCAACACACAGGAAAATCCATGTTATAGACTAGTGCTTGGTTAATTTTATCTACCTACTACTATTTAATAATCTAACAATTCTTTAATTAACTTTTCCATTCTATAAGGCCTTAGTTTTATTACACGGTTTTATGTAAACTAATTTTGGCCCACTTGCACATTCCTATCTGATTTACTTCAAACTTTGCACACATTTGTAATTCCGATGACAATACAAAATTATCAGGCTGGTTTAAAAAGAATTTATTTTTATTATAATCACTAATATTGGAAGCTTGGTTTTTAAATAATATTGTTATTATTTATTTATATTAATTTTATCTTTGCAATTGCTAAAGAATGAAATATGCAAGAAAAAGATGTGCTGTATAGTATAGTTGGCAAATATTTCTTTAAATTTTATCCTACAACATATTGATTTTTGCCCTGAACGTTTACCACACTAGACACCGCATCCTAAGCAGGGGTGGGCTGCCAAATTTTTAACAACCGGCTCGCTATTATTTCGGTAAACGGCAAAAACGGTAAATGAGTACATTGTCTTCATTTCAAAATTTTTAACAACCGGCTTGCGCGAGCCGGACCGAGCCGGCTCCATCCCACCCCTGATCCTAAGTATTGATATTGCTGGTTTGTTGCCAATTTTAAACGTTTGAACCAATTACAGTTGTTATGTTAAAAATAATTTTACTGGAATTCATATTGTTGCTAATTTGTCTCTAAATGTTTTTTGAATAAATGAACACTCCAATGGTTTACGACTCGATTTTTTCCAAAAAGAGGTAAGATGGGCGTGGGCTCCCACTCGGGGACTTTACCGATAAAATTTTTGCGTTTATTTATTTATTACCCTTTTGAAACTTCTACAATTAATTCGTAACAACAGTTTGTCTCTATCGAATTTCAACCTTATTGCATTATTAATCTTCATAATATCTATTACATTAGGTAGATAAGCGATAAATCGTAATCACATGTCATTTATTTCTTTTTATTCATTTTAAAAAAGAAAGACGCTTTCAATAAGTTGAACTTCACTGTCAAATTTTTTTACTAAATTTCAAGTTATTTTATAACATTCAATATACAAAACAGAATTTGTGATATATGTAATATACATTTAGGATTTTATACAATGTAAATATAAAATTTTAGAATAAATAAATTTTTAGCGTCCAATTTAATTTATAATTTTTAAAATTTGGATAAGCACCCGATACGAAAAATGATAAATGTTTATCGGTTACGAGCAATGACATTTGTAGAATTCCAGCAGACAAATTTAATTTTATAACAACCTGCTCAGTATTGTTATTTTAGATTACTTACAAGTGTTAAGTATGACCTAAACAATTAATGCCAAGGTCGTTGATCGTGACTTCACGTGTAAATTTTCTACACTTATTTATTTTTACTTTCCCAATGACCCCTTAACAATTCAAGTAGTGCAATCAAAATTGTCTCTAAAGATAAAACAAACTCATTTACGTCACAAATCTGAATTAGAATAGTTTTATACGTACAAATTACACTTATATATGAGGTAATTATTTGTTGTATTGTATTTTGACTTAGGCATTTAAGATAAAAAGGTGCCACAGGATTACTTAAGTAAAATTACTGAATTACAAAAATTTTAAGTACGTTTCAGATTGGTAGAGTTCTAAACGTAGAGAACTGATGGACGATCCTTGACCGATGAGCTGTGTAGTTTATAAACTAGGATAAGGTCACGTAATTCGGTTTCAATCAATAAACGAAATTTGGAATGATACCAAATACGTGGATTTATATTATTAAATCAATTTTATAATTATTTTCATCGATATTTAGATAAAATGGTTAAAATGTTATTTATACCATGTTTTCAAAATTGTTTCGATATAATCATGATCTGTTCAAAAGATACGTTTTAGTTAAAAATTGAACTTTGTAATACTTACCTAATAAAGGAAATGAATGAAAGGGCACTTTGCCCGATTTATCGTATCTTGCATATAAGTAGTATAGCAAGGGGAGTTCTGGGCCAGTCGCCATCTTGAATTTTTGGACGGGCATTCCTTGACATCATTAATGAGGTAATTAGCTTAATGGGTAATTAATAATGTGATTATCTTAATAGGTAACGAGCAAGTAGATTCATAATGACCTTTGAACTTCAAGGTCACCAGGTTGTTTGAATGGCTCTTTTAATGGTTTCTTAATGCGGTGTTGATTATTGGGTGTGTATGCAATTACTAACTTCTTAATGCCGTTTTGACTCCAAGGTCACCGGATTCATTCTTCCGTAACGTAATTGTAAAGGTTCATTAGAGTACGCAACAAGATAAAAGTCATCCCGTGAGACACAACAAGATTAAAGTTTGGCGGATGATGGTAATTGTGAAAATCTGAGATTTCGGTCGTGTAATTGACATCTTAATGACTAACGGTTGACATATGACATTTGATCGTTGGTAAATTCCATTATGTCAACAAAATTGGCGTCAACTTTAAAAATATTGTTGATTCAGCTGAAATGTGATGGTGCTATCGTATTCCAAGATGTTGTATAAGCGCCAAACTTAAATTGTGGTGGACGGCGGTAAATTTCATCTCGAAGTAATATTAACCTGACGACCTCTGATAACAAATTTAAAAATTCCAGAAACATTATTAAGATTATGACTGTTGTATTTATTGTGGAAAAAGATATTATTATTCGTTTAAGTAAAATAATGAGGGTTAATGTACACAACTCGTTAATTAACTAGAGGCTTTCAATTTCTTTACCAATTAGTTGATAATATAAATATAAGCGTAGTGTCTTGGACGATCAGTTTCAATTCATCACACAGTAAGAATTAAACAAAGTGTTCCAAAAATTGCATTCAATATAAATTTTAACAAACTTAATAAAATCGGAATGATGGCACACAAAACGTAAACTGATTAATAACGAACGATTAAAATAAATTTTACAACAAAATGTACATTCAATTTGATGATATTAATTTCTCAAAATGAGACATTCAAAAGTTCATAGTGCAAGAAATGAGCTCGATAGAATTTTTTTAACATTTTTCCCAGGTCTACGTTGAATTACTCTATCTAATCATGTACCGTTAGTTCGCCATTATAGCGACACTCTGTATATACTTACATGTGTCGTGATTTATATTATGAACAGTTGGTTTTGTTATATCTAGTGACGTATATGCAAGAAACTACAGTAGAATCCGGTTATAACGACTCCGGTTATAGCGAACCACCGGTTATAACGAACTTTATTCCAAGTCCCGACATTTTTCCCTATATAACAATGTAAAAATTAATCGGTTATAACGAACTCGGATATAACGAACTATCGGATATAGCGAACCTGAAAAGCCGAAATTAATAAAATTTCAATCGGCTATAACGAACTTTGCATAGGATATAATGCGCAATAACCTTGGTCGGTAATTTTCCGTTGTACGTTTTGTCTTTCGTATTGGGTTATTTGTGAAGGTATCGCCACTGCGTTAGTTTACGACTTTGACAAATTTATTACTATGCCCTTTAAATAAAACATATTCCAACAGAAAAGCCCAGTTGACCGGATGTTAAGGTTTTCAAATTAACGCTAAGAACTTCTAAGAAGTGGCCTTATCGGACACACTAAACCCCATGAGCACATGTGAATTATGTATTACAAAAAACCAGAGTTTCACTTCGATTTTAAAATCAGTTTAATATACGAGCCAACGTTTAAACAGCTTCGTACAAATGGCTAAATTTTCAAGAAAATCCTTTTCGTTAAAAGAAAAATTCGAAATAATACGTGAGATAGAAGATGGCAAACCACAACAAGAAATCTGTCGTGAAAAAAACATACGTAAATCCACCGTCGCAACAATTTGGAAGAAGAAGAAAGAATTATGTGCGGCATTTGAAAGTAAAAATGTAAACGCTAAAAAAATACGAAAATCTAAGAACGATGATGTGGACCAATCTCTTAAAAAGTGGTTTACGAAACAAAGACTAAATAATGTAACGATTAGTGGTAGTGTTTTAAAAACAAAAGCTGAGGACTTTGGCAAAAGACTTACTCAGGAAAATGACTTTACGTGCAGTGATAGCTGGATAAACCGATGGAAAAAACGTCACAACGTTTGTGGCGGCACAATTTCTGGTGAATCACCGTCAGTAGATGATAATGTAGTGGTAAATTGGTTAAATACAGTGTGGCCAGAACTTCGCAGACAATTTAACGATGATGATATTTTTAACGCGGACGAAACTGGTTTGTTCTACAAATTAACCCCGAATAAGACGCTAAAATTCAAGGGAGAACACTGCAAAGGTGGAAAGTTATCCAAAGACAGAATAACAGTGTTAGTTTGTGCGAATTTGTCCGGTACAGAAAAAAGAAAACTTCTTATCATTGGGAAATCGCAAAATCCACGCTGTTTAAAAAATTTTACCCGTTAAATACAAAGCCAACCGGCGAGCATGGATGACGGGTAAAATTTTTACTGCCGAACTCCGTGAATGGGATCAAGAACTGCGAAGAAAAAGCGAAAAATTTTATTGTTGGTCGATAATTGTCCAGCGCATCCTAATGTTACGGAACTAAAATCCATCAAACTTATATTTTTACCACCAAACACCAGCTCCAAGCTACAATCCATGGATCAGGGTATAATTCACTCTTTTAAAGCTAACTATCGCCAGATGCTTTTACTAGAAATTGTGCGTAGCATTGATGAGGGAAAAAGTTTTTCAATTGACATCCTTCAAGCCATCAATTTAGCTGGTAAATCTTGGCGAAAAATTACACAAACGACAATAGTTAAGTGTTTCCAAAAAGGTGGGTTTCGTTTTGATGATGATGCCATATCAGATTTTGGATCTGATGATGACTTGCCTATAAATGAGTGGTTGCAAAAAGAAAAGCAAACGGAACAATTAGAAAATTCAAACTTTTTAGAAATCTTAAACATGAATGACTATATTAATGTAGACAATTTATTAGTCACAACAGAATATTTGGGCGACGAAGATATTGTTGCATCTGTGGTAGATGAAGGCAAAAGTGACCAAGAAGAAGCCAGTGAGGATGAGTCGGAAGCACCAGTATTAAAGATTGTATCTACACACGAAGCTGTGAGAAATATTAAAAACGTTCGAAATTTTTTACAGTTTTATGGTGCGCCGAACTCAATTATTGAACATTTTAGTGCCGTTGAAATGTATGTCAACAATTTACACTTTAAAAATGCGACAGTTCAGTCGAAAATAACAAATTATTTCAAATAAAATTACTTAAGTTTAGTCCTTATATTTATAATTGTTTTATTCATTTGCATATGTATATTAGACAATAAAGGTTTCATAAAACACTCTTGCATTTATTCTCTCATTAACGCTTATAACGAACTTCGGATATAACGAACCAATTTTGACGGTCCCTTGAGGTTCGTTATAACCGGATTCTACTGTATTTTCTGTCTGCATGTAAAGTGTGACAACATACCGTGAGGCGGGCATAATGTCACAATATGAAGTAAGCTGTCACAGGCCAAAAGAAAATGATAGTGAGTAGAATTTGTATTCTATTCTATTGTGGAAAAAGAAATGTATTAAAAACTAAACAAAACAAAATCTGGCCAATGTCCTGTAGTGAACACTATATTCTTCTGCCGTTTTTCTAATTCAAACTAACTTCTAACTTCTCGTGCAGCCATGATTAAAACATCCGTAGACCGATTTGTTTTTCTTTTGTACGTTCTAACTATCTGAAATGGTACAGAAACATCTTTGATATTGTTTATTACACACCGGCGCAAGTTGTCACTGTGACAACTTGCCCCAAAAACAGTGTGACAACTAACCCCAAGTCAACTTTTGAGATGAAAACCAGTTTAATTATTTTAACTTTAAAAATTAACATTATAATTTTTACATAAATTGTAGCTAAAAGACTTTTATACAACTTTCACATTTCTACGGTCCAGATGACTCCAAAAGACAGCGATAAAATTTACTTACACATCTATCAAACACAAGATCAAGAATTATTTGGGTGCTATCTAGGTGACCATAGTCAAACTTTGTGAGATAATCAAAATACATGTAATGGTTATCTAGACTGACCCAACGTACAGTCTCCCCTACAATGAGTGGCAAAAGTAACGCAACAATTCGATAACTCTTAAACTGTTATGTTTTAAAGAAAATCCAAAAACAAATCGATTTTTAAATTAAATTTCATATTGTTTGAAAAAAAGTGCTACTCCAAAAATTTAAAAACTGACAAGGTAAGCTACCAAAAATCTCAAATCCTAGTCGAAGAATAAATATCACCTTTTACTTAGTGAAGCAAGACCATCATGACTATATCGTGTACCTACTAAACATTCACAGACCTAACATTGAGTAGGTACTTGTGGATCCGTCACTTATGAACTTACTATCAGCTAATTCTAAAGACCCTTAACATTACATTTTGACGTTTAACCCTTTTTCACCAACATGCCGATTCCAGACTCGATCCGCTTAATAGATCAACATATTTCCTTTGACACGGAAATTGTTGTTAATATATTTATGGAAGCCTTTGAAGAAATAGCCATTGGAAATAGAACCTAGAAGCCAAAATGCGAGTCACGATACGTAGATGACACCTTTATAATACAGCCACATGGAACATCATTTTTTTCAACTTTCTTTGAACATCTCAGCAAACAACATACAATTATAAAATTCAAAATGCAGATTGAAAAAAATGAAACCTTTTCTTTCTAAATGTACTATAGTTCATTTTTAATTCGAGATAAAGAATAAAAAATGAGGTAACTTTGAAAAACAAAACTTTTAAGTTAGCTCAAGTTAAACCACTCATTTTGCCAGTTATAAATAATGTTATATATGATCATTGGAAGCATGTTATAAAGAATGTTCTAGTGTAGTTTGTTCTTTTTATTTCTTATCTCGAATTAAAAAATGAACATAGTGAAAAGAAACAGCACCAAATTAGCCCATAATGTTAACCGAAAGAAAACTCATATTGTTTGATACCCACATGCCACTTCCCACCACAAACGATAAAAATAAATTATTTGAATTGCAAAAAATTAAAGATGTTCTAGCAAGAAACGGTTATGATATTGTAGAAATAGGAAAAACTTTAAACCCCAAAAAGACGAAAAACAATGAGATACACCAAACTCACTACATCTGCCTACAAATTCAAAAACCTTTTATCAAAAAAAAAACATTGGTGTCTGATTCAAAACAGTTCGGAAACTCCAACAACTACTATCTCCTAATA
The DNA here is from genome assembly GCA_949768715.1 of Dascillus cervinus. NCBI lineage: Eukaryota > Metazoa > Arthropoda > Insecta > Coleoptera > Dascillidae > Dascillus > Dascillus cervinus. The sequence goes on from OX458317.1 coordinate 21,553,683, forward strand.
CGGATCAAATAGCAACTTTACTTACAAAAGGTGTCCACGAGCTGAAATGCTTATGCAGGAAAAACTACAATGGGCAAACAGGAAGGAGTATCCAATACAGAATAAAAGAACTCAGTATGCCTTGAAGGGCAGCAACTTCAAGAAGTGAAAGCGTTCTGCTATCATAGCAAGAATCGCCCAAGCAAGAACAGCATTTAATAGGAAAAAGGTCTATTATTTAATATCAAATGAACTATCACTTAAAACTAGAAAAAAGTTCCTAAAATTATATGTCTAGAGTATAGCACTGTATGTTTGTAAAATATGGACGATACCTCAAAGAGAAGAAAAAATTACAAGCTTTTGAATTATGGTGCTATCGACGGATGTTAAAAATTAGTTGGACAGACAAGGTTACCAATGACGACATATTAGGAAGAATCCAAGAACGGAGAACTTTATGGAGGAACTTCAAGATAAGACGAGATAATTTGTGAGTGGACTTAGTTATATTGAAGCATGACGGAATTCTTAAATCAATACTAGAGCAGATAGTAGAAGATATCAATTCAACTGGAAGACCAAGGTTACAATATGTTTCTCAAATAATACAAGATGTCAACTGCTAAACATACAAAGATTTGAATAGGGTGCTTCAGGATTGAGAAGAACGGAAAAAGTGTTGCAACAAACCAACCGAAAAATGGTAGACTGTGTGAGATAGAGAGAATAAAAAAACAGCAGCGCCACACCAGAGTAGGGGATCACACTATTGTCTGCTTTATGCTGAATTTTTGAACTCTCCAAGTGGGACATTAAAATCCATTTCGACAACAGCAATGCCCTGTTGATGGTTTTTCATTAACTGAAAGTTTATTTTAGCAAGAAAACACCTGTTTCGGGTATTCAGCTAGAAAGCTTCGACTTTTTGTCCTAAATGGCGAATTGGTCAGGGTATCAATCGACCGTCTTAAACATGGTAGCCCTATAGTCGTGGTTGAGCCATATTTATTTCCTGGTAACCAATATTTTTAGACCCAGTTCGTCACTGGTCCTTCTCCTCCTCAAAAGCTAAACTCTGCACCTGTCTCTTAATTGTGAAGCTTATTAGCTCCTCCCTGTGGACCAAATCCATCAGGATCTCCTTGTTAGCCTCCAGTCTCATTGAACTGCCCAGGCACATATTCCAACGGTCTTCCAAATGGAAATCAAACACTTAGTCCAACAACTTGCTATATTGAAGTGACTTCCAAAAGTCCTTTAAAGTTGCATCATTGTAAGAAGTGCATCTATAACTGTTCATTGCGAAATACTCACCTGTATTTTTTGATTTTTATTATGCATAAAGCAATTAAGAATATGATACTGTTATGATGTAGATATTAGAGTTATCTCTCTTCTTTCTCTGCCTATCCATTACTGGATGTTAGCGACCACATTCTCCATTGCTTCTCTATCCCTCGCCGTGTGTATAAGTGCCTACACGCTATGCAATCCCGTCCATTGTTTGATGTTCCGCAACCATGACATCCTTTTCCTTCCAATTCCTCTCTTGCCCTCAATCTTTCCTTCGATCATCAACTGAAGGAAGCCGTACTTCTCGTTGCGCATAGTATGACCTAGATAAGCTGTTTTCCTCTTCTTGACCGTATTAAAGAGTTGACGGTCCCTATTAAGCGTTGTTAAAACTTCTTCGTTTCTCACTCTGGCCGTCCACGGGATCTTAAGAATTCTGCGATACACCCACATCTTAAATGCTTCAAGCTTATTTATCGCACTTGTCTTGAGAGTCCAGCCCTCAGCTCCATAAAGCAAAACCGACCAGACATAGCATTCTACGAATCTCAACCTAAGGTCAAGATCAAAATCGATACACGTGAATACTTTTTTCAGTTTCATAAATGCGGCACGAGCCTGCTCTACACGGCATTTTATCTCGCTGTCAGATGTCCAGTCCTTAAATAGCCATGTTCCAAGATACTTAAAGCTTTCCACTCGTTCTATTGCTTTACCATCAAGAGTTAGGCCAAAATTGACAAAAGCATTCTCATCTCTGGCAATAACCATGAACTTAGTTTTCCTGGTGTTAATATTTAAACCCATGGTTTTACTATGCTGGCCCACCATGCTAAGGAGTTGTTGTAATTTATCCATGCTGTCTGTAATAAGGACCGTATCATCAGCATACCTAATGTTATTTATCCACACCCTGTTGACCTTTATTCCAGTCTCTGCTCCTTCGAGTGCTTCCTGAAATATAGCCTCTGAGTAAAGGTTGAATAAAAGCGGCGACAGAACGCAACCTTGTCTAACTCCTCTTTGTATATGAATTGCTCTTGTCAATTCATTACCCACTCTTACTTGTGCATTTTGGTGCCAGTAAAGATTTTCAATGCACTTGATATCTTTTTCATCTAGATCTAGTCTTCTAAGTAGTTCTATCAACCTTTGATGTTGAACCCTGTCAAATGCTTTCCCATAGTCTATGAAGCACAGACATACATCCTTACGTTGGTCATAGCAATTTTGAATCAGAACTTGTGTTGCAACTAACGCCTCTCTCGTTCCCAAACCCTGCCTGAAACCAAATTGTGAGTCGCTTACGACATTCTCACATTTCCTAAAAATTCTCCTGTGGATTATCTTCAGAAATATTTTGAGAGCATGACTCATGAGGCTAATAAGCCTATGATCCTCACATGTTCTTGCGTTGTTTTTCTTTGGCAGGGGAATGAAAATTGAAGTCAGCCATTGTTCAGGGTAGATACCAGTCTCATAGATCCTATTAAACAATCCATGCAGGGCGTCCATACCTCATCCATCCAGCAGCTTAAGCAGTTCCGAAGGGATTAGAGTTATAGCGAGACGTATTTTTTCATTGTAGACGACATTTTGGCTGGGAAATGTAAAAATAAAGTAATATGACAATAAAAAACACGTCTTGCTGTAACTATCTATTAAAATAAAACAAAAGGAAGTAATATTTAGATTCTTTAATTTACCATCTATAACATATATTATTGCAGCAACATGCTTTTTTATCTTTTTCAAAGAGTCCGAGAGATACACAAACGTCAAATTTTACCACTAGATATACAAATAATAATATTTTACAATTCATTTTGTAAAATTAACATATAATTTTTATAAATTTTCAATAATACAACACATTAACAAATAGAAAAAGATAACATCACATTTTATGTGATCATTTACATTTTCATTTTTATTGTGCATGTGATAATCACTTCACTCTATAACAAGAATAAAACAGGAGAAATTTAAAATTAAGCTTTTTATATTATCGCAATTTTTTCATTGGCACTCTTTACTGAGAAAAAAATTGTATTCTTTTAGAACAAGACTTAAAAAATTAATATATAAATAATAAATACATATTTTGGTTTTGGAATGTAATTATTTTTTGCAGTTTGTAACTTTTGACTAAAACTACTATTATAGCTGCTTATATTTTGTATAATCTTACAAATTCAGTACATACTTATTTTTATTTTAGCTACCTTTCACAGTCATTTCTATAATGGAAACCTTAAGATAGAAAACACTTCTTCGAAATGTTTTAATTTGTTTTTACTTTATGTTGAATGTAAATGATCAATAAATACATTTCCTCTAAATAATAAAATCAATTACTCAAACAGATTATCTGCAATAGGTACCTAATAGCCTGAAGCAATATTTCAATTCATATTTACTGAAGAGTGCTTAGAAGTAAAATCAAATATAAAAGAAACGTATTAATAATATGGTGAATCTGACAAATAAAAATATTAATTGACTGGTGTGAATTCGGATAAAGTAGCATCTTTGGAAAGAAACATAATTATTAATAATATGGTGAATCTGAAAAATGGAAAAAATTAAATTTCACCAATAGTAATCATTATTGTCATGATGATTCTAGATTATTTTAGTGATCATCGTCACATCTTCTTGTAAAAATCTGTTAGTGATAGCTGTCACCTGCCTCATGTTAGAAAAAGTAATCTATTGGCCAAAATATGTAATGTGATGAAATTAACCTGGCAAGTACATACAAGAAGTAAGTAGGCCGAAACTTCCCAACAGATTTTAGAAACATTTTTGGAGTTTTTAGTTGCATGATAGTGCCTATTAAATTTTGAAGAAAAATCTGTCATATATGGGTATTTATGTTTAAACAATATCTTTTTATGCAATAAACAATAAAACATATGAAGTCAACTTGTAATAGAAAAGGCATTATTCAAAGCTGTGCAATTTGTTGCAACGTTTCACAAAAACGTTTGAAATCTTCTAAACCGTGAACATTTTACTTTATCCTTTCATAGTTGAATACAGGTGCACATTTTAAAAGCGATCGCCTCATTATTTCAGAATAGGTAACACATCAATATCTACTGTACAGTACAGAAGTCATTACTAAGGTTGTTACGTAATTTAATGCTAGCAATCGAAAGTTGTCTTTGGAATACTATATGCGTTGTTGATTTTGACTTTGCAAATTACTTTTAAAATAAATATTCTGTATGCTATATAAGGCAAATAGTTATAATTTTAATTTCCAAAGAAAACCATATACATAAGAATATATAATTATATATAATTATATAATTATCTAATATCAAATGTAAAGTAGAATAAAAGTTATATATAAAAAAAATTTTTGTTTTGATTAATGTTTATCGATGACAACCACTCTCCTAATTCATTCCAGTCAATGTACGAACATACAGAATACCTGTGTTCTTTCCTCTCTCAATAAACTAATTTGTTTCCTTTTGAACAGTTCAAATCTCTAGTTTTAAGTAAAAGTTGTAAGTATTTTAAAGCAAACAATGTTATACTTTATTAAGAGCAATTGAATACCTTAATACAAGAACGGGATATATACAGCAATATATGAATTGTTCAGGAAAGGAAAAATAATATTCAATTCTTGCACCAATTTACATTAGGGGATATGAGATTTACGACTTGAAACTCAGTTTCTATTAGCCACAGGCGTTTTTGCACCAAACGAGAATAGCTTGTTCTAAAACCTATTTTTGCAATAATGTAATCTTTGAAAGTTTTCCACATATCCCTTCTTGTCTTAAGGTTTTCAATTAGTACATCACAATTTGCAGCTTAAATATTTGAAGCATTAAATGTTAACATTTTACTGTTATCTTATTAAAAAAGTTCATTTTACTCTAAAATGCATTTGTATCATGAAAAAGTTAAGACTAATAATAAATGCACCTTATCAGAATGGAAAAAGAGAAACAATCTTCGTTAATGAATACAATTTGTTCAAAGTAATAAAGTTCTAAATGTTAAATTATTGAAATGAATTTAAAAGTATAGATTATTTTTTAAAACAATCATAAAGCTTAACAAGTTACAATATTAAAGTTGCGATATTAATTTCATCTCTATTATAAAAGACCAAGATCAACAATGATTAGGATGTTGAACTTTAAGCTCAGTATTTGTAATGAATTATAAATGTTTGAACACAATTATTATTATTTACTTTAAAATTTATGTGAAAATAACATCAAACATTAAAACATTTACAAAAACTACTTTTTGATGACATTTTGTAATCTTAATAAATTTAGTTTACAAGGACCAATAACATTAAAATATTATTGTAAACTGACACATTCAGAATGGTAAGTGTTATGAACTTATAATATTATAAAAATAAATGGGTGCAATAACAATCAATACTAACAAGTAGAACAAAAATTAGAAATATAATTTAAAACCAGTAATTTTCTTCAGAAGTATTGAATTGTAGGTGTTATATAATTTTATTTAGGGGCCATGTACAAATTACGTAAGAGCGGAAGGGGGGGGGTGTATAAAAACCCTGACGAATTCTTACATGGGGTAGGAGGGGATTAAAACGACAATTACGTAAGACGATTTTTTCGGATATTTTCATCATTTTTTTTAAAATTGGGTCTTGAGACTGTATCCGATGAACGTAGCATACCAGTAATAACCTCTATTGTTGAATGGTTAATTAACCCTTTTTCCACAGATGAGAAATAAAAAAATTATTAAATTATATTATTATAGAATTGTTTTTTTTTTTATTAAATCATCATTTGAATAAATAATTATTACCTAATTGGATAGTTAATAAATATCCGAGAAAAACCAAATATTTTTCATAAATACGCTGTTACCCCCTCTTGAATTTGTAAAATCTTACGTAAGACAGGGGGGTAGGAGTCCTGCAAAACTTAGGGTCTCTTACGTGGGGGTACGGGGGGGTTAAATATTGGAGTAAATGCCCTTACGTAATTTGTACACCGCCCCTTACAGAAATATTTTTTTATTTTTTTGTTTCAAATGTATGATCCCTAAAAATTTCCACCCATTGCTAATTAATTAAATAGCCAGAAGTTAATAACTTTTTGTACTATACGGGACAATAAAGTTATATTATCCACCCTAAAATCATTAACGCCTCCACTTCGACTTGCTGTATATTGCTTATTTTTTTCCTCTTAAATTCTCTCATGCAAACACCAATGATCTTATAGATCAGTCTAAAGAATTTTATGATTTTTAAAGAGATAACCTCTATTCTAGCAAAATTGTAATTAATTCTCATTGGTTCATGTTAAAATTCTTCTGTTATTACATGAAATAAATTATACCACAAAAAACTATAAATTTGGGTTTCATTAGATTACCCCAATATACTGTTAAATTATGATCGCTTACTTACATACCAAAACTTGTAACATCACAGGTAACATTAAAGCATTAGTTTGATATATAGAAATATTCGACTCATGGAAGTTTGAGAATTTGACCTAGGGGGCCATCCATAAATTACGTAACGCAGAATTTGAACAATTTTTAACCCTCCTCTGCAACAGTTCGTAACACTATGTAAGCACTACGTAATGCGAAGACTACCAGTCCCCTTTGGCGTAATAAAAAAATTAATTTAAAAACCTTTTTGGTACATTGGTATGTTTTGAATCATTATCTTAATAAGATTTTTAAAATAAAAAAATTATGTTGTTTACTTACATAAATTCAAAATATGCTATAATTATCAATTGTTATATAACAACACATTACCCTCCCCCGTAACACGCCGTAACGTGCCAACCTACCCCCCCTGGCGATACGTAATTTATGGATGGCCCCTAGGAAGAAAATTTTGTCTATAAAAACGCGCGAACTTTAAGGTTCATGATAAAACTTTGACTTGGAGAATAAATCGAGTTATAGAAGTTCAAGTTAGGGAAGTTCTACCGTATTCACATATTTATAAAAAAATTCAAAAATAAATTTCCTTATATTCATGAAATTTTGAATGGTTTGATGTACCTAATTTATTATTGTCATATAAACAGTTTGTTTTCATCTCCAAATAGATCTACAATGTATCTACAAATAAAAAAGCTTCTTAGAAGACATAGTCTTAATTTGATTATAAATCATTTCAACATTACCATATTGACATTTTTAAAACATAACTTTGGACATTTTGGTAAAAACTACCATCTAATGGAAACAGCTGTGGATATCTAATGCAAAAACTACCTACTTAAGAGTTTTCCTCAAAGACTTTTGTTACCCTCCAAAAACCACACAAAGTTGGTACTTAGCAAGTTTGTTTTTATTATATCATCCAATAAATCAAAGATTTAGTAACAATTGATTTCATTCAGAAAACTCTTAATTGATGACAACACTGCTGGAGATTATTGTATGTTATTGATCAATTAATTTGCTTTCAAGTTATTCATGATTTAATTTATTTAATTGACTTATATTCATAAATGCTTCGCTGACTACTATAAATACTTTTAACCCAGTACTATAAAATTAACAACCAACATTAACAAGATAATGCCATAATAACAAAAATTAAAAAATATCATTATTGGTCCATTGTAAACATTACCCGAAGACATTTGGTGGTGTAAATGAGCACGCTTTATAATTAGAGGTTGCGAATGTGACGTGTACGCCTGACTAGTAAACAACTTGAAGAGAGCCCACTTGATGCTTTTGCTAGCTGAGAAAAGGTAACAGACCTTCGGGGGTAATCTATTTTATCGGCAAATATCTAGAACAAAATAACTTCAATCAGAAATTATGTAACACTTTTCAAAAGCATTCTAATGCTTTCGAAACTAAAATTTAATGTTATTAGAAACAAATTAACCTTCAAAATGCTTGCTTCATAAAGTCTATTCATAGTCGCTTTTTCAAACAATTATACTTAAATAGATACTGACAAAAAAGACTTAATTGCACTTAGTTTGCACTAATTGTCAGTCGACAGAGTTTATGAAAATGGGCATAATTACAAGTGCCAAGTACTGTTTGCAAAGTTAAGAAAAATAAAAATAGAGCATTTTTAGCTATTATAAAATAAGTTTGTAGAAAAATAGGTATATACATGTATGTACATTTACGGCACTTGATTTTTGATTCATATCATAGGCGTCCTAAAAAATTCAGCCAAATGTCAATATTATTTTGTTTATGACAAATATTATGTATTTCACGAAAGTCACTGGATAAAGTCAGCTTTAATCTATGGAAATATATGGAAATTTGTGTCAGGCATCGTGCACATTTCGGTGGCCGTAAATGTACGTTGTCAATCACAGCAACATCAAATACTGTGAAATAGTGATGTTCTAAACAGAGCGCTTTTTGTTATGGAATCACCTCCCGAAGTTTCTCGGTGTTATTTTGAAGCACTCTGTGCAAGAAGTGTTACAGGCATATTACTCACCAGACCAAAGGGTTGGGTTGTGTAGGTAAAACTTCGAAACGCTCAAGTGTAGTGTAACGCTACTTAATAAAATTAAAATTTTTGTTTGAATTCACAGCATGTTTTTACGGTTGAGTCGATCTTATGTTAATGCCATGTCACAATGACATATCGGCGGATATTTATTGTTACCGTTGTTGATCGTTCAAAATTTTCGTTGATAAATATTTATTATATATATTATCAATATGTGTGCCATATTTTGCGTAAATGTGTAATTTAAATTTTACCACTGCTGTAAAATCTGTCTTACCGTGTTGGATTAATTAAAAAAGATGTGATAAGAAATTTCAGCTTTCCCCATAATAGGCATTAATCAATACTAATTTTAAATTTTAATGAAATTAATTGGGTCAGTAAAATTCCCGCTTCCTTAATATGATATTCAGATTATTAAGGTTCCAAAATACTTTTGCACCCAGATCTCTTCTATAAAGAAGGCCGGCCCTGTTCTGATAAAAAAATTTATCACAATTACTCGAATCATTTTCTTCAATAGATCTTTTAAATTCACTTACTGACTCATTCACTGACTCACAAATAAAAATCAGCAATGGAAATAGTTAGTGCAGCATTCAGTGATTAATTTCATAATAGATCAAAACTGTGACCTTTGTAATTTTATTACTTTTTAATGGTTCATATAATTTCGCGTACGTTCATATTTTTTTCTATGACCACTACTGAAAATGATTAATATTGTACAAAGAATAAACTAAGTAAGCGTATTCTTAATTACGCAGTGTGTTATAAAGTAAAATCGCACAATTAGGCACTTTTATCTACATTGTATTGGTAGCGCAATTAAAATTAATATGCGGTGACAGTTCGGTTTAATTCTGAGACCACGGTCAAAAAGTAAATAAAATTTCTAATACATTAATAAAATAATTACTTGTTTACTTGCTTTCTATGTGCAATTATGAATCAAGTAGTAAATCATGTATGTGAATTTACATATCTACATAAGCAAGTTTCATTGCTAATTTCGCTGAATGAAGAATCAAAAGCATTTTGTTAATAATCTTTACATAATAATCTGTACATAGCGTTGCTAAACCAAGAAAACATTTAGGACCAGTTGCAGAAACGAAGTTAACAGCGGTGTCAGCTAACAGAGCGTTATGTAGAACTATGATTGGTTGCCAGCAAACTGCAGTGTGCTGGCAGTCAATCATAGATCTACGTTAGCTTTGTTAGCTGTACCACTGTTAAATTTCGTTTCTGCAACTGGCCCTTAATTTTTTTTAATTCTTGGGAATTAATGTGGTCGAAAAAAAGTACGGTACGCAACTCTAGTCGAAGAACATTACGCCTTCATAAAATTACGCACGACGCCGCTTTGATTCGTCCTTAATATGTTTCTTACAACTCTCGGTATGTAATATATTACAAGGTTTATATAGGTGAAAGTCGGATACATGCCCATTAAAAATTAAAGGGTTCAAATCGGATTTTCTATCACCCGTTTCAGTTTGGGACACGACTTATGAAACATCCTGCATGTATACCAACACACACATGCATACAAACATAATTTTTCAGACATGTTGCTATAAACGAGTTCTACTATAATTTCCAACAAACCTTAAACGATTCCGGTATTTCTTCAATATTTCTATGAATTAAAGTTCCATTAATAAATAGTACATTAGCTGCCTCATCTTCTGGTACTGTTACAGTTTGATAACTAAACGTCGCCTCCCTTTCCATTCTTTTGAGAACATCTTGAGCTTCTTTGCTTCTTCCAACACACAATAAATCTGCACCACCCATGGTGATAAAATATTTTAAATGTTTTTTTTCTGGTACCTAAAACAATACAATTTTTTTGTAACTTCGAATACCTACATTATATTAATTTGTTTAAAAAATGTGTGTTTAAAAAAATAAAATACTAGCACAGCGTTTATTAATTAATGTGGGCCAAGTGAGCAAAAAAAAAAACTTAAAATTGTAAATTTATAACGTAAAGAGATAAGGCCTTAAATTTTGGAAATAGATGCGTTAATTTCAACACAAAGTAGAGCTTGCCAAATCACATATTTTTTCTATTTGGAATATTTTTAAAAAACTTTAACAAATGAATTTAAAATTCGGAATGTACTCTTATCACAACGTGTACCCGCCTATGGTTAACGTACTTGCTGGGTAAAACACAAGTAAGTAACCGTGATAACGATATAATATAAATTGTATATGTAGGTACTGTAAATTGTTAACAACAAACGACTCGCTTAGTCAAAATTAGGAAGCAAAACATTATGAAAAAAATTTATTTAGAGAAAAGTTTTCCAACTTAGCGAGTTTAGTATTGCTGAATGAGAATAGAAAACAAAGTAAGAAAACTGCAAGAAAAACGAAACCAGATAGCTTTCTTTCTTGATATAATTATATACCGAAGACGGTAAATAACATTGACCACTTGACCCTCATTCATTTAGAAAGACTCCAAAAATCTAATTTAATCAAAATTTTTATAGATTTAAACTACCTACATCAATTGATTATAAAATTTTCTACATTGCAGTTAATAAAAATTAGAGAAGTAAATGTACGTAATCCTAATGATACATGTCTGTCAAAATTAATTTTGTTTACTGAAATTTATTTTCAATTAATACACTTGAACTGCTTATGATTACTGATTAGCTACTATTTTTATTATGTTTGAATAGGCTTTCTTACGCAATTCAATAATTCTTCTTCGAAACAAAAAAAAAAATTATAAAAAAATTCTTAGAAATTTTGTGGTAAACAGAACAATTTAATAAATGTATTAATATAGGACATAGGTTATAATAATACAGGCTCCATAGAAATTGATATCCGCTAGAAAAGGAGCCTCAAAATAAAACTAAAAAATTTTCTATAGAATGTGTTCAAACACGGTTCTGCCAAGAGCTGGTTGTTTGCAGATTTAAAATGCAAAGTGTTTTCTTATAAGGAACTAGATACCTTAAATTTGCTGTGCAGTCATCTCAATCAGTTACTGCATAACTGCAAATTATGTAATTGTTAATAATACTTTAAGGTTATTAATTTAGTATTTTTTTATCTAATCACATACCACCGAGTAAACAGTACTGCCTTGAATTAAAAACCAAGTTATGAAAAGGTTTTCATGTACAGGGTGTCCCATCACTTGTGGCCACCCCCAAAATTGAGCTTTAATTGAAAGCTATGAATTTGAAATTTGGTGCACGTATGACTCTGATATAAGGCTAGAAATTTCCGGTTTTAAATGTTAATTGTCGGTGTTAGTTTTCGAGAAAAAAAATAAAAACTGATTTTTTATAAAAATATTATCTCCCAATTTCGTCAAATTTCACTTTTCAGGATCAGTATTATTGAGACAAAGATGTCCAAAATAAAAAAAAAAAATCCAAAGCTGTAATTAGCCTAAAATTCCCTTATATTCGAATCTTAACAGTAAATGTAATGATTTATGGCCCTAATAATCCTCAAAAAGCTGTCCGCAAAGTCGAGTACAATTTAAATTTATGGCATTGTAAAAATTTGTCAGTGTCTAGTGGAAACCAGGGCAAGAGAACGTCAGTAGCGTACCTAAATCGAACCTTTTTACATTCTTGTAAATTTCTAAAATTTTTGTAAGTCCTCTAATAAATTATGATTATGAGAACGAACATGATTTAAAGTATGGATGTTGAATTATATTTTTTAAGTCGAAGAGGACTTATTACATTTTGAATTAATGTTTGAGTGCAAAGATGAATACGAAAGATTTTGAACTGAATGATTTCGGAACTCGTTCGAGACTAACTTTGTCGTCCCCGTAAATTTGGAAATTAGTTTCACGGATTATTGTGGTCGTACTGGTTGAGTCTTTCGTGAGAACCTGTTCAAACGCACGTTTCATCCATAAATATTTAATGACTTTATTGCTAAAATTGCTTCGGAATTGCATTTTTCAATAGTAAACGTATTCATCTAGTCGTAAATATCGACTGTCAGTTATAAATGTAGGGTGGGTGTATTACTATTGTTATCAGTTCAACTTCAGCTTTTGAAGAGTAATTTTGTCCAAAAAGTTTTTATCTGTGTTTTATTTCTGTGTGTTTTAATTAGTTTTCGTTTATAATGCCGGTTACCTTTACCTTCGAAGAAAAGACTGATATGATATTAATTTATGGAGAAGCACGGCAAAATTATGTTCAAGCTGCTCAAATTTACGCTCAACGTTTTCCACAAATAACTCCGCCAGAAAGAAAAATATTTCAAAGACTTGTTGATTCCTTGAAACAAAACGGAAATTTAAAGGGAAAAGAAAAAACGACAGTGAATCCCACGGTAACGCATGAAGTCAATCAAGCTGCAGTTTTAAATCTCGCCGATAATAATCCCCAATTGAGCATTAGGAAAATCAGTCAAGACACGGGAATTAGTCGGTCTTCAGTAGGGAGGATATTAAAAAAGCACAAATATCATCCTTACCACATAGAATTACATCAGCAACTGCATGATCGAGATTTCGAAAGCCGCGTAAATTTTTGCCAATGGGCTAATGGAAAGCCCAGTACGACGACAATAATCCGTGAAACTAATTTCCAAATTTACGGGGACGACAAAGTGAGTCTCGAACGAGTTCCGAAATCATTCAGTTCAAAATCTTTCGTATTCATCTTTGCACTCAAACATTAATTCAAAATGTAATAAGTCCTCTTCGACTTAAAAAATATAATTCAACATCCAGACATTAAATCATGTTCGTTCTCATAATCATAATTTATTAGAGGACTTACAAAAATTTTAGAAATTTACAAGAATGTAAAAAGGTTCGATTTAGGTACGCTACTGACGTTCTCTTGCCCTGGTTTCCACTAGACACTGACAAATTTTTACAATGCCATAAATTTAAATTGTACTCGACTTTGCGGACAGAGTTTTGAGGATTATTAGGGCCATAAATCATTACATTTACTGTTAAGATTCGAATATAAGGGAATTTTAGGCTAATTACAGCTTTTGGATTTTTTTTTTTTTACTTTGGACATCTTTGTCTCAATAATACTGATCTTGAAAAGTGAAATTTGATGAAATTGGGAGATAGTATTTTTATAAAAAATCAGTTTTTATTTTTTTTCTCGAAAACTAACGCCGACAATTAACATTTAAAACAGGAAATTTCTAGCCTTATACCAGAGTCATACGTGCACCAAATTTCAAATTCATAGCTTTCAATTAAAGCTCAATTTTGGGGGTGGCCACAAGTGATGGGACACCCTGTACTGATTACATCAGGTTACCACTCAAACTTCTACATTGTGTCTGTCTGCCACCAAAAATTTGAATATGTATAATCCTTTTCAACATTTTTGGAACATCTTTTTGAGCAAAAAACTAAGTCCGGAGGGGACCGATTTGAAGTACAGTCGAACTTCCATTTAACGAAATGCCAAGGTAATGTTAAAAAAAATCGTTATGTGGAAATTCTTGTAGGCATTAAAAATCTTTCAAAATTTTCCGTAGTGCATTGGTTTTTAATTCTCACAGGCTGCTATTATCATAAATAAATTTATCTATATCTATACCTACTTGTGGAGTACCGTTACATTTAAATTTTCCACGCTTAAATTCGACCCTTACAAATTATAATATGAATGCCTCTGTAGCATTATTGAATATTTTATAGAAATATTTCGTTTTATTTTGAGGCGTAAAAGTTGCTTATTTTTAACGGACAGCAATTTTCAAACACCTGCATAATTTTTAATTATAGGCCGAAAAATGTCGATTAATAATAAAACATCAAATAAATAGAGGCCTATACAACCAAATACTTCTTTAAGATATTGTTGAAACAAAATAGTAAACAAACAATAAAAAAAATAATTAAAAGGTGTTATAATATGCTTAAGCGGTGATATTGCGTGCAGTCGGCCATTAGCCTAATACGCACGCTCACCTGTATAGGACCCTGAGTCAACTCACCCAGGGCCAATGTCTCTGGTTTTACCTTGATAGGTGTACAGGGAAATTCTGGAAATGCTGCCGCTACTGCACGTGCTCCTGCTTCATTTGTCCATTCGGATATACCCACAAAAAATTCTTTTCCTGATAACAAACTAACAAATTAATAGGATATAGTTTGAAAATAAAAATATTTTTCCAAGTTAATGTAAATTAAAAAAATCACGATTTATGTTAATAAATTGGCAAATTGCCCAAAAAACAATAACTAGAGTTAATTTATTATTCGTAGTTAGCTACTTTTGATCCATTCCTAAAGGATAAATTTTAAATGTTCTGATGTACAATTTTGAAATTGTTTTAAAAAATTAAAATATACAGGGTGTTGTAAAATGACTGGAGTATGAGCAAAGAATTTAACACAAATGAAATGCAATACTTAAAATTTGAAATATAATTTGCATTAAAAAATATTTTGTTCTGAATACAGGATTTTCATTTTAAGGCTGCGATATTTTCTTCTAAAAAAGGATCAGGCGTACTCTGTCGCTCACGTGCGTCAATATAGGGAAAACATACGAATATTTTATGGCCATTTTTTAAATAAGTAATGAATATTTTGGACAAATTTACAATTATTCTAAATCTACATACTTGACTATACGTCGTAAGTTGTTGTCAATCCGATATGAAAATGATTTACGTAGATACACCTTGTTAAATGTCAAATGAATAGTGAACGTTAATATTAACTCTTGTTTTAAGTCAATACTAATTTATTTCGTAACAAATTCGATCCAGAATAACTCATCCCGGAGAATAGAAAATTTGCTTTGTGATAAAAAAAACGGCACTCAAAAATATTCTATACTTTTTGAGAAATTGTCCATAAAATATTCGTATGTGTTCCCTATATTGACGCACGTGAGCGACAGAGTACGCCTGATCCTTTTTTAGAAGAAAATATCGCAGCCTTAAAGACGAACGCCTTGCACGGTTAGAATAGCCAACACATATTGGATTATAAAGATGACTTATATTGCAATGTATAATCAGACCTGTGTACAATACATATGTGAGTTACTGTCAAAATGTAAATACATTCAGAACTGTGGGAAAAAAATTGATAAGTTTTGGTCAATAAGAAGAATCATGTAAGAATCTGGCTAAGTTTAATTAGCCATATGGAAAGCAGTCGTTTGCACGGCTACTAGATTGAGGCTTTTTGCGTCGACGCAATTCGTAAAAAGTTTTAGATTAAGAATTAGTATACGATACATTACATTTTTACAAAGCGGAAACAGTTGTGTCTATGTAACGTAGTGAATTCAACAGACACGACCTTTTGATACCTTCATAAAATATTTTTGTAAATTTTCATGAAAATCGGTTCGGAATTTTGCTGCAATGTTCGTTGTATACAGACCTAAACCACGAATGCAGTTTTGTTTAGCATGTAATTTTGAAGGACTTCGCACAGTTCAGTCAATTATTTTTATTTACAGTTTTATTAGTATTTACCTACTATTTTCTGTTTGTCACCGGTAAATCACTTATTTTCCTTGAATTATTTACAGCCGTTGCAATTTATTATGTTATGCAGTTATTTGCTAATTTCGCATCTTATGTACTGCACACGTTTTGTTACAGTAAATGCTTACTAAAAAATAGTGGTACAACCGTGCAGCAATGTGCAAACACAATTCACAAAATAAAAATATTTTGTTTAGTAACACTAGAATAATTTATGCATTAAAGACAAAAAATGAAAAAATTATGTACGAATAAGTTTTGTTTATAACTAGGCCGAAAAGACCGCCATTCGACGTTTATTTATTTTATTAGTATGTAGGTACCATTCCGGCCACCGAAATGTGCACGATACCTGACACAAATTTCCCTATTTTTCCATAGATTAAAGCTGGCTTTATCCAGTGACTTTCGTGAAATAATATTTGTCATAAACAAAATAATATTGACATTTGGCTGATTTTTTTAGGGCGCCTATGATATGAAGCAAAAATCAAGTTACTAAAAAAATCGTTTACATTTCGGTGGCCGGAATAGACTTTTTTGAATTCAACATTTTCGATATACACTTTTTATATTCTACCCATCAATAATTTATAACTTTATTTCCTCATTCTATAACCTGTATCTGTACCCCAGAAGCAAAGTATGTTAAGTCCAAAATTTCAAATGTTCAGGAGAGCTCTTTAATTTTTTTTTGACAACAGTTTTTGCTATAGTTCCATGACGGTACAAGGTAGAACATTTTAAGAACGGTTATGGATAGAATTTTTCTGACAAAAGCAAATAAAAGTGTGAGTTTCGTTTAGTGACTTACCATAAAAAACTCAATTTGGACAATTTTGGACCTAACATAGTTTGCTTCTGGGGTACAGATACGTAAACTAACATTTCCGTTTTCACGTAAAGAACGTCTTTTTTTTAATATAAGGTGACGGTGTCCATTCAGTTTGGTAGAAATTATTTTTGTGAATACAACTGTATATGTTCAGTTAATTAATAAGGATATTACGTCGATACTCCTGTCAGTTGTTGAAACGTTGCGTCTGTAAAAACTCATCTGTTATGAACCGTATAAATGGGAACGGAGGTTTTTCGCGTTGTATAAATCATCCATTAGATAAAATGCAGAATACACCATGTACGTAGACGTAGTCTTGGTGAAAACCTTTTTGTCACTACAAAATACAAAAGTACGAAAATCTTAATACTCAAGTGTAGTACATACTGCGCTTCTTGCGTCTGTTTAGTAAGCTGCAATTTAGAATAAAAAATTTTTAACGATTATTTTTTCGTAGACGTTGCCTTTTGATTAAAAACGACTGTTTGTGGTGTATAGAATTTAAAAAGTTGCGTCCATCTATTTGTTAACGATGAGTAAAATGTTTCTGAAAAAATTAATATTAAAATCATTGCTGTCTAGCAACTTTAAAGCACATCGGGCCGGGCCATAAAGGCTAATTTAAGTCCGCTCTCAAGGGCCAATAAACAAGATTATGATTGCTAAATTAAATAACCGTTTTTGTATACAGACTATTAATATTTTTTAAAAAAGTAATATTTGTATCGGTAAAACCTTCAAAGGTTAGCAAGTCGTTATTCAAACGTATTTTTTTTATATACATTTTTTATCATCTCATTTATTTTTAAGTATGTACATACATTCCTCCACTTCTTACTAAATAGTTGAGAGAAAATATTATTTCTGGGCAAATTATGTTATTATAAAGGAAATACAGTAAAACCTCGATATAACGGACCAATGGGGGGGAAGCGGTGTCCGTTATAGCCGAAAGTCCGTTATATAAAAATAGGTTTAAAATAAATCAAAAAACTTTTTTTTGAAATATACTGTATTTAGATATAAATAAAAAATACAAAACACAAACAAAATTCTATTTAATTGTCTTCGGACACTCGTCGTGAAGTGACGTTGCTGCAGTCTACGAGCATTATGTCTCAAATTCTAGTCCTAGACGTATGACGTGATTATCAGAGCCGCTAAAAATTGTTTACCTGTGGCGACACTTGAATTTAAGCATGTATAATATTAATAGGACATTTTAAATTTTTTTACATTTGACCGGATTTTTTGTCCGTTATATCCGAAGTCCGTTAAATAGAGGTCCGTTATATCGAGGTTTTACTGTACTATAAAACTATAAAACAGTAGCGCCGGACGAAACTGTAAAAGCTATAGCAAAATATTATCGAGTAGATGAGTAGGTGAAAAAATCTATAAAAAGTTCTAATTCTACGGATGGACAACGAAAATATTATTAAGAAACATTCTGATTAGTAGAAGACGTCCAATAATATTATTTATTTTACTATCTTCACCCAAATTTGAAATAAAACTTAAAAATCACATTTTAATGAAGAATTCTGTTTTCTTAAATTATCCCTATGTGACGCTACTGGGCTTTGCTGAGTCACTGATTTATTTCTAAAGTTGCGTTTACTCCATAATGGTAAACGTTGAATTTAGGTTTCTCTTTCATATTCAAAGAGCCTAGTTGATTTCTTGTTGTCGAATTACCGAGGTTTTTCGATCTTTTATGGACATCTCCGGAATTATGTAACAAATCAAAATATGTATGGAGCTATAGTAGTCGGGATATACATATAATGGAATTTTACGTGGGCGACAATCTGCGCGAACGCAATATAATAATATTCAAGATATGAATTGAATCAATTCAAATCAGTCCGTGCGCACACCAACGCAAAACTCCATCACATTCCCCGATATATAATATAAAACAATTTCATTTTCCTACTTTCTACAACTTTTTAAAAAACTGTTCTTTATATTTCCATCAGGAGTGCCACTTTACTCTCGTCGTTTTTTGGAATTTTACTTCTATCAACAGTTAGAATTTTACACAAAGTCGATTGTAAATCATTCTAATTTTTTTTTTAGATAAATTAACATTTTAATATCATTTATATGATGCGTAGATTCTAAAACATGGTCAGAATACTATTGTTTCATCGTCAGTCTTTGAGACGAACTTGAAATAAAGTGGCAATTCAAAGATAGCAAAAGTGCAAGTTTTTATGCACATCTGCAAGCTCATATGGTTTGAAATTATAGTTTTACAGAAAATGTCTCTAATTAGATGTCAACGAAGTATGATGAAAGCGCAAGGACAAAGAATGAAATTATGGTCAATTAAGTTTTAATTTTACATCACACTGTTAGTTTAATTTCAGAATTGTAAATGTTACCTGGCATAAACTGCATGATGTCTGTCATCAGATATTTATTTCTAAAATTAGAATGTTACGATAATTCCTCCTTAACCGTGTCATTTTCATGAACGGTATTAAAAACAATAATGACATAAAGTTTCTTTTATAATCGCAAAAACATTAACGTTAAATTAGCTGGTAAAAAGTCCAACTTCACAATTTCGCTGAAAACTAACACATACGACATAAAATCGATAACACTCAGTAAAGCTACCGAGAAATTTACAGGAAAACAAACAAGAAAAATTCGAAAAGTACCTGTAAATAAAACGTCTCCTCCATCTAGTTTTGCATTTTTATCCGACATTTCTATTATTGGAAGATCTAATTCTTTCTTGAGCACCACTCGTATCGTTTCTACCTACAACACAGAAAATATTTGTTTATTAAATTATTCCTGAATCTTTTTTTACATAGTCATTTCCTTTTGTCCACACAAAAAAATTCTAGTGGCTTAAAGTTGGAGTAATTTATATTGTTGCATTACTAGTAATGATATGTTGCTACGAATTGCAATAATTGCCCACTATATTCAACTATACTTTATTTCTGATCTACTTTCCGTTTTGTCATTAAGCTACTCTGTGGTTGACAGTTTCCAGTTCACCCCAAAAAACGCATTTGGTAATAGTAATGATAACTCGTTTCAGTTGAAAAATACACTTCAAACTTTTTATTTTCGCTGGTTGTAAATTCCATCTTAATTATCTTTTTACTCTGGGAACATTTTACGGGAAGAACGAAGACAATCGATATGTTTACGTTTTAAAATCTTACTTTCTTGGTTATTGTAATGATTTACGGAGGATTCAGTTTATTACAAACAGGAACAAGCTTCAGAAGTGGACTCTATTACTTAACCTTTGATTATTGTAAATCCATAGTAGTTATATATTTAAGATTTATAATACCGTATGATCGAAATATGTATTTTATTTAAACTTTAAAAGGATATAAAATTATCTCCTATTCGCTCTCCCGTTTTCACGTATCTTGCAGTCCTCTTCGACAGCCTTCTAAACTGTCAGACATTTCGATCATGCTGTTTGAAAATTGAAACAAACATTTGGGAAATGTATATACCACTTTTCGGCCTAGTACTATTAACAGGTTGTATTATATTAAGTATACACCAACTGGGCTGTTTTAATTTTCTAGACATAAATGGACTATGGATGAAACTTCCCTAACTCGAGTTATTCCCTAAGTCGATTCTTATTGTGGACCTTGAAGTTTTTATATGTAAAATTTTCCACGTAAGTCGAATTTCTAAACTTCCACAATTTAAATATTGATAAATCTGGAATCGATAATTTAATGTTAACTTCAATTTTTGAGGGTTTGTCGGTTGTAAAATGCTTCGACTGGCATGTGATTTAAATGATAAGAAACAAAAAATAATACATTTTCCAAGCGGGAGCTGTGTGTAAAGTAAAAACATGCATTTCTTCACTGGCAATATTACATCTTGTACTGTAAACAAATAATGTTTTGCTGTAGTTTCTGTATATCAAAGTTTCCCTAATTCGAATTTTTTTGGGAATCCTTCGGAGATTCGACTTACAGAAGTTTGACTATATCTATCGTCTTAAGAAGTCACCTTTTTACATAATGCAACGCAATAGTATATTACACAATTTTTCCAAAATGAAATAATAAAGGCTACAAATTGTAGTAACGCAGTTGAGCTTCTGTTGTCTCCAGGCCTGGTTGGTGCGAAAACCTGAACAACCCTGATGTAAAACTTATAATAAGTAAGTTATATGTTATATGTATGTAAGGGATTGTTCCAGGCCCCTAATTAAAAATTCCGTCTAAAGATATGCATGATTTAATAAATAAATAAGGATCCCTTTGATACAGATAGTTGAATATAGATACAAGTTGTTTAACCCTATTAATTCCAGATTCAATAACATGAAAGCAAGAACTGTGACAAATAGGTGTGTTAAATATGTGGTTAATTTGAAGAAGGAAATCGTAGGAAGTCTCGAAGCGTGTAATTTTTTTATGCTTATAATTAATCAGCAAATAAACATAAATGCTCTTATAAAACCCAAAAAAATTATGACACATGTGTATAAAATCAAGACAGCTGTTCTTTTATTGCATAATTAATCCACGTATTGGTAAAAGTTGCCCAAATATTTAATTCATTGGTTTCAAAAGTTGTCATCATAAATTAAATTGATTTTCACTTTTTAATACATTGAAACTTTGCTTATCCGTCAAAGGTACTACTGGTAGGTATTATGTTAAAACACAACAAATAGCAGTCTCCTTACGGGCGCACAACGACAATAATTTCTTTACATCTAGTCTGCAGAGAAGAATGGAATTTACAGTACGTAATTTTAGCTATGAATTAATCTGTATGAACACAATATTCGGAGAGTAATATTGTGCTGATGAAAACTTGTCACCTGCGCCGTCTAAATCAACCATACACGGGCTTTTTTGGCAATCTTAATTTATCATCTATGCTTTCGCCTGAACAAAATAATTAAAAAACTTTACTTACCAACACCGGATCAACATTGACCCACTCTTTTTAGGGTTCCGTACCTTAAGAAGAAAAAACGGAACCCTTATAAGATCACTTCGGTGTCCGTCCGTCTGTCACAGGGGTTTTCTCGAAAACTAAGTAACGTAAAAACTTGAAATTTGGCGTAATGATAGATATTGATAACGCGCACATAACTAGATAAAACTTTATTTTTAGATTAATATGGGGGGCCAGTTTGGTACCAGTAAAAAAAGTTTAAATTAACATATCATTTGAAAGAGCTAACTGTAAGGATTCCAAAAATATTTTTTTTACAATTTTAAGTTTAATGGTCTTAACGATATAGCTAATGTGCAAAAAATTACGCGCGCCCCCCCCCCCTCGTTCGCCTAGGTGTGTAAAGCTAAAATTTTGATTTTAATAGTGTTAATAGTGTTAGTAGATATTAAACCATAGATTACAGGAAAACTGCGTAGAATATCGAGAATGTAATAGTTGCGAGAAAATTGTTGTTTTAGTACGGAACCCTAATTGTGCGGGCCTGACTCGCTCTTGACTGATTTTTTTATTATTTGATTGTATATAAAGGTATTAATATAATTTCCTATGAATTTTTAAATAAAACTCGAAGTTCAATAATTTAATTTTGTTTTTTTATGAATAACATTACAAACAAAAAAATTTAAAAAAAAAATCGTTTTGGTTATTATTGCTTATGTTTCAATACAGTATTTTTGGAGAATTCACAAAAGGAAAACAACTAAATTCTGGGTCAACGTTGACCCGGTTTCGGTACGGCAAAGGTTATAAATAAAATCATGAATTAATAAAAAAGTTACAAGCAGCGCTGTTACAAACCACTACAATAATTGTTTGGGGCACTGGAATATAACATAATTTGAATGTCGAAAAAGTGTTTAATTATGGCTTGTTTCCCTCGATTCGTGCGAACTTAAATGACTGATCTCTAAAAAAACGAAAAAAAAAAGAATCGTTTGAGTAATGCAACCGATTTAGCAAAAGGTCGAAATAATTTTATTCAAATTGTACAGGGTGTCCCATCACTTGTGGCCACCCCCAAAATTGAGCTTTAATTGAAAGCTATGAATTTGAAATTTGGTGCACGTATGACTCTGATATAAGGCTAGAAATTTCCGGTTTTAAATGTTAATTGTCGGCGTTAGTTTTCGAGAAAAAAAATAAAAACTGATTTTTTATAAAAATATTATCTCCCAATTTCGTCAAATTTCACTTTTCAGGATCAGTATTATTGAGACAAAGATGTCCAAAGTAAAAAAAAAATCCAAAGCTGTAATTAGCCTAAAATTCCCTTATATTCGAATCTTAACAGTAAATGTAATGATTTATGGGCCTAATAATCCTCAAAAAGCTGTCCGCAAAGTCGAGTACAATTTAAATTTATGGCATTGTAAAAATTTGTCAGTGTCTAGTGGAAACCAGGGCAAGAGAACGTCAGTAGCGTACCTAAATCGAACCTTTTTACATTCTTGTAAATTTCTACAATTTTTGTAAGTCCTCTAATAAATTATGATTATGAGAACGAACATGATTTAAAGTATGGATGTTGAATTATATTTTTTAAGTCGAAGAGGACTTATTACATTTTGAATTAATGTTTGAGTGCAAAGATGAATACGAAAGATTTTGAACTGAATGATTTCGGAACTCGTTCGAGACTAACTTTGTCGTCCCCGTAAATTTGGAAATTAGTTTCACGGATTATTGTGGTCGTACTGGTTGAGTCTTTCGTGAGAACCTGTTCAAACGCACGTTTAATCCATAAATATTTAATGACTTTATTGCTAAAATTGCTTCGGAATTGCATTTTTCAATAGTAAACGTATTCATCTAGTCGTAAATATCGACTGTCAGTTATAAATGTAGGGTGGGTGTATTACTATTGTTATCAGTTCAACTTCAGCTTTTGAAGAGTAATTTTGTCCAAAAAGTTTTTATCTGTGTTTTATTTCTGTGTGTTTTAATTAGTTTTCGTTTATAATGCCGGTTACCTTTACCTTCGAAGAAAAGACTGATATGATATTAATTTATGGAGAAGCACGGCAAAATTATGTTCAAGCTGCTCAAATTTACGCTCAACGTTTTCCACAAAGAACTCCGCCAGAAAGAAAAATATTTCAAAGACTTGTTGATTCCTTGAAACAAAACGGAAATTTAAAGGGAAAAGAAAAAACGACAGTGAATCCCACGGTAACGCATGAAGTCAATCAAGCTGCAGTTTTAAATCTCGCCGATTATTTTTTAGTGATTTCATTCACCAATCGTTTAGCAGTATTTGGGCACACGTGTTTAATTCTGTCCAATCACAACATTATTATAGTGAGAATTTTCTACTGTAGAAAATTCCCGCGAAAATTATTTGACATCTGTCACCAGTTTTATTTTAAACTATTAAACTGTATTTATTATGTTGCATTTTTGATTCAAACATTAAAAAATAATCTTCCGAATACCACTCGAGAGTGCGAATTAATTAGAAAATAATTCTCCAGTTATTTTTTCAAATTTGTTGCCATTTGGGAATAGCCACTCGAGCCCTACGGGCTCTAGTGTCTATTCCCTGGCAACAAGTTTTCGAAAATCTGTCGAATTATTTTCAATTTATTCCCACTCTCTTGTGATATTACTTATGATAATAATCCCCAATTGAGCATTAGGAAAATCAGTCAAGACACGGGAATTAGTCGGTCTTCAGTAGGGAGGATATTAAAAAATCACAAATATCATCCTTACCACATAGAATTACATCAGCAACTGCATGATCGAGATTTCGAAAGCCGCGTAAATTTTTGCCAATGGGCTAATGGAAAGCCCAGTACGACGACAATAATCCGTGAAACTAATTTCCAAATTTACGGGGACGACAAAGTGAGTCTCGAACGAGTTCCGAAATCATTCAGTTCAAAATCTTTCGTATTCATCTTTGCACTCAAACATTAATTCAAAATGTAATAAGTCCTCTTCGACTTAAAAAATATAATTCAACATCCAGACATTAAATCATGTTCGTTCTCATAATCATAATTTATTAGAGGACTTACAAAAATTTTAGAAATTTACAAGAATGTAAAAAGGTTCGATTTAGGTACGCTACTGACGTTCTCTTGCCCTGGTTTCCACTAGACACTGACAAATTTTTACAATGCCATAAATTTAAATTGTACTCGACTTTGCGGACAGCCTTTTGAGGATTATTAGGGCCATAAATCATTACATTTACTGTTAAGATTCGAATATAAGGGAATTTTAGGCTAATTACAGCCTTTGGATTTTTTTTTTTTTACTTTGGACATCTTTGTCTCAATAATACTGATCCTGAAAAGTGAAATTTGACGAAATTGGGAGATAGTATTTTTATAAAAAATCAGTTTTTATTTTTTTTCTCGAAAACTAACGCCGACAATTAACATTTAAAACCGGAAATTTCTAGCCTTATACCAGAGTCATACGTGCACCAAATTTCAAATTCATAGCTTTCAATTAAAGCTCAATTTTGGGGGTGGCCACAAGTGATGGGACACCCTGTATAGTGGTATTTATTTTTCCAGCCGCCAGGACCTCTGGGATTAGCAATGTTCTACTGTATTTGGTTTGAATTTTTGACATTTACCGTACTAATTAAGGATATGGGCACTTTCCGTAGCACACCCTAACTTGAAAAAGTATTGCTTCCCATTATATTTAGCAACATCAGATCGATTTTGTTTTTTATTTACCAAGAGTCACAAATAGGATGAACAGTAGGTACACCAGTTGGTGAACCGATTTTTGTTTTTCTGCGCAGGTACATTCAAATTTGAACTACGTTTAACTTGAAGATCATTTTTTGTCTCGGGATAAATATTAAAATATAATTATTTAATTTAGAAAACGAGTCGCATAGGACTTATTTACGACACTTTAAAACTTCAAAACTGCTAAAATATTCCTGATATTTTGATTTATTTCTAAATTCCCTGACACCTCCAGGTTTTTTAGGTTTATCAGGTTGCTGTGAACCCTGCTTAAGAAAACAAAGACTGTTTAGTAGAGAGCGAAAATCCTGATTTTTTCGGGGTGTATTTTGAGGCCAAAGGACGTAGACCGAGGGTTACAATTATATCGAGGGAACAATCTTTCAAGAAGTAGGTATAAACATTTTTTTTACACCTACGGACGGAGAAATATCACAAAAATCAAAATCATTAACATCGGTGTTAGCTAACTGAGCGTTAACTAGATATATGATTGACTGCCAGTAAACTGCAGTGTGCTGTGCTGGCTGCCAATCATAAATCTAGTTGACGCTGTGTTAGCTGACACCGCTGTTAACTTGGTTTCTGCAACTGGCCCTAAGAATAAAAATTGTGGCAAGGACCGTCATCTTTAATGATTTACTGAATTTAATAAATTAGAAATCTCTGAAATTTACGTTAAGGGGTTAGGGGTACTCAGAATTTTCAAAAAATCGATTTCTTTTTGCATTTTCTTAAAGTATGATGTTTCAAAAATATTACCTCAAAACTTCAAGTCAATTCAAAGAATAATTTTAGACCCTTGGCCTTTGAAAGTGCATTGTGGATTCTTTGAAATCTATTGTTATGCATTTATTAAAATGTAATTTTCACAAATTTTATTACCTACAGTATTGCTTAGAAATAATTCTGGAAGCTTCCAAATCGGCAGAAGAATTTTTATGTGGCCCAGGAATTGACGACTCAGGCCCGGTATTTCAGTCTAGGGTTAAACCAGAAATTTTAAGATAACCTCTTTTACATTGGGTAAAGTGTATTTCAGTGTACGGTTAAGAACATAACAAGTTTTAAAAGATTACCCCACCCTCCGTCACGGGTTAACCTTTTTTTAAGGTTGTAGCTTGCGCTTGCGTATAACTCTCATTTGCCACAGCACAGCAGTCAAACAACATAATTCGCATGCGCAGTAACGTTCGGACTACCTGCGTTTAGGTAAACGGTCCGAGATTAATCCAATTTGTGCAACTGAAATACGCATGCGAGGTTAACTTTAGGATTAAAACAAAAACAGTTTAGTTTACCTCGAGTTTTACCCTGCACTGAAATACCAGGCCTCAGTGTAAGTAATTGAATAATTAGTATTTCCGTACATAAATCAAGTTGAAAATAGTGTACGCGGTCGGTGGATGAAAAAAGCTTATTTTATGTATTTCGATCCGCTGAATCCGAATATCGCATTAGTTTTTCCGAACATCGAGACATTCAATTGTTTGAAGGAAATTGTTTAAACAATTTTTTTTTAAATATTTTTTGGGAATGAATTATTGTTTTTAAGTATTTTGAGTAATTTTAAAACGAAAGTTATTCTTATAAAATTTAGCTTAAGTTAAGTTTTTGAGTTATAAATTTTTGAAAATTGAAAAACTAAAATTTCAAAAATTTATAATCCAAAAACTATGAACTTAAGCTAAACTTCATAAGAATAACTTTCATTTTTATATTGTCCAAAATATTTTTTAAAAAAATGTATCCCCAAAAAAATATTTTTTAAACAATTGTTTAAACAATTGCTTTTAAACAATTGAATGTCCGAATTTTCGGAAAAACTAATGCGATATTCGGATTCAGTGGATCAAAATACATAAAATAAGCTTTTCTTCATCCACTGACTTCAAAATTATACGGAAAGGTTATACCGCGCCTAGACTAAAACTTTGAATGCGTTTTTGTCGAAACTAGTTTTCAAAGTCGGTGACCACTGTAATTCAAAAACCACTTGACGGATTTGAATGAAATTTATACAGCTTACTGAAAACATAAAAAACTTGACCTTAATCGAAGGATTTATTTTTTTTGAAAACTTCTATTTTTTTAACAATAAACTAGTACTTTTTGTTTATTTTCAAAAAAAAACAGAAGCTTCGATTAAAAACTAGATTAACTATTAAACTAATGACTTTTTTGTTTAATTGATTTTAGATGAACCAGTGAAATGTTCTGATGGTCACCGCAAAGCATTATTTGTGGAACAAGGTCAACAGAGATGGCGATAACTTCGTCTACAAGTGATTTTTTTTTTTGAAATTTTGGTCAATTAAAGTTAAAACATAGTATAGTAACACTGTATTATTAGTTTTATTAAATAAATTTAATTACTCTCAAAAAAAATTATTTAAAATACCCATTTTTTCACGCTTCTGAGAGTACATCTAACCCCTTAACTTGATAACACAATAAATTATCTCCCAAGAAAGGGTTTATTATAATTTTATTATCTAGGGAGAAAATGCTTCACTTCTGTCGCTATTTTGATATTTTTAATAATGTATTTTAGATTTTTAGTAAAGTATTTCCGTTTGCCTTTGATAAGTTTTTATATTTTTTCATACTTTTACATACAAATATATGTACACAATATAAATATAGGAAATTCTTACCAAAATTATCTCGTTTGATTCGTGACTAAAATAATCTTACAATTTATAAGTAGGTACCAGAAATACTGTTGAAGGAGTATGAGCATCAAATGTAATTAAAGTCACTGAACTTAATGCCTTCATCTAATCGAATTAATTAATTGGCGCAACCCGTGCCTTAGGTATAATTATAACTTCATCAAGTAGAGTAACATTTTCTACATGATGCTTTGATATCAATATTGTACAATGTCTAAAGTCCCCTTTACAAGAAGGTGTATTTCATCGATTAGA
Source organism: Dascillus cervinus (assembly GCA_949768715.1). Lineage (NCBI taxonomy): Eukaryota > Metazoa > Arthropoda > Insecta > Coleoptera > Dascillidae > Dascillus > Dascillus cervinus. The sequence continues at coordinate 21,582,393 of OX458317.1, forward strand.
AAACAGCTACGATTTTAAGGAAAAAAAAAGTTTATACCGCTGCTCGCTTTTACAGAGAGCGTTTTCCGGGTGGAAGATCTTCAGCAAGTTACATAACTTACTGTCCAAAGAAAAGAAGTATTGAAGGCAAACTATCATAGATTAGTTTTTAAAATAATCCTGTATTGCTGGTTTCCAGTACAGGATTTACGTACAAGCTACACAAGCTATGGCTTAGGACCCCCACTTCATATTTGGCACTGACATATAATATCTGGACTTATAAAGGGCCCCATATCTCAAATAGCTTAGGGCCTTATCAAGTCTAAATCCGGCCCTGCTGGTTTCTTTATCACTCGTAAACAACCGTGCAGTAACAATTTTCATCGGTCGGTAGGTAATATAAATTAAGCAATTTCAGTTTGAAGGTTTTTCTTCAATTTAATTCCTCAAGCATGTACATATTTCCATGAATGCAAACTGTAATTTAGTTAACAATTTAATTCAAAACAGTTTCTGAACAAGCGATCACATATATTCACAAATTTCAAATTGTTACGTAGATACATATATTAAAAATGGTCAATGTGATTTTAAATTAAACAGTATTTTCCTACTAAATCATTTACTAAAGTAAATAAATGGTTACTTCCTTTTTCAATATTTAACCGGAAGAAAGAGATGTGACCAGCATTGTTTGTAAAATGAAACTTTTCATGAATATAAGTGCTAATTGAAAATACGAACACTTAAATACAGACAAAACAGAGACCTATGCTGTAATAAATGAACCGCTAGCAAATTACAAACTTTATTATAGTAAAAAGGGGTAACTGACCTACTTCTTTAAGTGGTTCAATAAATATACAAGTTCGATGTTTACGGCCATAAAAAAAATATGAACATGAATTAAGACGCTATCTACCTCTTTGGTGCGATGTGCAGCACCGGGTCTCGTTATAAGAGCTGTTCCGTTGCAAATAACGGCAGTATCTTCCACAAAAACACACTCGGGAAGCGTTTCATCGGGCGGCAATTCGATGACATCTAAACCTAACTCTCTTAGTAAACGTACATAAGCTTCGTGTTGCTTCTTAGCGTCTTCTAATTCAATTTCACCCCTAGTTCGCAGCGATAAAGGTATTCGACAAACAACAGCATGTGTGTAGCGGGATGCCGCCATATTTGCACATCCACCAGACGTATCTACGCGACTGAACTGTTTGTGTTTGGCTCTCGTGCATGGGGGTTACATACGCTACTAGGCGTTAGAAAATTGATAAGAAGGGGAACCGATACAGTAGAAGATTGTAAAACTGACTTTCAAAACAGAAAACACTGTTAGTCTAACAATGGGATATTGAAAATATGTGGGTTACATCAAAATTATTGACAATAAAAAAATCTACTAGACTAAAGAAAAGCAAAGTTTATTTTGTAAGTACATTTGCGGCCACCCAAATGTGCACGATACCTGACACAAATTTCCCTATTTTTCCATAAATTAAATCTGGCTTTATTCAGTGGGTGAAATGAATAAAAGAGAGCAAATCCTTTTACTCGCATAATTGCGAGCATATGCTACCACGTTTTATGAATAAAAACGTAAGTAAAACGTTTTACTTACGACCGTGCTCTGAGTATGAGTCTGAGTAAGAGCTTTTGCTCACTATGAAGCATATCATCCGATCGATATGAATAAAGCAGAGGTTTTGCTTATGATTTTGAGCAAATGCTCTGCAACTTGTACATCTGGTCAGCACTAGATTCACCGTACACTTGGCTAATCTTATGATGGCTGAAATTGTTAATGTACGTGCACAGAAGCATTATAAAATATGATGATTATAAAAAAAACTTTACCGATTTGAGGAAAGAAATTTGAGATGCGTTGCAACTCACTCTTTGGGTGAAAATAATGAAAGTAGAGATGCTCTCTCGTCCCATCAGGAAATGAAATTTTTTTGCGGTACATGGCAAATCCTGGTTTTCAAACTGGAGTTGGGAAAAAATTAGAGATTCATCAGTCTACTGTATCAAAAACTATTACATTCGAATTCTCTTCGCCGCCCATTAATTAATGAACAATTTCGACTCCTTGAAAGTATTCCCGGTCTTTTTTGCAACTGAAAAACTATTAATAGATTCATCCCTTTCGCATCATCAAACGACATATTTTTATTGTAGGTAAAATATGAACGACTATGAAAATCATTTTCGATAGTGTATATACCAAGCTGGTATATACACTACTCAATCTAGAATTTCTTTGAGCATATGCTCAATTCATGTGAACAAATGGTTGTGAGTAAAAGCAAATAATTATTCGTACAAATAGGAGCAGAACCTTATACTCCCACCTTTTACTATGAGCTTTTTTATTCATACCGCCCATTGTTTAATATTTAAGGGAACTGCCATAAAAGTAAATAAATGTGGCGAATATGGAGCCATCTTCTATTGTGCAGTGACCTCTGTAGTTTACTAATCAATATTGGGCTAGAAATTTATAATTTGAATCCGTAAATTTAACTGCTTGAATAGAACGAAGAAAGAAACGGGGCTTTTATATTCTAACCATCATTATTTGCTGTAAAACGAACTATCATAAAAGGAGGGTTGTATCATGTAGCTAATTTCATACCTTTATCACAGAATAAAAATAGATTTTTATTCTGTGCCTTTATGGAATACATTGAATAATAGGTTCGTAGCAATTCTTTATAAGGTACTTTTAAAAAAATAATCAGCCAAAAATTAATGAAGAAAAACGTGTTTGGTTGTAATACAATAATTGTTTTAACCAAATAAACGTTAATGTTATAAAATTAAAGCAAAAAAGTGCAACATAAATGATAAGGCTGTATTATGGGAAATTAATGTAATTCATTATTTACATAGATTACTCGCTTTTGATTTAGTTAATTACAGCTACATTCCTTAAACTTTTGTTGTCGACAATTTGTTTATTTAAAAAAAATATAAATATGCAATCCATTTGATCTTCAAAAATAAAATGAAAATTCTCACAAATGGTTTAATCAAAATGAGTTGATGGTATAAATAACAAACTGAAGTTTCACAAATTTAACAATAATTGAATGTACATTTTAAGACAGTAATTTTGCTCGAGAACTAATCGCTAAATATGCTACAACAACAGAAAGTGCTGCTGCAAGAAATTCACTCTTCAACCAAGGTCCGGTAAATGCTCCACCGTGATTAACTGTTACTGTAAATGTTGCGGGTATAGCAGAAATATCTTCACCAGCACGTATAGCTTTACGTAAAGCTGTGTATCCATCTTCATCAAATAAACGAACAATTCTGTCACCAGTTCGAGCAGATTTTGGATCTTCTATCCAGCTCAGCTGCAAAAATAATTTTCCTTAGTTATTATTTTGAACATATGGTAATCAACACATACCTGAAATGAGTTCGGTTCAACTATAGCCACCGGCGAAATGTGTCCATCAATATCTGCATACAAATTCGAGATGCTTCCTGAATCACAATTTACCGTAAATTCTGATATGAAAGCAATGTTTGTCACTACAGTAGCATCTTCAGTCGTAAATGATTTTGAGGTTACTTTAGGATTTGTGCAAGAATCACAGTAAGATGTGGATAAAATTGATAGAAATATTACACCACACACAGCTTTAGTGAACATTTTAATTTTTTAATTTAAATTTCACAGAGGTCTTTAAGAATGTACTTTATTTTTGATGAATACTGACACAGTTCATAGACCGTTACCACCACCACGGTAAAATGTACAATGTGGCAGCCACGTTCGTTGCCACGTTTAGGACAACTTTTACTAAACAAGTGATTTGTCAGTACAGTAAAACCGTGTTGTAATGGTGTGCAAAAAATATACCTCTTTACTTTTTTCCAGATATTTATTACTTTTATGTTCTTACCAACAAAATATGACTAAAATCGCGTGACAAAAAAATGTCCAAATTAATTTCATCATTTTAAAAGAATTTAGTAGGTCTCCATAGAAGTGCAAATATTTTTTCATAACACAAAAGCCTTGGAAGCAATGAAATAATTAATAATTTATTGTTTGCCAAATATTACATTGATAGGTTCTATATTGAAGATTAAATTGCCATACATAGGGAAGACCGGGCTTGGTTGGAACATTGTCGTAAATTTCCATGGTTTTAGACAGAAAACTTAAGGTGCCTCGGTTGTTCGACCTGCTTCTGTAATACTTGAATTTTACAAGATTCGTCGTTCCCCTAAATGATAGGCAACCAGGCTACCACCTCGGCCATAAATAATTGTATACAATAGAGCTCTCTCAAGTAGCTATAGATAAGTCCCATGAAACGACTGATATTTCGACACTTTACATCTGGTCCACAGGTGCAAACACTTCAAAAGTCAGGTCATTGAAAAGGCCATTTTTCTTAGAAAAATTCGTCTTTAAAATCGTAGCTAGTTTTTGTTACTTGAAAAAAGAAATTTATATTTTCCGTCAATTTCCGAATGTGCATCATTATATCATTTAATTGATACAAATTAACAACAAACAATTTTTCACTTCCATTCACTGTACGTAGCTACTTACATAATTGACTAACGGTAACAATTTTCCTGCAGATTTGTATTGCCAGATGTATAGCAAAATGGAATGGGACTTCAACTTCAATGGAATCCAATATCATTTTGTAAGGCTTTCACCAATCAATGCAAATGCACAATTTAAAATATAATAAAATTATAGGAGACGGTGACAGTAGCGTTTATAAAAAAAATATTAGAGGCGAGTTCATACGGAATAAAAATTTTTATTAAAAAAATTGAATGTAGAAATCATATATTACATATTATATTATTGCACGAAACTCAGGGAATTATCAAAATTTAATGGGGGTAATATAGAATTGCGTTCATTTTTGCGGACAAATATGTTAAAATTTAGGACAGCAATTGTTAGCGCTGTAAAATATCGTAAAAAAGAAAACTCTATGCAATACGGTATTAAAAATGAAAAATGGGCAATATTGGAATTTGAAAAGCAATATAGCTTAAAAGTCGAAAAATCCGGGTTATTTATAGACAATGAAAAAAAAATTATAGCAGCCTCTCCTGATGGCGTTATAGGAAATAATGCCACTATTGAAGTGAAATGTCCTTACTCTGCAAGGGATTATACCGTAGAAGAAGCCATCGAAAGAAAATTAATTACATCGTGTACTTTAGCACGATGACGGTACGATTAGTTTGAAGGATAATTATAACTATACGTACCAAGTACAAGGACAATTGCACGTTACCAATAGAGGCATCTGCTACTTCGTAATTTTTACAAAAAAAAAATACAGCCTGTCAAATAATAAAACGCAACGACAATTTTTGGAAAACAAAAATGATTAATAATTTAGAAAAAAAATTACAAATGCGCTATTACCGGAAATAGTTGATTCACGAATTGCGAGAAACCAACAAATTCGATACATTCTTGTCAAATATTTGCTACAACGCTAACGTAATCATTTTATTTGCTACTTTACATTTTTTACATTTTGTTGCTGTTGGTATTTTGTAATTTTGTACAAAATTATATTTCCTTTTTTTTAAATTTAAACCGCGTCAACTTATAAATCCGTTTATTGACTGTCTATGGGTACATATAGTAAATGGTTATGTACATGTGTTTGTTATTAATTGTAAGTAGTTCACCTTAATTCAATTTAAATTTTAAAATTATGAATTGTATTTTTAGATTAAACATTGCAATGTTTTAACCCACCAATTCAAGTTGTAAATACGAAAAATCAATTGCATTATATAGCAGTGACAATTATTTTTAGTAGGACGTTACAGAATTGATAGGTATGTAAAACATGGTATGTAGATACCCATTTTTAAATACTCCGCAATATTTTGCATGTTATTAGTAAAAGAAAAGAAAAAACCGAAAATTTGTTGTGATGTAATTAGCGTTATTTAAATACTGTCATCACATTGAATAAAACTTAAAAATTTGATCAAAATAAAAAACACGAGAATATGACGTTCAAAATAAAATTTTCTTGTTCGGCAAAATATTTATTTTTCACATAAAAGAGGGTCCGGCGAGCCAAGTATAATTTACACAAAACGTGCAGTTTTGTCATTCGTTTCATATACCAAAATTAATTTTCTCTTGCTGCGTCAGCCCGCACAAAATGCCATTAGTACTCTTAAATACAGTCGTAAACTATTTTGACGTTTTGCTTCAGGCTATATATTTCTTGGCCAATTCTGAGCACTTTTTTTTGGTATTAATTTACAAACATTGAAATAATTAAGAAACAGTAGTATATAAAGAAAAATGATATGGTTAGGGCTGCCAATAAATGAGTAAGCTACAAGATCTTGGTCGAAGGTACGCGGTACAAAAAATTTGAATCCCTTAGCAAATATCTGAGGAGTCAAGTAAATTAAATTATGGATCAAAGAAATCCAGTTTTTAATAGAAGGGGTGACGAAACGTTTAGAAGAATTAGAAGCAGTAAAATACATCGAATTTAGAACAGGAAGAGCAGATTGCCAGAATGAAACATGTCCAGATTTGGGTGTCACAACACTCAATAATGGTTCTCTGGGAGGTGGATATATCGATGATCCATTAAAACTATCGAACAATTTATCAAAGAATAAGAGGTCAGCTGTGTCCGATGTTTGAGGATTAATATAATTTGAAGAATCTGGGGATATTTCTGTACCAAATATGCAGACTACATGCATTGCGGTGTCCACAGTATGGCTAAATACTTGTGTAGCATTTTGTACCTTCATTTTTAAAATTTTTGTAGCAAAAACATGGTTAGTTTAACAAACTGACTGTAGACACCACGATTCTTATCCATTATATTTAATTGCTCTATATACTTCCAAGATGCCACCTTTTTTACACCATCGTGGGTGAAATGTAGATCTTTTTCAAGTAATCCATTTCGGATGCCTTTAATTAAATGACAATAATCATAGAAATGTATGAGTTCGTCATCATCAACAATGTACCTACCCCTGGTAACGATTCTCTACGTTTAATCTTTTCAGTCAGACCAGGAGATTATGTAAAGATTGATGAGCAAGTTACAACTGAACGAGGACATCAGAGTTTAGAAGACCTTATGGAAGAAGCTATGCAGGGCGATCAGAAAAAAGATACAACTGGATTGTCTGAACGCAAAATTATAATAATTATTTTATATTTACAAATATTACAAGCATTTATTTATTTAAAATTGTTATATGGATTCCTTTATTTCAGCTATGGAAGTTGAAGAATGTGAAAAAATAGTTACTTCTGCAGAAGCATTGAAAAAGCTGGCAGCATTGGAACATATATTATTCAGACCATATAAATTGTGGTGAAATGAAGAAAAAGCTATTAGAATGACGCACACTGCACTTGAAAGGAATGTTAAAGCGACTTGTACTAATAAAAAGCAAGAAACGCTGCAAGAGTTGTGGAGAAATATATCTTGAATTCCTGTAATTTGTGTTTTTCAATTACATACGTTTTCCGGCTTAGACAGGTTACTGGATAAGCCGGAACTTTTTTCAGTCCCGAGCGGTTCCGTCTTATACAGGTTTGACTGTATATGAATCTTTTATTTTTAATCATTCACAGTTTAATGACTGCATCTGCAAAATCAAACAATCGGCTGTTTTTAAATTCGTCAATTTTTACTTGGAAGCAATGCTTTCAATAATACGCCCAGAGGCAGTACAGGGCAGATCCATTTAGTTTTGTTTGATATTAACACTCCACTGGTTCTTATTCATAAAAAAATCGCCCCCCCCTTTACATTGCAAATTTAGAATTGCTTGATTTTACAGAATTTTTCAATTTTATAGAATTTTATAAAAAATGTTATATTAAATCATTTATTAGATAGTCATTTATACAATTCAAAATATAATTGCAAAATGTATAATTTTAAAGAAATGAAATGGTAACAACTCAATTCATATTTACACAACTGAAAAACATTTATATAGGCAATACACTATACACAGCATTAAAAGAAAATCATAGACAACCCTTACTTACTATAATACGGTCGAGGATTTAAATAAATGAGAATAAAACACTTTTCATTAAAATAATTTCTTGATATAACGCAGTAAAATTCCTCAATCAAAGTCACTATAAGTAGACTGTGCTCTGGTACAAATTTTATTGTCATTAGCCACTCCGTTATTTGCTGTCAACACGGTAAATATATAGTCATCAATATCCTCATATGGTAAATATTTATGCAAGCTTTCCATTTCTTTAACTACGGCTTTCTTGCGGTTATACAGTTTTTAGTAACCATTATTATTAACTTATCTTTTAAATCACTCTTTAGAATCATTTCAATTTTACTTACTTACTGGCAGATTTTAAATTGTTTTGTTTTTTAATTGTGATTGATTTTTGAGACAAACTCAAATTTGTCTTCACTTTGTTTTTAGAATTTTCATTTTTTAGTGGTGCGTTATTCTTTTCTGGTTGCTGTGAAAATGTTTAATCAACCTTTGCTTTAACCGTTTTTGGTGCCTTTGATTTAGATTTGTTTGATTTATTTCCCACAGAAACTGGTTCATTTTCTTTTCCTCCATTACGATTTTTTTGTTTTTCTGCATCAAATTTTGAATTTAAACTGTTTCCTTCAATTAGTATATTGGGTTGTTTATTAATTCCAATTGATTTTTGAGACAAATTCAAATTTGTTTTCACTTTGCTTTTGGAAGTTGCACTTATTATTTGAATAGTCTCTCGTGTTTCTTGTGGAAATGCTTTGCTAACCTTCTTTCGAACCATTTTTGGTGTTTCTGATTTAGCTTTGCTCGATTCAGTTTTTAAAGGAAGCGTTTTGTTCACCTTTCTCTTATTAGAGTTTTTTCCTATTTCTATAAGGGCCAAACTTCCATCAGACTCTGTACTTGAACTGCTTTCTTCTTCTTCTTCTTCTTCTTCTTCAATTCGGCTACGTAAGCCTTCCCGTCCTGCTGTTCTCTTCGCAATTGTTTCTTTCTTGGCTATAAATAAAGAATTTTCTAAAAATACATATTTTTAAAAACTTCAAATATCATTCACAGGCAACAAAAAAACTTCCATGCTTTGCAAGTAATGCAGGCGACATTTTAAATCTAATTCAAAACATTCAAATAATTGAAACATAATCGCAGTTTTGAAATTCTGTCAAAAAATCAAGGGGAGAAATAAATTAAGTTCCCGCGTTTTAAACATTTTTGCGGCATTGAACCATTATGAAACGCTCGAAGTGTTTTAATCAAAAGTAATTATGTGACTGAACAGTTTAAAATGGATAGCATACAGGGCTTGATAAACCAGCAGTTGGGATAATATCTTGCACCGGTTATGCTGCAACAAAAGTGATGAATTTAAACACATTTTTAACCAAGATGACGAATTAATGACACCAACTTTTGCTTGCAAATTTGCACAAAAAGAAGGTGAGATGTTGAAAATGATTTTAGAACCTCTTAATGAACTCTTTGTTTTTTTTTAGGATATGAACACATTGTAGCACTTGCCAATGAAGACGGTAGAATTACCATTCACAACACTTTGACCAACAAGGATCGTTATGGTATAGAAGCACGCCATAACGCAATATTTGATCTTGCTTGAATGTTTAGACAAATGAAAGTTGTTAGCATTTCAGGTGACCACACTGCTGCATGTCTGTTCGACACCGGCCGATGAAGATTACGGTCGACCTGTTCAGGAAATGACAGATGAAGAAATTAAAACAGCTGAGGAGAAATTATTGAATTCTTTGCAAAAAACAGAAGAAGAAACAATAAGTATTCAACGAAACAGTGTTGAACAAGCAGATAGTTTGATCTGGCATGAAGAGAGAATAAACAGAATTACTGCCTCCAGTTTTGGTAAAATTTGCAAACAAAAAATTACTACGCATTGTGATTCTACCATAAAATCGCTCTTGTATAGTGCATTTAAAGGTAGTTTTGTTACATCTTGGGGCAATCACTTGTTTCGAAGATCGAAATAAAATAAAAATTCAAGAGTGCGGTTTCTTCATTGACTTGAAAAACTTTATTTAGGAGCATCTTCGGATGGACTGATTGGAGATGATGGGATTATTGAAGTAAAATCAAAGAATAGATACATCAATGACCAAGAACCGAAACGGGACGTTTTAACTGTGATTTTATTTGAATGCGCATGCCTGGCGAAACTTTCCAAAGCACATGGAAGTTTAAATATTAGGCGCGAATGTAGAAAACCGAACTTGTCAGGGGGACTTTAAAATTTGAAAAATGTCAGAGAAATTTATTGAAAATTATGGAATTTAGCTCCAAAGTTAATGAACATCCATATAAACCAGAACAGTTTTCAAAAAATGCGTGTTAAATATGCGACACAAATTTTCAGTGAAACAGTTGCACGTTATTTCTCAACATACGTGAGTTTTAACGCTTTACCCACAGCAGCTGCAGGCACATCAGAATTTCTGGAGAAATTTGATAAATTATTTGATTTACTAAATTCGTCAAGACATAAAAATGCTAAAAAATATAATTTATCATTTATGGGGGCTGAATACCAAATGAAATTTTTAGATGAAATGGCAGATTTGATAAAATCTATTAAAATTTTTGATAGTGCTGGTAAATTAATTACAAACAAAATTAAATGTTTTGAGGGCTGACTTATAACGATTAAGGCTTTAAAATTTCTGTGGGTCGAATTAAAAAATGAAGGCTGTTTGTTCCTGTGTACCAGAAGGCTTAATCAAGATACTCTTGAAAATTGGTTTGGCACTGTTAGGGGTTCAGGGGGCAACAGTACAAATCCTACTCCGCAAATATTTCAGAACACTTTTAAAAAATTATTTGCATTAAATAACTTAGATCATAATGAAAGTACAAACTGTGCCGATGATTTTGATCAAATGTTAACTGTTATAAATAAAAATATTTTAGAAAAATTTGTTAATGAACAGCAGCCGGTGTCAATTTCAAATAATCAACTCAGTTTCAATTTCACTGATTTCAAAGAAATTGATTTCCTCGCTGAAAATGCTTTGTTTTACGTTTGTGATTATTTGTACAAAAAAATGTTGTTATTTCACAATTGTACCGTATGTACGTGTATCTACACATACATGTGATTGCACGTGCCAACTTTCAGGAATCTAGGAGAAATTTAACGTTTTCGTAATTTTTGAGTTATCGCCCCGTTTGGAATAAAGCTGCACTGGTCCAAGGGTGTCAGTAGTAAAAAAAATAATTCTTGCACTTCTGTGCCCCATAATCTGTCACGTATTCATGGAATGTAGAATTTTTGGGATTGGTTATAATGGGCAGGTTTGAAAGCACACTGAAACCGTACTAAAAATAGGGAGTTTTTTCAATAATTTTCCAAGTTTGATTGCTCGCCGTGTGGTCATTTTTCATCCAATTGGATCAAACAAAAAACCATATTAAAGAGCCTTTAATGCCCATTACAGTGCTATATTATTTGTTTCGATGTAACCAGTGAATCAGACAGGAGCGCACGAGACGTGAGATAACGGCAAAAACAGGTAATTTGCGGTTTAAGCAATCAAAGTGGTGAACTTCAAAAAATCGTAGCTCGTAAACTATTGGTCCTAGAGTAGCGGTCTCGGTTCGATTCTGAATGCCCATATCGTCAGGTATTGAAATGTATCAAAAAATATTTCTTTCCAAATAGCCGTTTGCGCAGCGTACTCAAAAACGTGTTTTTCTTAAGTTCAAACCCCATTTTCAACACCTTCCGGAAAGGTCACGAGGTCAAAAACTGGACATTAACATTAGGGGCATGAATGATAAAACATATCAAAAAATCAAACCTGACCGACCTTTTGCAGGGTAACCCCCCTTTTGGCGACATTTTGCTTGGACTAATATGCCTTCGTGTCCTAACTTTCCGAAACTATATGTGTGCAAATTATTTTGGTGAATGAACATTTTTCACTGCTTAAAACGCAATAACAATGATTTTAAAAATTCAAATAAACACAAAAAAAATCATCAAAATCTTACATTTGTAATTTTTTTATATTATCTTTTTTAAGAATTTAATACATACATGTAAATAAAACATATGTACAGACTTTATTTAATGTTATTTTGATTATTTGGAATTTTGTAGTTCGTAAATAAATTAAGTAAATTGATTTTATTAAATTTTATTGTCTAATGAATTTAAAACTATGTATGTACAAATAATCACAAAAAATTCATAAAAGTATTTTTTAATTTTTTTTCTATAACTATTAAGAATTTAATACATATTGTGAATAAAATATGTAAAGATTTTATGGAATTGTTATTTTGATCATTTAGAATTTTTTTATTTGTAAATAAACATTCGCGGCGTTGTTTGAAAATAACCCTTATTTTACATTCCTGTTATTGGTCATGAGCAGATTTTAACAGTTTGGCCAGACCCGCGCATTCAAAATCAATGACATCGAATAACATAAGATTTGCACTTCGTTTCGGTTCTTGTTCATTTATGTATCTATTCTTTGGTAAAATGTCCCTACAATGCATCAAAATATACGCCTAAAGAAGGAATTTATAAAAAGAAAAATATGCAATAATCAAATTAAACTGAAAAAGAACAGCAACTATTACTATCAGGTCGGGTAGAGGGCCAGTTACGTGTAACAAAAAAAAGATATTGAATTTTCATAATCTGGACACCTTTAGGCCTTGAATCTGAAACTGAAATCCATTTTTCTTAAATTTTATTTTGCAATTTTCAGATTTTTCGAGATGATGATTTCTTTAATGAAAAAATGGAGTCACAGCTAACAGAGTTTTATTTTGAATGTTTAATGCAGGAAATAATAAAGCCACAGTATTCTCGTAAACTGCCAATTAAGTATTTTAGAAAACAATTTCAATTAAAAAAATAGAGTTTACGTTTTACTTTCCAAATTTTATTAAAAATAATTGATAGAATTTCCAAAGATACTCTGTGTGATTATGGCTTGATTATTTTTTTTTTAGTTGTATCTTATGGAAAAATTAAAGAAAAAACAATCGTCGTATTTTTCTAAAGAATCTTGGAATGGCTTTGATAGAACCACATTCACGGACAAGATTGGAAATTTCTACATTGCGCAGACCACTATGGATGAAAATTGCAGAAATATTAGGGGTTGATAATCTCGAAGAGAAAAATATTCAGAATATTCTCCCAAAAAAAATTAGATGCAGTTTCTGTGAAAGGGGGAAGGACAGAAAAACCAATTTTGCATGCCTCTCTTGTAGTAAACCATATTGTATGGAACATTGAGCTAAATCAAGTCAAAATTGCCACCTCAATGTTTAGAACCCCGGATAAGCAAAACTTTTCCCAGTTTATTGACCAAAATGTTATTTTAGGAGATTCTAGTGGCAACGTCACTCGGTCATTACCTGGTAAACTGCTCAAAGAAACTTGCCAAATAAAACTAGGTGGATGAATTGGTATATTGCGTTTGCTTGCAAGTTTGTGTTGAATATTTATACAGGATGATTCCTAAAAAACGTCCCACGCTCTAACCCAGTTATTTGTTGCCCGATTTCAGAAAAATACGTATAATTAATTAATTGAATAAATTACTTTTGTCCTAATGTGAAATTAAAAAAATAATTAATTAAATTTACCTTCTCTCTGCAAACGCCTCTTCATTTTTCCAGGTGTCGAGTTCAACGGAGCAATATTACTGGGCTCATTTCTAGAGTTACAAAAAAAATAAAGTAATAGCACAATTTGATTTGCATCAATAGTCAATACTCACGTTAATTGATCGTTTATTTCCTTCCTCCTTCCTGCGGCGCGTGCTCTGTTGAAACAGTGGCATTTAGTCCAGTAATTAACTCTAGACAGCTAACGATCGCCAATTTGATTACTTGCTTGCATGCAATAAGCTACTTTATTTGATATACCGTATTTTCTCGATTGTAAGACGCATATTTTTTCCTATTTTGGTGTCTCTGAATTCGGGGCGCGTCTTACAATCGATGGTGTCATACATCGCTGTAAAATTCTGACTCGAAGTAATACACAAAAACCGACACTAATGATAGTTATGAAATAATTACCTATTTTTAAATCTTTTTAAATTATACTTCTATTGGTTTGTCTGTTATAATGAAGTTTTTTATTTTTATTACTGGTATAGGCGTATGTACCTATAAAACTAATGGTGCAAGCAATAAATCCCTTGCCGGCATAGCGCACGTGCACTTCCAGGTTCTAAATTCTCCGCTAGGCCTAAACAAAATTGCTTTCTTACTGATTCAGTATTTACATATTGAATAAAAAATCAATGCCTATTTTTGAAACTCTTTTCCCTTCTCACCAAAAATTCTCCGCATCATCCGAGTTTTTTCTTACCCGAGCAGGACTCGGTTCACATTAGCTCGGATAATCGGGGTTCTACTGTATTAAATCAACTAACATTAGGTTTGTAGGGTTAAGCAAGTAATTTTGGCAAATTCTACTGATTTAAATAGGTACCTGTTATACGACTCCAAATTTCTGTTTTTTTTCCTCCTTGCCGAAAGATACAATGTCCCCTTTTTGCTTCGCCTTGGGTCCATGCTGCTGTAGTGAGTAATGAATTATTAATTAAGCTTAGGTAAGCAGTAGAATAGTATAAATAGGGTATATACTAGAGAGGGGAGTTAGTTGCGTTTAGTTGCATAGAGTTGATGGTTAGTCACATATGATTGATAGCAGTGGCGGCTCGTCAGAGGAGGCAAGGGAGGCTAAGCCTCCTCATGATAAAATTGAAATAAATAAATAATTACATAATCAAATTTGATTTTCATTACAATTTCAGTATGAAATCATCAATTATTAGGTACTCAATTAAATAAATGGTAATAGTTATTTGGTAGATAATTTTCCATACCAAAACGGCCTTATTAAAGGGGATCTTCTATTTACAATATGAGACTTGAAGGTTGAATGTAAGCGCCAGAAATATGGTCGAGACCATGCCCTGGGATTCTGATTCCTCGACTCGAGTCGCCGTTTTCGCCAATTGAATACAACATATATATTAAAGGGAACGAACTGTCTGTTCATGATTTGAAGTGGTGGTTGCTTCCGAATAATTTAAAATTAAGCAAATGGTCTCAAGTTGAAAATTTGTTGACCCGGTACAAAGCTTCTTCGACAGATATCTATTCTGTGTCAATGGAATTACTGATTACTAAAAGTTTAAATTACCTAAATACCTTATCTATTATTTTGTTTCGAGTAAAAAATAAAAATAAATGTAAATGTACATTTTTCAAAATTGCATTTGTTCATACATACAACGTAAATATTCCTAGGTTCAATGTTAAACAATAATACAAATGATTTGACATTTATATCAATTTCGAAAAATAAAGGTAGAGTGCCCGCGGTCGGTTGATTGACTGATTAACATCTTTTTCGCAATATTGAAGATAGGAATACTTATATTGCATGTTAAAAAAATACCTGGTAGATTAAAAAATTGAAGAAAAAGTTGTAAAATACATAATCAGTAATCCCCTCTATTTACTACACACAACAAACAACGGTCATTAACATTTTGTTACCGAATCTTATTTTCATTACTCAAAAGGAATAAAACGATTACGAAACACAGATAACCAAGTCAGTGATAAGCACATGCGAATTTTGGGTGATTTATGACTTACCTTGTTGGTTCCATGTTGGCAACGCGGGTGGGTCTCCTTACGACTCTCCAACGTCCCTGTAAAATATTCAACAGTAATATCACAAGTGCATCAAAATAGCCGATTAAATTTTGACGTTTCTGTCAAAATGATTTGCCTAGAAATATGTCGAGCAAATTTGGCCACGTAACAAAATCTCGAGTGCGCAGCACGAGGGATTTTGGGTAGAAAATTTACGAGAGATATTTCTTTATGGCAAAACGTTGCGACAAAAACGTAAAAATTTAATCAGGCTGTTTTCATGCACGCGGGGTATTCGGCATGATTATTTCCTGATTATTAATCTGAATAAATAGATTTTACAACAAATTATTTATTTACTTGTCGAGGAATCTTTGATTATGATTGCAAACAAATTTCAGATGCGATTAAACGTCAAAATTTAATCGCTAGTAATACTATAAGAGCTTTGAATTTATCGATTAATTTACGATAACTTGTTGCGTAGCAACTTAAAAGAGTGTAAATTTGATGAGTATTAAAAACGCGACAGCGAAGCTGGAGCGTTTTTATTATCAAATTTACACGATTTATAAGTTGCTACGCAGGAAGTTTGAGTTAATTAATCGAAGAAATTCAATGCTTGAATGGTATTTGATTAGATTATTTTATGAATGTATAAAATTTGACACAAATAAAATTGTTTGAAAATTTTTTGTTGGTGGAAACTAGGCAACGTCAATATAAAGGAACTCGAAGTTTTATCAGAATATTATCGCTGTAAAACCGTGTTCCTTCCTCAAATAACGAACTGTGATTGGCTATATTAGCCATGAATAAAATAATCGCTATAAAACTGAGGAAAACCATAGTGACTGGGACTTTTTATGTGCATGAAGGAAATAATCATAATTATTTAACTGTTTAATAACTATTTGAATTGAAAAGTAATAAAAATGAAAACTCAAATAATTCTTAAGCCCAAGAGATTCCCCATATATTACCTATTATTCAAAACCTGGAAATTTCTTGACGAAAATTTTGTTGTTTAAAAGATAAATTTATTAACTCTCTAGCCTTAAATTGATTATTAAATTGTTTGTTCAGCCCGAATACAATAAAATGCAATAAAATTGTGCAAGACTCTGGGTTAACGGACAAAAGGTCTGAAGCATACTGATTGCCAAGACGTACTGGTGAAATTCCCACTATAGCAGGCGAGCGGTACCGAACACAAACAAACTATGCGGCTCTCAAAATGTAACATAACCATAAATTTAAACATGCCCCCCAGCTTGAAAGGGTTGCCTTTCAAAAAAAAACAAGAATTGAAACTACACATATGAAACAGTGTTATTGAGGTTTTTCCTTTGGAAGGGGGCAGATCTTAGCAAAGGAGCGACGGATGACACCGTTTGTTGTTCGTATGGACGTCACTCTGCTAACACCATGATGGCTTGGATGCATCTGGATGACACGTTCCAACTTCCATCTAAGAGGCGGAAAGTTGTCCTCCTTGATGAGTACCACGGTTCCCACGATTAATGACGACCTTTGGGTACGCCACTTGGTTCGTTGTTGAAGCTCCGAAAGGTATTCCATACTCCAACGTGACCAGATATGTTTCTGGAGCTGTTGTATCCTTTGGAAGGATGATAGCCGAGATTCGACGATATCACGGATGTCTGGATCGGGCGCAGATGCCAATGGTCGACCCCGAGGCTCAAGATCACTTGGGTCAGAGGAAAGAGGATGTAAAGGTCTACAGTTTAGGATTGCTTCTATTTGAGACAGCAGGGTGCTAAATTCGTCGTAAGTTAAAAGAGCATTGCCTAAGACTCTTTTCAAGTGGTGTTTGCAGGACTTAATACCTGCTTCCCACAGACCTCCAAAGTGAGGACTGTGGGCCGGAATGAAATGCCACGTGATTCCTTCACTCGCGAGGGAATCCGGGGTTACTTGATTTAGCCTTTTTAAAAACTTGCCGAGTTCTAACAATTCGGACTTTGTGCCTACAAAATTGGTTCCGTTGTCGGAGTAAATGTGTAACGGTTTACCGCGCCGCGCAACGAAACGCCTATGGGATAGCACGAAGGTAGCAGTGGTAAGGTCCGTGACAGCTTCAAGATGAACGGCTCGAGTTGTAAAACAAACAAAGAGGCATAAATAGGCTTTGCGAGTCTTGCAGTCTTTTATTAATATCGGACCGACGTAATCCACTCCCGTAACATGAAAGGGCGGAGCCGGCCGAGCACGAGATGCTGGCAGATTACCCACAATGGGTTCGGTAAGTTTAGGTGCAAACCTATTGCACCTCAAGCACTCATGCACAACCCTTTTTACTAAATTTCTGCCGCCAATGATCAAGAATTGCTCTCTCACTCTAGAGAGCAGCAACTGAGGACCGGCATGTAATGAGAGTAAATGCTCGCGTAGAGCTATCAATTTTGACAAGCGATGTTTACCAGCTAACGCTATCGGATGCTTCTTATTGAAAGAAAGGTTTGAATTTTGAAGCCTTCCACCGATTCGAATTAAGCCATCGGAGCCCATGAAGGGATTTAAGGATTTTAAAACACTACAAGGTTTTAGTTGCTTATCACCGGTGAGTTGCTTGAACTCGGCCGAGAAAGATTCTAATTGTGCTAACTTTAGCAGGCAAGCCATAGCCTCTTCAAGCTCTCCTGGCGTAAGAAAAGAATTGGGTCGTTTGTTCTTTGATTGTGAACAGTTGTGCTTGAAGCGCAGGCAGTATGCCACCGTTGTTTGCAACCTGGTTAAGTTAGAAAAATTGCTGAACACTGCGAACTGATCTGAGGCAGACATTGACAGACATTGTTCTTCCTTTTTTAACTATGGTAAATTCTTGCTAGTTGTAGCGAATGCAGGCCAAACCACTGGTTCATTTTGAAGAAAGGAAGGGCCATTGCACCAGAGAGTAGAATCCTTTAGTTGCTGGGGGGAAATCCCCCTTGAAGCTAAATCTGCGGGATTTGATTTGGTAGGAACGTATCTCCAATGTGCGCTGGGAATACGCTCCTGAATGTCTGCAACCCGGTTACAGACAAAACTATTAAGAAGATTAGGACTGGTTTTTAGCCACCCAAGAACAATGATGGAATTGAACCATAGGAATATTTGTGAAACTTCTAAATTTAAAGCCTTCAAAACCTTATCTGATAGTTTGGTGAGAATAACAGCTCCGCAGAGCTCTAGCTTAGGAACCGTTATTGGCTTTAACGGTGCAACTCGGGATTTTCCGCCAAGCAACTTAACTGAAAGGGGCCGTTCAAGTATTATGTAAGCAGAGTTTTAACTATTTGTAACACCCCCTCCTCCTTGTCAGCAAAAATAAGCAAAGCTCTAATCCCCCCCTCATACGCTTACGTAGGCATACTATGTTCCAAAGAATGAACAAGATCAATTTCGATTATGTGAATAACCTGTTTTGATCCCAAAATTTCGTCTTCCGTGAATGTACTATTGCGGCCACCGAAATGTGTACGATATCAGACAAAAATATCCTTATTTTTCCATAGATTAAAGCTGGCTTTATCTAGTGAGTTTCGTGAAATAATATTTGTCATAAACCAAATAATATTGACATTTCGCTAATTCTTTTAGGACGCCTATGATATGAAGCAAAAAATCAAGTTACTAAAAAAAATTGTGTACATTTCGGTGGCCGTAATAGTACATATATATATACAGAACAGAAAAGTGTTCACATTATCAGAAGAAAACTTGGAACAAAAGAAATATGTATTTTTAATTCGTAACGAATTACTGGTATTCTAGAAATGCAGGAAAAAAGCATCCCCGAAACGTTTGTCTGCAAAGAGAGTATAAACACAAATAACACAATATTTTAATAGACTTTAATCGTGGAACGCACGAATAAAAAAGACTGTGAACAATTTGATTTTATCAACACTTCTGGTTTTTATTAGTTCATATAACCGAGCGGCTACTGTATGTTTGAAATTATTTAACTGTCCTCACTCCAAAACGCTTCTTTGCTGACGTAATTACAATTCGACCCCCCCCCATTGTCATCAAAAATAAACAAAGACGTAACCCCCTCCCCCTATCGATGCTTACGTAATACTTGAACGGCCCCAAATGCTGCGCTCGGCATTCCTTGAACGTAAGTAAATGCACGCACCGTACCCGTGCAACGATGCGTCACAGAAACCATGGAATTCAATGTCATGATAATTTGGGCAAAGAACAAATCGAGGAATCTTTAGATCGTTTAAAAAAGATAATTCGTCCTGATGTGAAGTCCACTTAGGGACTGCATCATCCCACGATAGTTTTTCCATCCACAACGATTGCAACAATATTTTTACGTTGATGATGCACGGAGTTAAAAGACCCAACGGGTCGAAGATCTGAAATATTTCCGACAACGTTATTCTTTTGGTAATGGTTTTATTTCAAGAAGTGTTAATGGCATACATTAAGTGATCAGTGCAGAAAGACCAAATTAGTCCGAGAGTACTGGCCTGCTCATGTAACTTGAGAGCTTGGGAAAGATTTTTGCAAATGTCACGAGCTTGTTCCAACGAATCAGCGCCCGTGAACAGATCAACATAAAAATCTTCCTTGATAATTCTGGAAATGTGCGGAAGCGACCTTTCGCATTCAGCACCAAGCTGTGTCAGACAGCGAATGGCAAGAAAAGATGCTGAAGTCGTACCATAAGTTACGGATTCTTTGCAAAGTTCGGTGGTTTGGTTCCACTAGCACTTGCCTGTACATCTTTTCGATGTCTGCCGATATGGCGTAAACATATTTGCGAAGCCGAATTAAAATCGAAAATAGATCTTGTTGGATCGTAGGACCCACCATCTGAATATTGTTCAGCGAACAACCGGAAGATGTAGCTGAAGACCCATTGAAAACCACTCGGAGTTTCGTGGTTAAGCTTTGTTCCTTCAGTACTCCATGATGCGGAAGGAAATAAGAGATTTCATTCGAATCAGGAACCACAGGTGACATATGCCCGAGCTCCTCGTAATCTTTCATGAAGGCAGCATAGCGCTCCAGAAGCATTGGTTTTGAGTGGAGTCGCTTTTCCAATGATAGAAACTGCTTTCTAGCTATGCCTAAAAAGTCACCTAATGTGCTGAAAGGGTTTTTAAAATGAATCGATACAATGAATCTACCATTGTTAGCACGGTAAGTAGTTTGGGCAAAGTGTCTTTCGCATGCATTTTCTTCCTTAGACAATGTCTTCGTACTCAGATAATGTTCGAGTTCCCAGAATCGTTCAAGCTGATCAGGTACCTTGGCGAGACAACTAAAGTTGCAATGGGATTGCTCAACTGGGCTCACGCCAGTTGAACCAGAAATAACCCAACCAAAACGCGTGTTTTGGAGGATTGGCATATTTGGGCCTAAATGGATTTGGTCCCTGCACAGTAGATTCCAAAACACGGAGGCTCCTAATAAGATGTCTATTTTATCAGGCTTGTAAAAGGATGGATCAGATAATCAAACGCCATCTGGTATTTTGAAATCATTCTTATTTACGTAAAAACCAGGCATAACGCCAGTGATTTGATCGATGACCAAACAGGAGACAGGTAATCGGAAGGGGGTGTAATGATCGAAGACTTCCACATCACATCTATTGTGAATACGTGAATTAGCATTACTCAAACCTAAAACCGTGACATTTGCGTCCCTTGTGCGCAAGTTCAAAGCTCTGCAAAGGCTTGATAGAATGAAGTTGGACTGAGAGCCCGAATCTAACAAAATGCGAACAGTTCTCGGACTGCCCGCAGCATCATAAATCTTTGCCGACAGTAATGGCAATAGGGTCTGCAATGTATTTGAGCAGAAGGCCGACGTGATGCTGGTAGGTTCAGTATCATCAACAGCCGGAGGGTGCTCTGGATTAGCGGACCTGCTTAATTGTGCACGCTCTTCGTGGAGAAGAATATGGTGCATTGATTTGCAAGTTCTGCATGAATATCGAGAAGAGCACTGTGTTACGAAATGGCCTTTGGACAAACAGTTTAGACAAACCTTTAACTCTTTGGCTTTAATCATTCGATCGCACGCAGCCATCTTTAGAAAATCATCGCATTTCGAGAGAAGGTGCGGTTTCTTGCAAAATGAACACATGAGGTTGTTCGCGACGAGAGATTTTGAAATTTCTGACTCTCTGTATTGAATTTGAATTGCTTTGCTTCCAAAGTTTCGAGTACGTCAGCCGAATTCCGCAAGAACTCTTTAAATTCGTCAAGCCTTGGAAGATTTGCATTGGAATAACGCTTTGCAGATTCCCATTGCCTGGCGGTATGTGAAACTAACTTTTTTGAAACAATATAAATGACCATGGACTCGAAAATTGATTCTTCGGAAGCTATTGACTTCAATGCGAGAACGTGTTTGAAAATTATGTCATTTATCTTACGCAGCTGATTCACAATTTAGTTTTTCTAAATTGAAAAGCGCGTTGAGGTGGTTCAAGACAAGCATGCGCGGATTATCATACCGTGTGGAAGTACTGTCCCAGGAAATTTGATAATTGGCTGCAGTAAATTCTAGCGAGTTAATAGTTTCAGAGGCCGGACCTATCAAACTCGCCTTTAAATAATGAAGTTTTTGAATTGGCTGGAGCCGCTCATCGTTATGAATAAGGCTACCGAAAATTTCTTTGAATTCTAACCAGTTTTGAATGTTGCCGGAAAAATGCGGCAAATTTGTCGTGAGTAATTTAATGCAATGCGTGGAACCTGCATATGGCGAACTACTGCGTATTGATGCATTACTGACCGGTACTGTTTTTGGCGAATTTGCAATAGTAAGCCTATCGAGCAAACAATTTGCGCCCGCGATTACATTGAAAAACGTTTCTTCAAACTGTTCGATGGAATCTGAATCACCAATGTCGCCGTCGCGGTCTTCCTGTAATCTGCTAATCTGACCTTGAACCATTTCGAACTCTGACAATAACTGGTTGACGGCATTTAATCTCAACTGGATCTTCTTAACGTGCAGATCCGTATTGGGTTGAGAGTCGTCCCGATCAATTGAGCTAATCCCGTCAATAAACGTTTGAAATCGCGTTAGCTTTGCTTTGATGATACCGCGCTGCGTTCAACCACGTCCGACAAAAAGCCTACAGGCGTATAGCTCAACTTTTCCTTCTGTTCGGTCGTAACGGTGTGTTGTCCATTGACAACAAACTGTTGCTATACAAAACGATTATCCGCCCTACTCTCACATACGCGATTCCTGTCTGGGGATACGCGCCGCGTTCTTACATGGCGTCGGCTTACGCCGTCCAAAAAAGCCCTTCGTTTGGTTGCGAGCGCACCCTGGTTCGTTCGCAACACAACCATCCTCCGCGACCTAAAAATCGAATCTCTTCGCGAACACACTGTCTCCCTCGCCGAAAAATTCTTCCAGCGAGCCACTCTCCACTCGAATCCCTTGATTCAGGCGTCAGTGGACTACGAGCCAAATCCACGCGATCGCGATCGCCGTTCAAGGTCCATTCTCCAATAATTACTGTCCCCGTGGCTCTCTCTATCCGTTATTTCCACTCTATATTAAATATTCTTTCAATCAAAAGTAAAGGGTAATTACTATTCAACACTTTCTGTTCCAGTCCAAACAACATCCGGGCTAGAGACGATTTTTTAGTCAGCGAATCTGACTCTACCTGTTCGGTGGACCGACAGGTGCTTTGTTTAAAGTTTTTTACGTCTCCCGAATAAATAAATAAAAGAAAAAAAAAGTTCCTAGTTCTTTCAAGGTCGCCATCTGCCGGAGTGCACGTGTGTACAATAAATAAATGAAAATGACCGCGTTTGAAATAGACCGAATGTAGCGGAACCTTTGTAACCGCAAAGCCCGATAAGAAAATAGAAAATAACCTGATGGTCTCAAATGCGAAAGGAAGTAGTAAGGGGAACGGATACTCGCTCACCTTGAAACAACTGTGGTCTTACTAGACGAATTGTGTTGTTAATCTTCGTACGAATCCCTTGCGAATAATTGAATTAACCCTTTACCTCAGAAAATCGGATCAGCATCCGGCTCGAAGGACCATGTACGAGACTCTGGGTTGTAAAGATGCCTTTGAATTCGTCGATTAATAAACAACACTTTAAAACAATGAAGATGATTTTATTTTAACGGACAAAAGGTCTGAAGCATACTGATTACCAAGACGTACGGGTGAAATTCCCACTCCAGCAAGCGAGCGGTACCGAAAACAAACAAACTCTCAAAATGTAACATAAACACAGTGCTCTTTTTGTCATGGAATGCTTGGGAACGGCGTTCCACCACCTGTTTTCGACAATTTTTTTTTTTTTTTTAAATAGCTGTTGTTCTCAATAAAATCGCGTTTAGCGTTCTACCACCTTTTTTTACAAAAAGAGCACTGCATAAACATAAGTTCAAACAAAAATAGTTCGTTGAAAATTAAATGGCTTAGTAAATATAAAAGATACTAAATTAAAATTGTTTTAAAAAAAATCGTAGGATAAATATTAGGCCTTAATTTCATAAACAATTTACAAAACAACAACAATATTTAAAATTAATGATACCCCTTTTAAGATTTTTGATCTACTTTTGACACAGGCGCAATAATAACTTCTTTTAGAAACACTTTCTACGTATTTACCTACAACTAAATATATTATTATATTAAATACAAAGAAATTATACAAAAAACACTTGTTGTCTGACAGGAATTTTGAATTCATATTAATACGCCAATTTTTAATTCAGACAATTTATATCCAGAATAGTCACTTTGTAAAAATTTTAAGCTTAGCTACGACGCCAGCACCGGCACTCCGTAACTTGCAGAAAATAAGGATAAACACGAGATAGGAAGAAACTTCGCTGCGCATTCGGAAATATTCGACATAAATAAAAATATTCAGCTGGTAAAATTGTAGGTTTAAAGTATGTATTTTGAAGTATTCACAGAAGTTATAATTTCAGCATTACCTAGTTATAAAGTATTAAATCAATGTACCTAGTTAAAGAGAAAAAACACATTTTATTCTTAGAAATTATTCGCGATATAGCAAACATTCAAAGACATTCCAAGTATTTCCATAATTTGATTTTTCTTTTAAATGCGAAACAATTGTTTTTGTTGATGTTCATAAAAAATATGGTTAATTTTGATGTGAATTTAGGCATGGCCGTCTTTATTTAACAGGCCGGAAGGCTAGAAATTTGGCAACACCGCCCATCAGTCCTATTAGCCATTGAGACTGGCATGTCGTTACATACTTTGTTTATGGATTAATTGTGTTTGTGTGTTCACGTCGTGTATTTATACCAGATTATAGTATTTTATCCTTTGTTTATACTCTATCCTACATAATTGACCTGATTAAAACCACGGTAAGTTCATTTTGGGAGTTCTGTATTCATTGTGTATTTTATTATTATCTGTGTTAACCAGTGAAATGCCGGACAAATGTTGTGCACGAGGGTGCAATAGCAATTATGCATCACAAGGTGGAAAATATGTTCCTGTCTTTCGATTCCCTGCAGATCCAGTATTGAAAGAACGGTGGCAGAAAAGTATACCTCGGAAAAACTGGAAACCTTCAAAGTGGTCTGTAGTGTGTATTACACATTTTAGTGATGGTGATGTTTTAAAAACAGAGAAGGTTAGAGATGCATCTGGAGTGTGTAAAGAAATTGCTCGAAGTAAATTTATTTTGACGTCGGAAGCTGTACCTCATATTTTTCCAAATTTGCCACACTATTTGAGTAAAGTGAAGGAATCATGTCGACGAACTCCGGACCAAAGAAGAACGGAGCAAATAGTTTGTAATCAAAATAAACTTGAGGAATGGTTCCGTGCCGATTTAATTGAAGATTTTTCTACATTTAGTTCCGCTTTAATTAACAAAACTAAAACTAAAACTTTCAGTGTCTTTGGTCTAACGATGAACAAGTTGTATTTTATAGATGAGAATTTACTAACATACCTACCTACAATCGCATGTAGTGTTCAGATATCACGTGAAATGTCTTGTCAGATATGTACAAATCAAAGTATTGTGACAGAACAAGATTTGATTTGGATTATTCCAAATAAAAAAGTCCAACGTTGGTCCCAATTAGAGAACATCTCAGAAGAATCTCATTTTGCAGCAGAACAAAAAAAAATAAACGAAAGAGTATGTGAAATTCAAGAAAAGCTGGAAGATTTACTTAAGTATTTTGCTTACAATGAAAACGAAACTATTAGGCAGTTATCTTTTATTAAAGAACAGTTTAATTTAATATTTGCAAAACGTAAAAAATACTCTAGTGATTTGATTTTATGGTCATTCATGATTTTTATTCAATCTTCGAGTTGTTATGCTATGATCCGAGAAAGTATGTTCCTTGTTATGCCACATCCTAAATATTTGCAACAACTTTCCAGTTCATATTCTGTTTCGGCTTCAAAGGCAAATGAAAACAAACACTTTTTAATTATTTGTAGCAAACGGTTGCAAGCAATAGAGCGGTATGTGATTCTACAAGTTGATGAAATATATGTAAATCCAAGAATTGACTTTAAGGCCGGTAAATTGATTGGTTATGCAGAAAATAAAACTATTTGTGCTGCCAGAACAATTCAAGCTTTTCTCATATCTTCCGCTTTTGGTAAATTCAAAGAAGTAGTTAATCTAACTGCGGTGAAAAATATTTGTGGACAAGAATTGTATAAGTTAACTAATGACGTAATAAGTTTAGTTCAGGGCTGTGGTTTTTTCGTTGTAGCTGTTATTTCAGACAATAATAGGATAAATAGAAATATGTTCAACAATTTCAATCTTACAGATTATTGCACAAATATTTCGAATTCTCCAGTACTTACATTTTTTACATTTGACTTTGTCCACATCTTTAAATGCATAAGAAATGTGTGGATTAATAAAAAAGACTATGACAAAACTATTCTGTTTCCTCCATTCGATGATGTAAATGGTGCA
Source organism: Dascillus cervinus (assembly GCA_949768715.1). Lineage (NCBI taxonomy): Eukaryota > Metazoa > Arthropoda > Insecta > Coleoptera > Dascillidae > Dascillus > Dascillus cervinus. The sequence continues at coordinate 21,609,041 of OX458317.1, forward strand.
CTCTTAAAGGCAAAATTTTCAGATTTACGAAACTTCTATAAACAGGAAGGGTCTAAACTGTTAAAATCTGCAAATAAATTGAATTATACCACACTCTATCCAAATAGTTTGGAAAAACAAAAAGTAACATTGGTTTGTAACATTTTTCATGAAACAACATATTCTGCTTTAAAAACAGAATTTGAAACTAAAAAAAATGCATCAAGTCGAGGTACTCACTTATTTATTGGAATCATATTAGAATGGTGGATAATTGTGAATGTAAAATCTAAATTTAAGGGGTTATTTACGAGAAATGCGAATGCAGAACCTTTCTCTAGTACCGCAGATAATCGCTTAGACTTTTTACAAAGATTTTTAATATGGCTAGAAAAGTGGAAGACCTATGACGTTGGAGGTCTAACTAATGATACTTGGTCTGCTTTATATCAGAGTACCTATGTTTTAATTCAGTTTATAAAATATAGTTTAAAGACCTTAAAAGTTCAGTATGTTTTGCCGGGTAAGTTACAAACCGACAACTTAGAAAGGCGCTTTAGTTCTTACAGACAATTATCTGGTGGTGATTATAATATTTCTGTGACACAAGTTTTCGAAGCCAAAAAAAAGATGAGATTGAAAAGTATTCTTGGTTTGTAATCTGCTCGATATGGTTCTGTACCCTTTTCGATAAATTGCAATGACGCAGTTGAGGTTGTAACTGAAGATACAGTACTGATTGATATTGGAAGGTTTTCTGATGTATTTGAAGATAATTATCTAAAAATTAACATCAACGAATCTTCCTTGATTTATGTTTCAGGATATGCTGCATATAAAACAGCATCAAAAGTTTCTTGTTCAACTTGCATATCAATAATTACAAGTGATGAAAATACAAGTGATACTTACTTTATTGAATTAAATAGAGGGGGATTAACAGTTCCATCAAATCTTGTTCTGGAAATAGGTAGACATACATTTTGCATTATGAAACAATTAGTTTCTAATAAATTTGAAAGTAAATTTTTGCAAAATGGTACGCAAAAACAATTACTTCTTACCTTAACTAGAATAAGCATTTTGAACGTCAACTATATAAAATTATTGATGGAAGACATTTGTTTATGCGGAAATGAATTTATTAAAATTTTTGACTTGTTTTTATCAATTTTTGTAAATATTTGCTTAAATAATTATTCAAAATTACAAAATGATAAGATTGCTCTAAATAAAACGATCAAAGAAAAGAAAATTGAAAACATTAGTCAATTAGTTGTGGTTTTTTTCCTATTGTTATAATCTTTAATGAAAATAAAACATGTTTATACTATTCGAGTAGTATGTAGCATATCTTTCCCGTAAATCGTCCCTGTAATTTTTATTTCCAAGATGCTTGCAGTTCGCGCGAAAGATGTAGGACTGAATCGACGTTAAGTTGCAGCGTTGCCACATCGTACCTTCCGGCCTGTTAAATAAAGACGGCCATGATTTAGGTCATTCAACCCAAGGTGAAGTATGTCGCATTCTAAACCTTTTTCACCATTCAAGCAAAAATTACACTGTAAGGTTCAAAGAATATAAGAAAGGAACCGCAATAAACCCATAAAACCCATAAAATCTTTCTGACAAATGTACATTTACACGCTTCTTAAATAATACTCTTGTTCAATATGTTCATTCATAAACAAATTTAAACCAATTTTGCAAGAAAACGGGAAAAAACTTCCAATACTGGAGAATAATAAAAAAATAAATCTTCGACAATATTGTACAACTACGAGCTGCAGTAATAAAATAAACTATAATCGTTATAGGTAGCTATTCATACTGGTGGTCCCTTTATTGTACGATTCACTGACTTAATGCCTACTTCGCACTGTTTTAATATTAGCGTTAATTTTGCAGTTTGCGTTTGGTTATGGACCAAAATCAATTCTTTTGAGAACTAATTTTGCCTAATAATTTGTTTCATTGAGGTGTTAATTTTTTATTAATACCGTTGGTTTTGTGATTTTTTAACGCTTCAAAATGAATGTGATATATGATTATTATATCAATTTGGAGGATGATCTGCAACGCAAAGCTGAACTAAAAATTGAAAGGCGTTTTTTAAGAAATAGATGTTGTTTACGACTTTTTTCTATTTTATCTAATAACTGTTTTATTTTTTTTTACACTATTTTATTTCCTTGTTACCAAAGGGATAGAAGTGTTGTTTTTTATATAAATAAAACATTGCCTTATTTTCTGCCACTGAGTGCAGTCGATAATAAGTGTCAGTCCTTTATTTTCGATAATATTACATATTTTTGTGCCATTAAGTGCAGTCGAGGTTCAATGCGTAACCTTTATATTTCGATTTATATACAGTCCATTATATTTATTCGAGTTCTTCTCCTTTAACCATCTCGATTTGCCATTGAGTGCAATAGAAGAACAAAACATTTTGGTCCAAACGAGCCGGATATTAAATCGGTGATTTTTTGGTCGAGAAATAGATGTGAAACTTTAAATTTTCCGGACCGCGAGTTTAAAAGAATGCGTCGGTCTCATAGAAATGAAGAACTAGTCTAATTCAAAATATTAATAATTCAAAATTACTGTTGTTACAAGCATACATTGTAACCTAACTACAAACCGTTATTGTGAAATAATTAATATCTCTTAATTGATACGAAAATATGCATTTCAAATATTCCATGACCGAGTGTTTTTTTTTTAAATGCGAGAAAAATGTTTGATGTAACTTCTAAAATATTAGTAATATAAATTTCTTTTTGTTCACAATTCTGCAAAATATATTTTTAACACATATTTCATGCTTCATTTAAAGCCAAAATTTTTCACTCAGATGCTGTCGTAAAAGCAGGTAAACTTTGTTTCCCGCTATTGTATGTGGTCCCACCAAGAGGCTCAACTAGTAAGAAAGAACGACTCCGAAAAGCACTGTAGTTAGACAGAGGTAAAAAATTACAAAGAGATAAGTCAGTGGTTGCAAGGTGTTTTTACCGAGCTTCGGCTCGGACGGTCGAAAATGTACGATATTACGAGCGACAGACGCGCGTACACACAGGAAAGAGATCCATGGTTGATCGGCTTACAAAGGGCCGGTGCCGAATACAAATACTGTGAAATGTTTCCATATTCCGTCTAGCGAGCTCGGCCCGAACTATTCGAAAATATACGATTGTTCAAGCGACACACGCGCGATAAGTTCAAGGAAGAGATCTCATCCCTATCGGCTTACGGAGTGCGGGTCCAGATCGCTATACCAACCGACTCACTGTTTCAACGAAATATTAAAAAAAAAAAATTTAAGTTGCAACTACGATCTCTCTATCCCGTATCCAAATGTAAATTTTAAGCAGATTTTTAAAACCTAATTTTGGACAGAGTGGGGAGTAGTAGGGCTAAATAGTGGTCGAATGCAACCTAGAACTGAATTCCCACAGAACAGGTAGTTCTGACAGGTAGGTTGTCGGAATTTGAGAAAAAAAACAGATGTTCAATACATCCATTGTATTTTTTATTACCGAAAATTTCGTTCCCCGAGAATGTTGGTAAATATTTCTCAAAGAATAATCACTGTCCCAGAACTCGCGCCCCAGAGAAAAAAGGAGAAATCCTCATCAAAAGACAAATAAAAATTCTCAAAGAAAAAAATGTGTAGCTTGAACGGTATTCAAAATAAGAACATTTTTATTCGACAAATCAGAGCGTTGTAAGCCATCCAGGTGTAGTTCCTAACATTGTTGCTATGGTTTTATTACGTTTTCAATAAACTGGTCGGCTATGAAACTTTTGAAAAACTTCAAGATTTCGTTCGAATTCCTTCAATTATGTATTCTGCCGCGGATTATGTGGAAATGTTGTTAATTTACGGCGAATGTGGATGAAACGCTAGAGAAGCGCTTTCCTAACAGCAATCATCCCAATCACAAAGTGATTCTCAGTGCTATCGTACGAACCATCGAGACAGGCCACATTTTACCGATTAGGAAGGAAAATGGTAGGGCTCCCAGGACTGTACGCACTGTTGAAAACGAGGAGGCTATTTTAGATGCTTTTGAAGAAGGTACCGCAAGCATTAGAGAAGTTGCACAGGAATTGAATATTTCGAAAACTTCTGTACTTCGAGTGATGAAGACTGGACGACGACATCCGCATCATTATACGCGTGTGCAACATTTGCAGCCACAAGATTACCCTGCACGACGGGAATTCTGTACATGCATTTAAATCAAGAAGAAAACACCCCAAATTTTGTTTCGCGGATTTTGTTTTCTGATGAATCAACTTTCGAGAGAAAAGGATGCTTCAATGCGCATAATTGACACATCTGGGCGGAAGAAAATCGACACGCTCTATTTCCACGATGTATTTTAAGAAAGATTTTCCATAAATTTGTGGGCTGGTCTATTAGGGAATCGCGTGGTATGTCTGCAATAGAAATTAGTTTACATGTCATCGAACTTCCCTCTTTAGGTAGGACCTTTTGAATTTCCTGCGCGGTTAACGGGAGCGATTTATGCAGATTTTTTGGACGCAGAACTTCCAAATTTGCTTGAAGACATTCCACTTGTTTTCCGTATTAACGACTTTGTTGCAACACGATGGCGAACCACCACACTTCAGTCGACGAGTTATAGAAATTTTGGATCAACAGTGTCCTGATCGATGGATAGGTCGTGGCGGTCCACAAAACTGGCCTGCACGGTCCCCCGATTTAAATTCTCTGGATTTCTTTCTTTGGGGCCACGTTAAAAATGTTGTGTACAGGCGCCCTATTGATACAGAAGAGCAACTCAGGGGTCGCATTCAGGAAGCTTTTGCTACAATTACTCCTGAAATGGTTACAAATTCTAAACGGAGTCCGTTTAGGGCGGGCACGGTTATGCTTGCAAATGAATGGGGGCCACTTTGAGCACTTGCTCTGATTGTATTTATTTCTCGTTTCGTGATTCCTCTTAGCTATGTTGTTTCTGTTGTTATTATTATGTTATACCATTTCTCCTGCTTTTTAACATAAGTTCACGCGTTATAATAAAGGTTCTTTTCAGAACCGCCATTTGTTGTTTTATTTAACAAACCTAAACTTGATTAAGATGATGGCGAGTGTGACATCTTGAATGACATCTGCCTTAACCTAACATGTTGATGTTGACAATTTATCGGGCATGTCATTCTGACATTATTTAATTGTGCCAATTTATAACCTTAGCAACAGATTTTATTCACATTAACACCTGAGAGTTCCCTTTCTGGAATTGGTGGAACTTAGATGTCCCACAACTCTCTTATGAAAGCCATTAATTGTTTTTCGTTTACATTTTTAGAATCGTAATTGTCGTCGGCATTTGCCTGTTTTCTCTGGGGCTCGAGTTCTGGGACATCCTGTATATGTCTGCAATAGAATAGTATATTAAAATACAAGTTGCAGAAGGCATCTATTCAAGCACGAATTTGAAATTCCGAAACGAGCCGCAAGGCGAGTGGAGGAACAAATGAGTGCTTGAAGGACCTTCTGCAACGAGTGTTTTATACTATTTTTTCTATTTTGTAGCTTTATATCATTTTATAAAGTATAAAATAAAAATTTTAAATCTAGGGATTTTTGTGATGATTGCTGACATTTTTGTGGCGTAATTATAGGTGGTTGTGAAAAAATTTAATTTCAAAAGTCAGTTTTTTTTTATTTTCGCGTTTAATGTTTGAAAGTGAATGCTGAAGAAGGATTATCAGTATCATAAAGAAAAAACTTGAAGTGTCACAAATGCTTGGGTCTAGGCAAGCTGATTCAACCTTACCTGGATGTTCCACCATTTCACAACGGTCTGATTATGGCACAAATAGAAACATTTCTGTGATAGGCAAAATACTGTGTCCGATCAGAATTTACATGGTGTCACTATAAATTCCCAAGATACATCATATGTAACTGTTAATGTGTATAATAATTGTACTTTCCACGGTAATAATTTAGATTAAACTTCTTTTTCATTGTTATTTATTAATTTGCTTTGTTTTTTGACGTATGTCAGTTGACGTTGACAGTTCAACGCTACCAGGCTACCAACATCAAAACAGTAAAAATTTTCCTACTCTATTCTAGCACGCCAACGACTTATTAAAGCACTCAAATGACGTCATTTGGGTGCTTAAATGGACTTATTTTAAGCACCCAAATGACGTCATTTGAGTGCTTTAATAAGTCGCTGGCGTGCTAGAATAGAGTAGGAAAATTTACTGTTTTGATGTTGGTAGCCTGGTAGCGTTGAACTGTCAACGTCAACTGACACGTCAAAAAACAAAGCAAATTAATAAATAACAATGAAAAAGAAGCTTAATCTAAATTATTACCGTGGAAAGTACAATTATTATACACACTAGCAGTTACATGTGATGTATCTTGGGAATTTATAGTGACACCATGTAAATTCTGATCGGACACAGTATTTTGATGAACATTGATGTTGCCTATAACAGTAGTAAATTTTCTAACGTCTTTTGTGCAATTTGCCTAATTTTCGGCGGCGTTAGTGATAAACTTTCTTCAGCATTTATTTTTAAACATTAAACGCGAAAATAAAAAAAAACTGACGTTTGAAATTAAATTTTTTCACAACCGCCTATAATTACGCCACAAAAATGTCAGCAATCACCACGAAATTCCCTAGATTTAAAATTTTTATTTTATAGTTTATAAAATGATATAAAGCTACAAAATAGAAAAAATAGTATAAAACACTCGTTGCAGAAGGTCCTTCAAGCACTCATTTGTTCCTCCACTCGCCTTGCGGCTCGTTTCGGAATATCAAATTCGTGCTTGAATAGATGCCTTCTGCTACTTGTATTTTAATATACTATTACACGTCATCGAACTTCCCTCTTTAGGTAGGACCTTTTGAAGTTCCTGCACGGTTAACGGGAGCCATTTATGCAGATTTTTTGGACGCAGAACTTCCAAATTTGTTTGAAGACATTCCACTTATTTTCCGTATTAACGACTTGTTTCAACACGATGGCGCACCACCACACTTCAGTCGACGATTTAGAGAAATTTTGGATCAACAGTGTCCTGATCGATGGATAGGTCATGGCGGTCCACGAAACCGGCCTGCACGGTCCCTTGATTTAAATTCTCTGGATTTCTTTCTTTGGGGCCACGTTAAAAATGTTGTGTACAGGCGCCCTATTGATACAGAAGAGCAACTCAGGGGTCGCATTCAGGAAGCTTTTGCTACAATTACTCCTGAAATGGTTACAAATTCTAAACGGAGTCCGTTTAGGGCGGGCACGGTTATGCTTGCAAATGAATGGGGGCCACTTTGAGCACTTGCTCTGATTGTATTTATTTTTCGTTTCGTGATTCCTTTTATCTATGTATGTTGTTTCTGTTGTTCTTATTATGTTATAATAGACAAAGTTTTTTTCAGAACCGCCATTTGTTGTTTTATTTAGCAAACTAAAACTTGATTAAGATGATGGCGAGTGTGACATGTTGAATGACATCTGCCTTAACCTAACATGTTGATGTTGACACTTTAGCGGGCATGTCAATCTGACATTATTTAATTGTGACAATTTATAAACTTAGCAACCGATTTTATTCACATTAACACCTCAGAGTTTTTTTTCTGGAATTGGTGGATCTTAGATGTCTCATAACTCTTTTATGCAAGCCATTAATTGTTTTTCGTTTGCATTTTTAGAATCGTAATTGTCGTCGGCATTTGTCTGTTTTCTCTGGGACGCGAGTTCTGGGACATCTGTATAGGCACCAACCGTTAAAATGGGGTAGTTGACAATTTTTAGGCTCGAAGTCGCCACCTAACATAGATGTGATCAAAAGAACTCTATATTTACAGAAATCTATTTTCCAAAACTGTCTGGTAAACTGTAAAATTATATATCCTCAAGAATACCGAAACATGACACTGCAACTACAATTTTCGGTAAGTACATATTAAGCTATCTGGTTCGTAAAAAAAATCTATAGTAGTGAACTATACAGTGAAATGAAGCTAATTAACTATGTTTTTATTTCACCCAACAAAAATTCCGATACAATTGATTATTTTCTTCATGCACATAAAAAGTCCCAGTCGCCATGGTTTTCCTCAGTTTTATAGCGATTATTTTATTCATGGCTAATATAGCCAATCACAGTTCGTTATTTGAGCAAGGAACACGGTTTTACAGCGATAATATTCTGATAAAACTTCGAGTTCCTTTATATTGACGTTGCCTAGTTTCCACCAACAAAAAATTTTCAAACAATTTTATTTGTGTCAAATTTTATACATTCATAAAATAATCTAATTAAATACCATTCAAGCTTTGAATTTCTTCGATTAATTAACTCAAACTTCCTGCGTAGCAACTTTTAAATCGTGTAAATTTGATGATAAAAACGCTCTAGCTTCGCTGTCGCGTTTTTAATACTCATCAAATTTACACTCTTTTAAGTTGCTACGCAACAAGTTATCGTAAATTGATCGTTAAATTCAAAGCTTTTATGGTATTACTAGCGATTAAATTTTGACGTTTCAAACATGTCAAAATTTACCCGATTAAATTTTGACGTCTCAAAGGTGTCAAAATTTACCCGATTAAATTTTGACGTTTAATAGCTTCTGAATTTTTTTTTGCAATCAATATCGAAGATTCTTCGACAAGCGAATAAATAATTTGTTGTAAAATGTATTTATTCAGATAATAATCAGGAAATAATCATGCCGAATACCCCGCGTGCATGAAAATAGCCTGATTAAATTTTTACGTTTTTGTCGCAACGTTTTGCCACAAAGAAATATTTCTCGTAAATTTTCCACCCAAAATCCCTCGTGCTGCGCACTCGAGATTTTGTTACGTGGCAAATTTGCTCGACATATTTTTAGGCAAAACATTTTGACAGAAACGTCAAAATTTAATCGGCTATTTTGATGCACTTGTGATATTACTGTTGATTATTTAGAGTGAAAATTTTGCACCAGCCTGTTCAACCAATCAGAAGCCTTTCTTTTGAACCGATACCAAGGCAACGCAAATATTTTTTCGGAAATTTTTTTCGATTGGGTAGGACCCTGGAGTGAATTTTAGTGGAAATTTTTTGACGTCATAATTACTGTCACTAATACTTACATTAAGTACACGTAACCAGAATAAACGATGCCATTAGACATTAAATGTCATTCAACGCTTCCCATAAACTTGCAATCAAAATATCGTATTATTTATAGCGTTGAGTGACGTTTATAGATAATATGTCAACACATAAATTAAATTGCAAAAAGCTGCAAAATTTTCTTACCGAATACCACTCGACGTTAAATTAAAATCCGGAAATTTTTTCTCGGCTATGAATATTTTAAGAAAATTCATACCTTCGAAAAAATTTCCGGAAATAATTTAACCTCTAGTGGTATTACAAGTGAATATTTAAAATTATTCATATTTCGGGTTGTGCCCAATATCGGCACCCCAGGCCGAGCTAAATATGGACATGCCCATAATCAGCTTATTTAGAAATGTAACGGATAAGGCCGTATTTAGATCTTTTGAGTACCATTGGGATAATGCACTTCAGCGTTTTTGGGAAGTTAATTCTTCAAGAAAATTGACAAAATCTACTTTCGGAAAAGATTTCTCAGAGGTGTGGCCAAAAGCTGTCACACCTTCCAATGTTTTGTCTGGATTTTGTTCGGCAGGAATTTATCCTTATAATCCTTCTAGCATACCTGAAACAGCCCTTGCACCTTCAACCCTAACCGCAAGACTTGAATCAAATGGGACGATTTCTTCGTAGACGTTGGAAGTTAACAGGGTACCAGCACTAACCCCTTCAATTACCTCAATCAGTTCTACACTGACGAAACTATCAAAACGGCAGCAAACAGATGATCTTCCTTCAACTTCAACTCCAAAAAGTTTGACTCGCCAAAAGAAATTGTCTGTTCATTTTCAAATTGCCTTATCGGGGAGCGACAATTCAGAGGGAGATGAAGAAGATCTATCAGAGGAAGAGGGAGAAGATTAATTGAAATCGGACGACGATTCAGAACTCAAAACATCTACATCCTTCAGCAAGTTATGGAACACACCAGATTTCTCTGCTAACTCATCTAGGGCACCAAAAAAAAGTCGCTAAATTATCGGGCTGTGAAGGTAGTAAAATCTTTATTTGATGACGTAGCTGATAGTGCCAAGGGTACGCGAGACAAGAAAGAACCTTCTAAGACACGTGATCTAAATCCAAAACAGCAATCATGAAGTGGAAAGAAGCTACCGAAACATTCTTCTGCTGAATTATGGTACTGGTATCTCTGTCAGGACAGCCGTGAAGACGACATGAGAAAATGCCCATGTAAAGAAATGTTCTGTATTTATTGTTACCACGTGTTTTTGTTAAGCCCCGAATTTCTTAAATTAGACTGTTAGATTAATTAATTTAAAAATATCCTTGAGTATAGTTAAATTCCATTATTTATGTATGATAGTTTGGAAATTTAAGTTCGTCTATTTTATCAATAAATCCGGAATTTATTTTTGTTCAGCTGGTTTTTGTTTCTGTGATGGTTTAAAAAGACTGACATTTTGCATTGATTTGTGAAATTTATATTACAAAAAGTCGATATGAATTTAAGTGTAAAAATGAGTTTGGATTGAATAATAAACACTGCAGAATATGGGTACTGTTACCAACCCGAGACAGACGGCAGTCACGCGTGGCCGTGAGATTTTTATGTTAGGGGAGTCATGGAGACATTAAAAACATTCGCGAAAAGGCAAAAGCATTTTGGACTTCATTTGCCAATATTTCGTGAAATATTGAGATTATATTACCATCTGGTAATATTTGGCGCCCAACGTGGGGCTAGAACTCGAGGTGAGTCCACGAATCCACCCCTTTTATCCGTGCGAGATGACAGCCCCAAGACGCTGTACAAGGGCGCATCCGATCGATGACGTTGCCGATGAGCAGCCATCGGCGATTCATGAGCTGCTGGGAGAGGTCCAATACTCTCAGTGGCGCCCACAAGACGAGGCCATCCGAAACAAATCTGACATTCGCGAAAAGGCAAAAGCATTTTGGACTTCATTTGCCAATATTTCGTGAAATATTGAGATTATATTACCATCTGGTAATAGTACATGAAAAATGCTGTGGATTGACTGCAAAAGACATCATTTCGAATTTTAAATGCACCTCTTGGGATGACAAATAATGTATATAGTTTTAGTGTTACTTTTAATCACGTATTTTTTGGTAATGACAATTTTTTTGTACTCTGCTTCTCTAATATAATGTTACATTCCATATTTGTCAGTTTTTGAACTTTCCATGTATTCCTGTTCCCACTTTCCGAGGTGCCCATATTTAAGTCCTCATATGGTGTTCCAATTATGGGCATTTTGCATTTTTTTTCAAATATTTTTTTTTAGTACTTCCTAATACTTCTAACACTTGCACCTGAGTTATATCACCGGAACTAATGACCAAGCATTAGATTACCTAGAATTAAGATTAGAATTATAAATAGGAATACTGTATAACAATAGGTGACTTAGAGTCGACGATAGCTGAATAAGCAACGAATAATGTTACTTAAGACGCTGCATTTAGAACTGTAAACAAGTCTAGCATAAACCTTTATTGTATTCACTTATGTTTTAAATCTGAATAAAAAATATTTTTTAAATCAATCTAAAACTTGAAAGTTTAAGTCCTGCTTGCTATATGACGTTTATAAACCCCCTGGAGAACTAGTACACATTTTTCAAAATTTGATTGTAAATAGCAGGACTTATAATAATTAATAAACCTGAAGGTGCCCATATTTAGTCGACTTACCTTATTATAGAGGAAATTTAAACTGGAGATTAATCTCCCACGCGATTACGGAAAGGAAGCTTCGCTTCCTAAAAACCCAAAACGTCGTCGATGGTGTGAAAATCCACCCGGCGACCTCCACCGATTATCGTGGAATCGTCACCCTCTTTGAAGAGAGGGAATGGCCATTCCACACTTACGAACTTCAGGAGGACAAACTCCTGAAGATTGTTTTACGCGGAATCTGTCCCACTATTCCGGCGGGTAAAGTAGGCGCCGCCCTCGAAGAACTCCATTTCCACCCAACCTCCGTTACTCAACTCTTCAAACGAGGTGAAAACAATCGCTCCATGCCGCTTATCATGGTCGCAGTCCCGCTCTCGGAGAGTAAAATCTTCAAGCTTATCCGACGTTTCAACCTCGCAATAAAGGTTGAAATGAAAAATAAATTGCCGCTTCCGACCTTCTTTTTTTTTTTTAAGAGGAGGTAACCTGAGTGACTACTAACTTCCTCCCCCATACGTCTTCCTCACCACGGGAACCACATTAACATTACGTCAAGTATTACTTCGAGGTGAGTGACTGTTTAGTTCCATTTACATCTTATCATTAGATCACATCTTTTGGTAAGCTTTCACTCACACTTTTTCACCTTTCGTTTTCTTTCCCTTTTACCTATCATTCTCACTCTCTATCACTCTCTCCCTCTATCATCAAAAATTGCTTCTTATTAGTTTGCTTTCACACACACTTTTACTCATTTCATCTTCTTCCTCCTTTACCTATCATTCACACTCTCTATCACTCTCTCCCTCTTTGATCATCTTAGATTGAATTGTGAAGAAGGCATCCCTTGACTCCCCTTGGTAATGGACCCTCTGGCTGTCAAGGCTTCACATGAACTTGCATCTTTAATTGTGATGTTCGTTACAACCTAAATGACTCAATAAGATTGATTAAATATGATTCAAAAATAATTAAAAGAAATAAATAAATAATTAAAAGTTTTAAACCTAGGAGGCTTAGAATTTTTACTATCAAAATCAAAGTAGTATATTGAATAATTTTTTGACGTTTCTAAAATTTTTACATTTTTTGCCGTAACTTTACAAATAAACCGATGGAATCCGTCTCGCCTAGTGCCACCGCTGTCAAAAACATGAGCATAGGCAGAAGTGCTGTCGCGCAGCCGCGAAATGCGTCAGGTGCGGCGGAAATCATGAAACCGCCACCTGCACTAAACCCAAGAAAACCCTGCTGGCCCATTTTAAAACTAAAGGTGGGAAGGCTTTTGTTTTGAACATTTTTGCTTGTTCAGAGTTTAGATAAAGGTAAATATCAGTTCCTAATTAACAAAAAGTCATTTCATTATCAAATTTTCGGCTGAGTACCATGTGAATTTTGCCGCTTTGATTGAACTTGTATTAATTGCACAATTTTACGATAGATAATGGCAGAGTGGCAGAATGAAGAATATTTATGGGAAATCCGGGCTCTTTCGGATGACATTACGATTAGAAAACCCATTCCGGTAATAAGCGATCATGTAAGAAAGGCTCGAAGTAAACCGCCCATATGTTATGATTTCGATGGAAGTGAGATAGAGGTCCGGCGTTGTCATTCAGGCAGAGGCTATTCCACGAATGACGTACTCAGAAGGCCCGGTGGCAAACCCTCTTTTTACGAACAGGAAAAGAAATTTGTCGCTGAAATCAGTGAAGCCACAGGTGACATTTGTAGTAACGAGATACTTGCACAGTCACTTAAAAGTGGTGAAGATGTGGCTCCCAGTGTGGTGCCTAGTTTTCCAAAGTTTCGACCAGCTTCTAAATTTAACAAAAGTGCTAACCCTGAAGTTGAACAGGGGACTGCTATAAAATTAAAAAAGGAAATAATTGGAAAAACACATTGACAATGATCTGATCTTATAAGTGGTTTGTTTAATATCAATACAATAATAAACAAAAAATAAGTTCGTTTAATTTTAATGTACGTTTAATTCTAAGAACCAAAGGCATCCAGGCCAGATGGCTTTCATTTCGAAACGATCTTGCAAGTCTCAATGATTTGCGGATCCCTAGTCTTATTTTACGTAGATATTACGTTCAGTTGCATGGCTTTTCCGATGCATCAATCAGTGGATACGGTGCCTGCATTTATTTGCGTTCAGTCAACAAGGATAACAAGGTTCATGTCAGACTTTTATGCGCTAAGTCAGGTAGCTCCCCTACGGCCTATCATAACAATGACCTAAGTTAGAGTTATCCGGCGTGGTGCTTTTATCAAAATTATATGAGCAAGCCGTCAAGGCTCTCCTCAATATTAAATTTTCTCGTCATTTTCTTGGACAGATTCATCTGTCATGTTGGGTTGGTTCAAATCCAGTCCCAATCGCCTCAAAACTTTCGTATGTAATAGAGGCGCTGACATTCAGCAGATTACTGATAATGTCACACATGGAGACATGTTCCCACTAGATTCAACCCTGCCGATATGGTTTCAAGGGGAATAGCTACTAGTTTGCTAAAAATCTTTAATTTTATGGTGGTACGGACCGCCCTTTTTACTCCAGGAAGAATCATCGTGGCCCACAGTTGATTTTTGCAATGTAAAAGGTTGCCGAGCTAAAGGGGACAGTTCAGAGCCTGGCCGTTTTAGTTTTCGACTCATTTTTTGTTCCTTAATTTTTCAAGTTTTACACGTAGACTTATCGCGTCTTGGGAAGCAATATCTTCACTTATGAGGACATGTGCACCCTGCTCGTGCAAATTGAGGCTACCATCATCAATTCTCATCCCATTTCGCCTTTATCGGAAGATCCCAACGATCTTCAATCATTAACTCCTCGTCATTTTCTCGTCGGTCGACTTTTAACATCCTTACCAGATCTTAGCTTAAATCACATTCATGCTTCTCGCTTATCATCGTTCCAACAAATTCAACAATTACACCAAGGCAATGAATGTGCAGATGGTGGAGAAAGGAATATTTGTCCGAGCTACAGCAACAGAACAAATGGAGCGCTCACACCTTGGACCTGGAATTAGAGCCAATGGTGCTTGTAAAGGATGACAACCAGCCAAGTTTCCAATGAAGTGGAATATTAGTTTGATTTATGTTTTTAGTTTTTTGAACACTTGTATTGACTAATCTTTCAAGGCTGGGTGGGGGTTTACGTCTTTTTCTATCAAGTCACCGTTTTTTGCATTTTTTAATAATTAAGTTATTATGTCTCACTTTTGTTTATAAATAAACATTGTATTTTTTAATATCAAACTGAATACCGTCAAAATACATTCATCGACATCAATTTATAAATACAATCCATTATTATAATTATGTTTGTTTAACGATGAAGAATTGCGGGAGTCTCGTTCGAATTGGTTTTTGGATCCTGTATTAACTAGTGAGGATCTTTAGTCCAGTCGAATTATATCAAAAACTCGTGCGAAATTTAAAAAAATTATTATCTGAAATTTTTGCGCTTAATGATGAAGAGCACGTAGAATGATAATATAAAAAAGTAACTCCAAAGAAGTGCCGCTAAGTTCGCAAATTGCAAATAAGTGGTAAAATTACGTATTTTTTTATACTTTTTACTGCCTATAAAAATCTAAACGACCTATCGGAAAATTACTTATTGTATGTTGTAGGCAGTTAAATTACTACCTACAATTTAGAATGCCTAAAGTCATATTTAACCAATTTGTTAACTGTAAAATAAATGTCGAACGTAAAAAAACGAATTCTAGAAAATTACGCATTATTATTGCAAAAATGGATAGATGTTGATGAAACTTATGGAAAAGACGGTCAATCCAATGACCAATATGTGTGCCAAAGGCTGATTCGATTGACCGTCAAATTGTTGACCAAGGAATTTGTTAAGTAATTTTGCAATTTTTTTTGCAGCTGCCTGTTTAATTACTAAACGTTAATTGTTTAAGTTAATATCGTAGATGCAGGTTCTAATTCATCCAAAGAAACGTATCGAAAAAAAAATTTCAATAAGTTGAAATTAAGTTGCTCTTAACAACCGATATAGTAGGATAGGCAAAAAAGCGTTATAAACAAATTGTCTCAGGGGCCAGACAAAAACCGCTCGGGAATTCGCTCTTCTTACATTAAATAGAGCATATTTTTGCGGTAATTTCAAAAACAGAAAAATTCATCTACGCCTCTTTGTTCCCAAGATAGCGTTTTATTTTATAACGTTAATTGTTAATTAACTATTGGACTCATCGGACTGAAATTTCAGGGACAATTAAAGAAGAGGTTAAACTTTTCATTTTCAAAAAGTTTTACATTGTTATTGTATCTGATAAGTGCGCTACCATAACTAAAAGTTACCATTAATGAAATGCCTACGATCGTGATAGGCTAAGGTTGGCGCGCGCATGCGCGTGAACGCCGCTCTCGACTGCGCGCCATATTTTGACTTGAACACTTCAAATTCCGTTCGATCTCTATATATCGAAAACGGCTCGATCAATTTTGATGATTTTTTTTTGATTTGAGGTATCTCGTTGATACGAGTGCAATGCAATATACAGTGAGGACGCGTGGGTTGGAATAAATTCATTTAAAATTCATGGGTTTCGTTCTTGGAAAAACGCTCGGACACGTCGATTTTTGTTTTTAAAGCTGCAACTTTTTTAATATTTATAATTTTACGATCGTCTTTTGTTTTCGCGCTATGACGTCATCAATATTTTTTTTAAATTGCACTCCATATTTTTGTTCACGAATTTGGATGCAGCACATTTTTCCGAGTACAGAAATGTCAAATTCGTATGACCTTGAAAAGGAAAATTTTCAAAATAATCAGTCCTAAAGTTTAAAAAATGTATGGTAAAATTATTAGAGTAGACCACTAATAATATCATCAAGGAAGCGCTGGAAATCGAGCAAAACATTCAACTGTGTGTTTATTTTGTTTTTTTTTTTATTGTTGACACTTGTCAAGTGCAGTTGCAAAGTTTGAAGAATGGCGTGTTTAACTGAGAAACAACGAGAAAGGCCTACAATATAGTTTTGTTGAATTATAGGAATAGATAGGACCTCTGCAAATGGCTATTCTAAGCAAATACAGTGAGGATGCGAGGGTTGGAACAAATTGATTTAAAATTTATAGGCTTGGTTTTTGGAAAAACGCTCGGAAACATCGATGGTAAATTCATGTACAAAGGCTGGCCCAAAAATAAGTTACGACTATCAACTTTATTTTTTCAAATGGAAATACCTATTTTTTATTTCATTTTTGAATTCTGCATCGAATTCGAAGTATTTTTATGTAGCCAAACTCAAGAGTTATCGAAAAATTTACGATTGAACATATCAATAACTGAGATTGTATCTTACAAAATTTATTTCACTCTGTGGGCTGAAAACGACCGATTTATTAAAAAAATACAGAACAACAAATCAAATTAAATGTTCAAACTGTTGGCCATTAACTTCCTGACAATAGGCAAGTCGAAATTCATTTTCCCGTAACACTTCATTTAACGTTTGTGGCTGGATTTGTTGTATTTCGGCTATAATTCTATTCTTCAATTCATCAATGTTTTCCGGTGTATTGAAGTAGACTTTAGATTTCAGATAACCCCATAGATAAAAATCTAATGGGGTTAAATCTGGAGACCTAGCTGGCCATTCGATGAAACCTCTCCTTCCAATCCATCTATTTGGGAAAATATTATGAAGGTATTCTCGTACTGTTCTCGAATAGTGTGGGGGCGCTCCATCCTGTTGGAACCATATCGAATCTGCCGGTATATTTGGGTTCTCATTATTCAGGTAAAGTGCACTTACACTGGGTATTATGTCATTTTGTAGTAAGTCTAAATATTTTTCAGAATTAAGTGTTCCCTCAATAAAAAAGGGACCCACAATTGAGGTACCCACAATTCCGGCCCAAACGTTTACTTTCTGAGGGAATTGTGTATGACTTTCCATTCTCCAATGTGGGTTTTCTGGTGCCCAATATCGAAAATTTTGCCTGTTTACCGAACCATTCAAACAAAATGTTGCCTCGTCGGAAAAAACTATGTTACGTAAAAATTCCGGGTTGGCGTTGCATCTATCCATCATTATTTCGCAAAATTCTAATCTGCGGTCGAGATCGTCTTCAGTAAGTTCCTGAACAAAATGCACTTTGTATGGGTGCCATTTGTTCTTGTGTAAATATTTTAGAACAGAAGATTTACTTACTGACTGTTCTGCAGCTACTTGTCGACTTGATTTGTGAGGATTTTCTTGTAAATCGAGCAAAACATTCAATTGTGTGCTTTCTGGACATGTAACATGGTCGGTTTTGTAATTGTCTCTTACGTGGCCAAAGTCTCTAAACTTTTTTTCTATCTTACTAACTACTGATTGTGTAATAGGCCTCTCCGGGTACTTATCATTGAACAATTCGCAAACTTCAGCTTGTGTTCGAGTATTATCGCCATATCCTACCATCATCAACATTTCTATTCGTTGTTTTTCAGTTAAACGCGCCATTCTTCAAACTTTGCAACTGTACTTGACAAGTGTCAACAATCAGAAAAACAAAATAAACACACAGTTGAATGTTTTGCTCGATTTCCAGCGCTTCCTTGATGATATTATTAGTGGTCTACTCTAATAATTTTATCATAAATTATTGAAACTTTAGGACTGATTATTTCGAAAATTTTCCTCTTCAAAGTCATACGAATTTGACATTTCTGTAGTCGGAAAAATGTGCTGCATCCAAATTCGTGAACAATAATATGGGGTGAAATTTAAAAAAAATATTGATGACGTCATAATGCGAAAACAAAAGACGATCGTAAAATTATAAATATTAAAAAAGATGCAGCTTTAAAAACAAAAATCGACGTGTCCGAGCGTTTTTCCTAAAACTAAACCCATGAATTTTCAATGAATTTATTCCAACCCACGCGTCCTCACTGTATACATTGTCGGTATTAATCCCTCGCAAATTCAACATTAAATAATTTATAAATTACAAATTTTCTTAAAAATTCTTTATTGTTATAACAGGTCGTCGATAATCGATTTTTCTATGTTTTCGCACGATTGGCCATGGCCATGTCTTCCGCCTATACTGAACATTCCGCCCACCAAAAAATATGCGAAAAAGAATATTTTAAAATCAAACGAAAAGAAGCAAAAGTATGCAAAAGTTTAATGCGCTTGAAAGGGTATCTCAGCTGACCAACGCGACTAATTGGCCGATCCTCCCTTGGGGTTTGTAAGAGAATGGATTTGTTGCGAAAGCATTGATAGCATTTTGACAAACAATGACGTATTGCTTGTCTCGAAGGCAATATCCAAAATCTCTAAAGAAGCAAATGCAATAGTTGTTGGTACCCAGGATGCAATGATTCGCGATGGATTTCCTCAGTGATGAGGTAGGTAAGTTGATGATTACTTGTTAGCAAGGGCTGCTTGCTGGGTGCTTGGTTTCGAATGACCGGTTTGATTGAGTTAAGCGACCGCCCACCCTGACGACACTGTTCTCGTCCAAAAATGCGTTAAGATAGTGTTTCTCGTCAATAGCCAATTGCTGAAGAGTACGAATAGCGAGGTACGCCGATGACTTAACACCGAAACTGACCGTATTGAGACGATATTCCATTATGAGTTGATCGTCAGAGAATCGCCATAAGATCGCTGATAATCGCGATCAGCAGGCAAAACTCAGATTTGCCTAAACATTTTTTTTATATCTGCCACGAAAGCAATCAATCGCATGAAGCCGAAAGTTGAGAATTATCGAAATAATATCACGTTGTAGTTTTGGGCCCGGTAGCAGCAGATCATTTAGCGCGGGACCGTTCGATTGCGCCGAGGCATCAATAACGACACGAAGTTTAGTGGTAGTAGGGGAGACCGGGGCTAGTTGTCACAGGGGCAAGTTGTCACAGTCGCCATAACAGCCAAGATAAACACTTTGACTGTGCGTCGGGCCAGTCTAGATAACCATTATAGGTATCTTAATTATCCTACAAAGTTTGACTATGGTCACTTAGATAGCGTCTAAATTATTCTTGATTTTGTGTTTGACAGAAGTGTAAGTAAATTTTATCGCTGTCTTTTAGAGTCGTCTGGACCGTAGAAACGTGATTCAAAATAAGTATCAATTTCATTTTATGAGAGCCTCATCTTTTAGCTACAAATTAATGTAAAAATTATAATGTGAGTTTTTAAGGTTAAAATAATTTGGTTCTCATCTCAAAAGTTGGCTTGGGGCTAGTTGTCACACGGTTTTTGGGGGTGTGTAATAAACAATATCGAAGATATTTCTGTACCATTTCAAATGGTTAGAACGTACAAAAGAAAAACAAATCGGTCTAATCCACCTATGGATATTTTAATCAGGGCTGCACGAGAAGTTAGAATCAGAAATCCACCTCTTTCATTTGTTTGTGTCAGTTTATTTGTTTTGTTTAGTTTTTAATACATTTTTGTTTCCACAATTGAATAGAATATAAATTCTACTCACTACCATTTTTTTCTTGCCTGTGAGAACTTACCCCATATATTATATACACTTTACATGCAGACAGAAAATATTTTGTTGCACATACGTCACTAGATATAACAAAATCAACTGTTCATAATCTAAATCACGACACATGTAAGTAAAAAAAAAGATATCCCAAAATGTCAAAGTTAAACGAGGAAAAAAAGCAAACGTAAATTTTGTGACAACTAGCCCCGGTCTCCCCTACTTTCTGGTTTAAGTACGCAATGGTGTCGAATAAAAAATGTACTCGTAGTACCAGCGGCATTTGAAACCGGTTCCATGTGCTCGCAATCTAAATAGTCCTGCGTGAAAACAGCGTATTGTTTTTTGAGGTCCGGTTGTTTAGCTAACCGGTCGGTGGTTCAAAGCTACGAATCGCCCATGGAAGGCTGTGGTTTGCAAATTTCCGAAATTGAGATGATTCGAGGTGAATGGCAACGAAACATTATACCGACCGATATCGTCACGCTAGACCGTATCAATGTTGAACTTCTAGCATTGAGCATCGTCCGGGAGGCTCTTCAAGTTCCCAGAATTTTTGTAATGATACTAGCGAGGGTTCCGTGATAGTGGTAAAAAACGTGTTTGTACTAGCTGGGGACGCAATACCACTTGGGCCGCAGACGACCCAACCATAAATGGTATTAATGGCCGAGGGTTCCATTACGGATGTCTCATCAACAATTTCTGGCAGTAATAGGTGGGCGTAGATGTCAGCACCCAACAACAAATCGATGGCTTGGGATTTAGCAAAATGTGGATCCGCAAGGGTTAGATTTGATAAATGAACCCACCGCCAGAGGTCTGCGTTTTAGTTGATCCGATTCCGGTAACGTCTAAACGTGGTTGGCAACGAAGGCCCAATCGTCGAAGACAAGCTAGCGTAATAAAGCCACCTTGACTCGCGTTGTCCAGAATGGCATGAACCGTTTGGTAATTGCTTCGGGCATCTAAAATACGTAACAATGCAGTGGCTAACAAGATCCCGGTTTTTGCTGTGCAACTAGTCATAACCGTTAAAGAAGAAGAGTCAGGGTTAGCAACTGCTTCTGATGTCGATTCGAGCGAAGATTGATCCAAGATGGCCTTTTCAAAATGTAGCAGCGTGTGATGGTGTCGCCCCGCATTTGTGACATCGCGACTTTGATTTACATGCTTGAACCCGATGCCCAGCACGAAGACAATTTATGCACAGTGTCACCATGCTTCGCACTCCCGTTCTCAAAAGCACTTTCGCTCGCTGAAACCGAGATCGCCCTAAGGAGTAATGTTGTTTTATTTTATTTTATAACACCTACGACGAGCTTAACAATTGGCGCCCAACGTGGGGCTTTCTGGAAGAGAACTTCCAGCGATTCCACACCCAAGCCCACCCAGCAAGCCAAGCATGATGTGAAGGAGCTCACGAAAGGATCAAGTGTCTCCAGGAACATCCACGGTAGACGACATCGAGACCTTTGTCATTCCAGCGATGTCACCAACCCTTCTGGGGGAGGGTTTACCTTCAATAAACCCCCAGTGGCGCCCAGCACCGACCAGCGAAGAAATTGTGGAGCAGCTCATCCGGAAGCTGTCCATGGTTTCTACATCACGGATACCGGTTCGTTTACCGACTATAATCCGTTATTCCGGCACAATTATCGAGTGTCCAGAATACTTCCTTGAGAGGTTGGAACGGTACTTTTTAGCAACGGAAGAAACGGACGAGTAAGAGAAAACACTTATTGCCGCCCAGCAGCTTGAAGGACCCGCCACACACAAATTACTCCGACCGACGTTCGGAGATTTGGCACAATGTTCAAGGCAAAATACGGGACAGAAAGTAATCAAAGTTGCACGAGCTTCTGTATACAGGAGCCCATAACCGTGCCACAGAAGCCATGGACGTTTTCCTACGTAGGAAACAGCTTCTGTGGTTGCGAGTACATGGCTCAGGAAAGGAGCAGGAGATGTTACGAGTTTTAAAGGCACAACTGGACGTTTCCATAAAGCCGTATTTTGTTGTACCTTTGTACGACTCCATGGAGGCGCTCTTAGAAGCCGCCATAGCTGTGAAAGAGTGCTTACCGCCACCTTCATTACCGCTCAGTACAAGAGCCGTGACTCCTAGAGTCGTCTCGAGCTGGCGTGAACGCCCAGAGCCGACATCAGAACGTCCACTTTTCCCTTGGTGTCAATATTGTCCTGAACGACATTTTAATCGAGACTGCCCTGTCGCGAAACAACCGGGAAACTTCCAATCTGCCGGACGCACAAACCTCGGAGCGAACGGCAGACACCAAGCGCAGCAGGTGAGTTTGTTCTCCGTTTGAATGCGGACATCAACGGAAAGCACTTGCACGTTCTCCTCGACACCGCGGCAAGCGGAAACTTTGTGCGGTTCGGAGTGTGTCCAGAGCTCCGATCGTTGAACAACAAAGTTTTCTTAACCTTGCAGCTACAACAGGCTGTAAAGCTATCATACTTGGTAACCAGTGATTCGCGATAACAATTATTCCTGTGAAGCCAGCGTAGTGAGCGAGTTACGGGAAGACCTTATTCTAGGCTATCCGTGGCTTAAACAAGTCGGTGCGACAATTGACCTAGAACGCGAGTGCGTGTATCTTGGACGCAACAAGCGCGATACAGTGTACTTCGTTACACCAGACTTGAAGATGAACACTACTGCAGCGCCATGGACACTTGTGAACGGTTTTCCAAAACAGTTACAGGGCCGTTTTAGTGAACTCATCACAAACTTCAGTGAAGTGTTTAGCGAACGTGCGTTGACACAAACAAAGACCGTCACGCATGAAATACGTCTCCATGACGAACGTGCCATCGCCCTCCGGCCGTATCGTTATAGCGAGGAAAAGAAAATCATTATTGATCAACAAACAGGTGAAAGAGATGTTATCGCAAGGCATCATCGAGCATTCCAGGTTGGCCTACTGCTCCCCGATCGTTGTGGTAAAGAAGATGGACGGTAAACCACGTTTCTGTGTGGACTACAGAAAACTGAACACCGCCACCGTCGATGAAGCTTCGCCACTTCCAGCGATTCACGAGACGCTCAAGGACATCGGAACTGCGCGCGTATTTACAGTGCTCGATTTAAAATCTGGATATATTTTTTTAAATTTTTAATTAATTATTTTCTGAGTTATGCAGGATTTAGGAAAGGAAAGAAAGAGGAGTCGACGTCAATCAGATGCTCTGATGTCCTGTGGACTAACTTGTTCCGTCTTGGAGAAGATGGATCAATCGAAGGATGCCACAGCAAAGCCAGGAAGAAATGATAGATTAAGTACGGCCATTAATAAATTAATTTTTAAGGTCCGCGTAACAGTGAAGGGCACTGAAGATAGTAAGTTCAAAAACTTACATAAGGAAATGAAGAGCTCTCTGAGAGAGCTGCTTAGATTGGCGGATAATGTTGACGAGATTGTCAACTCAAAGGAATTTGATGCATTGGATGCATCAAGGATGTTGGGGAACTCTAATGACGACATTGACAAAGAGAACTCAGGGGGGTTTGATGCATCTAATGCATCAAAGATGTTAAGGATCTCTAATGACATGATTGTCAAAGAGAAAAAGAGGACTGCCAAGGTAACATGATGGCACCCGTTGTGCGGGGACGACGAAGCCGCGTCATTATTTGGCGGAAATCAATGTACCGGTTGATGTCAGCGTTCCTCGTCTCCGGACGGGGGAGCGGTCGTGGGCCGAGGTAGTCCAATCACAGACTGAGGTGCGCGATAACTCTATCTGGGCGGTAGAGTTACCGTGGACCGAGGTTGTGAAAAAAACGATTAAACCTAGAAAGGTAATAAATAAAGCCAGACGCAGTCGTTACCAAAGGGATAGATAAAGTCTCATATAGCGACATCGTGCGTCTGGGAAGAAATCCAAATTATGGTAGAGTATCGAAATGGCGGTACTATGCGGGCCCGACGTCCGAAAAACAACTTCAAGCATTTATGACGCCCCATGCAAAAGAAGGCCCGAATATTTTCCTGCTTCTCGCACGCAACATCATCAAAGATCATAATTGAATTGGGGCGCGCATCATCCGGTCTCACCACTTGTTCATGTTCGCTGAATGGAAAATACTCGATGCCATCCACTGGTGCGAGTAATTGCGTTAAAATTTGATATTTCGGCTGATTGAGTGATTTCGAGTAAACGTACACATTTTCAAATCTTAACCCGTTCGGTTGTGTTAACAGTGCTAGTAGGACATTGGTCTTGCCACAATTGGACGGACCGCAAAATATCGCCCTCACACTATTCGACAATAATTCGCCGTGTCGTTTCTCTTTATTTGAACTGGTCTGCTGCATGAGGTCATCAAAATTTATCGTGGGCAGTCTGCTGGACTGTTCCTCGAAGCTAATTTGAGCCATGACTGATGGAAAAACCATAAATATCGGGGTTATAAGCGTTTACAATTCAGTCGTATTGCGATCATGGTCGCGCGTGCATCTCGACGTAAACCAGCTGGTGAAATAAAGCGCGGTAAAGGGCTTGTAAACAGTATTATAGACAAACTCCCGGTGGAGGTTCATATTCCGGGCTATCAATACTGCGGGCCGGGCACAAAGTTGTCGAAAAGACTCGCACGAGGAGATCCCGGTATTAATCCTCTCGACGCGGCGTGTAAAGAGCACGACATTGCTTATTCCAAAGATCGAAATTTGGATGCTAGAAGCGCTGCCGACAAAATATTATTAGAGAAAGCCTGGGAACGTGTTTTAGCCGAAGGCGCCAAGGTCAGCGAGAAAGCAGCTGCTTGGGCGGTAACGAACATCATGAAAGCTAAGAGGAGGTTCGGCATGGGGTTGAAGAAGGGGCGGCGGCGGCTGCCGCTGCGAAAAATTGTTAATGCCGCTAAGTTGGCCATGTTGCCGAGCAGAGATGCCAAAATTGCGGTCAAATCCGCACTAGCGGGCGCCCGAAAAGCTGTTAAAGAGGCAGGTGGAAAATGTAATGTACGATCACCGCGTATTCTGCCCATTCCGTCAAAAATTGGAGGTTTTCTACCATTTCTTGTACCCATCTTTGCGGGCCTTAGTGCCGCCGGCGCGTTGACAGGTGGCGTTGCTGGAGTCGTTAAAGCAGTGAACGATGCAAGTGCAGCCAAGCGGGAACTAGCGGAGACTCATCGTCACAACAAAACGATGGAATCTATAGTTCTGGGGAAGGGTCACTACTTGAAACCGTACAGACAGGGTCTGGGACTTTATCTAACGCCAAAAAACTAATTGAGAAGCTGCCGCGTCGAGCATTGACCGATGCCGATATACTTAAATATGCTAAAAAGTTGGAAATTCCACATTTTCGTGGAGTCTACATGCGAAATGACCTGCCCAAGAGTGGCCCCCGAAAATTCGAGTCTGCAATAGTTAACCTCGATGATGCGGATGGGTTTGGAACGCATTGGGTTGCATATAAAAAGATCGGCGATGAAGTCACCTACTTTGACAGTTTCGGTAATGTACAACCGCCCCAGGATTTAATCACCTATCTCGGCGTTGGTAGCGTCAAATACAATTACATTCAATATCAAGACTATGGCACATATAATTGCGGCCACTTGTGCATCAAGTTCTTGTGCGGTCAACTATAAAAGGTTTACATAGCCGCATTGAAAATCATAATCATGATGGATTCGTTCACGTTAACTTTGTCGGGAACATCCTCGGTACTTGAGGTTCAATATTTCCCACCGATTGAACTCTCGCCGCATAAAACATACGCTCTTGGGCTGGTAGAACTGCTAACATTCAACTCGATTCCCAATATAGACGACGGATGCAACATGTTTTATATCGGTGATGAACAAATCACTCTGCCCACCGGCAGTTATGAGCTTGAAGATATCGAGAAATGTATACGAGCGACTCTGAAAGATCAAAACATCATCATCGAGATCAGACCCAACAACAATACGCTTCACAGTGAAATTATGTGCAATCGTGAGATAAATTTTAAACGTCCCAATTCCATAGCTAATCTTTTAGGTTTCACCCCGCGAATTCTTGAAGCAGGTGTACTTCATATATCAGACATACCCGTAACCATTCTAAAGGTAAATGCCCTCAGGGTCGAATGCAACATCACCGCCGGCGCTTACATCAACGAGCGTAAAGTACATACCATCCATGAGTTTTTCCCAATCGTACCGCCCGGTTATAAGATCATCGAAGTTCCCGCAAGCGTCATTTATCTCCCGATCACGGTGCGAGTAATACACCATTTACAGGTCCGATTGGTGGATCAGGACGGAAACTTGGTAAATTTGCGTGGTGAAATTATAACTGTACGACTTCACGTCAAGTCATTATCATAAAAAATGGTTATCGTATATAATGCAAAAATTGGGCGGGGGTATAAAATTGAATCATCATGTCCAAAACAAGTCAGTCAGCGTGTACCACTCAAAGTGTTAACACGTCCAAACATCGAGATTCTGAAGAGTCTGGGCTTCAAAGTGAATCCTTCTGGAGGCAAATTAAAGATCGATTCTCCTGCTTAATTATCTGCTTTATACCATGGAGGGCGAGATCCTAATGTTTCATGCGCCAGTTGTTTACGACGAATCCATTGCGCATTGTGGAAGTCACGCGCACCAGCCGTACGCATCGTCAACTTTCAACAACAGCGATGAGATTCGCATTGTTATCCAACATCAAGATTTGTTTTTGCTGCCGAGCAGAAGTTCGCTACATATATCTGGAAAATTAACCAAGTCCGATGGGAGTACGACAGTTCAAAGTACAACTTTAGTCAACAACGCAATCTGTCACCTCTTTGATGAAATACGCTATGAATTGAATGCGGTTGAGATTGATCGATGCAAGAATGTTGGCCTCACGAGTTTCATGAAAGGGTGTGTGTCTCTAAGTCCCGGTCAGAAACCAATGCTCGAGAACGCCGGCTGGTTCGATATTGATAAAAATGCAGAAAAATTAGTTAATGATGCGGGCTACTTTGACGTATCAATACCCCTGAAATTGATATTGGGCTTCGCCGAAGATCACCGTCGCATTGTCATTAATTCCAGACATGAATTGATCTTGACTCGAGCGAACAGCGATGCAAATGCGGTCATGCAATCTGTAGCTGAGGATTTTAAAATCTCGATATCGAAATTGGAGTGGCTGGTGCCATACATCAGAGCATCGGATCATCAAAAAATTCAATTATTGAATTTAATCACCAAAGACGAGCCCATATCAATGAGCTTTCGGACGTGGGAGTTATACGAGTATCCGCTACTTCCGCGCACAGACAAGCAAGTTTGGCCCGTAAAGACGTCATCGCAATTGGAGAAACCGCGCTACGTCATTCTCGGCTTCCAAACTGCACGTAAAAATAAAAACGATGCGAATGTTAGCCGTTTCGATTACTGTGACATCAAAGATGTTAAACTATTCTTGAACTCGCAGTGTTATCCCTATAATCAGCTGAATCTCAACATTAGTCACAATCAGTATGCCATATTATATGAGATGTATGCAAATTTTCAAAGTGCATACTACGGCAGGGATCCTGAACCCCTTGTGAACAAAGGTGATTTTCTCAAATACGTCCCCTTAATTGTCATCGATTGTTCGAAGCAGAATGAGACTCTCAAGTCGGGACCTGTCGATGTACGCATTGAGTTTGAATCGGCAAACAATTTCCCCGCGGCGACGTCAGCTTATTGTCTAATCCTGCATGATCGTATAATTGAGTACAATGCAGTTAATGGTGGGGTGAAAAAGCTGATGTAGTCCATCAGTCGCGTCGAAGTCGTTGTGTGAGATGGAGATTATAGTTGACATGCAGGGCTTTAAAGCCCCACCGCTAGACGAATTTATATTGAAAGAGTTCGCTGTGATCCCAGCTGATGACAAAACGTCATT
The DNA here is from genome assembly GCA_949768715.1 of Dascillus cervinus. Lineage (NCBI taxonomy): Eukaryota > Metazoa > Arthropoda > Insecta > Coleoptera > Dascillidae > Dascillus > Dascillus cervinus. The sequence goes on from OX458317.1 coordinate 21,637,269, forward strand.
GACCAGTGAATTTTATCTTCAAATCCCCATTTCCGTGGATTCAACTGCCCGCCTGGTATCAACGTATCAATTTTTGGTTAGAACGAAATTGTCTTGGAATTTCGTGGAGTTCGGGCGATATCCCATACGATTCGGTGAGGCAGACCGTAATCACGCAACTTGAAGATGCCGAGAGAATTTTCGTCAAGGGTGAGGAGAAACTTTCGTGGTTGAAAAAAATCACGGGTTTCGAACACATCGTCAATATAGAACATCTTGGATGTCCATCACTGGACAAGTTGCGTGATATGTCATCATCATGCGTCTACCACGCCCACGGATTAAAATTTAATTGTGCTGCTGCGACTGTCAAATTGGTGAAAGAGTGGTACACAACCGCGGATAGCACGCCGTCGATGGCGAGATCTATCCAAATATATTTTAAAACCGAAAATTTGTATCACATGGCCCCGGAGGATATTGCATGTTTGCCGAAGGACTTCCTCACCATACTCGCACCCAGAGGCATCGATGCCGTTTGGAACAAGTTGCCGCTGAAGTTTCAGCTCGATAAGGATATCGCTGATTGCAGACGCTGCTTAAAACATTATAATACTGGCGGTCGGACCGAAATCGATGGTCCACCCCCTATGATTAGGGACTGTGTAAATTGTCAATATGATATGTAATTTTTTTAAATTAGTATTAAAATATTTCTCAGTGTGTAATTGGTATTATTCTTTTTAACCCCACCTTTTAATATCCCACATGCGTGATTCAACCTGCGTACTTTGCGATAAGAATGCGGTAAAAACCGTTGCACTCAAATTTCCTACAGACATCGGGAAAAAGAATCTCAGACGCCTGTGATTTATGCAACCTATGCTGCGGATACCTGTGATGTATGCAACCAGTGCTGTCGCACGAATTTCAACCCAAGTGATCCGGTATTGCGATGATTTAAATTATATGAGAATTCCCACATAATTTTATACACATAATCAACACTTTGAGATATTCTATGCATCAAAATTTCAAAAAATTATTCAAATTCCCCACACAGACATCGGGAAAAAAATCTCAGCCGACTTCAACAGCTGACGATTTAAATTATATGAGAATTCTCACATTATGCATAATGAATTTTAAATTTCATCGGAGGTGTTTAATTATTCGAAAAAAAAATCTCCACCCCGGCTGAGTTTAAATTATCCGAAACATATCTCAAAGCATACGCAAGACGCTGGAGTACTGGTTTTTTGTGTATCGATCTACGAGACTTGAGTTCGAATCCCGGGCTCGGCAGTAGTTGGAAAAAAAAAATAGAGAAGGAATATGAGATGGAGAGCGAGAGAGAAGGAATATGAGATGGAGATAGTGGGCCGTATGACGTCAGACGTGAGATGGCAACGCCCCCTGACCAATGACGGATGACCAATGGCGGATGACCACACCCCCAAAGATGGCGGACGTCAAAGATCAAAGATGGCGGATGACAGGCGTCAATCAAAGATGACTAATTACCTAATTGCGCTAGTCTAATTGCGCCAGTCTAATTGCGCAATTGAATAATTATAAAACTCGCGGAATAATTACAATTGTGCGATAAAACTCGCGGAATTCGCGGAAATCCTTTGTTCTCTATCAAACCGCGAATCAAACCGCGGATTAATTTGATATGCAAAGTGTGTTCGAATCCCTGTTGCTTATCTACTATTTTTAAATATCTTTATTTTGTTAAGATTAGTTACAAATTACAGTTTATATCGTATAAATTTCCTTAAATATAAAAACACAAATTTTAAAAATAACAAGATCATTAAACTAAAATAACATTTATAAAATACAAACTAAAACGAAACACGGAAGTCTTAAAAATTTGAACTTTATACTATAATAACATTAAATAAAAAATTATACATACTTTTTTGGGAGGTTTCAAAAATACATCATTTAAAACTTCATCTACTTCACTGTCTTCGTAGGTCACCGTAGAAGCTGTTGATGTGAAACTACTCCCTGATGAAGTATTACACTGCGTTTGTGACAAAAAATCAAAATTAGATAATTATAGGTAATAGATTATAGCAACAATATAATTATTTTAGTACGAAACAAATAGCTACACATACATAGAAAAGTTGTTTTTTAAGTATTAATGAAATTTCGAAATAAATTTAACAACAATTGGGAAACCCGTCAATTGGAGATCAAGGCACCTTAAAACGTGTATCTAATAATTAAGTAATTTAAAATGGAAGCACTGGGCTCTGATATAGTTTTTAATTTTAAATTTTTTAATTGTAGTAATAACAAAAATGTACAACCTACCTGAACTGCGTTATAAGCGTTGAACTTGTTCACAAATTTTAACCGATCTCCAATTTTAGGAATTAGCTCTTTCAGAGCGTCGTTGTTCAACAGTGTAAAGGCTTCGTCATCTATTCCATTATCTAGAATTTGTAAATGTAACTAAGAAATATACGTGGGTGGTGGAGGGAAATTAATAACGAACCGTTAAAATATGATAATGTTTGCACGTAATGTGCAAATCCCCATTCTTCTAGCAAGTCCTTTACCACCGCCATTTCACTTTAAGCACCCTTAACAGAATCACTGATTTTTCCCTAATTTCGGCGCTATACACAAAACGAACCGCGTGTACAAATGGTATCAAGCGTGGGCTAATATGAGTCACGAACTCACTTATGAGTTCATAAAATGCCGATAAAATTTTGTTTAGTTGCAAAAAACACACATCTTGAATATTTCCAAGAACAATCTTGAATTGTTGCGTTTCATTATGAAGTTTTTGTTGACAGACGAAAATGCAAGCGCTAATATAACAGATATTTTGTACAGCCAACCTGTCGGAACAAATATTCGTAATAGCGAATACGTGTTATTTTAAAACTAATCATTTTTAAGACAGCAATCTTCCATGTTTAAATTCACAATAATATCTAAATAAAATAATATATTAATGCTAGCAAAGCACGGTTGATTAAGATAAATGTATTTATATTAGTGATTGCAATAATAATCACTAATATCTATTTGTAGCAATCTATTTTTCTCAGTGTATTTGCAACTGTCCTTGAATTTGATAGTACCAATCATGATTATGGTTTATTGTCATAATACCTGTCCGTTTTTCATATTTCCAAAAAGTGACTTTTTTGGAATCAACAGCTTCTTCAATTGATCCTAAAAGAAAACAAAAAATCAAAACCACCTTTTTAAATTTAAAATATTGAAGTACTTATGTAGGTAGTACGGTACAGTGGTGATACATACCGATATCATTATGGGAAGTTGTCACGGTATCAGAAAAATCAACATTTAAATCGGTTTCTATTGGATTTATCGAAACTGCATCTTCAGGTAATTCACTACTAGTTGATAACGACTGTGATCCCGCTGATTGATTTTTCAATAAATTCTAAAAATTAGGATAGTAGTGAGACTACACGGGTACGGCTTCACCGCGAATTAAATTGATTCGCGGATTTGATTCTCGGATTAATTGATCGACGCCATCTTTAATCCTTTAATCGAAGATGTAATTACACCCCTTTAATCACAGATGTAATTACCCTAATTACCGCGTAATTGATCTGATTACAGCGTAATTGATCTGATTATAACCCTTTAATCGCAAATGTAATTGTCCTAATTACCGCGCAATTGATCTGATTATAACCCTTTAATCACAAATGTAATTGTCCTAATTACCGCGTAATTGATCTGATTACAATTGATCTGATTGCCCTAATTATGGAGTAATTGCCATAATTACAATTTTAATCACAGATTTGATTATAACCCTTTAATCAAAGGATTATCCTAATTGAGATGCCCGGCGTCTCCGCCCCTGCGCATCATCCATCTCGCTCTTACACACATGGTTGAACACACCATCTCTCTCGCACACATTGCATAAACCTAACAGACAAGAATTTTCATGTTTGGCGCCGCACGGCCGAGGCGTCTTCACACCTGCGCATCATCTATCTCCCTCTTACATACGGTTGAATACTCCATCTCCCTCGCGCGCATTGCATAATCGTACGGACAGGAATTTTCATGTTAAACTGCCAACGTCACAGCTGTTGAACTTCCCGCTAGCACCCCTCCCGCTCTAACTCACAGCCGCCGAACTTCTCGCTCTTACACACATGGTTCAACACTCCATCTCCCTCGCGTACATTGCATAATCGTGCGGACGGGAATTTTCTTGTTGGGCTTGTCTGACGTCACACCATTGAACTTCTCGCTCAAGTTGCGAAATTTAAAAGTTGAAAAAAAATGCTCACCGAGAGTTTCGAACCCAAATCTTGAACGTCAGCAGGCGGTTCCAGCGCCTCTGAGCCGGTAAGCACCCTTACTTAAACATGTATTTATTTGCTATATAATAGGCAGGCTTCTTTGTAAAAGTAGAAATCTGCAAACTGATAGGCGGGCGGTATTACAGAACGCGTTTTGTCGGTGTCAACTTGAAACATACATTTGAACTTTGAAAAGTTCTCAATTTTGAATTCAACTTGAGAAGTTTGAATTCAAACTTCTCAAGTTGAATTCAAAATTGGGAACTTTTCAAAGTTCAAATGCGGGCTTCAAAGTTGGGCTGTCATTCACATGTTTAACTTCATTTTGCTATTAAAATCATTAATTTATTTAGTTTACGTTCAGATTTTTACAAGATTACTATAAGGTGGTTTCAGCGATATTGACAATTGTTGGATTGATGAGCCTGATGTATTATAAAACACTTGTATGGAAAAAGCATGTATTTTAAATAAATTCAATTATTTTTATATTTTACAAAATATACAAATTAAAAGAAATTATGTTTTCACAATCAAAATTACATATAAGAAAATCATGCCGGTAAATTACATGTTTTAAACAAATGATGGCAATATTGACAACACTTATAGAATAAAGAAATAATATTTACAGCTTAAAATAATATGTACAATCTTAAAATACTTATTATCAGTAGTTTATAAAATACATACTTATTATTTAGTGCTTAAAATAATTAAAATAAACTTAAATTATGTACAACACACACTTCAGTCCACATCCATAGTGTCATTTCGCGCCAGTTTGTAATGACCCCAGGGCAATGTATCGGCTGTGTTCTGTTGCAGACAGCGCTTATTGTCATCGGGACTAAGGGCCAATTTAAGTTCTCGCACCGTTTGCACAACATGACATACAGATCTAAAGCGGTGCTGCGTTCGGCAGGCGGTTGAACTTTCACGCAGACACTCGACATAATCATCGAATGTTATTGTGTTCCTAACCACCGCACCACTCACCCCCTTGGCTTTCTTCACATGATCCACACCTTCCACGCGCATGGAATACATTTTACTGCGCAGTCCCACAAACTCGGTTACAATCTGCCCGTTGCATTCATCCTTCATCAATCCAACCACCTTTTTGTTGACCAGGGGCATGTTGAATTGATTTTCAACAGGATAGTCGGATGTGTCGAATAGGTGGATGTCTCGCCGCATCACCTCGTAAACATCTGGGGTGCGCAGCTCATAGATAAGGCTGTCAGTATCAGTGTATAACAGTTTGCATCGTCCGGAAAACTCCCGCACTATGTAATCATAGTGGAAGGCGTATACGCATGTCTTGGATATATCCAGAACACAAAACCCAACGTATGTTGGCTTATTCATCATTACCTCAGTTTGTGTCAACTGAATCGCAACAAGATCCTCAGCGAAAATTGAGCGGCTGTGGAAGTTTGGTCGGGATATTAGAGCTTCAGCGCCATACCGACCGCTCCACTTTGTCACCAATTTTACATCAATTCGCTTGCGTACATTTTCCATAGTCTTTCCAAACACCGCGTTATTCATGAGTTTGAAAAGATTCTTTTCAAACTCATTGCGGGCTTCTTTACGCTTGCTGCTGTTAAGGTCGATATAACCCTTTAACCATGGCGACTGGTTAAAACTGAGGATGCGGTGAATTTGCGTGATGCGCAGGCCACATTTCACAGCCTGTTGTAAATTACGATAGTGAATCACATACCGCAATTTTGGTGACAGGGTGGCGAGAAGTTTGTGCTCCTTCGATCCAGGTGGTGCTGCCTGTTCCGGGCACAGGGGCAGATCTTGGTGCGCGTCATGAAGTTCCTCCGGATATGCCAAATCCACTTCAAGAATGTAGCCGATTGGTGAGTCATCAGGGACATCCCAGCTGACGGCAGGATCGGCCCACTTGAAGCCACCTGTTGGGAGATGTTGCGACATGGCCCAACCGTATAAGTTATTGACATCAAAATACATTATGTACGTTGAGGGATTATTCGGATTGAACGTTTGCATGTGTTTGTTGTTCGCGAGAGCATAACGGTTGCTGCACTGACTCAGGCCGCCTCTGATCCCACGTTCAACAAACATTAGCATATCGATATCTGTAAGCAGTTCCAACTCGATCTCTGTATACTTTAACATTGCACTCCAGGTGAAGCCCGGAAGTGTGTAATAGTGTGCAGGGTCAAGTTGGTATGACTGCAAGCAGCTGTTTCGAAAGTTTTCGAAAACATCTGCAAGCAAGAGCACGTCTGTTTTCAGATACAAATCCGAATAATCACCCAAAGATGTAATGCCGAATTGCACCCATACCGATTTGGCATGTTCATAATCTGCGTCGGTTATATTGCTCCCTGTTAGATTGCTGAAAAATTGTGCCTTCTCAGGCAATTCGGGGGCCTCAAGCTTTTCCCAGCAATCTAAGAACTCGTAGGGGAACACACCCTTCCGCCTCAGCAAAGATAAATCGGCGTCAGTTAAATTTTGAAAATTTTTTGGTAAAATTTTGAGAGCTGGCATATAAGATGCCAGCTTGTCTAAAGAAGAGGACATGAATTTAAAAGAGTCGATAAATCTGAAGGAAATATCGCTCCCATCAATATTTTTAGTAAATGAAATGTACCGTTCTTTATTCTGAGGTAACAGGTTAATGCGTCCGGGGAAACACATAGCAACATCCTTGATGAGGAAATGCGAGTCGTACCCACACAGATTATGAAATACAACGGGGATTGCACGCGAATCTTGATAATTTAGGTTGCAGGCGTTATGCGCAGCACCTCGATAATTACCGGTGAAATGGCAGTGATCCCGTACTCGTTCGACGCCGAGGGGCTTTTCACAGATGTGACATGCGGCGGCTTCGATGAATTGACGTTGTTGGTCAGGCGTGAGTTGAGTCATAGGAACGGGTGTTTCGTATGCAGCCTCCAAGTCCTGGGCTAGCCGCCTTAGTTCGGTGGCAAACCATTTAGCCGGCTCCACACCACGATAACTGCGATAGTATGATCTTGAGTCGTCATAGCTGCAGGATATGTAGTAACCAATGCTAAATGGTTCGTGTACTTGAACCACATTGGTTTTATTAGCCTGATTCTAGAAAATAAAAAATAATTAAAATCAATTTACAATTCGTTTATGTAAACTTACCGGATCGGGGGTCACACGTTTCAAGATACACTCGAAATCAGCGTATACGATGAATGGCACCCGTTCCTTGTGGCTCTGGTTTTTGAAACTGATGATATTGTTTGTGGTTGTTGGAAGATTAACTCGGCACTTATTAATCTGCCCGCAATCGAGAAGGTGGCAGTCCAGTTTTGCATCAGTGTTGAAATAGTGCAGACATCGATCACAAATATATTTCTTCATTTTATCCTTTGATAGCTGACTGCCGACGAGTCTTGACAAGTCTTTGATCCACACATAATGGAATGTTAGCGGTTCATCATCATCATCGGCACATTCAATTTGTTCATCATCATCAATGTAACTACTTTGGATGAGGAGTAAATTGATGTGGACATCCTTCTTATTCATAGTGATGTGTGTGGGCGAGACTGGAAACGCTGCCTTCTTCTTACGCAGAATGTATACGTTTATTGACACATCATTCTGACGTTCAAATTTTGGTATCGCTCGCGGCATTACGGGGAACTCAATTCCTGTGAAATTGAGCTCATCTGCAAACCGCAAGTATTTGGTAACACGGTGTGGGTTGCCCCTGCGGTCTACTGGGTGTAATGCCGAGAGCAACGCCCACTTGAAACACTCGTTGTCTGCATTAACCACGTTTACACATGCCTGCTTTCGTTTGATCGGTCCAGGCAGATCAAGGTATGACCCAGCACGCATTGGATTGTATTTGTTGATGTTAACACCCAGATTGATGATTCGACGTAGAGTCCATCCTGATCCGCGTCCTTGAAACTCCTCCATTTTTCGTCGTGTGGGGTTTGCAACACTGTCTTCAAACCAGACTGTTAAATCGGTTGTTGCACAGATCGCTACATTCTTGGTTGCGAATGTTTTAACTTCCTGCATTTCCCCTTCGTTGGTGTTAACACTGTATTCCGACGCTAATACAGTGTTAACTTTAATGTTCCCATGTTTTGTGATTGCGTTTTTAACACGAGCCTTTGTCAGCATCATGGCGTCTAACAGGAATGCGTTGATATCCGTGTGGGTTAAATTCGCCACCGCGCCAGTCCGAATTCGATTCTGAAACGCTCCGTTTATATCTGACCACATAACGTGCTGAGATCGTTTCGTATTGCGCACGTGACCGCTGCCCACGCGTCGTTGCAAAATTTTCAAGCGTGCCATTTCACCCTTGACCATAGTGATTTCGGATATGATGCTGTTCTTCTCACCAACGGTACCATGGCTATTTCGCATAAGTGTGTTCAGAGTTCGAACATGTTTTTGGGCCTCGGACAAAAAGAACTTGATTCTGGTTGTATCATCAGGAGTGATTACATTTATAACCTCCCGCAAAATGGCTGCCATCGTGCGATTCGGATTCATTTTATCTACATGCATACCCAAACAGATTAAAAATTGAATTGCAATGCAAAGTTTCCTTACCGAAAGCGCCTGTAAAATTGGATGCAAAAATGGCCGACTGGTGTTGCAACACGTGGGTTTACAGCTGACACGTTTTGGAAGCAAAAACGAACACACGCACAGTTGAAGCAAAAAATAGTTAACAAACACTAATGCACCACGTTTGAATGTAAAAAACAATCGATGTACACACACACGCAGCGATTTTATATCACGTTTTTGGAAAAATCGCTCGATAATACGTCAATATTGTGGGATCGATGGGGACAAAGTGGCCGAGGAATGCGTGCGATGTTGGCTTTACTGAGCGGGACGTTGGGGGTGGAAGCCGCTTTTACAAGGGTGCACGCTCTGGAAAATCGCATAGCAGGTTTTAAGCTATGTGTTGGGTCTTGCAATTTTAACATGGGAGATGTTATGGTGTTGAATTCGCCCGAACATGATTTTACATGCGTTTTAGATAGATATGTTTAAACAAACAGGAGTTTTCAAGTACTAAAACTGTGTAACAAGCACCAATAAATTCATTTTAACTTGTAAACTGTCAACACATTAAAATTAATATCTGCTGTGAATTGTTGCAAACTCTTGACTGCAATTGTGTATTGGATTCGCTAAATTGCGTTTAAAAGGCTTTTCGCATTTATGTTGGATGGTTTCCGGCGCCATGCTGTGTTATATGAAGCCATAAATTCATTTAACTTGTAAATCACAGGCGTCTTAAAGTTTTACAACCACATCGAATTGCAATTGTGCGTTGAAGTCGCTAGAATGTGTTTAAAAGTTTTTCTAGATGATTTAATATAGTTGAAATTTTAATATGACATAGTTCAATAATTGGAGAATATAATATATAAATTTGCTATACAGAAATTCGGCTGTTTCAATTAGAAGCTTGGCTGATTTAAGCCCCCGCTTCTAATTAAATTGGTGATGTGTGATTCCAATATGCATTCAAAATTTTTTAATTCATTAGACTGGTCGGGCGTTGCAAAATTAATTTTTAAAGTTTCATCGCATGCAATTCTAAGCGTGTCTGAGCTTGTAAAATTATGCATAAATAACACGCAGTTTGCACATTTCTATTTAACTTGTAAATCGCAAACGCTTTAAAGTTTGTTTTTACATAACCTCCAGACTTGGCCGGCGAATTCTAATAATCTCACCCTCTGACCGAGGGCTCACTATGGGTGTCTTGATGTGGGCGTCGCGCTTATGCGTTCAAAAATTTTTATTCATTAGACTAGGCGTGGTGTTGCAAAATTAATTTTAAAGTTTCATCATGCATGTATAGTTGAAAAAATTACTCCACGTTTATTAGAATTCGCCGGTGTTTTTGGAGCCGCTTGCAATTCTAGGTGCGTTTGAGTTTGTAAAAATTACGCATAAACAACACAGTTACACAATACATTTTTTATTTAAATCATTTTACATTTTTTATTTAGACATTAAACAATATTACATTTAAATCATAGCACTGTCTATGGCTTGGGAAAAAATTCAATTTGATTATATTCCCCGCCGAGATATCGCATGCTGAGTATACCATTGGTTGAATTTAGGATTGCTTCGTCGCCTCCAATTATTTCAGTCATCCGCGGCGGCAAGAATATCGCGGAATCGATTAAATCCACCATTATTCTAGCCCCATATCTCGTCTGCACTTTGCGGAATTTGATTACCGGATATGTTGCACCGGCCTCGAGTTGGCTCAACTTTCGCAGTGGTAATTGATGCTACACATTCAGAAATAAAATTGTAAAATATGCATAACGAGGATTGAAAATAACTCACCAACAAGCCAACATTATTTAACTTAGTTAAATCCATAGTTTGAATGTGTTTGGTAAAATAGTTGATTGCAGGTTGTAACACGTTTTGAAGATCTGCGGCAGCAGTACGTCAATATCACGCGCTGGTTTAGAACGAAAAGGATTCGACTTATAGTAACGCACATACGCGTCGGCTTTGCGCATGGGCGTTCAATCTGACACCCGTCGGCCGAATTCACAAGCATGTTGCTTTTACAAACGCGCTCTGTAATACCATCCATCTATCCGTTTTAAAGATTTCTACTTTTACAAAGTGTCCATGTCACTTATATAACATCTGGTTGTGTCATTACTCGTGCCTCCAGCTGATACAGTGGTACGAGGCCGGTTTTCAACTTGTGGACATGAGTTCGAAACTCATGGCGAAAACATTTTTTTCACTTAAAAATTTCACAACTTGAGCGAGATGTTCAATGGTGTGACGTCAGACACGCCTGGCGGGGAAATTCTTGTCCGTACGATTATGCAATGTGCGCGAGGGAGATGGAGTGTTCAACCATGTGTAAGAGGGAGATAGATGATGCGCAGGTGTGAAGACGCCTCGGCCGTGCGGCGCCAAACATGAAAATTCTTGTCTGTTAGGTTTATGCAATGTGTGCGAGAGAGATGGTGTGTTCAACCATGTGTGTAAGAGCGAGATGGATGATGCGCAGGGGCGGAGACGCCGGGCATCTCAATTAGGATAATCCTTTGATTAAAGGGTTATAATCAAATCTGTGATTAAAATTGTAATTATGGCAATTACTCCATAATTAGGGCAATCAGATCAATTGTAATCAGATCAATTACGCGGTAATTAGGACAATTACATTTGTGATTAAAGGGTTATAATCAGATCAATTGCGCGGTAATTAGGACAATTACATTTGCGATTAAAGGGTTATAATCAGATCAATTACGCTGTAATCAGATCAATTACGCGGTAATTAGGGTAATTACATCTGTGATTAAAGGGGTGTAATTACATCTTCGATTAAAGGATTAAAGATGGCGTCGATCAATTAATCCGAGAATCAAATCCGCGAATCAATTTAATTCGCGGTGAAGCCGTACCCGTGTAGTCTCACTACTTAGGATAATGTCAACCAAGTAGCACTATTTTTGGATTCAAATAAAGATTAAATGCATACCTTTTGCTATTTAAATAAACAAAAGGTTGAATAATGTGTACTAACCTGTCAATACTTGCTAAGAAAAACAGCTTTTCCCTTATTTTTCTTTTTCTACGTTTCTTTTTGCCATTTCACTTTTAAAATTGTCAAAACGTAAATTGCACAGCACAATCCTCACACGAACACGAGGAAGTGTCTTATAACTGATGTTTTTAAGAAATTTTTCCCAACGTATTTTGTTCGAAGAAGGTTAAAAAAGGCCGGTTCGTACCCATGCCATAAATAGTTTGCGGTTTCACTTTTATGATCTGTTGTAAATCACCAGCGAAATATTTCTGGAAGTCTATCGCAATTTTAATAATCGTATAGTCAAAATATCTTTATTATTATCAAGTCTATAAAAAGTAAACATATCTACTTCTTCAAAAAAAAAAGTACAAAACGGCTTTGGAGTTTTCTAAATTCAATATTCATTTTTGAATTAAAATGACTTTTAAATCTATCACAATGGATATGTCTATATTTTGTTTTGTTTAAATCTAGACACGAAAACCGATGTAAACTTTGGAAAAGAATCTAAAACGCATAAAATCTAAATTTCAAAAGAAAACAGAAGTTTTGTTTTGAATGATCACTCCTCATTTGATATCTACTAATTATTCCAGTAAATTAATTAATTGCATTTGTTTCGTATCAGATTAAACATTTAAGTATCGATTAACGCCGTTAAAAAAAAAATTGGCAAAATCTTCCATATTCTCGTAAACGAAGCACTAAGAATGTCAATTAAGGTTTTAGATGCGTTGGATTATGATACAAAATTGTTTATTTATAAAAATTCTGATAGGCCTCGTCCAAATTTAATTTTTTTAAAACATTCCGGAACGGCACAAAATCGAGATTTTAATGTAACGTGGTATAACAAATGCGGATGGATTACCAGGAGTGCAAAGCAATGTAAATTGTTGTTTTTTTTCATCGGCGTCACAAACCGAACACTCAGTGGAAAACAACGGGATATCACGATTTGAAAATTTTACCGCGTTCCATTAATAGACATAGAAAATCAAAAGATCACATATCATCAACATGTAAATTTACGTTATTTGGTAAAGGAAATCAAAATATAACCCCACTAAACACAAAAACGTATCACGGACGTCTCAGCAACGTCGCGTAGCGCTATGCGACGTTAGTCAAAAACGTAGCTCGGACATCGAATAACGTATATAGGACGGCTAACGCCTGTCGTAAAAACGTCGCCAGGCGACGTACCAGCGCGACATCGCGCGACGTTCGGGCTCTACATGCGGGTGACGTCGCCTAGATACGTTTTTCGACATTTTTAATTAATCAATTAATTAAAATTGATTTTTAAATTATTTTAATTAATTATTTTTTAATAGACGTAATTAATCCATTTTTTAATTAAATCATTTGATTTAATTTTTTACGAAATTGCTTCAATTAAGAAATAAGCCAGTTAAAATCATAAATTTATTTATTTCAATGTTTGCATAAATAAAACAAAAATAACAAACGTTTTTTTAAAAAATTAACGTATTGATTATAATGTTAACAATTTGTAACTGCACAGCATATACAAGATATAAATGACATTTAGAAAATTAACTCCTAATATTAACAATTCACAACTATATCAACAACAAACATTATTTAAATAATTATACTAACAATTCATTATTACAAAAAGAAAATTTAAAAAATGTACGTCTAGATAATATTAATAATTTACAATTTCACAACATACACAAAATATAAACGAAATTTAGAAAAGTAACTCAATATTAACAATATCAAGCATATCAAAGATAAAAACATCATTTAAAATATTAACGCTTAGACAATATTAACAATTTATAACTGCATAACATAAATTACAAGATATAAACGAAAAATTGCAATTTATTCTTATAATAATTCAAGCAGAAATTTCGATAATTGATTACAAATTGTACTTAAAATAAACTTAAAATACTCGAGATTCCTTAAATTAATGGTACGTTTTAGCGCCACATCTGTGAATAAAAAAATGTAAAATAAATAATCTTATTAAAAATAGTCGTTAAAATCGATTACCTTTGAAGATTTCTATAATTTTCAAATATTTGATTTTAATATTTTTCTTCGCACCTGTTTCTTTCAGCTCCTCGAATTCTTTTATCATTTCAATTTTCTAAATTGGTTGTACAAACGCTGAAAAATAACAATAAATATAAAAACTGATTTCAGTAAAGCTATAACAGGTGTAGAGACATGAAACCGTGTATTACCGATTAAATTCTGAATAAAATGTATCAATTTTTTTTTAATCGATGTCGTTTTACAGTTTTCAAATTATACTGTGTCAAGATATAATTTAATCTTTTCCTATGAATTTACAATAATTCAAAATTTGTTCCTTAATATACGGTTTCATTTATACAACACCTTGCAAAGAGTTAATTTTACATAAAAAAGGCAATTTTATGAGTAAACTGTGATTTTGTATCAAGGATTATTATCTTCCATTTTTCAGCTAATATACAACTTACCAATGCAACTAGTAACGATGCAATGTCTTCTTTCTAAAATTAAAAGTTAAAATATTTGCAAAAGACGAACTTTTTCCGATACAGATGTGACCGGTTTTATGTCACCAATTTAGTTAATTGCACCGCCTTTGTGTAAAAACCATTTGTTCCGTCCTTTTATATTTCAAGGTTTCATTTTGCAGTTTTTTTATCAGGGACGGTTAGAAGTTTTGCAGGGGCTTGAAATTAAATAAACTATTTTTTCGTCAACTGCGCACTGAGGCGGTGATCAAATTATTTCAATTCCAACACTAAATCGTTGTATTATATATTTTTTTAGAAATTTGAAAGTGAAGAGTCTCTTTCAATGCTGGGCCTCAGTTTAGAATTTCAAGAAGTCGGCTCCCGAGCCGGTTCTGTTCGAAACATGTTTTTTTTTTTTAATTTAAATTGTGTAAAGAAGTTTCACTATATTTGTTAAAAGCCGAAGTATCTTACCCGGGATTATTATTACCCAGAGCCCCAAGTTTAATGGTCACAGAACCTAAAATATTCTATACGAACAATGAAAACGCGTTGTCATAAAATCAGACGATTTCGACAAAAGAGACTCATTTGGAAATCAATCAGAAAATTGAAGATACAACTAAATTCAAATAAATTGGCTTCTCATTAATTACTTATTTTTGTTAAATTCTCCAGTCAAATACAGCTCGTGTCACGACAATGCCGGATTATAATTCTCCTGAATTTAAATTCATTGCTATGATTCCAGGAAATGCAACTCGTTTCACTTAATGCATTTCCGTTATCATAGCATCTCATTAAATTCAAGCCGAATTATAATAGGCAATGTACTACAAGGCGCTTGTTGTATTATTCAACAGTAATATCACAAGTGCATCAAAATAGCCGATTAAATTTTGACAGAAACGTAAAAATTTAATCAGGCTATTTTCATGCACGCGGGGTATTCGGCATGATTATTTCCTGATTATTAATTTGAATAAATAGATTTTACAACGAATTATTTATTTACTTGTCGAGGAATCTTTGATAATGATTGCAAAAAAAAATTCAGAAGCTATTAAACGTCAAAATTTAATCGGGTAAATTTTGACACGTCTGAGATGTTACGTGCCGCCGCTGATTGTCGATTAAAACACTGTTTCTTAATTTAGTAAGTTTTATTTAATATAATGTTGCACGGACGTGACGAGATGTTGCGACTTAGAAGTTACTTGAATGAATGTGTCTGGTCTGTTCCCAGGGATGGTTACTTCCGGTCGGTCCGAAATTACCTTAATTTTATGGCCAATAGATCTTCCTTTAGTGACAATAGAAATTTCTGTTAAAGTAACATTACAATTTATGGTTTACTGAACTGGTACATAGCAGGTACATAACAACTCATTCAAATTTCGATGCTGCGACTTGGCTAAATTAGAATTATGGATGTGCTTTTTTTGCATTACCGTTGGTTATAACGTAATAATTATTATAAGAAATTCTTAATGAATACCATAAACACACACATATTATAAATAGAAGTGTTTTAGGAAATTATATAAACATACAATTTTTAATTCATTTATTACAAAAACAAGAATATAAATCGTTATGATTTGAATTTTGTTAATTTCATTAAAAAAATCCACGTCTCAATTTTACATCGCAGAACGATCTACGAACGTTGTTCAGATACGTCGCAGCGCGACATTATTCCAACGTCGCTCAACGTTTTTTAAACGTTATGTGTTTAGTGGGACGAGAGTTTTGGATACTGCTCGAACTCGCTAGATTGAGGAATTTAATATCAAAGTTACTTATTTTCATTATTAAGTAAGAGAAAATACGTTTTGTAAGCCCATATCTCATCATCCCATCCTATGCATTTCCTTCAACTCCTAATCTAGTTCTTGCAAGAAATAACTCTACACCTCCTCGATGGTTCTTGCTGGACGGTAATTTGTGATACAAAAATAAAACATCATAATTTGTTGACTAAGTAGAGTACCTATTCTTCATAAATATTAGCCTCCTCATTCGTCACTACCACGAGCCGCCACTGCATTTAACATATACAATTGTTTATCTAGGGGCGAAATTGTTTCATATAATATTACTAGTGATGTAACTTAACCCGCCAGAGCCGACTCGAAATAAATTTACATCGCGATTAGCGCCGGCGCCGGTCTCAGAGACCGTAAGTTTTTATAGTTTAATTATTATTGAAAAATATTATTTTTTGTGAAATCCAAATTTATATATTGCAAACTGCGTCCTTTCTATACAATAAAACGCAACTAGATTTAATATAACATTATTTTTGCTAAACTAAACAGTGGGTATTCCATTGATATGAAAATTACATCACCTTTTTGTAACACCTCTAAAAAAAACAAATCATTAGACTTTCTTTCCAAAATAATTTTGTTGCTAAGTTTTAACATAATAAGCTATTAAACAAAATTAAAAAATAAATAAAATTTTTTTAGGAAAATCATCTAGATTATTTTACTTACATACTGACTGACATTGGCTTCCACAGATGGTGACGACGCAAAAACCACAAAAACAATATAATGTCTACACAGGTTGCTATAATACTAAAGAGTGATGATAGCGCTGACCAAATGAGGCAGCTACTCAAAGAATCAGCAAAATTTATTGAAAGATTAATAGGTTATTCAGCGTTTACATAAGGCGGTCTGTGAGACGTATGGCGCCAACTCTGCCGGGTTAACCAGTAATTCTTCTTAATTTTTGATAGATTTTGTTAGTTTTAACAAGAGCGATTGTCAAGACGAATCATTGGGAAATATAGTTGGAATTGAAAAATTGCAATGCAATTATTGATCTTAAAAATTTGAAAGTTTTGGGTACCTACAAAAAAATATTCAAAAAGTTAAAATCTTGAAAATAAAGTAGTTCTAGGAGTGAATTTGCCATGAGTGATATAATTAAAAATTGGTAGGTATTGATCACAATAGAATGACTGCATAAAATTGTTTTGAAATAGCTAGGGGTAATACTTGACGTAATGTTAATGTGGTTCCCGGGGTGAGGAAGACGTAAAGGGGAGGAAGTTCGAAAGATTTACCTCCTCTACAAAAAAAAGGGGTGAAGTAGGTCCGTCATGACCAAGATTTCTATGTGTTCCAAATATCAAAAGCAATCTTGGAAGATGGCATACTTAGGACACACCAGTGCACAGCCATTTTATAATCCTGCAATCTTTCTTCTTCAACACTACTTTTACTCAGAAAGATTCTAATAGTGGTACTAGACTGTTCTAATAACAAAGATTTAAAAATAAAGTAGTTTTTGTCAATTTCTGCTTCCGTCCGATTTTTTAAAATACTTTATTTAAATTGTAATAGCATACAACATAGTTGTAAATTCAAATAAACTTATAATAATAAAATCTAAAGTAATTAAATTTTAACATGCTAGACAAATAATATTTGAGCTGACAACATCCAACCAATTTTTTACATATATAAAAAATCACCTAGCAGATACCTTTATTAAAGTGTTTTAAAAAAAACTATACAAAAATATCAAATACTTGATATTAAGCTATGACAATTTTGTGTTGCGATGTTAAAATGTGGAATGAATACAATGAAGAGAATGCGCTACTGTGATTATATTTTCATACATTTAAGACTGCACTAACATGTAATATTGCTACTGCTAACATGGTATCTTATGCAGTTATGGTTTTCTTGTACCAAGTTTTTTATGTACCATGTTATCAGCTGCTATGTGGACATACAATTGCTTACAATAAAAAATCCTAGCTATATTTATTTATACAAACAAATATATTCTTAACTAGCTGTGGATATATTATATGAATAAATCGTTCAGTAATGTTTGATAAAAAAGCTACATAAATTAATCAGAATTAATTTTATAAAAACATGGTTAATACATAGATGGACCTTAAAACTAGTTTCTTGCACAAACGTTAAAAATAATATAACGGATTTAAATTTTATGAAGAAATATGTAAAAAAGGAAACTTATGGGGGACAGGGATTTAAATTGCCTCGGCAGTGGGATGTTTTCTGAGATTAGATCTCTTTACTTTCCTTCTTTTTCTTTATTTTCTTCTGTATCTTTTTCGTTTTCTTTTTCATCTGCCTATAAGATAAAGTCATTTATGTTTAAAATTCAATCAAAACACCAAACGATTTGATACCTTTTCTTTTTCAATATCTTTATCTTCTGGCTCTTTTTCTTTATCTCCTTCTTTTTCGTCTTTGCTGCCTTCTTTGTCTTTTGTTTCTTCCGCTACAGGTTTAGGAAGGTGTGAATTTAGATCTAATGTTGCACAAATGTCATCCCAATCTGAGAAGCAACGTTCTTTCATGCGATTAACCAACCCCACTAAATTGGGGCAGTGTTCAGTCATGTAATCGCGAAGTGGGTAAACAACTTCTTTATCGATGAAGTATATTTGGGCAAGGTTTGAGAATGCCACAATGTCCAGCTGTAAAACATTACACAGTTAGTAAAATAATACAGACATGTAAATAAAGAGATACCAAAAATATAAAACATTTCCATACAAGAAATTCGTTTAGTAGGAGTTTTAGTACCTACCAATAAAAATGAAGTTATTAAATATTATTACTTTTACAAATTAATAGAAACATTGATCGAATTTTTGGTTTTACTGATAGACGTATAGTAAGAATAGTTATCTTTGATATTGTGTGCAATATAGAGAACATTTTAATTCAATATGAATTTAATCAAATACTTACGTTAGTTGGGTCATCTCCAAAGAAGAAGGGTTTATCAGCCAACATGTCAGAAAGAACCTTAAGGTCGCCCTGGCCGAATTCGTTTACTTCTTCTGGTGAATGGACACCCATTCCTTGCGCCTTCACTTTTTTGGCTCCCTGGAACCACTAATGAGTCAATATTCTATTAAAAAAACTGAGACAACACAACACTGGAAAAAACATGCTTCTACACCACTAACATTTCAAAACAATATCGTAACTTGCAATATGATTTTAAAATAATTTCATGAACAAATGTAAACTAAACAAAAATTACACAGAATGTGTGAATCAACAATACATCAAATTTTGTGGGGTAGTAAGGTTTTACATTAAAATACAATGTTTGAATAGAAAGAAGTAAAAGTGCCTGCCGTAAAGGATTCATAGTGCCAATTATGCTGAGCTCAAGACATTTAACTAGATTGAAATCGTGCAATTATTATCAAATTACGAGATAATTCTCACAACTTAAGAAGTTACACAACAACTACTTTTCAAAAAAAAAACCTCATCATTACTAGAGAACAAAATAATTGGGAATTGGATTTGGTATAAAATGTGTATTTCGACAACCAAAAAAGGGTTTTACGATGGCCCATCTAGTGTTTCAAAGTGGTTATTCATATTTATTTTTCATTTTGCCATTAATATTAAGATATCAATTTTGAACTTTTCAGTAGGTATATTTTAATATCGACGAAAACTTTTAGACGGCTGCATGTATAAACTATTATTATAATGCAAACATACAACATTTCAGTACTAGGTAGTTGTAATAAAAAAGCAGAACAGGAGAAAAATTATTTTAAGAATCATATGACGCATAATTCGCTTCAAACTCTGAATATGAATCATGGATATGAATTTTAATTTGATATTGGATGTGTATCTACTGTAAGCGCAGTATATTAAAATTGTTTCTCGTAATACACTGCTAGATAATGAAGTGGCCCACTTAGAGCATTTATTTATAGACGGATTAATATTGGTAAATATATTGAAGTCACTAACATTAGTATAATTGTAATAACTTGGCCATTGTTATTTAACAAGTAATATTAATTTTTAAACCACACTTAATCACTAAAAAGTAAGAAAGTTTTCCAACCACCTCTCTAGTAAACATGTCATTAATAACAGGTTATTTAAAAGGTAAACTAACATTACCATCACAATTACAATCAAACTTCCCTATAACAAATTTGAATTTTTGGAGAACTTTCGTCTTGAACAAAGTTTTCATACAACAAATTTGTTTACTTCATTTTTCACATTTTTGTAAAATTTCTTTAAAATTAACATATTGTTTTATTCATTCATTGTTATTTTTAACAAATTGTAGCGAATAGTCTTGCAAAAATATATCGTAGTAATTTCACTGACAATACACATTACTAAATATGTAGAGGCTTAAAATGTTTAATACTAACACGAATTTCTACATAACGAGTTTTCTATGCAACAATTTTTGTGTAAGATCGCTTCGTTATACGGAAGCGCGACTGTATTTTCTTTGTCATAATTATTATTATTATTTGACAGATTTATTACGCCAAGATAATTTTACTTGTTTTTTTTATATTTCCATTAAGTGATTGAAAAGATAGTAATAGTAAAATTTAATGATTTAATATTTAAGGTTGGTCAGGTCAGGTTTTATAAGGTTTGACTCGAGTTAGATACTTTCCACGCGGGTTTTCAGAGTTTTGGCCAGGTTTTATAAGGTTTGAATCGGTTGCGATAAGTTTGTTAGCGTTTTAGTTGTCCAACCTGACCTGAATACAACTGTCCAGTGTTTCACAAAACGCCTGAATAGAACCAGTCATATTGTAAAACAAGCAAAATTTAAAATCATTTTTTAATAAGAATAAGAGCTATTCCGGGTTTTGTAAAACGTCTAAAATTTCCAGTCAATTTGTAAAAATTCTCCGTTCATTCTATATTTTACAATTTGCCGCCGACACATACACTATTTTTTCTGCGACCAGTTATAATTTAATTATTAAAAAAACCATTAAATATTCCACAATATTTGCATGTTTTAATGACATTGATTGCGATCACAGCTGTCAACAAACAACTTCTCATGTTGACATGGTTACCCAATAAAATACTGTGCCTCCATTGGTTAATTTAGTGATGTTACAATGAAAATCTGCATCGAAATGATATTCACACAGTTAGTGTTCATTTAACACGTACATTTTAATGGGAGTAGAAAAAAAATTATTACTAAAATATCAGATGTTTGGTTAGTTAAGCGGAAAATGTTTACCGTACAAGATAATGGACTTTTTATCGCCATTTAACGTAAGGTTTAACGATGAACGATAAAAAACCAATATTATCGAGAACATAACAATTTGGTTACCGTATTGAACGTCTGTTTCCTATTTAGACAGCGCTGCCGTAATATATTACTTGTTTACACTTGAGAAGTGGTAAGAAAAATAAAAAAGTAAATCTTCTAGACTGCTTTTAGCAGTTACATTTTCAATACGTGAAAAAAGAAAATTGAGACCACTGCAAGCATATACTTTTAAAGCCATCGAAATAAGTAGCTGTTTGAAACTTTTTCAGCCACAAGCAAGAAAATTTCAATAAAGGTTACAATAAATTAGCAGTTCTTGAGAAACGAACATCATCAAAAAATTCATTATCATTTGGATAATTTCAATTTAATGTTTAACTCGTATAAACAAGAGTACCTGGGGCAGCACTCTTTTTCCGCTGAAGCAAGGTCTGTCATTTAATATACAAAAATATGAATATCCATGCAGACGTATCAATAACGTGACTGATATTTTCTGAAAAGCACTAAAAATTGATAGAAACTTTATTTAGTTCGTATCATAAAAATAATCTTTCAAAAATTGCTTAGGTACTTGTTACGCATTGTCATAAACTTTAGGTAGACTTTTTCAGCTGAATTATTTTTCTGTGTACAAATAAATTTGGTTCATCAATAAAACAAGGCGATTACAACATGTTACTGTGAAAGGTAAATGTATAAAAATGGACAATCGATGGGTTTGTTTAGAAATACACATAATTTGGACGATCAATATCCTGAAAGTGTGAGTGGTTAGTACGAAATCTGTTCTTTATTTACGAGTTTATAAAAACATCGGTTTCAAGGACAATCACGACAAGGGAAGGTATATTAAGCGCAAAATATTACCAAACATTGTTTGCTATAAAAAACTTTATGCATTTCGTAGAGTGGATATAAATAAATGTGGGCCAAGTGAATCATGAAAGCTGAAGACATGTAAATTTCCCGCCTCTCATAAATTGTTAAATTTTTGAGGTCATGAAATTAACTTAAAATTAACAGCTGAAAAATGGGAAAATGACTTTTTTAAACGTTTTTCATTTACGACCACTCTGTATCTTTTTATTTGTTTTGACGAAATTAGATTTATCTCATTTGAAAAGCTTATAGACCTATGGCAAGTTATATCGATGGGTCTTTATTTATTTATTTGTTTATTTTATTTTTGACAAACCACTCTCATAATTATAGGCACATACCCATTTGAAAACAATAAAAGAAATTTAAAAATCCCGTGCTACTCGCTATTGGTTATATTAGTAGCTAATACATAAGCAAATTATCGGAAATATAACATAGTACTTCTTTTAAGAACGGTAATATTTACAAGTAGGTCTAACATACCAACTCATTTAATTAAGAATTTCATCCATCGTTTTCACTGTAACTGTAACCATTTTATTGCAAGGTGCGTAATGAAATGTACCTATTACTGTATTATGTTGTACATATTTTTAGTTATTCGTGAATGGTATAATGTTAGTAAATATATTTTATCTAATAAATATCTTCATAAATGGTCAATTTATGTTGAGATATAAAACTAAATAAATGAAATCATATTCGGTGATATTGCGTTATCAAATTTTTATAGGAATGGCATATTTATCGCATGTTAAATCCTTAATGAACAGTTGTTCACTAAGTACAGTATCAAAATTAAAAAATACATCGTTCCATTTAAATTTAACAAGAAAATTGAGTTTTTGATTTTTAATGAACTTCCTTGATTCGCTTTTGTTGTAAAAGCTTTTTTTTTTCAAAGTTTTACAGCCAATGGTTTCCGATATCCAGCCGGTGTCCAGTCTTATTAAGACATTAAATTGATATGTGATATAATATGTACAAATAGAAAGATGTTATGCATAATTAAAAAAGAAGATGGTTGGCATTTAAATGCTTTATCAATTATTATTATTATTGTTATTTCCTCGTCAAAAAGTTGTTAAGAACGATTAAACTTAAATGCTGGCCAAGTAATTGCAACAAAGATATGCCTCTGGTTCAACTTTAATTAATATTATGAGTTGTAAATCGGTTGTTCATTAAAGTTTGTCTAAAAATTTTGAGTTTCCTTCCCCACTTTGTATGAACAAATCGTTTCTCCATTAATTTCATCAGTTCATCAGTTCTGCAGGTTTAGTAAAACTGAGAGAAAAAATAAAAAACTAAAAATTGTGTTGGCAATGCTGAAAATTTGATTCACTCTATACTTCACTTGACAATTCCACGTGTTCATGTGTCAATTTAAAAAACAAGTCAAATTATGAAGTGAACTATACAGTGAGTCGATTTTCAGCATAGCCAACAATTTTTAGTTTTTTCCCTGGGTTTACTAAAGCTTGAGCTTAAGTCTTCGTTCTTTCAAGGTGAGTCAAGTTTTACCATCGGTGGCAAATAGCCCTTCAAAATAATTTGTCAATTCTCATAAATTGCATGAGTAATTTTATATTACTAAGGAACATAGAAACAAGAAAAACAAAAAAATTAAATCAGGTAAAATTTTGGCTTTATCTCGATTACTAGTTGTACAATTTACTACTTTTTTTATGTACTACCAGTAAAATATTTTCACACAATGTAGTGCAATTGAAATAATTGTAATAATTTGCGTTTATTAAATAAAGCTATTTCCGTATTTGTTTAAATGATTTACAACATAGGTAAACCAATTTACCGGACAATGGTATTAATGTAAGATACTTGACCTTTTATTTATGACAATCACTAAACTTAACTTAAGAATGCAGGTCTAACGGCAGCTGAAAAGCTGCTGTTTCGTCCAGTTTGATGGGTCGATCATAAACTATTGCTAGGGTGATAAACCGCATTATCCATTGTTGGAAAGTCATAAATAAAAGCATTTTTCGTGCTTTATCTTAAATTTGATTTAATTCAAAAAGTAATACTCCTATTTTTTTTTACGAATCAAATTGCAAATGCTACGAATAATTTGACAAATTTTGAAACAAAAAACCAAACATCGAAATTTTACCCAAAACTTCAACTTCAACTGATCTAATATGTAAATTGCATACTTTCCCCTCAATTTTTAATAGATATTATGGCCGCGGCGGTAAAACTTGTCTCACCCTGTACATATTCGATATGGTGAGTTATAGTAATATTATTATTATATTTCAGTCTAGAATAGCAAAACTTAAACAACAATCGTGGTTTTTATAATGAATTATAATGAACTGTTTTATAGTATTGACTGTAATAACTTCGTTAAGTATTATTTCTCACTATTGTGAGAGTTATAACCTACTTTGGTTTCGAGCAAAACACAGATCGAGGGCCGACTCATCAACGACTATAATATTTAGCCACCGATTAAATCCACGGTAATATTTGTTGTATTTATCACGGCAATTGTTTTTAACCTTCCGATAAATTTAACGGTCCTTACGATAATGATAATATTATGTACGTAGGTAGTTCATTTATTGGGCAATTATTTTCGGAAACCAAAAGTAAACTAAAGAAGTAAATCTAAAGTAAATTCGAAACAAATTTCTAATACCAGGCATGCCACAAAAATAACATAATTTTCAATCGTAACGTACCTTTCGGCCAAATGCGAATTTGAAGAAGAAGTTTAGGATACCATTGGGTATCCTTGTGCCGAGGGCATGCTGAAGATTAACCTTGTAACCCTTAAGTACTTGATCAGGATATTTTGTGCGCCACCACATTACCACCCACACGAGATGATTTTCGATCATCGAAATGGTGGCGTGAGCAACATTGCGTTGTTCTGCATTAAGAGCTGCGTCTAAATCGTGCCCGAAACGTTGAGATAACTCTTTCACTATAATGGCACTATCTGCAACCTCCTCTCCATTCAATTCAATGAACGGCAACTGTCCTTTCTTTGACCGAAATTTCATCTTGTGGTCCACGTTCTGGAAATAAAAATAAAATTTGAAACAAAATTACTACAAAAAAATAATGTCACAAATCAACAATTTGTAAATTAATAATTTGTATTAAATTGTAAGCGCATTTGAAACGTAAACAAGTATTCCGTTGTTGAAACAATTTTAATAGAAAAATATCAAATTGTTACTTGATTTTTGAAGTGCATGCCATTTTACTGATCGCGAGTGTAATATGGTCAAAGTTTAGGATGAACACAAATGTAACCATAAGTAATTGTTGTCTTCTAAACCTATTCATTAATGGTTGAGCG
The DNA here is from genome assembly GCA_949768715.1 of Dascillus cervinus. Lineage (NCBI taxonomy): Eukaryota > Metazoa > Arthropoda > Insecta > Coleoptera > Dascillidae > Dascillus > Dascillus cervinus. The sequence continues at coordinate 21,662,964 of OX458317.1, forward strand.
CAATCGTCACGTTCTATCCAAGTAGGGTAAGTGTGGTTAAATTTAGTGATTCCACAATTTCAAACAATATAAATAATAGTTATTTATGTAATAAGGACAAGAAATAAAATATCCCCGCGAGTTGTTGGATATTGCTGGGCTAGGAAAGTGGAAATTTTATAGGCCTGATCTATATTTCTACAAGCCTCAAAAAAATTTCAAATTTATTAAAGGTCGTCACAAAGACAAAGTTTACGCTATTTTTTGTAAGTTTTCTTGACGTTTGAAAAATTTAATGTTATGTGATATTTATTTGACCTTAACTATAAATTCTGTAAATCAATGGTTATCAAACATCACAAATAGTAATAAGGATGCAATTACCTTTCAGCACAAATTTACTTTGTGGCAAAATCTTTTAGGATTCAGATTTTTTTTTATTATAGATAGGTAAATAACGGGCACAGAAAATGGACACGAGGTTCGAGCGTCCCGCAGGCCGCTTTACAAGTGTGTTTGCAGAGTTGTCTAGAAATATCTAGCCATTACTCAATATAATTGTGTTGGGCCATTCGAAATGTAACAATTTCAATAAGCAATTCAAACCGTAGAAACATTAAATGCCAAAGAAAAGTTCGCATAAAATTTGAAAGTTTTCAACAGGGCGAGCTCAAGTTTATTATTAAATCGGATTTAACATTAACGAAAGTAGTAGCAAGTTTCACTATAATATAACAATAGATTGATCGCTTATTGATTTCGTTACTATTAAATCCTATTTAATTATAAACTTTGTCCCGTAGAAGGATTTCTTCTTTTACGCCAACTTTTTTGAAGGTATTTAATGCGCTTAATTGCTTGCTTAATTTTTTTAATTTTTACAGGACCCATCACAAATTATATTGAGTACATACTGCCTTCAGATTTGTAGACAACCATGCAAACGGACTTACAAAAACCGCCTGTGAGCGTTCGAATCTAGTGCCTCGATAGTAACAGTGTATCTATTAGAACTATTCAGTTAATAACAATATGAATTATTGTCATTTACATTTTGAGATAAATATTGTCTGTAGCTTATTACTTTCGGAAGAATTACCAACAATACAATAGATCTTTAATCATGTCAAAAAAAAAAATACTGCAACGGTGTAATGCAACGTAAGTGATAAAGAATAATCAAGCACCATTTTAGATGTCTGCAAAAATAACTTTACTGTAGACGAGGTCGTTATAACAATAAACAATAAATCAATTAAATCTTTTACAAAAACACGAAAATAATTGAATGTAAATTTATTTTTAAATCATTTTCTATACTTCTTGGGTTAATTTTGCATAACTAGAATAAGTATGCCGAGAGTAGGTAGTAGAGTTTTTAAGATTCCTATCCTATAAAACGATCTTAACTTGATAAATATAACCCCCGAACCCGAAATATATTTTCAGTAAAACCCAAATACAAAAATCTTTAGTCGATATCATGTTGCATGGAATGCGAAGGAGAGATTAAAAATAGATGGGTGTACTGTTCAATAGGCAAGTTTTTAGTTACTCATACAAAGGGTGTGGATGTGTCGCGAGGGATGGAAAAAAGGACAGACTTTCACGTTGCCATAGTAATTTACCCAGACGCCTGATAGGGTGCGTCTGGTGGGGTGTTGACCCCTGTGTTAGTGTATAAGTACGGAATGTATTGATCATCAAATGTATGCCAGGGGTGACCAACAAATTACATTAAATGTATGCTACATAAATATTTCTTGTCCGATTTCCGACTAACAAAAAAAAAAACAACAGAGTTTATTTATTTTCATTAAGAATTATGTATTTATTTATTTTTTTTTTGTTATATATAGCAGATTGGTTGTGTGTAGAATTGCTGCCTCGAAATAGTTAATAGGTGCATTTATCTAGCAGTAGTTTTTCCAATTTTTACATGTGAAAGAAAATTCGGAAAAAAAATTGTTAGATATGACCGCAATTGTAACTAGTTGATGGCAAATTTTATGAAATGAAATTTTAGATATATTTATAACAAACCTAATACTAGTGGGATTAATTTGAACTAAATCGTATAAATCGCAAAGCCGTATTATAAAATGTAAAAGTGCAGCTGCTTTTAAATAATCTAATTAGTATCATCATTGAAACACATTCCTTCTAATAAATGAATGACATCACAACTAAGATATGCGGAACGATCTATATATCAAAAAAATAATGTAATTGTACATATATAGGGGAAATAAAATAGTTATCAAACTATGCTAAAAAAAAAAAACAAAACAATATGATCAGGCCATAATAAAAAATCTATGTTAATTTTGATCGACATTTGGAATTGTTCATATTTAGAAATATGAAAATATAATATATAGCCCATGTTATTACTACTATGCTTGTTTATCAATTACAAATTAGAAACTATTGGGGTGATTTAAGCACTAATTTGTTTAAATTATTTATTTTATCGTTGTTTGATCAATAACTAACAAATTTTTATTATTCATATTTGTGTAAAGTATGCGCAGATATAATGATTATTGTAATCGCTTATATATTTATATTTACCTAGTATATATTTATCTTTAGATAATATATAAATATTGCACCATTAACATTCCAAATTTCTGTCCATTTATTGTTGTCCAAAGTATATTTAATTTAATCATAATTACATTAATTTAGATTATCTATTTCTCTCAGTGTGATTATTATTTTAAGATCCAACGACAGAAAACATCAATTGCATTTTTATAAAATTAAAGATTATTCTCGAAATGACTTGAAATTCATTATTTCGTTTTCGTTCTTTGGAACGAGGATAAATTCACTTGCCTTACATAAACCTATAAAAAGTTGCACTATTCGCCTAATGACATTTGATACAATAGATACGTATTTCAGCATCTTCAGTATTCTGTATAGTACATATTTATTGATATGATATGAAGGTCTATCTATTTATTTTATTTATAACGTTGTAGCATAGGTTGTGTAATGTTCTTTCTAATAAGTGTATTTTTCCGGAGGGAGGCGACTCATCTTCTCATACAAATTTTATGATTTTAATATTATTTGTTTTTATAGATAGTAAAATACTGTTACCTATGTAATTGTTAATTATAAATTTTATATTAGAAAAAAAAGTTTTAATTCAGAAAGTAAGTGGATTTAATACAGCGTATTGAGCAATGTAATTTAGTTTAAATAATATTATTGTAACTAACTTTTTGAAGTTTTTAAATGTATACAGTGATACCTTGACTTATGTGAACTCGTCGTTTTCTCTTCATTCTTACCACTCGCTTGAAGCTGATTAGACTACAAAACCTCATTTATTTGTCAATTTTATTACGTAATTGAATTTGAAAATTTGTAGTCCGACTTACGCGATTCTTTCCGGTTCAACATTTCAGGTAACTTCGGGGTGTTACTATATTATAAGTAACTTAACTAGAAATCAGGAACAAGACGTCGGCGTCGCAGAGAAATAAATTCTTTTTAAATCTGGATATTGTTATAAATTTATTCATTTGATCATACATAACAATATAATGTTAAGAACTGGTTTTGACATTAAAGTCACGATAAAAACACTTTTGCTGCAAACTAACACTTTAATTTAATTCCACAAACGTTCGATGCAACACACACGCAATTCTATTTACGATTATCATAATAGATAGGTAACTACCTAAAGAAAATTTCAAAGTGGTTTTTCTTTTTCATTCAAAAGTACTTCTGTTACAATCTTCTATCTATCTATCTATCTATCTATCTATCTGTCTATCTATCTATCTATCTATCTATACATATATCTATCTATCTATTTATATATTTATACATATATAAAAGGCAAAGTTGAATCTATGCCCGGAAAGACTAACCCACTACAACAGTAAAATCACTAGGGTGAAATTTAGCATAACTACAGGTTTTATTTATTAATTTAAGTGGTTTTATCATCTATATAAAAGGGTGAAGTATACAGGAATAAAAAAACAAAAAATGAATGTTGTAAGGTACAAAAAAAATTTAAATTGTTGATGTACTTATGCATAAAATTAATTTTACTTCATTAATGAAAGTTGATTAATATTTTTTCATCACGTAAAATTCACAAAACAATGACCGCAACACCCTTTAGTGAGACTCCAATACGTGATGAATGATGAGTCACACTCATGCATATACCAATATATAATTGTGGCATGCATAATTTTGCATGTGATTAAAACAAATGTAGCAAAAATTATGATTAATTGCTATAATAAACCGTTAATAAAAAAACGATTGAAAATTTGAAAGGGGAAATATATAATTTATCTCGTGTTTTAAAAATAAACCACGGTCATTATAGAGTAAAATGATTTTATCTAAAATAGTGGACAAGATTTGTAATACAGTAAAACCTCGACTATCCGTGTGCAGCATTTTAACATTGATCTTCTGTGGCTAGCCAGAACTGGCACGCATGGGACTAACCACAAACCGCGGGGCAGCCGTTGGTCTAAGAGAATCCCCAAGTTTATTTTTTGATAAACGGATCGCTAACTCCGCAGACAAATACAGCGTTCCGATGCGAGGCAAAAGCGTAAACGCAATGTTTTAATTATAAAACAACCTTTGTATTTGTTAATGATTAAAAATGAAACATTAGGTCTTTGGATTACCCGATTTCTCAATTATCCTGCAAAGGCTAGGTCCCGGTTGACCTGGATAATCGAGGTTGTACTGCATTTACAAATTAATGAAAAAATGTCGATTACAATTCCCAGAACACTCCTAATATCAATCCTTTTAATTTTCTCATCTTCTTTTCATAAATAAAATATTCAAAACTATAGAATATCGACAAACTTTATAGTAAACCAAAACACTCATTTCTAATTTTTAACAAATAATTAGTAGTTTTTATAATAACGACTGGTTGTTTTGTATTTAGAACATTGCAAAAATTGTCACTTCATGTGTCGTTCACATGAGATATAAACACATGTTATATTTTTTTTAAATGTAACCCAATGATAACTGGGTGCAAATAATACAAGTCGTTATTAATAAGTTAGTACGGATAAGCACAATGACTGTTTCAATGGGAAAACTTTTCACTAAAATGACTAATTCAATTTTTTACATTCGATTAAAAAACAGCAATTAACTTTTTACATACACCAAACAGTAACAAGATACAAACATACAATACGATTAACGATTTTAAATGCGGCCCAATACGCGTCAGTAAACTGGAAGTTCAACGAATTCACAAGGTGAAAATTGCGTACTTTTATTTTATTTTAGCGTATATCATTACTAAACATTATGTACTTTTTTACGTGGTAAAAATGAATTTGAACCTTTTTGTACAGTCTATTAAACATACAAAAATGTTAATACATCCTTACAATCGAAAGGTTTATATTTTTAATCTCGGCGTATGACTCACTTTTTAAACATTACATTAAAAGTTGGTTTTATACCAATATCTGCTTAGAATTTTTGAATTTACCATAATTATGTTTCGCAGAAATGGGAAACTTTTAAATTGTTTTAAACCTTGTCGGTTAACCGCCACAAATTATTTTAAATAGTAGGATAGAGAAATTCTCATTTCTGGCTTATCTACTTGTCTCTTTTGACAACGAATGCACTTTCTAAAATCTCCAAAATTACAAACTCCCTCATACTAACTACTGAACATTAAACCGAATTTTGAATTTGACTTTTCTGTTTACAGTAGTCCCAGTTATCCGGTTATGATTCTTTTCAACTGCTCTAAACGCATGGGCTTATTTACGTGAATACACTCTACTTTATTCCCACCCTAACTGCTCTCTTCCTACAGACAAAAATCAAAGAATCGGAAGTAAAGAATTTTACATTCAAAGCTTTTTGCTTCTGATCAAACAATATCATGGCAAAAAGGCGTTTTTAGGCCAGGATGAATCTATGTGGACCGACAAGTTTTTTGTTTCCCAATGCAAAAAAAAACTTTACAAATAGCCTCAAAGAAATTTATAGTAAAAAAAATCCGGAAATGTATTAATTAATGTTAATGAACACTATAGTGTTTCTAAAAATGATTTTACTGGATCTGGATATATCCAATACCACCCAGTGATTGTAAAAAGTGTTCATACACTAACAATAAATAAACTCGTGAAGAATCAAAGAGTTATGAAAATTTAAATGATAAAGATGGAAGTAAAAACAGATGGAAGCACGACGAATGTTGCAGGTACTAGTAAATACAGTCAAACCTGTGTAGAGGCCGAAAAAAATCCATCTTAATTAGGTTTCCGGCTGAACAAGTGGCATATCCTAAGACGATACGTAAATTCAGACAAATAAATTCCGTTATAGACGGGAATCCGGTTTATCCAGGTTTGACTGTTTTGCTTCAATTTTTTTATGAACATGTAATTAATTTGAAATTAAAAAACGAATATATAGATTCCATAAAGATCGGAATGATAAATTAAACTGAAAATAATTAAAAAATATTTAAAAAGGAAAATTACAAAATGCTTAAGTGTTCATTTACTAAAGCTTTCACCCCACGCCCAGAAATTTAGAAGAACTGAAAATATAATTAATGAATTCAATGTACTAGCTGTTTTGCAAAATTCTGTTAGCCGTTTTAAAGAATCTATTACTGAATTGGGGTAATTTGTGAGACCTAACATAGAGTCGATAAAAACTCCCATCCTACTTTAGAAATACATATGTATTTATTTTTTGTTTTGTAGTTTAAGTTAATAAATTTGTACAAGCTATTTAAAGTGTGTGCGATACCTTTTTCCGGACCCCGTTTACAGACTGATGAAAATAGGCGCATTTGCTTACCTGCATGTTATAGACGATTTCTAACGAAACACGATCAGACAACAAAAATCTATACGATTAACAATTTCGTAATAATTTCATCGTTAGGGTCTAAGTTTGATGCTTTAAAAGAAAAGTGTAAAAAATCTATTGAAACCAACTTTATTACCGATGGTAGAGTACCGTTTCTTGGCTCCGAGGAAAATTTATCAATGTCGCAACATCGCGAATCTCCTAGGAAACGATGCCAACAATAATTTACTTTCCAATGTCAGTTCTCTTGTCAAATTTGAACGATATAAATCAAATGTTCTAAAATGGAATACAATTTCAGTGAATATTTAGACATGTTGCTACGTTTGGGTGCAAGTGATAATAATGCATCGGAAACTGCTACAGAATATGCTAGAATGTCTCCACATCGACGTCATCCAGAAGCGTGAAGCAAAGATTAAGAGAAAATAGCCAACTAATGCCGATTTCTGTAAACCGTGGACGACCTCGTGAAGTTCTTAACCAGCGTTGGAGGAAGCAGTTGTGGAAACGAGCGATACTGCACCAGGACGAAGCATACGAGAGTTAGCGCGACAATCACTTTTTCATATTCTAAGATATTTAAGATTTTATGTTTCAATTTGCTCTGGAAATCACATTGTTTCGATTTTGAATGATCTGTTTTTACTAAATAACATTGTTAGGGGCCTTTTAAACGGAAATCAGTAAGTGCGATCGAAAGTTCATCCATTCTTATCACTTAAGGACTTTTTGCATAGAGCGCTTCAATTACCGTTTGTTGTGTATTATTGTGTAATTACATTAAATTCTTTTGAAATAAAAAAAGTTGTCAACATGACAGTTTTTTATCTTATGCAAGTGACAGTATCTGTCAGTGTTGGTGGCTTAGATACAAGAAGTAGGCGTACCTGAATGTAATTCTTTAGAAACAGTAATATGTGCAGTATTGCCACGTTGTGCTCTTAGACAAACTGTTTAAATTTTAAGCAGAATCTACTTAGACCACTTTTGTGGCGATTTCCAAGATGCTTCAACAGAAAACATTGTTCCTATATCAACCACATGCGCCTTTTTTCATCACCATATAGCATCAGGAAGTATCAATTTTTGGATGTCATACAACAAACTGAAAGCGGTCTTTTTAAAAGCAGTATAAAAGTGTCATTTTTATTAAAATAACGGGACACTCAGATCATAGTAAAAAAAGATGGCACTATCCCGTTCAAAACGAAACGTAAGATGCCTTCCATAAATGATGTCACAGGTTTAGGCGGGGGGGGGGGTCAGAATTGTGACAATCCGTGACAGGGATTGTCAGAATTGTGACAATCCGTGACAGGGATTCTTTTTAAAAACGTGACATTACAAAGGGTATTTTTGAAAAAGTAAAATTTTAGCAACTGTTGATAAATGACAAATAAAAATTCAAGGGTTTACGTATTAATTATTGACAAGATTTCAGAAATTGAAAAATGTTTTATTTGTTACTCTTGAAAAACAATTTTGCTGTTTTATTGTAGTTGGAGATACTCAGAAATAGTTTTCAAGTACGCACAGATTTGTGTCAGACATAAATTCTTTTTTTATTAAAATGTTCAAATGTCAAAAAATAACATAAGAATAATAAAAAAATACCATAAACTTTTCTTGATAAATGAAAATAATTTTGCTTCTGTGACGTGATTCACGTCAAGGGGGGTGGTGTGTGGCACAGTGTGACACCTTATGACATGGGCATGGGATGGGGTTCAAATTTAACGTAAAACCTGTGACATCATTTATGTAAACCGTCTATGGCCAACCTAGTTATAACTTAAAAATAAACTTAAGAAACAAACAATAAATTACAATGCTTTGCACACACCTCAAAAAACAAATTACCGCCTTTTCATTTTGTACTACATATTTTCATCACAATTTTGTAGGAAGTTTAAATATTACTGTTTTATGTACACACTAAAATTTTACAACTTACTAACTTAAGGATAATAAACGTTAGGTAACAAATTTGAATATGGTTTGCTTATTTTAGTTGATATCAAAGCTTGACATAAAAACACTATTGGGAATGTTGCAGTAATAATATTAATTAATATATTAATTATGCAGCTAACATGCAATAAATAATATAACAGTAGTTTAAGATGCGCAAAATGAGGATTGCAGTGCGCTTTCTATTCTTTTGTGCTTTATCATCTTCACGATAATTACCTAGATTGAATACTCGATAAACGACAGCAGCATTCTGCATTTAACATTTTCTCCAAAGCGAGTACACGAGTGCGATATGTGATAGTGGGTCTCCGGAGCAAGGACCTTATTCAGAGTTGCCTAGCAACGGAACTCTGCGCCCCGGAGCAGCTGAAGTCATAGCAACGGCCCGGGCTTTTGATCCATTTCACCAAAGTCGTTTTCTTACATTGCATTGCATTAGTCCGAATTTAAAACGAAATAATATTAAACAAAGTTTAAAATGAAAATGTTCAATACTTTCAGTTACCAACTTGGGAAAAAGTTCTTCATTCATTCAACGTCTCATCCTAATTTCATTCTTTATTTTATGGCAACTAAAATATGCATCATAAACCACGTCGGGCGGGTTACGCTTTTTATGCATATGAATTTCCATAATTAAAGGCCTTCGTCCATTATGGCTTGTAGTAAGAATATAGTATGCATTGGAATTTTCGCTCGTAATAAGTTCACTATCACGTGCGCTTGTTTTGATGCAGCTAAATATTAAAATATTGCATCTCTATTATTTTACGGTATTACGGCTCATTATTTTATTTTATTATTTTCATTACTGTTTGGAATTTCAATGAAATTATTTACATTCGAACTTTTACACAGTAATCGCCGAATCCTAATGTTTCCAGTAGCAGATACAGTAGGCGTTAAGTTATATCAACGCTCCGTTATATAAATTATTTACTGTAGTGAGCAACACACTAAGTTCTATAGAGTTTCTATAGGGCTTTCCGTTGAATATACACTCTAATTGTTGCAAAATATCACAGAACAGAACATTGTGGCCACATGGCAACTTCTACCTAGAGAATGCGTGAACTTGGCATTCTGAATGTTTTCTGTTGAGTTCATATATGTAATACAATTTGTACTAGTTTTTGAATAGCTACCGAATTCAAGTTCTGGTTATAACGCCATATCATCAAAATTATTTAAAAATTAAAAGAACATTTTAAGTCTAAAGTGATGAAGATGTGATAAGTGGAGATCATCCAAATAATACAAAAATAATTGAAATAGGTTTATCTAGGTTGTATACACATTTCATAAGACTGCTGCTATTTGGAACTAATGAAATATTTTAAATTTTTGAGTAATTGCAAAAATGCAGCGAAGAGGTATTGCAAGATAAAGTAAAGTTGAGGGCATGGCATAAAATCAATACAAGAATGATTAATGACTACTTTCCATTCTGAGTTTAATCGTAATTTTTTATACTTTAATTTAATTATAAGTTAAATTTTATTGCTTATGCCTTAGTGTTAGTTATTCGCAGTATATACTGTTATTTTAGTTACCTTCAAGAAATTGAACCAAAATTGTGTTGAAATGTGTGTAATTTCTAACTTACTAACTTTTTAAATATAGGTACGCAGAAATTTTTTAAAGTTTCATTAATGGTTGCAAAATTTTATTCCATAACTTCCCTCAACACTTCAGGTGTTATCTGGATATATTATTTTTCAAGATCTCCAGAAACCGTGGCTCGAGGTAGCAGCCTGAGTAAAATAGTTTGGAACGGTCATATCAGACGACCGTGCTAACCGCAGCAAATCGTCAAAAGTGTCCCTCAATAAATTTTTAATTTCAAGCGCTGTGAATGAGATGGTACATACCATCATATTGGAATCACATGTGTTCCAACTCCATCCCATCAAACTGATCTATCAAAAAGTCACTCGTCAGTGGTAGTTACCGGATAGAGCCCAATCACTTTTTCAGCATAAGCACTGAACTAAACGGTAATTTTGAGGAAGATGTAAAGGTGTCTAGTGAATGATGTGGAAGTTTTCAGTGCCCCAAAAGTAATAATTTTGTTTAGCTACATTCAAATGCAAATGCGCCTCGTCACTCGTAATGAAAAACCATCAACTTTTTATTAACGCTGGAGGAAGGTATCATTTCATATACTTAATGAAACAAAATTTCGCACACATTAATAAAAAATATAGAAAAAAAAAAGTTTCTTCATATGTTTCTAAATTTACAGTAATTTTAAATTAGGTTGTCCTTTTTGCGCCACCATCTATTATACTTGTATGTACCAAAATGTGTTTATTTGTCGATGTATTTCGGAGACAGGCGGTAGAAATTTGAGTTTTAACCTCAACTTTTCATGGAAAACTCGAATTGAGAAGTTTCATATCCCCCCCCCCATCAAAGCGATTAAGAATATCACGATTTCAATTTTGCCAACCATTTCTTTATAAGTCTCGAAGAACAATAAGAAACTGCCATATTTAAAACTTATAAAAATGGTAAAACTAAGCAAAATAGAAATATTTTCTTTATTGAAATAACATTTTAGTTGATAATATATATACAAAATCAAACTAAAAAGGTGGAGTTAATTTTTTTTACACCTGTAGACTTTAAGCCCCAAAAATTGTTGCTTCAATGTACACAGAATAAATTGATTCTAAATTCGTGGAATGAACGTTTGAACTGATTATTTACAATAGAGCACAAATCTCATCTCGTTTTTACAGTCGCATAGGGTAATTTTAAACAGACAACAGCAATAAAAATTTTGCCTCTTATATGATAATTAATTATGATATAACATTAGATTTAATTTAATGCAATGTGAAGTGTATTGAATAAAAAGGGTGTCAGTGACTACATTCCGGGATTCTTTTGGTATCCGGGGTCATCCTACAGGGTCACTAAAGCAATAAAATTTGAAACAATCTATGTGTGTTTACTCAAAATTGAAAGTCATAAATAACATGAGCAACAAAATTTTTTTGTAAAACTTAAAATTTTAAAATTCATCCATAAATTATTCCAATGATAATACACAAATTTTGAGATTTTTGCGTATTTACTAACAATAAATGCTTAATTTTTACTTCATCATAACGGTATTTGACAATCTTGTTTTTGTACACAAGAAAGAATGGAATACATCTTTTAAGACCCCTCAGAATAGTTGTATGTGTCCGGTCCAACATTGTATGTATTGCTTGTTGATATTAAAGGTCGCAGAATGATGATTTATGGTTAGGGAAAAAATTCTAAAACGGTATACAAAAATTGTTCACTGAAATGAATATCTTTTGATTGACGGTTTGCATTTTGTTGGTAGTAACTTTGCCAAACTGCATAATTGCAAACTTTCGAAAACACGTTGTCAAAAATCGTGACATATTTTTATTTCAATATTGAAATCGGGAATTACATAGCTGGAAGTACTTCCCTCTAACCTCAGATATGTTTTAAATAGACATTTATAAATAAAATTTTTTAAAATATTGAAAAAAAGCAATTTAGAATTTCACATTTCATTTACTAGGTTAATCGCTGAGATTGTGTGTTAATGGTAGATGTGTTTTTAATTATCACGGTTATTCTTGCAAAACTTGAAAAGTAATTAATCACAATTTTCATCAATGAAAGAAACCATTTCTGTTGAATAGCATCTTTGTAAACAACTTATTTTATTGCTCTTTTTTATACAATAAGCAGAATTATTCTTTGTACTACTTGTAAAATCCCAAAGAAAATTTTGAATTCATGCCTATTGTAATAGCAAAAATTAGGAAGGCATTCTATGGAAAAATACCTATTTCACAAACTAAACATTTGTTAATTTTGCATTCACCACAGGCCCGACTAATCTTTTCAGTACAATATGCTATTTCCACATTAATTCATTATCTATTGTAATTACGCAGCTTTTGACATTCCATTCACGGCCAACTAACCTGGATAGTACGCAACCATTTATACATCATACATTTTTTTCATTATCTTCACAATCAGTTCATACATTAATATCAACCATTCATTTTCAACTACATTCCATTAATTATAAATAGCAACTCGACTTCCGGTTGACAACCAGCACAAAACTCTGAACGATTTAGTTCTTGTTATTTTGGCGACATTATTCAATGCGTTTAAAACAGAATGTTAATAATTTTCAGTTTTAAAAAATAAATTTACAATGCCGTTATTCTGAACCTCGGATTAGTAGGAAATTGAAAATTTATTCATCTTTACGACATAACTACTTTTCCATTTATTTTCAAAAAAAAACCTTTATCTTCAGAATGTTAAAAGCACCCTTATAAAGTATTTCCGATTAAATTAAAAAATATTTTTATTGAAATCGGTACCTATCGAACTATTGACAATCTACGCTTTTCCTACCGCTCTACCTATGGATAGATGCTATTGTAACGAAACATTTTTTGTTAATTGAAAATGTATTTAATAAAATAATAATTAGAAGATATATGACCCACAATGAATGACATTTTTAGATTATTGGATCTATTAGCCAACTATAATATCTGCATTTAATAACAAATGTTTAATAATAATGTACCAAGAAAAAAGATACTGCAACAAAAATACAATTTAAAAGTTGTAAATAATTATAACAAATTAATTTTATCTACGATCATGACAGAATACGTTCGTTTCAGATGCAAAATTACATGTCTCTCACGGACCGCCAAAAAAAGCAGTGCGCAGCTTGGGATGTTCTGTGTGGCGTCAAAATCTGGCACTGATAACTGCACAACATTTTGCTTTATTAACGGTTAGAAAATTTTATTCTTCACATAACCTTTACTAAAGAAACCATACGCTCGCTTAAACTGTGTATTCTGCATCCCTTTCGTCTGATCTACAGCAAAATTGAAATTTTGTAATTTTTCTAATGATTTTCGACACATAATTTCAAAATTAAAACGAGTCAGTAAGCCATGCGAATTCATGAAATTTATTGACTGTTAATTTAATAATCTCAAGATGTCCAGTGCAATTCGCATGTATTAACTATTTCTTTTGAAAACTTCCATTGACATTATTTATGACATACTTATCTTTTAATATTCGTTTTTTTTAATGTATGTTGCACATCACAAATGCAACGACATGATTGAATATTAAATCTGTACCAGAAAAGCAGAACGATGTATGTCCAAAAGTTACAGCGTTCAGAAAATGCCAATTAGTGACTTGATATCTTTGGTGTTGCCTTCAAATACTTCTTGGAGATACATCATAATGCAACACAAATTCTAAGTATGGACATAATTCACCCTGTAATGTGTAGATGGGACATACTTTAAACCATTAGTGCATAATGCATCTTATAATAGACGCCTACATTTTGTTTTTATGGGTCAGAATTGCAATGCATATGTCGGCGGCGAATTGTAAAATCAGTCGTTTTATAAAACGCCTAGTCGTTTTCTAAATGACTGGGCAGATTGTAAAATTGGTTAGGTCAAGTTGGTCAGGTTAGGTTTTATAAGGTTTGACTCGGGTTAGATATTTTCCACGCGGGTTTTCAAAGTTTTGACAAACTGCTGAACTATTCAAAACGCTACTTATTGCTCAGAATCCGTGGAAATTTCGCCCGAGTCATCAACGGTCGTTTTACAATACGCCTGACTCATTCTACGCATATTGTACAAATAATCGTGCGTATGATCATTTTACAATAAAAACGCCTAAAATTTTCAGTCAACTTTTACGAAATGACTGATTTCACAATTCGCCGCCGACACATACACATTCCAACGGCTTTGATCATTTCAAAAAAATATGACTTTATGCCCTAATGGGTTAACCGATAAATCAAAATTTCGTTGTTGAAAAAAGTGGACTACATCGTTCTGCTTCTCTGATACAGACAGGTTTATTTTAATTATTAAGAACATATAAACCTTATGTTAACCTGAACGTATCATAAATTTTACGACCTCTAATCTTAACAAAAAAATTCCTTAAATTTCAATATTTGCATCAACCAAAACAGTTTTTTATTTATTTACCAGTTTTTATTCCAATTTGTTTACGACCAATAATAATACTGTTTATGCGACATAAAATTTTTATGTAAATTCTTACAACGTGAATTAGTTCAATTTACATGTCAAAACATACTACGAAACGTAGGTATGACAAATATCTGTTTTTTATATTTTAAGTATATAAAATTTGGGTACCCTCACATAATTAACAGTTTCGATTTTCGGGGTGGAGACAAAACTCGGCGCACCCTGTACATAATCTTGAAACAATACAATCCTGAAGTATATATTTATATTATTATTGCTGTATATACTTGAGTACTTATTAAAAATATATTAAGCATTGAAATTCAAGTTCGCATGCACTGACGTTTGTACACAACTGCAACTAAGAAGTAGAATAAATTGGATTTTCTCTATAAAGACTATAGGGACCGCGAGCAAACAGAAGGTGACGCCTTCGTTCGGGCCACTGGAAAGTATTTACATATAAACAGTGGCACATACTTTGCATATGATAGTGAATATTATATTGTACTGTGTGTTGTGTGCGTAATTTTCACTTTCAAAATACTTTAATTTGCACTGTATTATATCGATACCCCAGTTCTATAGTGTAGCAACTCAAAAAAGTAATTTTTGAGTTACGAACGCCATTCAAAAGCAAAAAGTATATTTTATTTCATTCAAAAGAGTAACAACTCGAACTTTCAAAATTCGTTTGTAGATGACCCAGAAAACGAAATTTTGTGTAAAGTACAATAGTGTAACAACTTATTTTTTTTTGGAAATTTTCAAAAATATAAATGTTATTAAGTCAATCATAAAGTAATAATTAAGTATATCAATTAATATCCGTAAATTTCTTAGCACAAGAAAGTTGTAGTAAAGTCAAGAAAAATATTAATTTTCTTTAAATGCGATTATCTCAAAACTTGAATTTTTGACTTTTACATATCGCTTGTGTGGTATTTCTCTCTTTATTTAGCTACAGCAAAAATTGTCTCATGAGGTTTTATGATTTAAAATGGATAAACATGCCTTACCTCTACATCAACCCTATTGGGGGGTACATAAACACTAGTTTGTCTTATAACACTGGCTTTTATCGTTCGGTCACATTGACTACATGACCAGCAGATAACAACGCTAAACCTTTCTTTTCGGAGGCTATTGACCGATGATTAAAGTTGATGGACACAAAACCAAAGTATATTTCATTTTCCATTGAAAAATACACGGGGTACATAACAGTAGTAAATACAAACACCGCAAAACTATTTCACAGCTATTACACCCCCACGTGTTTCTACCCAGTGGTTATGTGCAAGTAGTTTACCTGAGGTTTGTAAAGAGCGCTGTATTTAAAATGTGCGCGGTTCTTATATTGCGCATGAAAGGGTTCTTCCGTCATAAACGTTATTTGCATGCCAAATCAAGTTTCACAAGTCACATTAATACTTTTCGAATTATGTTCGATCCTATTACAGAACAGTCACTGCATACATTTTGATGTTCGTATTATTGAATAGTTTACTGTAATTTCATTTTGATGAGAAAATTGTATTTAATTTAATGAACTCAAATAGTTAGGGCACTAATCTCTTCATCTGGAACAAGGTGTTTATGACTCAAATCAGTTCAATAAAGCACAAATATGGTTATCGTCTGCAAACTTATGTGCCAACTTATAATATTGTGTTCATTTTTTAAGTTTAAACTTGGTCATTTACAAAACAAAATTTGTTAATATAATAAATGCCAAATTAAATAATAATAGCGTGCAATCATTTTAAATATTTTCTACCCTACATAAAAGTTAGTACTTAGTATACAGTAAATGTAAACAGGAATTAATTGATTCACCCTGAACAAACAAAGATCATGTATGCACTTAATGTTACTGGATTATAAATAGGCTTACCTCTTAATAAATTTGCTTAAACAAATAACTTCCATGTACAAGGCTGTTTTAATGCAAGTTAATCATACAGAATTGCGTTTAATTTTTTATATATAGCAGCATTCGTGCCTTGGCAACCTTATTTAATAAACAAACCTAAACTACAATTAGCATTTCAACATTAACTTGCTTGTAAATCAGCCGGTATAAATAAAGTCTATCAACTTTTCCGCTTTCAAGGATATTTAGAAGGAGACGCCACCCCCTACCAAGAGAAATTTTGAATGAGGTGTGAAAGGATTAAAACAAAAGAATTTTGCCGAGTTATCTAAATCTAAAGTTTTCTAAGCGATATCTCAAAAACTCGGAAGAATCTCAAAATTTCATATTTAATAAGTAATCTAGTTAGGTTAAACGGAGGTGCATTTTGCAGTTTTTAAGTTCAAAGTTTTTCTTTAACGAATTAATTCCTTCACAAAAGCTTGTTTAATAGTATATTATGCAATGAGCATTTAATAATAGCTATTAAGACACGAGTATGAGAATTACGACACTCACATTCGAGCCGTTGGAATATTTTCCGATTGGAATCATTCCACTGAGATATTTTCGGAAAGGTACAACGGAGTTGTATTCTCGAAAGTTGTGGGAACAGTTTTCAGTGGAATACATTTATTAGTCGTTGATAGATTCACATGAATTTACCGAACTAGTCAATCAGTCTCGTACGTTTAAATTTAAATATGGTCTACCCGTTGCAAAATTCTCGGAAAAGCTCAAAATTTCATGTGGTAGTAATAAAAAATGTTCCAAAACGTTGCACGAAACAAGTTTGCGTTAGTTACTTACCGAAGATAATTAATTATTACAAATTCCACTGGCGACGATCATGTGAATATTTTGTGGTGGAAGCAATCCAACAACTCAATTCGAGAATATGTGTTTCGCATTCTTGTGGGAAAATACGTCACTTTCGTTTAGAAATGCAATTCCATCCAATTCGAGAATCGACCACCTGTACTCCAAATTCAAACGAAAGCCACTATCTGCTATTCGCCGAGCTCTAAACTGCTATATCTAAGTCATGTCTAGGAATTCGATCCATACACTATTCGTTATAATTTGTTAAAAAAACAATGAATTTTAAAAAAATGATTATATGCAAATATTTATACGGAAACTTCTACTTTGTTATACGGGGTATAAAATTTATTAAAAACATCGAGATGCGTATGACAATAAAATGTGGAATGAGCTTATAATATTAATAAAACAATATGATATTTCAATGTTATGGTAGTCATGCCATTTATACGGAATTAGAATGTAAATATTATAATTTATTTTAATCTTCTCATTACGGTGAAATGTAAAACTAAATATTTATTGAAATAGTTCCTATAACAAAGCTAAAAGGTCGAGTAGTATTTATAATAGCTCCAAAATTTGAACTGCTACAATATATATTTATGTAATAAAATAATAATACTAAAAATAACAAATATTTCGTAATTAATGTTGTCATTATTTTTTTTTTTTTTTTTTATGAAGATCAATAAACTTGTGCGTATTTTATTGATTAAACTTTAGTGAAACGCCAGTTAGATTAATTATTAAGCGCGATCGACTTCAAACTGCCAAGACTAAAAGAATTATGGATAATTATATATCTTTTATACTACAATAATATATTAATTATATTAATTAAAGATGATTCACAAATGTTTACTTATAATTATTACGTATCAAACTTGTTTCAAGTAATTAGTCTAATAAGTGGGCATACAAATTTGATTTGCAACTTTTAGGTGCATAGTAGTTAATGAATTTATTTGAAGGAATATTCAAATACATTTGTAATAAAGGTTGCTTCTGAATACAGGAAATCAAATAGGTATCTTGTAACAGAGAAAGTATCAGATATTTTGGAATCTACAACAAAAATCTCGAACAAAACTTGTTGAAGCGCAACAATGTTCAGTTTGTCCTCATCAAAAGGATTCTACAACTGAGAAGTAGGAAAATTATTTATACAGGATAACAGCATCGACTTTGCAGCACTGGTAAAACTCACAAGTGCATTTATGTAAACCATTATTACGCTAGCGTTTCCCAAACATTTACTACAATGAAACATTTCATAAATCCTATAATTTTACCGAGACAAAGGTGTTCTGTTAAAACTAAGGAATCATTTTGTACAGTAAATATATATAAAACAATAAATAAAATAAGTAAGTAATCCTTCAGCATTAACCCGGAGCACTTCTTCACTTTTCGTATGAGACAGTTTAAAAATAGCTGCTTTATATACAATATGATACACAAACACACAAAATGTTAATGCGTTGTATAAATCATTGTACAACACATGAAGATTAGGTAATATAACTCACTCCAAAAAATAATCCCAAATTAGCTGAGTTATATTTGCCCAATACTACTTGTATAGTAAATAAGTACATATTAAGCTTTTTAATAATGCCCCTCTGTAACGGTTGTGTCAACGGCATTGATTAGGAATGAATCAACTGTACACATGTTATTTTGAAGAGTGCAATACTTCTTTTTCTGTTTTGTTTTGCATTTGATAATAAATTTTCATAACTATGAACTAGTACAGGGCGGTCAAAAATATGTTATCTGGGTGGTCACGGAGTAAGCTACTTATACAATAAGTGTTTAACATTATATTTCAATAATAATGCGCACTCATTAACATTATTGACACCATTTCACTGCATATAGCAATCTGTAATAATTTTGATGAATAGGAATTTACGTTGTAATAAACAATGACATTTGTTTCTTAAGTTAGATAGTTGAATTCATAATTTTATTAAAGAGTTACTGATATGATCATCTCGTTTTATTGTAGAATAAAATAAATATATCTTGCGAATGTTGTTTTTATTAAAATATTGATTAGGTATGACAAACCCCACCGTATTATTTAAGGGCTGTATTTTTGTATGGCAGCGCATGCCCTTATATGTGTACGTAACATGTGACAAGTTAATTGAATTTAGTTGAGAATTAATACTGTCTTATACGGCCCAGACTGGTTTCCATTTGATTCTTACCTTTCTTGGGTTACTCAAGAAGCAGTTTTCGGCGGACAAGAGCATAAAAAGTTATTGAAAAATGGTTGAGAAATATAAAATTATAAAGTATCTAACCCTTTCATTAACAGCTAAATGTAATCATAAACAACAAAAATAACGCTGTATACAACGAAATTTTCGTCACCTAATTTCATTACTATTGCTGAAAATAAATCATCACTAGCAAAGAGATCCCAATTCTGCCTTATGCGTTGAGTTCCCAATCGGACACAATGCAAGTTCGACTGTTGAAAAACTTTGCTCTGCAATGACTGCAGAAAGAATAACAGTTAAAAGTTATTAAAAATAATTTCTGTCTGGGAATTTCGACATTGAAAAGTTATCGAAGACTAATGGTCGTCAAGTGATATTAGGGCCAGTTGTATAAAACTTGGTTAACTGGACGTTTAACTAAACGCTATTTAACTAGTAAACCACGGTTAGTTGAACTTGCGTTGTACATTATCAGTCAATTTACAACGTAAATAAATTGCGTAACACTGACAGTGGCTAAAGTGTTCACAAGGATTAAGTCGAAAATGAGTAGCACAAATTACAGATGGTCAAAATTTTTGACAAAGTAAAACATGATATCTACCTACCTCATTATCATTGAATAACATGTGTTATTAATATTGTTCCAAAATGAAAAATATATCTTTGTTATCAATCACAAATATAAAATTAGATGGAGGTATTTAATTCATGTCATTACCGTTTCATAGTAGTCAAACCTGTTTATGACGGAACTCTTTTTCAGTCTCGATATACGTTACTGGATAAGTCGAAAAGCTGACTATTACGGATTTTTTCAGCCCTAAACAGTTTCGTCTTATACAGGTTTGACTGTATTTATATTAGGTAAGATTTAAATGCGCTTACGATAAAATTAATCAAATATAATACAACCAAGTCAAATCGCTCGAAAATGACATCCGGCCAGCATTTATGTTGGAAGACACATTTATCCACACGATAACTTACATATTGATAACGTAAAGAATGCGGGCGCAGATAACCTTTCGGATAATTTATTTAACTAGTTGAATATTTCAATGTACATGCATTAATAGCAGACTTGTCTTATATAGACAATTAAGCTTTCACAGACACACATTTCTTAATTTAGATGGAAGTAAAGCATATTAACAGTTTTAATTAGCGTTTCCTGAATTTGCAATATCTCATTTAAACAGTTCCTTCTGAACTGTTTTATTTTATAAAAAAATACTTAAATTACAGGAAACTATAAAAAAGTAAATATTTTTAAGTTAGTTTTTTAATATTATAATTCAACTGACGAATAATAATATTTGCAATACTTACATGCGGAGTTAATTCTAACAGCTGCGATGTAAAATTGATGTCATAATTTGTCTTACCTGAAAAAAATACAATAATTAATTAATTACATTTAACAAATTTATAAATACAAATATCATTAGATAGCAAGTTTAATCACCAAAGAACCGTCAAAAAATTCGAGTTAGGAAAACTTCGAAATACAAAAACTACGTTAAAACATTATTTGCATATTTACAAGACACGTTAGCTTTTAACTTGAGTTGTGGAAGTGCGAGTTAGAAAAGTTTCGATTTTAACCAGAAGTACCAGTAGCATAATGCGACACATCTAAATGTGATCGTAATGCTTTCATAACTTCCTGTCATTGTTTACAGTTACCTTTTTTTGAGATAAGATTTTAGCAATTTTCAATTCCACATTATGCTGTAGTAGAATTAACCATTACAACAGAGTTAGATACTTTTTAAAACTTCGGTAAAATTAATAGTTTTGGAGAAAAGTAATTTTGAAGTTGCTGTTCTTGAATTATCTGCATAAGAATCATAAACGTTTATTTTCAAAGAAGTTTGTGTATGTATATTCAAGTCACACAACTTTGTTTTCATCCTTGGAGAAAATATAATTCTGTATCATGATGTGAAATCCAAAACGCCTAAATCTTATCTGTAAAAAGGTTAACTAAATTAAACAATAACCGGAAGCGGAATAATCCGTGTTCTAATGAAGAAATCATTCTATTGTTATTGAAAATCAAATTCCAACAAAGTGCAGGGTGTCTGTCTATAAATGGCTGCAATTCCAGGTGGCCATGAATTAGTTACTTTAGAGATAAAAGTTTGAACTAAGATTTCTAAGCAGTTGCGAAAATTAACTTTTACCTACGCTTATTGTATTCGCTTGGGTACGATAACCAACTGACAAAATTAAACAGAAGATGAAAATTTCGAGTATTGGAATCAATTTATTATAAAATATTATTACGTTGGTACAATCTATATTTATCTGTATTTTGTGTTTCGATTTGTAAAATTAAGTTTAGAAGAAAAGGTCAATTTAGTACGAACTTTAGGTCATAGAAAGTTTAACGTTTTTCTGCAAGTGCAATTATTGTAGTTGATAACATTGTCCGTTAATATAACAACCCAATTCTACTGCATTTGCACTTTGTTGAAACCGACATTTTTATTAGAAACGCCCTGATTTCTAAAATAGACATTTGAGAAAGAGTTGAATATTTGAGGTTGACTAGTCCAAATCATTATCGGTGTTTTTCCTGGCCCACTAAATTGCCGACACAAATTCCATATTAAAACAATGGCTTATATGAATATAAAGTGAATATAATTTTGGAAGATGAAAAGTTCTTGTAATTTAGTTTAAATCGCAAAAGTATATCATTAGATATTATGAAATGACAGCATTTTCTTTGAATTTAATAAGAAGGTCCATTTAATAAATTATAAAACTCTCATTCTAAAAATTTGAAATAAATACTGGACGATAACTTATTACAATGAAACGAATTTCAATAAAAAAATCGCTACTTTGTTGCCAGCAGACTTCATCCACAGACTCACTGAATAAAAAATAAATAAACGAGATTACAAACTCTAAAGTAATTTATTTTCGCTGTCAAAAAGAAGAAATAACCGGATGTAGACGTCATCTCCATTTTCTCATTTTCCGATGAATACATTCTCTTTTTTCCCAATTTTAACGACTGAGAACTTAAACTGAAAGTTTGTTTATGAAAATTACTAACAAAAATGTAACGAGGTCGGCGGAGTCGCAAAAAAATTCAGGAAAATCCTTGTAATGAAAACTTCTTTTGACAAATATGAATCGTAAATTACTAACCGCACCCCTCCAGGTGATAAAAAAGAATTTTAATAGCTAAACTTTCCAGATAATTTCCATTCAAAGCTGAAACAATACCGAAATTCTTTGTAGATCTTCCATTAAATATTCTCATAATAAACTCTGCTATTTCCATGGATTCATTGGTTAACGTCATCTAAACTCGACTAAATCTTTCATTTCTAATATAGATTACTAAACAGTGTTGATTAATCATTACATAACATCATGTACATACAACACAGCTTTAGCATTTACTTAAAAGGTTTTCATTTCAAAGTCACTGTCACAGCGAATGAATCACATGTCAAGGATAGGAGTATGTGGGAACTATTAGACAGTAAAAATATTTTTTTTGCGCAAATCTGTAGTTACTAATATAAAATACGGCGAATGAATGTGTCTCTTAAATATTGTTATTGCATTTCGGGTTCTTTACAAGTTAAAAATATAACCTTACATTTTATAATAACCTTCTTTGAAAAATTATACTCCTATGTATTTTTTTTTTATTGTTAAGTACAATTCAAAGTGTTAGCAACTAAACGATTTCATTCATTTATTAAGTCCATTGGATGCTTCATATTCTCTTGTTAGCTTTTACTACTATTATTTAGACAGTTCGTAGGTACTCGTTTAATCCATCGATATGCGTTTAATAGAAAACTCATATCAACCTTTCAACCTTCTCAGTAACTTAATTATTAATTTTAGGTATCTAGCGTTTTAATTAAGCAAAAATAGTTATTTTTATGTTCTGAAGAGGAAAGTAATTTTGTCAGAAATAAAATTACAACATTCACACAAAGTAAAAATACAGATTGTACACAAAAGAACGTGGGTCGGGGTAATCTATGAAATTTAAGTACTTATTAATTTTGTCGCTTTTTTAATTCGAATAATATAAAAATGATCACTTGGAATATGTACTATTAGAGCAAAAGCAGCGTTTAATAAGAAAAAAATCTCCGAACATTGAATAAAATATTGGCAAATAAGAATATCTACAATTTTTGCAATTATGTTTCGAGCATAGCACTGAAAGGTAGTGAAAAGGAAAAAAATACACGCGTTTGAACGGATGTTAAGAATTAAACGGTATAGTCGGTAGTGACCAACTACGATGATACCCTTCACCGAAAATCAGAGAGGTGTGGACATTTTGGGAGTGTTAACACAAAATCTATACAAGCAAATTTAGCATCTTTCTCTGTTTTTGCAATTTCTGTAGCATACTTCTGAGACTAGAAAAAAGAAAATTAAATTGGGGGGTAGGGCTAGCGACCAATTTTATAGGTGTTTTCCTTGTATTCTTGGCAATGTGTACCAAGTTTCAGCTCACTCGGGTTTTTATTAAATTTGGCGGATGCAGTGGAGGGATTTCAGACAATTTTGACAGGTGACTTCCTTGTATTCTTCGAAATATGTGCACCAAATTTCAAAACTCTCAGAGTTTTAGTTTTGGACAGGCAGACAGAGATGACTTAATCGATTCAGATTTTGATTCTGAGAAATAATATATGTATATACTTTATCATACCGGAGAGGTTTTTTTTTAGTGTTACAAACGTATGAACAAACGTATAATACCCTCACGGTGTAGGGTATAAAAAGGTAGACTCAAACAACAGACTCTTTTAATTATCAATTATGCACATAAATATAATATTTCGCTTAACGTGTTTTTTTTTTTGCTTTTTCGATTTTCCGGTAACCTTTTCCCTGTTTTACTGTATTTCACTTTTTTAATGTTGGGTTGTTTGAAACAGCCTTATCGTGTAATTGTACGTAATATTTAATTACAAGTATTATACTGAGACAACAAACAAATCGATCGTTAAAAATTGCGAGGCTAAAGTAAAACACACGAGACAAGAAGCCTTGTACGAACAATTTAAATAAAAGCTTTAGCAAGTTGCTCTTGAATATGATTTAGAACCACTGTAGCATGTATCCTTTTACGTTTAATTCGATTCGTGTTC
The DNA here is from genome assembly GCA_949768715.1 of Dascillus cervinus. Lineage (NCBI taxonomy): Eukaryota > Metazoa > Arthropoda > Insecta > Coleoptera > Dascillidae > Dascillus > Dascillus cervinus. The sequence continues at coordinate 21,687,961 of OX458317.1, forward strand.
AATCGGTAGCATGAAGTGACAAAAATACTGCTTGAGGTTAATTCGATCACGGGTTAAAATACTGCGTATATTATACGCAACTTACAGTCATATTAGCTAACGCCAACTTAATATTATAATTTAATATAATCAAGCAATTTAATATGACTGCAATGCAAGGTAAAAGAAAAATTCATAAGTGATCGTATAAATATTTACATTAATATCTGTATCAATTTACATGTTACATGCTTTGAATAAATTAGAAATAAAAAACATCTATTTAACTATGTTCAGCATTCTATCGATTCTGTATTATTAGAATAACACTTCATCGTTTTTGTTTACAAAGATTCGAATTTTTATTATAAACCGTATAATTAACTTTTGCAGTAAAGAATTGAGCCTAAACTGATTTTGTAAATCCTGCAACGTAAAGAAGGCGAATAAAACAGATAAAAGTTATTATGATTCTGTGTGACTAGATCAGAGACAATTGCAGTGCAATCGTAAACAATTCACGTTCTCACAACAAGTAGTAACTTACTACCAGTCTACATTACTACCAGACATACAAGGTCGCAGTGGGCGATGATATGTTGTGATTTGGAGGACAGCTAAGTACCAACAGAATATGGATGATCGAAAACTTGAAATTTAGCTTCCCAATAAAACTGATAGCGGCATTTTTCAACTTTATACCATGTCGAAAGTAACTGTCATCGAATAAAACATTATACCAACATAAATATAAAAAAGATAAAATTCATAGCCTTTTAGTTTAAAAGTTTTCGATCGCACTGTACTTCGAATTGCTTTTTGGCAAAGAATTGGAATTGTCACAAATTTACTGACTAACAGTATCAAACATACAAATGTATCATCTTCATAAATTGTACCTAATGTTGATTTTACTTCGGCACATTTGATCTGATACGGCGAGTGTTCAACGACCTTATAAAAACTACTGTAAAATGAGTCAAGCTAGAAATGCAGTACGCACATTCTTGTTCATCACTTTGATAAGGAACCTTTTCAGGGATTAAAGTAACCTAAGTATTATGATGAACAAAGATCTACAATCAAGTAATAATCCCAACTTGGCCTCGGCCTTCGCATGCCAACAGCAAGGCCCCTTAGGCGATAGGAGCGGTCACTGCGTGTAATATTCAACTCACTTTCATGCACTGTTCTCCTGAGCCTAATATTTTTTATAAGTCATTAAAATGGAGAGCAATAATGAATATTTTAGCCAAGCTGAATTCAGTCACTATGTATTTGTAAGTGTTCTGACAGAAATTGTGTATTGTCGCAATTGTTAGTGCTTTAGTTGTTTAAAATTTTATCAGTTTATAAGATTTAACTAATATTAATAAATAAATACATAAATCAACTTCTCGTGTGACATTGACACTGAGATTTATCGATTTGATTAATCAAATCAAAATTAGGTTCAAATCATTCTAGAAATATAAATAATAGTAGTATGTATCGCATTAAGTGGACCGTGTGAAGATGCTAAAATTGAAGCAACGCTACGAACATCTTACAATTAAATTTAATTGTTACAAATAAACGATCATGAGAACAAGGCATACTGAATAGTGGCACAACAGTTTTATATTTAAGACAGTGTAAAACCTACAAGACAGCACTGCTGGGAATCGAAAAAAAACATCAATCTTGGCCAGATTTTAGGTTTAACTTAGGTAGTTCTTTTTATTATTACAATATTTAAACTTTGTGGATGCATGACTAATGTTTGTGAAAATAAGTTTTTAAGTTTCTGTGGAGCACTATACTAATACCTCGGTTTACGTTGACCCGGTTTCCGTTGATTCGCTTTTTTTAAATCAACTACCGCGCAGGCGCACGATACAGTGCGCCTGCGCGGTAATTTTCTAAAGTTGCTTTTGCGCTTTTATTGCAATTTAATTTAATTTTTTTTAAATATTTTTACATAACACAATTAAAACAGTATTTCACTAGTAAATACTTCTGCCCATGCTGATTATTACGGCTTACCTACTTTTATGGCCGGATCACTTATAGTATTGTAAAAGGCACAGTCATAAACGCAGAATATCTTTAGCCAAACTCTATTATTCAATAATGAGCAGAATTTAGAAATACGGTCACATTATTTTTCAGACAGCACAAATTGTTCGCTTAATATAAAACATAATGATAAAATTACTCATACAGCATAAGACTTTATTTCTTCGTTTACCCCTATTATTTGAATAATTTTTAATTGACCCTTTAAGTAAAACAGCATTCTGATGTTTTTCGTATTTTTAAATTTATCCCGCAGCTATCAACATGGAACACAGTATCCCAAAGCAAGCGGAAAAAATAAAATTCTATGTTGATGATAAATATATTTAAATTGAGTTGCCCAAAGGCTTTATGCTAGCCCTGCAGGTGCTGCGACTGTGAAGTTGTGATTCCATATAATAGGAGTTCAAGTACTATTTTTTAAATTTAAGTATTTTAATGCAGTAGTACGATGTTACAATCTAGATATATATTTTCGCACAATATTTTTTACTTATTTATACCGTACAAATTCAATCAATTAATTTCAAATAAAGACAGTGGGGAATGTGATGAAGTTTTGCGTGGGTGTGCGCACGGACTGATTTGAATTGATTCAGTTCATATGTTGAATATTATATTACATTGCGTTCGCGCAGATTTTTGTCCACGCAAAACTCCATTACATATCCCGACTGCTTTACTATAATTGAAGAGCAAATATTTTTTAGTCCAAAAAATAAGGTTTTAAGTTAAACACAGTGGCATTCATTCGAACCTCTAGAATCAAACTAAACCGATATATTCGATTAAAAAAAATTATGTCCCGTGTAAAACAGCCCTTGAAAATAAACCTTTCGGTAAGAACATGCTGTGCGCTGTCTAGTTTTGCGATTTGCCAGAATTGACATCTCTGTGACAAAACACGTTTTGAATGTTTGCTCCTCAATTAAGATAATTAAAAAATGATGATTGAAATAAGGTACATATAGGTAAACTGCAATTACATTTTAAGATGCACTTATGTATACTGACTAAATTACACGCAATAACCAACTCTGGACAATTTTTGTAGATAATATTTTTCATGTTATGTAACAATTTAAAATTATGGGTATTAAAGACAAGACTGTTACGTAATGTTACAGAAAAGAAATTTGAAAATTTATTGAATTTTATTTTCAATTTATTTCTTTGAAAATTCTTATAAACTGCGTTGCTGTTTTCTTGATAACCTTTTACGCGCACTGGTTGCTAATAATCCTTTCCGGTTGCTACATTCCATTCGACGTCGATTTCCGCAGTAAACTTGGTTCTGTATCATTAACTGTTTTATTTAACGTTTCCATATATTTTTTGGATTCCCTATTAAAAAAGATTTTTATTTCTGCTGAATCATTACCTAACCCTTACGAAGGGTGGCATCATGTTATTTACATATCACTGGGGTAGCCTATGCCCGAAATACACATCAGCATACTTCAAACAATAAAGACGTTAATTTAATTAATGTCATAAATTCCTATTAATAATTTTAAAATTTATGTTTGTATTCGGGTAGTCATATTTTAATAATTACTTATAAAAAAATGTCTTACAAAAATAGACACAAATGAAAGCCAGATGTATTAGAGTAATCAATAAAAAGTGTTTCCCTTCGAGGCTAATAATATAAGTCGACGGTGCAACAACCTTAAACAAGGTTAAATGCATACAATTCGCTAATGATCTTGAAAGCCTCAACATTAACCCTCTTCTACAAGTCGCATTACAAAATGCAATGTCACAGTCAATTTTTCTGTCTGTTTTCTAGATTAAACGCACTTATGACAAGTTTGAGAATGAACCTTCAATATTTCAACGTACCCAACAAACATTTGACGTTATATATAATTACGGTCAAGTACAAGTTGTGCATCAAAGAACATAGCCATATTATTTCATTTATCATTCGAAAACTGGAATTATTTCTTCTTATAGCTGATCTCATTTTGTTTTGTAGTTCAAGTGAATGAAAGTCAAGGTACTGCATCTGTATACTAATGTAGATATGTTAGCTAAAGTTCATTGTTAAACATTGCGGTGTATAAATAACACACGACACCAGAGAAATGGTAATAGAAATAATTGTTATATTATTAACTTTACTGCGATATAGATTATACAAAACCAGACGGTGGAGGAGTATAATGTCCTGTTGTCTGCATAGTGACCCGGTCTGAGCAACAAAGGATGGCATACGTCATCCAATCAAAGTACTTTATTAAGATTTTTATTATGATATAAGAGACATAATATTACTGCAGACAGACATGTCCGGTATTTTATATATGAAACGTCTCCAATGAGTTGTGACGATTAGTTTTCCTTTAATAAAATTAACTGTAAACTTCGTACAGTAGATTATAAAATAGCTAGAAACGTTTTTGAATGACAATTTTAGTATTTATTTATAAAAAAACGAATTTCTAGTCGCTGCAATTACAATTTTTTAAAGATCAAATAGAGGCTGTAATGAAAAATCATATTGATGTGCTGTTAAATAATCTTTAACATATAACGTGCATGCTTTATGCATTAGAAAAAATACTGCGATATACAGTCTGCGTCCGTTATTACGATCTTGCTTATAACGATTCTCCTAATATAACAAACCAAATCCAAAGTACCGCCATGTTGAATAGGTAAATACGTAATAATTTTATCGTCTATAACGACCTTAAAAATAATCAAATTCAACTATTACAATCTAAAAAAAATTCAAATATTGTTTACGTCCGATGCCTTTTTCTCGAAGTAATAAATTTAGAAAATTAAAATCCGACAGTTCCTACGTGCCGAATTAGTAAAGATCCAAATTAAGAGGTATTTTTAACAACGTAAAGTGTTGTTTATAATTGTTCAAAATGACAAACATCTGAAGTTAAAAGTGCCGCAATCCCTAACTGTTCGATTAAGAGAATAAGCCCTAATAACTGAAGTTTTCCTTGAATTGATATTTTACATTGATTTAAGATTAAAATTACGTAGAGATTAATATTATTCGATTTATTTTAGAATTTTTTATGTAGAAACTCATTTATATGGTCCCTTGCCGGCGTATACTGTAAATTAATCCACAATAATAAAATCTTAATTGACATAACAAACAAGACTATTGAAATACCAAATAAAAAATTCAAATTACGTTTAACAAAACGTGGGTACCCTTATTGTATTAAACATTTCTTAAAAGAAAATTAAGGGCAAAAGATTAATCAGAGAGGTTTCCCACATGGTCCATTTCGATTTAATATATAAGTATTTAATTAACCATTCCGAATACTAAGGTGCTAGTTTAGACGAGGGGAATGCCGGAAAAGCTGGAAAGCGGGAATTGCGTTTCTCCGACCCATTTAGTAAATAAAGTCCAGATCCGAACGCCACCAAACTTAGTTATAGGAAAGTTAAACGACGATGAACCAGCGCATAAAAAACGAAAATCGGTTTATGGATAGGGTTCACACAACCGCACCACACTCTTAAGATCGTTCTCACTTTGAGACCACAGTAAATGTGAACATGGCCCGTACTTTCCCGTTCCGTCAGCAATATAACTAGTAGAAAGGCTGCCATCCATCCAGTCTCTATATCACAAGATCCATGGCTAAGTTTGTGAATTTAAAGAAGCACCACAATGCATCCGCTTAAATACTTTAAAGGTATCAGTCCCGTTGCCAAAAATTACCTTACAAGCCTTTTTATAAAAGCATCATTAATGTAAAAATAAACAAATAGTTACTTATGCAACAAGAGGTAAACATTTTATCACTAGGCTTCGGCTTGATGGACAACACGCTATGTGATAAAATTCCGCTTTTAGAGACGGTTCACTTTGGAAAAAACCTGCGCAATTTGCGGTTCTTCCAAAGTTGAAAAACCTTTACCAAGTGTTCTATATAAGATCTCGTCCAATTTTGTTACAAAATGTAACAAAAATAAAAGCTACCTACTAAAGCAAATTTTTGAAAATTTTCGACAGCAATTTGTGACAATACAACATTGCAATTTCACCTCTTAATTACAATTACAAAAAGTAAAAACATTTTATCGCTAGTTACAAAATAGGAATTTTCGCAACTGCCATCGGTTACAAAGAGTTTCTATTTTACAACAGAATTCATATTAGGATCACTTGTCCCGTATATAACCGTGATGTCGCTGATCCTGATTTCTCAGATTAAATAGTTCCAAGTTTAATTTTTTTTCTTGTTTGAAGTAATTCAGTTTTTGTTTATTATCAAAATATTTTATTGTTGAACCTGTTAGATATGATTTTTGTTTATGTTTTTGTATTGTTTAATAGATGTTTTGGTGTGCCCCTTACTGTGTTTTACTCTGCCCCAACCATGGGGGTACAGTGAAACATTTACTTTTTTTTTCAACAATCTTTTTTAAGCTGTTTCTTTGGAGGTATAAAGAAGGGAAAAAATGAGAATGCAGGAAAAACTTCAAATATTACAATGCCATTTAGTTCCTTTTGATTACTTTCGTAGTTTTAAATATTTTAACAAAACCATTTTTTTGTTTCACTGTGTCCCCCGCTACCCTATGTATAACGAACATTCGAAAAATTATCACTATAGAGGAATTCTACTGTATTTAATAACTAATGTTTTTTTCCATTGAGCAGATATTGTTTTAGATGTTGCACGTTTCAGAATTATTATACTACGTTATCCGTCTACAAAATTTTAGTTTTACCCTATCTAATTGGAAATAATAATTAAAGATTATTTCTTATACCTATGTTAATTTCATCTTTACTTATGTACATACACCATAAAATTACACATTCCTCTCTTAACAAAATAAACAGCGTTATAGTAAACAGTGTCGATGCTTGATACAGAACAAGACGCTTCACAAGTTACATCAACACAAGATGTGTAAAACATCTGTCACTTGAGACAAAAACGAGAGCTCTGTATGTAAAACACTTACAATTAAAAAATAAAGTATAACAAGCTGCATGCGAAGAATAAAATTTAGCTAGCAACCTAAAGTTCCTTTCAAACCAAATATTCTTACAGTTTTTGCTCTTTTTTTCAGCCGAGTTACAACATACTGCAAAATAATGTAAACGTTTTATTGTTGACAGTTCAGTTTATTTTGCGAACCAATTAAAATTTAAATAAACATCGAAAAAACATGGAATAATTATAGATTTTGCAAAAACAAGAGCATTTAGTTATCAGTGTCAACAAGCTTGCAATTTTTATAAACAACGATAACGTAGTGCTAGTTTGCTTTTGGGATTCGATTACTGTATAAATTTGGCATGAAATTAAACTGGAAATTGCTAGTTCTCATTAATTATTTCAACTTGTCTCGTAATCGCGAAGAAACCTTACAATACGTCTGTTCTGAGGCTGATGAACCGTGTTTCATAAAAACCGCTTACGAGTCGAGAAATTAATATAAACTGTGAAAAGACAGTTTTCTGAAATCGGGAATTTTTACAGAAATATAGTAGTTATCTAAATTTAAAATAGATTTTATGGTAATCGTAAATTTCAAACGTAACTTTTTGTTAACTGATTTATAAATTTAAGGTATCGAGTTTAAATGATCATCAATCACAATTAATTAAGATTAGAAAATCGGAATTTAAATGATGATTCCTTATACCTCCTTTAAAAGACCACATTAACGAAATTACTGAACGAAATAAAGGAATTAGTGAATAGTACATTAATACTTATGTGCAGCACAGTATATTTTTTCATATCTTAAGTTGAATAATCGAAATTTATATTTATCTTAGTACACACAATCTCCATTAAGTGTTTGATGATATTTTATTAATCACTCACTAACCATGCTCCGTTTCTTTAATTACGGCAAAATAAAACTTTTACTTCTTACAATTTATTAAACTTACTCGCTGCACATCATTGAAGAGTCGAGATTCCAATTAAATAAGCTCATTCACTTTACACATTCGTTTCCGAAATTCAGCCATATTCACAAATTCCAAAATAAATCAAAAACTGTGCCAAAAACGAAATGAATTTACAAGCATTAAATTCGTAATATCGTGTTAACCCTATTAATTAATAATTTACGAAAGATTGAATTTAAAGTGAAAGTATGGTAAATTAATTCATAATCATAATACAGTAGAAAATTGTAAATTCGTTATCGTACAAGAAAAAATTGCAACAGTTAATAATCACTCTACTTTTTTATTAACCGTATATTCGCAAGTGTATTCAGTACCTAATTCGATAGACAGCTATTAAATTATTGTTAGAATTGTGGTCAATTCAATACTTAATGATCACAGTTATCTCTCAACATGAAGCAATAGCATTTACCTAATTTAAATGGAAAATTTTTATATACTGAACTTGCAATCTTCGTATTTCCATTGATCTGATAAAAAATTTTATTATTAGATGTGCAATTCCGATTTGTATCATTTTAAGTGAAATTTTAAACATTCAATAATTCCAGTTTAGTGAAGTTTGACAAATAACAAAATAATTTCATTGAGAAATAATGTATTAATTAGATTTATCTTTAAAATGATATTACGGATTTTATCATGTTTATGCAATTCAGTTTTATACCCGAAACGTTTTATATTTGACCTCACTCAAAATTCCTTCAACAAGATAATAAATTAATGACAATTTTATACTTTTATTTTTGATGTTTTATCATACTTTCTAAGATGGTCTTAATAGTTTTGCAGTAATAATAGTAAACTATTTATAGCGATCATACACGAAAGTTGTTCATATCACAATGCGGCCATTCAGCGGGAAGAGTGGTAACTGATAGCTTCCAAGTCGCTACATTTGGATCGGTTTTGTGTTTGAATTAACTTTCGACAACAAAAGCAAAAATAAAGTTTTAGCCATATGCGGTAAACTCGCAGTACCAACAGCAAGCGTTTCAGTTAGTGCAAAGCACATCCTCATGTTTGTGTTTGATTAGATACATCTGTGAAGTCAAGGATGTAGCCAAAATTTCTTGATTTTCTACATCTTCATACAAGAAGTTATCGTTCCAACCATGGACGCATAATGAAATAATATCGCGTGTTCGAGCTCTTCAATTAGGTAATCAGTGATATATATTCTGTGACAGTATGTACGAATAAACTATAACTAATTAATTTTATTGTTATCATTTGCAAAATTGAATCGTTGCTTATTATGTTTAGGTATAAAAAAATACTTTGCATCTCACATGTCTGTAATTTACAACTTAATATACATTTTTATGGCACGGGCACAAAAACTGGCCGCTGGAAAACCACAAATAATGATAGCATGATGCTCATGAGTCTTATAATTCGTAGATCTGCACATTCCACACGCTCATAACGAAGTAACGAATGTTTTCAATCTAGATGACATAAGTATTATTTTGCGCGAAAATTAGTGTTCACAACTCGTTCGAAAGTGTTATATCGAAACTCGTGTGAATTTTACTTAGTCGTCTTTGTGCACCCTTTCTCAAATCCTAAAACCACCCTTGCACGATTAGTGTCACTTTTGGAACTTGTAGCAAAAATAACTATTGCAATGATTTTATGAATATATCGTTATTATGAAAATACAACCTTTTAAATATTTTTGTTGCAAAATGATTTAGATAAGGTATCGATTTGACTATTGTTAAAAGTTTGTAAATTTAATGTGTAACTAGCTTTGAATCGTTTTGCCAGAATCTGTTTGAATAGGTACCTATGTCACTTCCTGACCAGTAATTGATGTTACGTGATAAATTTAAAGTACATTGTCGCCATCATGTGGCTTGGTAGGATCGATATTATATTATAAGTGATGCACAATAATATTAAATTCTTGAATTAATATTTAATTTTTGACTTATTTTAAAGGTTCGATGCACTGATGGATACCTCCTGGTAATTTTTTAGAGGTAATTATTTTATTTTACATTTAACTATTGTAATTTTGTTTTATAATCCAACATTTGAAAATGGAAAAATAAATTAACCATTTCGGCCCTGCCGGTGACAAATGCCACCACATACCACAAATCAGTTTTGTCGACAATTTCAAAATTCGGTAGGAATACTACTGAAACAATTTTAAGCAAATGTATACTCCGCGTATTAAAAATTCTTAACTAAAAGGGTTAAATTAGTAACTATACTTGCATTATACATATTTACTATACAAGTGATGCTACAAAATTATTACTCTGCAGGAAAAAAAAAGTTGAACAACGAACTACGAAATAATATCTCACATATCTCACGCCTCTTAATTAAAATCAAATATTTTGTTTTTAAGGTTAGCAATGGTTCTGTAAACATTAATAAAAGTTTTTTGGCCATCAGCAAATTATAATTATATTTTTTGGTTTTAGTTTATAAATATTTTACGTAGAAATTAAATCAAATATAATCAAAATTAACAGAAAAAAAGCTGTTTGTTTAGTACAAACGTCCCATATAACTGACTTATTTAGATGGTCCCGTGAAGTTCGTTACAGCCAGTGTAGACTGTAGGTACTACAACTATTAAAGACAAGTTATTTAAATGAAGTGATTTTTTCGTTAATTAATTACTGCAATTGTTATCAAGTTGAAACATTAATATTATGGAACTAAAAATAATAACAAATTTTATCGTATAGTTAAAATAGAATCGACTTTATCAGAATATTTGCAATTTTTGATTTTTGTATCAAGAGTGTGAGTATTTCTAATGAAAACTTTGTTGATCTCTGTTTGATTTTCATTCAATAAAAGTTTTTTTTAGATATACAGCAATATGTGTATTTGTAATACAGATTCCACATCCAAATAACATTTCCCACATTCCAATCATTCCTTTGGTAGGACCAGAAAACTACTATTTTCAGAATACCAGCTACTCTCCAAATCCTAAATCAGTTTTCAATCTTGTTCATATTTGGTTTCATAGTTAACTCTTCATCTTATGTAGATTCCGTAAATCATGTATTTCCATCTCCGGATAAATTTCTAGCAACTTAGCAACAATTGTTGTAGTTATAGCAATGATTATTTTTAATTACCTGATAGGACCTTATCCAGAGATGGAAATATAGCCCCTGAAAGATTTTGTAAAACGTTAAATGTGTTAAATTGTAGAGATAGGTAGTTGCTGTAGAAAACAAGTTCAGGAAAGAAATGAAAAAATTGAAGTATTATTATAGATAACGCTAGAAAGGAACGCATTTCATTAATCGAATCGTAAATATTGAATGGTAGGGTTCTTTAGTAAAAACACCACCAAAATACACTCATTAAAAGTGATAACAGTGCATCTTCATTTGAAAGCTAGTAATAAGAACATTTAACGACAACACAATGAATTTATTTTAAAATTACATATATTAATAATTTCCTGTTTTTTATAAATTTTACATACATTAAATTCCCGTTTTATTTATTTCCACTCTATAAATTTACTAGTTTTTTACATTATTATCCAGTATGTTACATTACTTAAAATGTATCAATCCTTTGTTCGAATCAAAGGTAAATGCTGTATTTTACTCAATAAAAAGTTGTCTATTAACATCCGGACTAAATAATAATGAAAAACTATTCACAAACATTTATTTTTTATTTTTGTTTCAACTGTAAAGATTAATGTTTCTTTTATATTTAAGACTCTTCTATACCTCGTTCTCAATGTAATTTTCCTATATCACGGCTGCCACAAAAACCCCCTTCAATTAATAAAAAAATAAACTTTTAACGCCAGATTATGAAAGTTTAAATCTTTATCTACAAAATAACCGGATGTTTTTTTCTTAAAGTAAATGCGACTAATGTAATAACACTTTGAAACTTTATGGTTTTATACCTAATTTCGACCAAAACGATTTTGATTTATTACTACGGACAGAGCTCATTTATACAAAAAGTGGTCCGATCAGTTTGTAGTAAAGATGATTTTCAGCATTAATAAAAAAATTAGATGCGAAATTTGGATAAATAAGGTCCCAATCGTGGCACCCGTGAAAACATTAAATCGGCATCGTATCCTGGCGCCATGCTACGGTCATCTCTTCTACCCTACTATTGCTGATAGAATCGGCAAACGCATGCTTTCTCTCTTTTGTTGTGACTACCCGATTACAGTATTTACGAGTCGTTTGAACGTCTTCTCGAATATGAATGTTTCACGAATTATGTGAAACGGTTTTGTATAAAAGGCGATTATTTTCACATGAATTTTCACATGAATTTTCAAATGTGGATATTTAGGTTTCGTATAGGGGTAATATTTTTGAGCGGATTCCGTCCAGTGAATTTATATTATTATTAAATTATATTTAATAATGTTTTAACATACTTGAAAAAATGATCGCCATAGGTGCAACCATCGTTGTCACTGACGTTATTGTAGGACATTGTCACCGTAAACTTTACGCAATTTTTCACAAATTTGACGCGCGTTCTTTCCTTTATGGAAGTAAAATACAGTAAAAGTCGTTTTTACTTTAGTAAAAATATGGTAAAAATGCACAGTTTGGTCTTCCATTTTCAAATTGTTATAATTTGCATTTTGTGCTGTTGCATTTCCGGTCGTGAAAAAACACTGAAGGTATAAGAGCCACCATCGAGCCGACAGCCGATCTGTGAAAGAGTCAATATGTGTTTATCTGGTATACAGGGTGATGAAAAGATGGTGTCCAAGATTGATATTGGTACAATGCTTTCTGTTGAAGCATTGCGGAAATCGCAACAAAAGTGGTCCAAATAGATTCTGTTTAAAATTAAAACAGTTTGTCTAAGAGCAATACGTGGCAATACTGCACATATTTATTTTTCTAAAGAATTACTTTCAGGTAGGCCTATTTCTTGTATCTAAGCCACCAACGCTGACAGATACTGTCACTTGCGTAAGATAAACAACTGTCATGTTGACATAACTTTTTTTATTTCAAAAGAATTTAATGTAATTAAACAAGAATACAACAAACAGATAATTGAAGGGCTATATGCAAAAAGTCCCCAAGTGACGTAGAGATTTTCTACTATTTGCGCTATTTCTGATAAGAATGGACAGTGCACTTTTTGTAAAAAAAAAAAGGTGGTGGAACGCTCAACAGGGCGATTTTATTTAGACCAACAGCTATTAAAAATAAAAAAAATCGTCGAAAACAGGTGGTGGAACGCCGTTCCCAAGCGTTCCATGACAAAAAGAGCACTGCGAATGGATGAACTTTCGGTCGCACTTACTGATTCCCGTTTAAAAGGTCCCTAACCATGTTATTTAGTAAAAACAGATCAATCGAAAACGAAACAATGTGATTTCCAGATCAAATTGAAACATAAAATCTCAAATATCTTAGAATATGAAAAAGTGTAATGCTTCGTCCTGGTACAGTTTCAATCGCTTTTTGGGCCTTTGCGTCTTAACATCTATGCCAATACGTAATAACACAAAACTGCAAAATTAATTATGTCGACTACTGAAAACAGAAACTTATTTCCTACCACATATTAATGGGAAAAGTACGACTTTTCTCACAAAGTGGACCAATTTTTCTTTAAATATCTTTATCAAACGATAACCATTATAGTCATAACAAGATAATGGAAAGTGCTAGTTCCTTAGAAGAAAAGTTACTTTTCTTTCCTACTAGCGACGAAAGTGATACTTTTCTTTTCGTGAACTTTTAAAAAATTGTATGTTGTATGGGGTGTTTATAAATTAATTTGCATAACAGTTTTAATATCACAGGTTTGTGGTAATCACGCTAATACTAATGCTAATAATTTATGTATTTTTTTACCCCTGAATTGATTTAAATTTTGTAATTGCTGACCATTGCTTCGTTTCTTTCGTCCAAATTTGGTTACTTTACGTAAATCGCCACTAGATTTACCCATTTTTTTAATTAGTTAGATAACCGATATCTTCTGTAAAATTGAGACACGGGTGGAAACACAAACTCAACTAAAATAATTGTTCAGCGATTCACCACTGGTCCTATTCCGTGACAGTAAAAATTTGCACGTGCCTTATCAAGATTCTTTGTCGGCGCCCGCACCAATCCATTTTCATTTAATTGACTCCGTACGTCAGCCGCATGGATAATATAGAGAATGTTTTCAATGCGTCATCTATTGGTATCCTACTTTGAACTTTGCTTGCTCTCTCAGCTCACCGTTCACACGCTGGTATAGAAGAGTCTTAAGCCGCCCCTGAAAATCGGCTTAACGTGAACTATTACTATTTGTGTTGATAGTTAAAAAATTATAAAAATAATTAGTTGGAAATTTGTATATGAATGTAGTATAAACAAAGGTCTACAAATAGGAATGTAATGTTTTGCTAGCCGCGAAATATTGACTATTAATTTCGCTACAAAACATCTCATAATTACAAGTTAGGTACTATTTATAGTTTACAAACGGTTTATTTGTTTACACAGCGAATAAATTTCAAAGCAGAAGTAATACTCACGACACAGATTGTGAGTGAAGAACGAATTAAAATGGCCGCCTATCTTTCAATCCAGCATCCCTGTTTACACCTTACAATAAATAATTTAGTACCTACGTACAAACCTACACGTTTTTGCACCTACTCGTGGTTGGGAGTAACATGCAATAGTTAGAAGAATGCAGGGAGATTACTGACCTCATATTTCAATCCTGCGAGTCTCAACCAAGTTTCCACTTTCAAACAGTAAGGCGATAACGAGGGCAAAAGTGGTGTACGCGAAAATTGGTATAAATACACTATATCCTTTTCGTAGCTGGTTTTGTGTACCACAACTTTCGGGGGAGTCGGTTCCTTGCCGGCTACCGGTGCGTCCCCAGCATTTTCCGGTTTGTCTGTCGCCTCCTCGGTTTTATTATCAACTTGCGCTTCTTCCTTGATCTCCTTTGTTTCGGCAGCGGGCACGTTATTTTCAACCTCGGTTGCCATTACTAACAAGAGAACGGTACAAACACTGAACCAAGCACACAGCACACGACTACACAAACACAATTACTCTGCTGCGAACTGGAAGTGGTAAATCCGTATCCAGCGCAAGACAAGAAGAGTCGGTCGTTGGGCGGGTTGATGACGTCACTCTTTAAAACCTTCTAGGCAAGCGGCGACGCTCCGGTAATTCACCCCGCACCCCGACATAAGCGAGACCTTGTTACCATGCACATGCAGCAGGACCGCACCCTTATGCATCTCTGTGGACATTGACCGATGTTGTCAGTATTTATTGAAAGATTAAAACTATTTGCACCTACAATCATGTAAATCCTATACTACCATTCATTCATTCATACTAATGTATTTTTCGGTGAGTATATAGTACTGCAAACAGGGCCGCCGCTAACATGGAAGACGCCTTTGTGTAACAATTTTTTTTTAATAATAGGTTTATTACCAAAAACCGAAAAATTTCACCTCCCATATTAGATTTTCATGAAATTTGGTACTACTTTTATAATAGAAAAACAACTTAATACACACATATCAGATCATTATCTCCAGCAGTTTTCCTGCTAAGAAGTCCCAATATTGTAAACGTTAAAAAGTTTTACGTGTTATCACTTTAATAGCGTATTATATCAATGCATATGACTAAACAATATGATTCGATCCTGAAAGGTTAAAAAAATTATAATATTGTATTATAATTACAATGTTTGTACACAAAAACAAACCGTGATACATGAGATGCAGTCAAATACAATCACAAATATGTTACATATTTACAATTATTTTGTGAATACAAAATTTGCAAAACCTAAAATCTTCAATCATAAATTGTATCACCGCTTTTGAATTTTGTGTAGGGTGACCTTGCCAGTGAATGAACACTTTGCATTTAGGCTGTTATATTTGCGTTCACAGAATTATTTTCTCCGTTCCCAGTATCACTTTTGTTGCTAATAACTTGTTGTATCGACAGATATTTTGTTAGAGCACAAGATTATTGCATCATTTGGAAGACTCGGTACAAATCAATTTATTAAAAGATATTTAAATACAAGATGTACAAAATACCCAGTGAATGAACACCAAAGCCAAGTGAATGAACAGCAACGTCCAGTAAATGAACACCCAATATGGATGACAATAAATTAACTTCAAACGTATTTGTAGTAAAGAAAAATTTGTTTCTTTGTTATAAAATAATATACATATATCGTGTATATTATACAGACCGTCTCCAAAAAGAAATACGAGTCCATAACTCCCTTATTTAGCTAGTAAATTAACATACCCAATGTGGATGACAATCAATTAACTTTAAACGTATTTATAGTAAAAAATATTTTTCCTTATTATAAAATAATATACATATATTGTGTATATTATATAAAACAAACTTTAGATAAAGTAATAAAAGCTGAACCGTCTACCTAGCAACAACTGGTGCAAATATATGAAGAGCTAAAATTCAAAAAGAATAATATCCATTTTTAACTTATTGGAGAAAGCAAAGATTTTTCAATAGCAGCAATACTGAAAATCATAAAAAACAAATACATGCAAGGAACTACTCCATTGAATTTCAGGAGATAATAGTGATTTTCACAGAAATTGGAAATTACCAATGGCGGACTTCTTGCAAAATAGAATTGCATAAAACTCTTTTTGAACTAAAAACCAGGATAAAACTTCATTTGAATAGAAATTGAACCGAGAAAAAGTGTTGGTATAGGTAAATTGTGGAGCGACTATAGATTACAAAATTAAACTTTATTGAAAATCATTGAAAAATGTAGGAAATAAGCCAAAATAGTTGTTGATTACAAAAAAATATTAAGTCTTCTATATTCACACACCGTCATCCCGTTGTCTTTTCCTACTTCCCCGACTACTCACACCCAAAACTTCAAATTCCATTTTTAACCGTAGAATACTAACGTTACTGGAATTAATAGTTTACTGTCAAGCAAAATTCGACTATGGCCGATATTTCTGATATTACGGTTTACAGATAAGAGCTAGGAGTTCCTGCTCATTTTGCTTTTATTTATTTATATTATAAATCCTAAACAGTGGTAGTAAAAATTCCCAACGTCGTATTTAATATTGTTAGTTAAGTTTGTCGATGCTGATACCTAAATTTGAACGTGCAGATGTTTAATTTTGTTGAAATAAATATGGCTTCAAAGCTTTTCGACAAAAATTCAGACCATTTACTGAAGATAGGTGACTCTATTGAAGCAAGTAAAAAATTGTTTGATGAGCACTGGTTTACAGCGAGTTAATAGTTTCTTATCTGTAATTCAATACGATGCAAAACATAAAAACTAAAGTCGCTTAGTGTATGTTAGCAAATCGTCAAATTGACGATCGTTAGTACTCTTTAAGAAATGGTCTGAATTTTTGTCGAAAAGGTTTGAACCAAACTCAAACATCTGTACGTTCAAATTTATCTATTAACATAGACAAATGTAACTCTAATAATTAAATGTAATGTTAGGAATGTTTACTACTACTATTTCGGATTTATAATATAAATAAATAAATTCAAAATTAGCAGAAACTCCCATCTCTTATCTTCAAACCGTAGTCAGCTAGGATTAAGGGAAGTTCGACAATCGAATAATGTATATTGAACAAAAATAGTTCATTCACTGGTTAAGAACTGGTAACGTAAGAACCAGTAAATGAACATCTGTTCATTCACTGGAATTATCAATTTTGGCATCCAGTATATGAACACTTCGAAATATCAGAAATTCACAATGTTATCTTAACGTATTTTAGTATTTTCTACTCCAGGAACACTTTACTAACATAAAAATATAAAAAAGCTAAATTAAGTTAATAAAAGTACTCCAAACTTATGTTCAAAGATACCATGAAATAGGACCTGCCTCTACATTTGACTACAACTCGCAACCAACTGTTGATTTGAGCAATGTCTTTTTTTGGAATGGACTGATAAGAAAAAAACAATAATTGGATCATATCTGTAGAGACCTAATGGAACTATTTCGCGCTCAAAATAGTTCGAAAATGCTCCACTGTTCTTAATAATTCAGTTTATTTGAGCAGTGTTCATTCACTGGGTGGTGTTCATTCACTGGGTGGTGTTCATTCACTGGACGGTTCACGATATTCTCTGAAGATGTTATGCAGATCAATTAGAATAAGTTTCGTAGAAAATAGTTTTTTTTTTAGTATGCAAATCAAGAAAATATACCTCCTTCAAATTTTCGTTAAACACAAACATTATGATTACGTTATCATATATAAACTTTTAATACGATAAATCATCAAACAAACGATTTCTTTCAAATTATTTAATTTAATATTAAATAATTTCTCAGATCAAATTAGAGTAAATGATGCTTGATACAAGTACGTACATCACACAAGTGTTTATATTTGAGCAGTAAATTTGTTCTGGACTTTATTTTAATAATAACTGTAAAATTTAGAAAATATAATATTTATAAGTCGAAGTTTTAAATTTAATTAATTTATCAATTTTGCGGAAGACTGATCTCTGGAGCTTTGAGTCTGGAAAGGCAATCGGTCTATGGAAAGATAACTCTGATATAAAATCACCTGGTTATTTAAGTTGGTGGTTGGGGCGATGGGTTTACTTGCTGCCACCCCCTAAAAAACTTTTTGCCAAGAATCCTATCATGAAAATATCTCAACATAGACAATGCAATCGTAAACGGTATTTGAATTTTCGTACACAGAATATGCGGGGAATGGCAACGAAGGAGAATAAATTGATTGAAGAAGTTAAGAAATTCTTGATAAATGTTACGTATTTTAAGAAACGAGAAAGAAAGGGTCAGATAATACAGACCTATACGTACATTACGATATATTAAAACTTGGGAGAACATCAATGAGATTAAAAGAATATGATCTCATTATTGTTGGTATACAAGCGACTACGGAATACTTAAAAAATGAAATTAAAGATGTTTTTAATGATGAACTATCTACTTTCCTTGAATACCAGAGCTAACAATAGGGTAGGAAATAAAGTAGTTGGTTGGTACGGTGAACATGGATATATACTGATTGATGTACATACCTACGTAAAGACTTTTCATTACGAATTGTCAATGGTTGCTATTAGCATAAATATATTCATGAATTTACTTGATCAAGACCATTCAAACAACTTTTGCAACAGTTGCAAACAAGAGAGTATCATTAGTAGCCACTTTTTATTGAGCACAAAGGTAAATTTTCTGTTCTAATATAGAAGCATAAAAAACCTGGCGACGCGGCAACGGTACCCTAAACAGAACTTAAAAGGTTTTGAGTATGAAGGTTTTATATGAAGCTCGTCTCGCTGAAAAATTAACTAAAAAATTAGAAGAAGAATGAAGGGCACAATTCCGTATGTGAAGCAGAAATGGAGGCATTAAGAGAAGAAAAAAATTGTGGTAATCGACGGAAATATAAGAATGGGTTAAATGTAAGATTGATTGCTACTAACCATAGAGAATAGAAAAGAGATAAGAACTAATGTTAACTAATTAAACAAAGTTGTTCGGAATTCCATTTTATGCCGCTTTTTATTTTCCGCGTCAAAAGAAGTGACTTTGTTTATGCCAAACTCAAACTTAAATGATCTTCTCTGTCTGTCGTTACTCGGAATTATTGACGCACTCACTCACTCACTTATTGGCGTTTGGAGGCTGACCGGATGTTGTCCAGTGATATTTATGGACCAACTGCAGATAAGGGAGAAGAGGAAATAGAAGAATTCTATTCACAGCTAGAAGAAATCTTTAGAAACATCAGACCCAGGGAGACTACAATAGTGATGGGAGACTGGAAGGCAAAAGTTGGAAACACCAAGACTGAAGGATGTACTGGAGAGTTTGGTCTAGGTGAACGAAATGATAGAGGTAACCACATGATACAGTTCTGCCAAGACAAAGACCTTGTGGTTGCGGATACACTTTTTGAACTTCTAGCTCGTAGACTGTACACATAGAAGTCTCCAAGGGATGAGCCAGGGAAAATAGGAAGGAACCAGATTGATTTTAGGAGAAGGACGATAAGAAGAAGAACATTTTAGTATTGAAATTTCCGACCAAGAATTTTTAGAAGAATATCGCTAGGTGCAGTTCTTTCGCCAATTTATGCACACCTTGTATTGTGCTAAAAATCCGACAGAGTTGAAATTTGCTAGGTACTCGTATGGCCAACATATACATTAAAATTAATCGAAATTCTTCCACTGCCACCACCCAATTTAATAAAAGCCTTTTATATCTACTTTTAGAAGTGTCTTTACAAAAATTGTAAAAACGCAGAAGGGGGCTAAATTTATTTCTGAACATTTCATGTTAACACTCCCAAAAGTTCCATGTAACTCTGATTTTCGGTGCAAGGAATCGTCATAGCCGATTATACCAAGGTTTTTTCTCTATAAACGGTCTATTAATTCAAGGTGTATGAAGAATCTCAAATTCTGAATTCGTAAACAAACCATGTAAGAATTGATCGCAACTAAGCTGAAAGATATTTAATTATGTTGTTGTTGTTTTTTTCCAAATACCAAACTTCAATCGGTACTGAAACTTGAAATAAGTTTTGATCTATTATAAGTGAATGCACTATCGCCTACAAAATTCAGACCTCAGTATGAACTGGAGTACAAACTATATGAAAAATGGTGCGATGAAAAGAGGAAGAAACAGCTTCTATAAAATGTTTTGTTTGCATATTTTTAGGAAAAATCAAAAGTTCAAAACTTATCATCACTCTGAATTCAACATTCTATATTGAAAACAATGTTATCAAAGAATAAAAACGTTGATATTAGAGTACGTACTACATACAGGCATTCATAC
Source organism: Dascillus cervinus (assembly GCA_949768715.1). Classification (NCBI taxonomy): domain Eukaryota; kingdom Metazoa; phylum Arthropoda; class Insecta; order Coleoptera; family Dascillidae; genus Dascillus; species Dascillus cervinus. The sequence goes on from OX458317.1 coordinate 21,708,785, forward strand.
AATAACCTAATTACATATTTCAAATGATAGTTTAAGCGCCAACAAAAGCGGATAATCAAAATTCTTTGACGATAATGGTCTGGCGCAGCGGTGCGCAAACTGTAAGTCGCGAGAAAATTTTTCAGAAAATGGGAGTCAGAAATGAAACTAGTTTCCACGCCACTGGCCTGGCGTATTATAGCGGACTCGAACCCCGGACGCTTCACAACTGGTCTTACAAACCTGTTTATGAGGTTGCCATCAAACTCCAAATTTTTGACAAATTTTAGATTTCGTTCCACATCCCGCAACGCAAGAAATTGAAATTAAGGTTACATTTCACTAACAATTAGTACGGCACCGTATGCCATCCCAACGAAACAGCGTTATGCGTCACTAAAACTTTTTCTACAGACTACGTTTCAGAAAAAAGCACCCAGCGACGTCCAATGTAATGCTGCATGCATTTTTTCAAAACGAATTTTAACTGCAGCCATAAGGTATGGGAACATTAAGGAGTTGGTGGCTATTTCCTTGCTAGAATGGCAGCGATTCTTGCGTTTTCAAATGTCCCCAAAGGAAGAAATCACAAGGAGTCAATCAGGCGACCTTGCCGACCAAGAAACGCACAATGTTGACCAAACCAAGCCATTGAGCTCACGGAAAACGACATATACACCGTCATCAATAGATAATCCCACACAGCCGTAATAAATAATAATACAGAATGTACCGAAAGGATAACCGATTATAAATTCCAAATTTCTTTTTTTAATTTTTCTGATCTCAAATTGACGTTTTTATTTCATTTTTAACCTTAAACATATTATATTATTAATTAATTATTGTATTAATTGTCATTCTTCTTTTTTTAAATTTCATTCTTTTAAATAGTAAATATTACATTATTATACAGGTTGTTCCGTTCTGAATCCATGGAAATTAAATGTGAGATAGAACTTTCAATTTTGAAGCAAAAAGTTTATATAAACATCGAAAAATGCATCATAAGGGAGTTATGTCCCTTAAAATCAAATGTGGCCACGGAAAATAATTTGTTTGTCATCAACACAATTCTTAGCAACCTGTCAAGTTTTCTTTAAGTTTTATTTTGCATTAAACGTGCCAAGAACTTATTCCAATGCAGAAATGCATTTTGTTATGGCCTTTGCAACGGCAACGCCATGGAAGCTGTGCGTGAATATTCTAGGCGCTATCCAAATCGCCGGCTACCGCATTACGTTACATTCAGTAATGTTCACATAAACTTTCGGGAACACGGATTAGGTGGTAGAAGAGGGCCTGAGCGTGGAATACAAAGAAGAGTAAATGGTTTGCAACAACGCAGAATTTAGTAGATTAAGTATTTGCAGAGCAGCTCGGTAGACAAACATAGCAAGTATGTACTACCATTTTTAGACCTTTAAAGCTCAACCACTATTGGGTATATAATGTATCAAGCTTTACACCCAGGCAATGAGGAGAGAATAATTCAATTTTGCAGATTCTTAAACCACCAGCTTGAGCAAGATCATGATTTTTTAAATAAAATTATTTGGAGTGACGAGTCTTGCTTTACCAAAAGAGGAATGGTTAACTTCCACAATTTACGTGTTTGGAATCCTGAAAATCCGCATGCAGTGCGCCCTAGAAACTTCCAGAGAAAATTTAGTGTTGATATTTGGATGGGCATAGTGGGCAACAATCTCTTGGGACCATATCTTTTGTCACCCAGGTTAAATGGGCAATCTTTTCTAGAGTTTCTCCAAGAAAATCATACTGAATTTATGGAAAATGTACCCCTACATCATGTTAGAAATCACCTCTACTTCCAACTTGATGGGTGCCCAGCTCCTGTCCGAAATTGGTTAAACACCAATTATGGAGAATGCTGGATTGGGAGGGGTGGTCCTGTGGCCTGGCCGCCTTGCTCCCCAGATATTACTCCTACGGATTTTTCTATTTGGGGTTAAAAGACTAGGTGTATGCTACACTCGCGAGGAGTTAATACAGATGATTTTACATGCTGCACGGAATATTACACCAGAACATTTGTTTAACGTAAGACGTTCACTGATAGAACCCAACTATGCATTAACCGAAATGGTTCTCACTTTGAATTAAAATTAATTCTAATTTAAATTTGATAAAGTATTAAAGTTATAATTTTATTTTTAATAAAATTATTTTCATTCCTAAATTTAAGCATAGGTAATTCACATTTTTAGTCTGTTAGCTGAAAAAATAACAGACTTACAAATAACAAATTTTCCTTTAAAGTGACGTAACTCTCTTAGGAAGCATTTTTCGATATATCGATACGTTTTTACCAAAGTATCGTAAGCCACATCTGTCAAATTTTGCAGGAGACAACTTTCTTGTCCACAAGGTCATTGCATGTGACTATCTTGGTACTTACAATAGGTTTATTGTGTTCTTATCACCATAAAGAATAAACTGATGGGTATATTACTCTGCCAGAACAAGCATTTAGTCCGATATTTACGATATAATGCAAAATCTCAATTTCGCTCAAAATGTCACTTACGATACTTTGGAAAAAAGGTATCGATATGTTTATATGAACTTTTTGTTCTATCTCACATTTAATTTTCATGAATTCAAAACGGAACACCTATAAATTATATTAATTTAATTTTTATCCCTCCCTCTCCTCATAACAGATGATGCATTCATTAAGATTAATTTTTGATAGTTTGATAACAATTAATGTTGCATAAGATTAAAATAATATTTCTACAAAGTTTAAACTTTTTTGTTTTTTTTTGTAAAAGTAGTATATGTATAATGTAACATTCTTCTAACAAATTGTTATTAAGAAAAATATAAATTTTTTTATTGTTAACCAAGTATCCATATTTTTAAACAATTTGCTAATACATACCATATATTACACAAAATGTATTTAAATTATTAATGATGTTTATACTAATTTGTAAGTGAATTATTGTAGATTAAAAAATATAAAGATTTAATATAATAATTTAATATTATTTGTAACTTTAAATCACATGGTAGTACATATGTTCGTGCTTAATATTAATCCATTTTACAATATTATCATTCTTAACAAATAGTAGTAGGTACGTTTCTTAATTAAACATGTAACATATTGTACAATATTCATCTTTAAAGTAAACCACACTTATGACACGGTAATTGAGTTTATTACTTTAAAATGATTAAATTTACACTCTAGTTCTATTTGCATCTCCAGCCAACTTATCCACAAACTAAAAAATATACAAAAAAATCAGTTACTTTCAATATCATACAGTAAATAAAATATTAGATATATCAAAATAATAAAGCAATCCCATGTAAATATTGATTTTTATTAAATAATTGAAAAGTTTAATTCATTAGTGAAACAATTAAATTTATATAGTAAATATAGTAAATATTGCTGCAAATATTAAGGCACCCTCTGTCTGGCAACAGATTTTGGAAAGAGTATAATAAATTATCCATTTGGAGCTACTAAATTCCAACTGAATTATCATAAGAAAACACTATTAACAATGAGGGCAACTGAACTTTTTTTTTAAAGAATTTTGCAATGAAATAATTGAAAGTTATACAGGGTGCCGCAGAGAACGGAGTTTTAAAAGTACAATGCCGTATTTTTTAATTCGAGAAGAAAATTCAAACAGATCGCGCCAAAAGGTAGATATATGATTGGCTGCCAGCCAGCTGCAGGTACTGGCTAACCGGCATTAATGCTTTAAAATAATGTACTTTTCTTTTAACTAATTATAAATTTTCTACATTGTATTTTTAAAATTTTCTGTTGCTCTACCGAACTCTTTTACATTCGGCCAACTCTGAATAGAACCAAGTCATCGATTTCATGGACGATTTTCATGTTATGTGAAATCGGCCCTTAACACAATTTTCAATTATATTAATAGGTAAATTGAATAGAAATCAAACATTTCCTTAACTGTAAATCTTGTACTTTTCCACCCACAAATGCAATTAAAGTAAAATTATGAAGAAAAATCAATAATTATATATAAACAATATTTGAAACAGAAATAAAAGATGTATGTGCAATAAAAAATAAATAAGAAGTTATTGAAGTTATAAATAATGCATGCTTAAAAGATAATTTAGCTAGATAAATAATGTTAATAGATATTTAAACAAAATTTAAAAGTTGTTAATAAAATACAGCATATGCAATACATATAAAGCACACAAAATAACTGTTTACTAAATTAATATTATAATAAAATAACAAAAAAGCAATATTTTACCGATCATTATCATGTTTATACTTATAATACTTCAGTAGACTAAAAGTCTATTAAGAAAAATTATTCTTTTTAAAAGTTCTTTAGCATTATCAAAAAACTCTAAAGCGAAGAATTGCTGCTATTATATGGGCCAAATAAACATGAACAACAAATTTTGAAGTACAATACAACTTTGCTATGCCAAACGAATTGGTACTGGGCTATGTTTGAATTAGCAATTACGTGTGAACAATCAGCAATTAAGATTGCTGAGACTGTTAGGATTATAGAGGTCGGACTAATTTTGTTCGGATTATAGAAGTATCTATTTTTTGAGTCGCTGTTCGGATTGGTGGAGGTTCGGATTAGCGAGGTTGTACTGTACATTTATAACATATTAAACAATAAAGACACTTTGTGTTTAAATACAAATCGCGCTGCGACTTGCTTAAAAAAAAGTTGACTTGCAACGTAATAACTTATAAACAATAAAACAAAAAATTTGAATGAAACAAAATACTACAACAAAATCAGCAAGCTGTTATTATTTTATTCCATGTGATTATAGACAATTTCCATTCAAAGTTTTTCAATATGAACGTATAGGGTCCGGTACTCGAGTGCAAGTTAAAACGGTTGGGTAAACTAAACTATTGTTCGGCAAAACATTTAGTGTGGTTGTGACTTTACGCTTTAAATAGTTTACAACGGACCCTTAGCACACAATGAAAATTCAAGGAGCGGCGTGTGCCTGTAAATTACAGATCTGTTTACCTACAGATCTTTACGTAAACCTACACAGGGTGGTATTGGGGAAATTTTCCCATTTAAACAATTATTTAATTGTTTATTGTTTAAATGTAATTATATTATTTAGAATAACTATTATTAAAGTGCCCGGAGGCGCGTCTATTGATAGTGTTAATACAAGGGAGTGCCAAATTGGGCACACAAATTTCAGATCATGAAACAAATACTTACAGTCGAACTCCTCTATAGTGACCTCCTCTATAATGATTTTTTCTCTATAGTGATGTTTTTGTCAAGAACGTGCATTTTTGCACGTTTTGCATATAAAAATACCTCTATATCATGATGTTAAGCTTATATAGTGATTATTCTTTAAGTACAAAAATTCTCGGGGAACGGAATTTTCGGAAATAGAAAATACAATGGATGTATTGAACATCTAGTTTTTTCCAAATTTCGACTACCCGAAAAATCCTTAGAAGGATTTCTTGCAAATTCCATACTTATGGAAATTTCCATTTTTAACAGTACTGCTGTGCAATCAACTTGGACAGATTTTTTGCATCAATAAGTGCATGTTATGTATTGTTTATTAATAACTGTGTGTATTCCTAAATAAACAAATATTTTTTCAAACATAACAAATCTTAAATGTTTTGTTTCATTTTGAATATCGATTGGTTTTTAAAGTGACTGCCAAAACTGTAAAATTATACATGAATTCTATATAGTGAAGTTTCTTTATAGTGATGTTTTTCCATAGCTTTTCTAACATCACTATAGAGAAGTTCGACTGTATATAGTTAAACTAAAGGCTAGTATGAAAACAACGTAAACTACGCTTACATCTATAATTTAAATAAGAACTGGTTAGCCTACTGGCTTAGGGTTCATGGTACCATGATTAGCTAACTAACTATGCAATTACTTTAAAGATTGTCCTGTTTAGACTCATTTGTTATATTAAGTACGAAACATTTAATATATTATAATACACTCCTGAACGGAGTTGTCTAGCCTCGGCACGTGCCGCCTATTACATTTACCTAATCCATTTAGGTCCGGTTGTAAAATATTTAAAGCGTGACGTTATAAACGCACTAAATCTTTTGCCGTTCTATACTCTTGTTTTAAACCAACCTGAAACCACGAATTGCCGTGCAAGTGAATTATTTTGTTTTAATAGTGACAAATAAAACATACTTGTGAATTTGAATGATCATGTTCTATAATTTAACACACAAATCATGCCCTAGCTGCCAATGAAGAAAAGATAAAAATAAAAATTAGCCATTCATTGAATTGTGTTCCTAGGTTTGTGAATCATATTTAGCTAATACCTGTTGCAAAAATTAAGAAAAGGATTTGGAAAATAAAAAATTATATAACTCATAGACATATTTGAAAATTGTCAGGAACTTACCCCGCTTATAAAAGGCAAATTTAGGACCGTACCAATGAGCGGCACTCTTCTTAAAAAATTTACAACTACTGGGAAGAAACCACTACAAAAAATTAGTATTAACAGTTTTAGATATAAGTAAGCGTACAAATATTATAATATCTATATTTGGACCTCAGACGCAAACAGTATTATGTCACATTTTTAAAACTTTACAAAAAAGTAGTTTGACGGTTTTGAACAATGGTATGGCAAACAATATTAAGTCGCATATCATTTAAGGCGTATTTTGTGTTGCACACAATACAAAAATACGCCTTAAGTGATATGTGACTCAATACTGTTAGGCTCTGAGGTCCAGATATTTATATACAGGTGTCTCAAAAGTCAACGCCATTCCTTGGAGGGATGACAGGCTAGCTCATGACTGACCAAAATATCAAAATGATCTTGGTAAAAAGTCGTTAGTTTTCGCTTGATACTATCAAAAAATATACCACACCACCCTGACAAGTTATTTTAAAAAATTGCTCCTTTGTTTAGTTTTCAATAAATACCCGTCACTTTAATTTAACAACTTAATACTGTTTTCATACGAATTATTAATTATTGAATTAATTTCACAATGAGTTTCTTTTGCAGTAAAGTAGCAATATATTTTTTTCTAAAGTAAAACACAGCAAATGTTATATAACCATTTTAACAACTACACAAAAGAGCAATTTTTTAAAATAACTTGCCAGGTTATAGCGTGGTAAACTTTTCTACAATATGAAGCGTCGAAGTTAGCTAATAAAACAAAATAAATTCATAAATCGGGCTAAAATGTTTTTTTTTTTAAGGTATGGAACTCTTGATTTTATTTTTAAACTGCGATCAATAGAAGGAACATTCAGGGTTGCGCAGCAAAAATTAGTATTTAAGAATATGGAATTTCGTAGCTAATGAGCTAATAACTGACCGAAGGTATCGATTTTCACAAAATTCATAAAAGTGTCAATTTCTCGAAAACTAAGGACTTTTTACTGATATCATATTTTGATATTTTGGTCAGTCATGAGCTGGTCTATCATCCCTCCACGGGATAACGTTGACTTTCGGGACACCTATATAATACATATTTTACTCCTACAGTTGTTACGGTACTGATTCATTAATTAATTTCAAATTCGCGCGGAAGTCAATTTCTCTCTCTCTCGACAAGCAGGGAATCGTAAGGTCGTTGAGGTCAGTGCGCGAAGTTCGACAAAAATTGAAAGTGAGCGACAGAACCTGACTGGGTGTGTTGAATGATGGTCACGCGTGGATTCAGCGTCGACAAGTTGAGGTATTCCTAAAGGGAATTCGCAGTGCAAGTAGTGAAAAATACGGTGCCGTAAATATCTGCCGGTCCACCGGGATACCAGCAGTCCAGGCGATCTACACGGATGACTTCTCCAGGGCGGGATGATTGAGGAAAAGCCGCCAGCGCATGGAGCCGTGTCGATGTTGTAGTTAAGTTGACCGTATTGATACTTGTCGAATTTGATGCTTCGTGTAATTCAAACATTTCTTGTATTTAATGTTATTCGAGCATTTGTGTTGCATTGTTGCAAATTGATGGCTTTCAGCCTTTTGGGTACCCTAACTTTTTAATTTAACTTTATCAGTAATTGTAAATTGTTTAATCACTTAACTAGTCAATACACTTGTTATCTTGTTCGTGATTGTTTCTGTAACCCCATTGTCGAGAGAGAATTCTGCTTTGTCTACTCTCGAGATATTTCGACCACCCCAAAGCAGTGGCGCCCTATCAACCTCCGGAGAAGAATGAGAGAACGCTTCCCACATAACCTCGAGGATTAAATTTCAACCTACCCCCTCGCCGACTTGAGCTTAGCCAAGCAAACATTTCTACGCGGCCGGGAAACCCGTAGTAATATTTTGTCGCCCAACGTGGAACCTTAGTATTTTGTAGCTCGGGGTTGCGTTCGAAGTTGTTCTCTCTCTTTCACATTGTATCAGGTGGTCGAATTTTTGGGTCACGATTTTGTCTAGTTAAGCCACGGAAACCGGTCCGTTATCGTTATCGGACCAGTTTGTTATCGGGTGTTAAAAATTTGTGTTTAAAAATTTTTGCGACAGTGCCGTAGGAGTTTGATTTTGTTTAGTAGTTTTACTTAGGATTTTTATTAGCACAGTAAAGGGGCAGGTTCTTTTTTTTGTTGGTTGTTAAGTGTACTACTAGGTACTTGCTATAGGGGAACACTTTTGGTGTATTATAGCGGTTAGGTTTTTTTTTAGGGTTAGTTACTATTAGTAGGTTTTTTTTTAATAGTATTAAGATGGATCCGCAGTTCTTAGAACCGAACGAGGTTCAACACGAATTAGCGGTTCGGGGAATTTCATGTACCACTGGCTCCGTGCAGGAGCAGCGGACCTTGTTGGCGGGCGCATTGAGGAGGCAATCACTCAATCGTTCCTTCGCTTTCGTTCCGAAACCAGTCGCGTTCGCGTCGGAAATCAAGGCCATTTCGGCGGGCCTTACGGAGCTGGAGGAATTGCTCACCGATTTCAGGGGCGCTTTATTCGACGACGGATACCGTCGAATCGACGCGCGTTTAACCCATTGGACCGAGCGGGTGGATCGGTTGGAGGCGCACTCCGAGGAGGAGGAGGCATTAAAAAATTGCCTGTTTAACCTCGCCTTAGGATTCGAGGGTACTTTAGCGTATAAATCGCGTTCGAACGATCGGCCTATGTCGTCGTCCACCCCTACCGTCAACCGACAGCCGTCGTCGGCCGTTAGCTCGCCGCGTTCGTCGCAAGCGATCCTTAGCGTTCCAGTATACAAGTGGAACATTCATTTCGACGGAACAAAAACGGGTATGGGTTTACTGGATTTTTTGAAACGCGTCGGAGAGTTGCGTTCGGCTCGCGGAATTTCAACCGCCCAATTGTACGAGTCTTCGGTTGAGCTGTTCACCGGAACGGCTTTAGACTGGTTCAGGGCCAACCGTGCGAGTTTTACTAACTGGTCGGATATCGATTTGGCATTAAGGCGAGATTTCCTTCCGTATGACTACGAGGAGGCAATTTTGGAGGAGATCAAAGAGCGCACACAGGGTGTCGAAGAGCCTGTCATTTTTTATATCACGGCCATGAGGGCGTTGTTGGGTCGACTTCCCCATCCTTTCCAGCTCAGCGCACAGATCAAGGCGGTGCGACGGAATTTGGCCCCGTTTTTTATACACCATTTGGCTTTGGTGGACACTCCCACCCTGGAAGAATTGACGTCGGTGTGTCAACGACTTGAGGAGTCACAAACGCGTGCGGCCAAATACAAACCAGCTCAGCCCGAGAAACCCAGTTTTACGCGGCGTGACCCCACCGAGTTTAAGCAGTCCCCGTATCGTACGAATGACGCGGCCGGGCCAATTTGTTGGAACTGCAGGCAGGTCGGGCACTTGGCCAGATTCTGCAACAGGCGGGACCAGTCCCGGAATTCGGGAAACGTAAGCCAGCGGCGGAACTAGGTCGCGATCCGCCAGCTGGGAATTTCGAGGGAAGCGACCACTCGGTACGGACGTATGGGCAGCGGCCCATTTTAAATTATATCTTGTCTCAGGCGAAGGACAATGAATGCCCTTATGTCGAGGTAGAAATCTTGGGGCGCAGGGTGCATGGGTTATTGGACTCTGGCGCAAACAGAACTTTTTTAGGACGTAAGGGGTGGGAAATTTTACAGGGCCTGGGAATAATTTTAGATAGGACACGGACTTCAACTTGTCGAGTCGCAAACGACGCCAATTGTGAGTGTGTGGGAGTGGTGAGGGTTCCAATTATGCTGAAACAACGTGTAAGGAATTTTGACCTGTATGTAGTACCGGCTTTGCGCCATGCCCTAGTGTTGGGAATCGATTTTTGGTATGGCATGGGCATTGTGCCGGATATTAGGAAAGGGGAATGGTTGTTTAGCGCGGAAATACCTCAACCACTTGATTTAGCGAGTTTGCAGGAACAGGGGGATTTAACTCACACGCAGGGCGCGCGACTCGATTGTGTCGTAGAGAATTATTTTACTAGAATTAGGGATATTAAGTTAGGCTGTACTACCATGGCTAGCCACCGAATTAATGCGAAAGGGCCTCCGATCCGCCAGCGGGCGTATCAGGTGTCTCCTTTCAAGCAGGCATTAATTGATAAGGAATTAGACGAAATGTTGCGGTTAGGGGTAATAGAAAGATCCAATAGCCCGTGGGCCAGTCCGGTCCTGCTCGTTCCGAAGAAGGACGGACGTTGGCGGTTCTGTGTGGATTTTCGGAAGTTAAACGGGGTCACCGAACGAGACGCGTATCCACTTCCCTTCATGTCATCCATTTTGAGCAAATTAGGGGGGGCGCGATTTATCTCGACTTTAGATATTAAAAACGCATATTGGCAGGTTCCTTTGGAGGAAGGGAGTAAGAAGTTCACGGCTTTCGCGATACCTGGCCGAGGTTTATTTCAATTTACTCGCTTAGCTTTCGGTTTGCATAACGCGCCGGCGACCTTTCAACGACTCGCCGACTCGATTTTTGGTCCTGAATTGGAGCCTTTTGTTTTTGTGTACCTGGATGATATCGTCATAGTGGCTGACTCCTTTGAAAAACACGTAGAAATTCTCCAGGAAGTATTTAGGCGGTTGCACGCGGCAGGTTTGACCCTGAGTCGCGAGAAATGTCATTTTTGTAAGCCCGAGTTAAAATATTTAGGCTATGTAATTAATCGGAAGGGTCTGCATGTAGATCCGGGTAAGGTGGTAGCGATTGTGAATCTTCCCGCTCCCTCGAATGTCACTGGCGTACGCCGAATTTTAGGTATGGCTTCATGGTACAGACGTTTCGTTCCCAATTTCGCGACGACAGTAGCCCCGTTAACGAAGCTACTCCGGAAAGGAGCTAAGTTCTTTTGGAACGACGAGTGTGCCAAGGCGTTAACCGCAATTAAGGATGCATTAACGACCGCACCCATACTCACATGTCCCGACGTGACTTTGCCGTACATTTTACAGACGGACGCCTCCGCTGTGGGTATCGGGGCCGTCTTGACACAAACGCACTCAGACGGGTCGGAACACGTTATCTGTTATATTTCACGAGCCCTGTCGGCACAGGAACGTAATTATTCCACTACCGAACGAGAATGTCTCGCGGTTTTGTGGGCCGTCGAACATCTACGCTGTTATTTAGAGGGTTGCGAATTCACCGTCGTAACCGATCACCATTCTCTGTTGTGGCTGGACAATCTTAAAAACCCGCAAGGCCGTTTAGGACGATGGGCATTGCGTTTACAGCAATTTCGTTATACGATTAAACACCGGAAAGGAAAAGAACATGTAGTGCCGGACGCTTTATCACGAGCGATTCCGGAGAACGATAAGCCGTCATTAGCGTTGATTGAGTTTGGAGAAATACGAGATCGATGGTATTTGCGTATGCTTGATAGGGTACGCGCGGACCCTTTGTCGTTTAGAAAATGGAGAGTTGAAGACTCTCGCTTATATAAATATTTAGAGCCAGAATTGCCGAAGCTCGAAGGAGTCGAAGAGCGTTGGAAGATAGTAGTTCCCCGGGAGTTACGTCAACAGGCTTTAGAGGAGTGTCATGATGTACCTACGGCGGGACATTTCGGCATTTATAAAACTTATCACCGGTTATCGCGATTGTATTATTGGCCGGCCATGAAATACGATGTCACCCGTTATGTCCGGTCTTGTGAAACTTGCCAACGTATTAAACCGGAGCAGCGCGCTCCGCCGGGTTTGATGACTGCTCGTCCGGAAATTTGTAGGCCTTGGCAGGTGATCAGCGTTGATTTGATGGGACCTTTGCCGCGAAGTGTACACGGCCATACGTCGATATTTGTAGTGACGGATGCCTTCAGCAAATTCAATCTTTTCTTTCCACTACGTAAAGCAACCGCTTCGGCAACCACTCGAATTTTAGAGGAACAGATTTTCCTGGTTTATGGTGTACCTCAGTTTTTGTTGTGCGATAATGGGGTACAATTTAAGAGTAGAGAATTGACGCGCCTCACGCGTAAATATGGCGTTCGTGCCATTTTCAATCCGAATTATCATCCGCAAGCGAACCCTACGGAACGAGTCAACCGTGTGTTGAAAACCATGTTAGCCGCCTATGTCAATGACGATCATCGCACATGGGATCGGTGTCTTCCGGAGCTCGGTTGTGCGATACGAACAGCCCGGCATGAAGTAACCGGTCGGTCCCCGTATTTTATTTTGTACGGCCAGGAGATGCGAACTCACGGCGAGGAACATCGGATCATTGACGATATCGCGGTCGCTGAGCGACCCGAGCGAGCGCCGGAACAACTCCGCGCGTTCCGCGCTACTATTAAACGTCGGTTAGAGCTAGCGGCTGAACGTGTTCGCGAACGATACAATCAACGACATCGGCATGTCGAGTATGCTGTAGGCGATTTGGTTTGGCGAAGGAAATTCGCTCTCTCGCAAAAAGCGACTCATTTTGCCGCCAAATTAGCGGGTAAATTTACCGGTCCGTTTAGGATTAAACGACAAATAGGACACTACATTTACGAACTAGAAGACGAACGAGGAGTTTCGTCCGGTAATTGGCACGTAAAAGATCTGAAGCCATACTACGACGTCTGGTCTGACTAGTTTGTCCCGGCTTTCCCCAAACCGTTCGGTTGTTGACGGTAGAATCCGTTGATCTACTTGTAAGAATGGGGCACGTAGGCACACGTGGTAGAACGCAATGCTTTATGGGTCATATCATCTTGACATGGATTTATATCCGGCTTTCCCCAAACCGTTCGGTTGTGGACGGTAGAATCCGTTGATCTACTTGTAAGAATGGGGCACGTAGGCACACGTGGTAGAACGCAATGCTTTATGGGTCATATCATCTTGACATGGATTTATATCCGGCTTTCCCCAAACCGTTCGGTTGTTGACGGTAGAATCCGTTGATCTACTTGTAAGAATGGGGCACGTAGGCACACGTGGTAGAACGCAATGCTTTATAGGTCATATCATCTTGACATGGATTTATATCCGGCTTTCCCCAAACCGTTCGGTTGTTGACGGTAGAATCCGTTGATCTACTTGTAAGAATGGGGCACGTAGGCACACGTGGTAGAACGCAATGCTTTATAGGTCATATCATCTTGACATGGATTTATATCCGGCTTTCCCCAAACCGTTCGGTTGTTGACGGTAGAATCCGTTAATCTACTTGTAAGAATGGGGCACGTAGGCACACGTGGTAGAACGCAATGCTTTATAGGTCATATCATCTTGACATGGATTTATATTCGGCTTTCCCAATCCGTTCGGTTGTTATCAAAGGTCGATGTGATAAGCTACTTGTAAGAATGGGGCACGTAGACGTACGTGGTAGAACACAATGTTTTAGGTCTTAACATCCGGACATAGTTTTTATGAATCATTCGTACCCCGAGGTGTCGTGACTCTTCTTGTGGGAAAACTTGCAAAGAGCTGATCTCGTGACGCTCGGCGCACCCTCTCGAAGATACGCGCCTCGTCGAGTGTTGCACTTAGAGTGTTCAGACTTTGGATAGAACTAGTGAGTATGTGTGAGTGTGAATGCGAAGTAAGCAGGGTAGTCCTCGGGTGAAACAGCTCAACGGGAGCGACGGTATTTGGATTTACTCACCCAGGACGATGTAGGTTGTAATTTTGGTTCGTGGAACAGATTTCAACTATCGGCTTGCCGGATTTGTAGCCCTGGCTTATTACTTCGAATAGTATGAATGTGATCTCGGATGTAACAGTAACACAAAATGAATTTGACGGGTTTATGATAGTAGGTAGGTAGTGGTTACTGCTAAGGACCAATAGGGTCGCTAGGTTCAGGATTTCAGTAGTAGTATCCGCAGGTGCCAGAGTTGTGGGTAGTGGAATTTACCTCTAGCACCATATCGACGTTGTCGGATTTTAGCCTACACATTTAACCATAACATGATTTGACTTTTGAAAAAAAAAGTCGAGGACAAATATTTAGTTGGTAGGCAGGAGAGGCCTAGTTGTTGTTCTTTCACCCATGGTAGGTGGAAAGTAAATTGATTTATTGATTTGATTGAGATTTCTTTTGAGGGCGATCCCTTCGAGGGACGATTTTAAGTTTTAGGCTTTGAGCCGAGTTATTCTGGACGTGACGATTTTGCTCTTCAAGCTAATTAGGGAAAAAGGAATTGTTTTCTCGTATAATATGAGTCGTCGTTGGTGTCTATAAACTAACAGGGGTTGGGAGTCATCCTTGGTCATGATGACCGGGGAAGGCTTGTTGTTTTTTTTGGGGTGTGTTGTAAATAGGGTTGTTAATGATAGTAGTTAGGTCTAGGTTATTGATAGTTTAGGACTAGCGATAATAGGGTTATCACTGTATAGTAGATTTAGGATATGGATAGTTTAGGTCTAGCGATAGTAGGATTGTCGAGGAATCCTGACTTCATCAGAATTCCTCGTAGGGAGAAAAGGGGGAATTTGTTACGGTACTGATTCATTAATTAATTTCAAATTCGCGCGGAAGTCAATTTCTCTCTCTCTCGACAAGCAGGGAATCGTAAGGTCGTTGAGGTCAGTGCGCGAAGTTCGACAAAAATTGAAAGTGAGCGACAGAACCTGACTGGGTGTGTTGAATGATGGTCACGCGTGGATTCAGCGTCGACAAGTTGAGGTATTCCTAAAGGGAATTCGCAGTGCAAGTAGTGAAAAATACGGTGCCGTAAATATCTGCCGGTCCACCGGGATACCAGCAGTCCAGGCGATCTACACGGATGACTTCTCCAGGGCGGGATGATTGAGGAAAAGCCGCCAGCGCATGGAGCCGTGTCGATGTTGTAGTTAAGTTGACCGTATTGATACTTGTCGAATTTGATGCTTCGTGTAATTCAAACATTTCTTGTATTTAATGTTATTCGAGCATTTGTGTTGCATTGTTGCAAATTGATGGCTTTCAGCCTTTTGGGTACCCTAACTTTTTAATTTAACTTTATCAGTAATTGTAAATTGTTTAATCACTTAACTAGTCAATACACTTGTTATCTTGTTCGTGATTGTTTCTGTAACCCCATTGTCGAGAGAGAATTCTGCTTTGTCTACTCTCGAGATATTTCGACCACCCCAAAGCAGTGGCGCCCTATCAACCTCCGGAGAAGAATGAGAGAACGCTTCCCACATAACCTCGAGGATTAAATTTCAACCTACCCCCTCGCCGACTTGAGCTTAGCCAAGCAAACATTTCTACGCGGCCGGGAAACCCGTAGCACAGTGTCTTTATTTTAAAATTGAACATACAACGTAAATATCCCCACGTTCAATTTAAAAAAAAAAATGTGTCACTCGGTCAATGTTTTGCAACCAAGCATATCCTCACACGTCAACTTTTAGGTTATGTATTATTGTAATGGTCAGACGTTAAAACAGTAAAACGATTTATTTAAAAGAAAATAAATGGAAATGGTAAATGGATATGGAAAATGTAAATTTGAAAATGGAAAACGGAAATAGCAAATGAAAATGGTAAATGGACATGGAAAACGGAAATGGAAAATTTTATGCTTGATTCCAGAACATTGACTGAGTGACAAATTTTTTAAAAAAAATTTAACATAGGGATATTTACATCGTATGTGCAATGTTAAAGTAAAAACCCGGTATATCGTTTTCTACATCACACTGAATTTTGGGATATAAACTACTAAGTATTTGTATTTTAAATTAAACTGGTAGTCTGAAATGTAGCGTGCACATAATTGGAAGTCTACTATGTATAAACTTTTCCAGAATACAGTGTGTTATTAAAAAAAAAACATTTATGAGATTAACATTTATAAATAATTAAAAACAATAGATCATACCTAAATAGAAGCACAAATCCATATGTTTCTAACAGCATACCAACAATTGGCCATCCCGTCAATACTATTATAATACCGCCAAAAAAGGCTAATGAAGCTTTCACTTTATGCCTTTGAAAGAAAAACCTAAATGTTCGTTCCAGTCCTATGACACATGCTAAACCACAAATAAATAATATCTGAAACAATGACATTAATAGTTATTTAACAAACGTGTATTCATGAGATTAATTGAGTTTTAGACATTTCAAAGTGTAATTGTAGATTATTAATCGCCGATTAACACCAAAGTTGGTTACAATATTTTTCCTTTGATCGTATCTTATTAAATTTGAGAAAATATAATTCATTTCATGACAAAAATTGCTTTGAATTTAAAGTAATATTTTTATTAAAGATACCATAGAGATAACTAATGTCAAAAACTTGAAGTGTGACTGGTATATGTTTATAATTTGTTTATAATTTATGGGTAAAATTAATGAGCAGCAGGCAGACTTTACAGCAGGAATATCCTGTGTAGATCATATACAGTGAATTTTTTGATAATGAACCATAGAGATTTTCATGGTATAAAATTTATCTTGTGGTCATGGGTTTTCTACAGGGGTCCCACCAATAATATAACAATTTTTTTTAGGATTTTAGGACATTTTTTAAAAAATTTTAGGATAACCGCTTAAAATTTTAGGACCATCACATCAGCCATAACAAAAAAACAACTATAAAATAAAATGATCAATTCTCTAAAATAACATACTTTATTTGTTTTTCTGTAAAACAACTTTGGCTCTTTTTTCTTCTAATTCTCCAATTTCTTTAGTAATAGGACTCATTTCTTCTATGGCCATTTCTAGCAAAGTTTGGGATTGACTAATTTTGTTTGCATTTTTTATTTTGCTTTTGCAAACTTCTTTTAGTTTCTCATTACCTTGCTTTAAAATATCATTCGTAATAACTTTGCTCTTTTCCCTTTTCATGCAATTTCAATTTTTTCTAATTCAACCTTCAAATCTTTTCGTTTTAGTTCCAGTTTTCTCTTCTCTGAATCTGCCAGTCTTGACTTCTTTGCTTGTTCCTCGTTCTCTCTTTTATTTTGTAAATAAGATTTATATTTGAAATTAGAATTTTTAACATATTTAATTAGCTCTGTGCTTATAATGAAATTATTCCTTCCCCCAGCCTGTCTAATCGTATCTTTAATAAGTCTCAATGATACAATAGTATCTTCATTGATGCTGGGTATATCTGTTAATATATATTTATTAATGCTGAAACCTCGTTCTGGAGCAGCATTGCCATGACTCTCAATACACACACATTTTATCAAAATACAAAGTTGCTCATATTTCAATTTCCCCAGATCATCAATGACATTACTGACTTGACGCCAATTTTCTTCCATCGATACATTGCCTGAAATGTCGTTTTCCAAGATCAAACACTGAGTTTGGTGTTTAATAATCTCTACTAAATCTTCATTGGTTTTACCACTTACATTGAATAATTTGTTTACAACATTTGCATTTTTGATAACATCCAAAATTAAACCAGCAAGAATTGCTATCTGATTGACATTTATTTTTGATGGAGACGCATGTCTAACCAATTTGTAGAAATTGTTAGTAAATGGAACCAATATATTGTTGCTTTGATGAAAAATTTTAAAAACTCGGTATGTAAATATAATCTCGACTTGCTATGCATTTTATAAAGTGCCAATTTTGTATCCAAATTTAATTCAACCATCTCAAAATGGTTATTTACTGCGTTAAAATCTACATCCAGCAATTCTGAGCCGTCTTTGGGTCTTTTTTTCCCGTTAATATCATAATTTAATAAATTATCATTGATAAATCTTGACATCAACTTATATAACAATAAAGTAACATCATCGTATAAGCACTGAATTAAACAAACATCGGACTGGTATTTTTCCAGAAAAAAATCAAAAATTAACGCAGCATCAATAATAAAATTAATATAAACTATGGTGGCAGGGTCCTTTAAAAAATTTGCAATACTTTTATATCGATCAGTTTCTTTGAAGTTCTTGGACTTGGGCAAGATTTCTAAGAAATATGTTTTTATGTTGACACAGTTTTTTTTATTCTTTGTAAAGCTACTTTTAAACTCAACCACCTTGTACTGACGTGTTTGAGAAGATACTCTACTGTCACATTGGTAATCTCTTCTACCTCTAGGAAATCTGCTCTTCGAGCGCTAGAATATTTAAAGAAGAAATTCACATTATTGATAAACAAGTCACAATCGAAATCCAGCTTCTCTAAACCTTTCTTAAACGTCGTATGTATCTCATGCAAAGTACATGTTTCTATATTCAACAAAGATGTATGATGCACCTCATCTAATTCATTCATTAAAAGTCTGTAAAATTTCTTATTTACATTAGGTCCGTCCATTCCCACATGGATCAAAAGTGTATGATCAAGTTGATATTCTTCTATAAATTTCATAACGTGTGCTTTAAGATCTTCTGAATCACAATGCCCCAAAAACATTGATCCACAATACACGGCTGGAATCCTCTTGTTTTCTTTTAATGAAAAATATTGTAGATACCCATCTAATTGCTTCTTTACCTGAGACGTCGTAGTTTCATCAAAAAGAAAAGTATACGGGTTTCCAGGCAACTTTTCTTTAATTTGATGTTTGATGTATGGAGCAATCCCAAATTGGGCCACATATTTTAATTTTGTACAGCCCATGGAAAAATTCTTAGCAATTTCAGAATCCGGGAACATATTCTTAAACAATTATCCGATATTTGCATGGCTGCTGAATGAGAAATTCGATTCAACACATTTCAGACACCACAAAATTTCCGATCTTAATATTTCTTCCTCTTTACTCAGTATATTTAAATTTGCATTAACAGTTACAACAGACTGACTTGCAAAAATTTGTTGAATCGAATTTTTCTTACGGTTCGATTATAAGTGAATATGTTTCTTGCTTTTGCTGTGACTGTTTACTTGACTGGAGCCACCACCGTCAATTTTGAATGTCGTTCGACAAATCGAACATTCTGCTTTGAATGGATTGTTCGTTTGCTTTAGCCACGAAAATGTTTCTTCGCATAATTTACAATATTTTGTTTTTCTGACCATTTTAAATGAATGCTCACATCAAGGATCTTCAAAAAAAATTGGGTTTCTTCTGTTATTTTGTTTTTTGCTGAGATATTTAGAGGCTCTTACCTTATCATTTACTTCACACTGAATTAACACAAAATAACGAACCGAATGTTACCAAATCGCCACAGCAACAGAAATTGCGAACGTAAAATACGACTAAAAAAATGTTTGTCGGTGGTTGCGGTGGTAGATTTAATAATTAGCTGTATCAGCATATTAGCAACGTGGACAAGATATACCATGCCTATAGAAAATCACAAATATAAGGTAATAAATTAAAAATAATCTCATGATTGAAAAAGTTAAATAAGATCAGCATATTAGCAATTTCAACGTGGTTGCAAAATAGCACCTTACAGTAGCTGACAAAAAATTTTAGGACATCAAACAAATTTTTAGGATTTTTTAGAACAATTTAGGACACACTCAAAATTTTAGGAAATTTTAGGATTTTAGGACAAGTGAGACCCCTGTTTCTACTTTCAAATGTTAGTATAATTTTCCCACACTTTTAGCTTACTTCATTTTTGACAAGTTTTGATGATTTCTTTAAATAATAATAAAAATGACTTTAAATTAAATAAGTGAGGAGCTCCAGTGCAAAACCAATTATATCCAATTGCAATAAGGGCGTTAATCAACAAAGTGAGTTCTGCAACATTACACCTTAAAGTGTTTGACTTTAAGGTGCAATATTGCAGAACTCACTTTGTTGATTAACGCCCTTATTGCAATTGGATATAGTTGATTTTGCACTGGAGCTCCTCAAGTAAAGATGGATGATAATTTTGAGGTGTAGTATTCAAATCGGCCTATACCAACTCGTATTATTTTTACACTTCACAATCAGTTTATAATTGGATGTCTGAACACAGATTATATTAAAGTAGAAAGAGAAGAAACCACATTGTTTCTATACTTTTCGAATTTCAGAGCATTTTCAGATCGTTTTTAAATAATAAATAATTTAACAAATTTTACAAAAAGGTCACAAACAAAATAATATTATGTAAGGTGGAAATTAACATATTATATTTGTTCCATTTTCTAATATTATTAACGATGATTTTTTTTATCACTTTTAAGTCGTTTGAATTGATTTCAATCCTCGGTATATTAAATTAAACTTCCTTATTTTTCGATATTAATCGGTAACGTGTTGGATGGCGTGATACTTTAAAATACTGTAATCCCTCCATTTAACTCTTTGAGGCACGGTGGTATTAAAAGTGTCCTACCTGTTATATGTACAGGGTGTCAAGTTTTAAGATACCATCGCGGCCATAATGCCAATTAAAAATTGAGCGGCAAGTATGCAATTTACATGTTACTTACATCAATTGAAGTTTATACTTTCGATTAGTGCTACAAATTTTCCAAATTATTTTTATTTGAAGCCAAAAAAGTAAAACAAAGAGTTTTGGGTAAAATTTCGATGTTTGGTTTTTTATTTCAAAATTTGTCAAATTATTTGTAGCATTAATATTTGCAATTTGATTCGTAAAAAAACTATTACTTTTTGAGTTAAATTAAATTTAAGATGAAGCACAAAAAATGCAACAATGGATAATGCGATATACCAGCCCAAAAATAGTTTATGATTGACCCATCAAACTGGACGAGACAGCTTGTCAATTGACATCGGACCTGCGTTCTTAAGTTAAGTTAAATGACCATCATAAATAAAAAATCACGTATCCTACATTAATACCATTATCCGGTAAATTGGTCTACTTATGTCGTAAATCAGTTAACAAAATACCTTCTATTTAGTAAAAAAAATTTTAGTAAAATTATTTCAATTACACTCAATTGTGTGAAAATATTTTACTGTTCGTACATCAAAAAAGCTAACAAATTGAACAACTAGTAATTGAGATAAAGCCAAAATGTTATTACCTAATTAAAAAATTTTTTTTCCTGGTTTGTATATTCCTTAATAATATAAAATTACTCATGCAATTTATGAGAATTGACAAATTATCTTGAAGGGCTATTTTGCCACAGGTGATAAAACTTGACTCACCCTGTATATGCAAGGTGGGATATTTTTTAACTATGTGAGTCTCACCCCATAACAACATACTTAATTGAATTATTATATATTATTATATTATTAAATATAAACCAACTTTGTTCAATTTAAAAAGAAATAAAATTTCAGTGCAACACGAGCCTTTTTATTTTCCAAAATTCTGTGCCGCATAGTGCTAACAGATTACTGATGGAAGAGTCAGTTCATTAAATGTTATTGTACATAAAATGTACATGTACGTTAAATCGTGTCTGTATGAAAGTGAAGGTATATTAATATACAAATCAAGCATTTTAAGTAATAACATACTTGAAAACCAAATAAACTTGGCAACACATTTTGCCTCATTTGTTAGAAATAAGTGAATTAATACAAAAAATAATCTGCTAAATTAATTACAAGCAAATCTTGCTTAAAATGTTAATTTTCACATAATGAATGACATACGAAGAAATTTTGATCATTCAAACAAGTGCCGCTGTACTTACGTTTCCTAAAGCCAGCAAGCTTTTATCAAACAAAAATAATACTCCCATAAAGAGAAATGAAATCCCAAAACAAACCAGTCCAACTCCAATTTCTAAAAATAAACAAATTTTGCATTAACTAAATAATCTAAAATGAATAATAGCACAACTTACTTTGTGTATCAGTTACTTCAAACATTTTGAAAAATGTATAATTATCTATTACAATAAATCTGTTACAATTTCAAATCTTCGTTCAACATTTGTAAAACATTTTTCATAACCTCTCTCGTGCATCCACGTCACTTAGAATGACAGAACGAAAAACCTGCGAAAAACACTCGAAATTATAGATTATGAAAATATAAGCGCCAAAGTGATATAAAATGATGTAGAACTTTTATTAATTAAATTTAACACAATACGTTACTTTCTGAATTAAACTTTGAAAACTAACCTATTCAACGGCCTGCATTTATGTAAAACTGCATAACCACAGATAATAAAACACTGCATAACACCGGGATCTTCACAACTGGTCATACAAGCGTGTTTATGAGGTTGCCTGCTAATTCCAGGTTTGTATTTGACAAATTTTTCGAAATTTGTAATTTAAACGGTAGGAATACTAAATAAAAAAAGTTTGTATAAAACACGCAATTTTTTATTTGAAAGGACTAAAATTTGTTATTGAATCATATTTGATTATTTTAGTACACATATTAAATTATGAAATAAATCAGAGACGGCATTCAAAACCTAACTGAACTTTTGTTTGAATATCGAATTTAAACTAGGTATTTATAACTTTTAGAAAGATGAGTTTAATCAAAATTGAATTATTAATTAATTCATAAATGGTAATAAAAACAACTTGAATTAATACGGAAATATGATAATATAATATATTTACACATTAATCAAAACTAGGTGAAAATATCCAAAAAATATTTTATCGAAACTTAAACATCTTATTTACTATCTGTGATGTATAAAATATTTAAAAATTTTAATTTGTTGTTCTGTGACTACATTTTTTAATACATTGTGATCGTACAAATTATTGTTTTTAAATTGTTAAACCTGTGATAGTAATAGTTAATATGTATTTATGTATATTAACTCTTGCTATCATGACCTTATATTATGCGCAGGTTAACTGCCATACCGACATTCCTAAATAGTACCTGATGTGGTCCTCATTTGAAAGTAATTGTAGAGAAACAGAGTACCGTACCTGGTGCACAGCGTTATAGTTCTATTACGAATAAACGTGTTTACCTTCTCTGGCGCTCAAAGAGTGTATTTCATATGGAAAAATTAAATCGGTAGCTTCAGAGACCAGCTCCGTGATGAGCACCACATAATATTATGTGGCACTCAAGGCAGTTAACCTGTTACCGAGTAGAAAACCTAAGAAAGTGGAAAGAGGAGTTAATGGGGTATAGTATGAAAAGCAATACAAAGAAATCAGAAATAATAGCACTAGGAATGGAAACAGGGTTGGGGATGTTTCGATAATTCAGATCGGGCTGGCTGTATAAACTATCGCAATTGTATTTAGAAAATGTACAGTAATGTTAATATTTAATTAATTTTCTAGCCAGAAAAATAGTAAGTGTTGAAATTGTCAATCCTAATATAATCATTTTGCATCTATTTGATTTTCGTTTCTGGTAGCAGGGATTAACCTAAAATGTTAAAATTAGAAGTTTTATAATATGTATACTACTTTTTGCATTATCCTTACTAGATTTTCAAGCTGCAATATAGAGTTTTCTAAGGATTCAATGCAATGAAGTAATGATTCTGTACCTTTCTTTAGTTTAATATTACACTTGACAATATCATTTCTATTTATTGCACAAGACAAAACAACCAATTGTGTTTTCAAATGATAAGACATTTGATGAAGTACTAACTGTACATAAACGTTGTCTATTGTTGGTTGCGTAATTTTCCTGTAAATAATTTAAAATTGAAAATGTTTGATTGAAATGTACCTATTTCATATATAATTAAGAGAATATTAAATATTTTCAAATGTACTTTTTCAATTACTTCATTTTTTTAAAGTTAAGAAAAATAATGCTCTTCTTAGGAAATTCTAGTTTCACATATTACTTGTAAATAAGAGTTAACGTTACAATGGGTTCTCTACAAAAATATAATTAATTTTGAAGACAAAAGTTGTATAATTTAGCAAGAATAAATATTATTGAAACAAAAACATCTGACCCACCAATTCATTTTGTTACGTACACTTTGAAAGAAAAAATTACAATGTAAATATTAAATGGTAAAACAAAACTTCTCAGGGGTTAA
The DNA here is from genome assembly GCA_949768715.1 of Dascillus cervinus. Taxonomy (NCBI): domain Eukaryota; kingdom Metazoa; phylum Arthropoda; class Insecta; order Coleoptera; family Dascillidae; genus Dascillus; species Dascillus cervinus. The sequence continues at coordinate 21,733,048 of OX458317.1, forward strand.
TCCTATTAAATGTGACAAGATTTAATACTTTGTTTTGGATTGTTGTAACTTACTGTATAGTAGTTGGAAGCGTTTTGAAACATTCTAGTATTTGTTGTTTTAAATGTTCCTCAGTTATTCCGATAACTTCTAAATCTTCGTTTGTTAGGGTAGTTAACAGAGACGCATCAATACCATTATTTCTAAACTTCTCTATATATTTGTCAGCATTTGCGTTTCTTAATGATGTTTCTAGTACGTCCATTGTGGTATACTTCTTTTAAGGAATTCTAAATGACAACAATATATTCGTATTTTACACTCTAACCAAATTCTCACAGTTGTGACCACTTATTGCTGATTGGCAGAAGATCTGATAAATAACCTTATCAACAGATGGCACTATAACCTTTTAAATATAGTAGACTCTCAGTTAACCGGCATCTGCCGGGATTGGTAAATTAACGTTGGATAAAAAATTTAGTTCTCGGTTGCTTGAAAATTACTATTAAAAATCGACTGCACAATTTTATGCGAGCTAAAAAAAAAATAAAAAAGTTACTCTCTGTTATTTAATCAGCATTCACAACTAAGGGCCTATTGTTCAGATACCGTTTAACTTTCTGAATACAGAAATTCCCCGATTTACGCGCTTAATGCGTGAAAGAAAGAACGTTAAGTAAATCAAACGTACAACGGGGTTAATCACGTTTTTTTAATTTGTCATCTAAAGTATTTTAAATAAAAGAATAATACAAATACAATAAGGTTGAAAGCAATATTTATAACAGTGAAATACTGTTTTAATTTTGTATCATGGCAAAATATTACAAAAAAATTAAATTAAATTGTAATAAAAGTGCAAGAGCGACTGAAAGAGATTACCACACAAGCGCACGATACAGTGCGTCTGCGCGGTAATTGATTTTTAAAAAAACGTTATAGCGAATCAATCATGCCAAACATTTTAAATCAATATATATATCCAAACCAACGGTCCCATGACTTATAAAAAGTGTCAAAAGTTTAACAATACATCTGCACTTTTTATCAATTTTACTGACTGTACGGTTCCTAACTTCTATATAAATAGTATTACTATTAACATAACGTAAGTAATTAATTAAATTTGCATTTGTCATTGGTATATTTTGCATTCATTTTGTCATCTTACATTTAAATAAAGTGCCATTTCAATTTAATGGTATATTTTGTTGCCTAGATACCGAAACCATGCATTTATAAGAAATCATTCATTAAAAGGGGTCATAAATGCATGATTTCCTATTCATTAAATCGACCTGTAAATCAATGATCACCGGAAAAACTTCAAACAAGCCGCCTGTTGGTCCACCAAACAGGTAGTGTCAGATTTGCTGACTAAAAGATCGTCTCTAGCCCGGATGTTGTTTGGACTGGAACAGAAAGTGTTGAGTAGTAATTACCCTTTACTTTTGATTGAAAGAATATTTAATATAGAGTGGAAATAACGGATAGAGAGAGCCGCGGGGACAGTAGTTATTGGAGGATGGACCTTGGACAGGAGCACGATTGAGTGGATTTGGCTCGTAGTCCACTGACGCCCGAATCAAGGGATTCGAGTAGACAGTGGCTCGCTGGAAGAATTTTTCGGCGAAGGAGATGGTGTGTTGGCGAAGAGATTCGATTTTTAGGTCGCGGAGGATGGTTGTATTACGAACGAACCAGGGTGCGCTCGCAACCAAACGAAGGGCTTTGTTTTGGACGGCGTAAACCGACGCCATGTAAGAACGCGGCGCGTATCCCCAGACAGGAATCGCGTATGTAAGAGTAGGGCGGATAATCGTTTTGTATAGCAGAGGGAAAAGTTGTGCTATACGCGCGTAGGCTTTTTGTCGGACGTGGTTTACGTGGGGCCTCCACGAGAGTCTGTTGTCGAGGATTACACCCAGATACTTTGCGGAGGCGTGCCAGTTTATTGGTTGTTGAAATAAGGTGACGTTGCCTGACGGGCCTTGCCGCCTCTTTGTGAAGAGGACAGCTTGAGTTTTCGGTTACGACTAGTATTCACTGTGTCAGGGTTTTATTTAAACAACAGTTTGCACTCTTTGTGCCACAATGAAATAATGGTGTAGCTGCAGTTGGGGTCCTCACTTTAGTTAGCAACGAGAATTTGGCGCACTTTCAGAGCGTTCGATAGATTGTGCCGGTTGCAGTTACTTTTATACTAGGTTGCTAATCAGAAAAGTGATGCTTCTTTGGTCTTTGTGAAAAGATACGGATAGATGAATGTTCACCAATGCTTATTAATACATATTTATATTACAAAACAGTTCTCGATTTATAAATTATGACTTAAAAATGTAGATACTAATGTAGATACTAATAAAATTCAAATTTCATTGGTTGGCATAAGGGTGCCAATAACTGTCTCATGAATTTTTTGCAGTAATTCAGTGATTGGCATGTTGATTAAAATCTTATAATAATACATGATTATTCTTTACTCACCGTTCTGAATTCACTGTAGAAAATAAATAGGTAGTCCAATAATATAATTTTTTGTAATTTTGCAACATTTGAATACTTATGTTTTATTTTTATTTTTATTATTTTAAGAAAATAAGATATAATTTCCCAAGCAATTTAGGCTGTTAGGGATGGTATGTCAAAACTGAAGGCATCGAAATTGTTTAGAATACCTATTGAATAGATACCATGCAATTTCGAATGGGAATCAAACTTACAAGAGTATGGCGAAAATAAAATGGTTTCTGTAGCTTCAACAAGCAAAAATACTGAATCAATGGAACTCCCTAATGACCAGCAAGAAATTGAAGTTGGTTATATTCATGCTGAAACTATAACTTCAGCTGAATCTTCTTCACTGGCCCCAAAGTTCCAAAAGGAAAAACCAGAGAGACAGAAAGATTACCTTATGTAATCACTTCTCAAAAGTGGAAATGTATAGTTGGGGAGAGAGAAAATAACAAAAAAATGCAAAAAGAAGAAGAAAAAGCAAAAAAATGAAAGGTTCGAGAAGAAAAGAAAAGAAAACGAAACGAAATGAATAAGAACAAAATTAAAAGAACTAAAAATCTTCAAAACATCAAAATTAACCCAATTCAAAATGAAGAAGTCGAAGAAAAAGAAAAAAGAGATTTTTGTCCAAATAATTAACGTCACTTTTTGAACTGCTTTGCTGTAAATTATGCTCCTTGTGGTTAAGCAGCCATTCTAACGCAAAGTTGCATTATAAATCAAAAAATCATGAAACGATATTAAGAAAATTCTTGGTGAAGCATTCCGACAAGACTGGAGAACCTCTCCACAAGCGGGCGATGGTAATAAGCTTGAAACGTGATATTTTTAATATTACTGTGACATCCCAGCAGATGTTAAATGATAACCGAATTGATTACAGAGGTTCCATCCAAATAAACAACCACAAGAAGTTGATGTAATAAACCTGGATTCTGTTTAAAGGGCGAGGGAATTGTTACTTAAAAGAAGGTGTAAAAACCCTGAAGGGTACGAAATAAACATCAAAAATAGATTTAAATTTAAAGTAATGCTGGCGATTATTGAAAAGGTCGAACAGATACAAGATAAAATGCGAGATTAGTCACCAATTTGTGTTCAATTTAATATGAACCTTCCGACAAATAATGATGTATGTTTTTATGGTTGCGTCGATGTTGGAGAATTCGTGGCCGGACTGTTCTGTGCAGATGACCTTTACTTATAGTTCATGGCATCTCTTCACACAGATTTAATCCGTTCCACAATCCATACGAATGATTGAATGACCCGCAAATACTGCCGAAATACCAGTGTTAAACGACGATCTCCACCTCTTGTCAAAAAACCGTCAAAACCTGGTATGCTACTTATACTAATTTATTTGATTATTTTTTAATGATTTCATTCACCAATCGTTTAGCAGTATTTGGGCACACGTGTTTAATTCTGTCCAATCACAACATTATTATAGTGAGAATTTTCTACTGTACATTATTCCCGCGAGCATAATTTCTAGTATTTTGTTTACATATGTTACTTGACAGCACATTTTCTAGTTTTGACATCTGTCGCCAGTTTGATTTTAGTTTATAATGAATTAAACTGTATTTTTATGCTGTATTTTTTATTTAAACGTTAAAAAATAATCTTCCGAATACCACTCGAGAGTGCGAATTAATTAGAAAATAATTCTTCAGTTATTTTTTCAAACTTGTTGCCATTTGGGAATAGCCACTCGAGCCCTACGGGCTCTCGTGTCTATTCCCTGGCAACAAGTTTTCGAAAATCTGTCGAATTATTTTCAATTTATTCCCACTCTCTTGTGATATTACTTATGAAAATATTTGGTATAGAGATACTTTTCAATCAGGCAATGCATATGTCGTATCTCATAAACATCAATTTAGAATTTCCAAATAATACAGAAGTATTATGAATATTTTAATAAACAAGATAATATTTATGTTGCTAAATATATTGTAAATATTTTTCCACGACCCCATGCAGAATCTATCCCATACGAATGCCAAAACGACCCCCAAATAATGCCGAACTACAAGTGTTGTACATACGACGATCTCTTCCTATTGTCAATAATAATAAATATCAATCTACCAATTCTTGTAGATTGATTAGAAGAGTAGCAACCCCACTTGCAACTCTTACATTGGATCCGATCCTGTTTGCCATTGGGACTGGTTACCCAATCGTAAACAGGATTCTCGGATTTAGTAATAAGGTGCTATAAATATTTCGATACGATGTTCCTGGGCCACCTTTTTGGTTTGGCAAATATTTGGCAGCTCTCAATTACTAATTGTGTAGTATCATGTCAATTTATTATGGACACATCAAAAATAGGTTACAAAAATAATGCAGCTCAATATTGACAAGACCGAATTTTGAAGAAGAAACTGATTAAGCTCTGCTTTCGACTTGCGTCACTGAACTGGTTGAATTCAAAACTGACGAAAATCGAAGTAGAATGACACTAAAAATGCAAATTGATTCATCAGTGACCCTCGTGACTGCGGATTTATGAAAAGTTACAGTAAATACTAGAAATGCACAAACATCTTTGTTAAATCCGACCCTGCCGTCCACTGGGGATTGCTAGTCCAATCTTCAACAGGGTTGCTCGAATTTATGTAGTCAAAGTAACTACGAAAAGTGTACAACAATCTTTGTTAGTTCCGACTCTGCCTTCAACTGAGCGTATCTTCAATAACTTCATGATAGAATTGAACGAGTTATACATACATAAAACATGCAATTTCAACAAGACAATTTTCCTTGTCGCTTGTTTGAAAAATGTTAATATCGGCTGAAGCCCACTGTTTTGTGCGTTTGTTGATAATTCTCAAAAACGCTTCAATTCATTTAAGCTACACTTCAAATGTAGCTTCTTTTTTACGTTGACATTAATTCAATTCTATTCTATAAAATTCTATAAAAGTGAACAAGCTCACTTCTAATGTGAAAACAAACAAAATGCAATGATTTTACCAAGAGCCCAACATGCTCCCGCCCATGAAATAATAAATTTCAAACAAACAATAAATACATATGTAATACAAAAATGTCCACCCAATGGAGTAAAGCAAATAGAGTTTAAAATTTTCCAACAAAGGATGAATTAAACTTAAAACAATAGCTTGGTGATTCTGTTGTGAGAGCCACTGAACGCGCTGCTGTTTGCAACAAAAAGTTAAAAAGTTAACAATTGCTTTCCTATTTCTTTCAGTTTTGAACTCTTTCTTTTCTTGTTATAAAAATTAACTTAAATTTAAAAATTTTAATGACAATTCTTCGATATCTTTTTGAGTGAAATACCCTAATGCCTGGAATTCTTCTATAAAAGTAGGATTGTTAAGACAAGATTTAATCCATTCATCGCAACTGTAGTCTTGATGTAAACCTCCATATCTTTTTGGTAAATATTGAGGACTGATATGTTTGTGAAAAGATTCCCAGTTGTTACCGTGAATAAAAAGGCGCTGTTTCAAATCATTCGGCAGAAATAATTTAATTACTCTGTACATCATAAAAAAAAATGACGGTTCGTTAACGATATGGACGGCATGGAGTTTTAACGGATATATCATCTAAAATTAAAATAAGTAAGTGTGACTACAATACGATGAATAAAATCGCATTACAACGCCAATTTGTATCATAATTTTTACAGTGCGTGGCGTGCAAAATTTTGCATGGTGTAAAGTAAGTCCATCAAGATCGATAACGCAAATTCCTCCCAAAATTTGAGCTTGTTGTTCCATTGCACCAATTTCCAGCAATAGAATTAAGGCCTGGAAAATTGCCTCCACTGGATGGATGTCCATATTCCATTTGCCTAAGATTGTGATTATTAACGAGCAGAATATTTGGAAAATATTTCGTACCACATCTGTTGAGTAAAATTCTTCGTCCCGTTTGTTCCTTGTAAGGAAGGACAGAAATAATATCAGCTTCACCCAGTGTTGTCAAATAAGCTAAATTAAATCCTCTAAAAATTTCTGGATGTTGACTTCTAAATTTATGGTAGTTAAGAATCTATAGGTACATACATATAAAATATATCATGGAAATGGTACCCTAAAATTTGCTCCAATAAAAATGCTTATTTCATTGGATCAGAAGTAAGTAATGTATTAGACGATATTAACTAAAATGACATATTTAATGATATTAATTGAAAAAATATTTTCTACCCTTTACCGTATAAAAAATTCGCACAAGGCAATTTTTGACGTTATCGCTTGCATAAATCAGTTTTAATTTTTTTTAAATGGAATACTGTTATAATTAATTTATAAAATTTGCAACTCTCCATATAATAAGACTTTTATTATTACCCAACACCTATCGTCTAATACTTTACTTACTTCTAATCCGATGCATTAAGTATTATTGTTCGAGCAAACTTTAGGGTACGTACGCTATATGCTTAATATTTCCACGAAAGAAATAAAGAAATATACCATTTTATAAGCATCATCAATACAAAAGTGGTGACGTCTTAAATAGCGTACTAAATAGGATTCTTCTGTTCGGGCATGTAAGTGATTATTTTCTAAAAATATAATAAAAATTAAAATCAGTTTTTTTAATAATAAAGATATTTTTTTACACAAGCACTGCATTATAAAATAAGTACATTCATTTCAACTGTCAATATAACGCGTCAATAGCAACAATATATATAAATACCTTATTTCATTGTTGACAAATTTGCCAAAATTTTCGTAAACCACTTATTACTATGAATTGCTACGATATCGTGGAGTATATGGAAATGAAAACATTTTGGTAGTGTGTTTTTTGAATATTTTCGTCCACTTGGGAGTTTTGAAAGAATTTATAGACCGCTCGTTAAATTAAGGGAGGTAAAATGCTAAAATAAAAATGAGATTTCGAGAAAATAGTACGTAAGAATTTCGTTACTGTTAACGAGTTCTGTCACCGGTTAAAATTAATATTTTTATTTCAAAAGCACTCTGTGTACCTAGAGCATTATTTACTTACAAATATCAATTTGAATGAATATGTAAACAATTTTAAATTAATTATACTTGCCTATTAAGATACGTTTTAATTCTGTTATCGTATGTTCCCGTTTCGAAGACTCTTCCCCAATATTTTCTTTAGCCCATAACAATAATTCTTTGGAAGGTTCACTAAGGTCTAATTCAAAACTAACATCAGTATCTCCAGACATTTTAAATTGTGAAATTGTACTGAGAACGTGAAAAACAACTAATTCAGAGTAACCACTGCTCGGTTACCTTGACCCTTGTTTGTACGCACTCGTATTTGTCGAAGTTATCAATTAAGTAACTTTCAAGTCGTATTTCGAATAAAGAAGGGCAGAAAATGAAATAATCAAATTTAACATACCTAAGCAATCAAAAATATTGAAATTAAATTAAAATAACTTTATAAACATAAATTGTTTAATGATAAGTTTTTTAAACATTGTCTTGTCCCTTTGTTGACTCGAATATACCTACTCATTGATTCTTTATCTTTATTTCAATGAAACAGGGAAATATAACTTTATGTACATAGGTTATCTATCAAATTCCAAGTTTTGCTGCGATACACTAAAATTATATCGGGAGGTCAATTTTAATTAATTTTAGATATTAAATGTTTTTATTTCAAAAAACACTTTATTGTAATAACATTCAATTATAACAATAAATGATAGATTTACAAAACTAATAAAAGTAATATTAAACTGTTTAAATCAAAGTATAAAACAGTATATTATTTAACTAGTTCTCTGTTGCTGTACACAACGATTATCCGCCCTACTCTCACATACGCGATTCCTGTCTGGGAATATGCCCCGCATTCTTACATGGCGTCGGTTTACATCGTCCAAAACAAAACCCTTCGTTTGGTTGCGAGCGCACCTTGATTTGTTCGCAACACAACCATCCTCCGCGACCTAAAAATCGAATCTCTTCGCAAACACACCGTCTCCCTCGCCAAAAAATAATTCTTCCAGCGAGCCACTGTCTACCTGAATCCCTTGATTCGGGCGTCAGTGAATTACTCAACACTTTCTGTACCAATCCAAACAACACCAGGGCTAGAAGCAATTCTTTAGTCAGCAAATCTGACACTACTGTTCGGTGGACCGACAGGTGCTGTGTTTAAAGCTTTTTACGCCTCCCAAATAAATTTTAAAAAATCTGTATGATTCATGAAGAGGCGAATGTGTAAGACAGGGGTTCCCAATCTTTTTCATATTTTAAAATATCAGTTGGCGGCGGGCAGCTTCTATTTTTTCAAAGCATACGGTTTTAGCATTGTTAATACTTTTCTGTCGTGCTGGAATAGTAAGTAGCGGGTACTCAAAAAATGCTAAGTGGGCGTTATACGACCCGTAGGTATAGGGTTGGGAATCCCTGGTCTAGGAAAATTATACGGGCAAATATGTTTAAATTTTAATAAGTTAATTTAAATTTAAAAAAAAAAGTAGTATCACCTCCCTTAGGACCATAAGGCGCATCTCAATTTAAATCGATTTTTCTATGTAAAATGGTGTCTTATAATCCAAAAAATTCTGTAATAAGTTTTGTAACTAGTATCGTTGCAAATGAGTAAGTATATTTTTGTTACAATTTTCCTATTTTAACAAATATATTATGTTAAACCCTCCACGATAAAATGTTCTATGATTCATTTTTACACCTCTGAAAGGATGTCAAAACTTACTTGAAAATTGTATAAAAAACAAAATTGTTTTATAAAGACATTCTTTAAATTCAGAAAACAACATCACTATTAAACTGAAAATTGCCAAATTCGCAAGGAATCGTGAGACTGTCTTTTAATTACAATGTCAAACTTCTGCAAGGGATTTTAATAACCAGTACAGAATTTACAAAATTATGAAAGCGCGTGGCTAGTGTTACACTGCTTGCGATTACACAATAAATCCCATTGAAACGTTATGGAGTTCCCTTACAAAAGTAGTAACAAAACATAATGTAATTACGTAATGTAATGTATGCTCGGTTGCAGTAGAATTAATCCGAAAAGAAATGATTGACGTGTGGAACATTCAAATTTAAAAAATTGCGCTAAAGATACCGACAGTTCTGAACGGCTAAAGTTGCATACCAGCCGATTACATTCCTTTACCAAAAAATTGAAAAAATAGCATACGTGCAATTTATGTTGCACTTTCAAGACTAGGTATGCAATGTACTAATTTTATCTGAATACAGTTTTTGCTAGAGATTTGAAAACTTGTCGATTTCAAAAACTGAATCAAATTTCACAAATTTTGCTATGTAATTAATTAATTTCCGAACATTCATTTAATGAGCAAAATTATGTCTTAACATTGCATTTTCTGAGCCGAATAACTTAAGTAGCCATGATTGGATTTTATTGTACTTTTTCAAAATTCAATACAAAGTTTATTGTGACTCCAAAATACCAGAAATATGCCGTCTGTAAAGTCGAGAACCTTTTATCCACCTGTACGTCAGAAATCAATTGCTACCGTAGTGCCTAAATGATCGTTGTACCAGGTTCCAACTCGTGTTTGAATATGTAAATAGAAACAAGTATATCGATTCTGAGCTAAACTAAATTCTGTATCAAAGAAGGGATTGCGAAATGATTTTTAATTCACATTAGTATTTTATAAAAATTTTAAAAACCCTTAAAAATGTAGATGCATCAAAAGGAAATAACTTGTATTAATATGCTAGGTACTCTTACTATAAATGTTGTGAATTCTTCCTAGCGTTGTACTATTAAAATATACTTATTAAATATCGCAACCATTTAACTATTAGATAATAAAATAGATACAAATAAGGGAATTTTATAATGCTAGACATAAGTCAAGGTACACCGGTATTCATTTATCCATCGGGAGACATGCACTTTTTTTATTACTGGCTAATGAAAATTATATTGTGTAAAACGTATTGGATTGGATTGACGATTATGTAATGAAACGTATGTTCCTTTTGGAAAATGACATTGAAGCGCAGCACAATCCAATACTTTGTGTTCAATGGTGCCCTTCAAAAAGCGTCGTTTCTTACTAAGTTACAGTACTTGAGACTTTCTGTTTTCTTCACTCAAATTGTTTTCTCTATGGCAACGGGTGAGCAAAAGCTGTGAGCGAAACATTTTGCTCACTGCTGTTGCCCAGCCGTTTCCACATAAATTGCACAACATACAAATATACAACAATTACCATAGTAACATAATCCAAGTTGTCGCAGATATTACCAATAACAGTATTTTTTTTTTACATTTTTAGAGCACTCGACTTGGCTCATTTGTGGTCCTGTATTGACGGGGTATCACAGGTACACAAATATATAACAAAATCTTTATTACACCGATTGATCATACACTAGCATCACACTATCTGACTATCTATCAACCATATGTGACTAACCCTTAACTCTATACAACTAAACGCAACTAATTTCAATTAACTCCTCTCTTTAGTCTATACCCTATTTATACTATTCTACTGCTTACCTAAGCTCAATTAATAATTCATTACTCACTATACAGTTACAGTTACAGTTACAGCTGTCACTATTGGAGACGGGTTTTACGACCCTGTAATAGTGATTATCTGTTTCTACCTACGTCACTTAAATGACACCAAACGGCTAGCGTCTTTGTTGTGCTATCGAAGTTCAGGGCAGTCCTCAGGAATAAAAAATGATTTCTATGCAAAACATTTACCAAATTTATTCCCACGGACGAAACATTGTTAAATTTTGTAGTACTGACTTAACTTCTCCATTATTATTAACTTTTTAACATCTATTATTGAACTTTTAATTATATTTGTATAACCATCTAACCTTCAACTGATTCGAGTGATACAGTTCCGCTGACTGTCTTTTTGGTCCAAATTAAACTTTATGGTTTATGGAAACTTGACAATTGAAGGTGTCTATTAAGAAAATTAAAGTGAAATAGGAATCATCGAACTCGTGGTATAATATATTCGGTATCTATTGCATATGCGATAGTAATAAAATTTATTGCAGTTCAACACACTGACAATATAACAAAACATGGAAATATTTTTGTTTACTAACGTCCGTTTGTCTTCATAGTCAAGCATGCAAGAATATCTAATTTTTCCAACATAAAAGGTGAAATAGAATATCGTTTTAAGGGTGGCGTTTTAGTCGGCTGCGCCGGACGACAAACATGCTCACGATTTTTGAATAAGAAATGAAAACTATTGATTCAATTCTTTCAAAAAGTACAAATTTACGTTCACGATACTTGATTCGAGTTCCTAGGGGTATTTTAAATATTATTTATTCGCAGTGTATAGTGCGGAAACAGTCCAACTTAACATTTCAAATACCCCCAGTAACTCGAATGTAGTTTCGTGAACGTAAATTTGTACTTTTTAAAAGAATTGAATCAATAGTTTTCATTTCTTATCAAAAAATCGTGAGCATGTTTGTCGTCCGGCGCAGCCGACTAAAACGCCACTCTTAACCTCAGATCAGATTATCTTTCAATATATCAAACTTTCTAACATCATTATAGCGAAATTTTTGAATTTTACAAAATACAGAATAAATGCAAATTGTGGCATTGGAAAAAACATTTCGACCAGTACAGCCTGATTAGACTATTAACATTATTCCGAAAGACCGGTCACTCTATACAGAAATGAGAATAGCTGTCTAATGGCACTATTATTTGTAGACACAATGCGTTCATGTCATAAAACCCATCCGAAAAAATCGACAGTATACACCCGTGAGCGAAATTCTTTACTTGTTCAGATGTGCTGTAATGTACTCTTACAGACATACTTTTTGATATCCAAAAATGGTTTTTGAGTAAAGCTCCAGTCGCCTAATAAATAAGTCTCGTTATACTATGAATTTTTAATATTATTCCACTCCTGTTTCTACTGTTTTGAAACCATTTTTTTCGATTTATCGACTTCTTTTCTTTTTTTTTCGGGAGAGAGGAATTTTTTTTACTACATTGTCGTGTGGGATGGCATTTGTGGGAGTGTAGAGCAATTGCAGGGGTTAATGAAAAGTAAATGAAAAGTAAATGAAAAAGGACATAAATGAGCGTCGCCACGCTAGTTGATAAAAACTGAGAACAGAATTAACATCAGATCGTAACTTGGTAATAACCGAATAATTATATAAACAAATTTTCATAATAATATCTTCAAAGTTAAGGCTTTCTTTGAAAATGAACATTGACGTTGAAGGACTCTGTACAGTAGTAATAACTGAGAATAAAAACATTTCAGGTCTGTAGTATATCAAGTTTCTGAACAAGTTTGCGATAATTGTGCGTACTCTCTATAATGCGAAAATTTCGCTTATGCAAACAGGCAAAATAAATTGTGTTCGCACTAACGCGGATTTATTTTATATCTAGTATTATCGTGTATTTTTTAATTCCACAAAAGGCTGGAAGGCTGTAAAAAAATATATTTTTTTAACTTTGTGTTGATAGTAATGACATTTTACATCTGTCAGTTTAAGGTTATATTAGCTTTAAAATTAGAAAATATAGCACGAAACGGTTCTGCTGAAGGAACAATGTGACTATTTTCAAAGAAACTTCCGATGATGAAAATTTTACATTCAATATTTTATAACATTTAAGTAATTCTGTCAACATTGTATAGGTTATGGTATTAAGTACTGATTACTATCAACATAAAGTTAAAAAAAAAATTTCACAGCCTTCTAACCGTTTCTGGAATTAAAAAACATACCATAGCAACGATTGATTCTAAGTTCTTCAATTTGTTTGCAGCAACGGAATATAAAATCTATTCTTTATGTCCGGTTTCTTTTCAGAAACCGGACTTATATTTCCAATTATTACCGTGGTTACGATTATCACAACAATTGGTAACCATGGTAACCGGGACATTTAACTGGAGATATAAGTTAGCATCGCTTTTAGAAGCCGGACATTAGTGGTTCATATATAATTACATGGACTTGAATATTTCTTCAAATAAAGAGTACACGGAAAAAGGGGGATGCAAAATCGTAATTGTGAGGTAATCTAGCGCTTATCAACAAGTACTTTATATGGTAATGTTCAGCTCAGACCAATGAACTGATTGATATTGAGGGGATGAACAATTAAACGTTACTATTACAATGCATTTATTTCCAATTTGACCTTTTTTGATGTACTGACGGTCCGACTACCGCTAAAGTTGCTAGAAGTAATGATTTATTCTAATTACAATGTTTATTTATAGTTAAATAATTTGATGAATAGTCGCATTCTTTTCTGTTACGTTAGGATGTTTAACTGGCTTTCAACATTAATTTCTTCTCGTCAGCTTGTTCAAAATCGTCACGTTTATAAATTTTCGACATGCTATTAAAGTTACATAGTTGCATAAGTTAAAAAACTTACTATTGACTATTGACATTTAGTAAATTTATAGACATAATATGGAACTTGGTGGAAAGAGTTTATCAACAATTTCCTTTTATATTTGCATTACAACGTAATGGATATGACTAGAAGTTGCAGTGCACATAGCTGACACAGTTACGGTCGGTCGATAACTTATTGCATTACAAAATTGTTGACACAATTGAAATTAGAAATTAAAATCAAAAAAACATGTTCGAAATTGAACAGGTAAAAACCGCAATGAATAAAGTGAGCTAAGTCACAGTTTAAAATTATTGTTAGTTACATTGGTATTAATAGTGGATTGAATATTAAATATCTGAAAACGTTAAATTTGTGAATTGTACAGTTTTTTTAGTGTACTCTTCAAATATTGATTAATGGTTAATTTTTTATAAATTACCTTCTTCATATTTTTTTATTTATTTTAAATGTTTGCATTTGAATTGCTGCCAATATTTAATTCCTGAAGAAATAATTCAACTCGCTCATAAAGCAGTAAACGTCACCATGTTTCAAAAGACATGCGTGACGCTGCAATATTATACTGTACTATAATCTTTGCAAATTAAACGGGGAAGGGAACTAATAAATAAATTCGTTTATATTCTCATTTCCGTTTAGTCGGTGCCAATACCTGAAATTTGAATCTCATTCCAATCTAATCGATTATAAAATTAGCCTAAAAGTAAAAAATGTAATCTTCTGTGTAACATCATATATGGTCAACATTTTAATAACGTCCATTAATCTCAACATTCAAAATGTTACCCGCAGAAGAAGCTCAGGTAAAACAGATTTTTCAATTAAGTTTAATTTCACTTCTCTTTTAAAGAGAAAGTAAAACAACAATTTATGCATTTTATTTATATCAGTAAAGTTACTAATTTTTCATTATTGTAATATGTTTTTTAATCATAACATATGAAGATTACCGTATTTAAAATCGTGCCTAAAGTATTTATAATAAATTTTTAACATCTAGTTAAAGCTAAATTTAAATTGTACTTGTAAAAACCGAAGTAACTATATTTACAATAAATTGTGAATACCTGTAGGTAACTGCGGAGAATAATAATTATTATTATAATTAATGTTATTTAATGTTGAATGAATAACGGGAAGTTTTTATAATTGAATAAAAAAGGAGACTTATCCAAAATCTGAAAATGTATCATATTCACTAGTCTTTTACGCAACCGTAAAAAATAATAACTTGTTTATAACGTTTATTAGCCATTACGATTGTTTGTAAAAAGAAAGCTAAAACATGAACAAATTGTAAAAAATTTAGTATCGGTCGATATTTGGCTTTAAGGAAATTAATTCTTGTAGTACCTGCAGTGATGAGCTAGTCAGAATATGTCCAAAAATTCCGCCTAAACTTTTTTAATATACAGAAAAGATTGGTGTTTTGAAATTGCAAATAATTTATTAAAAGTAAATAAAAATAAATAAAGCTGTTTTCTCAGACAAAACATTTTTATATCGTGGGGTTATTGCAAATACTCGTTAATTACATTTGACAAACTACAAATTACTACCTAATTTAGTCAATTTTTGTTCTGTAAAATCACTCTAATTTGCACATAATGTTGGTTTCAGAGACCTCAGATGTACTTAAAGAATTTTTGCGCTGGTACAGATGATCAAAACAAACATTTACTTTTACTACAAAATGAAAAATTGTAGCTAATTTTTTTTGCACTAACCCGACGATATACAGCTTTTCATTGTAACGTCATCATCGATTTTTTTAAATAGCAACCAATATTTTTTTGCGACGATTTTAATAGTTGTTTAATTGTCAAAATGACAGTATGCAAATTTTATACTCTTACTTGCAATATTGAGAAAATTATTGTTGAATGAATTATTACATCGTCATTTTAACAGTTACAGACATAATTATGATCAAAATCATAACAAAAAAAATTGGTTGCTGTTTAAAAAACTGATGACATCGTCATTTCTTTGACAAAAAGCACGGTTTTATACCAAAATGCTGTGTCAAAATCTGTGAAATTTAAGTTTATAAATTAACTTGTTTTTGAATTTTCTTCAAAACTCAATAGTTTACCGTAGCTTACTGTATACAATTTAATAAATTTTAAACCGCTAATTTAAAACAAAATATACCAAAAGCACGTCAATTTTGGAATTAAATTTCACGTGTTTTGACATAACACCTTTTCAGAGAACCCCTACTATAATAAATATTACATATAGGGGGGTGCTTCTTGTCAAAATCGCGACGGTGTAAAAATTTTGGGCTCTTATACGAAATGTTCGGAAAATTCTGCATCAACTATTAACTATTCGATAGTATAGGATTATTTTTACTGACCATAAATATGAATTGAAAAAAAAAATTCTACTTAAATACACTGTACATGAATAAGTTTTGAAATATAGTATTAGCCAGAAATTAAATATTTCATTCATAATTGTTTGATCTATGCTCGTTTAGCCTGTAGGCGCACTACTATTTTGATGTTTTTAGTTGTATTACTGTCACTGCTAATAAAAATAGAAAATCAACAGGTTCGAATTCTTTATCAATGTCTTTTGGGGCTTTCTGTAAAACAGAATCACAATTTTATTCCAGATTAATTTTTGTAGCAATTACAAAAAAGGAACCGAATTTAGAATTTAGATCCAGGATTTCAAATGTTTCAATTATACTATACAAGGTGTAAACGAAATGAGTACATTAATTTTTACCAGTAGTAGAACTCGTCGAGATAAGCCCTTTTTTTATGTACCATTTTTTCGAAATCGCATTTTTTAAAACCATTTTTCCCCCCACAAATTGACGAGCCTTCTATGAAATGCTCCAACAAAGAAAAATAATGACTTTTTATTATTGAAAATTAATTTGTCACTTCTGTCAAGTGAAATCTGAAAAAGTGTCTAGATTTACCAATAACGAATTTACTGATATTGTGTTAACCTATGGTGAGAGCCAAGGGAATGCAGCCTTAGCTCGAAGAATTTACATGAACCGATTTCCGAACCGTCGTCTTCGGAATGTTCGCATATTTGTAAATGTGGTGCAGGATCTTCGAGATCACGGATCTTTTCAGCCTGCAGCTTACGATCGTGGTCGGCAGCGTCCAGCTCAAGTTGCAAACATTGAGGAGGCTGTTTTGAACAGTGTCGAGGTTCGACCTGGGTTCAGCACAAGAAGGCTAGCACTGTCACATGGAGTATCGCATGCTACAATTTGGAAAATACTAAAAGAACAGCAATTGTATCCTTATCATGTTCGGAAAGTGCTGGTTGAATAGGACAAAGCAGTCCTGTACCCTGGCCTACCCGAATGCCGGACTTGAACCCTTGCGACTTCTTTTTGTGGGGGTACATGAAGGATTTAGTATACTCTATATCAATTGATACCATCGAAATGTTGCAAGAACGGGTGGAACTTGGTGCTGCAATGATTCGTAACAACAGAGCCATGTTACAAAGGGTAGAAGAATCACTTCGTCGACGTCTTCAAGCATGTGTACAAAACAACGGTGGACACTTTGAACAATTTTTATGATCGTTTTCCTTTATTTTCGTTAGCGCAATTCTCGCGTCAATGTTTAAAAATAAATTTGAAATAAAACTTTTTTTTTGGTGTTTATTGGTTTATTGTTTAAAATCGACAATAATAGTCGCAACTAATGGTAACCGTTCCATAAGGTAATCTTGTTGATTAGGTAACTTTGTTTCCAGCGGCGTGTAAAAAAATTGTGTCAGATTTTAAAATAATTTTAACTCAAAAACAAAAACGTTTTCAAAACAAAGTTATAGGAAAAGTTGTTGGTCTTGAAGAGTTCTATTACCAGTTAAAATTAATGTACTTATTTCGTTTACATCTTGTATATGTATAAGTGAAATAAGTACAGTAAAACCTCGATATAACGGACCTCTATTTAACGGACTTCGGATATAACGGACAAAAAATCCAGTCAAATGTAAAAAAATTAAAAACGTCCTGTTAATATTATTCATGCCTAAATTCAAGTGTCGCCGCATGTAAACAATTTTTAAGCGTCCATGATAATCACGTCATACGTGTAGCACTAAAATTTGAGACATAATGCTCGTGGACTGCAGCAACGTCACTTCACGACGAGTGTCCGAAGACAATTAAATAGAATTTTGTTTGTGTTTTGTATTTTTTATTTATATCTAAATACAGCGTATTTAAAAAAAAAAGATTTTTGATTTATTTTAAACCTATTTTTATATAACGGACTTTTGGCTTTAACGGACACCCTCTCCCCCCAATTAGTCCGTTATATCGAGGTTTTACTGTACATTAATTTTAACTGGTAATAGAACTCTCAAGACCAACAACTTTTCTTAATAACTTCTTTTTTTCTTCTTTTTTTATGATAAAACAAATCAAAAAACCAAACCTGACCGACCTTTTGCAGGGTAACCCCTGTTTTGGTGACATTTTGCTTGGGCTAAGCCGCACTAAAAATGAAAATAAGTTTTATTTGTCATCTGAACTAAATATGCAAAAAATGCATAGGCTTTATCTCTAAAAGTACGAACCCGATATATACGTTGCCATCCAGAACGATAAAAAAGTAAAGCCTCAAGTTACATACGGCTATTTTTGTCGGCACTTTGTTTCAAATTATAACTACTCATTTGGAAAGCCACGGTCGGACACTTGCCAAACTTGTGACAGACTGGACAACCTCATATCAGCGGAAAAGAATAAAGAAGTAAAAGAAAATCTAATAACTGAAAAACAGTTGCATGAGAAAAAAGCAAATTATTTTTACACAAAAATGAAAGAAGATACTGCAGAAATTTCGGAGAACAAAGATGAGATGGAGCTTTCTAGCTTTTGATTATCAACAGAATATGCCTCTCCTCCACGTACCTAGTGGAGATGTTTTTTTTTAAAGGCAACTGTGGGAATACAACTTTTGTGTCTTTGCAGCCACTTCTGGAAAATCGTACTTTTTCATGTACGATGAAACCATAGTCAAGAAAAGAGCTAATGATGTAGTAAGCCTTTTACATTATTTTCTTGAACATTTTGTAGCATCAACAGTGACAAAATTATACCTATATTCTGATAACTGTAGCTCACAAAATAAAAACCAAGTCTTGGAACAGTATCTTTACACACTTGCAAATACCGATAGATTTGCTAAAATTATACACAGATATCCAGAACCAGGACATAGTTTTCTCCCTTGTGATCGGAGCTTCGGATTGATCAAAAATGAGAAAAGGAAACGGGAAAGGATCGTGTTGCCAGAAGAATGGGTTGCACTGGTAAAAACTACATGCCGCATATTTTGTAGTGGTTCCAGTTTTCCAAGAAATGATTCTGAACTTCAGTGGCCATTCCAGCGAGACTTTTAAAAAGTGCGTGTCAAACCAAAGAAAACAAAAATTTGGTATATATTCTTATCGTCTCATGGAGTACACAGCAAAAGGCGTGGAATGCAGCAGTTCGGCCAGTGCCTTACTTAAGGACTTGTTTACCCTTCAGAAACATGGCGTAACGTTGACTTTACCCCCATCTACATTACTCCTCTACTCTGGACCGCTACCACTTAAGCGCCCCAAATACTTACATGTGAAAGAACTTGCAACAAAATATGTGCCATCTGACTGTATGTGGTTTTATGACCGGCTGAAGTGTCAAGGAGAAGAAGAACCTACTCAGCCAGAAGAAGATAGCTTTACAGATGATTAGTTTATGCTTATTTATTACTTTTGATAACATTGTTAATAAATCGCATTGAAATTATTTTATGTTTGATATTTTTTTCACTCTCCGGTGCAAAAAGGAGGCAGATGTAACGTTTTCTTTTTGATATTGTTATCCAATCAAATTTCCAAGAAGCGTATTTTCTGAGTATATTATATATTAAGTACTAGAGTTTAACCCGACATATGAATAAAACATATAAATTAAAAGAATTCGTAGTAAAACAGTTTTTTGCTTCTCCTGAAAAAAATGCTAAATTGGAGCTGCCTCCTTTTTGCACCACCCCGTATTCAATTGCCGTTCAGCCAATCACCTGCAATGCGTGCCTAATGACAGGGAGCACCATCATGCAGATACCACATGTTTGCGCAAATTTCTAAGGGCACTTCATCGAGTAACTCGTTCAAACTATTATTTAAAAAATTTAAATATCCTTCTCCGTTTACACGCGGTGGCATTGTGTGAGGTCCAATAAGGTATCCGTTTATAAGTCCAGCCCAGACATTGATTGTAAATTGATGTTGAAAGTGATTTTCTCTGACAGATGTGAGTATTGTGACTTAAAAATTTCTTCTCGTGTGAATTCAGCCTCATCATTTGCTAACACAAACGATAAAAAATTTTGCTGTCTGTTTATATTTCTTAGGAGCCATTCGCAAAAATGAAGTCTGCGAGGTAAATCTTGTGGTAGTAAGAACTGCACTTTTCGAACATGATAAGGATACAATTGCTGTTCTTTTAGTATTTTCCAAATTGTAGCATGCGATACTCCATGTAGCCTTCTTGTGCTGAGCCCAGGTCGAACCTCGACACTGTTCAGAACAGCCTCCTCAATGTTTGCAACTTGAGCTGGACGCTGTCGACCACGATCGTAAGCTGCAGGCTGAAAAGATTTGTGATCTCGAAGATGCTGCACCACATTTACAAATGTGCGAACATTCGGAAGACGACGGTTCGGAAATCGGTCCATGTAAATTCTTCGAGCTAAGGCTGCATTCCCTTGGCTCTCACCATAGGTTAACACAATATCAGTAAAATCGTTATTGGCAAATCTAGACAATTTTTCAGATTTCACTTGACAGAAGTGACAAATTAATTTTCAATAATAAAAAATCATTATTTTTCTTTGTTGGAGCATTTCATAGAAGGCTCGTCAATTTGTAGGGGGGGAAAATGATTTTTAAAAATGCAATTTTGAAAAAATGGTACATAAAAAAGGGCCTTTCTCGACGAGTACTACTACTGGTTAAAATGAATGTACTTATTTCGCTTACATCTTGTATATATTAATTATTCATTATCCCAGTGTCTACTACAGACAAATGCAAGATTGATTCAATGCAGATACTCTCATACCATTCAAAAAGTAATGCAGGGGTGCAAGGTCAATGTTCTGAAGAAAATTTAAATAGGCTGCGCCGTGAGCACATAAATGATAATAAAACAAAAACAAGTGTTGAACTCAAAAAACAAGCTTACTAAGTCACCAATTGTTTAATTAGGAAAGTAAGACTACAAAAGTACATAAATATTATCCAAGAACGGCAGCGTGATTGTCGACTGTAAGGCGTTAATTGCTGTTGGGTTTAAAGATTTCATCGCCAACTCTGACGATCGTACGATATAGAGATAATTGGTTTTTAATCCACGAGCTCGGTTATGAAATTATTTTTGTTTAAGTTTGTATTGATAAAGAGGATTAAAGCCAACATTTATCTATACAATTTTGACGGAGTCACTAAATTTTTACATAATCTTTCATACTGAGCACAAATCTTTTATAACGGAATTACATTCGAATTAAAATTCGAAAATGGTCGTAATGGTTGTAAAATTAATGTCAATATCACTTTTATTACCAACATAAATTTAAAACAAAAAAATTCATAGCTTCCTGCCAGTTCTCTTGGTTTAAAAAAACTGTAAACATCAATTAATTCACATTAATAAATTAAACAAATAGGTAATAATTTATTTTATTAAAAGATATTTAATATTTTTAAGTAGTAATATAATCGAGTAATTACTCCCACTAAAACTTTGATTAAAAAAATTTAATAGAAGAACTGACAAAATAATTTTAAAACGAAATATTTTACCGTCGCAGTTTTTTAAAATAATATAGTCATTACAGTACCGATATATTACTTGTTATGCATTATTCTTCGATCAAGCTTAGGTTGCTTAGTGACAGCTATTAAGCTGTCTTTTTTAAATCTATAACATACTGTACAGTTATTACATCAGTTACATAATCAGAAATAACAATTTCTGTCGATAGTAGAAATTGAATAGTGTAAACGCCAGCCATGTCTGACAAAAAGCGCGTTAGTAATAAATTAGTGTTTTTAGGAGGGATAAGAAAATTAGCAATGCCGAGTAAATCTTTTAGTCTCACAACTGTTAATGTAAGTAAATATTACACGTATACAAACTAAAAGCAATATTCTGTTGATGAAAAAAAAATAAGCTCTTTCGTTATTTATGATAATCATAATTAATATCCACAAGAGTCAAATTTCAAATTTTTTAGTACTTGCTAATTACAAAAATTTCGTTAATAGATAAATTCTAACTTTTGTATAATATTTGAATGTATTCAAGGAAAATAAACAATGTCCTAAAACCAAAAAAGAAATAATAATTTCAGTTTTTTGAACAAAACTGACACGTCTTCGCTGATTTTAATTTCAGTTGTTTAAATTTTACCATTACCGATTTTGGTTTGATACTATTATTTTTATGTGGTTTTTGAGTTAACAAAACATAGTTACAATTATTATTTATACAGGGTGATGAAAAAAAGGTGCCCGTGATTGATATCGGGACAATGCTTTTTGTTGAAGCATTGTGGAAATCGCAACAAAAGTGGTCCAAGTAGATTCTGTTTAAAATTAAAACAGTTTGTCTAAGAGCACAACGTGGCAATACTGCACATATTTCTTTTTCTCAAGAATTACTTTCAGGTAGGCCCACTTCTTGTATCTAAGCAATCAACACTGACAGATACTGTCACTTTCGTAAGATAAACAACTGTCACGTTGACAACTTTTTTTATTTCAAAAGAATTTAATGTAATTAAACAATAATACACAACAAACAGGTAATTGAAGGGCTGTATGCAAAAAGTCCTTAAGTGACGTAGAAATTTTCTACTATTTGCGCTATTTCTGACAAGAATGGATGAACTTTCGATCGCACTTACTGATTTTCGTTTAAAAGACCCCTAACCATGTTATTTAGTACAAAAATATCAATCAAAATCGAAATAATATAATTTCCAAATCAAATTGAAACAAAATTTAAATATCTCAAAATACGAAAAAGTGGCTTAAGAGACTTCTTGCATAGAGCCCTTCGTTTGGATTAAATTTTATAGCAACTGCTCGAAATGTCTCCCTTCAACTTCAATGCACAGTATTGCTCTTCGAATTAAGTTTTCCTTTACTCTTTGAGGCATAGGGGCATTTATTGTACCAACCGCTGCGTTTATTCTTAGTCTTAACTCTTCTATGTTGCTTATCGGATTGGCATATACAAAATTTTTGAGGTGACCCCAGAGAAAGAAATCGCAAGGATTAAGATCAGGTGATCGGGGAGGCCATGCAATTGCACCACCTCTACCAATCCATCTATTTGGATAAGCCTCATCACACCAGTCCCGTACTATCCTACCAAAATGAGGAGGTGCGACATCCATTTGTAACCACATTTGTCTGAAAATAGCAAGGGGCAAATCCTCAAGCAAAATTTGAAAATTATTTTGCAAAAATTGTAGAAAATTTTCTGCATTCAATCTTGCAGGTAACGTAAATGGTCCTAGGAAGTTACTATTAATGATGCCACCCCACAAATTTACTCTATAGCGTTGCTGATGTGCACGAGGATGCAATGCGAAGGGATTTTCGGTTGCCCATATGTGATTATTATGCTGATTGAATATGCCGTCTTGAGAGAAATAGCACTCATCTGTCCATAAAATGTTCTCTATAAACCTAGGGTTGTTACCGTGACGCTCAAGTAACCATTGGTAAAATTGCACTCTAGAAAGATAGTCGCCTGGGCGAAGAGCTTGCACCTTAATGTAGTGATAAGGATGATAATGTTCATCGACGAGTATACTTTGTATTGTTCGATAATCTACTTGAAACTGTCGCGCTAATCCTCGTATACTTTGTCCTGGTTCATTCTCTACCGCTTCCACAGCTGCTTCTTCCAACGCTGGTGTACGAACTTCACGAGGTCGTCCACGATTTACAGAAATCGGCAATACTTGTCCATTTTCCCTTAATCTTTGTTCCACTCTTCTAATTACTTTAGCATCTGGATGTCGTCGATATGGATACAATCTAGCATATTCCCTAGCAACTTCTGAAGCGTTATTATCGGCTGCACCCAAGCTGAGCAACATGTCTAAATATTCGCTGAAATTGTATTCCATTTTAAGACTTTAGAGCACTTAACTTGTATCGTTCAAATTTGACAAGAGAACTGACAATGAAAAGTGAATTATTGTTGCCAACGTTTCCTAGGAGATTTACGATGTTGCGACATTGATAAATTTTCCTCGGAGCCAAGAAACCGAACTTTTGACATCGGTAATAAAGTTGGTTTCAATAGATTTTTTACCATTTTTTTTTTTAAAGCACCATCAACTGCATCAAATTTAGACCCTAATAATGAAATTATTACAAAATTGTTAATCGAATAGATTTTTATTGTCTGAATAGGAAAGCTTATATCTTGGTGAAGAGACAACAAATTTTGTTTTGGCTTTCAAATTCGTGCTTCGTGAAATCGTCTATAACATGTCGCTACGCACGGGCACCTTTATTTCATCACCCTGTATTATTAAAAGAGCATGCTATTATTCACGAGCATGTTTTCGAACACGACCATTAAAGGCAAGTGCAGTAATCATTCTAATGTGCCTGTTAAATACGACGTTTTATCTAGGTTTATTTATGTAGAACATTTATATATCTACAACATTTTAAAACTTCAAAACTATCAGTGAGCAGGCAACCAACATCATTCTAAATGATAACAATGTTTAATAATAATACAACCTAGCAACCAACTAATAATACCATATTTAGGAAATATGACATATCAGTGTTTTTTGTTTTTTTTTGTTTTTTTAAGAGGAGGTAACCTGTGTGACTACTAACTTCCTCCCCCATACGTCTTCCTCACCCCGGGAACCACATTAACATATCAGTGTTAGTAAGCCCTAATCTACTGGGTATGTTTTGGCATTCGTGAGTAAAGTCGTTTTTGTATTGTTCGTTATAGCCAAAAGTAAACAGCAAATAATTACGATGAAAATATAAAATCGTCAGTATCTAAAATTGCATTTATTTATTTATTTAATCGTGCCGTGGATAATAATTAAATACATTTAAAGGTAGACAATATAATAATAATATAATAGTTACATTGTAAAGTTATAAAGGAAAAAAATAAGTGTACTCGAACACGTTCACAAAAGATCACAAGTCGAGATTAATTTCTAGTCACTGAAGTGGTTCATATCTTTTTCCAGTGACTGACAGTGCAGGGGGTTTGTAGGGATGGGCATGACAGAAGGTGTGTCATCGTTTGGGTCCCTCCGCATGAGCATGAGTCGTCTTCGGCGTATCCCTATCTTAACACGTTGTTGCCAGACCTGCCCATTTGACATCTAAGTCTGTTAGGGCTCTTCCATTCCAGTTATGATCCGGCAGGAAGGTTTTCTTTTGGATTCCAGGTTGGGATGTTGTTTTCTCTTAACCTCTGCCCCCACATTGCTTCTTTGGTTGCGGATTTAGATTATGTCAGTTGATTTGTTGACTTTATAAAAATTTTCCCGGATTTAAGTCTGGAAGTTGAGGGTCCGTGCCCGTGAAAGGGACGTCTTTTGTCCATGGACTGCCTACTTCGTTCGGTCTTACATATGGCATCTCGCCTAATTTGTGGGGAAGCTATTCCTGCTAATATGTATAGGTGGTCAAGATTAGTTGGTTTTAGACAGCCGGTTATTATCCTACATGTGTCGTTTAGGGTGGGGTCCATACGGGACATGCGTATTCAACCGGGGCAAAACACAGAACAAGGGATGCTAACCGTAGTACACCAGGATGGGCCCCCAGTGATGAGCTTCTATATAATTCTATAACTATGAAAAGACACAGCTATAACAACTGTGCAATCCATAGCCGAATTACAACATATGGCCAATCGTTAAGCCATAGTCGGGTACACGATGCAATTAAGTTCAATGTAAGTAAAACTTACATTACGCTTAATAATACAGTTTATCAAAAACGTAAACGTACCTATTTAGTATAAAATAAGGGGCATTCCACTACCTAAGGTCATTTGGGCAAATGCAATAGCGATACATGGATACATGTACAAAAGTTCAATGTTCAATTATGCATTGTATGACATGGTGCAGTTTATAACTATACAATCCTTAGAATTGTAGTAACCTTTATCATACAACACACCCTTAGAGCTCATCATAGATATGATCGCCTCATAGGCAGAGAATTGATAAAGCAGAGCTACAGCCGTAGTAAAACGACTGTACAATAACTATTAACCAAAGTACTAATGTACAATAAAAGTTCGAACCCCTTAAGTCGCAACATGTTTATGAAAATTAACTTAAAACCTACTTATGGTGATGTCTAAGTTATAAAAAAGTATGTGTCTTGCCTATATTTAGTGGTACGATAAAGTAATTAAAGCAAATTGAATTTGTCAACAATCTTTTGGGTGGCGCAGCCTTACGTAAAATAGTGTTTGTGAAAGTGTATAAGTGAGTGTGTGGTTTTCTTAACTTATTGATCCATTCCATTCCATAATCCATATTTCTTACTGGTTCTTGAAACTAAAACTTGAACATTTTAAAACTAACATAATAAATTAATTACATTAAATTGGATTTAACGATGTTTGGCAAACCACCAGTTCAACACCATATTGACATCAAAAACTACTCCATTTTTACAACAGTATCTAATGGTAATTTTTAATTTAAGTCCAGTCCAACCATTACTATCCAGATAGAATATGTCAGATGTAACTACAATTTTAAAAATTAGAAAAAGAAATAAATTTCGTTGTCATGGTAAATGAAAGTTATTTTTTAAAACCGCCGATATTGCGATTTCAAACACCACCACCAGTTCCAAAAATTTTAAATATTGCTTTAAAATTTAGTTTTCAACAATCTATCATGCTAGGGGCAACAAAAATTACATCATTTTTAAAACAGTATTCATGTTGTTAATTGTTTTGGTAATTTGCATGCATGTAACCTAAAAAATATGGCATTTGTTGTCCTTAGTAAACGATTGATTGGACCAGTTTACACCACCTAGTTAATTATTATATCTATTAATTTTATAATTGAACATTTTATTCTAAATACTGACCAACAACCAAATGATCAAGTAGTCATTTTTAATTATCAATAACTTCCAGTTTAATTAAACCCATTTCCAGACCCAATATGTCCGATGTAACTACGATGTAAATTACGTTGCCATGTAAATGAAGGGAAAGTTATTTTTAATTTCAAAGTATGCGGAAAATTATATAAATTGATTGATAATTTATAAGGCCGGCAATCCAATTCTCGTTTGTCTTCATTCTTTTGAAATTTTCAGCTTGTATCGAAGTCTAATTTTTTACATTAACAATTTACAATTACACGCAAAATAATAATTAAATTCACTTACATTGTATCCTTCAAATGCCCAACTATTCTTTCCATTAGCCAATCCAAATCTAATACAACCAGCCAGTTTGAATTTTCCAGAACTTACTGCATAATCCATAAATGTGAGGTCTCCCGATGAAAAGTTGAGTCAATTTGAACTAGATCCTATTTCCTATTCTCATATTTGTCCAGTTTGTTCTGTTTTTAATCAAGAAAATTGAACTTCCATATCCAAAAAGTTCCACATTAATTAAACCCATTTCCAGACCCAATATGTCCGATGTATCTAGAATGATTAAAATTTAATAAATTACGTTGCCATGTAAATGAAGGGACAGTTATTTTTTATTTTAAATTATGCAAGACCAAAAAATGAGGAAAATTAAAAAATAGATTGATTACAAGGGAGATTTTTACTTACGGCATAATTCTAGAATGTGAGGCCTCCCGGTGAAAAGTTGAGTCGATTTGGACTAGATTTTCCAATCCTATTCTCAAAGTCCCTCAATTCAATCGTGTCCTTATCCAAATAGTTCCAATTTAAACGTCAATGGCCACTTCATGTAAAGGGGTGCGCAAAATCTGGTTGTTGTTGCTTGCTTCTCTGATGACTTAATGAAATCTCGCATTGTCTTCTTGTCCATTGCCAGAAATTAAAAACTGTTTGGATGATTCCTGTTGTGGAACTTCGGAGGCGTCTTGCTGAATTCTTCAATCTCCCAATCCTCGAAACCTCTCAAATCGATTGTGTCATTTTGAATGGGGGGTCTTCTTCCTGGCTCGTCGTTTTAACTGATTTTTCAGTCTTCAATTCGAATAACGCCTTTCAAAGTGGTCTTCGTTCCAATTCGAGTTCCTCGTTCTTGTCCTGATAAATGTATAAATATACAATTAAGATTATTACATAAAGAATTTAAAAACTTACCACAAATCATCCTCCATGTGTGAATCTCCTTATATTTCAGCTTCTAAAATGGTAAACTCTTCAACTCGGTTTGCCATTTTAATTAGGCTGGCCATTGTCTCGGGCAGCTGGGCCGCCAAGCGATACTGCATGCCTGCTTCCACAACATCTCTACTATCCGGGGCTCCGGCACGTAGATGCCCAGACGGTTTCGATAACTCAGCTTTCTGCCGTCGCGTCGTGTGCTTCGTTGTAAAGGCGGTCAGTCAGTTCGAAGCGCATTGCCTCGAAGCAGAATTTCTGTTGCAGGCTATCCTCCAGCGTTGCTTTTGAGAACTGTAGACTGCTGTACCGCAATTGTTCAATGTTGATTTCGACACATTCCTTTGCATCTGCTCCGTTTGCAATAAGTCCGTGGCGACGGTGTTGGAACGTGCTGTGTTCCGCGTATCCATACTAGCTCGCTCGGTCGTAGTGATTTCTGGAAATTTTCAATGACTTCAGGGCCCACGCGACGGGCGATAAATTGTTACAAACTTAGTTCCCAAAATTAAATTCATATCACTAAATAAACTCTTCTTTAAGTATTTCACTTAATGATAAATACTGACCATTTATTAAAAAAAAATTAGAATGAGTTGTTTACTCGTCACCAAAGCAACGTAACAAAAAAAAATAGACTTAACAATATTTTGTTGCCATGGTCATTTAGCTAATTTGATTTTTAAACCAAATTATTATGTATCCCTATTTATTATAGGTAACAGAAAAAATTATATTTTGCTTGTTAATACAGGCTGTCCCAGAACTCGCGCCCCAGAGAAAAAAGGAGAAATCCTCATGAAAATACAAATAAAAAATCCCAAAGAAAAAAATTTGTAGCTTGAACGATATTCAAAATAAGAACATTTTTAGTCGACAAATCAGAGCGTTGTAAGCCATCCAGGTGTAGGTTCCCAACATTGTTGCTAGGTTATTGGTTTTATTACGTTTTCAATAAACTGGTCGGCTATGAAACTTTTGAAAAACTTCAAGATTTCGTTCGAATTCATTCAATTATGTATTCTGCCGCGGATTATGTTGTAATGTTGTTAATTTACGGAGAATGTGGACTAAATGCTAGAGAAGCGGCAAGGATTTATGCCCAACGCTTTCCTAACAGCAATCATCCCAATCACAAAGTGATTCTCAGTGCTATCGTACGAACCATCGAGACAGGCCACATTTTACCGAATAGGAAGGAAAATGGTGGGGCTTCCAGGACTGTACAGGACTGTACGCACTGTTGAAAACGAAGAGGCTATTTTAGATGCTTTTGAAGAAGGTACCGAAAGCATTAGAGAAGTTGCACAGGAATTGAATATTTTGAAAACTTCTGTACATCGAGTTATGAAGACTGAAAGACGACATCCGTATCATTATACGCGTGTGCAACATTTGCAGCCACAAGATTACCTTGCCAGACGGGAATTCTGTACATGGCTTTTAAATCTAGAAGAAAACACCCCAAATTTTGTTTCTCGGATTTTGTTTTCTGATGAATCAACTTTCGGGAGACAAGGATGCTTCAATGCGCATAATTGGCACATCTGGGCGGAAGAAAATCCGCATGCTCTATTTCCAAGAGCATTTCAAGAAAGATTTTCCCTAAATTTGTGGGCTGGTCTATTAGGGAATCGTGTGGTATGTCTGCAATAGAAATTAGTTTACATGTCATCGAACTTCCCTCTTTAGGTAGGACCTTTTGAATTTCCTGCACGGTTAACGGGAGCCATTTATGCAAATTTTTTGGGCAAAGAACTTCCAAATTTACTTGAAGACATTCCACTTGTTTTCCGTATTAACGACTTGCACGGTTATGCTTGCAAATGAATGGGGGCCACTTTGAGCATTTGCTTTGATTGTATTTTTTTCGTTTAGTGATTCCTTTTAGCTATGTTGTTTCTGTTGTTATTATTATGTTATACCATTTCTCCTGTTTTTTAACATAAGTTTACGCGTTATAATAAAGGTTCTTTTCAGAACCGCCATTTGTTGTTTTATTTAACAAACTAAAACTTGATTAAGATGATGGCGAGTGTGACATCTTGAATGACATCTGCCTTAATCTAACATGTTGATGTTGACACTTTAGCGGGCATGTCATTCTGACATTATTTAATTTTGCCAATTTATAACCTTAGCAACCGATTTTATTCACATTAACTCCTCAGAGTTCCCTTTCTGGAATTGGTGGAACTTAGATGTCTCACAACTCTCTTATGCAAGCCATTAATTGTTTTTCGTTTACATTTTTAGAATCGTAATTGTCGTCGGCATTTGCCTGTTTTCTCTGGGGCGCGAGTTCTGGGACATCCTGTATATTTTTTATTATTAATTATAAGCTACAGATGAAGTTATTGATGGATTTTTAAACACGATTGACGTCGAATTGGATATTCGAAAGGGATTTATTTGCAAGAAGTGCAATAAAGTTTTTATAAAAATAAATAGTAGGAAGCAGCATATGAAAAGTCACTTAGACAAAGCCAATTTTAAAACAGAAATAGAAAAAGGGGACATCTGTTTATATCGGTCGTCTAACAATTAATTATCATGAGAAACATCTACAGTCAAAATTTGAACAATTTGGAAAGATAAACTCAATTTGGTTCAGTAAAAAGAAAAAAGAAAGCTTCTATATAAGTTTTTTGTAGGCCAGAGTACGGTCTCAGGTAACCCCTAGGTAGACTGGATTTGGGCAGTGCTGTAGCCTAACAACGAGCTTAAAAAGGCAATTAGGAGTAGGCTGCGATTTTAAATTTAATTTCGCAAAAGCAAATAATTGTAGGTATGACAGTCATCAGAATATTTTTCAATTTTTTTAATGCATTTATGGATGATGCCAATTTAAAACTAAAATGACAGCCTACTCCATACTTTGTTTATTTGAAGACAAAGTGTAATGATTCTTTTACACATATAAGCATGAAGGATACATTCCACGAGATATGGCGCTGTTTGCCGGATCAACGGCACAGAGCGATGCGTCACTTTAAATTAGTTAATATGGTGGTGGTAACTTAAGTGGCCCATACAATTTTAAAAACGGGTTTAAAATTGTGCAGGAAAATTGTTTGGACATCATCGTCACTAACATCGTGTAGTGAGTGGGGCCTTTATGAGGCTCCTTCCACTGAATCTGTTGTAGCAAAACGAGTTCAGTGACGGTACGGTGCACTGCCGGATGCAGTGAATTCGTTTCGTATGGTTCGTCTTCTCCGGATATTTTCCCTATCTTGCCTGATTTTGTTGTCATATAGGTCGACATAGACTTCTTTCACTACTTTCAGTATCTCATTTTTGTTTTTCAGTATTCGGTTTTCTGGATCTATCAGAGATTATATTTGTTTTCTACTTAAGCTGGGTCGCAGACACTTCTTTCCTTTGTTTCTTTCTATAGTTTGTTGAACTGCTTTCTCAAATTTAGCTGTTCTATAGTTTCGTATTCTTCTTTTTATTAATTTATTAATTTATGTGTATTCAATTGTACCTCTTTGATTATTTGCATTTATTTCTATTTATTTCTATCTTTTCTATTAGTTGTTTTGTGGCATCATCAATTTCTCATTCTTTGTTATTGTTAATTTTTTTGCTCACCTCTTTTATAGTATTTGTTATAGTTTCTACTATTTGGTCATTAAGGATGTTAACATCATGTGAGTTAATGGATTAATCATAAATAATTCGTGTTCTTGCAAAAAATTCAATAAATGTTTGCCTGGTTCGCCCCGTTCTCCATATCCGTATTTTCCTATGCATACTTCGTCTGATTCTTGTTGTCTGCCTAATTTGGCATTAAAGTCGCCCATTACAATTTGATACTTGCATGGCTGGTTGCTTAAGGCCTGCCGCATTTCGTTGTAAAATATTGCTAACTCCTCTTCTGTATGAGCTTGAGTCGGTGCATAGACGCATAGACTTTTATTACTTTTAATTTTATGTTTTTGTTAATGGTTAAAATTATACAGGCTACTCTATCTGATACTGTTTCAAACACTTCTATATACGTTGAAACTGTTTTGTTTATTATGAATGCGAGTTCACTGTAACTATCTCCTTTGTCTCCACTCTCAAGGATGATATATTCTTCACCTTTTCTTCGTAATTCACTCAATTCTATTACGTCACATTTAATTTTTCCCAATTCATTTTCCAATTCCATTATTTTGTCATCTGAAAATCCTCGAATATTGTATGTTCTTATCCTCATCGTCGTCGTACGACAGCCAGGTCCAACCCAGGGATTCTTAGCACCCTCTCTCCTTTCGGCGGTCCGACTGCTGTCGTGGTCGGGGCTTCTAGGAGTGCTGAAGACTGAGGGCCAATAATATTGTTGCAAATTCATTGAAGGTGTTTGGGCCTACCACTCCAGGCTGGCCTAATGCGGGTTGGAGTGAACCGTCCTTGCTTACGGTAAAGCAATGGTTGGAATTATATTTCCTTAATTCCAGATGTTCGATTATCCCACCATTAATCGGTCGCTAGAGCCTCGTTTGCGTTAACAGGGTTTGTTTCAGGCGGTAGGTGAAGTTGACTTTTGAGTAGCAGAAGTTATAACTTGCGTTTCACTACCCCATTCATACCATACAACTTAATAGAACACAAAGAAAACTGTATATAAAAGATATTATAATTGTAAGATCGTTAAAGTTTTCTTTTGTGTAAGAAAGCAATAAAACCAATAAACCAAAGCAGTGTCCCTCGAACAAGAAACTTTGAATTAGAAAATTTCTTCTGAAGTAGAGGAAGGTTCTCTGTTAGACAGCTGAAACAAAAAAAAAACTTAGTTTATTTTTAATCTGACCTTTGTGATAGAAAAAAATCACATGCTCGACTTCAACATTTTTCTATCGGTAGCGTCAGAAAACTAGATATCTGAAAGAAATGTAAAACAAAACCAGTTATTAATTGAAAACATTAAAATACACAGTATATTTTGATTCGTATTTAGTTGTAAATATTTATTTAAGATCTCAATTTTATCAGTCAAGATCACTCGTAGATTTTCGGTTAGTAATGACAACTTGGTCACCTTACATTTGCCCATTGATTACTTATATTAAACTAAAATGAAGTATAGAGTCATAATCCTGTTTAATTAAACCAAACCAAATACAGCAAATTATTTAATTAATTAAAAAAAGATTTAATTAACGATTAATTAGTATTTAATTAATCAAAGAGCATAGCGATTACTAAAAATTTCCATAGATGTCACTGTGCAGTAACAAGAAAGAACCCTGTACAATCCCAACGACCCACATGTATCACGTTTGCGCGCTACTCCAAGGCTAGTCAGGCTAACCAATGTCGATTCTACCTAGTCTCGACCTGGTAAATGAGTCGACAAAACGATACCAAAACGACTCGGTTCCAACTCAGAAAAGCCGTAACATCGCGACCTAGGACCGAGTGCATAAGTGTGCTATTAGGGTTAGTTTAAAACATTAAAAACATTAAATTGCTAAAATATACTGTTGTATTTTAAAATGTTTATTTCATACTGGTTTCTAAAGTGTCGCTTTTTGGTCAATTTATGCTACGAAAAGTAGATCTTTAAAGTGCTAGTACTTTAAAGTAAAATTTTAAAAGTCCTAGAACTTTAAAATTTTGCGTCAGTTTGTTTCTATGGCAACAACTTCAAATGACAATTTATCGGAGCCGGACACATTAAAGGTCCAATTTACAATTGCTTCTGCCACAACAGGAGAGTATGAGGTTCCGATAACATTCTTCTCTGACTGCAATATAATTTTTGAGCATCTCTTCTTATTTTCAATTGAACCCTCTAAATAACTTTCAGCCATAGTGGAACTCTTCCGCCCCTTATGTGTTTTAATATTGTCCAAGGTTGCTCTGGCGTCTGCTAGCATACTAACTGAGCTATGTCGATAACAATGCCCTACGTATCTACCTTATTTGAAAAATAAACCAAGAGGATATGTTCATTCACAATCGAAATATTCTTTTCCTCCTTCCAGTTACATAACATCTTGTATTCCTTTTAGTACTGATTTTTCGCTTTTTTGGGTATTACATTTTTCTTTGCCTGATTAACCTCATTTAAAATATAGAAAACGTCACGAAAAACTAAAATTTTGATTTGTCATTAAGTAAACAAACTTCCGTTGCTATGAAAATTGCTCATCGCTTACTTATAATAAATTATTACAAATTGGTTGTCAAAAATAAAACGTCAAAATTTCTGTTCACAATAATTTAACACGTAAAATATCCAGTATGAAATAATAGTATATTATGATACGAGTTTAATACGAAGCATTTTGTCGCACGCACGGGTTTAGGGCACGACGAGCGAAGCGAGGAGTGTCCCTAAAAGAGAAAGTGCGACAAAATGCCTTATAAACGAGGTATCATACACTATTTTTTCTACTTTGCCACATTTTTTAAGCGAAAACATGAAATTTCAAAATCTAGGGAATTTCGCGGCATGCGGCAAATACATTAAAGGCGGCTATGGAAGGAAATGAATTTAAAATGTCATTATTTCAATAAATTCTGAAAATCAACTTCGCTGAAGATGTTTTAGAATGTACGCCCCCAGAAATACGATTTTTTTGCAGAAAATACAATTGGTAATTTGCTACCCACAAAATTACGCCATATTTACGAAAAAACAAATACGGCGAATTTGAAAATTGACACTGTTAATTTAGTGTTGACAGTAATGTTAGGTTATCACAGAGACAAGTTGCCAAAATTAAAAAAATAAATTGCACTGTTTTTAGTGTTCTTTTTACCGCACGCTTCGTCTAGTACGATACGCAAACGCGTATCGTAATAATCTCAATACCAACTCAAAGTAGAAAAAGTTTTGTATGTATCTCAACCGAAAAGTAACTTAGAAGGTACTCGCAAGTAATTCCAGCCTCGACTAAACGCCTCGGCTATAAACAACTGCTCGTACTTTAAAGTTTCACTTTTCGTTCTAGATACATAAATAACTATTATAGGTACATGCAATAATTTTTGGTACTTTCTGTTCATTTAATTGTAAGTTCAAATTACTATCAATCACTACCATCTACATGAGAGGTGGCCAACTACGTTCCAGCGGGCGCATGTGTACCCTCAATTGCTCTTCCAAGCGTCCGTGACCATCTAAATTTTTCAAAAATATTAAAAGTTGATGCCATGCCATCCTAGACATTAATAACATAACATGTTTCTTCTTCTTTCCGCCCGTGCCGTATATTAAAATTTTTCATTGCGCCGATACTTTGGTCACCCATGATCTCCATCAAAGTCTTCTAGCATATTGGGCAGTTTTGACGAGCTGAGCAAGTTATTTGACCGTTACAAAATATCACTGACTATTGGTCACATTATATCAGTAATAATTTCACCAATTTCACACACTCAAGCACACGCGATATGTTTATCCAATACGTACTACGAGAGTACCAATTAGACCCCATGAAATCTTTTAGTTTATCCAAAAAAAAAATCCAAAATGTGCACCGCTCCTGACGGAACAGACAATTAGTCGACCAACCTTACTTCTTCAATCAGAATATCTTCTCTAGCAATAGCAAATACTTCAATAATCAACTCTCCCATTTCCGTCAATCTCGTGCCAATGGTCGAACAAAGACTCTGCCCGTAACAATAAATCCTACGGTGTCCTATTTGAGAACTTTGGAGAGTGCGATGTTGTCGGAGATGTTCCTTGAGATATTCATTCACTGTTTGATATCAGCGAAAATAATATCCAATAACCCTCTTTCAGTTCAGACATCATCCAATTTCAGATACGAGAGTCTAGTTACGGTGTTTTCTGCAAACTAAAATGGCCAGTAAGACTTCCTTGTAGAAGGTACCATATTCTTCTTCTTTAAGTGCCACTTTCTCTCGAAGGTTAACAAATGATTATCGTAACCTGTACTTTATTTACGGCCGCTCTGAATATGTAGTTGTTTTGATGTGGAGTTGAACTAATCTCATATGTTATGCAGCCACGAGATTCTACGTATGCGCGAGCCACTTCTACCCTTAACATTGCCTTACATTACATTTTGGTATTAAAAACGTTTAACTTTAGAGAATCTCTCTCATGGTCAATGATTGATTGACAAACTTCTGAACCCTAGATTCGAAGGTTATATCTGTCGACTTTGCAGCTAGTGTGCAGTTTGAATTTTCATAAGTAATTAGAATTTATGAAACAGTTGAAATGTGTTTTATAGAAAAAACATAAATTTACAAAAATTAATTCTTTTCTACAAAAAATTCAATATTCCACATTTGAAGTTATTATTTGAAATATGTATTGTTATAGATCTAGAGAAAAACATTTTTTTTAAGTTAATTTCACTACTACTTTGTGATAATAAATTTTCCAACTAAGTTACTTTTACCCAATCGTCTTTTTTGCATAAATAATATAAGTACATAATAACTTTACTGTTGCATTAGTATTTAACATGCACAATGTGAATATGTATATACCTACTTCAAATAATATTTATCAGACAAGTGTATGGAATATATTTTTATATGCGACTGCTAAAAATGGAAAAAGTTTCTTACAAGTTACCTAGTGGTACCAGGAACTTTAACATCCCATAATTTTAGGACTGTGAAATGTAAAACAACACTTGAGGCTATTATGAAATTCTCAAATGACATAAAATGCGATTGCGTGAGTTGCTCTACACAAGGTGAAGTGTTTATCAGTTTGTATCAGTATAGTGCAGGTGTTTTCCCTTTAAAGTTCGTCTTTTAAATTATTTTTGTGATTTCGCATTATTGCTAAAATAATTGCAAAATAATTTATTTAATTATTTGTATAATTGCAAAATTAGTTTTCATAAGAGTTATATATTTTTTAGTTGTTGAATTATATTTAATAATTCATATTACTAAAAATGTTTGTTTACGGGCCGCACGGGTTTAAAGAAGATTCTGCTGAATCTTTAACAGATTCAGAATATGACCCGGAAGAAATTCTTATGGTAAATAGTAGACTATAATGTAATAAAATTAGTTGCAACAGAAACGAAACAAACTTAGTTAAATCAATATCAAAAAATTCAAGCAAATAGATATCTAAATCGAAGTGCTTTATTTGTTATTAACATTAATACGTATACAAAATCCAATTTTGTGTGTCAAGTTAAAAGGATAAACTTTCCAAATTAAAAAAAAATAATTGTGTCTATAAAACATTCATTCGTTTTATTAAACATTTATGGTACCTTTCCGTTGTCAAATTTGCGCTTTGTGCTTCATTTGATAAACTTTTACATAATGTACGTCATCAAACCTACTCGTCCTGTTGTAATAAATATTTTATTTCCAAATTTAGGCATTACAATAATTGAAATCGTTTGATGTTTAATGTAACACTATTTGAAATATATAATTAGGAATGATTATATTAATTACACACAAGTGAAAAAATATTACAGTAATATTATATTTTCATCGCCTTTCCGGTAGCTAAAATTATAAAATTTCTCAAAGTGAATTCTGTTATAAAAGGTGCTGGTATTGTGCCAATTTATTATTTATCACGATATAATTTTTCGAGAAGGTAACTAAGCGTTGTGAATTGAAATGTTCCTGTTCGAGCCAAATTTTTTCCATCAACGTACTTATTACCACTTATATCATGAACCGAAAAAGACTTACAAGCTTGCCTATGAAGAAAGAAATAAGATAATGTTTGTTATAAGCTTATTGAAAATATATTCACCGTCATCATTGTGGTGTTACCATAACATTATTTTTCAAACTACAATAAAACTATCAAAATAATGTTTTCCACGTGGAGCCGATTCTCAACTCTAACCAATGTGAAAATAAAATTAAAACAAGAACCTTATAATCACAAAAAAAAAAATTTATATAAAATAAAATTACTTACATAGACTAGTAGATGTACTTAAGATGGTGGCATAGCCACCGAAACGCGTCTATGTAAGTAATTTTATTTTATATAATTTTTTTTTTTTTTGTGATTATAAGGTTTTTGCTTTAATTTTATTTTCATTATCGACATCACAGGGTCCACTATATATATTTTATTTCTAACCAATGTGCCGATCACCGTTTAATTTGCTTTACTATTGTAAATTCTTGCAAAAGATTATATTTTTCCATTACCCCTTTTATGTCTTGTTGAACCTATGATGCATGTCACAGACAAATATGTAGTTGTTTTACAAAAATAGCTTTTTAGTATGCAAATATTATAATACATTCGTATATGTTCTGTAGAAAGTGAAAAACATTTGGGGATGTTGAGCATTACAACAGTCAGCTAAACAAATAACCAGCTAAAAATTAAAAATATTTTTCTACTTTGGTATCATAAGCGAGTTTTTGTGAAACTGAAAGTAGTGTCACAAAGGAACTTTTTGTGAAACGCCTTTTGTTTTTTTTTTATACTTATTACGTTGGTATTCTGTAATAGCACGCTGGCCGGCGTCGGGCATCTCTATCGAGCTCCTGTCAAGGTCAAGCCAAGTGTACAACTTAATTCTTCCATGACTTATTCACAAAAATATCAAACTCGAGATTTTAAATTTGAAGTTTTAGTTGATATATGACACATGACAAATACCAACCCAAGCAGTACCTAATCCTAAAAATCTCTAGAATATTTAGAAAGCACAATTTTCAAATTTTCATGAAACTAAGAGCACCAAAGTAGAAAAAATAGTATATTACACTCGTTTTATAAGACGTATTGTCGCACTCATGACATTGGAGCACTCCTCGCTTCGCTCGTCGTGTCCCAAACTTATTCGTGCGACAATAGATCGTCTTATAAAACTTGTATAATAATATACTATTATAAAACTAATGAAGAAAAACTTGTGTGTTGTGTTGTGTTGTGTTGCGTTGGAGTCTCGAAGATTAAAATAGTGTTTGGCAGGTTACATAAAAATTTGACGTTTTCTTCCAGAAGAATGAAGCAATTTGGCAAAAAAAAATATTCAAGTCAATTAACTTATTTTACTTTTGTAGTATTAAAAAGTATTGAGAAATACTGTAGAATGGCAACGGATTTTGTATTTTAATTTTAATTAATTACAACGTAAAAATTTAGAGGTGTCACCGTACACATTTAGTATAAAATCTGCGTTTGTTTTTTACTAAAAATTTATGTTAACAAGAAATAGCAATGAAAATCACAAAACAATTATCTATTCTAATATTGGCTTCCAGAGAAGGCGAGAAGAATGCGAAAGAAAGGCCCGGCGTGGGGAGATGGATCCTCGGTTAGAATTTACCTTTCAATTACTTATAGACGCTACAGGATTACCTAGGCATGAGATTATGGACCACGTCTTTGAAGGAGATATGGCAAATATTCTCATTATTTCATTACATATTTATTCAAGTTAAATGATTGATATTGCAGTTAGATGAAATTAATCAATTATTTTTGGCGCATATGAAAACTAAATTAATGTGGTTTTATCAAGAGGTTGAAGAAATGGAACCTCAAGTGACATCCGAACCAAAGCCAAGTACCAGTCGTCAGCTGCAGAGTAACGTAAGTCGACCATGTATTCCAATAGTAGCCCCAACGAAAAAGAAAAAACTGTTTTTGACTGACGGCTGGGACTATCCGCTTACGGGGATCTGTATTTACATATTTAGAATAAATACTAGCAAACAGTTACCCGAAGAAGGGTTCCAAAAGGTGAGTGACAAAGATGTACTTATTGATGTTATCGTAATTCCAATTTGATATTTAGGATTTATATTGCGGAATAATTGATGCGGAAAAAATTGGTTTGGTGACAACCGTAGAACGTGTTATTCGTCACGTATTTATGGAAGCATTGGCATACCCTTGCGGTGATAGCGAAGATGACATATCCAATTGCCCGATGATCAAAAATCAACTACTACCCGGTTTGCGCTCATTTTGTAGCGCTCTCAAAGGTTTGATGTGCA
Source organism: Dascillus cervinus (assembly GCA_949768715.1). Lineage (NCBI taxonomy): Eukaryota > Metazoa > Arthropoda > Insecta > Coleoptera > Dascillidae > Dascillus > Dascillus cervinus. The sequence continues at coordinate 21,773,287 of OX458317.1, forward strand.
TATTTATTATTGATGGTAAATATTAAAAAATATATACTTAGTGTGTGAAGAAGTTTGTGATGACGGCAATTTATTTGATGATGGTCAGTACTTGGTAGGTTCTTTGAATTTGGAGGAAATTAAAGAGCAAGGGAAAAATTTAAAAACAGTTCATTTCCTTGAGGAAAGAGTTAAAATATGGATTAAGAAATTGGCGGAAGTGCTTAAAGAAAGTGAGCAAATACGAAGAGAAAACGACACTTCAGGTATCAATTTTCCATAAGTTAGTAATCTAGTAAGGGATAGTAAATACTTTCATTATGAAATAAGGTACTAGTAAATGGTAAAAACGTTTTTAATTCTCATACATCAACTAGGACAGGTGTCAACATTTGAATGTAGGATCGAGACACCATTTCTTGCCAGTTTAAACAAATTTGGAATTTGAAAAATTAACAAATGGCTAAGAATAACCGTAAGCCATATTACTCTGTTTATATCTTGAACCGAGTCCTTACATGTTTTAGTTATGCTACATAGGTTTTTTAACTAAAATGCTGTAAATCTTCGTAATTTAATTAATTAGGCGAAATGTGTAGCTAGTCGGGATTTTTAGCAGACTACGGGGTCAATTTCAAGTTGGAAATCGCAACGCAACTTTTACATTGTAAATTGCTATCTCGGTGCGACTCAAATTTATTGCTCTACTCTTGCGACCATCCAATACTTTTAATGTTGTATTAGGCCAGGTTAAATTGGCCTGAGCACGTTCAGCAGTTTATTTCTTCATTGAGGGCAATAAAAATATCAAAGATTTTCATTACGTTTAGAAGAATCTAATTTACTAAACCAAAATGTTTAAATCCGGGTCTGTAGTAAAAAGTACCTGTTGTACGGTTTCTGTTTCGGTTACGGTTAGTAAGTGGCACTAAGCGACCATGGTCGCCTAAGATTTACGATATTCGAAGGGAAAAGTTTTAAATAATTATTAATTTGAAATCGACAGCTCTTTCAAAATTTTTAATTTCGTTTTCGGCGACGTCTTCTCTGTAATATTTTGAACGCAATGACCTAAATAATAAAAAAACAATGTTTTGATTGAATTGACTACTGTCTTGACGCCGTTTGAATAATTAAATTAAAAAAACTAAGACGCCCATTTTATAGTGCGCTAATTGTAGATTATTGACCTCGTGTTTTCAATTTTTATGGGGATTAAGTTGGAGAAGTGTATTTTCATAACCTGAGGGCTGCGTTTAGATCCTGAGGCGCGCAGCGCCGAAGGATGTAGCGCCTGAAGGTTATGATAATACTTCTCCACCGTGGTGTATATACATTTTTTTCTACTACTAGTAATATTTGAATTTAAAATATTTCTTATTGCAAATAGTTTTCAAAAATATATATATTTGTTACTATGGCATGGCAGTTATTTGCAAATATGTCATTTCTTGACAATATTAATTTGCAACATATTTCAAAACATTATAAAATTATAACATATTATAAATTAAACTACAAAATACAAACTAAAAATTACGTTAAATTAAATAATTCGTCCATAAAAGTTAAATCTAGTTCTTTATTTGGCCCTTTGCACAAGTTTCTTGAAGCTGCTTGACAAAAATGATGAGTGAAGATATAAATTGTATTTACACCGCAAAAAATTTAAAAAAATTGTAGATCATTTACTTAAAAGTAAAGAGACGTTAACTAAAATAAGATTTGTCGCGAAGGTGAAATACTTGCAGATGGTGTATCGTTTGATTATACATGTAAAATTCCACATTTTGTTTTTTTGGCATTTAAGGGAACGTTTACGGAAGAACTGCTAAAACACTTTTACAGAATTGACGTTCAAATGTAGGTCAATTTTTAAAATACATTAATTTAGTTAAACAACGATTTTAATGCATAAAATAGAATCACCTAAAAATGTAAATTTGTTCATTATTGACGTGGTAAAAAAAAAATATTTACGGTTTTCTGAACAAGACGCTGTATGGCTAGTAGTGGAAAAACATGTTTTTTCGCGAAAATGCTATACGATGGACTATCCATATGTATCAGCTAAATATAGTCAATGTGGTTATTGATTTTATTTAGCTAATTTTTGTTTAAAGGTCCTCAGGATGAATTGGAATATTGGAAAAAAAGAGGAGCTCAATTTTCACAAATTGTAAATCAAGTAAAATCGTCTGAGGTTCAAATGACGATACTCTGTCTTCAATGTGCTCGATCGAAGATACTGAAAGATTGGAAGCAAACAGATAGTAAAATCACGTTTTGCTACAATGAGGCGAAAGATAATGCTAAATATATTCAAGCAATGGAAAAAAATTGTCATTCGTTATATTTGGATGATCCGGTAAATTGGTTTGTTGTCTTTGTAGTAACTACTATACCGTATTTTTTAATTTGAAAAGATCTTCTTATGCGTTACATTTAACTTCATGAGTGACAATTTCATTAAATTAATAACCAACATATTGGAGATATGTATTTCATTTGGGGTTCAATATTTTTTATAAACTTGCGCCAGTGAAATAACGTTTTAGTTAACATGCAAAGGAAGCTTCGTGCGTAATTATCAAATTCATAATAAAATGCTTTTGATTAACTATCTTTCGAATTGATACATTTTCTGTCACGACATGCCCAAAATTACATTGAAACCAATGAGCTTTTTAAAAAATTGTTTTGCTTTTTATCTCGCAATGTGTTTAATCCGATGTTTTATTGCGAACTGCAACTTATTTATTTACATACCGGGAACTTATTTTAACAGTAAACAAGCATACTTTTCAAAAGAACGAGTTAACGCTTTGCTTTATTGCAATCTGTAGGCAACCACCCATACACCACTATTCTTTTTAAACGCCAATATTCGAAAAGAATAGTTGGCTGTGTGCGCAGGAAATCCAGATTTTAAATCTACATGAATTAAAAGGTCGTATACTAACTGAATGTAACGAATTGAATGCTGAGATTCTCAGGAATGCTGTGCGTGCTTTCCAAAATCATTTAGGTTATTGCTCATAAATAGAAGGTGGTCATTTTGAACACTTCCTATAATTCTATTTTGTTTTTTTGTTTTTTTGATTATCTTATGTTATGTTGTTATTGTTGTTTGAGAAGTTATCCCATATAAAGCAATTTTGACAAGTTGGATTATTGAGATTTAAAATTATTTTGGGGTATTAAAACGAAGTACTTGTAGTGGATTGTGTGTTTTTAAAGTCCATAGTCAAGTTCTTTAATTGTACAAGGAATCATAAACCTCTGTAACAAAAAAGTGCGTTTTCCAGCGTTACTCATAATAGTTTCATTAAAATTGTTTTGATATTCCAATAATTTTAGATTTTATTCTTAACCATCATGCTTGATCATAATCTTTCACAATGAAGAATAATAATCTTACGACCTGTAATGTTGGTTGCCTATATTTATCAATAGCAATTTATATAAATAAGCTTCGTTGACGCGTTGTATACCTGTAAGATAATCTCCCGGTATTTATAAAAAGTGATTCAATAGGAGTGGCTGATTTAATTTAACTACAAGTTGCATTTTTTCTCAAAAGTAAAAAAATATTATTCGGAATGAAAAAGAAGTTTTATAAATAATTGTATTTTTTTTCCTAAAATTTGTATCTTACAATTCTATAGGTGTTGATGCAAGAATCTATTTTGGGATTGTTGCAAACTGTACGACTTGTACACAGTGTTTCCCAATACTATAATACATCGGAAAGAACATCGGCACTAATGGTGAAGGTAATTATTTCATTGCACGATGTAAAGGTCAATTTACTACATTCATTTTTAAGATTACCAATCAAATGATAGAAACTTGTAAAGAATATATTACCTGCAGAGGAAAAGATACAATTTGGTCACAAGAAAGGGACACAGTACGACAAAAACTAATTCATTGCATTTTATTGAAGAAAGCATATCGGAGAACATATTCGATAGTGAAAAATCAACCATTTTTACCCGATCAAGAACCTTTCAATTTTTCAGAAAATTATGTTTTCGGAAAGTTCGACGCATTTTGCAAACGATTAAGTAAAATTATAGCTACATTTGATTTAGTTGAAGATTATAACAATCTCTTTAAACGCCGAATGGAAGGACTGTTATTAGGGGAAGGTTTGTTTGCTTAATTCCTATAAACTGTGTACTAACGTTGATTAAACACAATAGCATTGGAAGCGGCCATTCAAAGTTTTGAGGAAGCGAAAACATTAGTCATAAATAAAAACTACGACTATCTAGATCAACGTAATTTAGAATTTAACACCGATTTTTCAACATTTATTAAAAAAACCGACGAACTGAAAACAGAAATCAGCGATCTAATTGAAAAAAATTTTGAAAGTGTGTGGGAAACACCTCAGGGTATTCGATTTTTAACTAGATTTGAGAAGGTATTATATAAATATAACATTGAACTGCTACATTCTCATTTCGTTAAATTATTTTATTGAACATTTTTACTAAAGCTAAGTTATTTTTATTGCAGGTGAGTGAAAAAATCCCTATTACTCGAATGGACGATAAATATGACCGAATTTTAAAATATTGTGCACGAGAAGTAGAACGAATAATAAAAATGTACAAAGAACAAAAGGATGACCCTCCAGTACCATGGTTGTTCCCACCAATCGCAGGTAATCGATTGTAAGAACTTGGGGCAAAATAACGACAGCATTATTATTTCAACATTACAATTTTCAATATTTAGAATCACGACATTAGTATAATCCTTGAGTTTAATAACAGAAAAAATTTGTTAAGAATATGAGAAAAGGTAGACCTGAAAACGATTCGTTTCCGGAATAAGGTTCCTTAAGTGGTAAGTGGTAGGAGGATGCAATTTGTATAAAATTTTCAAAATACAAGCAAATAAATCATAAATAAATACCAAAATTTCTCAAGTATGCCTTGAGAAATTTTTTGGTAATGAGCAAAATCGCATCAAAATATTTTTGCTCATTATCAAAATTTCTCAAGTATGCCTTGAGAAATTTTTTAGTAATGAGCAAAATCGCTTGAAAATATTTTAATATAACATAATAAATTATGAAAATATCGCAGAAAAAAATTGAAATGGTGATTGTGCAATAACCGTTAGTCCGACAGAATCTGAGTTTTGCACACATAAAATACATATAAATAGCTATCTGCGTGCAAAGTTTCAGTTCTTAGAATTAAAAACTGTCGGAATTGTGAATTTTTTTAAAAAGCACTGAAATTTCCGGGTTTTCCGGGTTTTCTTCGGTTCTAATTATTCGATCGGGACATTCGACATCTCATTCTCTTTGTAATTTAATTCTCTACAATTCGTCTATTGACAACATTAAGATTGCTTTATTAGTTTCCATTTTACAAGCAAAGAACTAAAAAAAAAAACGATTTTTTCTTCTAAATTGTTCATAACTAATTAAAAATTATGGTCCTCGAGTCTAAAATTATGCCAAATTGATCTACTAACTGTCCTTTATGTAATTGCACAGTCGGTTTCCGGGTAGTATTTATGGCATGAAAAAATGCTTTATTGCTTGGCCTATATATCGATAGGCGCAACCGGTTTCAAGATTATTAAAGATTAAAATTACATTGGACTTCCCAATGAAAAAGTTTATTTGCTATGGATGCTATTGTTTTTAAGAGCATCTTTTTTACTCGAAATTGTCTATTACTTCTTACCAATAACTTGAAATACAAAAATAACGGCACTGAAAAAGTCTTCATCAAGAACCACCCTTACCCTTATCCCTTACACAACTACTCTTCATCAGCCGGATATCAATTTAATTTGTAAATTAGGTATTAAATTCTACATGAAATTTAACTTGTATTTCCAAAATTTCATTCAAATTGCATTTTCCTAGCAGTTGCAATAAATTAGAAATCGTTTTGTTTATTCACCATTTAAACGAATGGACAAACAAAGTTTACAAGAATATTAAACCCCATCCGGGGACACACAGTATTTCTTGGTCATTGTTTTCGGAATATTCCATTTATTATATTCTCTGTATCTATTCCCTGTCACTTTTATTTGCATTTTTGTTAACTATAGATATTGTAGTTCGATTATTTACCAATGTGTACGTCTCTCTGCCTTGATACGATTTTGATTATGACTATAGATTTGTTTTTTATGGCGTCCTGTATCGCTGTTCAAGTTGCATATTTTCTTCTAGGTGCTGGCATAGTGAGCAGTATTTAGTGTGGAGTCGGTAATAAGTCTTATTTCGGTCTCGATCAGTTGCAGAAGCTCTTTAGCATTTTTCGGCAAAGATGTGATGAACATTTAGAACTTGAAATACGATATCAGATGGAAGAAAATTTCCATGTAACGTTTTTTCCGAGTCGAAACTGAGTCGTTTTAATGAAACGACTCAGTTTCTACTCGGAAAAGTCGTTACATGGCAACTTAGGTTCGAGGTCGGCATTCTACCTAGATTCTATGCGGTTCCTACGTAGTTCCGACTTTCGGTTCTTAATAAAGTGTTTAAAAGTGAAACACAATTGGACGACTGGGAATTCAAATTAGTTTTACCGCATATCGATAATATAGGTAACTGTCGCATTGTGACGTCATATCCAGGATAGAAATTTTTAACGCCAGTGCACGTCGCCGGTTAAAGTGACTTTTTGTAAATATGTGGCATTATAAAAATTGGGAAAATTATGGGAAAATTATGTTACAAATTTGTCATCTGCCAAAATTGGATTTGAAAGATTAACAACAGCGCAAACTATCTGAAAAATGGGATCACTTTAGGAGACGATACAAAACCTTTAAAGCTTCTCGACTGAAAACTATTTAACAAAAATGTTGCATCATCTTTGTGTAATTTAAATAAAGTTTTTTTTTTACTAGAAGTAGTATTCGTTTTCATTCAATAAACTTATCATCTGCTCGGATTGGGTTTGAAAGGTTTACAAGTGCACATACCATTACAAAAATATTATCTGTCATTGGTACTAGATTGGCTGGCAAGCGATTTGCCCATATTTTAAACGTTTTTATTCTCTGATTAGACCTCTCAATATAAACCATAGCCAAAGATATTTGAGCAATCTCAATAGCTTCAACGTGAGAATTTTTTGTAGGTTAGTTTTGGATGTATTGACACTTTAAATCTGGCCTACAACTTGATATCAAACAAACAAATTACAAATTAGTTCATTTATTCTTTAGAATTATCGAAAACTAATCAAATTATTACAAAACTCGAACAATAACAAACGTACGTGGCACGACGTGACGCTACAACAACGAGTTCACTTAGTTTATTTAAAAAATTCGAATCAAATGCGAACCTCCACTGTCCACCAGTCCCTTATGAGCGTGTCTTATTTACAATATGACAAATATGACTTTGATAGTTCGCCAAAATGTAACAATGATTTAATTAACTTTATCTTTATTTAGGGCGAATAAAGTGGGCCAGATCTTTGGTATGCCATTTAGCAGATCTGATAGATAGCGTAGCAGCACATCCAGTGCTTAAGACTTTACCTGCCGCAGCCGATTTGAGTAAGCGTTACAAAACCGCAGAAAGCACTTTGAAATCATATGAAAACGATATGGTAGCAATATGGATGAATCAACATGTAAGTAATTTATAATTAAGAAAAATTTGTGAATTTGAAAGTTATTATTTTGGAAAATTAAAATTGAAGCACTATGCAATATTTATTTCAAATCTGACTTCGTGACTATTGAGATGTGACTTTTAAGGTGTGGGATTTAGACGGTTGTCTCAAGAAACCTCTTATATCAGTGTGTGGTGAAAGAGAATGTCTTAAAGTTAACTTACACAAAACAATACCGTTGCTGATTCGTGAAGCAGATCTTATGATCAAAATGGACTTACCAGTACCAATGGTGGCGCTTACCGTATATGTTAAACAGGAATATTTTAATCTTGTGCAGGATTCTTTACAGGTTGCTGCATCATAATTTAATATAGGATTAATAAATTATTTTCTATACCTTTTAGTTTTTAATAAACGATTTTTTGAAAATCGTTTGTAGTGTAAAACTGGAAATACGTCCACTATTCTTACCACAACTTGTTCGTTTAACTCACATACTTGAACCAGGCTTAACTGAATTAACATGGGTTTCAGAACAATGGAAACCATTTATTGACAACGGCAATGCTGGTGTAAAAGAATTTAAAGAATTGGTAACTACATTATCTGTTTCTGTTACTATCAAGTAATTATGTCGAAACGTAGGTTGACAGGGCACACGATATTTATACCAACCGTATTTTGGAAGTATTAACCAGCATGCAATCAATATCGTTACACGCACTCCCCGAACCCGACGAAGAACCATGGACCATTGAATATTTTATTGATCACATTGACGATATCTGTAGAACTGCTGCAGCAGAATTACATCGTAAAAGTATCATGGTTGAAGAGGCAGTGGAAGAAATTTTGCTATTAATTAAAAACTCACAACTTGAATGCCCATCCTCCTCTCACGATGAATGTGACTTTGTATTTGAAGGTAAGTAAATAGATATCACCATCTGTATTATCTATTAATTATTGGTAATACTAGATGCATCGCCAGGGGATAAGCAAACTGATGCAGAAAGTACGTCCACTCAACAACAATCTGATTGGAGTTTGGTATGGGAATGCTTTGAAAAGCCACATTTATTACTCGCCGGTGGTATGTCTAAGGCGATGCAAGACATGGTAAAGGGCGCAGTTGGTGAGATGAGAAGATTTTACAGTCGAAAAGTAATCGACGTGCTTATACGAGTAACGAGGCAATCTTTAGAAGCTTTACGTAAACGGTTTAGCAATTCAGGTGACTATATCTGTAATACTTTTATATTATTATTGTGGTTTCTTTTTGGTTTAGACACTGCAGAAACATTTCCAGTTTTTAAATTAAATTCAGAACTACTTATACCTAAAGTGGCCATTCGACCAACTTTAGACGACATTCAAGAAGTTTTGATACAAGCTGGAAAATATATCACATCAGTATCTAAAGGAGTCGGACAATGGACCGGTGGAAAACCACAGGTATATTTTTATGAAAACTTTAATCATTATGCACAATTTTTAATGTTTTAAAGCATTTCGAAAACAAAATAATTGAAACGAATTAAATAACCAAAATTATTTCAATTTAATTAAATTAAATTTAAACGGCTTAAATTATACAGGGTCATTATTTTTTATTGAATTTATCGTTCTGTAGTAATTTGGTATAAATTGTGACTTGTTTAGGGTTATGACACGATGTTAATACCAGCTCTGGTTTCCTAGTTTGAAGTAACATTTTGTTTGAATAATATTTTTGTAATAAAAATTGTCAACTAAACTGCAACTAAACTGGGGATTTTATGCTTATTTCGTAGGCAATTTTACACATCAAAGTTTACCACATTTTTTTAAAACGCCAATGACTATCATGTTTCACTAGTGCTATTACACGTTTTTTAATTTTAGAACAAGTTAGAAGACTGTGCAAAAATATTAATTTTTACATTGTGTTGATAGTAATGATATTTTACATTTCTTAGTAATGTCGCTTTAAAATTAGAAAATATAGCACAAAACGCTTCTGTCAAAGGATGACAATTTTCAAATAAACTTCCGATGAGGAAAACTACATAAGTATATCTGCAATATTCTGCAGCATTTAAGTGATTCTGTGAAAATTATATAGATTATGGTATTAAGCAGTGACTACTACCAACATAAAGTTAGAAAAAAAATTTTTTACAGCTATAGAGGGGGGTAAAGAGCGAAAAATAAATAAAAAATAATGGCTCCGAATCGTGTCATTGACGCTGTGAATAAGTTGTTTAAATATTAATGACTTACGTAATAACATATTTTGACTAGATAGAACAACTTTGATTTAATATAATCTATAACAACAATTAATTTCTAAACACTTTTGTTAGATGCACATTCACTTTAAATAAAGAGGATTATACAATGAATTTATTTCATTTTTTTAACTACTAAGGGGAATTTACATCCAATTAAATTAAATTAACGTACGGAAATTAACAAGTTTGACAAAAGTTATTGGTCCTATTACTTTTGTTTGGAAAAATTGCACCAATCACTTTTGCCAAACTTCTTAATTTTCGTATGTTAATTGGATGTAAACAACCCTTTATAACTATAAAAACTAAAATTTAATATTAAATTGTTGAATAACAAACTCGATTCTCATTTTTTATATTTAATCATTGTTCCATATCTAAATTTAAAAATGATTGACAATATTTCATAGCATAGCATGGAATAAATAAATTAAAATTGGAACTATTCTTATACCCAATTCAGTAATTAAGTAATGACGCCATCGGTATTGTTTTTAAATAGTAAACCTCATATTCTTTTTCATGATTTTTATGGCTGCTTCAATTCTCCAAATGATGGTACAGTAAAACCCCTTCATAGTGGACACTCAAGGGACTGGACAAAACTGTCCACTATAGAGGGGTGTCCACATACCGTCCACATTAGAGGGGTGTTTGTATATAGTAATCTTATGGAGGGACTGATAAAAAAGTGTCCATTAAGAGGGGTGTCCGTATTAGAGGGGTGTCCACTATGAGGGGTTTTACTGTATTATATAATGCATAAGTTACTACTACGGTTACTATACAGGGTTTATCGTATAGCATTTTTGAGATAAAACCTTTTTGCAGCAGTCGAAAAATTAGAGTATTAGACTATTGTAGAGGATTGTGATTGTGATAGTACATGAAAGTAAGAAATGTTTAACCAAAGTTAATTATTTTCTACTCTCACGTTGATAAATGCGGTTATAAACAGCCGTGTAATTTACTGCTTTACAGGAGGTTTGTCGACAGAGTTCAGTTTTTTGTTGATAAAGAATTATTTGGTTATCTACTCTAATAATACTATAAAGAAAAAATAGGTATAACAATTATATTCTTCTGTACCGATAGTTTAGTAAGACTAATGCGATTAAATAATTCAGAAGGGAATTAAGAGTTTGTATCTGATAATAATATAATGTCGCAGAAGTTATTGCCTTTAACTTATCGAAAGTGGTGTATGTATAAGTAGCGCCTTTCACAATGTTATCAACAAAACCGTAATTATAAACGAAGTTGGATTATTTTCACATTTGGGGCTACTTTTAAATAAGCCACCTCGTTTAGTAACATATTTGATATTGTATTAATAACATTTATATTTTTCACGCTACTCTTTTACACAACATTATACATGCACCATTTACTAAACACTCAAATAACATTTAAACTATTTTATCACTATTTTTGTTTCGATTTATCTTACTTTATATGCTTTGCTACTATGCTTGTTTACTTATATTAATATTTCACTACACACCAATTTACCACCAATTATTTTTGGCTGTAAATCATTTTATTTACTCACTAATATTAAACTTCTACCCACTGTACATACAAACAAATGCATTTACAAACATGGCACGTGGCTTTGTACATACGCGACCCGCAAGTCTCCACCAAGAGTATCTGGTTGGAAAAAACTAGCGGGTCACTCAAATACACTCATGGATATTGTAAGTCGCTGTCATCTGGACCAGAAACCAACAAAACCAGGGAATAAAGCTAAGGCAGAAGATTTTAGAATGCGGCGCAGACGTTTATATCGACTGACAACGGAAAACAAGCCGGCTTTTCCAATTCAGCAACGCAACTTCTACAATTACGTCATGGAAAATAAGGAAGTCGTCAAAACATCGTCATTATTATCGACATGCATCCAAGATATGAAACAGGTAAAAATTCGGAGTTGTAAACTAAATAAACTAAATATTTATTGTAGGAGGTGAACACTTTTTTAACCCTTTGGAGGCCGTATAATGTTTTATGGCGTAATGAAAAATCACAACGCGAATTAGTAACTTGTTCGTTGGCTGAATTTGAAAGCTTCTTACGCAAACACGGAGAATTAGAGGCTCGGCTGGCAACTGAAGATGATTTGTATATTATCGGGAGCTCATTGGCTATTTCGACTAAAAAATTAAAATTTGGACTCCTTACGGAAGTAAAATCTTGCACTCACAGGTAAATTATTTAGATAGCTCACCAAGGTTTGCAAATATAAACCAACCCTGGTCGCAACACACAACTCCTCATTTAACGCAGAGTATCAAAGAATAATATGATAAGGACTACTTACATTAGGTGTAAAATCTGATACAAATTTTGTTATAAATATTGATGGTGTTTAAAACAATAGTTCTAAATTAGTTTTACAATTTACTTCGGCATTATTATTATTTACTATTATTTTCAGTTTGTTGGAATTTTCATCAAAGATTTTTCCAATTCCTGGTAATCAAAATGAAAAATTGCATATTCTTGTTTAACCGTAAAGAAAGTAAATGGAGATTAATTCCATATCGGGAAATAACATTAAATTTGAATTAAAAGTTTAAATTTACTATTATTATTAAATGGAGAAGTTTCCGAATAAAAATTTAGTAATACAAAGCATAGTGTAAAAAGATCAAATGAAATGTAGTGACAAATTTCCCTCTTTATTTCCCTCTTTATTTCCCTCTTTATTTCCATCTTTATTTCTCTCTCACCCCCTCTCCCTCCCCCTCTCCCCCTCTCTCTCTCTCTCTCTCCCCCTCTCCGAGGCTTTTACACTTCTGGGTAGCTCAGCCGACTTAGCAATTTGCCTTCATTTCTGTCTCTCATAACTTCCCTTGTGTTAGCAATATTCATTGTCCTTAGATCTTTGGCAAAGTTATCTCCATCGGAGACGTGGGTGGCCTAAACATCTGTTACTAATCGGTGCCTCTTCTGAACTAGCTTGACCATTCGGACGTCCGGGCGTCGTCTTATGTGCCCTGCCCATTGCAACCTCCTCGATTATATTTCTTGTGTAATGCGGGAGTTGATATATAGATTTTTCAATGCTTCATTGGTACGGATGCGAAATAAACTTGTCTCCAAGTCCAAGATAGGTCCATATATCTTGCTTATAATATCAGTGTTTACAAAGTCGAGGGATCCTTTACTACTAAAAATGTAGGAAAATAGCACGAAAATGTTCAGCTGATGACTGTTGTTAAGCCTGTCTCACGGTTTATTGTGGTAAGAAACTGCAGCCGGGTGTTTCTTTAGTTCATTTTTAAAACAGGAAGAGCTTTATATTGGTAGTAATGATAATGATAATGACATTTTACATCTGATAGTTTAAGGTTATATTAGTAACGTCACTTCAAAATTAGGAAATCTAGCGCAAAATGCTTCTGTGAAAGGAAGTAACATGACCATTTCGAAGGAAATTTACGATAAGGAAAGTGTTTTATCTTCAAAAATATTCCTTTATATTTAAGTGATTGTGTCAAAATTGTATAGGTTGTTATTAATCACTCATTACTACCAACACAAAAAATTAAAACAATAATTTCATAACCTCCTAACGCTCCTCCAGGTTTAAAAATGGAATATAACATGGGTGTTCTTAGCCAAAGTAACATGTTAATCTATTAATCTGTAAATTGATATTTTTACAGAATCGGACAAGCTTTGAAGAAAAAGTACAGAAAGGAAATGGATTACGTTTATGCGGTAATAAATGAAATGGAACGCAAGTTGGAAAAACCTATACGTGATCTAGATGAAGTTCGTATGATTATGGACACACTAAAGAAAATACGCGAGCAAGAAGTAGATATGGAGCTAAAAATTGATCCAATTGAAGTAATTTATTTAAATGTTTTCCATAAATAATTAACTGCAAAATCTTTATCATTATAGGAAGCATTTAATGTCCTAAATCGTTATAATATTACGTTGGAACGTGAAGTTACCGAACAAATAGATAATCTAAGATATACTTGGTGTAGACTCCAAGACATAGCACAAACCGTGCACGTTCGCTTGTTAGCGATGCAACCTCACTTCCAAAATGAATTGTGCTCGAATCTAAATAAATTTCGGCAGGATAAGTTAATGTACTGCGACGAATATCGAAATGCTGGACCAATGCAATCTGGTCTTAGTCCACGAGAAGCCTCAGATCGCCTTATTCTTTTTCAAGTAAAATATTTATCACACGTAAAATAAATTGCGATTTTTGAATCAATTATGTTTTAGAATCGTTTCGATGGGATGTGGCGCAAATTACAAACTTATCAAAGCGGTGAAGAACTGTTTGGTCTCCCTACAACAGATTACCCAGATATGGGACAGATAAGAAAAGAGCTTAATCTTTTACAAAAATTGTATAAACTTTACAACGATGTTATCGATCGCGTTACTAGTTATTACGATATTCCGTGGGGTGAAGTTAATATCGAAGAAATTAATAACGAATTAATGGAATTTCAAAATAGATGCCGCAAATTACCTAAAGGGTTAAAAGAGTGGCCAGCTTTCTTCGCTCTTAAAAAAACTATTGACGATTTCAATGACATGTGTCCTCTACTGGAATTAATGGCCAATAAAGCCATGAAACCGAGACATTGGCAGAGAATCATGGATGCTCTTCAACACAATTTTGAACTTGAAAGCGAAGGATTTTGCTTGAAAAATATCCTTGAAGCGCCTCTTTTGCAACACAAAGAAGATATTGAGGTACGTTATTAATTAGGTGAATAAATTATGTTTTATAATGTGTGCATTTTAGGATATCTGTATATCAGCAATGAAGGAACGTGACATTGAAGCAAAATTACGACAAGTGACTAATGAGTGGTCGGTGAACGAACTAACATTCATGGTATTCAACAACAGAGGAGAATTACTTTTGCGTGGTGACACAACGGCTGAAACAATAGGGCAGCTGGAAGATAGCCTTATGGTCCTTGGGTCACTGCTTTCTAACAGGTTTGTTATTTAGAAACGTTATTTGCTCATTTCAATTTTGTAATTAATTTTATTTAATGGGTATAATATAATATTAAGGACATTATTCGACAGTAACTTTTAAATCACGAGTTAAAAACGAGTGTCGTAAAGATTATTCGAGGTTAATATAGCCATTGTATCCTATTTTGTACCATTTTCTTACGATTTTTTTAAACTTCAAATTTGTCAATGCTTAATTACATTGAACGAAATTCATGAAGAAAGAAGGAAACACTCAAAAAGATCCAACGACTGGAGGCACACAAATATAAAAATTAGAGCAATAAAAATACCCAGAGACGTGGATAACTAGAGCAAATTAAAATTGGCATAGAAATCGCTACAACTGCATTTGGTGAACTGCAAAAACTATTTTGCATTTGAGACATAAACTTAGAATTCAGTAGTCAACTAGATTCCTACGCTGCCATGTCTTTTCACACTATTATAGAGGGTCTTTCATTAAGAATGATGGGATTTTAATTTTAAATAAAACAACAACTTTTTGACATATAAATTTAGTTTTTGCTTGATTTTAAAGATTGGAGAGTGCAGTTATGTTCGGAACAAGATATCGTTCAAATGTCCACCACGGCGTTGTTTACACTAACGTAGCCGAACTCTCCAATTTCTGAGCACCCTTTCCAAGTAGCCTCAAAAAAATAATATGGTCTCAAATAAAATGACCGCGGCGGCCAATTCACAAATCCTCGTCGTGAGACGATCCAATCGCCAAACCTATCCTTCAGTAAATCGACCGTTTAGCTGTATGCCACGTAGCGCCGTCTTGTTGGAACCATATCTATTCAATATCAATGTTCTCAAGTTCTGCCCACAGAAATTCGAGTAACATCGCTCTATACCGGTCGCCATTGACGGTTATGGTTCTTCCCTAGTGAGTTTTTCGGGATGCAACAATATCTCAAGTAACACTTGTGGGTTGTTCTCGTACCATTAAGGCGATTCTCGCCGAGAGAAATGAAGCATTAATTGAACGGTTCTTTGCTGAAGAAATATGGCTTAAATAACAAATACATTTTTCTAAAAAAAATATATTATGATAAAACTAGTTTAGTTTGAGGGTAGGTGACATTCAGAAAAAAAATCAGAAAATCGCGAAATTATTTGCTCTACTTTACTACGCTATTCTGACTTTAATTTTTTTTATTTAAAGACAGGATTTCGAACGAACCTTTCTTCAACATGCCCATAATACGTTGCTAAAATTTGAAATTTTTTGGTTCGCTATAACTGCCATAATTTCTAGGTAAAACTTTCTTGTAAAGCGAATTTTAACCGAGAAATGTGTAACTCTATCCTTGTATACGTTATTCTGTCTGGCGAATCGACCGACCGTGTTGGTTATCGAGTATTTATTTTTTCCTTATCGCTTTCAGAGAATTTGAATGTTTAGCAAAAGTCTTACACTGGTCCAAATTTGTGCATCGTTTTAATCTTTTGCAGTCAGTCATAATAAAAAGAGTCTGCTTTTAATATTAAAGTTTCACATTTTTAAGACCAATAAATTTGTTTTGAAGTTGTATGAACAAAAAATATTTATTTAAGACGGGGTTGTGTTTTACGTTTATTTATTAGTACATATTAGTGCAGGTAGCCCTCGGTTTACGCCGGCTCACAATAACGCCGCTGTGAAATTCACCGTTTCGCCGTGTAATAATTGGGTAATTCACCGATTCTCCCCGTTAGACTGAGCCGCGACGTTGTGAATTCTTTTTTCCAAAAAATGTAAGAGATCCGAAACTTTGAAATTTCATTTGTTTTTCTTAATATTTTTTAAGAAAAACATTTTACTTTATTTTATCATAAAATACATTTTAAAAATTAAGTTTATAATATATGTATTTTGCATTATATTGTATTAATAAGCAAAATTATTTGCTTTTTTTCACTTATGTAGAACCTAACCCTATACATCACTGTAAATATGGGTTCACTTTACGCCGATTCGATTTGCGCCGGCTTTTGTAAGAACGGAACTGCGGCGCAAACCGAGAGCTACCTGTATTTGTTGACCTACGACCCTACGGGGTTGGGGAAACTTGAAATTCAAAAAATGGAATGCTCCAATCACCTACTAAGAAACTATTGCAACAACGTCAAACAATTGGCTACAAAAAAATTTAGCTCAAAAGGACAAATCGTGGAAACGAATTTAAGATTATCTTTGAAACATAATCTCCAAAGACTGAGGGTAGCTGTTGACTGTGCCATCAAGTATAGATGTTACTTTTCAACAGAAGGTTATTAATCTTAAGATGGATATTGAAAACAGCATATCACATGTATTCGATGTGATAAATATTTTTGTAAAGGAACCAAAGGCACTGAAGTAAATTTGATTCCAGACCTAAAACAGTGCGGTTTCTACAATGATATTATGTCCCACGCTAATCGATTAATATATAACAGTAGAAGTTTGATAAAGAATATGACAAACAATAATGCTGAATGTTATAACAGCATTATTGCAAAATTTATTGAGGGAAAAAGAATTGATTTTTCCAAAAGAGGGGAACATACATTGCGATGCCATGCTGCTGGCATCAATCAAGGAGCTGAATACCACTCTACTTTACATAGAAATCTAACTGGCAAAGTCCCGGACAACACACTAAAAAGTTTATAAAACTGAGAAAAGAAACTGCCGCTCGTCTTCAATGTAGACGAAAGCTATTTGGTAAAAAACGAGCAGAAAGTCGAAACAAAAGAAATGTATACTCTCAAGGACCCGACGAAGATTATGGAGATGTACAAGATATTACCGATGAAGAGTTGTCTAGACAGAGAAATGATTTTCTTGAAGGTTTACAGAAAACCAAAAGGCAAATCAAGGAATTAATGGAAAATAGTAAAGGCCAGAGAGAATCAGTTTTATGGACTCAAGAACGACGCAAAAGAATCACGGCTTCAGTTTTTGGAAAAATTTGCAAGCTTAGGTCTACAACTAATCCGGTTAAAACGGCACGGGGAATGCTCAAAACTTTTTCATCAGCCAGCACTGCCTATGGGATTCAACATGAACCGACGGCAATCAGAGAGTTTTCCGAATCCATTCAACAAGTGATAGAGCCTTATGGATTATTTGTGGATAAAAATGAATGCTACCTTGGTGCAACACCAGATGGTCTTGTAGGTGAAAACGAATTAGTCGAAATAAAGTGTCCGAACAGCTGTAGAAATTTAACGCCATTACAAGCAATCGAAACAAAAAAATTGGTTTATATGGAATTAAAATCGGGACAGTTCCGATTGAAAAGGACGCACAATTATTATTTTCAAGTGCAGGGTCAATTACATGTGACTAGTAAAGACTTTGGTTATTTTGTGGTATGGATGCCAAAATTCCGTTTTACACGGTTTTCTGAGGAATCAATCTTCCGTGTAAATCGGGGGATAGGTGTATTGTTTTGTTTTTGTTTTGAAATAGCAACTTTTATTTTTTTGTCATGATTTTGAAAGGTTTTTTTTTAAGGAAGTTAGTTATGATTCTTGATTGTAATCAGACGTTGGTGTATTATTCCTCATTATACTACTACATTTTGATATGAAAGTAGAATATATTCTGAAGAGAAGCGACTTTTGGATTTCAAAAATAAAAGAAAAACTATGCAGTTTCTATTTGGAATGTATTTTGTTAGAGTTAGTTCATCCAAGGCATACGCGCAATTTAGCCATGAGCGAACCAACTCGTATAGTAGCGGCGCAGAAGAACTAGAAGCGCAAAAAGGGAAGAAAAAAACTGCAAGAAGAAAATTATTTGAAAATGAAATGTTATGAATGTTAGCTTAAGTAAGTTTTTGAAGTGAAGCACATCTGAATGATGTACAGTAATGTTCGCCTATAACGAACCCGCTTATTACGAACTTTCGTTTATAACGAACCAATTTATAAGGTACAAAAGTTATAACGAACTTATAACGGCATATTGTTACTTTATATTATGGACACCAAAAGGCTTGCTCTTTGAAAAGATTTTTCGGGATGAACGATTTTTTAAAGATAACATGCAAAAACCGTTGCATAATTTTTATTACAATCATTATCTCGCTGAGCTTCTAAAGCTGCAGGCAAAGGATTACATATAAAACATGAACATTCTTGGATTATCTAGTTGAAAATATTGTGACAAACGAACAGTAGAGAATGAATTTAGAATTGATTCCGAATTGGAGAAAGAAGAAAAATAGGAAAACGTGCTAAACGAAGACGACAAATAATCTAAGTGACTATCATCGGATATTATTTATGAACACTAAGGTAAACATAGTGATAAGCGCGCGCGTACCGCAACGCAACCTTCTACCGGTCGTTGTGAATCCACGTCATCTATACGTGCAGAACAATAATAACGAAAACTAAAAATTCGGTTTCATTTCTCCGAGTGCAATCACCTTAATGACAATTTTTCTTGTTAACAAAGCTATTTAGGATCATTTTCCAAGTGCTCAAAGACCGAATGAGCAAACTCTCGACGCAATCTGTGATCATTCAGCTTCAACTCTTGAGTCAATACAACTTTGTTAGGATATAGGCTCAAATCCTTATGCAAAATTCTCCAATTTGACACCTGAGAAAGCCCCAATTGTTGCAATCGTCGTGAAATTTGGCTCATCGGCAATACTGGCCGCTGCAGCTACGATATTCTCCGCACTTAGCGTTTTTCGTTGCGTTATTGATGGCTTATTGTCCTGTAAAGTGAGTTTACGCTCAAAGTTTTCCACAGTGCGGCATATAGCCTGCGTAGAGTAACGTTGAGCACCATACAACTGAGCTGGAACTTTGGTGATATTTTTTAAATATTTCTAAACGCTCGGGATATATTTTAACACTTTGAAGTAAAACAAAAACTTATCAGCAAACGAGATACCTCGATTGAAAAAACTTTCACCCCTAGTGAAGACCCTTTATTATAAACCTGTGTGTTTAAACTTGCATGGTGATGTGATTGAAACAGAGACTCGTTCACTTGTTTACTGATGAATAACGTGAGTTTGTAGGCCCACATTTTAACGAGGATAAAATTACATTTCGAGAATTATGAATTTCCAAGAAGGTGGTTGCCATAACCGTTGCTCATTGTTATTTAAAACTGAATGAGCAAAGTTTTGTAATCGAACCCCTCAATTATTGTTATAACTAACATTTTTTACCGGTTACTAGCCCGCCAACTTTTCCTATTATATCGTCGCATAACAATTTGTAGCTACAAGGTAACAAAAGAAATTATCACATTAGTTATTTAAATTTATTTCATTTTTGTTACTGAATTGAAATTTTCAAATGTTCAATATATTCTAGGAATAATAAATAAATAAATTGAAATTGAAAATATGTTTTCTAATTTCTACATAAATTCCTGATGTGGAAATAATTATTAATTAATTAACTTACAGTTTTCTTTTTGTTCCTTTTTTTTTCCGCATCCACTTTTTTATTATAATACATATAAATTTAAATTTAAACAGTCTAACACACACAACATTTTAAAATTAATGTATTTAACATTTCGTCCTACACATTTTAAAAATGTTCATTGTATTTTTTATACTTCGTTAACTGTTTTTATGTATTTTATTTCTCTAGGAATATAAATGATTTCGCCCACAATAAATATTTTTACTTAATTATAGATATAATGCGCCCTTTAAAAAACAGATTCAGCAGTGGGTTCATGATCTTTCCAACACTAATGAAATTTTGGAACGTTGGCTTCTAGTACAAAATATGTGGGTGTATCTGGAAGCTGTGTTTGTTGGTGGTGATATTGCAAAACAACTACCAAAAGAAGCAAAACGGTTTTCAAAAATTGATAAATCCTGGCAAAAAATAATGCAACGAGCCCATGAAACTCCAGGTGTCGTTGCTTGTTGTGTCGGTATGTATATTTTAATACATTGAGATATAATAATTGTATGTTTCGATAGGTGACGATATGTTAAAACTTTTATTGCCGCATTTACAAGAACAACTAGAACTATGCCAAAAATCTTTAAGCGGTTATTTGGAAAGAAAGCGAATGATGTTTCCGAGATTCTTTTTCGTATCGGATCCTGCCTTACTTGAAATTCTAGGGCAAGCTTCCGATTCACACACGATCCAAAATCATTTATTATCTATATTCGACAACACTCGATGGGTTAAATTTCATGATATTGAATACAACAAAATGACAGCAATTATTTCATCGGAAGGTGAAATTATTCCATTAGAGAAAGCTGTTCGCGCTGAAGGAAGCGTAGAAACCTGGTTAACTTCCCTTCTAGTAATTTCTCAATCATCTCT
The DNA here is from genome assembly GCA_949768715.1 of Dascillus cervinus. Classification (NCBI taxonomy): domain Eukaryota; kingdom Metazoa; phylum Arthropoda; class Insecta; order Coleoptera; family Dascillidae; genus Dascillus; species Dascillus cervinus. The sequence goes on from OX458317.1 coordinate 21,794,471, forward strand.
CCACTCTATTATTCGTCAGGCCTATCTCTTACTCAACGATCTGAATTTTAATTTACTTCAATTTTTTGATAAAATGCCGGCACAAGTATTCTTTTCCCTCACCGTTGATATTTCTATGTAATTCTGTATATTTTAGATTGGCTTGTTAGGATTGCAAATGATATGGACTCGTGACGCAGAACTTGCCTTAGTGCAAGCCAGAGCGGACAAGAAGATTATGCCTGAAACAAACAATAAGTTTTTAGAATTGCTCAACACTCTGATAGATCAAACTACCAGAGACCTTACAAAAATTGAAAGGATTAAATTTGAAACATTGATTACAATTCATGTGCATCAGAGAGATATTTTTGATATATTGGTAATATTGCAATAATATTAAAACGTGAGATTAACTGGTTCCTTAAATCGTTAGTGCCGTTTGAATATTAGACATGTTAATGACTTTGAATGGTTAAAACAGTGCCGTTTCTACTTCAAAGAAGAATTGGATAAAACAATCATAATTATCACAGATGTTTCATTCTCTTACCAAAATGAATATTTGGGTTGCACAGATCGTTTAGTCATCACTCCACTTACTGATAGGTTTTGTATCATGTGTAACTAAAATAAAATATTGTAATGCGTTTGCCACTTAGATGTTACATAACTCTTGCACAAGCTCTTGCTATGAGCATGGGAGGAGCGCCATGTGGACCAGCAGGAACAGGGAAAACAGAAACTGTTAAAGATATGGGTAAAACTTTAGCTAAATACGTGGTAGTATTCAACTGTTCTGATCAAATGGATTACCGGGGATTAGGTCGTATCTATAAAGGTATGTTTGTCAACGCCGCGCGTAACTAGCTTTTCATGTGCCACTGAGATTTTCTTTAGGTTTAGCGCAGTCTGGCTCTTGGGGTTGTTTTGATGAATTCAACCGCATCGAACTGCCTGTTTTGTCAGTGGCAGCACAACAAGTTGCAGTGGTGCTTTCATCAAAAAAAGAAAAAAAACGATCATTTGTATTTACTGATGGCGATACTATTGACATGTGTCCAGAATTCGGAATCTTTATTACAATGGTAATATTGGTTTTTATTAAGAAATAAATTGTAAATAAGTTTTTTAGAATCCGGGTTACGCAGGAAGAAAGGAATTACCAGAAAACCTGAAAATTCAATTTAGAACAGTCGCCATGATGGTTCCTGATAGACAAATTATTATTAGAGTAAAATTAGCTAGCTGTGGCTTCCTTGAAAATATTACTCTTGCTAGGAAATTTTACACGTTATATAAATTATGTGAAGAACAACTTACTAAACAGGTCAGAATCAATTACTGGATATGAAATACTAATTTTATATTTAGGTCCATTACGACTTCGGGTTACGAAATATTCTCTCTGTTTTACGGAGTTTGGGTGCTGCTAAGCGAGTCAATAATAAAGATTCCGAAAGTACCATTGTTATGAGGGTACTGCGTGATATGAATCTTTCAAAATTGATTGATGAAGATGAGCCTCTGTTCACTTCATTGGTAGCTGACTTGTTTCCTAACCAATCTTTGGAAAAGACGGCATATCCTGAATTAGAAGAAGCAATTAATAAGCAAGTAGAAGAAGCTTACTTAATCAATCATCCACCTTGGTGCCTAAAATTAATACAGGTAAATGGATATTAAATATATAATACTGATGTGTATTATTTGTTGTTATCAATACTAAACATAAAATTGTAGTTATACGAAACTCAACGAGTGCGACATGGTATCATGACACTAGGTCCTTCTGGAGCAGGAAAGACAACGTGTATTCAGACTTTAATGAAATCCCTTTCAGTTATGGGCGAATCACATCGGTATGTACCTCAACAGTATTAGAGATGATACATTATCTTCTTTTCTTAATTCAGAGAAATGCGTATGAATCCTAAAGCAATTACCGCCTCCCAAATGTTTGGACGTTTAGATGTAGCAACTAACGATTGGACTGACGGCATATTTTCTGCCCTTTGGAGGAAAACTTTGAAACTTAAACCTGGTATTATTCTTTATTTAAGATAAAAATTGACATAATGAATAAACAATAAAAACAAAAACGTCACAGCGATATTGAAAATTTCTCAGCGATGAATGTATTCTCCATGTCTTTGAAGTGGTTAAAAATATTCTTTAATTTTGCTGTTCATTTTAAATCGTTGTATCGTGCAGGGAAAGTAACATACGCTAAAAGTACAATTTAGTGAGAGGTACAATAAAAAAAAATTTAAATCGATAGTAGGTATATAAATAAAATACTGGGATGGTACCGCCTAAAGTGAGACACAATACGTGGGAACAATTCGAAAAATTAAAGAAAAAATTCTTTCCACTTTTGCAACGATGCAATCAAAATCCCCATAAATTTCAGAAATATATGATCAATCGCTGAAAGGAAGGGAAAATGTGATCCTACTTTCCACAATAAACAATGATACTAATTTATAGTTTTTGTTCTTTTCAACTTTTAATCTATTGAAATTTTTTTGGAACTGAATAACTACACTGAACAAGCACAAACAAAGCAATTTACTTTGTACCTTGTCAGTAATTTTTTATTTTAGGCGATAATGTCTGGTTAGTATTAGACGGCCCAGTTGATAGTATATGGATAGAAAATTTAAATTCAGTATTAGACGATAATAAAACATTGACCTTGGCTAACGGTGATCGTTTAACCATGGCCCCAACATGTAAAATAATATTTGAGCCCCACAACATCGATAATGCATCGCCAGCAACAGTTTCTCGTAATGGAATGGTCTACATGAGCTCTTCCGGCCTAACCTGGAAACCGACTGTTCGAGCTTGGTTAAAAAGACGTTCTTCACGAGAACAAGAAGTATTTCGTGCACTATTTGATGAATCCTTCGACACACTTTATTCTTGGGGAACACAAAATTTAGTATTAACCATGGACATTCTGCAATGTCACATTACTTATCAAATGCTAAATTTACTGGAAGGTATATTTTTTGATATAATCGGTGATCACATATTTGTATTTAATATATTATTGAAGGACTTGCACCTTCTGAATCTCAACAACCTGAAGATGCTTCGGGACCTAAATCCGATCATGGAGATTTAGATGACGATGCAGAAGATAATGCCAAATCAGAATCAATTCCTATATTGACTCCCGAACATTTAAGTAAACTTTATGTATTTGCGTTGATATGGAGCATGGGAGCTTTTCTCGAAACTGAAGATAGAAATAAATTTGACGTTTTTCTGAAAGATAAATTAAAGCATTTAGATCTTCCAGTGAACAATTCTAAAAATCGAAATGTAAGTTATTATAGTAGTGCAACTTCCTATAAAAATATGAATAAATATTCTAGGCGACAGTATTTGATTATGGAATAAGTAACGAGGGATGTTGGGAGCTATGGACTACACGAGTAACGAATTATGTTTACCCTGAATATGCTACGCCAGAATTTGCAAATATTTTAGTACCAAACCCCGACAATGTTCGAATTGATTATCTCATTACCACGATAGTGAAGCAAGATAAGGCAGTTCTACTAACTGGAGAACAAGGTTCTGCGAAAACTGTTATGATGAAAGCATACATGAAAAAAGCTAACCCGGAAACTTATTTATTGCGGTCTTTTAATTTTTCGAGTGCAACCACACCTTATCAGTTTCAAAAAACCATTGAAAGTTATGTGGAAAAACGGATGGGCAACACATTTGGACCTCCGAGCGGTAAAAAGATGATTGTCTTTATCGACGATATTAATTTACCAGAAATTAATTGTTGGGGAGATCAAGTAAGTACAGCAGCGGTTTTTAACAATTTAGTAACCGCGGCTAACTAAAAATCCTAAATTACTGTCGCGATCCCTCGGTTAAGAATCACTGATTTAAGTATCGATTTTGTTAGTGATATTTGAAGGATATTCTTTGAAAATATGGTGTCAGTTTCCATAAATAATATAAATTGTTTTAACAAATTTTAAATTGCAGTGAATAAAATTATATTTAACATTTATTTAAATACATTTTTCAGTAATTATATATTTAATATGCATCTGCTGCAAAATATAAATATACAGTCGAAATTTCATGTGACACGGTGTCACGGTAACTTAAAAGAAATCGTTCAAGGTAAATAATATAGTACAGTACATAATGAGAAACAGAAGTTAGTAATTTCATACCGAGAGTGTATGGTATACACGCTATCTTAGGGCCTCACAAATCAGATTTTTACTAACAAAATTGCTTTTAATGAAATTAAATGATTAAAGGGATTAATCATTAAAATTTAATAAAGTATGGAATAGATCAACTAATATAGCTAAAAAAATCTATACAAACTATAGTCAGGTTTATTTAGAGTCGTTAAATTTATTATATCCTTCCAATTCCAATCCTTCCAATTTGATTTAATTTAAATTTTCTTACGCAAATTATTTACCTTTCACTTTATTAGTGATTACTTTTGGGCCCACCACGTGCTTGAAACATAGCTAGCCGTCATTTTGATATACTTCCTATGAGAGTATTGTTAAAGTCTTGAGCTGTGTTTTCCCTGTCTTTACGCTCTTCGGCAAGCTTGTTAAGCACAGATCGTAACTTTTTTCTGACAAACATACTCAAAGCAAACAATCGGGACAGTTTGCGGTGCTTTCCATTCATTCAATGTTGTTAATCTCAGGTGCTTTGTTAAGATTCAATTTTGTTGTAACTTTGAAAAAAAGGAAGAACATTTGAAAGAACACGCATAATCCAATATCCTTCTGTATTCATCGATTGCTTACTTCGAACCATGAGGTTGAGGCGATCATTGAATGTTATGTTGACCCAAACCATAACGCCACCACCTTCAAATGGTAAACGTAGCGTCATATTGTGTTCACTCTCTAAGTCTTTCTGGGCTAAAGATCAGAATGATGTAATGTGAATCGTGATCCATTCGGAAAAAGAAATCTGCTTCATTTACCAAGTTTAGAAACCATGTGATGCCTGCACTTAAATCAACTTCATTTAGCCTTTGATAACAGTTTTACTAAAAATTACTACCTCTTTACGTAATTAAATTGTCTAGAAGACTAAACAGCATTTTCCCTTAATGAGTGTTGTATTTTGGTACCAATGACGAACAGAACTTGTAATTCCGAAACTACCACCACCATGCCCAAAACTTGCACTGTCGGTTCTTAGAAATTTTTGCACTACTCTATTTGAGATATTTAGACAAATTGACAATGTTGATTCTATATTTGTATTATCAACATATACAAATTAATAAATTTTTAAGAAAATAATTCATCGGATGTAATACATTTTCTAGATTACAAATGAAATTGTGCGTCAAACGATGGATATGCATGGATTTTACAGCTTAGAAAAACCAGGAGAATTCACAAACATCATCGAAGTACAGTTTGTGGCAGCTATGGGGCAACCAGGTATGTAATTATTTTCAGTTTAAAACTGTACAATACATATTATTCAGGAGGAGGAAGAAATGATATACCATCACGCTTAAAACGACATTTTTGTATTTTTAATTGTCCATTACCAACCGATATGTGGGTTGATAAAATATTTAGCGTCATTGGTCAAGGACACTACAATGCCAAAAGAGGTTTTAGCTTAGAAGTTAGAAATTTAGTAAAAAAACTAGTTCCATTGACTAGAAAGCTTTGGAAGAGCACACGAGCCAAACTTCTACCAACTCCTGCTAAATTCCATTATGTATTTTCGTTACGAGACTTGTCCAGAATATGGCAAGGAATGGTAAGATAACAAACCAAATCGGTTGCATAGTAACAACTTTTGCGTAGGTTGGAACTTTATCGACTGTGATAGATTCAGAAACTTACTTAATGTTGTTGTGGAAACATGAATGCAACAGAGTATTCGCCGATCGCTTCACTGTGGTGGAAGACAAAACTTGGTTTGATGAAGAAATAATGAAACTTATTGAACAAGAATTAGGTGCAAATTATAAGAAAATGTCGGAATCCAATCCTGTATTTGTAGACTTTATGCGGTAGGATATAGCCTTTGTTATTTTTTCTCCATCGTCACGTTTCCACTACAATGTGATCCAGAATGAATGAATAGTTCCGGATGCATGTGGCAGTAATTTCTAACTTTCATTATTGATAGCAGGCGTCTTTTACAATATTAAAAAATAGTAAATTTGTGTTTATAACAACAAACAACGTATTTAATCCCTACCACAATTTTATGCTTTTGTGTAACAAAACATAGAATATTTTTGCCAAATCAAAAATACCTGCCTTTACATCACTGGAAATAGTTAGGATTACCGAATGTGTTAAGCGGATATATTTCTTTAAATAAGCGACATATTCAATCAATTTGAAACAATCGCTAGTAATTGTCTGAATAAAGAGATTGTATATTGTCCATCGCATTGCATATTATAATATAGTAAAATTTTTAAATGATCAGGACTGTTGCCTACATCTAGACGTCTTGGAAGTGGTCAATCTAACTCACTGGTCCAACTAACCCGAACTTACCCTTTACTATTTGCAGTAATTAACACTAATTAATTGTTTTGTTGTATACTAGGGATGCACCAGAACCAACAGGAGAAGAAGGTGAAGACGCTGATATGGAATTACCTAAAGTATATGAACCAGTAATAAATGAGCAAGAACTCAGAGAACGATTAGAAATGTTTTTGGCGCAATTTAATGAAATGGTTCGTGGTTCCGGCATGGATCTGGTATTCTTTCCTGATGCCATGTTACATTTAGTTAAAATATCTCGAATTATTCGCCATCCAAAAGGCAATGTTATGCTAGTTGGTAGGTAATTTTGCTGACAAATACAAGACAAATAATACAACTTTCTTCTTAAGGTGTTGGTGGGAGCGGAAAACAATCCCTTACCAAGTTATCGTCATTTATTGCTGGATACAAAACATTTCAGATAGCATTAACACGATCATATAATATAGCAAATTTTCTGGAAGACCTTAAAGCATTATATCGATCTTGTGGGTCACAAGGAAAAGGCACCACATTTATTTTCACCGATTTAGATATTAAAGAGGAAGGATTTTTGGAATACTTGAATAACATTCTCTCTTCGGGGGTAATATCAAATTTGTTCACTAAAGATGAACAAGCTGAAATTATTCAAGAATTGACTCCAATTATGAAGAGGGAAAATCCAAAACGAAATTTGAATCAAGAAATTGTGATGGAATATTTTAAGAACAGAACTTGCCAGAATTTGCATGTTGTATTTTGCTTTTCACCGGTAAGTAGATAAAAGCATTAAAACTGGTACAGCCAACAAATACCTTCTGCATTAGATTCTAGTCTCGCTTCCACAGCTAATATTCAGTTAAATCAACATGAAAATGATGTTACATCAAAATATTTTTTGATTAGAAATTTTAACTTAAAATATTGCTAAATACAAAAACACCGCCATCCAATAATCATTTTTGCACTTTAGGTAGGAGAAAAATTTAGAAGCAGAGCACTTCGATTTCCTGCACTTATATCTGGGTGTACTTTTGACTGGTTCCAACCATGGCCTAAAGATGCCTTAGTATTAGTAGCTGATCACTTTCTTCACGATTTTGAAATTGTATGCACAGAAGAGGTAAAGCAAGAATTAGTTGTTGCATTAGGATCGATTCAAGAAATAGTTTCGGAAACATCACTTGAATATTTTCAAAGGTAAACATTTTTCGTTAATAATTAAACATAAATAGCGTCCAAATTGATTTTAGGTTCCGACGATCAACTCATGTCACACCAAAATCATATTTAAATTTTATAGCCGGCTACAAAAGCATATATCGCAGTAAGCAAAATGAACTGAATGAAGGTGCATTACGAATGGATACCGGTTTAGAAAAACTTGCTGAAGCATCAGCTTCTGTAGAAGTTTTGAAAAAAGAATTAGCATTGATGGAAAAAGAATTAGCAGAAGCGTCTAAGAGAGCGGAACATGTATTAACTGAGGTTAGTTAATAAAGTACGATATTTTAAATTTCATGTCTACGCTACTATGACTTATTTAAAGGACTAATATATTTTAGTGATGCCGTTAGTTTGTGACTAATGTTAAAACTATCACAGGAAATACGATTTTATACAATACATGAGCGAATGTTTAATCTACGTTAGAAATTTTTCTGGAAAAAAGTTATAGCTGTCTTGAAATTTAAAAAATCACTTTTTACAACACTTTCCAATCTTTCACTGTAAATACTTGTGATTCTAGGTGACAGAAAGAGCAATGCAAGCAGAAATAGTAAAAAATCAAGTACAAAAAGTGAAAGAAAAAGCAGAAATTTTAGTTGCTTGTATTGCCGTAGAGAAAGCATTGGCTGAACAAAAGTTGGCAGCAGCCAAACCAGCTTTAGAAGAAGCAGAAGCAGCGCTTAATACCATTAAGCCAGCACATATAGGTTTGTTGTAAATTTATACTGATTCAATTTATCGCTCTATTCCAAACTGTAATCAATCAGGCAGGGTAAGGTGACGATTCGTAGTAGCATCGTAATTCCCCATAAATCGTAAATCTAGGGAGGCTGGTAGATCTAATATTAATTATTATTAATTAATTAATTAATATTAATTAATTTATTTATTTAATTTTTTGCCCTTGTTATGTAAATGTATGTTTACTTACAAATTTGGTTCCTTTGTTCATAACAATATTTTTAAAAAATTTTTTACACTTATTACAATCACAACATTTTAAAACCTTCTTTAAAACATCGTCAAACACATATTACATTTTAAAAACATATTTTAAAAAGTCACACACAATGATTAAACTGAAATGTGTGTAATATGTAATATGTGTTTGACGATGTTTTAAAGAAGGTTTTAAAATGTTGTGATTGTAATAAGTGTTAAAAAAAAAAAAAAAAAAAAAAAAATATTGTTATGAACAAAGGAACCAAATTTGTAAGTAAATATTAATTAATTATTGTTAATAATTAATTTATTATTATTAAATGCCAATGAAACAGTAGTATTCACGCTGTTAGTGCGATTTAGAATTCTACGTTAGTATATCAACAAAAATTCTATTTGTTCATTAAAAATTAATAATTACCATTTTTTGAAATTTATGAAAGTGACTGTGTAAAGGTAAAAAAAATGATATGGAAGAATAACTGAGAATTAAAGCAAACTTTGTTTATTTTGATGGTCGGGTGTTTCCCTATTCTTATTTATTAACGGGTATTTTTTTAACGTTAAACATTACGTTCAATATTAAAAAAAATAGTGTTAATCAGTATTGTTGCTTATGCAACCAACAGTACTCTCTTTTTTATTCATAAATATCAAATAACATTGACTGATTGACAGTATTTTTTTTATCAATAAACAGGAATATTCACATTGTACGTTCAATGATTAAAAAAATACCTCGTATGTGTTAAATTGACCTCGTTTAACGCTGTTTCTTTTAGTGCTTTTTGAAGTGAAAACTTCTTTAGGCGCGTTAGACGATTTTTGGATGGGGTAAATCTTACGAGTTCGCGTCACCTAGTTACGTCACGTCGTTACCGCGTCACCTCGTTACCGTGTCACGGAGCCACTAATTTGATTAATTTATCGACAAATTAATCCTCAAAAACTTATTGTAAAACATGTTTCTAAATGTCAGAATTTCCATAATTCGCAAATTGCAGGCCCATCAACGCAAAATGTGCCATATGTTCCACCAACTCGTACTGGGGGCCTATCAACACGGAATGAACCATACATTCCAGAGTCACATTCAGATTATGATGACGAAATTCACAATGATATTCCTTCACAAGTTCAAATTAATTATGTTCCACAATTACATGAGCCAATAATAACAAGCTATGAACTAAATACTTAAAATTTTCCTTATCAAAATATTATTCCACTATTATTTCATAGTTTTAAGTCTTCACTTCTGTCGGCAGTCCCCAATAACTGCCAATATTTTTTTTAGGAACGTATTCTGAACGTTAAGCGGGTTATTAGCGTAATCTCAGTAGTTTTCGACATAAAACAATTAAATCTTATATATTTTTAATTTTCAGCTACTGTCCGAAAATTGGGTCGACCACCTCATTTAATAATGAGAATAATGGACTGTGTGTTGATACTGTTCCAAAGAAAGTTGCAACCAGTAGTTGCAGATATACCAGCTTTGGCCCCAAAGCCATCGTGGGCAGAATCTCTTAAAGTAAAACTGTCAACTCATAATCTTTTGTAACTGAAAATATAAATTTAGATGATGGCTTCTACCACATTTCTACTACAATTACAAAATTTCCCCAAAGATATTATCAACAATGAAATGGTAGAACTTCTACAACCTTATTTTGAAATGGAGGATTATAATATGGACACAGCAAAACGAGTTTGTGGAGATGTAGCTGGACTTTTGTCGTGGACTAAAGCTATGGCATTCTTTCACAGTGTAAATAAAGAAGTGTTGCCTTTAAAAGCTAATTTAACATTGCAAGAAGCTAGATTAAAGGTAAGGTAAATATAAAGATATAAACATGGGTTAATAACAAAGAGTACCCGCAGCTGGCAATGGATGACTTAGCAGCTGCCGAGCAGCAATTAGAAGAAAGAGAACAATCATTGCGAGCAGTGAAAGACCAGTATGATTCAGCAGTTCTTGAAAAGCAAAGACTAACAGATGCAGCCAATCTTTGTTTGCGGAAAATGAACACTGCTACCACTTTAATTAATGGTCTCGGTGGTGAGAAAATCAGATGGACGCAACAAAGCAAAGAATTTAAAGAACAATTAGGTATATTATTGTATTGAAAGGATGGTATTATCATTAATTCCAAATTTTTAAGGTCGGTTAATTGGTGATGTACTATTAGCAACAGGATTCTTGTCTTACAGTGGTCCTTACAATCAAGAATTTCGGGCAAATTTGATAAATAATTGGATGCAAATTCTACTAACTCGTCAAATACCATATACTCTTGATCTAAACATTACCAACATGTTGGTAGAAAGTGCCACCATTTCCGAATGGACTTTGCAAGGACTCCCTAATGATGAACTATCAGTACAAAATGCGTTAATCGTTACAAAATCCAGGTCCTACCCGTTACTAGTTGATCCTCAAAACCAAGGAAAAATGTGGATTAAAAATAAAGAAGGGCAAAATAATTTGCAAATAACATCATTAAATCATAAGTATTTCCGAACGCATCTAGAAGATTCTTTATCGCTAGGTATGTCGAATTATGGTTCTATTATATATTTAACACAAAAGTCCTGGACGCGAATTTTCTAACTCAAATACGCTTATCGTTTTTAAATTTAAATTTTCTCTTATTGTTAGCAACACGAATACACTCAAAATTGGCATTGTTGATGTGCTAAGCGTTTTCTTATGGCAATTCAACTGTAACGTCACATTAATTTCAAAAAATTGAAGTGAGCTGTCGTGTAAGAGCGAAGCTCTTAACCAATTCAATATTTTTGTTTGCTGTTTTTGTAATTTTAGTTTGTTTGTTTGTTTTGTTTGTTTCTTTTCTATTATTACAGTTGAAAATTTTATTGATAATTGTAAAACGTAATTTCGAAATAGTTAAAATAATGTAGATATAGATGGCGTATAAAAAATAAATTACCTTAAGTGAATTGGGCGACTTTCACCATTTGAATTTTGTTGAGATAATAAATTTTTCTATTTCTCGTCTATCTCGGTAAGCTTTAGAATTCTCCTGGTTACGCTGCTTAATTTCATCTTGTTCTTCCAGCGGCTGTATTTTTTACTTCTCCACATATCGTCTGTTCCTTTGTTTTCTATTTTGTTTAATGTTTTCTTTATTGTTGATGATGTTACTGTAAAATAGTTTAACGAAAATAGTTATAAACAGACTCGCAGCAAATGAAAAGTCGTTGGGACGCTCATGCACATGTTAAAAATTATAGGAAACGCACTTAATTTGCTTGCGTTTAGATAATTTCTGAATTTTATTTTTCCATATAAAAGTTTGTTGCCAAATAATGGCCGCTAACAATACAATCAACTGTTACTTAAATAATATTTATTTAAATGAGTATAAAAAGGAAGAAAACATAACCTCTACAATAAGCCGGTATACAATAGAATTAGTGTACTCACGTAGGCGTAGGTTGATCATCATTTCCCGATAGAATCAAAACTTTATCTGGAATGAAATTTTCATCGTCGGTGGATGAACTAGTGGGATCCATTATTGCACTATTCTTACTATTTGCACTGTTTAAACTTTTATCAAACAAACAACATAGCATATAAACGCGAGAGAGAGGGGGAGTGCTGATGCCTGCCTTCTCTCTATATGTGCCGCGGAGTGGGAGAACCGTCTTATGACGATTTTATCATCTCACATCGAAGCGTCTGAAATTTTTGCCGGTTTGCTCTCACCGCAGAACCTTGCTAACAGAGTGGTAAAAGTGTTGCTTTTTAAATAAATTAATAAAGAATAAGCTTTAACTACAATTTTCGGCAAAAAAATGATTTGTATAACACACGTACTTGACTACCATGGTTTTACTTACACGCATAAGGTATTTTTATATAAATTTACATTAATTACACTATAAACATAAAGGAACTGACGGTGACCCGCGGGAATGTCGTCGGATGTCGTTCACAGGTAACAGAGAGGGTTTTATCCCGGCGCTGTCCGGTTTTACTACCCCGTCCAGGGACTCTTGTGGAGGGTAGGTGATGTGGGTAGCCTATCTATCCCATGAGGGTTAAATAATCACCCGCTACAATTGTTTTTTTTTTACTCCACAATAATGAAAAAAAAATAATCGCGCGTTATGTGGTGAATTAAGCTGTGAAGGAATTTTGTTGAAATAAATGACTTATAATAAGCTTAAATCATAATTTTCTGCAACAACAAATTGTATTGTATGTGCGTTAAGTGGTTAATTGCATTCATATTTATTAAGAAATATACAGATTTACTTTATTTCATGAAATTAATATCTTAATGTGATTATCAAAATTTAATTGCTGTTTAATATCTGTGGTGTTATTTTTCTGTAGGAAGGCCACTTCTGATAGAAGATATTGATATTGAACTGGATCCAATTCTAGATAACGTGTTGGAGAAGAATTTCATTAAATCTGGTTCTATTGAAAAAGTTATTGTTGGTGACAAAGAATGTGATGTTATAAAAGGATTTATGCTTTACATAACAACAAAACTTCCAAATCCAGCCTATTCTCCGGAAATAAGCGCTAAGACATCTATTATTGATTTTACAGTTACAATACTTGGTAAGATCTATTTAGGTTACGAAATCATTACCACACACTCGGTGACCCAAACTCGGCGACGCAAATTCGGCGTCACAAACTCAGCGACGCAAAGTCGTCATTTACTTTACCAGTAGTGTTACGAAACTATCACTCATCAGAGACAAAGGTTGGGTAATTGGTGTATCCAACGCTTCTCAATGATAATCATATACAAGGTGTAAACGAAATAAGTACATTAATTTTAACTGGTAATAGAACTCTTCAAGACCAACAACTTTTCCTAATAACTTTGTTTTGAAAACGTTTTTGTTTTTGAGTTAAAATTATTTTAAAATCTTACACAATTTTCTTACACGCCACTGCAAGCAAAGTTACCTAATCAACAAGATTACCTTATGAAACGGTATACTAAATCCTTCATGTACCCCCACAAAAAGAAGTCGCAAGGATTCAAGTCCGGCGTTCGGGCAGGCCAGGGTACAGGACTGCTTCGTCCTATTCAACGAGCACTTTTCGAACATGATAAGGATACAATTGCTGTTCTTTTAGTATTTTCCAAATTGCAGCATGCAATACTTCATGTGGCAGTGCTAGCCTTCTTGTGCTGAGCCCAGGTCGAACCTCGACACTGTTCAGAACAGCCTCCTCAATGTTTGCAACTTGAGCTGGACACTGCCGACCACGATCGTAAGCTGCAGGCTGAAAAGATCCGTGATCTCGAAGATCCTGCACCACATTTACAAATATGCGAACATTCCGAAGACGACGGTTCGGAAATCGGTTCATGTAAATTCTTCGAGCTAAGGCTGCATTCCCTTAGCTCTCACCATAGGTTAACACAATATCAGTAAATTCGTTATTGGTAAATCTAGACATTTTTTCAGATTTCACTTGACAGAAGTGACAAATTAATTTTCATAAGTAATATCACAAGAGAGTGAGAATAAATTGAAAATAATTCGACAGATTTTCGAAAACTTGTTGCCAGGGAATAGACACGAGAGCCCGTAGGGCTCGAGTGGCTATTCCCAAATGGCAACAAGTTTGAAAAAATAACTGGAGAATTATTTTCTAATTAATTCGCACTCTCGAGTGGTATTCGGAAGATTATTTTTTAACGTTTAAATAAAAAATACAGCATAAAAATACAGTTTAATTCATTATAAACTAAAATCAAACTGGCGACAGATGTCAAAACTAGAAAATGTGCTGTCAAGTTACATATGTAAACAAAATACTAGAAATTATGCTCGCGGGAATTTTCTACAGTAGAAAATTCTCACTATAATAATGTTGTGATTGGACAGAATTAAACACGTGTGCCCAAATACTGCTAAACGATTGGTGAATGAAATCATTAAAAAATAATCAATAATAAAAAGTCATTATTTTTCTTTGTTGGAGCATTTCATAGAAGGCTCGTCAATTTGTGGGGAGGAAAAATGATTTTAAAAAATGCGATTTCAAAAATATGGTACATAAAAAAGGGCTTATCTCGACGAGTTCTACTACTGTTAAAAATTAATGTACTGATTTCGTTTACACCTTGTATAATACCACGAGTAGTCCAAATTATGTCAATTATTTTTCAAACTGGTCACGAATGTCAATTGTGCTTGCAAATAAATCCACGAGTGATTTATCACGAGTGAGATTCGCAAGCACAATTGAATGAGTGAAATCAGTTTGAAAAATAGTCTACATAATTTGGATTACGAGTTGTATTCGGAGGACTATTCTATGAACCATCTCTTTGTTTTAATCAAACTGACTCAAAACAAACTCAAAATAAAGTTACACATGATTTGATTTTTATGTCAATCAATTGTCAACAAAAAAATGTGAGTTTGGAAAATGCAATGCGGGATGCAATGAGAAAAAAAATTACATGCATGTCCAGAAAAGCGAACGAATAGCGCAGCAGCTCTTACATAAACTCTATTTCTCGATATTGTAAATTTTTTTTAAAAAAATTCATTTGTTAAAAATACTCGCTGGGAACACTATCCATCCGATACAATTTCAACGAGTGTAAATATTCAGTCAAATTCTTTGAAACCATGGTAATAAATGTGTAAATTTGGATTTTTATTGGTTCATTTTTTACAAATGGCAGGTGAATGGAATAGTCAAAACAATTTGTTTTAAATCACAGCCTGCTTTAATGATTAAACAGATCTTATGTTGAGACCATCTCATCCTTCCTCCTTTTTCAAATAATGTCGATGTTATTGTAAATTAAAAATCACTTGTATTATTTTAACATAACTACTGCTGCAAAATCGACTTGTTATTGTGCGTTTACCAATGAGTGTTGGCTAAATATATAACAAAAATTTAATAAAAGTAAGGGTAATAAAGTCTCATGAATCTACGGAAAACAACGAAAATCGGTCTTCCAACTTAAAGACGTTCGTAGTTTTCCCAACACAATGAACGGTCACTGCCTCACGTACGATCACGCCTACCTAACTAATATCTATTATACGAAAATTTTTGACAATACTCCGTTTTTGTTCCGTCTATTGACGCCATAATAACTATCACCTCCAATTATCACTTTTGCCTTTTCAGCTAATGCAATAAGAAAATGGTTAAAAAACTGAAATCAAAATTTTAGTCTATATCCGACTGAAATTGGATAAGCTGTTCCGGAGATAATTAACACTGTAGATTCGGCTGTGACGTCATCTGTGCCCTTGCGCTTGGCGCATTTAGTATTCTTGCGTGCGTAATTTCTAAGGAAACCAAATTACAACGATAAAAATTTGCTCGAATAAACTGATTCAGGCCACAGATGACGTCGCGCTTACAACAAAATGGCTATATTTCGATAACGGAGCCGTTGATTGAATTTCTGTAAAATACGGGTCTAATATTTTTTCACTTTTCATTTTTTAAGATAAACTTAAAACAAACCCGAACGAGTTTCAATGAAAACCGGCGTCTGAATTAATCCGTTGAAAAAAACTTGTCAGTGCCACTGTCAAAAATTTAAAATTGGTTTTTTAGTTTCTTTCTATATTTCCCTTCGGCATATTTCTTGAGCTACCAAAGTTTTGCACTTCTATTCACAAATGTAGCAAATAATAACAATATTTTTTTGCAATTTCGAGTATTCACAAAAGTCTAATATTATTATTATTATGAATATTATGACAGCCGACACCGCCTTTGCGATGTTGTGTTATCGGAATTCGTAATTGAACGGTTTACAGCTTCTCGGAAAAGTGCAAATATCTTGCTAGAATTAGATATTTGTTTGGAACTTTTCTGTTAAACTGAAGACATACAACTGTGAAGCATAGCGGTGAAATTAACACTGTTCTAAATTATAAGACGTTCGCCCATTTTAGCGTACTTGTAAGTAGAATTTTGTATAAACTGCCCCATCTTTAAGCAACTACAGGCCTTAAAAAAATTGCGATTTTGCATATTTCAAAAATCACCACTCTAGACAAACACTTTAACTAGGTAATACAGAAAATGTAACTCAATGCCATACATCGTAAAGAAGTTATTTGAATTTACGAAAGGCAAAATATTCACGTAGTTTTTGCTACTTTAACGCAACCTTAAAATTAAACTATGTAACTTAAAAATCTAGCATTTCCAAAGAACAATTAATCATGCGGAAACTCTTAAAATCTGAAATAATTTCTGGAACTGCAAACACGACAGGCCAATTAGAATGGTCAGTTTCGCAAACGTTTACTTTTAGCTCCGCCTTCGCGCACTTCATGGTTCAACTTCTTTTTAATTAAAAAAGATATACCTGCCTATACTTTTATCTGAACAAACTCTTCCATTGTAAATATTATTTTGTTAAAGGTCTTGAAGATCAACTTCTTGGAAGCGTAATATTAATGGAAAAGTCCGATTTGGAAGCTGAGCGTGTGGCTTTATTTGAATCTGTGATTGAAAATCAACGCCGAATGAAAGAACTTGAAACAAATTTATTAAGTCGATTAAATTCAACTCAAGGATCTCTTGTTGACGATGAGGAGCTGATTAATGTACTACATGTAACAAAGGAAACTTCAGAAGAAGTTAATCAAAAACTATTAGTTTCGGTGCAGACTGAAAAAAAAATTAATATTGCTCGAGAAGAATTTAGAGCTGTAGCAGCTCGTGGCTCAATACTGTATTTCTTGATCGTTGAATTAAGTAATGTAAATGTAATGTATCAAACTTCTCTCAAACAGTTTTTAACTATTTTTAACAATTCCATAACTAAATCTACTAAAAGTTCTGATACAGAGGAGCGAATTAATACCATTCTTAAATACCTAACGTATGAAGTATGGGCGTTTACACAGAGAAGTTTATATGAACAGCATAAAGGGCTGTTTACATTAATGATGGCAGTGAAAGTTGATTTACACAAAGGCATAGTCACCCATGACGAATTTATGGCTTTCATCAAAGGCGGAGCTTCCTTAGATTTGAATGCTGTTGTTCCTAAACCTTTCAAATGGATTTTAGATATAACATGGCTTAACTTAGTTGAAATTCAAAAATTGCAAACTTTTTCTGACGTTTTAACAAAGGTGGTTATTATTATTGTTAATATCATGTTAAAATATAAAATATGTTCGATAGATTGAGCATTCGGAAAAAGAATGGAAAAATTGGTATGAGAAGGAAAAACCCGAGGAAGAAGAAATTCCTTGTGGGTACCAAAAAACCTTGGATGTATTTCGAAAACTATTGCTTGTTAGATCTTGGAGTCCTGATCGGACACTTTCTCAAGCTCGAAAATATATTGTAGGTAATTATTCATGATCACACAACATTAATTAATAGAAAACCTAACTGCAAATATTTTAGATTCATTGGGTTCTGAATACGGCGAAACTCCTATATTGGATTTAGATGTTACTTGGAGTGAATCAGAGCCAAGATCTCCACTTATATGCCTTTTATCAACTGGATCTGATCCATCCCCACAAATCACTGCTTTAGCAAAAGTTAAAGAAATTAGTAATGCTTTTCATAACGCAAACGATGTAATATTATTTTTACTGTAATTGTAGCTTTAAAAGCTGTATCAATGGGACAAGGGCAAGAAGTCGTCGCTCGTGATATGATTGAAACTTTAATGCAAAATGGTGGATGGGTTTTACTTCAAAATATCCATTTATCTCTTCCTTTCGCTACCGACGCAATGACAATGATTGTCGATACTGAATCAATCAATGATTCTTTTAGGCTTTGGCTAACAACCGAGGTACACGAACAATTTCCAATTGGTTTGTTACAGATGGCTATTAAATTCACAAATGAACCTCCTCAAGGCATTCGTGCCAGCATGAAACGAACTTATCAAACTATAACGCAGGATTTCTTGGATTATTCCGCACAGCCGCAATGGCCTCCCTTACTGTATGCAGTTGCTTTCTTACATACTGTTGTTCAAGAGAGGCGGAAATTTGGACCATTAGGTAAGTTTTTATTGATCCTGGACTTGTTTTTAGTTCAATAAAACATTACAAACTGTTGTATGCCACGGATAAAGAGTGAGATGAAAATGGTTTTTGTTTATTTTATTTTTATTTTTAGGTACATACCTGCCTGTTCTGTTGGTTCTTTTACTTCTTCGTGTTCGTTATTTTCTTGTTGGTATACTATTTGTCCTGTTGCTTGTTGTTCATTTTTTCCTCTTCATTTAATAGCTGTTCAAAGTAGTGTGCCCATCTATGTAATGTATCGTTTACTTTCTCAAGGAGCAATCTATCTTTATCTCTACAGTAAATTATGGACTTGGTGTTTGCCTTACTCTCTTAGTTTCTTGATAACAGTTCTTAATTTACCTATTAGTGTGATTCACAACATAATAAAAGAACTCAAAATTAACAAAAGGCAGGTGAAAACGGAATACTAGCTGAAACTATAAGCAAAGGGGGGGAAAAACTGGGCAAAACTGTTTATCATCGGATAGATACTACGAATATGGAGAGAAGAAAAAATGTCAGAAAAATTGAGTAATGCTGCTATGCCCGATTTTCAAAAAAGAAGGCAAAACGCTAAATACAAATTAGAGAGGAATAGCCTTACTAGACGTGACTTACAAAGGGTAAGCCTAGACCATACGAAATAGGTTACAGAGGTACGAAAATGAAATAATACGTGAATATCAGGGAAGCTTTAGTGCAGGCAAGTTTATAACAGACCAAATATTCATACCAAAGACGTTACAAAGTGACAGTTACGAGCAAAACCTGGGGTTACAAACGATGTTCATTAATTTGAAACAGACCTACGACTCTATCTCTAGGGAAAGGGTACCTATATGAAGCATTAACAAGATTAAAAATACAATAAACAGAAAGAAGGAAAATTTTCAAAGTGTTTCACAGTTAGACGAGAATTGAAACAAGGTGATCCGCTTTCGACCAATCTTTTCAATTATGGGAGAACAGGGTGGTTACCGATATTCATTTTCAAAATTCCCTGACTTTTCCCTGATTTTTCCAGGTTTTCCAGATCAAAATAGACAAATTCCAAAGAGGTGCAAATTAAGAGAAGTAACTTTCACATAGAGAACATTTTCATATGGAACAATTGAATCGGCCGATGTGTAGATACGCGTATCTCAAAGAGCGGTAAATTAAAAATTTTAGGTAGTTTTCTCAAGGAATATGTCGTTCTGTAACCAAAGTCAGTGGCTCAAAAATATTCCCCGACTTTTTCGGTTTTTTTGCAAAATTCCCTAACTTTTCCCTGACTTTCCAGACCAAACCAAATTCTCTGACTTTTCCAGGTTTTTCCAGGTTTTCCAGAAAGTAACCACCCTAGAGAATCAAAAATCCAAACCAGCGGCCTTATTTTCAAAAACAAAGTACAATTTATTGCCTATGCAGATGATGTGGCCATATTAACTAGATCAAAAATGAACTAAAAAAAAGCGTAGTTGAGTAAGCACTAATATATGGATTACAAGTAAATGAAGAGAAAACAAAGTATACGGAAATGCAAAAGAAGGTAGCACACGAGAACAAGTACATCAAATTCACAACAGCAGAAAAAGATTATAACTTCGAAATAGTGAACTAGTTTGAATACTTACGCGTAACGGTAACCAACAAAGATCAAGAAGAAAAGGAACTAGATAAAAGAATATTAAAAGGAAATAGAGTAATTAAATCATTAACTATTGATATTGAGAAGGCAAACAAAAACAATTTAAGCGTTAATAAAGTGATGCTGTCAAGACGTTCGGGACAAACATTTTAAACTTCACCTAGATACATTAGATTGATGCATTTTTAATTTTACAAGTACACAACGCTATGAGTTTTTGATTTTTTAGTGTGTTGAAGCGAATTTCGTCAAACAGATTAATTAATTGTTGCAATAAATTTTTAAAAAATAGCATATTTCATAAAGCATGAAGAGACCTTTCAAATGAAAAAAAAAATGGGTATTGCAACTGTCACTTGAAGGGGTTTGAATTTAGGAATTTTCTACTACGAATGATATTTTATAACTGGTTTCTACAACAATGTATCAATCTGAACTTTTCTGGGGATGCAATTTTTTATTTTCATAATGACCATCAATGGGCACAACAAAATTCTCACGCGACAAACTTTTTCGTGCACATTTGGACTTAACCAGGACGTTCCTCTCCTGTCCGAGCCTCGTAGAGACTTTACCTTGTACAAAGTGATTCCCGAGAAACGCATGGTTCTGTTTGTTTACAGCATCATCCATATGAAAATGAGCCTCATCGCTCATAAGGATAACAGTTTCGTCGTTTTTATCCAAAATTTTCATTATTCGGTGGCAAAAGTCTACGCGCTGTCTCTTATCTGCATGAATCAATTGATGACATACTGCAAGCTTGTATGGATGAAATTTAAGATCCGTGACCAAAATATTTCTCACTGTGGATGGGCAAAGTCTGAGAGCTGCTGCCCGCCACAACTGACATTGCATACTCTCCCCTCCACAGTGCCACCATGCGCAACTCCCACCACTCAATATTCTCCATGTACTATGAAGGTCAAAACCATGCGTTTTCCGGTAATCACTCTGTATATAATTGTAAGATTTCATATTTAGGTTTCCGAAGATTATTATGAGACCGAACGGCACAGGCGTCGTTGATCACAAAACCGTATTTTTCTCTCTTTTTCTCTTTCCGAAATGAACTTAGCCAATAGTTATTTGTATCACTAAATTAAAAATTAAATGAAATATACAGCGTGATCCATCGTATAGCATTTTCGCAAAAAAGCATCTTTCTAATCCCCCTAAAAAATTGAAAACCCGTAGTCAATCGTACCATAAAATTGGAGTTTTATTTTTCTGAATTTAATTATTCCAACGACATCAGGACGTTATAAAGCCAAATATCAATTTTTCTTTGTCAACATATCACGGAAAACACGTTGGCGGAATTTAGAAAGAACCATCGATTTAAAACTTTTCCCTTAAATGATCGTAAATCCCAGTGGAGAATAGTTGCTTAAGCGCTAGTTACTAACCGTTACCACAAACAGAAACCCATAAGGCAGGTATTTTTCAATTCAGAACTGAACTTAAAAATGTTGGTTCAGTCAATTTAATTTTTGTAAATGCAATGAAAACCTTTATTGCTGTCAATGACAAAAGAAATTGCAGAACATGCTCTGGCCAATATAATCTTGCCTAACACAGAAAATTAAAAGTATTGTATGGTTTCAAATTTTATAAAATACTTGTCATACGGTCGATAAGACCCAGTTTGTGCCAGATGTCACACACACTTTTAAATTACCTCACAAGTCTAACCATAATCTTTGTGAGGGTGTAATTTAAAGCTCCTGCTATTATACAGGATGACGCAAGTTTCACCACCGGTGACAAAATAGCGCTTCAAAATAATTTGTCAATTCTTAAAAATTACAGGAGTAGTTTTATATTATTAAGAAACGTAGAAACAAGAAAAAAAATTGTAATCAGGTAAAATTTTGGCCTTATCTCAATTACTAGTTGTTTAATTTATTAGTTTTTTTTTGATGTACGAACAGCAAAATAGTTTCAGACAATTTAGTGTAATTGAAATAATTTTACTAATTTGCGTTTATTAAATAAAGCCACTTTCGTATTAGAAGGTATTTTTTTAAATGATTTATGACATAAGTAGACCAATTTACCAGACAATGGTATTGATGTAGGGGGTATTTGAAGGATTATTTATGGCGGTCACAAAACTTAACTTAAGAATGCAACTGAAAAGCTGTCTCGTCCAGTTTGATGGGTCAATCATAAACTATTGTTAGGGTGGTCAACCACATTATCCATTGTTAGAAAGTCATACGAATCAAATTGTAAATATTAATGCTACGAATAATTTGACAAATTTTGAAATAAAAAACCAAACAACGAAATTTTACCCAAAACTCTTTGTTTTACTTTTTTGGCTTCAAATAAAAATAATTTGGAAAATTTGTAACACTAAACGAAAGTGTAAACTTCAACTGATGTAACATGTAAATTGCATACTTTCCCCTCAATTTTTAATAGGTATTATGGCCGCGGCGGTAAAGCTTGACTCACCCTGTACAATAAACGATATAAGAATACGATTTATTCAGTTAATATTAAAATCTAAATACCAATTTGCCCGTTATTAAAATGTACAATGTAACGTGGATAATATTACGAAAACAAATTCCCGATAGTTTTAATAGTTTGGTAATAAATCGTTATAAAAATCAATTTTCAGATTTAATTTTAAAAAAATAATTCGGCCATTATGTAGTTTGTAAATTGAGGAATATTGCTTCCAATTTTCAGAATTTTTCAACCACCGGAAATAGGTTTTATCTCAAAAATGCTATACGATGAACCTACATGTACCACATTCCGGCCACCGAAATGTGCACGATACCTGAAACAAATTTCCCTGTTTTTCCATAGATTAAAGCTGGCTTTATCCAGTGACTTTCGTGAAATAATATTTGTCATAAACAAAATATTATTGACATTTGGCTGATTTTTTTAGAACGCCTATGATATGAAGCAAAAATCAAGTTGCTAAATAAAATCGTTTACATTTCGGTGGCCGGAATAGTACATACCTAGAACAAGATCTACTGAAAATTTAAACTTTATTTAGGTTGGAATGTGCCATATGAATTTAATCAAGCAGACTATTCTGCATGCGTACAATTTGTTCAAAATCATTTGGATGATATGGATCCTAAAAAGGGTATTTCATGGCCCACTGTCTGCTATATGCTCGGCGAAGTCATGTATGGTGGAAGGGTCACTGATGATTTCGATAAAAGATTACTGACAACATTCACACAAGTATAGCTATTAAAGAATCAATAATTATTTTTTAACGTTTAATTCTTGTATAGGTTTGGTTTTGTGATGTGTTATTAAGACCTGGTTTTGAATTTTACAAGAATTATAAAGTACCTCAAACCCGAAATTTGCAAGGATACATTGACTACATTAATGGTTTACCTTCCAATGATACTCCAGAAGTTTTTGGGTTACACGCCAATGCTGACATAACATATCAAATTAATAGTGCTAAAGGTTACGATCAATAAATAAAATACCTATCATCAAAAAATATTATTTTTTATAACAGGGATACTGGACACAATTTTAAATGTCCAACCGAAAGAAGGTGGTGGAGGTGGAGGAGAAACTCGTGAAAGCATAGTTTACTCTTTAGCAGAAGATATGTTAGAGAAACTACCTCCACAATATAATAGTTTTGAAGTTAAAGAAAGCTTAAACAGAATGGGAGCTCTTCTTCCTGTCAATATTTTCTTAAGACAGGAGATCGATCGCATCCAAACAGTTATCAAAGAGGTTGTTAAAGATAATTTTATGTACACAATAAAAGTAATTCTTTTCAGGTGCACTCTACACTTTGTGATCTCAAACTTGCTATAGATGGTACGATAATTATGAGTCAAGGTTTACGTATGGCTCTTGATTCTATGTATGACGCTAGAATACCAGAACGTTGGCTGAAGGTAAAAAAAAACATTCATTTTTATCTTGTAATTACAATCAAGGAAGAACTGCTTGGAACCAAAAAAAATCTGTCATAGGCAGGATTTCGGCTGATCCACATTTGACTGTATTTGTTTTTTGTTGCTTTTAAGGTATCATGGGAATCAGCAACTTTAGGATTTTGGTATACTGAATTATTAGAGCGAGACAATCAGTTTCGGACTTGGTTGAATAATGGAAAACCTAACGTTTACTGGATGACTGGATTTTTTAATCCTCAAGGCTTCTTAACAGCTATGCGTCAAGTAAAGACGTTTTCATATTAAAAATGTTATTTCTATTGAATAATTTTAGGACGTAACCAGAGCTCACAAAGGATGGGCCTTAGATTCAGTAGTTTTGCAAAATTTAATTACACGCTATAATAAGGAGGATTTAAAGGAAGGTCCTGCTGAAGGTGTCTATATACATGGTTTGTTCTTAGAGGGAGCGAGTTTAGACAGAAGAACCGGAAAACTGATAGAAAGTAAATCGAAAGTACTATATGAACAAATGCCTGTGATTTACATCTATGCCATTAACACCACTGCTGGCAAAGACCCTAAATTGTATGAATGTCCTATTTATCGGAAACCGCAAAGAACAGATCAAAAATACGTTGGATCAATTGATTTTGAAACAGATTACAATCCAAGACACTGGACATTAAGAGGGGTTGCATTACTATGCGATATAAAATAAAATGTAATAAGTTAACAATATTTATTCACTTACACATCAGCAAAATGTTATCCAAAGCTTGAATTGCCAGTTCAATAAAAATGAGTGAAAAATATAAAAAAAATTAAGCTTTAATAGCAGCTTTTACTTGTGCCTGCTGAAACTGATGTTGCAACTTCTGCAACGATTCCCGATGTGTATCCTGTTTCTTATCCAACGTGGCAATGTGATCATCAATGCGCTTCAATTCTTTACTAATGTAATCAATACGTTTTGTTACATTTTGCTTTGCTTCAATAAGTTCAGTTTTAATTAATACAGGACCAATGGCTTTATATACTACTGCATCAGTTTCCAATAAATCAAATTCAGTTTTAACAATTTCATTTTCATTATATTGTCCATCGAGTTGTTGTCTCGTTGCAATTGCTTTTTGATATTCTAAAAAAAATATCATTAAATTGGAGGTTAGAGTAAATTTTGGTTTAGTCATCTTTACCTTTTTGTACAGCTTTAAAATTGTCGAGTTCTAACTGCAACTTTCTCTGAAGATCTTCCATTTTCGTATGAAATGATTCTCCAAGTTATTACAAAAGTAGGTATAAAAAATTAACGATGTCCAAACCAACGCAACCTTTCACCCACAGATAATATAACATAACCTCTCACATTACAGGTTCCTAAATTACTAACAAAAAATTATTATCTCCACAATACTAAAAGATATCCACCAGGTGGCGACGCACGAACATCTTATAAGATTAAAGTACCTTTGCATTGTAAAATTAATTAATTTAGTTAAAGAACAATTTTAATCATAAAATGCGATTAAATTATATCTTTTTATGATAGCAAATCGTTCTAGAAGTATTTTCTTTCTAAAATAATTGTAATAGAATCGCCAAAAAATATTGACCAGTGGTTAATAACAAAAAAATATTTACTCGTCACTGAACAAACGGTAGTGAAACTAAACTTCACGGCATTCTAATATAAATCAAAATGATGCTGTATGGCTAGTAGTGGAAATAATATTTTAAACCTTATTTTAAAAATTTAATAACTAATAATTTTATAATAACGTTTTATTTGCATTAATGCTGGGAACATGAATTCTTATTTGCATTTATCTTAAGGAATATCACAAGTTAAAATATACACAAAATATAATAAAAGTAAACATTGTCTATACACTACACATAAAAAATTGTCAAATTTAAAATTAATTATGACTTGTTGCCAACAACTATGTATTGCAATTTATTATTATTTTCTCTTTAGTGTTTCATTTTTTCCAGACAAGTTTTATGTAGGTACTACTTTAGAGAATACATTTCGACGCTTTGTTTCGAATATATAGAAGGATAAACGCTTTTCGGGAAAAAAAACATTTATGATTTCATATTACATGTAAAAAAATTTAATCTACTTACAAAAACTGTTAAAAATGACTACCACCGGCTAGGATGCATGCATCCAATCTTCTCCTCATTGACAGCCGAATTCTTTCAAAAGCACCATGGTTGTTTCTTATTGCATTACACCCATCAATTATCCTATTTCTCAAATCTTCTTCATTTTCCACTGTAGTAGTATATAGTAATATCTTCAAATGGTCTCATAGAAAAAAATAATTTTAAAATAATCTAAACTATTATCGTCCTGTATCTTCGAAATAAAGCGTCCTTCCCAAAGTCATCAATAGACAAAAACATCTTCTTCAATAACCCAAGAAATAACTCCCTAAATTTTTCTACATGTTTAGTAACCAGGAGGTGCAAGCTGCACTATCATCAATAATTTAATTATTAACCAGTTGT
Source organism: Dascillus cervinus (assembly GCA_949768715.1). Classification (NCBI taxonomy): domain Eukaryota; kingdom Metazoa; phylum Arthropoda; class Insecta; order Coleoptera; family Dascillidae; genus Dascillus; species Dascillus cervinus. Next base: position 21,821,242 of record OX458317.1, read on the forward strand.
GAATATTGCAATGGAAAATTCGTAACTATACATAGAGAACATCGAGATTCAAAAATTCGACGCCAATGAAGTTCTATAAACTTATTTCAAACTAATAAATTAGGGCGATGGTAAATCCACGCTGGCAAATGTCGGATGTGTAAGTGGTGATATCATCAGCGAGTTATTACTTGCACTCGTTTCCAACATTTGCGACACTATAACCGGGAATCGGCATTTTTTAAAATTTGATCGAATTAGCCAAATCCAGATGGAACCTAAAGTGACCTTCGGGGCTTTTGATATCACCTCCCTTGACTTACCACCAGATTTGGAGCAAATCTTCGACTACATATTTTCCTTCTACCGCATTAACAGAGCCTCAATTTTTTTTCAATAAATAAATAATAAATTTATTGACTTTAATCGATAATGGCCGTGAATCCTTTTATTGATGACATTTCCGATGACCTGAAGGATAGTTATCGGTCGGATTTTAGGACGACATTACAAAATTTTGTATTATAGAAACGGGGGGGGGGGGGGCAAGGGCGAAAACGTGAGAATGAGAGTGAAATATGTTTTTGCTTTCGCAAAGAAACTCCAATAAAAATTTTCTCACATTTTAGACTCGAAATATTTGAGGAAAAAATTTAAAAAATAATTCCTTGATAAAAATGAAATACAATTTATAAACCATTTTAATTCAATTTGAGTGTTGTATTAAAATATGGACCATTGTCCGCAATTACAAATGAATCAAGCTTTACATTTTTCAGAAAATAATCATTTGTTGCTTAAGGACACAAGTAGTTTGTTAAACAATTATTTAAGTTCGATCAAACTGCGAGAGAACGGTAGCTTAGTAGAAATTGGGTGCACAACCGGCGACATAATGTACACGCTGTTACTTCCGCACTTTCAGAATTTCACTAACAAATTTGTCGGCTTGGATAAATCGCAAGAAATGATCAATTTGGCCCAAGAAAAATGGCAACATCCGAAGGTTTCTTTTGAGGTGTTCGATATTGGCGGCCCGACCGTGCCCCCGGAATATGAACAGGCCTTCGATTACCTGTTTTCATTCCATTGTCTGCAGACAGTAAAAAATCAAAGGTAATTTGTCGCATTATACATTGTGACCCCGGATGTAACATTTTTTTGTAAAGCGTTAGATACAAAGGTTTTCTTCTTTTCGGTCCGAAATTTAAACGGCTTTTATTTTGCAGGCTGGCTTTCAATAACATTGGAAAGATGTTGAAAAAAGATGGAGATTGTCTTATAACTGTTCTCATGAACAATACCTTTTTCGAAATAATCGAAATCGCGCTCCGTCAGCATCTCAAATGGGGAAGCTACATGAAAAACGGAAGGCATGGCGTATCTCCTTACTATCAACTGCAGCACCCAATCAGACGTTTGAAAAAATTCTTATCTGAAGCTGGATTTGATTGTAAACTGTGCCATTTCATCAACAAAAATTTTATTTTTCCTACCATCCAGGATTTTACAAGTATTTATATGTTTCTAATGGAACTTACTTTTTGAATACAATTCATAATTTTTAAAGGCTTTTCAGTGCAGCCAATTGAATTTTATTCAAAACACAACTGTTCAGTTCCTAATGAGCCACTTTATGGTAGATTTACAAAACTTGTTGTTACAGACTTTGCAATATCAATCAATGTTTTCCTGAAACATATTCCTGACGATTTAAGGGATGAGTATTTGTTATACTACGTAAATCAAGCCGAATCGTATGGAATATGGAAAGCAAATGAAGAAGGACAAGTTCATTATGGTCATGAAGTTTTGCTTGCTGTTGCTAGTAAAACAAATTAGAAAATTTGTAATATTTTGATACTGTATTTTCCTGAATATACCTGAAGTTAAATTTGGCCCCTCCAAATACTCAAAACTTACTAGAGTCTGAAAGGATAGTACTTAAAATTAAAAGCCCAGTTTCTACTTATTATTTTACCAAAGCATAAAAAATGCCTTTTACAATTTGTTATGATATGTTCCATTGTATAAAATTGCCTTCCTGATATAAGTTTTACGACAGTTTAAGATTTTACTAATTGTAAATACTATACAAAAATAAAATTGAAATTAAGCATGACTGACCACATTGAAAAATATCTCCACAGATAAAAAAATAATTGGTAAACTCGTAGGCAAGCCTTAAGCATATTCCAGACATGCGGAATTAGCCAAATTCCGAATATTTACCATTCACGTAGGCGTTTGGCTTGGTGTTCGCTGAATGCTAAGCTCTGTGAAACAGACATGTACACTTTGTCGAATACTTGTTGTATGCAATATGGCTACCACAGCCGAGATGGATTAAATGGGATTAAAGTGTTAAGTTGTAGGTATTTATATATAATTTAGCTCTACAGGCCTAGTAGGCCCATGGCTTAATTGACCGTTTGTCTCCATCCGTTCTTGTCCCTTGTCCTTTCCTTCCAGTTACTGATTTTACTGTCTCCTATGTCCTTAATTACTTCTTCCTTCCATCTCGACTTGGGTCTTCCTCTTCTCATTTTTCCGCCTACTTTGCTTTCTAATATCTTCTTTGAAACCCTACTATTCTACATCCTCATCACATGCCCCAACCATCTCAACCCTTGTCCTTTCACCACTCCAACCAGTTTTGGCATCTTGTACAGTTCTTGCAACTCGTTGTTGCTTCTTCTTTCCCATCTCTCATGAACTCCTTTTCCTCCATATATCTTCCGAAGTACTTTTCTTTCCCATACCGCCAGCTTTGTTTGTTCTGCTTTACCTAGTACCCACGTTTCGCACCTATATGTAACTATCGGCCTTATTACAGTTATGTACGTCCTTAGCTTAGCTCTTCGAGAAATAATCTTGCTCCTCAGTACTCTATTAAGAAATGCTAAACAACGATTTCCCGCCATTAGCCTGTATTGCTACATCATTCGCAAATGCCAAACATTTATGTCTTTTATGGTATATAAGTCCGCTTCTATTGATCTCCGCTTCCCTTATTGCCTGTTCCAATACTATGCTAAAAAGAACAGATGAGAAAGGATCACCCTGCCTAACTTCCTCCTTTACTTCAAATTGTTTTGACATTGTGTTGTTTTCTCTAACTGCACTTTCCGTTCCTTCTAATGTCATTTCAACCATTCTTATTAACTTTTTATTGATTTTTATTTGTTCTATGTTATAGAGCTCCTTCCTTTTCACTTTATCGTATGCTTGTTTGAAGTCCACAAATAGAACCATCGTTGGCTTTCCATACTCATAGGTTTCGGCTTGTATTTCCCGTAATGCGAAAATTCCATCGATTTCTTCTATTTCTATTTCCTATTTCTTTTTCTGTTTCCTCTACTAATTTATTCTTTATGTGCATAACTATTATCTTGTAGGCTACGTTGAGCAGCGATATACTTCTATAATTCTTATATTCACTTTTGTCTCCTTTTTTATATAATGGACATATTATTGCTTGTACTCATTCCCTTGGCATCACTTCCTTCTTCCATATTTCCACTAATAATTCGTGCATTCTTTCTATTAGCTTATGCCCTCCATACTTGAATAGCTCAGCTGTTATTCCGTCACTGCCTGGACTTTTAACTTTCTTTTAATTTCTAAGATCTGCTCTCCGTTAGCGGCGGCAGTTCTTCTTCATCATCCTTTTTGGCAATGCTAATTTTTACTTCTTCACTACTTTCCGTTTCCCCACCATTTAGTAACTCATCAAAGTACTCACTCCAACTTCCCAGTATTTCCTCCTCACTTGCAATAATGTTCCCACTTTTGTCCTTATAAAACACTGCTTTGGGTTGGAACTCCCTTCTTTCATTTTTAATTCCTTGGTATAAATTTCTAACTTGATTGTATTTGTAATTTTCTTCTATTTCCTGTAGTACTTCTTCATTATACCTTCTCTTTTTATTTCTTAACATGGTTTTGTCATTTCTTCTTTGTCGCTCATAATGATCTATTGCTTCCGCTGTACCCTCCACCAACATGCTTAATCGCAATTTTCCCCTAATTTCTAGGGCCTCTCTGCACTCCTCATCAAACCATTTCCTTCTTCCTTGCCTTCTCTCTTTATTACAATATTCTGCAGCTTGCTCTATTCCATTTTTTACTTTCATTCAACTCTCTTCTATGCTTTATCCTTTTATTTATTATGAATCCCGTACCTAGCCTTCTATTATTTCCTCCACTGTTAAAAAACGGTTTGCTTTGTTTCTTGTAGTGCAACTATATCAAACTTACACCTTCCGTTCCCTGATCCCAATCCCATTGCACCCTGTCAATAAATATTTTCACATATCTCACCTTAACCTCCTTTCCTGTTTCCCTCTGCTCTTTCGCAATTTTTCGCAGGTTTGCCTGCATCTTCCTTTCCTCCAGGCTCAGATCATCATCAATAAATAATTTTGTACCTCTCAACTTTACTTTATTACTCATTATTTCCATCTCTCTTCCGATGTTTGTACTTTTGCGATGATCATAGGGGGCTCGTTGTTTTAATCGTTTGAGTATCCATTATTTTCGCCGTCACTTCTATTTTTGGTAGGTATTTAATCACGAATAAAAAGAAAAATAAATAAATAGAAGATGGTGGATGTTATCTATTAATAAAAACTGAAAAGTGTAAGTGCTTAATGTTTTTTTGCTATTTCAAATGATTAATTATTTATTTATTCACTTACTGTCACTTATTGCTTCACTTGTAGCTGCCATTGCTATTTGGTAAACACCGAATGTGTAAAACGAGATCTAATCATACGCAATGCCTTAAAAGACCGACGAAGTACGGGAATAGCGAGCAAGCGCATGTTTGTGCTCGATCCATATGACTCCGCCAAATAGTCGCTCGGTATTTGGCAAATTCCACATGTCTGGAGCCGGCTTTATCTAGAATGTTTCATCGGTAATTCCGGTCGATTTTGAGAAATATTTGCTAAAACTCAATACGTATTCAGTTTTATAGTAGCCCAGTCAATTTATACACAGAAAAGAGCTCAACCTTGCCTTGCCTTGACTGCGCTACTATAACATCAGTTTTGTTGATGCTTATTGAGTTTAGCATAAGGTAGCAATATTATAACGAATTATCTACTAACAGGTTGAAAATTCGACGATATTCAAAATTTGCGATCTTGCCTATTACTACTAAATATATTTTATTAATCATGAGCTAAGGATAAATATTTTGGATAAAATACATTTTTTTCTATACAATAGTTCGATGTGACGCTTTCATGAAAGAACTATCCGCCTTTGAGCATTTTATTTGTAGTAGGGCAGCGGTAATAACCGTATTGCTTACGCTAGCTATGCTTTATGCTATGTTTTGCATTTTGTACCGTACTATTAACTATTTCTTCTACTTGGTCTACTTATCCTCTTGTTAATTCTCTCTATAATTGAAATTTACAAATTAAGTATTTGCTACTGTGGCAAGCTCAAACTGTATTCCAATCACCAAATAAGTACTCATAGCACCAACAATCTGAAAATTTTCATTATAAGCGTTAATTTTCCAAAAAATTAACTGATTACTTACAGAAAATAGCAACGAACCATCAATCGGAAAAATCTTGCATGCAGTAAATTCTACCTTGTTACAGCGTAATTGTAAAGAAAAATACATAATCTGAAATTTTAAAATTATTCCTACAATTTCTCAGCAAATTAATTAGAACCTCTAAATCGATCAAATCTAAAATATTGTCATCGAATTGAAGTCGTGTGGTGAATGTGTTTTGCAAAAGAGTGCCGGTTTTTCGAGTCTAAAAATTAATGGTAACACATAAAATAAGAATTTGAATAGCATTCTCTTAATCGGGTTTTATGATAGGGTCTCATTATGTGTACGAAGAAAGGAGCCATACCGCAGGCATTCCTAATTACGTTAAAGAATAATCGGTTCTTCAAAATCAGGACTTAGGTGAATAAGTGAATGTTCTACGGAAGTCGCTTGCAATTTAAGCTATTTAGGTATAAAGTAATAATGAATATGAATATGGCAGGGTTGTAAAACCCGTTTAAAAGAATAGCGACTATACATATTGTACACCTACTTCCTTTACTGTGGCGGTACATAGCGTGGAAAGTACCACAACTTGAAAAACGCTAAAAACAATTATGTATATCGAATACGCAGCCATAGCTGGTGGAATCGAATAATCTTTGGTCGATATAATATCCCTTGCATTCGAAAATAACGTAGCTACTGCAGTAAAAAACGATTCCATGATTATGAATAGAAGTTGCAACGAATAAGCCACATTTAAATTTTGACATATTGAACACAGCTCCAGATATTTAATTCTAATATCGATTAGTGTATTCAAAATTGTTTCTTGGAGAAAAGTACTAACCATCCTGAAATCATTTCATCAGACATTTTCATCCTTGTTTGAAAACGATATTACATTGGTGGCACAGCAGGTCCTATTTTATTGCCTTTTACGTTTTTCTGCAATTTTATATCAAAATTTTTGCCGACTTCAATTAATTTTTGATTCAACCAATGAAACCTTCGTCTTAGAAATATCAACATTAAACCAAATTGCAATTCGACGAAGGTCATTATAAAAATTGGAGACACATAAACAAAAACCAGTCCTGTTGAAACAAGAGTCATTTCATCAACAAATGCAAGAACGTCTAAAATAGCTATGCTGATGGTAAACGTCAATGCCATAAATAAACCAAGTAAGCCCATCCAAAGCGACTTCGAATATTCCTTTGTCAGTTGATGTTCTATCTGCAATTTTTTTAAATCATTGTCGAATTGCACCAAATCGGATATAACTTTGATAATCTGAAAATTTTATTATTATTTATATTACTGAAATAAATTCTGTACCAGAGAAGCAGATCGATGTATGTCCAAAAGTTAAAAGTTAAAGGTTAAAATGCAAAATGCAAATTAGTGACTTGATATCTTGGAGATGCATCATAATGCAACACAAATTCTAAGTTTGGGCATAATTCACTCTGTAATGTGTAGATGGAGCATACTTTAATCAATATACATCAAAACTCCATTTTTGGAAAAAGTGGATGTATATCATTCTGCTTCTCTGGTACATAAGTGTGTTCGATACCTTGTGTCTGAAGATACAACCAAAAATTATCGAAACGCTTATGATTAACGTATTTAAAGAAGTATGTAAAATGTCCGTAATTTTCATAATCAGCCCTCTGGTTGCCTTCGCTCTATTTAGTAAAGCTGTAATAGATGATATCGCTAAACTAGTGGCAACTATAACGCTCCAGCACACATTTATTCTTGAATTCTTATAACATCTTGAATTTATATCGAACGGTGATAAACCAAATAATTTCGCAGTGTAAAATACAGGTTTTAAAACTTGAAACATGTTTTTTGGAGTAAACATTGCCCCGAAGAGTTTCATTTTGTGAGTAACTTAAGTAAAATGGTTTATAAATTATTCACTGCTGTCAATTTAAATGAGTTTCTAATTGATGAAAAAATCAATATTGAAGTGGACAGTTTAATTGAAGCATGCCAAGATTTCCACATAGTAAATATTAATAAACCCGAAACTAAATGAAGTTTAAAAAAAGATAGATTGAAGTTCAATAAATCAATCACTTTTACAATGTTAAGTATCTACATTTATGTACTTGCAGACTTGGAAGTTTTGTGATCGATTATTATTATTAGCGAACTATTGAAAGTATATTGTTTATCGGTGGCTCATAAACAACGTGTCCTATTTGATAGTTGGTATAGTATGTTTTTTAATTCGAGGCATGAAGTTGAAAGAACAAATTACGCTGGAATATTTCTAGAAAGTATCTTTTGCCGAAAAACTTTAATTTTAATATTTTTAACGTTTGTACAATGAGAAAAACAGGAGCTGATAAGAATTATTTGTAATAGAACCAAAAAAAAGATGTGATGATGCACAATGCTAAATGTAATGATAATTAAAATATAATAATAAATTGCTGTTAATAGTAAAAGGAAAAAAAAACTGGAAATTTTATTGTTATGATGTAATTAACGCTATTTAAATATTGTCATCAGATTGAATAAAAATTAAGTTATACTTTTACATCATTTATTATTTTCCTTTAAATTTAATCTGAATAATAAAAATACATTATAGTATTATGTTCAAAATATAAGACCGTCGGACTTTAAACGTCAAACGCTTTATTATCTGTGACTGATAAAGTAATATTAAATCAGTATAATTTACGAAAAGTGTCGAAATCTTGCGACACATGGTTCCGCATATTACCTCGTTTCTTACCCCTGTCCGCTTTGAAAAATCTGTGATTGGTAATAATTTAAAAACTATTCCTCTAAGACCAAATTTAAATTAGTATTATTGGTTAGATTTACCAAATCGATTGTTAGACAAGCTATTGTCTTAATAAAATATTGTTCTTTGTTAAATTAACACATTAACAGTTTGTTTTTAACAAATTTAGTTACCAAAAGTAGCTAAAGAAACATTTTCGATGGTTAATTCAATTAAAATATGTGGTGTTTTAATTTTGTACAATAACAAATTGTTAGTGATTCTTTTAACTACATACATCTACTAGTTTTATTCAACTTTGGTTTATGTTTACCAAATTTTACGATTTGTTCTATAGTTGAATTAACTAAACGACCTAACTACTTTATTTTTTTGAGTGAAGATTCAAATAGACAAGTGGTTGGCAAACCGCGGTTTGTGAGCCGAATGCGCTTCTTTGGCTCCTTGAGTGAGACTCCACCACAAATGACACGTGCGGTGGAGCAAGCACGCGAGAGGAGAATTTGACTGTCAAAAGAAATCTCAATCGTTGTACTATTGATATTGTCGGCCACTAAAATAAACTAACATATTTTATCATACCAATTTTAATTTACTTTATTGCGGTTTAAAACAATCTGTCCCGCTGTGAAGTTATAAACTATCTTGACATTTAGCTTCGGGCAATATTTTTCTCAGCAATTTCTGAACCATTTTTTTTTATAAGGATTCACAAAACATTTGAATAATTAAAAACGGTGGCATATGAAGAAAAATGATATATTGAGAGTTACTGATAAAAGAATAAGCTACAAGCCAAAATGTTGCAAATTGTAGGCGTATAGCGTGCAACTAGGCGAAATTTGGACATTTTAATTAATAACAATAATATCAAACTGTTAGCAAGTGAGGGTCGCCCGGACAGCGTATCCTCATCGTACAAGATAGCGACCTTCTTTTAAAATTTGAAAATGTGACCGTATGGCGTAATGTGCGAAACCATTGAATTCAAAAACATGCTACTCGCTAACGGTCTGAATGATACTTGCCTGAGCCAGACGCTTGAACATACAGTAAAAGCTTTAACCTACATTTACAACCATTTCGATTGCAGCACAAGTCAAAATTCGATTGCGAAGTAGATATGTGTCTTTTAACATATCGTGTGCTTGCGTTTACAACGGAACTTCGACTTCAGCACAATTCGTGCTGCAATTCGAATTCCGATTGTCTGCTTGCAGATCTCAAATCTCCAATTCAAAGTACACCAGAAATTTTTAATTGCGCATGCGCAATGGGTCTTCAGCTGTCCCAAACTGTGACTTATGAAGATTTTAAACTATATTAGTGTTTGCTTTAACAATTTTACTAAACTGCCGTATATCCTGGCGTATAACACGCACTTTTAAGATTAAAAAATGAGCTCAAATTTTCGGGTGCGTGTTATACGCTGAGTATAAAAATTATTGCTTCATAAATTAGAGATATTGGGATATGCAAAACCTCCCCTACTATTATGACGGTCAGGCAGCTTACGGTCAGTCGTCATAAATTACAAAGATGCAATTTCTTTTTGTACCTACAGAGACCTTGGCTTTAAGCTAGCTACTTAGATACTTTTCACATCTGGATGCCAGATGCGTGTTATATGCCGAATATATGACAAAAGTTAACGGCTCTCGGCAGAGAGACTTGCTTACTTCAATACTACAATTTTACGAGATCGTTTTTCTACTAAATGATAGGCAACCACGGTACCATCTTGGTCATAAATAATTGTACACAATACAGTGCCGTCAAGTAGCTATAAATCACTCTCTTGAAACGACTTACATCTCAACATTTCCTGAATTTACAAAGGCCGACATGTGTTTGGGTCGCCTCTTTTATTCTTTGCAAACGCCAGGTCTCTTACAAAAATTCGTCTTTAAAATCGTAGCTAGTTTTTGTTACTCTAAAAAATTATTTATATTTCTCCGTCAATTTCCGAATGTGTATCCTATATCGTTTAATTGATACAAATTAATAACAAACCATTTTTCACTTCCATTCACCACGGTACGTACTTGAAGTTTTATGTGAACAGGATATTTTTTTATTACATAATTGACTAACGGTAACAATTTTCCCGCTCCGATAAAAATTAATGTACCGAAAATATGTGATTATTGTTAATCTGGCGCGCGAGTTGGAGCGGCGTCGTCAAAACGGGGCAACGTCAAAATCGCATCGAGGCCCCGATGGCGGTGCATGGTGACGCACAGGACCGAATGTGACAGTCGACTATTAAGTTCGTAATTGCGTTAGTGTGGAGGTAATTATCGTCATTCGATGCGTCAATAATCGGAAACTCTATTCGATTTTTGAAATTGAGATTTAGAGGTGCGTTTAATGCGATCATCGATTTTACACGTTGGCTAATAACCTGGCAACTGTCAGAGTGACACTGATTGTTTTCAAAATGCGAAAATGCCGTTGCTTGGTAACTGACAATTTTCAAAAAGAATTTGAAACATTGGTAACCAATCATTTTGAAAAACATTGTCACTTGATTATTTTGAAAAACAATTGAAAAATTTGTTGCCCTGGTTACTAATTATTGCTTACGAAAACAGCCAGAGTAAGGTTTATAATTCTAACATTTCCACAACATTAAAAAAAAAAACACTTTGAAACATTAATAGGAAGCTAATAGTTTTGAAAAAGAAAAGAAGTTATTTAGTAACATTGACAGTGACAATTTTGACAAACAGTTTGTGACACAGTCGCCTCGGTAACTAATAATTTTGGAAACAAAAACCGTTTGTTTGCTTAAACATTGTTACCCAGTAACAACCAGAGCGCGACTTAAAATTTCAACACTTTTGAAAATCACTCTTTGAAACATTGGTAAGTAGCTAATAATTTTGAAAAAAAAAACAACTGTAACCTTAGCTATGAAAACAGTTTTATTTAGTGACATTGCTAATTTTGACAAACAATTGGTAAGTAATAATTTTAAAAACAAAAACCGTTTTCTATGATTTCAGGTAGAACCGCTTTTTTAAAACAAAATTTCAAATTTGGAAACAATGTATTGTTCCAAAAGTGGGTGTTCATACAATCAAGTCATTTTAAATGAAAACATTATCAAGTCATAAAATGTAACAAGAAAAGAAGCTAGGTTCGTTTCTTTCGGTTAGTTTTTATTACAGGCGGTAAGGTACATAAGTTTCCTGGAATTGCAAATTCCACAGTGCATTGTTTGTGTCAAAAAAAAAAAATTGCTTAAATATTGGGAAATATAGCTTAAACGCAACCGTTAACTACTTTTTAATATAAGTCGTCTGGCTAGCGTGTACTCGTCGTACAAATTTGAAAATGCGACCGTACGGACAACGTACAAAACCATTGAATTTAGTCTCGAGGTGCCGAGCAGTCTTAAGAAAATCGTTCAAAATTTCAACTGCGTGTTATACGCGGGGGCGTGTTATACGCCGGAATTTAGGTAGTTATTCGGGATTTTACTGTAACTACTAATACTCCAGCAATACATACAGGGCCGGATTTAGACTTGATAAGGCCCTAAGCTATTTGAGATATATTTGAGATATGGGGTCCTTTATAAGTTCAGATGGGGTCCCTTTATAAATCCAGATTGCCGGGGGCCCTAAGCTATAGCTTGTGTAGCTTATACGTAAATCCTGCATTGAATACATAACGCGTTGGCATAAAAGGCAATATGATGGCGCAGTAGCAAAATCGCAATTCAAATTCATATTGTAAATGCTACCAAATTTCAATTCAAAAATTTCGGCACATTTCGCAATCGGAATTTGAATTCTGCTCAATTGAAATGGTTGTAAATGTAGCTAGGAGCAACTGATGTACGTAACCAACTTGGAGATCACCAACTTAGCGACTATGCCAAGAATTTTTTAAAAACTATCTAATACAAAAGCTACCTCGATTACATCACTCCCCTTTTGACATGTACAAGGTAGTAAGTATGTAGAAAAATCAACAAAAACAATAGACATCAATAGAATCAGAGAGTCTAACAAATTTTAAAAAACATTAATTATTTTGCAAAATTTATAGGTAATGTGTCTGGGAGATTTTCTTTTTTGTTGACACTATTTAGATAAAAAATTGAAGTCAGGTGCACTCAACTTTCTCCAAAACTATGACTAATAAGATGATAATTTCAAAAAACGACTAGAGTAAAGTGGCACTCCTGATGAAACAATGATTGATAATTCTCACAATTAACCGTGAGCAGTATTGGGGTCAGAATTATAAACCGCAAGTAATGTTAATAAGACATTTGGTTTCAGTACCAAAAAATAAAATTAGGCAATTAAAAGAAAACGGGAGTCTTATGTTGTAGAGTGGACAGAAAAGATGGAAAAAAGAGAAGAAGAAAATTAAAAATAAAAAACAAAAGATTATAAATTAATTTATTTGCCTGTAGACTTTTATCGAATAAACAAAACTTCTATTAGCCACTAAATCAAGCAATTAACCATGAAATGTGTCAATAAATAACAATTTGCCGATACATTAAAAGTTGGTGGTCCCAATCAATAATTCATAACTCACGTTGCTTTTGATCCAATTTTATTCAAAATAAACGATGAAGCGTTCAAGTAAGTCGTTTACTCCGAAAAATTTGAATCTATTCATCATATTGAAGCCGCTATTTTATAGCTCAAAATTATTCGGTTTGGCACCGTTTAGCATAAATTCCTATCGTTACAATAATTCTTATATCAACGTAATATGGTGCATATCATTAGCACTAGTGTTGAGTGTGAGCTCCGTTTTAGCACTGATGTATCGAACAACTCCCATCAATTGGGGGTTAATCATGAGTTTGATTGACGTAGTCCATACATCGTTCAACATTTTAATACTCAGCTTGGGAATAATTTTAGAATGTATTTACCGCCACAAAGTAAGACAAATACCTCGAATTTTCCAAATCATTATTTAATTCATTTCAGATAATAAAAATTATCGCAGATCTCTCAGACTTCGACACAAAAATGAAAAAGTTAATATTGAACAGGACGATTCAGTCGGAATATCGAAAATCATTCATCATGATAACTTTGGGCGTTCTCGGCGCATCAACTCTTATCGGAAGCGTTTTAATACTAGACATAATTGAATTTGTACAAGAAGTAACTTTTGTCACAATTGGAAAAGTATTTGTTTATGTATCCCCCATGATAGTCATTTCTTGCATGCAACTGCAATTTTGTTCATTGGTGGTATTGTTACAAATTCGTTTCAAATGGTTGAATGACAAATTTCATGAAATTAACAGAACTTTTCTGGTCAAATTAAAACACTGCGACGATTTCTTCGAGAACAATACTAAAAATAGACCAATGACTCAATCGTAACCACTCAACCCCTCAAAATTACTTCATGCTAATTGGTTTTGTTTTCAGTGTTGCTAAAACTTTTCTGCACGAATCTCTTCTGAAAATGATTTATAACATACGTCGAAGACACTATGAACTGAATGTAATATGTAACGATTTAAATGAAACGTTTTCCATTCAGTTATTACTCATCACATTACACGCTTTTTTCAACACTTTAGTCACGGTGTATTACTACATACGAGAAGCTTTAACAAATAGTTTGTGTTTGAGATCTGGAGTTTACATGGCATATTCAATCGAAGTACTAATGGTTGGTGTAATTGAAATAATAATATTAGCGAGCGTATGTACAGCTACATCAAATGAGGTAGGAATACAAATATTCACAAAAGCATTGAATCATAGTTATTTACTATTAACTCACTAGGAAAAAAAGTAGAAATAACGTTTTTAAGTGATTTGCATTGCATAATCTTCATTATGTTGTAAAACGGTTTGTTTGTGTTTCAAATGAGAAACTATTTTTACGGTCGAGCCCACCTTATACAGGGGGTAACAAAAATAACGGCAGAAACTTTAAAGGAGTGTTTTACGATCAAAAATAAATAAGAAAGTTCTAATAAACCTGTGGCCGGAAATACATTTTTTGCACGATATTATGCTTAAACAACATTTAAACAACGTGAAACCTGGAAAACCTTGATTAAACGTTTCATTTTGTTTAAAAACGTGATATTGTAATTTTAATTTAATTAATTTAATTAACAAACAAAAATCACTTATGAACATTATGTTAACAAACTAGTTTAGATTCGATGTTCAAAGTGGGCTCCTTGCAACTTAACTCGGTTGATGGAAAGATAAGTGGATTCATACAGAACTAGAAATAACTGTACACATAAAAACACCTGCTGGCCCAGTCCAAAGGTCGCTTAAGCGTCCCAACACAGAATTATGAAAAAGGAACCGTCACAAACAAGCGGGTCACAAGTAAGGTCGAACAACCACAATGCAATTGCTTGAACACAAGACCCAAACTGACTATAATATTAAAGCACGCGATGCCGAATACACTAACAAATTATTCTTCCGGAAATTTCTTGTTACTCCCGAAACACCCTGTATGAAATTGCATTGGATAGATAAAAAAATACAATACGGTTCTGTGTTAAACGAAAATTTTAAGGACATTTATATAAAGTTTACAGGGTTTTTTCTATACAAGGTGTAAACGAAATAAGTACATTAATTTTAACTGGTAATAGAACTCTTCAAGACTAACAACTTTTCCTAATAATTTTGTTTTGAAAACGTTTTTGTTTTTGAGTTAAAGTTATTTTAAAATCTTACACAATTTTCTTACACGCCACTGGAAGCACAGTTACCTAATCAACAAGATTACCATGAAACGGTTACCATTAGTTGCGACTATTATTGTCGATTTTAAACAATAAACCAATAAACACCAAAAAAAGTTTTATTTCAAATTTATTTTTAAACATTGACGCGAGAATTGCGCTAACGAAAATAAAGGAAAACGATCATAAAAATTGTTCAAAGTGTCCACCGTTGTTTTGTACACATGCTTGAAGACGCCGACGAAGTGATTCTTCTACCCTTTGTAACATGGCTCTGTTGTTACGAATCATTGCAGCACCAAGTTCCACCCGTTCTTGCAACATTTCGATGGTATCAATTGATATAGAGTATACTAAATCCTTCATGTACCCCCACAAAAAGAAGTCGCAAGGATTCAAGTCCGGCGTTCGGGCAGGCCAGGGTACAGGACTGCTTCGTCCTATTCAACGAGCACTTTTCGAACATGATAAGGATACAATTGCTGTTCTTTTAATATTTTCCAGATTGTAGCATGCGATACTCCATGTGGCAGTGCTAGCCTTCTTGTGCTGAGCCCAGGTCGAACCTTGACACTGTTCAGAACAGCCTCCTCAATGTTTGCAACTTGAGCTGGACGCTGCCGACCACGATCGTAAGCTGCAGGCTGAAAATATCCGTGATCTCGAAGATGCTGCACCACATTTACAAATATACGAACATTCCGAAGACGACGGTTCGGAAATCGGTTCATGTAAATTCTTCGAGCTAAGACTGTATTCCCTTGGTTCTCACCATAGGTTAACACAATATCAGTAAATTCGTTATTGGTAAATCTAGACATTTTTTCAGATTTTACTTGACAGAAGTGACAAATTAATTTTCAATAATAAAAAGTCATTATTTTTCTTGCTTGGGGCATTTCATAGAAGGCTCGTCAATTTGTGGGGGGGAAAATGATTTTAAAAAATGCGATTTCGAAAAAATGGTACATAAAAAAGGGCTTATCTCGACGAGTTCTACTACTGGTAAAAATTAATGTACTTATTTCGTTTACACCTTGTATACAATCGAACTCACTGGCGAGAACGAATGTAACAAAATTCTGGATATAATCGACGTTTCTTGAATAAATGGTTGAATCCCTATTGCTTTTGGTTATTTCGATCAGGTTTCGCGGAAAAAAAGAACAAATTTTAATGTCCGCTTATAACAAATCTCAAGGGACTGGCAAAAATGGTTTGCTATAAGCGAAGTTTGCAATAAACGATAAACTTTATATTAGTGCTTTTTTTAATGCATAGTTACATACCTATATACATGTTTCAGGTAGGTATATAATATGTTTTGTAATACATTATACAAATGTATGTACATTAATAATAGTTTTTAAGAATCTTATTTGAAAATACAGTCGAACTGCTCTATAGTGATGTTCGAAAAGCCATGAAAAAACATCACTATAGAGAAACTTCACTATCTAGAATTCACATATAATTTTACAGTTTTAGCAGTCACTTTAAAAACCAATCGATATTTAAAATGAAACAAAAAATTAAAATTTATTATGTTTGACAGTTGTTGATCATATTTATGTGATTAAATACTTGTTGAAAAATCTCCCCAAAGTTTATTGTACAGCAGTACTTTTTTATTTTTTTTATTATTATTAAAAGCTTATTTACAACTAGCCAATTAGGCTAACAATCAAATTAGTTGTACAAAAGAAAAAAGTTCTACAGCATGAGGGGGGGTGCCGTCCAATAACGGTCCCCGAAATTCACTAAACATCTAGTCTGTCAAGTCAGTTGTTTTCACTCTGGCTAATCGTCGAATGTTATTAGTGTTATCTAGAAGATTAAGCACCAACACGTTTGAATGATTGTGAATTCTGCTGACATAATTGGTGGAGCGTCGCTTGATTTCTTCCATGATATACGGAATATTGAGATCCTCATGTAGCGTTTTGTTTGAGATGTACCATTCGGCGTTAGTTACAATACGAAGGATTTTATTTTGCAATCGTTGCAAAATTTCAATGTTTGAGCGTTTAGCACAACCCCAGAATTGGATCCCATAAGACCATATGGGGATAAGCACAGTCTTATAAACCAACACTTTGTTTACAAGGGATAATTTTGATTTGTACCCCAGCAGCCAGAACATTTTTTTAATTTTGAGATCTAATTCTTTCCTCTTTTTTGAGATGTGGGTTTTCCACGTTAGTCGCTTATCTAGGTACATACCAAGATATTTGACTTCGTTTTTAACCGGAACTTGAATACCATTTATGAACACCGGAGGAACTGTTCCACGCTTTGTGGTAAATGAAACAGCTGTGGACTTGTTTTCATTGATTTTGATGCGCCACTTTTGCATCCATTTATGTATCTTGTTGAGGGCCCTATGGAGGTTTGCTGAGGCTACTGTTGGGTTGGAATGAGAGGATAGCAGTACAGTGTCGTCTGCAAATGTGGCCATAACAATGTTATCCTCGCATGGAAGGTCAGCGGTGAAAATCTGGTAAAGCGTAGATCCTAAGACGCTGCCCTGCGGGACACCTGCATTGCATTGGTACAGACTAGAAAGGGAATTCTCGTGCTGAACTTGATAATACATCTCGCTTAAGTAGGATTTGATGAGGAGGTAATATTGGTGAGGAAGTAACTGCTTAATTTTGTACAACAAACCGGAGTGCCAAACGCGATCAAGTGCCTGGCTCACGTCTAGGAATGCCGCAACACAATATCTTTTTTCTTCCAGATCCTTTTCAACGACATCAACCACTCTATGGATTTGTTCTAGAGCGGAGTGTTTTTTTCTAAATCCAAATTGGTGTTGTGGGATTAGTTCATAATTTGTTACGATGGGTAACAGTCTCTTTAGTATTAGCCTCTCTAGTACTTTAGATAACAATGGCAGTAGCGTTATTGGTCTATATGAGCTAGCTTCGTGAGCGGGTTTACCCGGTTTGAGAATGAGGATTATTTGACCAAATTTCCATTGAATTGGGAAGTATTGTAATCTTATAACGGCATTAAAGATTTGTGTTACTGCCATTAGTGTCTTTAGCGGCAGTTCTTTCAGAGGTTTGGCAGAAAGAAGGTCATAACCCGGGCATTTTTTGTCCTCTAAGTTATTGATAACTGATGATATTTCGGAAAGAGAGAAGTGATGTATAGGAGGGCTTAGCTGAAGTGGAGCTTGTAAGTAATTTAAAATTTCACTTTCCTCGTCCGGAGTAGCTACAGACGGATGAGGTTGGAATATATTAGATAGATGTTCTGCAAAAAGCTCGGCTTTTTCTTGATCTGTTCTAGCCCATGTACCGTCAGCTTTACGAATCGGTGGGATAGGATTATTGGGTCTTTTCAGATTCCTTGTTGCCTTCCAAAGAGAATAGCCATTGTGGGAAGAAGGCGATAGGTTGCTTACATAATTATTGAACGTTTCGTTTTTCCATTCGATTAAAGAATTTTTCAACTCCCTGGTTAACCTACTTAGGGTGCGTTTATCGTTGGGGTGTTTGGAACGTTGCCAAATTCTTCTGGCTCTCCTTTTTTCGGCAATTAGGGTTTTAACGTATAAAGGGTAGTTTTCGATAATTACGTTCTTGTGACTAGGTGGCGTTGAAAGGTATGCTGCTTGTTGTATGTTGTTTGTAAGGTGTTCAACAGCTGTGTCAATTTCATCCTCTGTTTTTAGCGAAACTTGGATTTTAGTAAAATCTGTCAAGTGCTCCCTGTACATTTCCCAGTTCGTACGACCATTGGAAAAGGATGGCTTCCTTTGCTTAGTGATTACAGAAGCGCTTATAGTGACTATGGAAGCTGAATGATCCGAGAAGAGGTCAAAACACGAATCCACCTTACAGTAAATGGAGGAAAGACCTTTTGTAACGTAGAAGTCTACGGCATCGTGAATTTTATTTAGGTCGGACGGCCAGTACGTAGGCTCCCCAGTGGAAAGTTGATTGAAATTGTTTGCCAGCATGGTTTTGTATAATACTCTTCCTTTAGTGGTGGTGAGCCTAGATCCCCAAATAGGATTTTTTGCATTGTAATCGCCACCAGCTATAAACTTGTTCCCTAGTTTACCGAAGAAAGTTTCGTATTGTTGTTGGTTAATGGAGTGTCTTGGAGGACTGTAAATAGATGCAACTACTAGCGAACCGTTTTTAGTTAAGACGTTGATGATAGTACCTTGGAGATAATCAGAAACGAAATTTTCCATGATATAGTGAGGAATTCTGTTGTTGATGATAATAGCTGAGCCCGCGTGGGCTGTGCCATCGGGGTGGTTAGTATAGTACGTTGAGAAGTTGTGGATCTTGAAGTAGCTTCTGTCAGTAAAATGAGTTTCCGAAATCAGCAATAAGTCAATTTTATGTTCTTTAAGGAACCACTCGACTAGTAGACGACGTTGTGTTAGCCCATTTGCATTCCAAGAAGCTATTCGTAGACAGTCCATTAGAAAGGTTTACTAACTAGCTTGGTGAGCAGATGTAACATCATGCTGTTCTGATTCATAAGTTGGTTAAACATAGCTTCAAATTTAACGAGAAATTGGGATAGAGAGATATCATGAGTGGAATGAGTAGAATTTTCTTGGGGCTGATTATTAGATAACTTGTTTGTTGTGATATCAGCGTAGGTGGCGTAGGATCGGATTCCAGAGCGGTCATGTTGTGGAGTAGTTGGTGTAATTGATGCGTTATTGGTTGGTGGAAATTGGTTGCTATCATAGGTATTTACGTTTTGTTGAATTGGAATGGAGGAACTAGTATTGGTTGGCTTACCTCTGGATCGTTGTAGCTTTCTGTAGGTTTCGCAACCTTTATAGTTAGCCGGATGACTACCATCACAAAGTGCGCATTTGGCAGGTATATCAGCAGGTTTCTTGCACAGGGTTGTGTCATGGGCTCCTCCACATTTAACACATGCGTATGGCCTGGCACAATATGATTTAGTGTGCCCATAAGACTGGCACCTGGTACATTGAACAATGACGTTTTTTTTCCTTGGGGCTTCGATATTGATCTTCATATTACACAAAAATTTTAAGTTGAAGATCTCTTTATTATTTGCATTAGGTTCTAAGTCGACAAAAAATAGAGAGAGAGCTTCTTTCGTTTGTCGATGTTTAACATTTAAAATATTACGAACTAGATGACCTTGTTCCTTTAATTCTTGCGTTATTTCCGTGGATGGAATTGAGTGGTGCAGGTTTCTTATCACTATTCGGTATGCCCTTTCTTGTCTGATTTGGTATGTGTGGTAGATTATTTTATCTTTTTGAAGCTGCTTGACTAGTTTTCGGTAGGATTCAGGTACGGTAACATTGATTTTAATTGTGTCATTGGATTGGACTTTGCAGAAATATTGTTCTTTTTCTAGAACATTCGTTATATAATTGGTCATGTCTTTAAAATTAGTAACTCCATATATGTAGATTGGTGGGGGCTTGGGATCCAATCCCTTTTTTGGTACATTTGAGTTACTGCTAGTGCCTGGTTGTGCTAGGATTTCGTCGTCCTCAAGATCGGAAAGGTGGGAAAATCTGTTGACGCAAAATTCAAATGGGTTTTTTTTCCCATTTGTCTCAGGAGTGTTGGTTGAATGCTTCCTTTTCCTGACTGTTTGCCAAGTGTATGTGTTGCGGGTTTGAGTTATTTCTAAAGGCTGCGACCCCTCAGGGGCCGACGGAGAGGCCATAAGGCCCTAATATAAATTTAAGAGTTAAGTTAATGAATTAAGTCAAACTGAGGTTTAAACAAAAGTAAAAGTAAAAGAAACACTTGCGCTATCACTAAACACTGAGATTAGATACGATGTCTCAGACCGCAAAATATGCGACCTTCCACATCGAAAATCAACTGGGGACTGGGCAGTACTTTTAAAATGGAAATTCCCATAAGGAATTTGCAAGAAATTCTAAGGATTTTGCAGGTAGTCGGAATTTGCGGAAAAACCAGATGCTCAATATATTCATTATATTTCTATTACCGAAAATTCCGTTCCCCAAGAATTTTGGTAAACCTTTGTTAAAGGATAATCACTATATAGAGGCTTAACATCATAATAGAGGGGTATTTTTATACGCAAAACATGCAAAAATGCACATTCCTGACAAAAACATCATTATAGAGAAAAAATCATTATAGAGGAGGTCACTATAGATGAGTTCGACTGTATTGCTTATTTTGGTTTGTTTTATTTGTGTGAAATGAATAGCATTAATATGTAATTCTACTTCGGCTAGTCCTTGTGGAGTATTTCGTGACTGAAGGAAATGACGAACGCAGTCAATATGCCGAAGTGCTTCTGATGTGGTTGGAACTGGTATCAATTCCTCCTCCTCATCATCATCACTGTGAACTACAGAAGACACAGAGGTGACAATGGCATCATCATCCAGGTATTCGACAGTCACAAGATTTTTATCAATATGGACAAATGCATTAAAATCATTTTTATTATAACGATTATTTTTTAGTGATTTCATTCACCAATCGTTTAGCGGTATTTGGACACACGTGCTTAATTCTGTCCAATCACAACATTATTATAGTGAGAATTTTCTACTGTAGAAAATTCCCGCGAGAATTATCTGACATCTGTCACCAGTTTTATTTTAAACTGTTAAACTGTATTTTTATGCTGCATTTTTGATTCAAACATTAAAAAATAATCTTCCGAATACCACTCGAGAGTGCGAATTAATTAGAAAATAATTCTCCAGTTATTTTTTCAAACTTGTTGCCATTTGGGAATAGCCACTCGAGCCCTACGGGCTCTCGTGTCTATTCCCTGGCAACAAGTTTTCGAAAATCTGTCGAATTATTTTCAATTTATTCTCACTCTCTTGTGATATTACTTATGAATATTGTCTCGAATATTCCTTAAATTTTCTTCATCCACTCGACTAATGGTAGGTCACCGTCTGAATCAACCTCCAGGAAACCGTCGTGTTCAAAACAATTCAAAATTGTTTGTTGTGATACCCTTTGCCATGCTATATGAATGAAGTCTAATGCATCTATTACTAAAATTTTCTCCACCAATATCAATAAAATTTGTCATTTTCGAGAGAGGAAGCCGACGATAATGGCTTTTTAAACTATGGATAACACCCTTAACCATTGGTTGTAATTTGGAACTGGTATTTGGTGGCATAAAAATTATCCTGTTGTAATTCAAATTTTTAACATCTGGATGAGCTGGGCATTGATCGTATAAGTCGTGTCGCACGACGCCCACCCGCCTTACGACTAATGTCAACTAATAATATGATTCTTCGTTTTTCACGACGTAACTCAACTCTGCGGTTATCTACGCTCTTTTATTGGATTTGTAATTTGCTGGCAATTGTAAAACACCTGGGGTTTTTAGATTTTGCAATTACCAATAACTTTCTTTTTACTGTTTCTGTTAAATTTGCCACCACAAGCACAGTGAGTTTTCCTTGAGAGAGCTTTCCACCTTCGCAGTTCTCCCCTTTGAATCTCAATGTCCTATCAGATGTAAGCTTATAGAATAACCCAGTTTCATCTCCATTGAATATGTACTCATTCTTGAAGTTTTTGTTCTGCAGCCAGTCGTTTGCAACATCTATATCAATTGCACTAGATTCTCCAACAATTTTTCCACTGGCTATATTATGTCTTCTTTTAAACCTTTCGATCCAGCTTCTACTAAATTTAGGTTCTTCATCTTATAACAGCTTCCTTCGAAGGTCTTCAGCCTTCGATGGTTACATTTTTATTTCTTTGCTGCGACAACCATTTCAAAAGTGCCTGATCAACTTAAGAATTCTGGGGCTTTTTTTTAAACATTTACGTTTTGGCCTTTTTCGAACATTTCCAATACGTTTTCTTTATTTTTCCAAATTGTACCAACCTTGAATTAAACTGTCCAATATTGTAATTTACATTCATATCTGATATCGTATACCAGGATATCTAAGAGATACATATGGAGGAACAAATATATGTCAATAGACAGCAACATCCGGATATACAAAACATGTGTAAGGCCGATACTTACATATCCCATAAAAACACGTGCAGAAACAGTGAAAACTAAGAGAATATTGAGAACATCAGAGATGAAGACGTTAAGGTCATTAAAGGGTGTCGCATTGCGAGACAGAGTGAGAAGTGAAAAAATTAGGGAGGATTGTGGAGTCCAGCATGTGGTAAGATGGGCAAGGTCGAGGAAAAGAGGATGAAAGGATCATGTGGATTGCATGGTGACATGGGCAAGGACGGAGAAACCAGGAAGTAGGAGACGACCTGGAAGACTTCCTAAACGGTGAAGGGAAAGTTGGGCATTCACGTCCCAGGAAATAATGAACCGTTATTAAGAGGAAACCGTGGGAAGTAACAAGACCTAGTCCTAAAGTAAAAAGAAAGAGAGAAGACATTTATATCTCAGAGTATGTTTAGGGGTGTTACCTTAGAACAGAGAGTCGGAGGAAGGAGCATTTGCTACCGATTATGGACGGCAAGTGGAGAACAAAGTCGGCCATTTGTATCAACCTCGTTTTGACACATCGTTTGTTATGTTTTCTATGCCAAGTGGTTTTTGAGTGTTTTTTTGTGATTTAAAGACCTTAGTTTGTAATTTTTGTGGTGGATCGAGTAGAGTATAGTGTATTTATAGTTTTTAAGACTTTAGTGATAGTTAATAGTTGATAGTTGAAAGAAACTTAGAACTAAAACATTTGTGTAACATGGTGAGTTGTGCTGCGTGTGGCTGCACCAAAACGCCCAAGACTACTTCTCAAGGGATCACGTTTCATCGGTAAATGTTTATTATTTTATTTAAAATTTAATTAGGTTCAAATTCAGGCAAAAATATTATTTTGAGTCTATGTTGACATTGACATTGACAAGCCGGTTCATTGGCGTGCGTGGGTAATTCTTGAACAAAATTACAAAGTTTTAATATTGATTTTTTTGTCTTATGAGTGAAAATAAACTAGTTTTAACTTAATTTGGCCGTCACTGTTATTTTTTTTTGCATTAACGTACTACGGTTTAGAATGATTGACGACGAAAAAAGTTTTGCTCGCAGGCGTAAAATATGCGATGGAAATCCTATTCGATACGCCACTGACAAGGATCCGCCATTTGCATCAACCTTCCCGTTCCCCTGCAACCTTGCATAATGCTCCTTCCTACCACTCTCTGTTCTAAGGGTGTTACAGATGTTTTTATGCAGTACTCACCGTTCATTTACTCGAAGAAACTTTGTTTCACACCTCGTTGCAATCTTTTGACGATGTCATATATTTATGTTTTCTTTGAAATTGTGGCATTCATGGTTGTATGTATGTACTTCTTTAACACATTGAATACAGTGAATAACTGAGTAACACTGGCAGCACGGGCACATGCGCGGTCAAAAGATTTTAGGGAATCCCCTGCTTTGCATGTTGTCGTAAATTGGATTCCAAACGAACAAACTTGCGACGATTAGTTTTTTTATTACCCTAAAATAAATCAGAAATATTGATTGCGATACATCGCCCGGTCTTGTGACTTAACACCTCTAGATTTTTTCTTTTGGGGATACATCCAAGATATTGTTTATGCTACGCGCCCGGAAACAGAGGAAATTTTGAGAGAGAATAGTCAACGCTTGTCGGGAAACACCAGCAGAAATTTTAATTAATGCTACACAAAGTGTAGGATCTAGATGTCGACAATTTCTGGAATTTGTTTAAAATACGTTGTTTCCGTACTGACACATCGTTTCCATAACCACCGCTACGTTTAAGGGACAACCGGAGATCGATATGGGTATAATGTAAACGTACTTGTCGATTTTAGTCCAAATTCTTGAATTTGAAGCAGTTCTCGCCTATTTGATTGATTAGGTACGCCAATACTTTTTTAGTAAAGTCGGTGTCGTTACAGATGTTAATTTAGTTTTTTAAATATTTGCAAAAAACTGAAAATCGTACTTGTCTGTTTAAGCGCGTAAAATTGATTTGTAATAATTGAGACTTATGCCAATCTATAGCTTACAATTATCTCTTTTGGGGAAAGTCGGTTGTACATTAATGAAGGTCTAAATTAGGCAATAAATTCATATTGAAATAATCGAAGGTAGGCAACTTGTTCTGCATCTGGTTTCAGAAAGTTAGTCGAATAATTGTGATTTATGACGCTACCAGCGTGAGGTCCTAGGCCCATTATAAAAGAATGGATTCGGTAAACATTATTTGCAAGCACATTTCCTGGGCATCGTACTTATACCAGAAATATCCAAATGTGCAGCGCGTGATTTTGAAACATTTTTCCGGTGATCGTTTATTTACGGGTCGGTTTATTGTATAGGAAATCATGCATTAACGACTCCTATTAATGAATGATTTCTTATTAATGAACGATTTCAGTATCTGTTTATTTATTTATACTCCTTTTGTTAAATTATGTAGATATAAATAATTATTGGTGCAGTAGTAAGGAAAAAATTAGCTCACGGTAAAAAGTTTTCTCGTGCAGTGCACGGAAAAGGTTGCCTTTCGCGACACTAACAAACGTGAAAGCAACTCTTTCACAGAAGTATAATGAAAGAATCTTTTATACTAGACACCTGTCAGTCCATCGAACAGGTAGTCTCAGATTCTTACCGTCTAGAACAAGAAGTTTCGAATTAAAGAATTATTTACTTTTGATTCCTAAAATTTCTTCATAATTAATCAATTAATAACGGACAAGACGCGAAGAGACGAAGATGGAGATGATTCTTATATAGGTCACTTTCACTGTTTCTGAAAACATGACTTATAACAAATTGTCAAATACCAACAAAGTACCTGACTCGTCTATTGTAATATTGCAGGCCCAGTAGAAAAGTCGAAAGAAATATTTATGGTAGTGCCACAGAATAAGAAATAAAGAAATAAAGATAACTTTTGTGAAATAAAATTAATAATGAGCACAAAGTTCCAATTTCTGGAAACCACCAGAATTAGCGGAACCGTTGCATTTGATTCCACATATATCGAGAGAAAAATATAAAGTTTTCATATAAACGCTTTATGAATTTTTATCGAGTTGAAAACATTGAATCCAGCTCAGAAAACTTGGTGTTTACACATTCTCCACGTTATGGTCTAATTATTAGATTTAGATTACACCGAAAACAAAGGAAAAAGGATTATGATAATTGAAGGAGCGAGTGGATGAATGTGTTATGTTACAATTCACTAAAGCGTCAGAAAATGCATTTTAACTGATTTACCGCCCATACAAAATACTGTAACAGCACATTCATTCCAGAAACAGTCCGCGATAAGTAAGTAGGTACATAACATATCCTTTCACCAAAAAATCTCAATTTTTCAAAAATTGTAACATAACGCATTCATCCACTCGCTCGTTCAATTATACCCGTACCTATAACTAAGGGCCGGTTTTTCAATGTGCCGCTAATGATCTGCGAGCTAAAGTGCTTAGCAAGAATTTATTGTTGTAGTTATCGCAACAATTGCTATTAACTATCGTAGCGTGTGGTATATTAATTTGCTTAGCAATGATTACAACATACTAGAATTATCCTTTTAGAAACTTGAAATAGATTGTTTGTGTTTTGTCCGATCGGAGAAAAATCATTTTTCGGCGGTCAAGTTAAATTTCAATAGTGCAGACTTTACGAATAGGTGCACCTAAATTGGTCATTGCTTCTCATAACAAAGCCATTCAGGCAAGGCCCCCTGATGCGTCGGCTTAAATGATTGACAGGCGTCATTGGAGAAAGACTAAAAATAAATAGGCAACCCATCGTAACAGAAGATGAAAAATTTTTCAAGTCCGGTTTGGCCTTAAGTTATTTTTCAAAGCCTACTGCTAATAATATCAGTTATTATTTTAATTTTTTTATTACCCTAAATTAAATCAGAAATATTGATTGTGATACATCGTTGAATTCAGAAAACAAATCTCTATCAAATTATCAAAGAAAAATATAAGATTGTAATTTGAAAAAATAAAGTTGACCTTTGGCCTTTGAATGGAGAAACAGGTAAAAATTATGTTTGAGCTACACTTTGTAGTACTTTTTAAACCATTTAATTTGACGTATCGTTTGTTACAATTGGACTCCTAATAATAGCGCTAGGAGCTGGGTGTTTTTTCGTGAACATCCTGTATATAAAACTGAATGTATGTATGTGTGTATTTTATTGAAATTTTCAGGAAAACTCTAGCATAATCTGGGGGGTGTTCCTGTGAAGTTTGGTGCCGATCGGACTAAAAATTAAAAAAATTCCATCGTGAGACAATGTAAAAACGGTCGGGCGAATACGTTTCTTACGAACGCTTCCTTAACGATAAGAGATATATGAATGCTTTCTATAGAAAAGTTGTAGAGCTTAAAAAGATGTGTAAAAAAGTCCGCGACGACATATATCTATTATATGTTAAGGTTATTTAACAAATTGATAAAATATAACTAAAAGATACATTTAAAATTAATTTTAATAGGTCGGGGGTAATTTAAGTAGGTAATGTTAAATTCTTATCAAAATAAATTTGCTTATCGTCAGGGAAATTTTATGTAGATAAAATTGCCTTTTACACAACATTGTTTGAACGAGTAGTTTAGATTTTACGATCGTGTTTTTGCAAAAACAAAATAAAATACGCGTCTGACTGAACATTTGTCTATTTGTCGCTTAAAATAATGAATATTCTTTGCCCCATATGCATTCCTAAAACATTCATCTAAATTAAATGATATGATCAAGGTCAGCGTTATATTTTTGGGGTCAACGGGTGGCGAGGGGCAAGACGCGTAAGTGTATATGGGTATCGCTATTATATAAAAATGAATGTCTGCCTGTTTGTCTGTTTGTCCGCTTTAGACTCAAAAACTACTCGACCGATTTTGCTGAAAATTTCAGTTTTCACAGAGTGTTCAGATGATGGTTGTGGGGGCGCGTATCGCCTAAACAGATTCTCGCATAAAAAGAAGTGTCCTACAGCCACCAAATTTTGTACACCGAGCGAAACCGGGTACTTCAGCTAGTACCTATTAAAAATTGAGGGAAAAGTATGCAATTTACATGTTACATGCATCATTTGAAATGTACACTTTCAATGAGTGCAAAAAAAATCCAAAATATTTATGTTTGAAGCCAAAAAACAAAAAAGAGGATTTTGGGAAAATTCCTTTGTTTAGTTGTTAATTTCAGAATGTGGCAAATTATTCATAGCATTAATATTTGCAACTTGAATCGCAAAAAAATTATTACTTTTTGAGTTAGATCAATGTTAACGTGAAAATAGAAAATTTTTTATTATTTAACCAGCTGCACAATAGTTTATGGTGGATCCATTAAACTAAAGCGGGACAGCATTTCGGTTTTCACTAGAACCGTATTCTTGAATTACCTTCGAAAATTGTTATATGTAGTTACTTACAATTTTTTCTTGTTTCTATATTATTTACTAATATAAAATTACTCATACAATTTATGAGAATTGACAAACTATTTTGAAGGGCTATTTTGCCACCGGAGGTAAAACTTATAACATTTAATAATATTTAATAATTTTAGGGAAAAGAAGTAGGATCACTGCTAAATGAAGCGTTCAGGATAAGATTTGAACTTGACGAAAGTATGAATGAATTTAAAGAAAATCTAGAATTTGAAATAAATAATTTTGCATTACAATTGCAACAGTATAAAGTGGAATTTACAGCGTGCAAAATTTTCGTCATTGACGGAACTCTTCTATTTGCAGTAAGACACATGAATGGTAAATGTTCGTTAATTCTTTCTCGTTTTTAGATTATTGGTGCAATGACTACTTATTTAGTGATCATGGTACAATTTGAACTTGCTACGATAAAAATCTAGGGCATCGAAATTTATTAACTCCAAATAGATTTTATATTTAGAAAATGTTTACGGTAGTCTTACATTTAGAAATCATTACATTTTAGTTTGTACTGGTGTTCTGAAATGATTAAAAGCATTATAGTTCTTTTTATTATTTATATTCTTTTTATCCATGTCCACTGTCGATATTTACCACAAGGTAGGTATTATTACGTTTAATTTTTGTAAAATTTAATTCCCTTAGATAACTTACCGGAAGAAACTCAACATGCAATTTGTAAAATCGCATCAAAAGAGTTAGAAGCAACTGCCAATGCCTCAATTACTCGACAACTAAGAGGAGTTTGTAGTTCTGGTACGTATATACAAGTGGTTTTTTTTCCATAAAAAGTTCATTAAAATTGTTCCAGACGAAATGAATACGAAATTAAATCAATTAGAAATTAAATTATTACAAGAAATTGATTCAATAAAATACATGTTAGAAGTGAATGGCTATGTCACGCCACAACCCATTGAAGAAATGAAAATTAGCAATGGCGAAATTGTACCTAATTACGTTAATGATTTATTGAATGACGTCACAGTACCACAAGAAAAATCATCTGATGAAAAACAATTTGTGGTTAAACGACGGACTGAAATTTCCAATTATAATGTGAGCATACAAAATTCCGACTTGGGAAAGGTGTTTCTTTATTTTTGGAAAATATGTAACTTCAGCGATATATTGGAGAGAGCACCGGATTACGTGAGCAGCGATATTTTCGATTTGAGAGGTATTAACATATTATTGAATTTCAATTGAAACAGTTCAACAAATTTTTGAATCACCTTCAAATACATGTACTTTATTTCACATTACAACTTTTTAAAAATTTGCAATTCAAAGTGTAAACTTGATTATGATAAGTACAATGTGGACATAAATGAACGCGGGTCAAGTGCGTTATGAAATTTACTCCCTCCTTTACATCATTCAAAAAAATTATGAAACGTCATATTGACATTTCTCAATTGTTAATTTTTTAAACAAGAAAAAAGGCAAAAGACCCAGCGAATAATAGACGAAAACAACAACGAAAATACTTACATGGAAGCAAAGAACTGGAACGAAAATGTACGCTACGTTACAAGAACTTGAAAACTGAAAACGGATAGGCGGCGTGAACTATAATAATTCCGTTCAATGTCGAATATAGTGGAACCCCACTAAATTTGTCCACCTCTCTATTCGTTCGCACCACTATTCGTTCAACTTTTTAGAATTCGCTATTTGTCTTCACCCCGCTATTCGGACCGTTTTAAGTTTTGATTATTCACATCAGTTGCAATGATTATTTCCTTCATGCACATAAAAAGTCCCAGTCGCCATAGTTTTCCTCAGTTTTATAGCGATTAAATTTTGACGTTTCAAACGTGTCAAAATTTACCCGATTAAATTTTGACGTCTCAAAGGTGTCAAAATTTACCCGATTAAATTTTGACGTTTAATCGCTTCTGAATTTTTTTTGCAATCATTATCAAAGATTCCTTGACAAGTAAATAAATAATTCGTTGTAAAATCTATTTATTCAAATTAATAATCAACAAATAATCATGCCGAATACCCCGCGTGAATGAAAATAGCCTGATTAAATTTTTATGTTTTTGTCGCAACGTTTTGCCATAAAGAAATATTTCTCGTAAATTTTCCACCCAAAATCCCTCGTGCTGCGCACTCGAGATTTTGTTACGTGGTAAATTTGCTCGACATATTTCTAGGCAAAACATTTTAACAGAAACGTCAAAATTTAATCGGCTATTTTGATGCACTTGTGATATTACTGTTGATTGTCTCGTCGACCAACACAACTCCATATCTAAAATAAGCTACATCGGAAATTATCAACAACTGAATGTCCATACTGAATTGTTCGTAATTTGAGCACAATTTACTTGATTTCTAAATACTAAAAATTGTTTCGCTATTCATACAACTCGCTACACGAATAGTCTCCTGGAACGAATGGTGTTAGAGTAACGGGGTTATAATGTACTACATAAATTTAAGTTGGTTTATTAGGGCCCGATTTCAAGTCAGAGTTCCGACGGTGGATGATAATGGCGGATCACAATTTCCAACAAAGTCATATGATAATTTCAAGTTGAATTTGCCGGCTAATACTAGTTAAGATTAAGATGTGACCTTGTTGGAAATTGTTATGCGCAATTCCCATGGTAACCGATTTGCACCGTCGCAACTCTGACTTGAAATCGGACCATTAATCTTCAAAATATGACAATTTGTGAGTGGCGGCAAATTAGGAGTTCTCAAATTTCCTACTTCATTTTACCCACATTCATTTATAAAAACAACAATTTCAAGCGATCAACGATTTGAACATAATAATACATTCTTAATTATTGTTTATTATTTATAGGTGAAATGTTCATAAACTTATATCCATATCACTTGGGAACTGACTACATTGCGCTTAAATTAATTTCCAAAAAACATATGGAAAAATATCGTTTCACAATTTTAGATGGCAACGATGAAAAAAACGATTTAACTTCGCAATTGCTATCGGAATCAAGAAACTATGCAGAAATATATAGGGTGTCGCACAATAAAATTAAGAACAAGTATCTTGTAAGTGGATGTTTAACTACAAAATTGACAATTTATTTAGATTTATAAAAATATTAATGTTCAATATCGTTTACAAATTATCTCTAACTTATAGTAAATAAAAGAAATATAGAATAAAGTTAGAATAATCAGGGATACAGTGAGAGCAATGAGAAAAAATGGGTATGCGTTACCATACATAAGCACTTTCAGGTGCGTGTTCCCACGTTAAAAATATGTGAATTGCTTCATTTCCGAGATACGATCTCTTAAATTGTGAATGAAGAGAGTGATTTTTGCTTTATTGCAGCTACTAGGAAGATGCAATTTGAATAAAATTTTAGAATCGTGTTGAATTTAATGATGTAAAAATTAAATGATATCCGACAAAGTGTAATTTTGTGAAGGGTGGGGGTGTTTCTTGGTGAAAACTTTTTTCTCTATCGTTATTTTTTAATTTTTAAATTATTAATCAAAAGTAATTGAAAATGTTGAATAAAAAAATACTCTTATCTGAAATCAATAGACTCCAACCGTTTTCAAGATTATTATCTAAACAATTAAATAGCAAACATTTGCCTAAAAAAGAAGTTATTGAACGACCACAAAGTGCTAGAACGGTAGTATGTAATATTTCGTTTGAAATTTTGAATTTAAAAAAAAACAATACAATTTTAATCTGTAATAATCTTAAAAACGGTTGAATCTATCGCACCTGAAAGGTTTACGTTTACTTCTTAAACAACCTGTAACGGGAGTTCAAAAAAATCCATATGGAAAATTAAATAATGTCTATTGCAAGTTTTACAGTTTAAAAGCAATACGATGACTTCTAAAGCTGCAATAGACAGTATTTCATTTTTCCACAACCAAACCTTTTGTATTTTTTGTTTACAATGTAGTATATTATTTAACGAGCACATAATGTGGGCTATTATTCACGAAGATAAAAGCTTGTAAATACGAGTCGAAGACGAATTTATAATAGCAATTATGTGCGAGAGAAATACAGCTGTTTGTCTACAATCAATATTTAATTAATCTTTAATCCTTAAAACTTTAAAACGCCCGTTGGGTATGCAACCAACATCGCATGACAATAAGTTTGTCTTTAACCTTCAAAAGTTGACACCGAAATTAAACCGATTGACAAATACACCGCTACAAGTGGAGATGGATTCTATTTGAATTTTGTTAGCTACAAGCTCATCTGATGTTTGGATTGCTCGGTGACAGGTATTTTTTTACTGTTTGAAGCTGTTATAAATAACAGGAACAATAAATGTAAGTTAAGTTCTCCTCGTAATATGACATATCTTATTTAAGGCGTAGCCGGTTCTCTCCTATGTTTGTAGTGTACGCTGAAAATGAAAATGATTTACTGAGAAACTTACAGATTTTCAACACATCAGCAAGACAAGAAGTAAATGTATGACGATTTCAAAGGATCCTCTGCGATGTAAACTTGAAATAAATCAGACTATTATCCAACAAGTAATGTCATTTAGGTATTTGGGAATCGAACTATAAAGTTATGGCGCTATTGAAAATGAAGTATTCTAAAACTTAATGATACCATTTGGAGAACTAAATACCTGGATTTAAGAACAAAGTCAAGAAATTTTAAAGGCACAATACGACCGATTATGACCTACACGGTTGAAGCCAGATCCGACACCTCTAAAACAAAACGATCATTAGAAATAGCAGAAATGACAATACTGCGTTGAATTGCCGAAAATACTTTATTTGATAAAGAAAGAAGTGAAAATGTAAGTAGAACGTGCGAAGTAGAACACATAGGAAGATGGACGCATGAAAGGAAAAAAAGAATTAAATCGGCGTATTGAAAGAATGTGACGGAATAGAATTGTAAGAATTGCGAGAAATAAATTACCTTTGGGAAAGAGAAGTATAGGAAGTCCGAGAAAACGATGAAGGGATAATTTAGAATCAGTTTGAGGAGAGAGGCATTGTCGAAAATGAACAGGCTTTAACGCTAGCTAGAAAGAAGAAGAAGAAGATACCAACAATAAGCAGAATACCTCGGTGTTTTGTCATTGCCTTCGAGGAGAGACCGTTATGATTTTACTCTGATATAGCTGTCGCCCTGACTTGAACCCGATACGTTTGCGTAGGGAACCGCGCACAAACTGCTAAACCTACGACCGTTTCTAAATTAAGTGGGTAGGTAACCAACATTACGCTCTGTTTAATAATAAAATAGTCAACCAACATTACGCCCTGTTTAATAATAAAAATAAAATTGAAGGGGCGTGACCTGTGGATATGAAATGAACGTATTATGTCATGATTGTAGATAAAAATCTCTTTATTGGCAACCATCAAAAAATTTTGTCGTAGCATAACTACTCCGTTAAAATAACTTTAAACATTTACCGGTAATGTATAGAAAAATGGCTATAGTAAAATAATTGTGTTACAAATAGATAGTCAATTTTCGAAACGTTTGTTATTTTGTCATTAACGTACTCAAAACTGAGACAGCCACTATTACCAGTTTGAAAATAAACAAACTTAAAATTTTTTATTTTCACTGCTTAAAATTCCATCCAATATTCAAAAGCGCAACATTTTTATGTGTATCTTTTTACTCTGGAGACATTTTAGGGGAAAAATGAAAACGATTGATATATTTACGTTTTGTAATCTTACTTTCTGTACAACAAAACTAGAAATTTCATGAATATTATATTATACTGATTTACAAAGGGTTCATTTTATGATAAAATGGTAAACACTTCGGAGACGTACTGTAGTACTGTAGTAACGAATACTTACATAAGCAAAAAAAATATTGTACTTCCCTACAATCATTTATGTATAGCGTAAAGTTTACTTCGACTTCTTTCCACGCACACCACCTGCACATCAGAACGCGCACGCTCAGGAACTTTTCGTTCATTTACGACAAACTTCGGAATAATAATAGTTTTAAATGTATCACGTTTTATTATCTGTGACCGTTATTAAATTTGCAAGTTTATTGTGTGGTTGGTGTTAAATTAATTGTTAAAAGTTCTACTACTCTATTTTTAAAAAATGAATGACTGGAGTATAATTGAATGCTTCAATCCAGCTGATGAAACTGTAAATTTTGGAACAAGGAATTTATTTGATGGAGACAATTTATACGAAGTGTCGACTTTATCAGTGTTAACCAATTCCAACGTAAAATAAGTATTTCGTTTGTATCATCTTCTTAGCAATATTATGTTTTAGGTACAGGCCAAAACTACTACTGTAAAAGCTGTTATCCAAAATACTCAACTGTTATTTTCTATTAACAACACATTTCGAATATTTGAGAATACTTCGTGTACTAGTATTTGTTTTCACATCAAATTTACAAGTTTGATAGATACCTTTTGTCTCTCATCCAGTGGCCAGTATTTGCTAATCTGTTTACGAAATGCAGAGATTCATTGTTTCGATTTATTTTGTGAATCTGAAGAGCAACTGGTGTATTCAAAGTATGTAAATTATTTTTTTATTATCATTACAATACTTTTGTCATTTCAGGTCAATAGAGGAGAATATGAATTTAGAACAACAATATTTTGTTGAAGTTTTTGATGAAAAGAATTCCACTTCACCTACATTTTTGTTAATCTTAACCAACGGGAAAGTATTTCGGTAAGTAGATTCTTGGTTATTAAAAGTTTGTCAGACATTTTTGTTTTTAAAAGTAAAATCGACTTTCCTGTTTTAGGTTATTATGTAGATACTGTTATCATTTAATTTAATTTATTATTCACCTTATATTTATTATAAACAATTAATTGAAGAAAATAGTTTCATATACTATTTGTTTTCTTCAAATATGGTACAATAGGAAAAGTTAATACAAAATAATTTTTACCATTGATTTCTAAATGATTAATACAAAAATGAAATTTTCATTAACATAAATACAGTCAAACTCCCATCAGTCAAACTATCTAAATGTCGCAAATTAACTTTGAAGTAAAAAACACAAAGCATTACAAATTTAGAACAAATTTTTAAATGTCGATATTTGACATATGTATTTTTTTTTTTTGTTTCACTCTTATTTTTATTCCCATATCGGCAGTGTGATGACTGTTGCCATATGTATTTTTACACAAAATAAGTTAAAAAGGAAATATTAAAAACAAACTTTTTTAACCAGAAAGGCAACATTTACTGAAAAGTGAACTTCACAAAGCTTCTTTATGTTAAAATTACAGTTCTTGCTATCGACAGATGTTGAATAATAACATTTTTAAACTGCTGCGTGTCCCAACTTAGAGGACCTCGTGCAGATGCAGGAAATATGTTACGACATTTTTCTATTAGGATTTTTACTAACAATATAGAGGAGAATACCTTTGACACAATATTGCATTTGAAATAAAATGAAACACAACTGATACACGGTGAAAGCCAATTGGAAAACTCTGTAACTAACAAAAGAACGATTTTGCAACTTTTGCATGAACTATTACGGCCACCGAAATGTGCACGATACCTGACACAAATTTTCCTATTTTTCCATAGATTAAAGATGACTTTATCCAGTGACTTTCGTGAAATAGTATTTGTCACGAACAAAATAATATTGACATTTGGCTGATTTTTTTAGGACGCCTATGATATGAAGCAAAAATCAAGTTGCTAAAAAAAATCGTGCACATTTCGGTGGCCGTATTAGTACTTACCGACTTACATAATAACATTTAACTTTCGTTTTAGTGCTGGTTGTGTAATACCAGATGAATCCTGCACTGAAAGTCCAGAATTAAAAAACTTCTTGCATTTTTTCTCTGAAATTCTTGTTGATGCAGAATGTTTTATAAAAATTAGCAGTTTAAATAAGAACATATTGCTTTTAGAAACCTGTTCATCCATCATATTATATGACTTAGAAACTTCAGAAAGGGCAGTTGATGAACTGATGGGTATAAAAAAACTATTTCCATGTGCTGGCCAGTAAGTAAATATTTGTATAAGCCTTACTGCTGCAAAAGTAATACATACATCATGATTCGCGTAACTTTCCGAGGCCTACGCCCAATGCACGCAAGCCAATATTAAAAAATCACAACATGCTAGATACAAAAAACATATATTTAAGTTTCATATTTTTGAAAATTCCTGACAAATAATTGTTAAACTGACAATTTAAATTTGCAAAATGTATTCAAACGATGAACGAGTAAATATGATCATAATCTACGGCGAGTGTCACAAAAATGCAGTTGTTGCAGCCAGATTATTATCAAAGAAAATCAATTTCATCCCTACCATGTGACCTTAGTACAAAAAGTAAAGGAAATTGACTATGCATAATGTATTAATTTTTGTAATTTTGTAGAAAATAACGAAACTTAAGTATATGTTTTTGTATCATAGAATGTTGTGACTTGAATATTAGGTTGTGTGCATTGGGCGTATGCCTCGGAAAGTTACGTGAATCACGGTGTATATATTTTTTGTATCTAGCATGTTGTGATTTTTAAGTATTGGGTTGCATACATTGGGCATGAAACACT
Organism: Dascillus cervinus; assembly: GCA_949768715.1. Classification (NCBI taxonomy): domain Eukaryota; kingdom Metazoa; phylum Arthropoda; class Insecta; order Coleoptera; family Dascillidae; genus Dascillus; species Dascillus cervinus. The sequence continues at coordinate 21,858,215 of OX458317.1, forward strand.
CATTGTCAGTATATAAGAATTAATATAATTAAACTTTTCCAAAACGTTAGCTTTCAACATAAACACTACTAATTTAGTTGTATTAATCTACAAGTTTTTTTTTTTTTTTCTAGAACTTATTTAGCTTTAAATGATATGGGGCAATTGTTGTTAATATGTGCAAATACTTTGTCTGTAATGGAATTAATTGAACTGGAAACTTTGTTTCAAGATGTTACTTTTATAAATAATTCGCGTATACTTGGTCTTACTTTTGAAGATGATGAAGAAAATTGTTTTTTGCATTTATTGGAATATCCTGGTATTTATATTTGAATAACTCGCCGTATTTATTTACATGTACAAATATTTTTGTAGGTTTTTCACTAATATTTTCTGTAAAAGTTGTTAATGAGATATTTATAATTCGACCAGAATCTGTCTATGATGATTTTATGTATATTTCTCATGTTCATACCAGTGAGACGAGCCAATTGCGATTTCAAGTTGTTACTGAATCTGTTCCTAAAAAAATGCTAGAAAGATTATTGAGAAAAAGGAAAATTGATGATGCAGAACAATTTGCACAACGATTTAAACTTGATACCGGTCCACTAAAAGAAGCAAAAGCAGATATCATTGTTGAAAAATTAAAATGTAACAATGCCGATATTGACAGTCTGTTAATTATACTGGATGATATAAATGACTCTCTTTTTAAATTGGAGTGTTGTAATAATGTTCTTCAATATTGTGATAGTTTCAATAGTGTCAAAAAAATATTAGATTATGGTTGCAAGATAATAAATCATGAAAAAGAGGTAAGAAATAATTTTGAACCTATTTCTTGTGCATTTGTTTAACCACTTCCAATTATATTTTTCCCAGACTTAATATCGATACCTTTTTACCAAAGTATCGTAAGCCACATCTGTAAAATTTTGCAGGAGACAACTTTTTTGTCCACAAGGTCATTGCATGTGACTATCTTGGTACTTACGATAGGTTTATTGTGTTCTTATCACCATAAAGAATAAATTGATGGGTATATTACTCTACCAGAACAAACATTTAGTCCGATATTTACGATATAATGCAAAATCTCAATTTCGCTCAAAATGTCACTTACGATACTTTGGAAAAAAGGTATCGACATTTTGCCAAAATTAAAAATATTTTTCTTGTACTGGAGATAAAATTGTTTTGTAACAAGAAAGTATACTGTGCCTAATTTTTTGTTCCTAAATATATCTAAAATTGTTTGAAACATTTTCTTAAATGCTAATATTTGTCCTTTTAGGTTACTAATCGTTTATTTTTGAAAAGTCGAGATGATCTAGTTGAATCTGTATTAAAGTTTAACATATTTACGTTACTTTGTACACAAGGACATAACTATGTGAATGAAGATTGGCGTAGATTTTCTACCTGTAACCTAAATGAGGAATTTGTGTCGCAACTAAAACTTGTAAGTATATATACAATTATTAAACTGTAATATTTAAGTTTTATCTTACAGGGACACATTGATAATTGTCTACTTGTATACAATCATTTAAGTGCAGAAGATGTTTGCAGATTGGGTACCAACAATATTCAAAATTTTTTAAATAAACTAGATGTTGTATGTTATGATGAATATTGTTTATTGTTAATTTAATTTTAAATTAATTTCAGTTACCTCAAGATCAATGTTTGTCATATTTACGCAATTTTGTTCAAACCACTCTTAAATTTTTACCTGATTCAATCACAATTTTTTCAAAGTGGTTATTAAAGAGGGTATTCAATATTGAATCGACAGAAAAGAAGCATTTTCCAATGGTAGCTATAAAATTTGTAGAAAAAATGGTGCAAATACTAAAAATCGAAACATCTGATATGAACTCTCCATATTCCCCTAAATTCAATTCTTCAACTGATATAAAAAATTTATTGGAGGCGCTGCAAATGTTAGAAACTTTAAATGACAAATTTAGGATTGTAATGAATTTAAAAGACTATTTAGAAGTAAGTTCGGTTTCACTTATCGTACGGTTTAAAATGAAAGTATATATTTTAGGGACCTCAAAATGTGGTTAAAATTTTGTTGAATTCTTTGGTAAATACAAAATGTAATCATCCATTACAAGATTTTTTACGAAACTTTATGGTCAAAAATGGTTTAAATCCCGACAAGGAATTATCAAACACAATAAAGGTATGTACGTACTATCTTGTATAAAACCAATCGCACTTGTGACTACTGATGCCTAAACTACAGAAAGAAGGACAACCTGTTAAATCTAACAATAAACAGCAAATTTTAGATGAGAAAAATGTTTTTATTTATTTTCATAATAATTATGTAAAGCCCCAACCAACCAAAATGATCAAATGTTTTTTATTTTATTTTTTATTCATATTAAATTCGAAATTAGTTACGCAGAGTCAATGTGGAGAATAAAATGAATAATTATACTTGTGAATCCCGCAATTATTATTAAATTATTTCACATTAATAGAAAACAATAGTGATTGTTGACTTATAGCATTCTCAAAAAAATGTTCTTGAATATCTAAATTCTTTTATGCTGTTACTTATAAATTCTTAGTGAAGTTTGTTTTTTTTTCAGATTTTACTTTACAATAATAATAGTCATGAATTTAATATTAAATTGATGCTTAGAATTTTAAATTGCATTGATTCTTTGGAAACAAAACTGGAAACCATTTTGCAGATATTAAAAATATTGAATGTGCCATGGCCTAGTGGTATTAAAGAAATTGCAACAAGTTTTTTAAAATTTACACATCCTATAGTTGGTAAAATTACAAAAGAAATTGAAAATGAGCAGATGTATTTAGTGCTAAGAAAGAAACAATATAAACTGCCAAAATTATCTTTGATTCATTTAGATGATGTAAGTGTTAATTCTTTACAAACAAAAAATAAAAACTAATTACTTCATTATAGCTACAATTTGCCATCAACAGGATAATTTATTGCAATGAGGATACAATGATTGAGGATACATACCATCTCTGTAGTAGTTCACATGATAAACATGAAGCAAATAAATTGTTGATATCATACTTTATCAGGAGAGGGTGCATATATTTAATCAAACTTAACTTAAGTCTTTGAATATCATTTGGTTTTAGAAATTTTGAAGAGGTTTGTCAAATTTTAGACCGCAGCTTGCCAGATGAAATTTTATTGTGTTGCGAGTATATAATTGTTGGTATAAACAATGTTTTAAATTCTAAGGTAAGGTTTATTACTCTGATTTCCACAATAATATATTATTATGTTTAAATAGTTTACAACATCGGAACTAAGGAACAATTACGCTTTTATCATGAATTCTATTTTTAAAAGAATGAAAGAGAATAGTCCCATTTGGGATTCACTCTATTATGATGATCTTTTTTACAATTTGAAGAGTGTATATAAACTAAATCAATCCTTTAATTTAAACGTCACATCAAATGATGTAATCCATAATAAAGAAGATATTCAACTAAAGGTGATTAATAACATGCTAGATAATTTGAAAAATGGAAGTTATGATATCACGAAATGTTTTGAAGAAGGTGAAAAGTTGTCATGCCATTTAAAATTAGATAAAAATGTAATATTAGTTAAATTATGTAAAACATCTGAAAATTTTGAATTGATACTTGAATTGGGCAAAGATGCATTTAAATATGAGACAAAGGCAAAAACATTATGTCTTTTTACTAAATTATTACTAGCAAATATCGGTAACATTAAAAGAGATGTGCAACTATTTACTGAAGCTCTCGCTGTGGCAAAACAACTAATGCAAAAGGCCCTTTTCAACTGTACAATAAGTGATTCTGATGTAAACACTATATTCAATTGGGCTCATAGCAGTTGTTCTTTGCTAGAATGCCATGAAAATTCATTTAGAGAACAACCTTCATCAAGTCCTACTATGATTGCATTTAAAGCTATTAGAGATATCTTTATTGGGTGTATAAGATTATTGGGTAAGTATTTCTATAATAATATATTTTATGTAACATCTTCTTTTTTTTAAGGTAATGTATTCATGCATCCCAATGTCCCTGTAAATGAATTGATGTTTGACTCTAATTGTTCAGTGTTAGAGGTTTGTATGGATTGTTTTCTCTATTTGTGTTGATAAAATTATATTTAAAAGTAGTTGCTTGTGTGGGTACTTTTCAGTTTGATGAAGTATGTTTATTATCATTGCAAATGAAACAAAACCATAAATACTGTATAATCAAACTTACCTTCCTTACCTTACTTTTTCAATCTTCATTACTATATAATTTGTTGTACACTGAAAGGTAGACACGGAAATAAATTATCTATACAGTGCTTTCGTAAAGTAACGGATAAATTCGATAAAACATTTTAGAAGGGTTTTCACAGAAAATCCTCGAACCTGTCAACTTTAGTTTTTAAAACTGCATCTGATATTTATAATTTTACGATCGTCTTCTGTTTTCGCGCTATGACGTTATCAACAATTTTTGTAAATGGCACCCCATATTTTTTTCACCAATTTGGATGCATCACATTTTTCTGAATACGACAATGTCAAATTCATATGACCTCGAAGAGGAAAGTTTAATAATACTAGTGCATGAAGACTTTTTTACTCAGAATTAAACTTCCCTTCGAAATATGCAAAAAAAAGATAGGACATTCCATTTTAAAAAATGTTATTTTCGTGAATATCTCGAACAGTTGACATTCGATTGTTTTTTTGCTTTCATTATCGTAATCAGCGGGAAAAAATACCAATTCTTTGCTAATTTAACCGACTTTGTAACTCCAATAATAACAAAGTTACCAATGGTGGACATTTAATATAATACAACCTGTATATATATATTATTATAATCATTAAAACGTTAAATTATTAGTGCATGTAACTATTACAGCCACCGAAATGTGCACGATACCTGACAAATTTCTCTATTTTTCCATAGATTAAAGCTGGCTTTATCCAGTGACTTTCGTAAAATAATATTTATCATAAACAAAATAATATTGACATATGGCTGATTTTTTTAGGACGCTTATGATATGAAGCAAAAATCAAGTTGCTAAAAAAAATCGTGCACATTTCGGTGGCCGTAATTCTACATCAAAGTTTACTCGTATGGCTTATTAATAATCACAATTTTTAGGTATTACTGTCAAAAGAAATTGAAAACATTTCCAATGCCATTGACAATTTAATTAAGGATGGTTATGTTCTTACCGCATTGAAATTATTGATAACATTGAAACAGAATATGATTTATTACAAAGCAGATGATGCAGAAGTTTTCTCATGTTTAGATGAACCATTTAAGAAATGCATACTAAAATTATTATATAATACCTTCAGCTTACGTTACATTGATGAACAGTTTGCATTTGATCTATTAATTTTATTGGATTCAAAAGAATCAATCCCTTTTGTTAAACAACAAATACATCAATTTAAAAGAAATGTTTATAAGTACGAAGTTGGTGCTATTCTTCTGTCAAAATTACTCAATTATTACAATATAAATGGAGGCAAAAATACATGCAAACAAATAATTTTGCAAGCAAAATGGTGGAAACGAATAAAAAATTGCCAAGTTCCCTATGATGATTTTTTTAAAAATTTGATACCTAGTATCCTGATATATGAACTAATTAAACTGAATCATTTAGATACAGTATCACTAAATGAATATTGCACAGACTTCAAATTAAATCATAGGAGTCATTATTTATTTTATTTAACACAAATTTTAACTAACTGGAAACCTATCTATGAAGTTACAATTGATATCTGTGGGAAAAGAAACTTGAAAATGAAGAATACTGCAAAAGAAATCAGTAACAAATGTAAAGAGGTAATTACTATTGTAAATGATGATAAAACTGTCATCAACGTGTTGGATAATTTATGGGGAAAGGTAAACATCTAATAGATCTAATGAAATTGATTATAATACAGTTTTATTTTAGATAAACTTTTATCACTATGAAGTCTTTGAATGTATATTGAATTTAATAACGTTTCTAGATGCAGAGATCAATAATAGAAATAAGACAGATTTGCTTTCATTTCTGAAAAATTATGACCGCGTAAATACACCAAACCAAAATGAATTAGAACAGTGGTGTTCTCTTTTTCCATGTGCTTTAAATATTGACTCATTATCAGAATGGCGGCTGCCTTACACCGAAAGACTTTTTTCTACTGACATTTGGAATATTATAAGACCTGAAATAAATCTCAATACATATGAGACATGGTTCTTGGTTGTTGATTTTTTAGATCAGAATTTACGTGTTGATGATATCTGTAGTTATGTTGTAAAAGCTGTGGTAAGTTTTATCAAAAATAAGCGTACATTAAGTTAACTAAAATATTTTTTGGCAGGTAGAAAATAATGTATTACAGGCAAATAATTCAAATAATTGGATCCTTTATCCAAAATTTGATGGTTTATTCGAAGAAATTGATAAGTGCGTTCAGAATATATCTAATTTGGAATTGAGCGTATCAGTCATGAATTATTTGATGTCGAACACTCCTAAAGGTACAATTTTCCATTAACTTTATGTGTACCCAATTGCCAACGCAGTTCCAGAAAAGCCGTAGAAAAAAAATATTGATTCCTCACGCGTCACAATTAAATTTTTTCTGAACAACCTAAATACACTTGCACACAGGGCCTGTTAGAGCCTCCTATATAATGAAAAAAATTCAAAAATTGTTCTGTTTTACCAAAAAAAAAATAAATAAAAATCATTTTTTTAATCATTTTGTGTAGTTTTGGCTCTTGAAGTTCGCGCATTCTTATATCTAAAATTTTGTCTTTGAGTTGATTTTTCAAACTTCATTAGTAATATTCGACTTGGAGAAGTTCCACTGTGCATGCATTATTTTTTAAGATGTATTTTCTTTTTAGGAGCAGATCTTGTTACTGCTGCAACATTGTGCTATAAATATGCTCAAAAATATAAAGAAGAGTTCCAAGATAGTTCCAAAGCAAATGTCTTTAAAAAGGTAAAATATATTTTATACCCTCCCGGGATTAAATTATGATTTTATTCATGCTTTCTGAAGACTGAAGTGAATGAAATAAATTTAATCCCTGATTAGGATGACACAACAAATTTATACCTGATTAGACCGATATAATAAATTTAATTCCTCTAAATAGATACCTATTTTATGGTTTTTTAAAGCTCAAATAGTTTGAATAGCTTTTTTTTAAATAAGTTATGTTATCTACTTCATGCTTTATTTAATGATATAATTTCCTCAAAAGTATTTTATCTTAAAAATATGATTTTGAAAGGCGTAAAATAGCGTATAACAAGTTATGTGCAGAGTTCATCCACAATAACAAAACGTGTCGCGCATGGTATGCAACGTCTGCATCTTGAGCCACGCGCTGTCTTCCGCCACGTGTGTGTTTATCTGGACAATAAGATACTATAAATATTACAAATATCGCTTAAGCTTCAGTCTTCACATAGTCTTCACGTAGTCTTCATGTAGTCTTTACGCAGCTCTTTACTTAGTTTGTAATTTGCTCGTATCTTGTAATCAACAAATCAATAAAGTTTTTTAAAATACCTCTCCGGGTTTTTGAAACTTAATTGGCGCAGCCGGTAGGACTAGCGCAGTTTCATCGTAAAGATCGGCATCGTGTCTGATTTGACAAACCGAAACGTGGATTTTTATCCTTAAGTGCTAAACCAAACAATTGCAAGATAGGCACAGAAGACTCCAGGAAGGAAAGGTTATTACCAAGTACACCTGCCCCGAAGACTCCAGGAAGGAAAGGTTATCACCAAGTACACCTGCCCCGAAGACTCCAGGAAGGAAAGGTTATTACCAAGTACACCTGCCCCGAAGACTCCAGGAAGGAAAGGTTAGTACCAAGTACTCCTGCCGCAATTTTCCTTACATTTTCCCCGTTTAGGAAATAGGAAAGTTGCAAAAATTACTGAATTTTCCCTGTTTAGGAAAACGAAGTTAGGAATTAAGTTAGATTAAGAAACTGAATTTTCCCTGTTTAGGAAAACGAAGTTAGGGACTAAGTTAGATTTAGGAGACTAAATTTTCCTCGTTCAGGAAACAAAGTCAAGAAAACAGAAATAGCAGCACTAAGCAAAAATCATTCGACATTATTAACGGTCGAATCGACGCTTTAGATCCATTCAATCTCACTGACGAAATTATCTTGAACCAAATCGGGAGGAACCTTCAAAATTTGAACCAAATACCTCCGCATATGTAGTAGATAAAACCGCGTCGCAAACAGGTAAAGGTTTTAAAAGATTTAGACAACAAAATCCAAACATCAAAAAAATAAAATCATTCATAAGTCACAGATTCAAAAACCTAAAAGTCATTCATTTTCAAAGGTCAATGAATCTGACAAAAGCACTGATTCTCGCAGTTCTACTGCAGATGATATCAACAGCCATCATCAACAATGATGTAACCATCATACCATTAAAAGCTCCTTTACTCCCGTATCATTACGGATATTCAAGGGTGATTGAGACCAAACATACTTTTATTCACTATATTGATACGTTACCGCTTAGCAAATAAATAGTAAATATAGAAGCATTTTATAGTCAAGTAGAAACTTCGCTTAAAACTATGGAGACACATAAACCCGCTTTTTCACATTATAATATTTTAATTAATTTGCTTAAACATGCCAAATATCTTATTTTAGAAGCACAAAATTAATTTTTGCAATACACTTTCCAATTTTTGCTAAAGAAACGTTTGAACCTATTCCCTATACCAATTAATCAATCCATGATTATTCTAAACCACCCATACTTGGTACGAATCAACAACAATACGAAGATGAAATGTGCCCGAAAATCGAAGATATTCATGTGTGCCAAAATCATCTTGAACTTCAGACAAGACAGCGATAACAACCCCAAAGAAAAAGAAGTTTGCGAAAACAAACCGTCAACCCTCTTGTTTTCGTCTTAAGCAGGGAGGAGTTATGTGCAGAGTTCATCCACAATAACAAAACGTGTCGCGCATGGTATGCAACGTCTGCATCGTGAGCCATGCGCTGTCTTCCGCCACGTGTGTGTTTATCTGGACAATAAGATACTATAAATATTACAAATATCGCTTAAGCTTCAGTCTTCACATGGTCTTCACGTAGTCTTCATGTAGTCTTTACGCAGCTCTTTACTTAGTTTGTAATTTGCTCGTATCTTGTAATCAACAAATAAATAAAGTTTTTTAAAATACCTCTCCGGGTTTTTGAAACTTAATTAACAATAATAATTTGCAACGGTTGTAATTTCAACCATTAAAGGCTGACTAAATTCAGGTGACTCAATCCTCCCTTTTTTTAATTGCTCTTTGAAAAAAAAATTGAGTTAGTCACAAAATCACAGTTTGTTTTTTTTTTCCAGCACACCGAGTTATGTTCTTCAAAGTTCTATTCTAAAAATTCAGTTTGAGAAAAAATTCTTTCCATATTCATTTTTGTAGTTTAAAAATTTTAGTTTACTTTGATTAATTCGTTCTTTTTTTTCAGATAGAAATCAAGTATTATAATTTTTCTGCGATGCACATTTTATATCAAAATCAACTTGCTGATGAGGAATATCTAAAATTAGTTCGACCACCTTTCGATTCACTCATTAATGCATTATATATGGATAGCAGAATAATCATCCAAAATGATTATATCTTTGCACATTTTCCAAGTAACTGTCGTAAAGCTTGCATGTTTTTTTTTATTTAAAAAAATCTCCTGCAATGAAATTTTGTTGCAGATATTAATAAAGCTGTGGATCAACTTGCAGAATTATGTGATATAGATATACAAGATAAACGGGAAACACTGTTAAGTATCTGGTTGTTAGACACGATTTTTGATGCAAATGATACAATCAGAACTATAGAACCTAGTATGTGTGAAAATAACTTAAAAAGGTCTTTAACAATTTCTGTTTAGCTAGTCCTCCAATAACTATTGATTTTAGGGCTGTATATTTGTGTAAAAGTGGAAATATAGAACATTGGGAATCCTATTTACTAAAAATAGGACTGCAAAACCAGAACGAAGATATGAATATTAAATCAAAAGCATTACAATGCTTTTGTGCTATTACTGATCGTCATTCCTGGAGGTTTAAAACTGTAGCTCAAGATTTTGATAAATTTGTGTAAGTAACAGCACTAATAGGATCAATTTCATTAGCACATTAACTGCCATGTAAATATATAACTGAAATTTCAATGAATAGTTTCAGGAACTGAAAGTAATTAATCATGCACGGGATTTAACATTTCTAACTTTGCACAATATATTCTTTTGATGAATCAGCACTTTTTTATATTTGGCACATAATGTAGCACATACGAAACATATAAGTTCTACCCAAACTTTTATAATTTCACTTAATAATTTTTAAAAATGATGAAAAAATAGTACAAATCACATAAGAACATAAAATTCAATGAAAGTTTGTCCCCAATATTGATTTGGCAGCCAGTGTGTAAATCAAGTGAACATATTTATACTCATTACAGCAATTACTTTATCAAATTTTTGTAGAGAACATGTTGATAAAGTCATCCTCCTGAGCAATTTGATTTATTTAGGATTTAATTTGGACATCAGCACATTAGATGAAAGTGACAAATACAATTTATTAAAACAATTAGAATTGCGAGCAGATAATTCAATATGTGTTACGACTATGTCTTCAATATGTATAACATATAAAATATATGATATAGTTTATTGGGAGCTTATAATTAATTCGATGGTAAAATTGGAAATGGTAATATTAAATAATACATATTATGATTAAAAGGCCAGTTTTTACAAATAGTTATTTTAGATCAAGGATTTGAAACAATGCTTAAATTTTTTAAACAAGAATGTAAGTTATTCTACTCAGCAGTGTTACATCAATGCATGGCAATGTATTATTAATAATTTATTTAAAATAAATAGTAACAATTATGATGAAATAACTAAAATTTGTGAAGAGAACTTGTACATTATACAGGTTGGTTACTTATTATTTTTTCATTGCATTTTTATTAATAATTTTATCTTTTAGTCCTGTCCTATATTGCTGTCCATAGATTTAACACAGGCAATAAATCATTGTATACAACTGAAGTTACCTAAATTTGCTACAGAATTGAACAAATATACTAAAACTAAGGCAAATGAAGAGATATAAAGAAACTTTCTTCACTACAATTATTTTATACTTTTAAATTTTTTAATTAGGTAAATATATTTTGTATTATCAATCTTATTAATAATTAATTATATATAAATTTATCTGAAATAAAATATTTTTAGGTGAGAAGGGCTGCTTGTGCTAAAGGGTTTCAAGTTTTGAGCGTGTAAATTTAAATTTTAGTCAAATTAATTTTAAAGTACAGGTGATCTCGATGTAATGTGGTACTTATATTTTAATCAAAAACTGATCATTAAATATTGTAAATAAAAAAGTTGACATTAATACTAAATAATTTTCGACTATTCGTTTCTAAATAGTACCTACTTTGGTCGGAGATAGGCTCATTAAATTTTATTCCAGTAGAAATATAAGATTTTTCTTAATTACCAGCTGTTAACCCCGTTGCAAAGGCGTCTGTTCAAATATACTAAATACAAACATGAAACCTAATTTATGTTGTCGTTTACAATATGTGGCAGTAAACCTCCAACCAAGGACCCTTCAGAAATGTTCCAGACAAGAGAATGTATCAAATAATTGATACGTTCGGCAACATCAAACAAATTTTCCAAAGGCTTGCTAAAACAAATAGTGTGTATGTGAACATGAATTTAAATCCATAGTTACATTAACATTTATAAATAAATATGCATAGCATAATTTATTATAGGTATTAATGAATTAATAAAAACACTTCACAGTAGTGTTATTAAAAGATTCAGTACAATATTGAGATTATTGTGTATAATACTGTTTGCGAAAATTTCGCCTATGTAATCAGGTTCAAATTTTTCGTGTTTGCAGTAACGCTACTTTACGATTTTAAATTTCCCGCAAATTTATCAACACTTCTCTTGAAGCTAAAATAGAATAACTGCCAACTGCTTTTCAAATTACAAAAAAAATCTATAAAACACCTTACACAAAATGTATAAAGGTATTTTAATTTCATCTTAAATCGAAACTGATTAGGTCAATTTTGATCTGAAAGGATTACAAATGTAGAAAAGTAAGTAAGAACATGAAAACGCCACTAACAAGTTGTTTTATTTGGCATAAATTTTTAGGGAATTTCTTGTTGAATGGATGTTAGTTGGCGTTAACCTAAAAACGGTCATTTGTACATTTGAAATTAGGTCGTTAAAAGCTGCTTGAAAATATACCAGAATTTGTAGTGTTGCGTTTCATATTAATTGTGAGGTTCTAAATCCGTTTCGTGTATAATCATTATTGAAAATGATGAAACGCAAACATACACACGATAAAGAAGAATCTGGATCTGATGGTGAGCCTGAATCAGATGCTGATAATTTGGATCTATCTGTCGAAGGAGGCTGTCATATAGAGGGTATTTATATACCTCCTCCACCAAAGGTGTATTGTACCCTTAACACCACTGGCCCCAGGTTAATCATTACAAAGATTGTCAACAACTTTTTTAAAAGTTATGCTGGGGAACAACCGTTAGGTCCATTTCATAAGGTTATATCAATAACAATGATGCAATGATGCATCTTGTAAATAATATCTCCATTTAATATTTTAGTGTTTTAATGCAATTATTGGTCCAAATGGAAGTGGTAAAAGTAATGTGATTGATTCAATGTTATTTGTTTTTGGGTATCGAGCAAATAAAATTCGTACAAAAAATATTTCTGTATTAATTCATAATTCGAAAGAGTATCGTAATGTACGCGGTTGTTCTGTTGCTGTACATTTTGCAAGAATTATTGATAAGGTAAATGTTACTATTGTTTGTGCACTGCTTCAATGTTTAATTTTTAGGAAGGCGATAACTATGACGTCGTGCCGGGCAGTGAATTTGTTATAGCTCGTAATGTTCATAAAGATGGTTCTTCCTACTATCAGCTTAATGGTCATAAAGTACAATTTAAGGAAATTGCTCTAATTCTTAGAACTCATGGTGTTGATTTAGATCATAATCGTTTTCTAATTTTACAGGTAATTTATTTAAAGTGTAAGCACAAAAAAAATTTTAGTACTTTAATTGTCACTTATGACATACTACCATCATCAAACGAATTAGAAGCTGCCAAAGCTATATTACAAATTGAAGACCTTTGTAGCAAAAAGGAGGTATCTGTAATTTTTTCAAATTTTACAAGAAGACAGTAAAAACTACATAACTTTTGTAAGATTATTGAGAAAATGAATTGAATTATTTCTGGATAATCTAAAATTTAAAAAAGTTTTCGTTCCCCTATGGAAAAATATGACTGACAGAAACATCTTTTGTTGAATCGAAAAATACAGATACCTCTTTGCTGCAAGGTTTTCATTTACTAGTTATTATGTAAAACTTCTGCAAAAATAACGATAAAAGCAATTCATTGTAACGTCTCACTGTATCTCTAATTGTCTATTACAAACCGTTACCTACCTTATACATATATTTTTTTAAAATGTTTTATTAAGGGTGAAGTTGAACAAATCGCTATGATGAAATGTAAAGGTCAAAATGAACATGAAACAGGAATGTTGGAATACTTAGAAGATATTATTGGCACAACACAATACAAGGTAATTAATAGCATGTAAAATGTTATTTTTTGTTCTTGAAACTCACACTAAATATTTTTATAGGTTCCATTAAGACTTCTTCACCAAAAAATTGAACAATTGGCAGATGATTGGTCAGAAAAATTGAATCGTGTAAAACTTGTCGAAAATGAGATGGAAGAATTAAAAGGACCAATGGACGAAGCTGTTCAGTTTTTGAAATTGGAAAATAAGATAATAGTTAACAAAAATATTTTGTGGCAAAAAAAGATGTAAGTTGATAGCAGTGTTTTACTTACTTGAATATTAGGTTTTAAATACCGTACAGCCACGGTTACCCGGGATTTGAATTAAGCTTGGTCTTTTGTATTAGAATTTTTGAATTATTTTAACAGTTAAAAATAAATTAGAAGCTATTAAAAAACTGGAACATGGTGAAAATGTTTAATCACTTGAAATTTAATTTGAAATTGATCAGCAAAACTGCAAGGAACATAATTAACACTTTTGCTAACACCCACTTTGGTAGGTCACTTGAAAAAGTGCCACCACAACTTTATTAATTAAGTAATGCCTCTGACAAAAATATTGTCTCTTATTCAATGCCATATCGAGTGGGAATCCATACAAAACAAGTTATAAAATAACACGATAACGTGGTGGAGGCAAAAAGTTCAAACCCATCCGAACGCGTCGGGGGCAGCGAACGTATTAAGATTCAATCTAAGATAAGGAATTTTTCTTTGATAAGTATTTTCTCTTGCTTAACTCATTAATTAGATTGACTGTTTTTCAGTTATCATCTTCACTAATTTGTACTTATCAATTGCATTTAAAGCCTTACATTAATTTTTGCAACATTTTGCTTATATCATTCACAAAAGGATAAGACCTATCTAGCACGGAACTGATTTTAGTACTAAATTCAGTATTCAATTTGTGTGTTATAAAAAGTACCTAAGTTTTATCAGAACAATAAACCCTGTACATTTTTAATTGGTGTGATGTTGTTACAGCGTAATTCAAAAGTTTTGTTGCCGCGGAAATAACTTCAGAACCAAAGGCATGAAAAAATCGCAACAATGAAGGTGGAGTGATTTTGTCAAATTACTTTGGTTCAAGAGCTATTTTCAGTTGCAACAAAACTTGAGCGAATTAGAAGTAAAATTATCCAGATATAAAATCAATCTCGAATGTATTTCAGGGGGATTAGTACATGACTACACACGCAAACATTTTTTTCCACTACTAGCCATACACCATATCATTTTGATTTATATTAGATTGCCATGTAGTTTAGTTTCACTACAGTTTGTTCAGTGCCGGGTAAATATTTTTTTTGTTATTGACCACTGGTCAATACTGAACAATTTATTTTTTTTTGGTGATTCTATTACAATTTTAGAAAAAAAATACTTCTAGAACGATTTGCTATAATAAGTAAATACAATTTATTAAAATCGTTGTTTTAACTAAATTAATGTATTTTAAAAACTAACCTACATTTGAATGTCAATTCTATCAAAAGTGTTTTAGCAGTTCTTCTGTAAACGTTCCCTTAAATGCCAAAAGTACAAAATGTGGAATTTAACATGTATAATCATATGATACACCATCTGCAAGTATTTCATCTTTACGGAAAATCTTATTTTAGTTAACATCTCTTTACTTTTAAGTAAATGATAAACAATTTTTCAAATTTTTGGGAGTGTAAATACAATTTATACCTTCTCTCATCATTTTTGGCAAGTAGCTTCAAAAAACTTGTGCAAAGGGCCAAACAAAGAAATAAATTTAATTTTTATGTCAAGAAATGACATATATGCAAATAGGCCAAGCAATAAAGCATTTTTTCATAACATAAATACTACCTGGAAACCAACTGTGCGATTATATCAAAAACAGTTAATAGATGCATAGTTTTCAACTCGAGAATCATAATTCTTAATTTGTTATAAACAATTTTCAACCAAAAATCGCGTCTTTTGTAGTTTTTTTTCTTGTAAAATGGAAACTAATGAAGCAATTTTAATGATATCAATAGACGAATTGTGGAGAATTGAATTACGAAGAGAATGAGAAATCGAATGACCCGATCGGATAATTCGAACTGGAGAAAATTTTAAAAAAACTGAAAATTAAAAAATTCACAATTCCGCCATTTTTTAATTTTAAGAACTGAAACTTTGCACAAAGGTAGCTATTTATATGTACTTTATGTGAGCAAAGCCCGGACTCTGTCGGGCTAACAGTTTTCGTACAATCGCCATTTCAATTTCATTTTGCGATATTTTCGCAGAGGGCTGGATCCTTCTGTAATTGACCGATTTAAATTTTAAAAACAGAATTGGCAACTAGACGTGCACAGAAACAAAACGTCCTATTTTCGTTTCTCCATAAAATGCAGGGAAATAGATGAAAAACGGTCGTGAAAATGAGTAAAAACGGTCGAGCACAAGAAGTGGTCGAGTAGTGGGGGGAAACCAGCCGCTGAGGGAAAGCGCAGCTAAGGTTACCATATCCAAAAATCAATATGGAGGACAAAAAGGGGGACAAATTTGTAAAATTATTATGAACTCTCACCAAATTAAAAAAGATTACTAGGAGGACGTATGGTAACTCTAAGCGCAGCCCGGTTCTATTACTATAATAATGAATCGGATATTTTCACAAAAATCAGAAATTACTAAGTCTTGCCAATTTAATAAATAAAAGATAGCCGAAAAGAGTATTAAATTATGTACATTTTTTTATTATTACTGCTTAAAATTCGATGATGATGAATAAAAAAAATAAATGGAAATGAAAATCTTTAAAACTGCATATTTTTGTCTTAACAGTTATCATATTGGCATTAAGAAAATATTTGAATTGGTCTAAAACTCTTTTAACATTTTTCAGTTACTGCGTGCGAACAGGATCTCCGCAAATCACTGTACTAACCACATAAAAATAGCTAATAACATCGTATCTCAAAATTCACTACTTTAGAGGATTAGATTTTTGGTTGACTTTTAAAAGTAAAAATGTAAAGTTAGTGCATTTTCGAAAATCTTTTTCGTTGGAGAAAAAATTGTATGTGTAACTCATCACAAAAGTACATTTCGGAACTCCTCTGAATACTGACCTCGGTCTAAAAGTCGTCCCGGAATGTTTCACTTTTCCTCCTTAATACACAATGTACTATTTTCTCAATTGTCAATAAATCGACACAAGAAAATCTTGTTCTAAGTTTTACAGTGCATTGCTTTTGTGCCATACATATAGTCCCCCGAAAAGTGATTTAGACGACAAATGTGATCCGAGGAAAGTCAACGAGCCGAATCCCCACCAAGCTTACAGAATCCCTTATACTGGTTTGGTAAATATTCCAATAGCTCACCCTTTTGCGGGAAGGCATTACCACCACATGAGAAACCTCCAGTGGTGCCCATCAAAAACATTAACGGTGCAAGCTGTTGGATTCTCCATAGAAGTCCCACAGGACCCGCCAGACCGTGATTTCCGTGTCAAAAGTGTGTTTCTTTTTTTCCATTCCCAAAGATTGTATCAATGTGAATATACTTTATAATTAGCCATAGTAGCAGGCATAATGGTAGCCCTAAGGCGTTATGAACTGATTTATTTATTTCTTATTCTATTATTTTATAGTTGTAAACAACAAATAATAGATAAGTGGAAAATAATAGTACATTATGCAATTAGGGAACAAAATAAGTGTTTGGCGACGAGCGCCTGAGCGTAGCGAGGGCGTCAAAGTGCATGAGTCGGCAAACGCCTATTCGCTCCCGTGTAGCACATATTACTTTCTCATGCGAGAGCGCCAAATGCTTTGCGCCAAAAGCAATATGTACTGCACGACACGGAAACTCTGCTGCTACTGATTGAAAATAACGAAAAAGGCTATTATTTACATGCGAGTTCGTTCGCGTTTTGTTTTGATTTTAGTTACTTTCGCGGTATTAGTACATAATAGCTCCGTTGCATTCCAAAGCAGTGCTACTACTAATAGCAGTTTGCTTCCTCTACATAAACGGGAGCGCCAAAATGATATGTGATTATTTTTTAAACATTAATAACAGTATACACATGTTTATATAGCATACAGTTATTTTGCTCCTTCCACATAGACGGAGAAAATAGTATTTTGCGCTCAGAGTATGAGAAAATAATTATGTACAGTCGGTGGGCGTTAAAAGGTGGGATATCAAAAAATGTTCATTGTGTATCAGACTTTTGATTTGCCAGTTTCAAATATCCACTTTTAAATTTAGGTATTGTCAAATTTAAAAAATTCCTAAGAATTTTTTACAGAATCTCGCTACTAGCAGTTCTACCCAACCCAACCCAACCCAAGTTAAACTGAAAAAATTTGTAATTTTTGCCCCAAGTTTTTTTTTTGTCAACCAATTATACTTGCATTATGAAAAATTTGTAAATTTTGCGAAATCATCGTTGTCAGAGATAAACTACAGGTAACAATCAGTAAAGTTGGTTTTGAATGAAATAATACTTTCCCAGACCGTGTATGTGCTTCCTTATAATAAACTTAAAATATAATTATTTCATATTTTTTACAGACATGATGTAGAAGACAAGCTCGAGGAAATTGAAAAAGGAAATGCAAACATTATTACAGAACAGCAGAAATTAAGTGATAAATTGTCTACAATTCAGTCAGAAAAAAAAGTTAAAGATAAAATTTTGAGAGAAAAGTCAAAGTAAGTACATTTCTTTCTACGCCCATACTTTAATCGATTTATTAGACATTTACTACTTGTACCTTAATGCTACCCATAAATTTTTCATTAAGTTACAAATTTATAACCAATGGAAATGCAACATCACTAATATTCGGTCAATATCAATGTTGCCATGAGCACGACGGGTCGAAAATTTGTCTCAATCACTTTTGGCAAACTTCTTAATTTTCGTATGTTAATTTAATTTAAATGGATGTAAAAGCCCCATAATAATAAAATATTAAATGAACAATAATTCAAATACGTGTTAATTTATCTAAATCTAAAGTATAATAATCAACAGTAATATTCCATGTGCTTAAAAATAACCGATTCAATTTTGACGTTTTTTCAATATGTTTTGCTTGGAAATATGTCGAGTAAATTAACCACGTAACAAAATCTCAGGGGATTTTGGGTGGAAAATTTACGAGAAATATTTCTTTATGGGAAAACATTGCGACAAAAAACGTAAAAATTTAATCAGTTTGTTTTCATGCACGCTGGGTATTCGGCATGATTATTTTCTGATTATTAATCTGAATAAATAGATTTTAGAACGATAAATCACAGAAACGATTAAATTTTGACACATTTAAAACGTCAAAAAAACCATGGTGACTGCGACTTAAAATTAAAATTATATTCATTTTTCAAATACAATAGTTAAATACGCCTAAGTTAGTAGAATATAAAATGTATATGTACAAATTATTGTTCATACAAAATTATGTAACTTTTACCAGTTTTTGTAACCTCCGCTTTAACCGAAATTTCGATTATCCGAAACAGGTCCGTTCTCGTACATTTCGAATAATTGGGGGCTTACTGTAGCTATTCAGTACCATTAACAAAATTTTGTTTAGTAATTTCCACATTATTCTTTCTCGAGCAAATACTGCAATTTTTAACCATTGGTAATAATTATTTTCAATTAGAAAGACGACTGTTCAACAATTTGTTATCATCTTAACAATTCTGTATAAATTATCTATTAAATTTACTAATTGTGTTTTAGAAAATATGAAGATTTGCAAAAGAAGAAGGAAATTTTCAAGAGTGCGTTTGACAAAGCAAACAATAACGATGTTCGGCTACAAGCTGAAATGGTTCAGATCAATCAAACGAGAAAAAAAACTATTGATTTACTAAATAATGAAAAAAAACTATTAGTTGAATATGAAGAAATTCCACAAAAAAATGAGCAGGTATACATTTTTAACAAAGATTACTCAATATTTTGCTTCTTTTATCTGATTATTTAAAAATATATAAATAAGATTCTAGATCTAAAAAATAAGAAAAATAAACGAATGTTCAAAAATAATTTTTTCAAAGATATCCTTAACGGACCTTTTCAAAAGTAAGAGATAGAATCATGCACAGTTGCACTGTGCATCAATGGTGTTGTCAAATTGGCCGTCTGTAAATTTCAAGTGGCTTGCTTGACTCATTTTAATTTTGAAATTGTGTCAAAAATCATTACAAAATTTTAAAATTTAATTTTTGTGTAGGTAGTTTAGACGAAAGGGGCAGAATACTCAGTTTTAGTGAGCATGGGCTTTTTGTAGTCAAGGATATATTAAGTTACCTACTTGCGATCATGAGGCTTTCAGTGCAACAGTGGTCTAAGCCTATTAAACATTATTTTGAGTAAATCGATGTTAAAGTTTGGTGATCATTGTCAAAGCGTATTAGCACTCATCTCATGTTAAAAATGTGAAGGTGGCTTGGGTCATTGCTGTACTGATAGACTGATCATTCTTTAATATTTGTGTACATTAATCCTCTATTTAGAAAAAGTGTGGCTTGGACCACTGTTGCACTGAACGCCTCACTGTAAGAATAGAAAGATATTCAGGGACCTCTTCAAAAAAAGAATTTAAAATAACACTTTGTCTTTGTAATCCTAGAAAATTGGAAGCATTTTTCAAGGAATGATCATTCATATTTTCTCTGCCCTATTGTAATAACCTTCAAACAAGTTTCTCTTACGTTCTTTTGCAAACATACAAGAAACATCTCTGTAATGTAATCTCTTTATTTTACTGTGAATGTGATTTTAATGTTAAGTTAGCAACACAATGAAAAGCATTTAAAATTACGATTTGTGTGCTGCTAACTTAATATTATAATCACAACTTACCCTAAATGAGTTTTTTTATGATAGTACTACTAATACTACTAAGATCATTACTGGCTCAAAATCTGTATAATATTTAGAATTATATACTAGATATTTTATCAAATTTTCTTAAAAGTTTACATTAGATGCATATTTTTAGAACATAGTTGATTGCACCAAACGAGAAGAAAATCTTACATCAGATAAAAGGAAACTTGAAGAAGAAAAGACTAGACTTTTAGATAATTTACGACATGAAACTCAAGACCTTCAAGAACGTAAAAACGTTCTTGAAACTCAATTAAATGAGTTAAAGAAAACTGTTGAGGGCCCTAAAGACCAGGTAAACGCCATACAATTACGTTTTTTTTTTACTACAGGTGTTTTCTAAGTACGTATAGAGTGAATTCTTGGCAAAAATAAGATTACTGTTTTGTACAAACTTTTTCCCTGTATGCCCCTCTGTAAATTTAAGCCTCTTTAAAAATGGAGTACAAATTAAATTTTTAATTTTGGTTTCAAATGTGGGCCAAGGTAGAGAAATAAAAATTGTCGAACGTTTTTTACTATCCGGATGGCTACTTAAGAATATTTTCTTTGTCCACCTGTATTCTTATGAGAGGATGAAATTGACGAGCCTACTCAATTTTTTATTAGAACTTTTTAATGCATTAGAATATTGCAATTAAAAAATACGGGTTCGGAAACCTGATTTGTTTGGAAACTTTTTTATCTCTTATACCTGCCATAATGGACTGCATATTGTTGCTTTGTTATTTTGTGCCAGATGTCCTTCTGTAAATGTTTTTATTGCAGCCACTTTTAAATCATCCTGAATAGTTTTACTGCAACTTTACGAGGGTGTAATTTAAAGTTTTTGTCATAAATACACTAGACTAATTATTAGCATACGATTTATTAAGTTACTATTAAAATCTAATGCCAATTTACCTATTATTAAAATCTATACTGCAACAGAGGTGAGATTGCAAAAACAAATTCCTGATAGCTTTAATAGTTTGTTAATAAATCGTTATCAAAGCCAATTTTCACACTGATTTAATTAAAAAAATAATAATACGACCATATTGTAGTTGTAGTTTGGAAATTGGAGAATATACTTCCAATTTTAACAATTCTTCCACTAGTAGAAATAGATTTTGTCAATGGACCACCCCGTGTTTGTTTTCCTTGATGTATTAAAAGTATTGTTTATTTGCATTATTTTTGCTTTTTTAAAATACTTCTATAATCCGGACAATTCGCTAATCCAGACTAGGAGAAAAGTTTATCTGTCCGGATTAGTGAAGTTGTACTGTACTTAAAAATTTAAATTATGAATTCATTAAAGAAGTAAAGGATAATGGTGCAAATATTTATATAAGAGATTCCTAATGCCCTCGTCACCATTTATTGCTTCTCAACTTCATAAATTTGTGATTCAGTCAATCAGCCTCTTTGGCTTTGGCTTGCTTTGGCATCCAGCTCCTGTGTGATCTGCCATTTTCTGGCTTTTTTCTGCTGCAATCCACTGCTAATCTTTTTTAAGCACTTGGTGTAATTCACTCATTGAAGAGATCTGTACCACATCAGTTGTTTGCGTTTGATGGTTTCTAATACTGTTACTTCCATCCTGATAATCTCTCATCTATTAATTCCTAATATGATGTAATTTTATATAAGGGCAACTTCTCCACCAGAAATCAATCTCCAGGGGCACTAATCGCATTTTATTTTATGTAACCTTCAAATCTCTGATATGTACGTTTGGCATTCTATGATTTCCACTATGGTCTTGTATGCAGAGTGAATTGTATATGGCGCATTACCAAGCAATTTTAATTAATTTAAAATTAGTTTTAATATTTGATACATTTAAAAAACTATCAGAACCTGTAAAAAATGAAGTAAGCTAAAAGTTTGCAAAATATTTTAAAATTTTCTATAGAAAAGAAATCAACCATCTGGTTGTGGAATATAGTAATATAAAATTGTATCAAATAGATCTAACAATAAGTTGTGTATTTTCTTTTGAAATGTAGAAGAATCTATTAAATGATACTGTTTTTAGTTTAATTTAGCAGAGAATGAACTTACATTGTATGTAAGCAATGAAAAAAATGAACAGCAGAAATTGGAAGTGCTACGTACAACACACGAAAATAATGAAACCACAATTACAACACGGAAGGAGGCAATTCCACAATTGCGAACAAAAATACCACCGACAGAAAAATCCCTACAAAATGCAATTGCCGAATTGAATGAAGTAAAGCGGGCGGAAGCAACAATAAGTGATAATTTGAAGAAAAAGAGAGCTATGTTAGAGGAAAATAGAGCTTCCATGCAAGCATCCAGGTCACGTGGTAGAGTATTAGATGCTTTGCTTCAGCAAAAGAGAGAGGGCCATTGTCCTGGTTTATTTGGGCGACTGGTAAGAATTAACATTACAGTATATACAGGTTGTTAATGAATATGTTTTACAAATCTACGGGGTATGAAAGGAATTCAAAATATGCTTCAGATGTGCAATACTTACATGAAAATTGGTGATTGCCATTTTCAATAATTGTTCTAGCGTTTGATAAATAAGTAAAGTTTTTATTAGCGTCACTAGCAGTGTTTATGAGTATCACTTCCAAGTTCAATCCTAGCTTGAAAACGGTAAAAGTTGATTTAATTTCTATCACCTACATACCCTATAATTTTGTAACATCCATTCCTTAACACTGCATATAGAGCAATTTATTAAAAAGGGGCAAAAAATGAAACAGTATAAATTCTGAATAAAAATCAATACAATTTTTTGATTATTTAGTTTTAAAATTGTAGCATCCCAAAGTTGAAATGATTTGTATTGTTATACAGTGTGGGAAAGAGTAAAGAGCGATTTTGAAAAGGCTGTAAAAAATGCCATTAATTTTTCAAATTGTATTTTGACCACCTTAAATTACATAAAATAGCATTTAAGAAAATTAAATAAATGTAACTAATTGTAAGTTTTAAAAATAACTCCAGTATCTTACTTCCGTTCAGGCATAGTTATTCTTGCAGACAAGGCATGAAGTTATTCATCACATGCCACAGCATTGCCAGTGGGGATTTGAACCACCTCCTGTCGAATCCGTTCTTTCAGTGCTTTAACTGTTTGTGGTGGATTATCCTGATATGCTTTGCTCTTTAGGTAACCCCACAAGAAAAAGTCGCACGTTGTTAGGTCCGGTGAACGGGGAGGCCATGCAATATCTCCATTTTGAAAGATTACGTGATTTGGCAATAAAGCATTAACAACATTCATGCTTACTCTTGCCATGTGGGAAGTTGATCCGTCTTGTTGAAAAAATATCTTCATTTACTTCGTACTGAGAAAGTTATGAAGTAAAAGAGTTTTCCTAGATGTCTGTGTATTATTTTTAAAACTTCGTTACATTTATTTAATTTTCTTGAATGCTTTTTATGTAATTTAAGGTGGTAAAAATACAATTTGGAAAAATTGATGGCATTTTTTTTACAGCCTTTTCAAAATCGCTCTTTACTCTGCCCCACCCTGTATTACTGTATAAAGGTTTTCAAATAACCTCTTGGTAAGAATTTTCACTAATCGTCCATTACACTCAATTATTACTTAATCTATATTAATTTGTTTACAAAAGTCTAGTCAAGGAAGAAAATTCCCTGAATAATAAATGAAAAAATTCCTTGGATCTTTTGAAAATAAAAAGTAGTTACAATGTAGGTAGGTAGGTAGGTTTCTGCGACATCGCCTCCTTCGAAGCTAGCAAGTACAGAAAACCGAGAAAAATTACACATTGTACAAATAATTCTGTAATTACTTCCCTCCTATGTACTTAACATACAACAATAGATGTTGAACATAAAGAAACATGTTCATTTGATTTAAATTTTCATAGTTTTATGGAATAAATTTACTTCCATAATCAACCAGCAATAGATAGTGTCACCAAATATATAAAATTAAAAGATCCAATTATCGTATCTGGCGAATTCGGAATAATACACTATACAACTGTTCAATAGAAATTTAATTGCATGCGCTAAAGTTTTCGTGTAGTTTTATTATTTTTAACATAAAAAAAGTAATCTGTCAAATTAATTAGAGAGTAAATTTACTTGACAGAAAAACAAAGAAATAATCTACTGTAAGAATATTAGCCAAATTTAATTTATTCTCTATGTAAATTTTAGTTATAAAAGTTTTATAATAACGGACATGAAGTTATGATCTAGTTAGATAGCTGCACTTGAACTTAATATTGGTATTTATTTTGTTTTTTTTAAGGGCGATTTAGGTGCAATTGATAAAAAATATGATGTTGCCGTTTCAACAGCTTGTGGACCTCTTGATAATATTGTAGTGGATACAGTAGAGACAGCTAAGTGGTGCATCAACTTTTTAAAACAACATGACATTGGTAGAGCTACATTTATTGCCCTTGATCAACAAGTACATCTTGAAGATTATGCAAATACTACAATTAATACGTATGTAATTCTTTTTTTTTAAATATTAACGTATCTTGATAAGTACATTTAGGGCCAGCAACTTGATTTTTGCTTCATATCATAGGTGTCCTAAAAAACATCAGCCAAATGTCAATATTATTTTGTTTATGACAAATATTATTTCACGAAAGTCACTGGATAAAGCCAGGTTTAATCTATGGAAAAATAAGGAAATTTGTGTCAGGTATCGTGCATATTTCGGTGGCCGTAAATGTACATACCAGGTGTATCACGACTAGCTTCCATGAGCACCTTTATAGGGAAAGAGTTTCCATAGAATTTTACAATTCTGGGATTTCATGTTATCGACTATGCCCATTCCAAATAAAATGAAATCACTATTGTAGTTCTTTGTGTTATCGCGGTAACCAATATTTTATTTTAAATGGAACACCCTATATATTTTTACATATTCTTTTAATTTTAAATCCGTTTTTAAATCGCCAACATCAGCATGCTATTGATTGTTTGATGTCTGCACTACAATTTTATAATGAATAATAAATTGAAAATATTTATTTACTAATTTTCCAGACCTGAAGCTGTTCCACGGTTATATGATTTAATACATATTCAAGATAATAGAGTAAGAACAGCATTTTACTATGCCTTAAGAGATACTCTGGTTGCAAATGAAATTGATCAAGCAACTCGTATAGCTTATGGTGCTAAACGATATCGTGTAGTTACAAGTGGAGGAGATTTAATTGAGATGACTGGTAAAGTATTGTATCAACAAACAAAATGTCAAATTTAGTAATTAATTACTTGTGCAGGTACAATGAGTGGAGGAGGAAAAACAGTTTCCAGAGGGCGCATGGGACAATCTGTTGCTGTATTAAATGTTAGTGTTACAGATTTACAAGTTATGGAAACAGACTTAAATGCATTAGAGCAAGAAAAATATGAATTGCATAAAAAACAAAATTATTTAGAAAACCAAATCAGTGTTTTTCAAACTGAATTGCAAGAAATGAAGATTGATCTAAACAAATTCACAACAGAACTTAAGGTTTGTTGGTAATTGCTTTTACAAAATTAATAGCTTAGAAGAAACAAATATCAAAATGATGAATGTATTCACATATTGTCCAAATTTGCTTTCAATACTTACAACGTAAATTAGCCAACAATTAAGAAATTGTTTTTTGCAGTATTTAGAACAACAAAAAGCACAGCTGCATCAACAATTAAAAGAACAAGAAACCGTATGTAAAAATACAATAGCCGATCCAACAGTTGTTAAAAAATTAACAGATACTATGACCAAAAAGAAACTAGTTTATGATAAAGCTATGGAAGCTGCTAATGAAGTTCAAGTTCAAGTTGATGAAATAACTAAAGAAATTAAAGAAAAAACCAGTGATAAAATGCAGACTATTGGTAAAAAAATTAGTGATGTTACAAAAATTATTGAAAAATGCAAAGCAGAAACTAGACGACTTAAAATTGCTATAAAAACTGCAGAAAGGTACGACATTTTTTTAGTATAACTATTCGCGATTCACACTAAAGGGTCGTTTACATCCAATTAACGTACGGAAATTAAGATTCTTGGCAAAAGTGATTGATTTAATTTTTCCAAACAAAAGTAATATGACCAATCACTTTTGTCAAACTTTTTAATTTCATTACGTTAATTTAATTTAATTGGATGTAAATGCCCCCTAAGAATGCCAACCTAGGGGAGAAACTCAGAATTACAATTTTGTGACGTCACATTAAGTACTGCTATCAAAAATGACATGTCAGAGATACCAAACAAATATTTACTTCCTCAAAAATCCATATGTAACACCAATTGCTCTGTTTGCGGATGTAAACCAGTAAAAAAAAAATCCTGACCTTATGTTTCATTTATTTAAAGGAGAAAAAATAGATGTTATAAATGAATTTGGCAAAATAAAATTACATTTATCAATATCTGAAATAAAACTTCAATACAAACTACTACAAAAAGCACAGAAAATATGCAAATAACACTGAAAACCTGAAAACTGACAGCGATTACTTAATGTTACGTCATAATCGAAGTTTCTGATACGGAATTATAACGTCAGACTAAAGGCCAGTTGCAGAAACGAAGTTAACAGTGGTGTTAGCTAACAGAGCGTTAACTAGATCTATGATCACCGCTGTTAACTTCATTTCTGCAACTGGCCCTAATACGATATTATTAACGTGAATCGCCAATGGTATTGTCCTCTAATGCAACTTTTAAATGTTTAAATATGTATTTTCTAGGAATTCTGAAAAATCGAGAGAAAAGATGACAGCAATGCAACAAGATATTACAGATGCAGAAAACAAGTTGAAAAATATGAAAGCTCAACGAGATGAAATAGATGCAGATGGACGAAAATTGCTTACTTGTATTGAAGAAGTTGATACTCAATTACTTCAAGAGGAAGATGGATATTCAGGTGTGCAAAAATTGAAAAAGTACTTTATTTTTATTTATATTTATTTTACAGAAATTAAGGAAGAAGTTGCTGCATTAACAAAAAAAGAAAATGATGTTAAAGCCGAAAAAATTGAAGTAGATGAAAGATTGAAACTAGTTGAGGCAACTATAAACAACAATAAGGCCCAAATTCATGAATGGAGAGCAAAGGTAGAAATTTAAAAATGACAGTATACACACAAGACTAACAATTTAAAAACAACATCAAGTTTGATAGTATCTTCTCTAGTATTAATGTTTTAGATTTAAATCATTTACAATAGACTCGCACTAGTGCAAACAAGAAAAATTTTAGCTTGCATGCATAAACGTGATATTCGCACTTATAGGGTGTACAAAATCTCAGTATTGTACATTTATTAGTGGTCGCGAGCTTTTTACCAAAAATGAGGTTATGCAATATTTAGCAACTTATGGTATAAATTGTTCTACCTGCGAAGATTCCCGTTGTTATTTTCAACTCTATAGTGGTAATTCTTACGCACGATAATGTTCTACCTACGTACTTTTTTACAGCAGTCCAATATTCAAACCTCCCTCCTGAACATGTACATAAGTTGTAGTTAGAACAATATAATTCTCACCTCGTGATTTATTTAAAATATATATACACTAGAACCCCTCTAATCCGTCACCTTTGGGACTGGGGGTATGGTCGGAACGCAAAAAAAGTCGGATTATCAGAAAAAAGTAAAAACATATACTGTAACGAATACAGAAAATCACTTTCGTAAAACCAACGAACAGTAAGCACTAAAAACTGCACAGTTGAGTACAAAAAACACGCTACGACAGAAACAATACAAGAGATGACGGAGTACTTTAAACAGTGGCGCGCGACTAGCGGTGAGTCACCGACGAGTCCGGACAAGTTTCGCGACTCCGACCACGGTCGGATTAACCGGAGCGACGGACTAGAGAGGTTCTACTGTACTGTGAAACTTCTCTTATTGGTATTTTATTTTATATAGTACATAAGCCTTTATTACATTGAAAGTATAAAAATGCATAATTGAACATAAAATAGGCAAATAGAAAAAATTATATTTTCAGCGAAAAGTAATGAGCAATCTTTTTTTTGCGTTTTGAAAGACCACTTCACATAAAATTTTCAAGTTCATTGAATGACATCAAAATATCGTCAGGAATGTTTTCTGGTAATCCAACAAATCCCTGCATTTTATAAAGAAAAGAAAAACTATTTCTTTTTTCATTAAATGAGATCTATAACTGAATGATGAAATGAAATGAAAACGCAGGACATCAGGGCCCTAAGAAGCTGCAGATAAACGCTCTCTCTTACATTCGTTCTTTCCCGTAGCCTTTCTCACTCTAGCTCATGGAATGTTTTTTATCGCGTCTGGCAGTTTTTTAACACCACCGATACGGTCTGGATTTTTGGCATTATTATTAAAAAAATGCAACACGCTATTAAAATTTCAGCTTGCATCGAAAATATTTTCTTTCATATTTTGAAAATACTCATTGGAGTAGTCTGGTTTCACGTTACACCACTCAAATAGTCTGTGGTGAATATATTATGTTTATAATTGATTATAAATTATAATTTTGGTAATTTTATTATGAATCAATAATATTTTTTACCTAACTCTCACCTTGTGCAGTACCTCCAGCATGACTATCCGACTGTTGTTTGCCGGCTAAACGACTGCGACATAGTGTTGGCCTAGTGTGGAAGATCTCATTGCTTTTTAATCTTTGTGTCGTGTACCCGGCGTCGTTTAACTGATTGTCGGGTTAATGTGAAACGAGTCTTAGGAAAGTTTCACTGTAATGTTAAAAAAGTATTATGCATTTTTGCATTCAAGTTTGGATGCAGAACGAAGGCCTTTTGTTTTAACATATCACCCATAACTGGAAAATTATGATGCTGAACGAAATATTTAATGTACTTCAGATTATTTAGCATTTCTTAAAGTGCTTTTTTTATTTTACCTGGAGTTAAAGTTTAGCTGTTGGCTGCTATTATTTCTTTTTTTTACTTTTGATGGTGCAGCTATAATTAGGAAACTCATATTTATTAGACAACACAGTGACACTCATGTCCTTACTATGGGACTTCTGTAATTCTAAATTTCTCATATAAAGTTAAACATTTTTCTTACTTTTAACCATTTTAAAGTATATAATTCACACAGAAAAAAAAATTTATACATAACTGGACCGAAACTGCAAATAAGAAGTAAATTAAATCGAACTGCCTTTATAAAAAAGCTCGTCCCCAATAAATGTTATTTCCAAGTCTAAACAAATTTCACGAATTAAATTTTGCATTGTAGAAGTGACTTGTTCACACTATAGAGTAATAATATAGGGTGTTGAATAGTTCACATAAGTGCATGTACATACTATTGTGAGTCTACTGTATTTAAAAGAAACCCAAAATAAAGTTACTACTATTTATATTATAGTTAGTACTTACTTTTAATCTGATAAAATAAGCATTTTTGTTAAAGCGAAGTTTAAATAATATCTTTAATATTAATATTTTACTTTTACTTATAGTTGCTAAAGTCAGAATTTATTTGCTGTTGCTTATTTAATTTATATGGCTGTAGCTTAAAATTTTAAATTAGCTTTATCTTAACTAGGTACTTAATTTAAAATTACAAGATGTGCCAAATCAAACGATGGAAACATTAAAAACTTATACACCAGAGGAACTAATGAGAAGAGATATTCAAAGTGTTCAGCGCGATATTCAGTTGCAAGAAGAAGAATTAAAAAGTATGACACCAAATCTTGCCGCAATACAGGTAATTAACTAGTAATTAATTGAAGAGACATCTAAATACCAAGAATTGCATTATTTTTGTATTGTCCATTCAAGTGAAAATGTTATCAAGATGGCTTTGAACCAAATTTTATTTGACCATAAATTTAAAACATATAAACCACGATTAAAATAAAACTTTTGATTCGCGAATTGGGCAGTAGCTAAAATAAAATTAAAGATACGACTCATAGTTTGGTGAACCAATTTTATCTTTTTGCTCAGGTTCTTCTGAACTTGAACTTGCAAGTTCACAAGAGCCACGAATTGCACAGAACAGAGGGTAGAATGCATAGTACACCAGCCTGTGAACTGATTTTCGTTTGTTCTGCACAAGTCCATCCAAATTTGAACTACCTCTACTGTTTGACACAAGGCTACTTCAAAATATTTTTTTTGAACAGACCCTTATCAACCCTCTTATTTTCAATTCTATGAAAGTATACACATTGAAATATGGCAGTTAATTTGCATACAAATTTACATTTTCAAAAAATTTATGGTTTTTATTTCTAAACATTTTGTATGAAAGTTTTATTTCAATTTGCCTTGTTTTGCATAAAATTGTTTGATCAAAATTTATAAATATACAGGTTGTATAATAAATAACGCATAATATGCACGTCGCGCGGATCCTTTTTGAAAACCAAGCAAAAAACTCTAGTATCAGTTTAGTATTAACCCTTTGATTATGGAGTTATTAATTGTCAAACTTTATAATTTATTTCTACTAGGGTTGTAAAATTCATCAAGATAGTAGTAATAACTGATAATTCAATATTAATAAGTAAAATAAATAATAAAATAAAAAGACTACATAACATTATAAGCAGAATTATTACAGTGTAATTAAGACTGCTTAGGTGCAAGTTGAACAGCATTATCAAATTTAGAAAGTTAATTTGATGGTCTAATTCTAATACCATTCTAATTCTAAACTTTGAAATGCAGAAAATGTAGCAATATTTTATATGTACATTATATATGGCAGAATACAACATAACAATGGCCTCATGCTGATACCCTGTATCTGAAATTTTTCAATTATTGTTCAGGAGATGGAAAAAACTAAATTGCGATGGTAATTTACCTATAATCAAACCTATTTTTGTATACTGTAACTTAAAGGACGTTTAAAACATGTTAGGGACCTCAATATTAAAATTTTCACATACATAGCAGTGTCCTCTCGTAATAATACCAGAAAAACCCGAAATTTGCCAATTTTGCAGGTATAAGGTATTACCATGAGGCCATTGATAAGCTTTTATTATATTGAGACTACAAAAGTAACTATATAGAACTGAAAGAGGTTAATTAATTGTCATAACTTGTATGCCAGGTACAAAATATTCATATTTACAAACATCATAAACAATTTTTTAATGTCGACTTATATGCTGAGATGTATGGCAGGTATTACTAAGTTGTAATTATTTTATTCTTAAATGATAATTTAAAATTAAAAATTGTAAAAATATTTAAACATTTTATTATGTTGCTACACAATATATTTGCAATACAGTAGAGCGTCGATTATCCGAACTAATTGGGACCGACTACCGTTCGTATAATCGAAAATTCGGATGACCGAACAGTCATAGTTTATGAGCACTAAAACGCTCAAAATGATAGAATATAAACATATTGAACAACAAATAATATTTCAATCACATTATAATGTAATGTAATGGCAAAGTTAACGACGATTCGGATGATTGAGGTTCGGATAAATCAAATCGTCATTCGGATGATTGACGTTTCGGATAATTGACGTTCGGATAATCGACGCTCTACTGTAATTGTATAATTAATGAATTATTTTTTCAGAATTATTGTAAACAGCAAACTGTTTATATAGCAAGGTCCAAAGAACTTACTAATATATCTACTCAAAAAGCAAAAGTTACTGAATCTTTCGAATCCTTACGAAATAGGCGAAAAGAAGAATTTCTTGTTGGATATAATATTATCAAATTGAAATTAAAAGAAATGTATCAAATGATTACCCTAGGTGGGGATGCTGACTTTGGGATAGTAGACAGTTTTGACCCATTTGCAGAAGGTATTCAGTTCAAGTAAGTGGAATTTCGTTAAAAAATTTGTAACTACGTTATTAATGAAATATCTTAATTAGTGTTCGACCACCAAAAAAATCTTGGAAAAACATATGTAATTTATCTGGTGGTGAGAAAACTCTATCATCACTAGCACTTGTATTTGCTTTGCATTACTACAAACCGTCCCCTTTATATGTTATGGATGAAATAGATGCTGCTTTGGATTTTAAAAATGTTTCTATAATTGGAAATTATATTAAGGTAACAATGGTATAATTTTGTAAAAATTTGCAATTACAAAATTTTTAGGAAAGAACAAAAAATGCGCAGTTTATAATCATTTCACTTCGTTCTAACATGTTTGAGATATGTGATTATACAGTTGGAATTTATAAAGTATTGGACTGTACAAAATCTGTTACAATTGACCCAAGGGTATATGATGACAAGAATGAACAAACATCTCGAGAAGTTTTACAACAAATTGACAATGTATTGAATGCAAATGAAGAAGTTATGCCTTGTATTAAACAAGGTGATAAAGAAAATCTTGTTAATGAACAAATAACAGAAGAAGACCCAATATCTCCAACTGTGGACAATGAAGTAATAAATATGGATGTTGATTAATTCACTCTCAAATATTACGAGTGTAATTTATCTTCCAAGAATGTAATTTTGTTTTTTATTTCTACTAAAATCATATTCACATTTTATATTATTAATTATCTAAAGCGATAGTATCTCCCAAGTGACTGGAAAAAAAATTGTTACTACTTTGCAATATTCTGTTCAATCACAATTTTTTATGTATTTTAAGAAAACATTTTAAACACTGCAAGTAATCTTTGTATATAATGGCAACTTGTGGTTACGTGGATAACTATGACTATAAAAATTATTTTCTTGCACTTGATATTTTAAAATTGAGGTTTTTCTCTGCTTGTTAAATCTCATGGAGAAAGAAAAAGTCACTTGGATTACTTCCCTTTTAATTAATAAGTTTTGTAATTCACTTTATTGATTTTAAATATACATTTTTCTAATAACCAATAACTTTCTATATGATCCAAAGGGTACCTTTATTATTGCTGTAAATAGAAAAAACTGAATGCACTCATACCCTAAAGTTACACTATAGGTGAGACCGGCAAGAATGGCATAGTTGAAAAAGTGTAAATTTGGGTACAAATTTTCAAATTAATTTCCTGGCAAGACTGATAACTTGATCAAGTTCTGAAATCATCGGCAGTCATATATTTTGTCTTATCGGCTGATACCATAGCCGACGCATCAAATATTGCCATAAGGATCAGTGCCATGTTGTGTGCGTTTCAATTAACGTTCTTCGCTCTTGTTTGATATTTTCACTTGATTTTTTGCTTTTTCGTTAGGTATTTAGTTGGCAGCTTTTGTTTAATGGTTCATTTAGAGGTTGGCATTAAAAATAAATTTTTACTTTTGCGCTTTTATAATGAATTTCCAACTATGACATACAGATTCCCAAGACAGTCCTTGAAAAGGTTAAAAATTATTTAAATCATCCATCCACAGCACCAGAAGTAAAGAATGAATTACTCATAGCTTCTCTGTTGCAGAGCTAATTTCTATTTTGGTAAAGAGGCGGTTTGTTCAGTGCACCTACAGGAGCCTATGATAGGTTTTTCCGCCTTCAAAAACGACAAAAAAAAAATTATTTAAATGTGAAAACGTTTCACTTAAAATTGCCTAAATGAAATTTTTGTTTACAACTTTTCAACTTAAAAACTGTTAAAATGACATTTTTAATATACAGTGGAGTCCGGATATAGTGAACTTGGAAAATGCCTAAAAACTGGTTCACTATATCCAAGGTTCACTATAAAAGGAAAAATAAAATCTCCCATGTTTATTATACATGTAACATATATATTTATTTTATGTGGTTACATTTAGATGAAATACGTTCAAAAAAACATATTTATGTAATACATGCACATAAACTACTTAAGACAGTCGGAAATTTTAGTCTGTACATGAATGCTAGAAAAACTAATGTTGTTTATATAGCTTTCTAGCTCACAAAAACCATTCCAAACTTTTTCTGGAACTTCGCGTGATTGCAAAAAAATGCAAGTATCAGTCATTTTCTGTGTCATTTCTTTGATTGAAGGAACACTAACCATAACATGTTCGTCAAACTCATGCTCGATATCTTCGTCACCACTTACTACCACATTTGTCACTAAAAACAAGAAAAAATAAAAATGCGTTTAATTTTATTCCAAAATTGTATTAAAAATGCAAAAAATAAGATTGACATTTTTGAAGAGATGCCTACCTGCTGTGACTGACTGAATAATTTGTTCGTCTGTTAGTGATTCCGTTGATACAATTTCATCATCGATCGTAACGTATTTTTCAAAGTCAAAATCTTCCCATTTTTTTCTCATTTCCACTTCAATGGTGGTTTGAATGTCCGTAGCATCAAGGTCTTCTCTATGCTTTTTGAGCCACTCACTTACTGGTAATTCGTCATCTGAATCAAATTCACCTTCTTTTTCAAAAAATCCTGCACATTTAAAACAGTTTGCAATGGTTTTACCAGTGACCTTCTGCCAAGCCAGATGAATAAAGTTTACGGCATCTAAAATACTTACTGAAAATTCTTTTTCACTGTCAATTGCTTCCACCATCTTCATTAGCATAATTTTTCTGTAATGGCTTTTTAAAGAATGAATGACCCCTTGATCCATAGGTTGCAGCTTTGAGCTGGTATTAGGCGGCATAAAAACCAAATTAATTTGATTAAGGGGAACTTCAGGATGCGCTGGGCAATTATCAACTAAAAGTAAAATTTTTCTGTTTTTCTTTTGTAACTCTGCATCCCATTCAAGTAGCTCCTCTGTAAACAACTTAGATGTCATCGACGATTTACTATTTGATCTGTATTTCACTGGTAACGTCTTGTTTTTAAAACATCTAGGATTGGTGGATTTTCCTATAATAAGCAGTTTTCTCTTTTCCGTTCCAGTCATGTTTGCAGCGACCAAAACAATAATTCTCACTTTAGACATCTTCCCACCAGCACAGCGTTCACCTTTGAATTTCAAAGTTTTATCCGGTGTCAGTTTGTAAAAAAGCTCAGTCTCATCGGCGTTGAAAATGTCTTTACTGTCATAGTTCTTGCGAAGATCGGGCCAAATACTACTAAACCAGTCACCAACAACATTCATATCAACTGATGCAGACTCCCCAACAATTTTTCCTCCGGTGATGCAATGTCTCTGCTTAAATCGTTCAATCCAACTCGTAGAACATGTAAAGTCTTTTTTAGCAATTATACCACCCATTTCAGAAGCTTTTGCTCGAAGAATGGGGCCACTCAAGGGAACATTATCTTTCC
This sequence comes from Dascillus cervinus, assembly GCA_949768715.1. Taxonomy (NCBI): domain Eukaryota; kingdom Metazoa; phylum Arthropoda; class Insecta; order Coleoptera; family Dascillidae; genus Dascillus; species Dascillus cervinus. Next base: position 21,894,041 of record OX458317.1, read on the forward strand.
TTTTTTGAGTGAACCACTGTAAAAGTCCCTTATCCAGCTCTTCATGAGCTGATTTTTTCATTCTTTTACGATTAATATTAACATTACCATATAATGATAAAATTTCTTTTCTTTTCTTCCAAGTTACGGACACGGTAGCTTTAGGCAAATTCTTTTCACGACAAATGTCACCATTTTGTATTCTTTGAATAATATCATACTTGTCTTTTAATGTTAACGCTTTACGTTTTTGTTTTTCCATTGTGAACAACCAACACGAGACTATAAATTGAACTCATAATATTCACTCTATTCACAGTAGCATCTGCAACGCTACTGAAAATAATATGAATGTACTCCACATTCGAAGTTAAAATCGGTGAACCACCAAGGAACCAACGAAAAGTTTACTATAAACACGTACGTTAAAGTCGGGGAATTACCCAGGGAATCCTCGGAGTTTACTATAACCGGAAATTTTATACCTTACGTGAATAAAATTTGGTTCACTTTATCCGGAAGTTTACTATAAACGGGTTCATTATATCCGGACTCTACTGTACTTCACTCTATTTTTACCTTTATATTATTGCAACAGAAGAGAAAGGAACTGCTTGAATTTAATTTAAAAAATCATTTATTGAAATTTATAAAAAAATAGTATTCAATACAACTTACTTTTAAACATTTAATGTGATTCAAAACTCAAGTTTGAACTGCCATAATGACACGTGTAGCTATAATTTATTAACCATAAGAAAAGACAAATTTTATCAGTCAATTTTCTTAATAATTCAATTTGATTCTTTCGATGGCCATAAGGGCATAATATAGTATTTTATGTCTATTAATCTTGCAACATGTTCTTAGATGTTCAATAAAAAACAATACATGGACAATGTAATGAAAATGAAGAAAATCAAATTAATAATATGCAAGAAAACATTAATATTATTAAATTATAGAAATAGAAGTCAACAAGTGTATTCCTAATGGAAAAGTTACTGTTTATGATACTAATTTTAATATGTTCTTTGTTTACTTTTATTGTTATTTCAATTCTAATCCATGAATCAAGTCAATTAATCAGACTGAAAACCCCACACTTTCAAACTGCCAGCATCCCGTTTTCTATCGTAAGTATCTTTATCATCACATGCATATGCTAGAAGATATAATGATGGATGCCAAGCAACTGTAAAAGTTGCAGCATCAACAGATATATCAGCTACTTTGTCTCCACTTTCTACAAATCCAATATCAATTATTAAATCTTCTGATGCTGAAGCCAACAGTTGCCCATCGTAACTGAATGATATTGTTCTCACTGGCCAATCCATTCTAAAAAGAAGCAGTAAAATTAATGTAATTAATGATAACAAACTGACATTTAATACCTTGTAAAAACCCTTTGACATGCTAGCTCTTCTATATCCCAAAGTGATACTAAGGCATCAGCACTACCTGTAGCAAAATATTTGCCTGTTGGGTCAAATTCAATACAAATGCATGTTCCTGGATGAGCCTTCAAAATATGTTGAAGTTCAAGATCAGGATAACTGTAAGTAAAATTTTAAATAATCTTAAATTATTTTAAATCTGCATATTGTTGGCTAAGAATTTGAAATACTATAACAGGGGTGGCCAACCTGCGGCTCGCGAGCCACATGCGGCTTTTTGAAGGATTATTTGTGGCTCTCGATAAATGTACCCGAGTTCCCTTTTCATTTTTGTGCTATTATATTTTAAAAAATTATTATGTGTATATGTATATTTAATTGCGGCTCGCGAAAAATTTCAAATTTTGAAAAATGGCTCGGACTATCAAGGAGCTTGGCCACCCCTGTACTATAAAATAAAATATCTACAATTTATTTTTTATTTTTTCAGATTGAAAATAAAAAATTCTTTTACATAATCCAGCTAATTTACAGCATAAGAATAGCTAATAGAGAAACTTCAAAATACAGAAACTAAAGCAAAACGTTATTACAACAATAACTGATTAATAACATTATCCGTAATTATACCAACCGAATTCCACCGTATTAAGAGTCTTCTCTTCGCATGTTAAATTTATATACCACAGGCGCCTTAGTAGGGCAGCCAAAAACGAAAATTTTGATTTGATCTTTACGTGTTTAGAAACTATCAACCTTTATCTAGAAAACCCCGGTGCTATTTTTTTAAATTTTTCTTCTAAAATGATGTAATGAGGTTTTTAAAGTTATGATGTTTTGCAGAATAGCGGTGCAAAGTTGTCACTCACTTTGCAAAGTTGTCATTCGGAAAAAGCGAAAAAAGGGTCCGGCATTATGTTAACAATCCTTTCAGTGATACATTCAGCAAAAATTTAAGTATGTTTTTGTTATAATAAGCCTGCAATTGTGGCGCCAAGAAAATATGTAATTGTTATCCGTACGATAGCGAAACTAGCGGCATGATGTTGAAACTCGACAGCTGAAGTGCCCAAGTAAATATTGCAATCTTTGTTTATAGTTGTGACATACGATATGTTTTGCTTCAACAGAACGTAGTGGAATACACTACAAAAATTGCAAAGTAGAGAATTAGTCATTTATTTTACATAAGTTTTGAGGAACTTTTGAAGTAACGCACATTTTCAAACGCTTAATACTCAACTTCACGAGAACGTACAAAAATATTAATCAATTCAAATTGTTGTGTAAGTCTTCAACAAAATGTTTGCCAAAGTACATCATTGTAAGACAATAGATGTACACCTGCTACAATTAACCCCGTAATAGGCTGCAAACACATTTTCAATCTTGCAAAGAGAAATCCGTATCCCCACTTTTCCTACGCTCGTAACTCATCAAACTTCTTCATAAATATTATTTATATTATGGTCTTTGACGATAACGGCGGCGGTGAGCTCAGTCAATGGTTATTTTACCTACGATATTTTTTATAATTGTTTGTGAACAGACGCTTCGAACAATTTTACCGACTGTCCTAATATTATTGTGTACTTCGAAGGAATATTACGGCTACATGATCTTTTTTGAATTGAGATACATTTTTATAAAAAACAAATAAGAGCAATATTGGAATGTTTTGGACCTGGCTGGGGTTACATTTTTTTTTAAAGAAGTTAGTTATGATTCTTGATTGTGATCAGACGTTGGTGTATTATTCCTCATTATACTATTACATTTTGATATGAAAATAGAATATATCCTGAAGAGAAGCGACTTTTGGATTTCAAAAATGAAAAACTATGCAGTTTCTATTTGGAATGTATTTTGCTAGAGTTAGTCCATCCAAGGCATACGCGCAATTTAGCGATGAGCGAACCAACTGGTATAGTAGCGGCGCAGAAGAACTAGAAGCGCAAAAGGTAAGAAGATAAATCTTTGCAGAAAACAATTGCAAGAAGGAAATCATTTGAAAATGAAATGTTATGAATGTTAGCTTCAGTAAGTTTTTGAAGTGAAGCACATCTGAATGATGTACAGTAATGTTCACCTATAACGAACCCGCTTATTACGAACTTTCGTTTATAACGAGCCAATTTATAAGATACAAAAGTTATAACGAATTATAACGGGATTTTACCGCCACTGTTTTTGTTGTGGCAAATTTATTAGGAACAATAAAAAGAAAGTTTTTGGTAATTGGAAAAATTAAAAATCCTAGATATTTTAAAAATATTGTACAATTGCCACTAAATTACAAATCCAATAGAAAAACATGAATGACCTCTGACATTTTTGCGAGTGAATTGCGGGAATGGGATGTTGAGTTACGTCGTGAAAAACAAAGAATCATATTATTAGTTGACAACTGCGCAGCTCATTCAGATGTTAAAAATTTGGATTGCATCAAATTAATCTTTATGCCAACAAATACCAGTTCTACATTACTGTATTATTTTATTGGTTTGTGTTCACAACTTATTTGAAAGTGTTATATAGATATTTGTTTAAATTTTTCTTACTCGTTTGCGTTGCACGCGTCGTTTCTCAAAATTCACTCCTCGGACGATGTCATTTTCGGAACTTGGTAACAAATATAATTATTTCACAATTTTTAAAGATTTTATAGATACAATGTCATGGAGAGTTAATCCGATATTTTCGAGATATCTACCGATGAATTTTAATTACTTTGTTTAATCTTTTTATTGTAAATAATGTGTAAACGGGAAATAAGTTCATAATTTACGGAAACTACTCAAAACGAATTAATTTTCATGCTGTCATCTTATATTATGTGGTATTGCCTCATTAGAATACAGGTAGCCCTCGGTTTACGTCGCAGTTCCGTTCTTACAAAAGCCGGCGCAAATCGAATCGGCGTAAATTAAACCCATATTTACAGTGATGTATAGGGTTAACTACATAACTATATAAATCTTAATATAATAGAGCATGTGTGACATGCTTCAAAGAAGAATCACTCCACACATGGGCAACATTCACAATGAATTTAGATCCAGAAAGCGTCTGACGGCAGAACGGGCACGTTTACCCTAAGAAGATATTAACAAGGTTATTTTGTCTATAAACAGTAGGTGTACAGCTGTGATTAACCGACGTGCTGTACTAAAATTTGCTTTTTTAAATTTCTCGCGAATTGTTGTTTACCTTATTTAATTACATATTAAAAAATTGGTAATACCTAAGAATGTTTTTGGAAAACTAGGTTGTTAAATTGAAATACCTACTTTAAACTTTTGTGAGGTGTGTAGTTCTTGTTCGACTTGTACACATAATTCATTACCTAAATTGAATCGGTTATTGTTGAAAGAGGATAAGTCACTTTTGGCCATTTTCGAATATTATGGAATTTCTAATATTTCAAGGTAAACGCGTACAGCTTGACAGAAATAGCTTGGCGGATGACCCGACGCAGAAAAGGAAGCGAGAGAGTGTCTTAAGAGAAGGATATAGCTAGTATCGGCGAGCGACCACCAATAAAGAACTGAGCTCCGCTAAGGGGTGGTCTTTCGGTCTACGGCGCATCCATGACTCATCCGCCAAGCTAAGTTTGCCAAGCTGTAGCTTGGTATTGAAAGGGATCTTTTCGACTTAGTCCATTATGATTTTTACTGAACTGTTTAGTGTTGAAAGGGGATAAGTCACTGACATGATCCATTTAAAAAATGAGATTTTAATTGTATTACTGGCTCTTAGGGCTCACCTTTTCACATTGATATTAATAAATTTTTCAAACATAATGATTTATTTACCTTAAACACACACAAAACACTAACTTAATTACAAGAAAAATTGTGTTCATGGAACTGTGAGCTCCAAAATTAAATGGATAAACGGCTGCCCGAAAATTTTCATAAGTAATATCACAAGAGAGTGAGAATAAATTGAAAATAATTCGACAGATTTTCGAAAACTTGTTCCCAAATGGCAAAAAGTTTGAAAAAATAACTGGAGAATTATGTTCTAATTAATTCGCACTCTCGAGTGGTATTCGGAAGATTATTTTTTAATGTTTGAATCAAAAATGCAGCATAAAAAATACAGTTTAACAGTTTAAAATAAAACTGGTGACAGATGTCAGATAATTTTCGCGGGAATTTTCTACAGTAGAAAATTCTCACTATAATAATGTTGTGATTGGACAGAATTAAACACGTGTGCCCAAATACTGCTAAACGATTGGTGAATGAAATCACTAAAAAATAATCGAATTTATATCACACATACTTGAAGGCTTTATAGAATGTTACCACCGTTACCAAAAAAATCATAACATTTTAACCTTTTTATTGATTATCTCAAAACATTAAAACGTGACTTATCTTCTTTCAACAATAACCGATTCAATCAGACTCGGTCAGTAGTACCTACTGCTAATTCTGTTAGGTGCGTGCGCACGGAATTTGGTGTAACTTAGCCGTTCTCGAGAACAGCGTCGGTTCCAAGAAAATTGATAGCATATCGGTTTCCGCGTTATTAAAACACTGAAATTTCTATTCCAAATGAAATTTTTACACGCCTTTTTTCTAAACGTCAGATCAACAAATGTGAATGTATTCAGATGAGTCTCGCTTGCGATTGAGATGCAGCCACCCCGAAGAAGGCTCTTAATAAGAAGTAGTAATGTTGATCAATAAATAATTATGAAAAAAATATACCTTAAGATGTGTATACAACCTTGACCATTTGTTAGAAAAAAAAGATCACTGGTATTATTCCACGAAATTTCATTAACTTCAAAATTATATTGTTCTTCAGCTTTAATCTTATGAGTCCTAGCATCAATAAATGTTACTAAATCTTCTTTATTGCCTACTGCAATAGTTTCACCATTGGGTGCCCAGGTGATATTTATATTTTCACCTTTGGTATTTATAGTGGCAACACATTTTTGTATTCGTGTATCCCACAGTCTAACAGATTTATCACCACTAGCTGTACTCAATAAATCAGGATGTGACTGGTGCCAACATAACTGATCTACTGAACCGCCATGTCCTTTAAATGTAATTTCTTTATTCTGAAATGTTAACAATTTATTATTAATTAGACGATAACAATATTCTATAATAAAAATACCAATCTATCTCGATCTAAGGTATAAATGCAAACAGATTTATCGAATGATCCTGAAGCCAATCTTTTACCATCACAACTCCATCCTACTGAGTGTACCTTTGATGAATGTCCCAAATATTCTTTAAATTTGTTATGACTTTTAAAATAATTCTGCAACTCTTCTATTTTTTCGGCATACATCATTTTTATAAAATTTGTGCAACACTCGCTAGCAAACTATACAAGCACAACTTCTATACCGGCTTTCTAACCGCCTCCGATCACTCACAGATAATAATCACTCAAAAACATAACCTCCAACGTGACCAACACCAAATACATTAGAGTAGATTTACCAATACCACAGATATACCAAATACATTAGAGTTACCAATACGCGAAACTCCACAAGTTTATCACGTATTTGTAAGGATGCGAATTCATCTGCGCCATCTACCGCCTTGGGGTTTAATAATGACGTTCTCATATAATAGGGGTGGCCAAGCTCCTTGAAAGTCCCAGCCATTTTTCAAAATTTGAAATTTTTCGCGAGTCGCAATTAAATACATGCACATACGGAACGATAATAATTTTTTAAAATATAATAGCACAAACATGAAAAGGGAACTCGGGTACATTTATCGAGAGCCACAAATAATCTTTCAAAGAGCCGCATGTGGCTCGCGAGCCGCAGGTTGGCCACCCCTGTCATATAAGATGCTATCAAAGAATAGATACATAAATGAACAAGAAGCGAAACGGGACGTTTTAAAGGTGCTATTATTTGAATGCGCAGGTCTGGCGAACCTTTCAAAGGCACATGGAAGTTTAAATACCGAACTTGTCAGCGGGACTTTAAAATTTGAAAAATTTCAGAGAAATTTAAATAAAATCAGAGAAATTTATTGAAAATTATGGAATTTTGGATTTTACAGTTTGTTTTGTATTGTTTTTAAATGGCTGTTAGAAGTTTGTTGGGAGTGTTTATAAATTATTACTCGTCCTGTGTAGGTGGTTAATTACGTAAATAACAGATAAGTACACATTTCAGAAAACCAAAGGACCAAAAATAAATAAATTAGGAAACAAATTTATGCATGCATTACAAAGACGTGATTGATAATTTTTTTTTTGTAGCAGTGTTAATATTTTTCGCGATCTACGTGGTGCGTTAAATTTAATTAGTTCGCGCTTTTTTACACATTTGGTTCTTCGAGAACAAAAAAATTAAGTGAAACTGTGCAGTGTTTTAACATGAAAAAAATGCAAAAACTAATTTCGTATTGTGCAGTTGCAAACTGTGGCACGAGAGACGATGGCAGACTAAGTTTTTATAAATTTCCTCGAGCGGATTTAAGGTAAATAAAATAAATAAATAAAGTTTACTAACAAAAACTTTTTCTAATTTTTAAATTTGCTATTATTACAGATGCATTGAATGGTTAAGTCAGTGTTGACGATTAGAGCTCCTTAATAAAAACTGTGATTATTTTCAAAAATTAAAAGTATGTGCCAAACACTTTGAAGCAACAATGTTTTTAAATATTCACAGGCGTAAATTACTTCCCCATGCTAAACCGACACTTTATCTCCCCGAAATGTAAGTTAAAAATTAATTGTGATTTTATAATGTTGAAATGTCCTTCATGTTACTTTTTTTTAATATTAGTACTTATTCCTCAACAACAAATTGGTACTGTCCAAGAACCAGTCTCAGTGCCGGCTATTCTTCAATCGTCTCCGAAGTCGTCTTCTTCCGCAACTCAAACACCCCAGGTTTGCACCGCCAATACGCCGCGAAAGAACAAACTGCGGCGAAATGTATTAAAATTACAACGAAAGAAGAATATTCTAGAATCCAAAACTTTGACAGTGAAAGAGAATGTAATATCAGTAGAAGAATTCAAAAGGCTATGTGAATTTTTTTTTTATTTGTAAATAAATATTCGCGGCGTTGTTTGAAAATAACCTGTATCTTACATTCCTGTTATTGGTCGTGAACAGATTTTGACAGGTTGTCCAGACCTGCGCATTCAAAATCCATGACACCAAATAACAAAGGATTTCTATCTCGTTTCGCTTCTTGTTCATTTATGTATATATTCTTTGATGCTATGGAAAAGAACGTTTAAGAAATTTTCCGGTGATCGTTAATTTACGGATCAATTTAATGAATAGGAAATCATTCATTTATGACCCATTTTAATGAATGATTTCTTATAAATGCATGATTTCGGTATCTAGGTAACAAAATATACGATTAATGGCACTTTATTTAAATGTAAGATGACAAAATGAATGCAAAATATACCAATGAGAAATGCAAATTTAATTAATTACTTACGCTATGTTTATAGTAATACTATTTAAATAGAAGTTAGCAACCGTACAGCCAGTAAAATTGATAAAAAGTGCAGATGGATTGTCAAACTTTTGACACTTTTTGTAAGTCATGGCACCGTTGGTTTGAATATATATTGATTTAAAATATTTGACATGCTTGATTCGAATATCTATTGGAATATTTGTCACGGAAAGAAATTACATTTTCTTCAATTTCGTAAAAATCAATCAACGGAAAAATATTGTAACCAACTTTTGCGTTAATCGGCGATTAATAATCTCAACAATATTAACGTGCTCGCTCCGCTCACACGTTAAACTGTCTCGATTATTAATCGCTCTCATTAACGCACTTGTTGGTTAAATAACTATTAAAAATGCCGCATTAATTGCGAGAAAAGTCTTTAAATTTTATTTTTTTGCCTTTTAGCATTCACGTTTCATTACATTCATTGACTTTTTGTACATAGTCTCTTATAAAAACACTACAAAAATTAAAAGTACAAAACATGAATGAAAGCAGTGAAAACTTAATGTTAAAAAGCAAAAACAAAAAAATTTAAAAAATTTCTCACAATTAAAACGGCATTTTGAATTTTCCCAAGAAAAAAAAATATATAATTATTTTATTAATTTTCCTAAATATTCCTTTCCATAGCATTAAAATTTTTTGTTTTCTATCTTTTCCCAAATAAAAATGCCCCTTCCACGTAATTTTGTACCCTTAAGGACTTCGATGAACCTAATTAATTTAATTTAAAACATGCAATTCGCTAATGGCAAACTAAATTTATTTTTATTTTTTTAAGTGTTTTTATAAGAGCCTATGTACAAAAAGTGAATGAATGTAATGAAAAATTAATGCTAAAAGGCAAAAATTAAAAAAATTAATGCGGCATTTTTAAATTGCTTAAACGTTCTTTTCCATAGCATCTTATACAGGGTGTTCACGAAAAAACGCCCCAGCTCCTAGCGCTATTATTAGGAGTCCAATTGTAACAAACGATACGTCAAATTAAATGGTTCAAAAAGTACTACAATGTGTAGCTCAAACATAATTTTTACCTGTTTCTCCATTCAAAGGTCAAAGGTCAACTTCATTTTTTCAAATTACAACCTTATATTTTTCTTTGACAATTTGATAGAGATTTTTTTTCTGAATTCAACGATGTATCACAATCAATATTTCTGATTTATTTTAGGGTAATAAAGAAATTAAAATAATAATTAATATTATTAGCAGTAGGCTTTGAAAAATAACTGAGACGTAGCGGTGGCTATGGAAACGATGTGTCAGTACGGAAACAACGTATTTTAAAGAATTAATTTATGAACAACAACAGATAACATTTAATAACTAAACAATTAAATAAAGAAATGGCAAATTAACAAAAATGTTCAAATTGGGCATCGTTTCTTTCCAGACATTTTCGTCGACATCTAGATCCTACACTTTGTGTAGCATTAATTAAAATTTCTGTTGGTGTTTCCCGACAAGCGTTGACTATTCTCTCTCTCAAAATTTCCTCCGTTTCCGGGCGCGTAGCATAAACAATATCTTGGATGTATCCCCAAAAGAAAAACTCTAGAGGTCACAAGACCGGGCGGGCCATGGTATAGGTACATATGCTCCAATCCATTTGTCTTCATTATTCTATATTTAAATAGTCCCTAATCATAAGAGCGTTTTGTGTGGTGCAGCGCCATCTTGTTGAAATACTAGTTCATTCCATTCAATGGCAACGGCAAGTCATCTAAAATTTCTTCTAAGTCTTCAGGCAAAATTTGAAGATATTTTTCTTGGTTGAGATTTCCATCAATGAAAATTGGTCCTATTAGGTATCCTGGCGCCTAATATTCCGCACCAAACGTTCACCGAAAATTTTATCTGAGGATTTTGTTCGATGGTAATATGTGGGTTTTCTACACTCCAATAGCGGTGATTGAAACGATTAAAATGTCTGTTGTTTGTAAATTGACACTCATCAGACCACAAATTTTTTGTATAAAATGATTGATCTCGCCTTAACTCGCTTAAAAAGAAATTACACAAATTTATTCTACGCCAGTGGATCGTTTAGTTCACTATTTCACTAGTTCACTATTATTCATTTTTATTACAAAAAATAGGTAAACAAACTAATAGCCAGTTTCTGACGGCGATGTTAACGTATTTCTCCAGTTAAATGTCCCGGTTACCATGGTTATTACCATTGCTGCAACAATAGTAATAGTAATTTTTATTTGTGAGACGTCGTTTCCATAGCCACCGCTACGTCTCAGTTATTTTTCAAAGCCTACTGCTAATAATATTAGTTATTATTCTAATTTCTTTATTACCCTAAAATAAATCAGAAATATTGATTGTGATACATCGTTGAATTCAGAAAAAAAATCTCTATCAAATTGTCAAAGAAAAATATAAGGTTGTAATTTGAAAAAATGAAGTTGACCTTTGACCTTTGAATGGAGAAACAGGTAAAAATTATGTTTGAGCTACACATTGTAGTACTTTTTGAACCATTTAATTTGACGTATCGTTTGTTACAATTGGACTCCTAATAATAGCGCTAGGAGCTGGGGTGTTTTTTCGTGAACACCCTGTATGAGAACGCCATTATTAAACCCCAAGGCGGTAGAGGCGCTGCTTACACGGGATCCCGTCGAGAGTGGAAGTTGTACGTATTATTAATATAATGTATTTGGATATACCAATACGCTCAATTTCACACAGGGATTCCACAAGTTTATCACGTATTTGTAAGGATGCGAGGTCATCTACGCCATCTACCGCACTGCGATATAATAGCGGTTCTCTCATATGAGATGCTATGGAAAAGAACGTTTAAGGCTGCGCCATCCAAAAAATTGTTCCCAAATGCAATTTTCTTTAATTGCTTTACCGTACGCCTAAATATAGGCAAGATCCAGACTTTTTTATAACCCAGACATCACCTCAAGTTCAGTGGATAATGGGTCTATGTATAACAATAGAAACGACTTCCGACCGGCTGCATTCTAATATAGGTATGTACCTGTTCAACAGATGCGAAATTTTTCTTTCTTCAATAAATTTAGAGCGATATTTTGTAATCGTGGAGTGCTATATCGTATTAAAGGTAACTTCTGTGGAGGAATTAGTCACAAACTGAAACTTTCACTGATTGAAGCTCATATCATAATAAATGATTAAAAATTGAGATAACCACACCATCGTGTAGAAGAGAACACGACGGTGATCATTTTGTGTTAAGGACATTGAAAGTTTTGTACGAATTATATTTTATTTCATTTTTCAAAGTTTCAAAAATGTATGGAGTCTTACGGGAGAAAAAAACTAAATAATTCAATATCTCGGTTAGGGTCTAACAAAAATCTTGAGCAAATTTGAAAGTTTTCACCTTTACACCGATTTTTTTTCCAAACAGTAGCGTAAATCGAAAAATTTTGTTCTTTAAAAAATGTTTGTACGTGTTTTTAAAAGGTGTTCATGTGTTATCTATATTTTTTACATAAATATTAAACAAGATATGAGTTTAAATGTAAGACAAATGCATTTTCGACAATAATCGAATTACTGCTGGCCACAAATAAGATCCATGCTCGTGGAGTTTTTGCTTCAATTCGGATCCTGGACCATGGCTATACTCTTACTATAAGGGATACCCTAACTTGCATCTTACACTCCCTACTCCCAGATGACATTCCTGAGATTAACACTGCTTACCAGAGAATGCTCCATGGCAACCTGAGAGCTATTGTTGCTATCCCTGACTACTCTGAAGATGATGTCCGTGAGGAGGAACTTGAGGCTATTATCTCCTGCCTCCAAAGCAAAAAGGCGCCTGGCCCTCTCCTAACCCGCCTAATGTCTTCTTGTCTGCGAATCCGCTATTTTCCAACTATCTGGAAGCATGGTAATCTAAAAGTGTTGCTGAAAGATCCAAGTGCTGACCCGGCACTAACAAAAAGCTATAGGCCATTCACACTTCTTCCGGAATATGGCAAGATTTTAGAGAAGATTATTCGCTGTCGCCTGCTGGATGCTGTCACCACCTTCCATGCACTGAATCAGTATGGCTTTATTGCGGGGAAATCAACCACTGATGCCCTGCTTGCTTACCAGCGTCTGATCTCTGTTGTTGGTCCCAAGTACATTTTGTCTATCTTCATTGATATTTCTGGAGCCTTCAATGACCTTTGGTGGCCTGGGCTTATCCAAGCCCTGAGGAACAAGGGAGTAACGGGAGCCCTCATTGCTACCATCGTCAGCTACCTGGATGGGCGGAGGGTGGAACTCTCTGCGAACAACATCACCGTTGGAAAGGTTTGTACGAAAGGTTGCCCCCAAGGTTCGGTGCTTGGTCCAACCCTTTGGAACTGCATTGTAGATGTCCTGTTGGAGGAACAGCTTCCTGAGGGCTGTGATGTCATTGCGTATGCGGACGACCTTACCTTTGTGGTGACGTCCACCACCAGGGCTGACTTACGCCTGCGCTCCCAGCAGTGCCTTGATATCCTACAGCAATGGGCCACTTCACAGAAGCTTGTGATATCGTCCACTAAGTCCACCTTCATGGTAAACCGTTCTATATAGGCAATATAAGATTGAGCCAGTCCACAAGCGTAAGGTACTTAGGTGTTGTACTAGACCGGCGACTTACATTTGAAAAGCATGCAGACCATGTGCAGAAGAAGGTGCGTGCTCTGATAAATGCTCTCCGATGTAAATGTAGGGCGTCCTGGGATATGGACGTTACTGCCTCCCTCCATAGTATCTATAAGTCTGTTATTGTCCCTATTGTGTCCCACGGTGCAGAATTGTGGCAGCACAGGCTCTGCATGGTTAATATGAAAAGGAAATTTGATTCCATTTATCGAATGTGTTGCCGTGCTGTTTGCAAAGGGTACAGCTCCCTCTCTAATGACGCTGCGGGCATCCTGGCTGGCATCCCTCCCCTGGACCTTGAGATACAGAAGAGGACTTGCCTCAAGGGATTACGCAAATTTGGCTCCGCCCCATTTGAGGCTGATATCCTCCTTTTGGCTGATTTCCCCAGTCTCACCCATGCCAAGGAGTACCTGGCACTCCGCATCTTTAACCGCTGGCAGGATCGATGGGATTACTCCATTAAAGGTCGGATTACCTACTGCTTCTCGCCCCGGATTCCGGAGATGCCTCGCTTTCTCTCTTTCTATGCTACCCAGTTTTTGTCAGGCCATGGTAACTTTGCCGTTCATCTCCATCGGATTGGAAAACGTGACCACCCGAACTGCTCGGTGTGCCCTGATGATGTTGACGACCCTGTTCTCCGCCTTCTTGCCTGTCCACTTTTTAATGAAGCCCGGACTGCCTTGCAGGCCCAGTTGCTAGTCTGGCCCCCGCCTCTAGAGTCTGCGCTTTTTTGGGATCCTGCGTGGATCATTCCTTTTACGGTGGCAATAGAATGACTCACATGCCACCTGCTCCGATGCCTTCCTTAAGCTTTGACGCCATGGTGCTGTTACCTTTCCTGCACTTTACTGGTTCCCTAATGCGTCCTCGTCCTAGGCAATTCTGCCCCTATTGTTTTAAACAGTTTTTCCTTAATTTTAAAATATTTTCGCTATTGTAACTGTAATTAATTTTTTCTTTCTGTAATATTGCGTTCAATTTGACGCTGGTCTGTGGAATATATGCGCTGTTGGGCGCCTTTTGTTGTTGTTTACTGCTGAGTAGGCGTCCCCACTCCCCAGTCGTATCTCACATCTCTACTATCTCCATAGCTCCATCTATTTTCACTTACAATTAGGCAAATATTTTTTGAAATGTAACAAAATAAAATATTAAAATGTAAATTTTTATAAACAACAGTTTACGGGTCCAAAAATCTTATTATAAAAACGAATTTAATTGAAACTTTCGCTCACAATGTCTTAATTTACGCCAAAACGGGTTATTATGTTGATCGGGGGTATTTTTTTCAACGTCATTTATATTTATATCGTAAATCGTTTTTAAAAATTCATTTTTAGCCGTTTCACATTCTATTAATGACATATCCGGAGTATCATCTATCTCCACATCACCATAATCAGAATCTTTATTTTGAAATGTACGCGTTTAATAATTTTGCGGTTACAGTATTTTTTGACAATTTGTTAGATATTCGAACAAACAGATAATGGAATGCAGCTGACTGTAGTTAAAATTTTAGACCAAATTACCTGTCTGAAGAAAGGTTGTATTGTCGAACGTCATAAAATTTTATTACTTATTCTAGAAAATTCTGTTCAGAACTCAGAAGAGATGTTGAATTTCTTATTCGAAACACAATGCGTAAAAGATTAACCCCTTAAGACGCAGTTTATGTTTACAGAAAATTGAACCGCGTTTGCCTTAGAATTTTATGTATACCTGGTATATACAATAAAGTTATACATGTCTTCGAAAAAATACCGTTGAGATTCCGGAACACTAATAATTGTTACTAATTTAAAACACAACGAGTAAAAGATTAACCCCTTAATGCACAGTGTTTTTTTTACAGAAAATTGTAGTTTTAGCTTATTATAAGTTATTACCACTACAGATTATTTTTTTTAATTAATGTAGGATAAAAAAGCCAAACAATTTTTTTGGAAAGAAATTATAATTTAAGCTTATTCGCATTCATTTGTTTAAAGGCGTCTTCACGAGCGATTTTAAAAATTAATATGACCTTAGAGTTGAATTTATATCCTATTAAGTTAATGTAGATAATAAATATTAAAATTATCCAAGACTAAAATATTATTTATAGTAAAATAACTTTTTCAATAAAACAAGCTTTTATTAAAATGTACGCTTTGCTATTTGAAAACCAAACCTCCCTTTAAAAGATTTTCGGATATTATTTCCGTTAAAGTATCTTCCCTGTTGCGAAAGATAATCACCTGCTGCGCAGTTGTATATCATTTTGACGTGGCTCGAAAATCGGCAAAAATTAGCTACTTCAATTTCGGTTCTTGATCTAAAGAACATTGAATAAATCAAAAACTATTGCGTTGTTTAAAACAGCTAGGGGTCAGCTCAAAAGAAAAAAGTCTAATCTACGAGTCCACAAAATTTTAATACAAAATTTTGATAACTGAAGGCAAAAAGAGGAACATCGGAATTTGATGTTTTAATTAATAACTTAGTTAATTATGATTATTTAATGATGGCTTGGGATCAGCTCCAAGTAGATTGGTATTCTCTGTAAGATGAAATATCGACCTCCTTTTCAAAATTAAAAATGAAGGCTTAAGCGGGAACGTCGTTTTACATGTATTGAAAATCTACGGGTGGAGTGCCGTTAAGGAATATTAAAATGCCGCATTAATTGCGAGAAAAGTCTTTAAATTTTTTTATTTTTGTCTTTTAGCATTCATTTTTCATTACATTCATTTACTTTTTTTGTGCATAGGCTCTTATAAAAACACTAAAAATCATTAAAAGTAAATTTAGTTTGCTAATATAGCGAATTGCATGCTTTATATTAAATTACAGTAAAACCCCTCATAGTGGACACCCCTCTTAATGGACACTTTTTTATCAGTCCCTCCATAAGATTACTATATACAAACACCCCTCTAATGTGGACACCCCTCTATAGTGGACAGTTTTGTCCAGTCCCTTGAGTGTCCACTATGGAGGGGTTTTACTGTAATTAGGTTCATAGAAGTCCTTAAGGGTAAAAAATTACGAGGAGGGGAAATATATTTCGGAAAAGATAGAAAACAACAAATTTTAATCCTATAGAAAAGAATGTTTAGGAAATTTAATAATATAATAGGAACGCGCTTTTATATTTTTTTATATAAGAGATGCTGTATAGGCCGAATTGCCTGGCTGTTTCTATTTTTGCTTCGATTCTCCGAATGAGACACATTTTTTGATTGTATGATTTATTGACACTATACATATACACAATAAACCTAAATTATGCACTATGATGATTTTATGATGTTGATAGTTCGAGCTATTGTAAGTAACTGGTCTAATGTTTTGTATAGAACACTGAAGGGTCTCTCTTAGGTATCCGCCACATATACCGGCGCCGACACGGTTTGTGACATTTTTATTATGATTTGTTGCTGGTCGGCTGTCCTCTTGAATGCTGTTTCAGAAAACTGCTTCCGAATACTCACACAAATCATAATAAAAATGTCACAAACCGTGCCGGTGCCGGTATATGTGCCGGATACCTTAGAGAGAGGGACACTTCAGGTACCTTTTCCTAACCAGGATGTGCCGGACCACATGTGCGCGTCCAGATGCTATGGAAAAAATGTTTGAGAAAATGCAAGATGCTGTTTTAATTGTGTGGATTTTTTTTGTGTTTGTTTTTGCTTTTTAACATTAACTTTTCACTGCTTTCATTCATGTTTTGTACTTTTAATTTTTGTAGTGTTTTTATAAGAGGCTATGTACAAAAAGTCAATGAATCTAATGAAACATGAATGCTAAAAGGCAAAAAAAAAAAATTTAAAGACTTTTCTCGCAATTAATGCGGCATTTTTAAATTTCTTAAACGTTCTTTTCCGTAGCATCTTATATGAGAAAACTAATATTAAATCGCAAGGCGCTAGATGCGCTGCTTACACGGGATCCCGTCGAAAGTGGAGGTTGCACGTATTATTAATATTTGCTAACACTAAAGCAGTGACTACACGTTGGTATCTATTCCACAGATAATAAAAACATAAATCTATTCTTTGCTGCTAGTAAAGTATATCCATCCCTCGTTATACGTAGTCTCGCTTTACGTAGCTTCTCAAATATATTCAACAGTCTCGTTTTACGTAGCAAAGTTTTGATATACGTACAAAAAATTTGCCTGCATTCTTACCTTGCTATTATTTTATCATTCGTATCGCACAATTTATTGACACGTTAAGACTGAATATGTTCGAACGTGAATAACATAACATAAATAACATCATAACATCATAAATAATAATCAGAAGCAGTTAACCACAAAAGATTTATCAGAAGTTCTTGTTTATTTCGAAAAAAGCTTACAAATTTACGGGAGAAAGATCCGCTGAAGGAACGAAGTTTAGAGTTTCGCATGGTGTCAATCATGAAATAGATTGCTACAAACAACTCTATAAACAAAACAAAAAAATCGAGTAAAGCAGCTGATGTTAAAATCGTTCATCCGACCAGTTTCTACCTTAGCCAATAACACTGTCCCTGATAATGCAGAAAATTTAACTTAAAAATTTAATATTAATATACGTAGACACCATTTGTTTTGTTGTGTCATTTAAAAATGATTAATTTTGTGAAAGTAAATAAATACATAAATTTAATTAAACTGACATGTTTTTTTTTTTATTATAGGTATACAATAGTACAAAAGTCCCAAACCCATATAACATAATATTAAAATATATTCGTTATACGTTGTTTCGATATAAGTAGCACTTCCCGGGAACCGAACTACTACGTATATCGAGGGATGGGTGTATAAGGTTACGCGTAACTCAGACCAATCAGAATTAAGGCGGAAACGCGTCATCATGTATATCAATTCATTTCAAATAATATTCAGAATTGGTCATATTTATGTAGTAAATTCGTTCTTAATGGATTTGTAGAACTCACTATCAAATTATCTTTGTTGACACAAGTAAATATCTGCTGCAGACTGCCAAGAAAATTATTACAGAGACAGTGATTAAAAGGTTGTGCCATAACTTTGACCACCACAGTAAAACCGAAAATACATACCTATCTACATCATCAAAGCATCTCACGAATCGTATTTAGGGCCAATTCTAAAAAAAAGATCATAACAAAATTATATGTTAGGTTTTCTATTAGAAACAATGGCATGAAAATTGTGCTACCTATTGAATAATTTGCTTCTTTTTTTTTAATTTTACGTCCAGTGTGTTTGGATTTTCTGTTGGTTGGGAAATTATTCAAATACTAAATTCTTATAAAAATTCTTTGTCAGATTGTTTTAATGAATTTTTTCGGTACATTTGCGGCCACCCAAATGTGCACGATTTTTTTTTTAGCAACTTTTATCAATTTTTTCTACTTTACGTTCATACTGAGATTATTACGACACGCGTTTGCGTATCGTACTAGACAAAAACCGTGCAGTAAAAAAAATTACTAAAAACAGTGTAATTTTTTTTTTAATTTTGGCAACTTCTCTTTTTTTTGTAGAGGTAAATTGTAAAATTCCTCTCCTTTACGCCGTCCTCACCCCGGGAACCACATGATTACATCAAGTATTACTTCGAGGTGAATGACTCTGTTTTATTTCCATCATCATCATCATTAGATCTTATTGGTCATCAGATTGGTTTGCTTTCACTCACACTCACTCTCATTTCTTGTCTTCTTCCCCCTTTTACTATCATTCTCATTCTCAATATCATTCACATTCCAACTCCTCTTGTTGTCCTTCCCCCACTTTCACTCTCTCTCTCTCTCTCTCTCTATCACTCTCTCACTATCTCTCTCTCTATCACTCTCTATCACTCTATTACTCTTTCTTGATCATCATAGATTGGATTGTGAAGAAGGGATCCCTTGACTCCCCTTGGTAATGGACCCTCTGGCTGCCAAGGCTTCACATGAACTTGCATCTTTAGTTGCGATGCTCGCTCCAACCTAAATGACTCAATAAGATTGATTAAATATGATTCGAAAACATAATTAAAAGAAAATAAGAAATAAAAAATTTTAAACCTAGGAGGCTTAGAATTTTTAACTCTTAAAATCAAAGTTGTATATTGAATGATTTTTTGACGTTTCTAAAATTTACATTTTTCGCGATAACTTTTGAAAATGAACTGATGGAACCCGTTCCGCGACTTTACAAAATTAAATGAGACTTATCTCCTTATCTCCTTAGCAAAATTTTGAAATTTTGACATTTCTAAAATTTTTTATATTATTTTCGCGATAACTTTCAAACGGGTCGAAAAAAGAAAAACTCATTCAAAATACTTCATACACATTCATTCTCTCAATCTTACGACCGTCAATCTTCGTCAGAATCTGATATCACATCATCTCTGACGAGTTCCTCTCTGCGAAATAGACCTATCCAAAATTGAACGTCTCTCTCCCACGCGTGACGTCGCTTACCTACTATGTCCGTTGTCCCTGCGCATGCTGTCCATCTCTTTCAATTTGGATAGGTCTATTCCTCTTGCTGTTTTCCACGCATAATGTCCCGCATCATGTTGGTTACTGTTTTCCAAGATTCCTCGGAATCCAATAACAACTCAGAAATATTATTCTGGTCTATATTACGGCCCATTTTAATCCTAGCATCTCTTCGAATGCTTTCCCATTCGTCGCAAATGAATAAAGTATGTTCTGGCGTGTCTGGTTGCTGGCAAAACCAGCAAGTATCGACATCCGCCTTTTTTATCCATTTGAGATATTTCCCGAAAGTTCCGTGTCCGGACATGGATTGTGTTAAAAAATAATCCATTTCTACCCACTTACATTTGTACCATTTTCTAATGTCCAACATTACTGCCAACACTAAATTAACAGTGTCAATCACCACTGGGACTCTTGTAATTGAATCAAATTGAAATAGTAAAAGGAAAACTTTTTGACATTTCTTGATTTAATCGTCACAAAAGACTTCCAGAGTGCAGGTATGTGCGAGAATAAAACTTTTATTATAACAAATTATGACTAAATTTTTAGAAAAAAGGAAGAACAAACATTGTGACTAAATACACCACAAAATATATATTTATATACTATGCCAAGCATAATATTTGCAGAGATTGTTGAGATCTTGTTTTCCTTACGCCAATTTTCAAATTCGCCATATTTTTTTTCGCAAATATGGTGTGATTTTGTACCAATTGTATTTTCTGCCAAAACTTGTATTTCTGGAGACGTACGTTCTAAAACGTCTTCAGCAAAGCTCATTTTCAGAATTTATTGAAATAATGACAATTCAAATTCATTTCTTTCCATAGCCGCTTTTAATGTATTTGAAATTTCATGTTTTTGCTTAAAAAATGTGGCAAAGTAGAAAAAATAGTGTATGATATCGATCGTTTATGAGACATTTTGTCGCACGCATGGGTTTAGGGCACGACGAGCTTGCGAGGAGTGCCCCTAATACTATTATATATAAAAATTCTATCCGCCAGGACTGTTTTGTCACTTTGACAGCGCATAAAGTTATCCCTAGCTTTTACATCGAGTAATCTCATTTGTAAACGTCATTTATTGGAATTGTTTACTGTCAGTGAAAAGTGACTTTTGACAGTTATTAACAAATGCCAACAACCAAAATTAACTGGTGAGCAACGTTCTTGACCATGCTGCACCACCACCACCGTGAGGGGTTGCAAATCCACCCGGCTGCTCTCTCTCCTGAATTTCGGAAACGGGTTCTATTGGGAATGCGTATCGGGGATTTCGTTTGTCCTAAAGGGCACCACTCGCTTTAGAATAAAAATGACCGACCCGATTGAACAAAAAACGAGAAATCATTCCATCGAGCCATAAATGAATAAAAAACCAAACAAATTCAAATTCAAATTTACTGTGACATCAGAGAAAAAAGTAAATAAAATCAGCAAAAAAAATCTTAATATTAACAGGTAGAGCTGACATTACAAGTCCAACAAGTCGCTCCTCGGATGGGGAACCGAAAGTATTTGACACCTTGCAATTTTGCTGATTTTCAGTAAAATTTGTTGTTTAAATGTGTTACTTTTGTTACGATTTTTCGGTAAAACAAGGACAACACAAAAATTGAAATCACAGATAAATGGGGTATTCTCATGTATGTTCACTAATGTCAACAGAAACAGAAAACTGTAGTTTGACTACGGAAAAAAAGAAGAAGTTGTTGCCCGGACCATAATAACGAATCGCTTGACACGTCATTTATCAAAATCGGATGAGTAGTTTAGGCGCTACGGTGCAACATACGTAAATACATACATAGGCTATTAAAAATATAACCCTTTCTTTTTGGCTTGGCCGCAGTCGGTTAAAAATAGATACCTTACCCCCAAGTAAACTATGTTCACAAGTTTATTTAACTGATTTTCTTTTATTCTTCTGCGATGAGCAGGGACCAGTGACATTACGCGCCTATTTTAAATTTATTATAACTCATCAAATAACCTGAGTAAAAACATAACACATATACAGTAATACCCCTCATAGTGGACACCCCTCTTATACGGACACCCCTATTAATGGACACTTTTTTATCAGTCCCGGCATTCCTCCATAAGATTACAATATCCAAACACCCCTCTAATGTGGACACCCCTCTATTACGGACATTGGACACTAGTTGTCTTCCCGAACTTGGAATTTCCCCATCTATTGTGGACACTTGATAAGCATTTTGGATAATTTATATCATGTTTTCAAAAAAATACTGTTGTAACTTGTGGTGAATTAGACACACATTAAAAACGTTTATTTTAAATAAAGGCAATGAACCTGCTTTGTAATTATCAAATTTGAAAATACATTTTGAGGAGAAAAATGTTCTAATATGTATAAACATAATACATGTTTACGTATAATGTTTAATAAACTGCTTAAAATTTGTAGTAGTTTTGTAAATTTTCGACAAAAATAATTAGGACCCCCTCGAATACGGACACCCCTCTATAGTGGACAGTTTTGGCCAGTCCCTTGAGTGTCCACTATGGAGGGGTTTTACTGTACCATTTTCCTGCCATTCTCCTTCAATTAAAAGTACTTTTAAATTAAACGAACTTATTTTTTGTTTGTGTATTGTGCTCCTTTAACTATAGCGTATCATTTAATGATTACTTTCAGGAAAAAAATAGAAAATGCCAAAAAAAGTAGAAGATACCCCATTGGGGTCCCGAATAACCGGTGCTCTACTATATGTACTACATACACCGGTGGTCCCCAACCCTATGCCCGTGGGCACCATGGCGCCCACCGGCCGTTTTACGTGCGCCCGCCGCTGTGCGACCACGATAAAAAAATTGTATGTATTATTGACTATGTCCAACTATAAAAAAAAAATGGTGCCCGCCGCCCGACCGGCATTCTAAAATGTGCTCTTGGGTGCAAAAAGGTTGGGGACCCCTGACATACACGATCCCTATTTTGGATCTAAAACGGAGTTGTTTCTGTCACTAATCATAGATGGATATACTGTAGAAACTCGAGGAATCCCGGGAAATTTAAGGTCATTAACTACCTATAAGGAAGTGACGTCGATTAATTTGAAGACTAAAAATTTTTCTGATCTAAGTAGAACTTTGTTATTAATTATTAAATTCAGAAAAGCCCAAAAGCCAGTCATTCGAAACTTAACACGTCCTTCAGCTGTTTGGAATCTTCCGAACAATCAAGTTTTTTATTGTTTGCGCACACGTCTGTGATAACATATTGTTAATATGGCTTCAACCGCTACACAAAAATGTGTGAGTAAATTATATCAGAAATATTAATTTTAAATTGAAATTATTGTAGAATGAACTAATTCTAAATATAGGTACTTCCGTGACATGGGTAGAATTGCAATATTTTGTTTAGAAAGTTATTTTTAGGAAATTTTATTATTTATTCTATTCTATTTTGTCATGTCCACACTTCTTTATTGTTAAAGTAGAGTAGTCTTGATATTTAACATTGATTTGTTTTGTAAATCGAAACAACTTTATTTCTGCCTTGAACTTATAAAAATGATAACAGCAAAAATAAAATAAAAATGGTTTGAATGCACATAAAAATAAGTAGGTATCTATATATATTATTAATTTGTGATATCCTTAAATTGAACTTTTACTGAAACCAATAAATGCTTTAAAAAGTTAACCGGTGTGCTACACGTCATAAACATTCGACCCGCACCCATCTTAATTCATCTTCCGTTTGTCCTTGATCCGCCATATTTTATGGTGGCACGCCGGCAGTATTGAGTGCAGAGCATTTTCCTGTTTAATTTAAGGTAATAAAAACTCGCTTATAGTGTTAAATCACTTTATATCATTTTTGTTGCACCTATTGATTGTAGTTAATAGAATAAACTTTAGTTTCCTCCTCAACTTGTAAAGTAAGTGTCAAATTCCTTCGTGACTGGCCAGCCATACATAAATGAAATGCAAAACATGTAAGATAATAAAGCTGACTTCTTAAAGCAAGAACACGCTATTGATAATGAAAGTGCCCACATCCCGGCAATGTGTTTTATGTTACGACACGGCGATAGAAATATTCAAACATTAGGGTTATCAAATTTGGGAGTATCATAAACGGGATAATACTGAAGTCTATAGCACACCCATGGTCTATAGTTTAAGAAGCTAATTTTAAAGGTAGCAAAGCGCTGTTCCCTGTAATGTTTTTTACTATTTTTGACAAACTGGGATATTTCACTGTCTTGCAACTTCTTATTGGTTCACAGATTTGAGACCACAGATCGGGACAATCGTAGAAAACCTATTCTACCTATTCTAATTTTTTGTTCCAATTTGACTGTTTTATACAAAACTGCAATGAGAGACAGTCTAAAATTCAATTTTATTGATTAAATATGAAATTTGGTATACATATCGACGTGTGAATCTAATAACATCGTATCTCAAAATTAACTACTTTAGAGGAGAGACAACATAAGTTTCTCACTTTTGTAACTGTATAACTTTTTAAGATGTGAATAATATACTAAGTATTTATTTAAACAAAAAACCGTTTTCACTTTTAAAAAAACTGTTTTTACATAGGATGATTATTGAAACTAAATTTGCTCCAAAATCGACTTCCGATGTTATTAGATTCGCACGTTAATATATGTATGTGCAAAAGAAAAAGTGATTATATTATCATTTTATAGTATGAGAAATTTATTAGTTTATCTGATTGTATAACACTATAATCCAAGGTATAATAATGAAAAAATTACTCAATATTGGTTTCACTAATTACAGGGTTCACAGCAACCTGGAAAACCTGGAAATGTCGGGGAATTCATGCATTTTATCAAAAATCAGGGAATTTAGTATATTATTTCGGTTATGACAAATATTATTTCACGAAAGTCACTGTATAAAGCCAGCTTTAATCTATGGAAAAATAGGGAAATTTGTTTCTGGTATTGTGCACATTTTGGTGGCCGTAAATGTACCTGGACAACGTTTGAGACTATTTAAAAAAAATTTGACCAGTTTAGTTAAGAGCACAAATTACTAGAAAAAGATCAGGAAAAATACTTGACAAGGAAGGGTCAAGGAAAACCTGAAATGTCAGGGAATTAGAAAATACAGAATTACTGTGAACCCTGAATTAGTATAACATACTAATATGATATGAAATTTGTAGTTTGATGTTTACCTTTTTATTTCAAATTTGATGACAAGAGACAGACTACATAATATAAATCGTGAACGTATTTTCTAAGTAAATTGTTTTACAGATGGCCGACAGCGATGATGAATATGACCGAAAGCGTCGTGATAAATTTCGTGGTGAACGTGCCGAGGCTACATACAGAGGAGCAGAAAGATCTGTTCGTCCTAGAGATGAATGGCAAGAACGGTATTTTCAATTGGATGATATTTTAAATAGATATAGCAGCCTATAATGAGTTCATAATATGTTTTGATGCTAAAATAATCACTGGTAAATCCTTGCATTTGCGTAATAGATGTGAACATATGTGATTCATTTTGCATTTCCTTCTCATTATCCTCTTAACGTACAAGAATGTGAGGTATATGTTCATGTTATTGCAAATTTTCGCAAGCTCTTGTGTATCAAACCCAACAACCTCTTGTGACAATTCAACTATAACACCTGTTTATGTAACAATCATTATGCTTAAAAGTCCAATTTTTCTAAAAAAACGTTATTTTATCCAAACAAAACGTGCGTTAATGGGTTAAAAGAAAAATATTAAAATTACAACCGTTTTCTAGACTTTTACAGGATCAATGTAGATAAAATTGTAAATTATAGCATGATTACTTTATGTAAATCATAGCACCAAAAATATATTTAAAACTTTTAATTTTCCTTGGAATGAATAGCATAAATTTATTTTCTTTTTGCTAATGCCTAACTTTAAGATGTACAGTTTGGTGAATTATTTTTTTTTAAATTTTTTATTTTACTTTTAACTAAATGATCTACAATTTTTTTAATTTTTGGCGGTGTAAATACAATTTATACCTTCACTCTTCAATTTTGCAAAGCACCTTCAAGAAATTTGTGCAAATGGTCAAAAAACTAGATTTAACTTTTATGTCAAGAAATGACACATTTGCAAATAACTGCTGTTCCATGGGAACAAAAATTATATACAGTCGAATCCGGTTATAGCGAACCTTAAGGGACCGTCAAAATCGGTTCGTTATATCCGAAGTTCGTTATAAGCGTTAATGAAAGAATAAATGCAAGAGTGTTTTATGAGACCGTTGTTGTCTAATGTAAATATGCATATGTATAAAACCATTATAAATATAAGTTAAAGTTAAGTTAAGTGAAACAAAACAAAATGAAATAAGTAATTTTATTTGAAAAAAATTGTTATTTTCGACTGAACTGTTGCATTTTTAAATTATAAATCGTTCACACATTTTCAATAATCGGCGCACCATAATTCTGTAAAAAATTACGAATGTTGTTAATACTTCTCACAGCTTCCTGTATACATAAAATCTGTAATGCTGGTGGTTCTGGCTCATCCTTATTGGCTTCTTCGTGGTCACTTTTGTCCACCACAAATATCCAAATATTCTAGTTGTAAGTTTTCGGAAAAATTTGAATTTTCCAATTGTTGAAATTCACGTTCCCTTTGTTTATCTTTTTGTAACCACTCATTTAATGACAAGTCATCATCAGATTCAAAGGTTATTACGTGTTATATACAATGCAAAGTTCGTTATAGCCGATTAAAATTTCGTTAATTTCGTCTTTTCAGGTTCGCTATATCCGATAGTTTGTTATATCCGAGTTCGTTATAACCGATTGTTTTTTACATTGTTACACAGGGAAAAATGTCGGGACTTGGAATAAAGTTCGTTATAACCGGTGGTTCGCTATAACCGGAGTCGTTATAACCGGATTCTACTGTATATATATTTTTTTATAATTTGCAATAAAAAATATTTTAAATTCAAATATTAGTAGTAGCAGAAAAAATTGTATATACACCACGGTGAAGAAGTATTATTATAACCTTCGGGTGCTACATCCTTTGCGTGCCTCAATATCTAATCACAGCCCTCAGGTTATAAAAATACACTTCTCCACCTTAATGTGTAATATACTATTTTACCAAAAATTTCAGCTTGGTAGTTGTGTAAAATAACAAAATAAACTTGCAATATTTTAAGTACACAGTATTTGCTTGTACAGGCCTCTGAAACTTCTTAAACTGACAGATTTTTCATTACGTACTTAACTGGCATATTTTGTTTCCAAAGGCCCATGTTGTTGAATTGTATTCCCTTCTTAGGTGGCTTCATACACACCACCAATTTTTTAAATTTTTTTTCAATAATTTTGACTGACTTCCTCATTTAAGGCTGCATTAATTTTTCGGAGACATTTTTTCTTCTAAGTGCTTCATTACCATTAGTTGTACTATTTTCTAGAGTATTTTGCATTTAATAGCATGCAATTACCAATATCGTCAACGAGAAGCTATTTATGTTTTAAATGTGGTTTATTGTTTTCAGCAGTGAAATGAGTTAGCGGCGAAACATCATAGACCCTGACTTAAGAAAGTTATATGTTGGGTTGTACTTGAAATTTTCAAATTTTGTTAGGGGTTATAAGACGTCTAGTATGCAATAATTATAAGAATTTATAAAAATTTTTTACTTCCCACTTTTATAAATTTCCAATTAATTTTTCAAGTAATACGTGCCTTTTTAAGTTGTTCAGTATCATTTACTTTTAGCAAAACCATAAGAATACTAACATGTGTACAAATGTGACGATGTATAATGTAGATGCGATAATGTAGATTGATGTGTTTTATTTTAAGGGATGTGTGGTCAAGACCGAGACCTCGAGAATATAGAGGAGCAGTTCGAGATCGTGGTTATTCACCATCTTTTGAACCACAACCAAAACGTCTGAGAACAGATTATTATGGAGACAGCTACTATAATCATTACCAATCATATCATCAGTCATCACACAGGTACATCTCTGTTTAATTATCTTTCAAAATCATATTCAGTGGTCATTTTGCTATTTTTATTGAAGTCCCACCATAATTTCTTGATTAGATTCAACAATTGAATAGCTCAATGCAAGAAATGTCATAGTGGGATTTTTTATTAATAATACTTTAAGTGTCATTTCAAAATTCTGCAGTCACTTAGCCTGACTTAGGCAGTTCTTGAGCCGAGCTGTTCAGTTAGAAACCGTGGTTTAATACTATCAATAAATTTTTATTTTAACATTTGATATTACTGTTCAAGACCTGGTAATTTCTTCAGAGAGCCTGCGCCTACATCTTCAGAAGGTCAGCAACCTGTTATGATGTCGTTTAAAGCATTTCTTGCTGCTCAAGATGATAACATATCTGATAGTGAGGCTGTAGAGAAATATAATGAATACAAGTTGGAATTTCAACGGCAGCAACTTAATGAATTTTTTGTTCAACATAAAGATGATGAATGGTATGCATACTATTATTATACTGCAATATTGTAAATATCTACAGGATTTACTACTTAAATGATAGCCTCCAAATTTTCAATAGTCTAATTAGTGACTTCAGAGGTTACACATTATTTCCCACTGTATATGTGCAAATCAAAATTTTCTAATTAATTTTGATAAACATTAATATTTGTTTATTGTAGCAAATTAAAAACTCTGTAGAATTACTATAAGATGTTTCTGATGCTTTCCTTCAAATTAATATTGTAAAGTGACAAAAAGCATTTTTAAATATTTTCTAACATTCACATTGTCTAAATTTTTTTAGGTTTACAACATTAAGCATGAAAGGCTGTGTTGATAATTTTGCACATATACCTTTTATCAACAAAATAATACAGAATTATAGAATAAACATAGATTTGTATCTTCCCCAATATGTTGTTATATCAAACTTTTTCTCTGCAGCATTGATTCGAGCCTTCCCGACATCTTCATAAAATATAATTATGTGTTTTGTGTGTGAAATCTTCGTTAAACATGTGAATATGTTAAACGTATATTGAAGTAAAATGTTATAAAAATGTTATATATGATATACACAATGTGGATTATATTTTACCGTTCAAAAAAGCTATGCGCGCAATGCATATGCTTTCGCGTTATTTGTTAGGGTATATTAATACAGGTGAGATTTACGTATATGAAGATACGTATATTCTATTAAGTTATTGTTTTTAATGAATGATTTGTGAATAAGTATGTCTTATGCTGTACTTAAATGTAATGATGTATGCGATCGAGAGAAACGTAATTACATTTGAAGGGTACAGGGAAACAACAGGCAAAGTGCAAAAAAAAGTTTTCCAGACACTTTTCCCTTTTGCAAGAAAGTAACCATGCAAACAAATCAATTATTATTTTTTGGACTGTCTTTCACAACGACTAAACATCCACGTGGAATTCTTACAAGTTGTATTACTTCAAAATTCAACTAATTCAACACTTTTAAACTTTAAAAATGCCATAACTCAAAGTTATGTAAATGTGACTTAGCCTGTTCTTTCCCCGAACCCTTCATTCGTGTACTGCTTGTATGTTTGAATTGTTATTGGTATCATTGTCAAAAATTCAATTTCCATGTTTTTTTCTCTAAAACTTCAGTAGTCAAAACTTATATCAAAATTATCATAACATATCAATTAAATTTTTTAAATTAATCTTTAAAATATTGTTGAAGTATTTTCATTCTGTTTCACTGAAAGCTTGAAAAGAGTGAATGTATGTTACTTTTGTTTAACTAAATATGGTAATTTTTTTCTTCTTTTTTACTTTATTTTAGGTTTCGTTTGAAGTACCACCCTGAAGATTCAGTTAAACGCAAAGATGAGCAGTTAAATGCTCTAAAGGTTTGGTATAAAAATTAAAAATTAATATCTTTTTTAATGTTAACCTTTTCCAGAAACGCGTTGATGTTTTTGTGGATCTTCTAAATACTGGAAAAGTAGATACAGTCAGCGTAGATGTGCACAAAACAAACGAATTACTCAAATTATTGGATACTGTAGTTATAAAACTAGAAGGAGGAACAGAGGAAGATCTTGCTGTATTGGAACAAGAATATTCAGGTAGACATTTCTTTCATTCCAGTTTTGTCATAAAATTTGCTGAATTTAAATTAATCTTAGAACTGGATAAAAAGGAAGAAAAGGAAGAAAGGCAGAATGATGGTGCAAATCAAAAAATTGAAGTTGAGGATATCACTGATAATAAAGAAGAAGGTGAAATAGAAACTGATCAAATTAAGCCAAACAGCCCTGACCAAAATTCTAAAACAAATGGTGAAGAGGAAGTCAATAAACTTCAAGAGGAAATAAAGGAAAAAAAAGAAACAATTGAATTAGAAGATGATAAAAAGGAGGATGAAAAAATGGATGTTGCTGAACAAGAAAATGTTAGTGACGAAATGAAATTGTTAAGTAAAGGCAAAGTTGAAGATGAACAAAGTGAAAAGAGCACAGAAAAAGGTATTTACGCAAAATATTGCTTGCGTTATTTTAATGACCTTTTGTTTCAATTAGATTCTAAAAAAAGAAAGAATTCATACTCTGGAAGCAGCAGCACAGGTTCAACAAGCAGCGATAGTGAAGAAGAGAAGGATGATAAACCAAAAGAAGATATAAAAGATAAAGTTAGTGAAAAAGAAATTGATATCAAAGAGAGTATTGAAACAGTAGAAGATGATCCTAAACCAGAAAAACCTAAAGCATTGCATAAAACAACTTCTATATTTTTACGTAACTTGGCTCCCACAATTACAAAACAAGAAGTTGAAGCTATATGTTCAAGGTTAGTGACAAACTTGTTCGAAAAAAATTGAATTAGGAAAGAAATTGTTTTAAATATTTGGTAATAATTTACTAATTAATTTTATAAATTGCACATATTAGAGCTCATTTTATGAATTTCTTAATGGAGTGGGTGTCGAAATTGTGCTACATAAATAATCTTTTCACTCCTGGTAAATATTGATAAACGATATTTTTCTATGGAGTACAAAAAAGTACATTGAAAAGAGATCTAGAGTATAAAAGTTTTTCGATCATATGATACAAAATTTTACACCAAGAAATAATTTTTAAAACTAGTTGTAAAATATTTATAAATTCTAATAATATAATCTGTTTATTTGTGAACATGTGTTTTAGATACGACGGCTTTCTAAGGGTAGCATTAGCTGATCCACAACCTGAACGTCGTTGGATGCGCAGGGGCTGGGTAACATTTACACGTAATGCTAATATTAAAGAAATTTGTTGGAATCTCAATAATATTCGACTACGAGATTGTGAATTAGGAGCAATTGTCAACAGAGATTTAAGCAGACGAATCCGTTCTGTAAATGGTGTCACTGCTCATAAACAAGTAGTACGTTCTGACATTCGCATATCGGCAAAAGTAGTGTTAAATCTTGACACTAAAGCTGGACTATGGGTAGATGATGACAATAAAAAAGAAAAACCACAACAGGTAAACATAAGTTTTTTAATTTAAAATTTTATTTATTTTTGTATAATAATTTGTTGGCAATCTTTAACAAATATCAAATTGTTTTCAAAGCTTGTTTGAAGCTAATAAACTACAAGCAACATAAAGTAATTATTTTGTAAATTCATTGCAGACTTTTGGTCTAGTATCTAATAATCCAATACTTTACAATATAACTGATTATCTTATTGAAGAAGCTAGTGCAGAGGAAGAAGAACTACTTGGTCTTGAACCTACTTCTGATGCTCAAGATGCTGCAGCCGTAGTAGACCGAGATGATAATCTCATAACAGTGTTGGATCGAATAATTCTTTATTTACGAATTGTTCATTCTGTTGATTACTATAACCATTGTGAATATCCAAATGAGGATGAAATGCCAAATCGTTGTGGAATTTTACATGCCCGAGGGCCACCGCCCACTACAAAGGTAACTTATATAAAATGAGAACAAGAAACAAAAAACATTAATGTTATTAAAGTTTTTTGTTGGTTATGACGACCATCACTGTCGATTTAATACAGTCGAACTCTCACAGGATTTCCTGATTGATTCATTATAATCAATGTAGATAATAAGTGTATTTTTTCAAAAAATTGCAGCTTACTATTGTTAGCTTAGTGCGGTGTTCACCATTTTATCCGTCATATTTGCAGAGGTTAGAGTCTGTCACTATTTTACACAAATGTACATTGCATTTAACCTTAAAAATCTTGTCTTTACACACAACTTTATGCCAAATTGTGGACATTGTCTTTTGTACAAACAACATGATAAATATCTAAATAGGACTGTGTTATGCAGAAAGCTAACATCCCACTTTCTATCAGTTTTGAGTAAATTACGGCTAAACTTTAAATTTCGGAATTAATCTTTTTGCTTATAATTATAATGAACTATGTACACTCATGTACAAACTGTATCCATACCAATGTTAACATATATCGAATATTGTTGATTGGTAGCTTTCTGCATAACGCAGCCCAATTTAAAGTTCAATTTTTAAGTTTGACTAATTATTAAATAATTTATCAATTTGATAATTGTTAGATATGCTGGAAGTAATAAAATTAACATTTCTAGACTGATATTGTCCAGTTTATGGGTTTACCAATAGAAAATAAAATGACACATTTCCTTCCTGAAAAGCCTGTGCCGGATGAAAATAAAACTGATACTAAATTGGTACAGTTAGCTTTAAAAGATGTTGATATGGAGATTGATAAGTTTGTTCAAGCTAACACTCGAGAATTGGCCAAAGATAAATGGCTTTGCCCCCTTTCAGGAAAAAAATTTAAAGGTAATACACAGTTAAGTTTATTTTCAACCTCTAAAAAAATTGCTTTCATCATCAGGACCAGATTTTGTGCGTAAACATATATTTAATAAGCACGGTGAAAAGATTGAAGAAGTAAAAAAAGAAGTAGAATTCTTTAATAATTATTTACGTGATCCAAAACGACCAATGTTGGAAACTCCACATCCAAAAAAAGAAGAACAACCGACATATAGTCATCCATCGTAAGTTTGACATTATTTTAGTAATAAAAGAATAATTACTGATCTTAAGTAGGGGAGGTTATGGAAGATCATACGGTTCTTATGGTGGACCATTACCTTATTACAATCAAGGTTATTCCCAACGTGCCCGAGGATTTCCTAGATCCAGGTCAGTAATGAACTTTCATATTCTATTGCATAATTGGACGTAGTTATGCATCAAGCGGCCAAGCACCAATTCCCCAAAATCGAGATATTAGTGTCATTTGATAGCTGAAGCTCCAAACTATCAGCTACAATCTGTTTCCTGGTGTTTTATTCGTTAAAAACAATAAAAATGTAAGCGCAAATATTGATAACGCCTATTAAATGCATGCATCTCGAAACTTAGTATGCGCTGTAGCTCATTTTGGCAGAATGGAGCTTAGCCGTTTGATGCATAACACCGTCCAATTATAAGTATTTAAATTTTTATGAAGGCAATAATGGCTCATTACAAATGCCAAATGTCACAGTGAGCCTTGAAATGTGTCAAGTCAGTCTTCTGAATTTACATCCATCCTATCAATGTTTTTTTGATTTACTTCGGCAGGTGAATTAATATTTCGAAACTTAGTTATACTTCGCTGTTTCAATTCTTGCGTACAATTTTACTTTCATGTAAAAACCAGAGGCGTATAATATACAGTCTCAATTATTGTGCATATTGAAAAAAATCCCGAAACACGTCATTTTTAGTGTATCACATGATATCCTGTAATGTGAAAATTTCATCACTAACCCCCTTCGAGTAAAAGTTGGAACCCCCAAATTTTTAAATAGGAAGTAGGAGCTTGTGATACCTCATTTGGAAGGTCTCTTCATACTCTATTCAAAAATGCTACGGTTTAAAAATTAATCAATTTAACGAAATTTGCTACAACACTAAAAAATAACAAAAATCAATAATTGAGAATGAATTTATTCCATTTGGCTGTCGTGCACTGTACAGGGTGAGTTAAGTTTTACCGCCCCGGCCATAATACCTATTAAAGATTGAGGGGAAAGTGTGCAATTCACATGTTACATCAGTTGAAGTTTACACTTACACTTTCGGCCATAATACATCGTTATAATCAGTGCTCTTTTTGTAAAAAAAAGGTGGTGGAACGCTAAAAAAAATTTATTTAGACCAAAAGCTATTAAAAAAAAAAAAATCGTCGAAAACAGGTGGTGGAACGCCGTTCCCAAGTGTTCCATGGCAAAAAGAGCACTGGTTATAATTATTCTGTGTTTGTCTTATTTGCCTTAGGGGCGGTGTACAAATTACGTAAGGGCATTTACTCCAATATTTAACCCCCCCGTACCCCCACGTAAGAGACCCTAAGTTTTGCAGGACTCCTACCCCCCTGTCTTATGTAAGATTTTACAAATTCAAGAGGGGGTAACAGCGTATTTATGAAAAATATTTGGTTTTTCTCGGATATTTATTAACTATCCAATTAGGTAATAATTATTCATTCAAATGATGATTTAATAAAAAAAAAACAATTATATAATAATATAATTTAATAATTTTTTTATTTCTAATCTGTGGAAAAAGGGTTAATTAACCATTCAACAATAGAGGTTATTACTGGTATGCTACGTTCATCGGATACAATCTCAAGGCCCAATTTTAAAAAAAATGATGAAAATATCCGAAAAAATGGTCTTACGTAATTGTCGTTTTAATCCCCTCCTACCCCATGTAAGAATTCGTCAGGGTTTTCACCCCCCCCCCCCCTTCCGCTCTTTCGTAATTTGTACACGGCCCCTTATACGGATACACAAAGAAGGTACACTACCGTGTTAATTCCAATTGACATATCTGAAATTTTTATATTTTTTTGTTAAGAGTATCTATAACATCCTTACAGTGTATTCTATTCTATGGTGTGAAACTGGTTAATTTATAGTGGATGAATGTAGTTTTTATCTAAAAATATTTCTAAAATTATAGATGGCAGATAACTAAACTTAAAACCCTTAATTTCACAACTTTTATTTTGTTGGATACAACACTTGGTTTTAACTGGGCAGTACTCCTGTTGCAAGTTGACCAATGCAATCATTACCTAGGTACTTCAGTTTTTATTAAAAATATAATTGCCTTAAATATTTGAATTTAGTTTGTACCTCTGTAACAGTTCGTTTTTAACTATTAACTTTACAGAAAGGTTTATTATGAATTTAGAAGAACTGTTTGAAATTTCATTAATCATACCGGTGTAAATCCAGAAGGCCCTGAGTTCATAATCGAGCGTTTGCTAAGAATAATAAAACTTGCAAAATGATTTTTATTGTAAGCTAAGAATCTCGTGGAGTTTTTTGAAAGCGTTGAATTTTATCTACTCATTTCAGAAGCATAAAATATCATTTGTATTATTCACAGTGTATTATCCAGTCTTCTTGAATCATTACGTCTCAATTTTGACTCGCCATTTAGCAATTCATTCATGTGTAAAATTCAACTTTATCGTTTTGTACATACAATAAATAACTATCACTAACTGATGATTTATCATGGATTTCGGAACATGTTTTATTGATTTTATAAGCGATATCCATGGAATTTAAAGAACCATGTCATAAGAATTTTTTTAAGTTATTGATAGTGTATTATAAATCTATTTTTAACCAAAAACTATTCCAAGGGACCTGATTTTGAATTTTGTATTAATATCCAGTTGCACCAATGTCAGTTAAATTTAAGTTAATTTAGAGTAATTCCATGGTAACAATTTTTTTTAATTATCCGTTAAATCTAACCGACGTTGGTGCAACCGGGCATTGGACTTTGAAATTGTTTGTTATTTAGGGGTGGAGGAGGAGGTGGTAGCGGCGGTGGTGATTTCCGCCCTGTCATTCATTACCGTGACTTAGATGCTCCTCGTGAACCAGAAGAATTTATATAAGTTATATTCTTAGTATCGTACTTTTTGTGGTGAAAGTAACTAGTTATACATCTTATTTGTATTAATTCATTGACATGTAATATAAGTATCGACTTTTTCTATAGTAACCATATTTGTAATAAAATGTAAACATTGTTTTTAATTATTCTCTCTCCTTTCATTATGTTTTAAATTTTCAAAGCAAATTCGCAATACTCCATTTTTAGGCAGGCAATACACAGCATCAATTGTTGGTGATTGAGTAAGATCAATCATTTTTCAGCTGATGTAGAGCAGTGATAGAATTACGAGATGGAGTGTTGTGTTGGTGTGTGCATATGGACTGATTTGAATTGATTCAGTTTATCTTGAATATTATATTGCGTTCGCGCAGATTTTCGTCCACGCAAAACTCATAAACCAATTACTATAACGGATATAATAGGTCATAAAGCAAAATAAAGTGATGTCAAGTGAAACTGCATTTTTAAGTTATATTTTGTTTTCATTTATTTATTTATTTTGTTCCACAAATGGACCCCTTTATGCAGAAAGGAGCCAACCTTATTTCGATCGCTACGGATACTGAACTCAATGCTTATAGTGTACTAGCTGTGCCCGTGACATCGCCCGCGTGGAGTTCAACATATAGATATACATCACCATATACATATAGATACACATCAACATATAGATGATGAAAAAAAGATGCCCATGATTGATATTGGGACAATGCTTTCTGTTGAAGCATTGTGGAAATCGCAACAAAAGTGGTCCAAATAGATTCTGTTTAAAATTAAAACAGTTTGTCTAAGAGCACAACGTGGCAATACTGCACATATTTCTTTTTCTAAAGAATTACTTTCAGGTAGGCCTACTTCTTGTATCTAAGTAACTAACACTGACAGATACTGTCACTTGCGTAAGACAAACAACTGTCACGTTGACATAACTTTTTTTATTTCAAAAAAATTTAATGTAATTAAACAAGAATACACAACAAACAGGTAATTGAAGGGCTGTGTGTAAAAAGTCCCTAAGTGACGTAAAGATTTTCTACTAAAGGGTTTTCCAATAAGAGGTGTTATTTTGAATAGCCCGTTATTTCGGTAGATGTAACTTTTGGAGCTGTAATTTTTTGACATTTGACAAGTAGAACCTACACCATTAATAAAAATGGAACGATACACGCTTCAACAACGCATTGAAATTATTAAAATTCACTATAAAAATGGTGAAAATTTGGCAGAGACGGTTCGTAAAACTCGAACATTTTTGGGTCGTCGTGAAGCACCTTGTCGGACCGCAATACAGAAATTGGTGGAACAAGTTAGTGATGTGAAGAATAAAACCCGGCCGATTTTGCTTGTTAACGAAGCCATCCAGGTGGAAATGGGCCTCATCACTCAAGATGATTTTTCGATGGAATTACGGATCATTTTCATGCATTTCAAGGACCCAATCGGCAAAGATACGACGTTGTTGATGATCGGCCGGCTTGAGTTCTTGTGTTAACTGAACTTTATAAGCCGTAAGACCCAAATCTTTATGCAAAATACGGTGTAATGACGTTTTTGGAATGTCTAATTCCAAAGAACGACGAGGAATGGACAAACCTGGGTTTTCTTCAACACTTTCGGCTACAGCAGCAATATTCTCGGCTGTTCTTGAGCGACGTGCACGGGTTTTATTCTTCACATCACTAACTTGTCCCAACAGCTCGAATTTTTCCACCAATTTCTGTATTGCGGTCCGACAAGGTGCTTCACGACGACCCAAAAATGTTCGAGTTTTACGAACCGTCTCTGCCAAATTTTCACCATTTTTATAGTGAATTTTAATAATTTCAATGCGTTGTTGAAGCGTGTATCGTTCCATTTTTATTAATGGCGTAGTTTCTACTTGTCAAATGTCAAAAAATTACAGCTCCAAAAGTTACATCTACCGAAATAACGGGCTATTCAAAATAACACCTCTTATTGGAAAACCCTTTATTTGCGCTATTTCGGATAAGAATGAATGAACTTTCGGTCGCACTTACTGATTCCCGTTTAAAAGGCCCCTAACCATGTTATTTAGTAAAAACAGATCAGTCAAAAACGAAATAATGTAATTTCCAGATCAAATTGAAACATAAAATCTCAAATATTTCAGAATAGGAAAAAGTAACTTGGAATCACTGTCTCGCTAATCCTTGTATGCTTCGTCCTGATCCAGTTTCAATCGCTTCCACAACTGCTTCCGCCAACGGTGGTTTACGAACTTCCCGAGGTCGTCTACCGTTTACAGAAATCGGCACTATTTGGCCATTTTCTCTTAATTTTTGCTCCTCTTTTCTAATTACGTTAGCATATGGATGACTTCAATGTGGATACACTCTAGCATATTCTCTAGCAGTTTCCGATGCGTTATTATCTGTCTCACCCAAGCGGAGCAACATGTCTAGATATTCACTGAAATTGTATTCCATTTTAAGACTTTTAAGGACAATTGACTTGTATCGTTCAAATTTGACAAGAGAACTGACATTGAAAAGTGAATCTAATTGTTGCCGACGTTTCCTAGGAGATTTGCGATGTTGCGACATTGATAAATTTTCCTCGAAGCCAAGAAACCGTACTTTTGACATTGGTGATAAAGTTGGTTTCAATAGATTTTTTACACTTTTTCTTAAAAAGCACCATCAACTTTAGATTCTAACAATGAAATTATTACAAAATTGTTAATCGTATAGATTTTTATTGTCTAAATAGGAAAGCTTATAACTTAGTGAAGAGACAACAAATTTTATTTTAGCTTTCAAATTCGTGTTTCGTTAGAAATCGTCTGTAACATGTAGCTACTCACGGGCACCTTTATTTCATCACCCTGTATATGTCGTCGCGAACTTTTTAAGCTCTACAACTTTTCTATAGAAAGCCTTCATATATTTCTTACCGTTAAGGCAGCATTCGTAAGAAACTCATTTGCTCGACCGTTTTTTTGTCGACTTACATTGCAATTTTTTTTAACGGAATACTATACAGCTATGTCCACCATGAAGATCATTCTAAAAATTGGTGAACGAATTTTTGAAATCGAATGAGTAGTTTCGAAGATTACCTCTTACATCCAAACTTACAAACTTTACCTCTTCATAATATTAGTGTAGATTGAGTTCAATATCCCCAGCGAACGAAATGTAGGTTGTTTCCTTTCTGCACAAGGGGGTCCAAATGACGTACAGACCGTCAAATCTTGGATGGCGGTAGGTAGGATACGCAGAAGAAGAAATGAAATGCACAATGTGCAACAGAGATGTGACAAGGTAAAGCGGTCAAATGACGTTCGCACTTTTCCCGTTGCTATTGCGCACCCAAATTTCATCTGCCATCCGAGATCTGAAGAGTAATACTCGTCCTCTTATTCGAAACACCTGGCAGGGTTTGATTGTATAATTCATGCCAAACTCGAATGAACGTTAAAAGTTAAATTTCAAACTCGTCGTGAATGACGGTGCGTCTTGTTAATGTTCAACGTATATGCGCAAGGGTTCGAAAGTTTACGTCATGAATTTTCCCTGTGTTTTACCTGCCTTAGTCGATAAGATCACCTTGAAAATTCATGCGAACACCATGAGCAGTTATTACTCTATTTCATAGTTTCGAACAAATTAAGTTAGAATCAATTTCATCTTCTTATAGATTGATCGCATTGTATTATTGATGATAAATTAATTTTTGAATCAATACTGACTTTCAAAATAGAAGGTAATCATTAATTCTTACAGCATAGGCAGTGCAGGATTTACGTATAAGCTACACAAGCTATAGCTTAGGGCCCCCAAATATATTTGGCACTGACATGTAATGCCTGGACTTATAAAGGGCCCCATATCTCAAATAGCTTAGGGCCTTATCAAGTCTAAATCCGGCCCTGAGTATAGGTAACAAAATAACCAGTTATCATTAAACGGAAATTTTCAATTACTTACAAACCACATGATAAACTGATACGACCAGAAGAAAAATCAATTTAAAAAAGTACAAGGGGGAATAAGCGCCAGTAAAAACAAAAAAAACTTTTATTCACAATCAGTTAGTAACATACAACTTTTCTAACCCCTTAAAAGTTGGAAAGTGAGCGATTTCATGAATACACTTCAGCCAGTCAGAAATATTAAAAAAGGAGTCAGTAATGAGGCGTAATCGGTCAGTAAAAAAACATTACCAACCTGTGAGGGCGTTACTATCGATTTAAACTACAAATGTCAAATTAACATATATTTCGAAATGTCAACATTGTCGTTAAAGTTGACAGTACTTTTCAACATAGAATAATGAGACCACATGGAGGATGGTTTTTGAGTCTTAGCCAAGTCACCAAAATAAGCGAGTATAATGCTCTCAGAAATGTACTTTTGGACCCCCTTGTTAGAGCACACCAGTCGCGAAAATTTCTGTATGTTTTTTTGTATCGCAGTGTACTTTTCTCAGGTAAGAGATTGAGTTTTAAGTTTTGTGCGGATTCACGCAATTCGGGGGGAGTACACTCTATTTCACTATCAGACATTTTGCTTGTTAAAGAAACAGCAAATACAAATTTGGTGTAACTTTTGTTAAGCAATTTAATGAAATGTCAGTCGTGCAGCGCCTACTAAGTGTTAATATTTGACCGAAATAAACGATAATATTATTTTTAATTTCTATTGATTGCGAATAAAATAGTATACAGACCTCGGCGAAAGTACCATTCCTGTGTCTCGAGAACTAGTTCACCTCAAGGCTACGCCTTTCGGTAAACTATACTTCTCTCGACATAAATGGAATACTTTCCGCCTCGGTATGTAATATACTATTAAACATTTATTTTATCATACAAATAAACTGTTTTCATAGATTATCTTCTAATAATTACGATCGGTGCATGCATTTTTATTTTTTAAATAATAAATGCACAGAATATATAAAACCTCACAGAAGCGACACTCCCGGCGGTCCCTTTGATGTTTAAGCATAAAGTAGTACATTTATAACCATTTCAGTTGCGGTACAATTTAAAATCTGATTGCGAAATGTGCCGAAATTTTTTAATTGAAATTGGGTAGCACTTACAACATGAATTTAAATTGCGATTTCGCTACCGCGCCATCATAATATTACCTTTTATTCCAACGCGTTGTGTATCAGTAGAGTACACTAATACCTCGGTTTACGTTGATTCGCTACAACACTTTTTTTAAATTCAATTATCGCGCGGTAGTCTCCTTCAGTTGCTTGCTCTTGCTCTTTTATTACAATTTTATGTTATTTTTGTTTTAATATTTTGACATGATTCAAAATTAAAACAGTATTTCACTGTTAAATACTGTTTTCAACCTTATTGCATTTGTATTCTTTTTTTATTTAAAATACTTCATAATGAAAATTTAAAAACGTAATTGAACCCGTTTTACGTTTGATTCGCTTAACGGTTTTTTTTCTGCCACTCATTAATCGCGTAAACCGGGGTATTACTGTATTGTAAAAAACCGAACAATTCCGGCGTCGCATTTTGCGATAAATAAAAAAACAAAAATGTGGAGTACTAGCGTTTTGAAATTCAGTAAAACTCCCATAAAACGACCACTGGCGGTTCCGCTAAGAAATAGTTGCTTTAGAAAACTTCATTTTTTAAAATTTAATATTAAATTGGCACCAAACTAACTTTAAACGATTTTATTAGACATACATAGTTACGACAACCAAATAAGGTAATAATTATGTAGGGATTTGTAAAATATAGTTCTAAAACAACTTATTTGCAATTTTTTACACACAATAGGGGCATTCAATGCAGTAATCGCATTGCGTTTCTCGATTTCAATCGATTGTCATCGATTAGGTGGCAGGTTGAACGCATTTTGAACTGTTAAAATTGTCGTTGCATGCTGTCAGTTTTCTGTCATAATAAATGGAACAATAATTTTATCAATATGCTACTGATAAACGGGTTGGCCGAAGATAACAATATTATACCACTAATTGGAGAGTTTATAGCAAATAATAATGAAGATGTGGAAAACGACGTATATGTCGGCAATTATTTTGAAGAAGTGGTTCCGAATTATTCAGATGGGACATACAAGAGTCATTTTCGAACAAAGTAGA
This sequence comes from Dascillus cervinus, assembly GCA_949768715.1. Classification (NCBI taxonomy): domain Eukaryota; kingdom Metazoa; phylum Arthropoda; class Insecta; order Coleoptera; family Dascillidae; genus Dascillus; species Dascillus cervinus. The sequence continues at coordinate 21,936,100 of OX458317.1, forward strand.
TATTCGCCTTCTCCATTCCTTACGGGCTTATTATCGCTATCTGTTACATAACAATTAGGCATTTTTATTTTTATTTGATAAGTATAAAAATTTAACTAAACAGCGGCACAAGAAACAAAATTAGTGTGGTTAACGTTACGGTCATGCGCGCCAGAAGCGATTATCCGATTGCAAACTGTGAAATAGAACGATGGAAAAGATTGAAATCGTTTGTAATCGCTTCATGTTCGTTGAACGCGTTTCGTGCTATCATCGGAAAACCGATTGCAAACGTTTGATGCATTGAATGCCCCTAATCTCTTCTACTTCTATTGGAAATTCAAATTAGTTTTACCGCGTATTGATAATATAGGTAACTGTCGCATTGTGACGTCATATCTAGGATAGAAATTTTTATCGCCAGTGCACGTCGCCGGTTAAAGTGACTTTTTAAAATATGTGGCATAAAAATTGGGAAAATTATGTTACAAATCATCTGCCAAAATTGGATTTGAAAGATTAACAACAGCGCAAACCATCTGAAAAATGGAATCACTTTAGGAGACGATGCAAAACCTTTAAAACTTCTCGAGATAAAACTAATGAACCAAAATGTTGCATCATCTTTGTGTAAATGAAATAAACTATTATTTTTTTACTAGAAGTAGTACCTATTCGTTTTCCTTCAATAAACTTATAATCTGCTCGGATTGGGTTTGAAAGGTTTACAAGTAGGTAAACATACCATTACAAAAATATCATTTGCAATTGGTATTAGATTGACTGGCAAGCAATTTGTCAATATTTTAAACGTTTTTACTCTCTGATTAGACCTCTCAATATAGACTCTAGCCGAAGTTATTTGAGCTTCAGCGTGAGAAATTTTTTTAGGTTAGTTTCGGATGTATTCATGGTTAATGTTAACACTGACAATTAAAATCTGGCCTACAACTTGATCTCAAACAAACAAATTACAAATTAGTTCATTTCTTCTTTAGAATTATCGAAAACTAATCAAATTATTACAAGTGGCACGACATGACGTCACGACAAGGAGTTCGCTTAGTTGAATTTATTTACACTAGAGTCGCATGCGTAACTTGAATTGCCCATCGAAAAGTCTTTTGTTGTTCTTTTCACGCCATGACCTCATAAAATTGAAGGGACCTGTATTTTGAATCCGTCTTCCAATTTTGCTTCTTCTCAAAGATGAATTTTGACTAAAAATTTAAAAGAATATATTTAGAAATAGTGATAGATACTTAATTGCAATCTTAACCATATAGCTTATAAATTGAGAGCAAAGAACAAGAACAGTAAATTTACTAAAGATTTTCAATGAATTTTTCCAATTTTTATCATGGAAAAGTTTCATATATTCCATTTTAATCTGACATAGGTATCGAACCTCCAGATTCATTAAACGTCAACTTTTAACATCTATAACCGGACGATGACTATAAATAAATTAAAAATTAATTAAAGTATATTTACCAATCGTCGATTTTACAAAGCTCCACCCCATTTTTTCGGCATTCACATTTATCACAGCCTAGCCTAAACTGTTCGAGTGGTACGCAAATGGGAGGCTTAAAACGGCTACAACAAGTGATTCATTTTCATTAAAACAATTACAATTTAATTTTAAATTCTTCATAAAATAACTGTACATTCAGTAATAATCAAACAATGTCCAACCCATATCATACTTTTTTATAATGAAACATACATTGAACATAATTGTAGTGTATTATGCAATTGACGTTGCACCTTCGGCCCTTGGGATTCACGAAAAGAGGGCAAAAATGAAATGTGTTTCTTCTGTACTATTACCACTATAAAAAGTTATACAATTAATATGTCGGCGATTATAAAACAATAAATTATTCTCTAATCTTTGATACTTACAAATCCATATCAACCAATTAATTATACAGGGTGATGAAAAAAGGCGCCCAGGATTGATATTGGAACAATGCTTTCTGTTGAAGCATTGTGGAAACCGCAACAAAAGTGGTCTAAGTAGATTCTGTTTAAAATTTAAACAGTTTGTCTAAGAGCACAACGTGGCAATACCTCACATATTTCTTTTTCGAAAGAATTGCATTCAGGTAGGCCTACTTCTTGTATCTAAGCAACCAACACTGACAGATACTGTCACTTGCGTAAGACAAACAACTGTCCCGTTGACATTACTTTCTTCATTTCAAAAGAACTTAATGTAATTACACAATAATACACAACAAACAGGTAGGTAATTACCTACGGCTCTATGCAAAAAGTCCTTAAGTGACATTGTAGAGATTTTCTAGTATTTGCGCTATTTCTGATAAGTATGGGTGAACTTTCGATCGCACTTACTGATTTCTGTTTAAACGGCCCCTAAACGTGTTATTTAGTAAAAGCAGATCAATCAAAAACGAAACAATGTGATTTCCAGATTAAATTGAAACATGAAATCTCAAATATCTTAGAATAACAAAAACTGACTTATTGTTAGAGACATTGTCGCGCTAATCCTCGTATGCTTCGTCCTGGTGCAGTTACAATTGCTTCCACAACTGCTTCCTCCAACGCTGGTGTACAAACTTCACGAGGTCGTCCACCATTTACAGAAATCGGCATTTTTTGGTCATGTTCTCTTAATCTCTGCTCTACTCTTCTAATTACGTTAGCATCTGGATGACGTCGATGTGGATACAGCCTAACATATTCTCTAGCAGCTTCCGATGCGTTATTATCTGTCTCACCCAAACGGAGTTAAGACTTTTTAGAACATTTGACTCGTATCGTTCAAATTTGACAAGAGAACTGACATTGGAAAGTGAATTATTGTTGCCACCGTTTCGTAGGAGATTTACGATGTTGCGACATTGATAAATTTTCCTCTGACAATGAGCCAATAAACGGTACGGTAATAAAATTGGTTTCAATAAATTTTTTACAATTTTTTTTAAAACAAAAGCACCATCAACTGCATCGAATTTAGACTCTAACAATGAAATTATTACAAAATTGTTAATCGTATAGATTTTTATTGTCTGAATAGGAAAGCTTATAACTTGGTGAAGAGACAACAAATTCTATTTTGGTTTTCAAATTCGTGTTTCGTTAGAAATCGTTTAAAACATGTAGCTAATCATGGGCGCCTTTTTTCATCACCCTGTATAGCGTTCTATGGCAACAGATCATAACCAGTTGCATTAACTTTGAGACACTATAATAAATTTTAAAACTAAGCAAAGCCGGATTAAAAACTTTTATTGCAGTTTATTCAGAATTTGTTCATTAAAGTACGGTTTTATTTTTGCCCCTTTTTCGCAGATCATCCTGTATATTGTTGAAGTATTATGTAGGGTGTATTGTAAATGATGAATCCTCCTTGAAAAACCAGCAAATTACTTTAGTTCCAATTTAGTGTTAACCAGCAGTGGGATTCCAATAGTAATAGTTTGTACCGGACTAATTTTAACAGTTGGTTTGCGTAACCGCATGAACCTGCTGGATCCCACTACTGGTAGTTTGGTTATGGAATTATAATATTTCGACTATGATTACTAAATTCTTTTAAATAGTACCAATAACTAATAGTTCAACAATTTACTTATAATTTGGTCAAAATCCCTGCTAGCAGCTGTTGATAATTTTGGAAACTGTGACAACAACAGAACAACACCGGATCAGCTTGCGCATTGCATGAAAAATTTACAGTCGTCTACATTCAGTACTGTTTATTTTGGTGCACCCGTATAATTTTTGGTGATTTTTAGGTCTGGAACCAATTTTCTATTATTCTATATTGTTTACACGCATGGTAGAACATATTTTATCATGTACAAGCAAAATTTGGGATTTATGATCAAAAATAACAGAATTATTATGGTCAAATTTAAAAACTTTTAATGCTAATAATTTCGTTCAAGATCAAGATTTATAATTATTTGCATAGTTTTTGACATTGAATTGCCTCATGTAAATATAATGCGCTATTTACAATACACCTGTATGCAATAAACAAAAACATTTTTATGTAGCCCGTCTAGAAAGTTTCTGGAATTTTGCAAGTTACAATCTTTGATAGACGTCATTGTAACATTTTTAGGCAAATTACATTAAATTTGTTTTCCTAATTTTTAGAAGTAAATGTTTATTGCTAACGTTGTATAGAAAATTATGATCTGGAAATTTTCCATATGAGCTTTATAATATATTACAATAATAAGTATATAATTATGATACCCACTAACCACTTTACTTTTGGACATACTATCTCTCTGCGATTCGTTGTATTACATGTACATTTTACACATCCATGTCTAAATGTATTCTTTATTTTGCAGGAAAATTTGTTCTTATCATTTCTGAGGGAAAGGAAGGAAGACCTTGGTTCTGTAATAAAAATGTTTTTATTTTTATTCATTTCAACATTACCTCCCCTATTTAAAAACCAGGCTAAATCATTTATACCGAATTTCAAATAGTTATTTTTGTATCAAGTCTTTTACAGGTCATAGTAGTAGCGCAATATCTTCAAAAGTTACAAATTAAAAACAAAGTCAAATTTGGATGCGTATTTAGTTGAATTCAATCTACGCTCTAATTATTTTTTTACTACAATATACTAATGACATACTTTTCAGAAATAAATGTTTTATTCGAAAACTATTAAATTATAAGACAAATTGGGTAGGGATTTAAATCCCTTAACAACATAATCCTTTTTCTTTCAAAATACAGTGACTGGCCAAAGTAATACAACAATTCGATAAATCTTAAACCGTTTAGTTTTGAAAAAATCCACAAACAGGTCAATTTTTAAAAGCGTTTTCACATTAAATGTGTTAAATGTGCTGTTGTTAACAAATTTAATTAACAACATTTTTCTACCGTGTCTTTTTTTTAAATTGAACAAACAATGTAAATATCTCTATGTTCAATTATAAAAAAATTATTGTCAATCAGCAATGGAGATTCTAGCAATTCTAGATAATACAAATGATTTGACAATTATGTCAATTTAGAAATAAAATTGTTAAAATTTTTGGAATTTAACATGTATTCAAAAGAAGAAAAGATTAATATGGTGAATTGGTACAAAAATAGCAATAGCTTCAAACAAGTCATGAGTTTGTTCTACTGTTCTAACGTATTGACATTACAATTTAATAATACATAATTTACAATAAGTTGGCGTGGGAGTATGCTTGATTAATGAAAAGGCCCGGTATATGTAGGGTATTTGCTCATCAAAGTTATGACGTCACCTCCTTTTTTTAAATGGAAACCTATATTTTTATGGAAGTTTGGAAATTTGACTTACGGTAAAAATCGTGAACGATAAAACGCGTGAACTTCCACGATACAAATTTGACTTAGATAATTCGAGTTTTGGAAGTTTCACTATACTATTGAAATGCTATTTAAAATGCTAATTGCTGAATTTATCAACATTTTATCATTGCTGCACTATTCTAGAAAAAAATATATCATTTACAATTCCCTTTTTTCACTTGTTGTATATAAATATCTATTTAGCATATTTCTTTATTCAAAAATTTGTAGGTACATTTACGACCACCGAAATGTGCACGATTTTTTTTAGTAACTTGATTTTTGCTTCATATCATAGGGGTCCTAAAAAACATCAGCAAAATGCCAATATTATTTTGTTTATGACAAATATTATTTCACGAAAGTCACTGGATAAAGCCAGCTTTAATCTATAGAAAAACAGGGAAATTTGTGTCAGGTATCGTACACATTTCAATGGCCGTAAATGTACGTACCTATAGGAAATTTAAGTTAAAATGACAACCATTCGAATACTTACGAATAGTGATAAACCGTACTGCATCTATTTGTAATTCTTTTGTTATTAACAAAATAATACATGTGAAAAGTGCGATCATACCTATTATGAGGTGTCGTTTAATAATATAAAAAAGAAAATAAAAATAAAATAACAATAAAACGACTAATTGTTTAGTTTGTAATAGGTAATAATTGATATACCTAGCTATTGTAAGAAATTAATATAGGTATTTCTCAATTTTTAATTTAAGGCGAGATCTGAACACGTAATTTATAAGTTAAACTGACATTAACATATTGGTGGTGATTTATTGTCATTTCTTTCTACTTTAAAGTTTCTTAAATAAAGTTTTATCTGTAAATCGGTAGTAAATAACGTCAAATTGTCACTTATAATTTCATGAGAGCGTTGATTGTTGTCGGTTTTTTTTGGAGTCTGTAGAAACAAAGTTTTAATCGCCAGAGTGAAACATAAGTGTTTTCTTTACCAACATGATATATAGGGCTGAAATATTGGTTGCCTACGCACGCAATGAAATGACAGTTTTGACAAATTGTTTTTCCGGAAAAAAAACATGTCTTGTCTTTAAAATTCAGATTGAATTGTAACATGTAATAAGTAATAAGTAACTTAACTTAGATTTATTGTTTCTTTGTAATCCATAACATAAATAATAGCAGGTGTGTTGGAACAAATTTGTTTCACTGTTCTATTGATTTTATTTATAACGTTTATTCCAAATCAAATACTAATAAAACAAAGCATTTTGTTGTTCCACAAAGCAAGTAAAGACTGCAAATATTTCATTTTTTTAAGATTAGAGATAAACTAATTGTTAAGTGGGTACATTTTACGTAGTGTGATGTTAGTTTCATACCCAACGGGCGTTTTAAAGTTTTAACGGCTCTCGGCACAGAAACTTGTTTACTTCAATACTACAATTTTACGAGATCGTTCTTCTACTAAATGATAGGCAACCACGGTACCACCTTGGTCATAAATAATTATGCACAATAGAGCGCCGTCAAGTAGCTATAAATCACTCTCTTGAAACGACTTATATTTACATTTACAGAATTTACAACGCCCGAGACGTGTTTGGGTCGCCTCTTTTATTCTTACAAAAATTCGTCTTTAAAATCGTAGGGTGACCTTGCCAGTGAATGAACACTTTGCATTTAGGCTGTTACATTTGCGTTCAGAGAATTATTTTCTCCGTCCCCAATATCACTTTTGCTGCTAATCACTTGCTGTATCGACAGATATTTTGTTAGAGCACAAGATTATTGCATCATTTGGAAGACTCAGTACAAATCAATTTATATAATAATAATATAATATAATAATGATAATAACGATAATAATCACTGTACTGATAGGCAAATGTTCGAATTATGTGGGCGTCGTATTTATATTTCCCGTCAATTTCCGAATGTGTATCCTATATCGTTTAATTGATACAAATTAATAACAAACCATTTTTCACTTCCATTCACTGTACGTACTTGAAGTTTTATGTGAGCAGGATATTTTTTTATTACATAATTGACTAACGGTAACAATTTTCCCGCTCCGATAAAAATTAATGTACCGAAAATATGTGATTATTGTTAATCTGGCGCGCGGTTGGAGCGGCGTCGTCAAAACGGGGCAACGTCAAAATCGCATCGAGGGCCCGATGGCGGTGCATGTGACGCACAGGACCGAATGTGACAGTCGACTATTAAGTTTGTAAATGCGTTAGTGTGGAGGTAATTATCGTCATTCGATGCGTCAATATAATCGGAAACTCTATTCGATTTTTGAAATTGAGATTTAGAGGTGCGTTTAATGCGATCATCGATTTTACACGTTGTCTAATAACCGGGCAACTGTCAGAGTGACACTGATTGTTTTCAAAATGCGAAAATGCCGTTGCTTGGTAACTGACAATTTTCAAAAAGAATTTGAAACATTGGTAACCAATCATTTTGAAAAACATTGTCACTTGATTATTTTGAAAAACAATCGAAAAATTTGTTGCCCTGGTTACTAATTATTGCTTACGAAAACAGCCAGAGTAAGGTTTATAATTCTAACATTTCCACAACATAAAAAAAAAAACACTTTGAAACATTAATAGGGAGCTAATAGTTTTGAAAAAAAAAATGTTATTTAGTAACATTGACAGTGACAATTTTGACAAACAGTTTGTGACACAGTCGCCTCGGTAACTAATAATTTTGGAAACAAAAATCGTTCGTTTGCTTAAACATTGTTACCCAGTAACAGCCAGAGTGAGACTTGAAATTTCAACACTTTTGAAAATGACTCTTTGAAACATTGGTAAGTAGCTAATAATTTTGAAAAAAAAACAACTGTAACCTTAGCTATGAAAACAGTTTTATTTAGTGACATTGCTAATTTTGACAAACAATTGGTAAGTAATAATTTTAAAAACAAAAACCGTTTTCTATGATTTCAGGTAAATCCGCTTTTTTAAAACAAAATTTCAAATTTGGAAACAATGTATTGTTCCAAAAGTGGGTGTTCATACAATCAAGTCATTTTCTTCGTTGAAACATTATCTAGCCATAAATGTAACAAGAAAAGAAGCTAGGTTCGTTTCTTTCGGTTAGTTTTTATTACAGGCGGTAAGGTAGTACATAAGTTTCCTGGAATTGCAAATTCCACAGTGCATTGTGTTTTGTTTGTGTCAAATAAAAATTGCTTAAATATTGGGAAATATAGCTTAAACGCAACCGTTAACTACTTTTTAATTTTTCTTTGTAATTAAAAAAAAATTAAAGAGAAAAAATACGATAAAGTAAAATGTTGCCAAAGGTTTGATTATTGTTTTCAATACGATACATTGAAATAATCAAAATGTTGAAGATTTGGACATTTTAATTAATAACAAGTTTAATTGACATAATATCAAACTGTAAGTAAGCGAAAACCGCCCGGATAGCGACCTTCTTTTAAAATTTGAAAATGCAGTCAAAGGCGCCGAGGGAGGGTCTTACGACGTTTACTGTTAAAGCAACCGTAGTGGTTCATTTTATTTAGTTTTTTTCGCCTATTTCGTTTTGTTGACTTAAATTGTTTTTGAAACGAACGGATTCAATTGCATGTTATTAGTATAAGAAAAGAAAAAAACGAAAATTGTTGTGATGTAATTAGCGTTATTTAAATATTGTCATTAGATTGAATAAAACTTAAGTTATACCCTCACATGTATTTATTATTATCCTTTAAAGTTTATCGAAATAAAAAACGAGAGAATATTGACGTTTAAAATAAACTTTCATTTTTCGCCAAGATATTTCTTTTCCACATAAAAGGTCGAAAACAGGTAGTTAGAAATACCGAAAATGTGTGTAGCTTTGTCATTGAATGTTTCATATACCAAAATTAGAATTCTCTTGCTGTGTTAAGCCACACCGCATGCCATTAATACTCTGAAGTACGGTTGTAAATTAAACTGACGGATGACTTCAGGCGATCTTTTTCTTGAACATTTCTCGGCACTTTTTTTTACATCAATTTACAAACATTGAAATAATTAAAAAACGGTAGTATATGAAGAAAAACGATATAGTGAGGACCGCCGATAAATGAGTAAGCTACAAGACCATTACAATTTTAAAGCAAAATGTTGAAAATTGGAGCCGTACAGGAAGTTGTAAGATTAGGTGAATTTTGACATTTTAATTAATAACAAGCTTAATTGACATAATATCAAACTGTAATTAAATGGAAGTCGTCTGGCTAGCGTGTACTCGTCGTATAAGATAGCGACCTTCTTTTCAAATTTGAAAATGCGACTGTACGGACAACGTACAAAACCATTGAATTTAGTCTCGTGGCGCCGAGCCACCTTAAGAATATTAACAAAATATGAACAATTAGGGCTTGATCGAAGATAAAAAGTCGTATTTTTCTCGCACATAAAACGGCTATTACGAACTCAGATGCTTGCAAAATACTCATCTTCAACTTCGTTAATAATAGCCTACATTAAATGATATACTATTAATAAGAAGTGCTAAATAAAAATAATTTTATTTGTATGATTCCCAATTATTACCTTAACAAAAATTATTTCAAAAACTAAAATAAGTAGTAAGCAGATATAGCTAATTTTGAACCACATATTTTTTCTCTGAAGACCGAGCCGAAGACTAAAATTAAGTCCCAAAAAAATTAAAAATTATCGGATACAAGACGATAACATAAAATCTGAGAATTTCAAAATTCTACCAAAAGTCCTTTTTCACAAAATTCTAATGGAAGCTCGTCGTGGCACACCCGGTATTTATCTTGAGATTAGCGCTTTTCAGTTTCCTGAAAGTATAATAATTTCTTATCATACAGGAAGCTTAACTTCCTCCGTTTATGTGAATTTATATTTATTTATTCGTAGGTAGTGGTTGTAAACACTTGTGAAAAATGACTTCAGAAGAGGAGTCGTTCAATAATGAAGATATTGTAGAAACCCCGGTAGAGGGTTGTTTATACCGCCAGACTTCACTGGAAACTAGATTATCTCCAATTCACCTTTCAGATGAATCAGAATATTCGAGTGACGAAGAACAAGCTGATTTTGCACCAAGAATTGTTAACGTTTCGTATAAAAAACCGCAAGAACCAGACACTGACGAGGTAAATACCGAAAAGGTATCCAATGCTGAATTAGTATTAAGAAAAACATCTGTAAAAGAAAATAGCAAAAATGAAGCGGAAAATACCAATATACGTAACTCGGAAGGATTAGCGACAAAAGTAGAAGAATCTTCTGTATGTTTAATGAAAGGTTGATTGAAATTCAAACGCAACTGCTGATAGTAACTTTTAATTTTTACGGTTGCAGATGTTCATTCAGGTAAAACCAGAATTAAGATGGCATCGCCTAGACCAAAATCTCCTCGACCAGTTGCGACAAAAAATGAAAAGGAAGAGTCAATATGGGATAAACTTGGAACTTTAGGCCGTAAAAAACGTATAAAAGAAGGTAAGAATAGCTTTCAACAAATCATTTTATTTAAGGGTTTGTCATCTTTAATGTTAACATTACCATATATGGTTAAGTTGTCAAAACAAGTAGGCGTGGTGCGTTGTTTACAAACGGAATGAGATCAAATATGCATTATGTCACTCATGGAATTGCCTATTATAACAGTAAATGATATGTTTAAATGTTAACAGTGCAAGAAGTGCAAGCAGAAGGAAAATATGCCATAGATTCACCTGGCAGTCCAACGGCACCTATCGTGCCACCCGAAGAATATTCATTGGGTAAGATTTCATATTAGTAGTTTTATTTAATTTACATCAGGGGGTTCTAAATGTTGCCAAATGTAAACATTACATCTTTTAAAGATTGATTTTGCTAGTGAAACCCCGTGGTGGGTGCCACGATTATAATCGTAATCTTGGGTACAACTTATACAGTGCGTTTTTATTAACTGTTGCCATAGGGAAATGCATGGTAAAAATTGTACCCCGTGTTAACTTTAGTTCTGATGAAAATATTTAAACTATTTTTGGCACAAAGTTGGAAGATTCTTTAAACTATCGGATAGATTACATTTCATTATCTTAAACTGTCAAAAAGGTTTTAAAAAAATATTTAAGTAAAAGCGTTTTTTTGTCACTATCATTTCTAGTAGGCTGAAATGTCAGTTGACTTTTGTCACTTTGTTTAGGGAATCACTTAGTAGCGCCATTTTTTATTGACGGAAATTTGAACCAGCATAAATACTTAAATCTTCTTCAAATGATGAGTGAAGGTATAAATTGTATTTACACCACCAAAAATTGGAAAAATTCAATTATAAATTAAATCAGTTTAAATATTACGATTTTTTGTTTCCAGTAGAACTACATTATAATATTATCGAATCATGGAATTTTTAGGGTTTGGAGCAAACAGCGTAGGGGACTTATTGTATACATCGTATAATAATTTAAAAATTTTGCTCTTTGCCTCCATTATTTAAACATACTGATAATGCTGAGTAATTATTATTATTAACATACATACATTATTATTATTATTATACATATTTATTTTAATATTTTAACACTTGCTTTTTATATGTTAGAAGAAAATGAAGAAAGATGTATGATAGAGCCACATGCTTTAGAAGACCCAAAATTGCAGGAGCTAATTGTAGTTCTTATTGATTGGATAAATGATGAATTAGCTCCACAAAGAATTATCGTACAAGATCTGTCAGAAGATCTTTACGATGGTCAAGTTCTCCAAAAACTTTTGGAAAAACTTACTGGTGATAAACTTGATGTTCCAGAAGTAACACAATCAGAGGAAGGACAAAGGCAGAAATTATCAGTTGTACTGAGTCATTTTAATCAGGTCAGTACTCCATTGCAGTAGATTTATTACTGTTGATTTTATATTTTTTACTTTTTCTTATATAACTGCAACATTATATACTTAGAAACTTGTGATCATTGTGTGATTCAATGTAAAGGTTATAAACTAAACTAAGTTTCTGCTTCCAATACCAATCGAAGGAGACACTGATGAGTAGGTAACTACAGAAAAGAAAAAACTATTATTTCATAGTACAGTGGAATCTCTCTTGAGCAGATGCCGCTCGTCGCCATTTTTTTGCCCGTCTATTAGAGATGTTTGTTTTATAGAAAAAGAAGAAAAAATCCACAAATGAAAAAATTTAATTTGATAATGAAACAAATTCATAAAATATTTCCTAAATATAGTGTCCACGTCCATTCAAGGGAGAGCACTTAACCGAGAGCTTGTCGATTCCCTCAAAATTGGTCAAAAGAGGTGTCCGTTAAGGGAGAGTACACTGTATTCTCAAATACAAGCAGTATTATCGCCATTTATGACAACTAGGTATGAAACTGTTCATTTTGTGTTGCAGTGCCCAGTACTATTGCACTCTTTGGTATTACATTGTTTGAAAGAATCAATATTGTAAAAATGAGCACCTCAGTTCTACCATACTACCTATATAATGGACCTACAATTGTTTGTAATTTTCCTTCTACAATATGGCTTAATAGTCGATGCAATGGTATTCTCTCTTTTCCATATTTACTTAGCGCCTTCTTCGTTTGGGATTGGAGATCGGAATTTGATTTTATCGCAATTTGTAACTCTAAATAACACTTTCACAGTGAATCAAATAGATTATCTATTTCTCACTTCAAAAAATCTAAATATCCGCTTATTAGAGCTGTCTATAATGGGAGCATTTACTGTTCAATGTCGCTGATTAACACAACAGTTGGTTGCGATTCACGTTTGTTTGTTTACTAAGTTTAGTTTGTTTGAATTGAAAAAAATGAGTAAAATTTATTTTTCTATACCGATGTGTAAATCGTTATTAAAAGAAGTCCTAATTTATCTTTCCATAAGTTCCCAATTAAAGGGAAAGGTAAAGTTCTAGTGGAAAATAAATTCGGAACCAAGGACTTTATAGATAGGCAAACGGCCTGGATACTTAAACTTAAAATGAGCAAATCGCCCTCCATGCACATGAGTGTGTTCCTTACATTTCACCGACAAAGATTTTTCCAAACACAAGAAAACGTGCTGCACGTGTATTAACACAAAAGAAAGTTGCTCCTAAGCATTATAACGGAATCGAGGAAGAGTTTGAAAAATCTCGACTACGTCTCGATTTTTTAACTTCCAAGATTCTGTTATGGCACTTAATAACCGTATAGTCCACAACGTTTTTCGCACAATCGCTTATACAAAATGAAATAAAGAAATTTAAACCGACTTTGACCTATTTTTTTTTTTTTAAATATAATTTTATTATTTTAGGTTCTAGGTTTGCACCGTGGTGGAACAAAGAAGTGGAGTGTTGAAGCAGTTCATTCCAAAAATTTGGTACCAATATTACATCTTTTAGTAGCTCTTGCTAGACATTTTCGAGCACCTGTACGTCTTCCTGAACATGTGAAAGTATCAGTTGTGGTAGTGCAAAAAACTGGAGGACAATTGATCCATCGCATAGTACAAGAAAACATTACTTTAGCTTATGATGATGTTGGTATGCGTTGTGAAAGAGATGCATTTGACACACTTTTTGATCATGCACCTGACAAATTGCAAGTAGTGAAAAAGGTAATTTCATTGTGAAACAAATTATTTATAATATAACTTTTTCTATATTTTTCCAGTCTCTTGTGACATTTGTGAATAAACATCTTAATAAAATCAACTTGGAAGTATCAGAATTGGAAACTCAATTTCATGATGGTGTTTATTTGACTTTATTAATGGGTCTGTTGGAAGGATTCTTTGTGCCATTATATAGTTTCCATTTGACACCTAAAGATTTTGATCAAAAGGTTCATAATGTTGCATTTGCATTTGAACTTATGGAAGAAGTTGGTATAGCAAAGCCTAAAGCAAGACCTGAAGGTTAGCTATAAATAAATACATTAAGTTGTTTCAATTGTATTGCTGATTGCAGAAACGGTGCAATTCATGTTTTTATTTATTTTCACATTTAAATATAAATCGGCATTGAAACAGTCCTGCATTGTTTAGGTAGTGCATAATGAATGAAACTTATCTTAATATATATATCTTATATATATATATAATTATATATTAATATATATATCTTAAACATCTCTGAACATGGAAAAAATTTAAGTTATTGATTTATGTTTTCTTAGAACTGACTTGTGTTGTTTCTACAATCAGCGATTAATTTATATCTACACTTAGAAACTACTGAAACAATTAATTTTTATCCATTGTAATAATAATTACATGCCACTTTAGTTATAGTCCAGTCATTTTAGACAAAAAAAACACCCAATCTTCTAAAAAATTTCAAGTGAAGATTTTCCTTCAGGATTTTCTTTGTATCGCTATAAGCAACACTGTATAAAAAGTTCATTGAAAACTCTTGTCCGCCAAAGAAATGATTGAAGCTCGAAGACTACAAAAATCAGTATCACGTTTTTATATTTTATAGTTGTAATATAATTGTAGTGTTTGATGGTTATGATGACAATAGTAACAATATAAAAGCAATAGAACAACTTCGTCGAATGTAAACGACTCCAAAGTTAGGATTACTATGTTCAAAAATATGTGACTTGTCGTGGCCAGTCATATTTAAATACTACGTCTGATGATGGGGCACTGGAATCTGAAATAAACGACGATGAAATAGACCTTATTACTATGTTATCCCCTGAAATATTGGTAGATGATAACAAATCGTGAAGAAGAAGTAGGAGTAGAATAAGAAGAAGACAGAAGCAAAGAAGTGGAAGAAAACGACTCATATAGGCCTAATGGAAACACCAGGTAAAACAAACGCGCCTTGCATTCTACCTCAAAGGTGGTGCGGAAACCATTGGTTCCACATAAATTTTGTGCAGATTTTGAGAAAAACTGATTTACACGATCTTCGACCTTCAACAATAGGGCACCGGATGACAAGCAACTCGCTACCTAGCATTCCATTTTAAAATTAAAGGTGAAGAGTGTGTTTTAAACGTGTTCTCAAGTTTTTTATAAAATTGAATTTCAATTGAGTAAAATCGTTGTGTAAAATGAGTAATATTTATTGTTGTTCCTAAATGCAAGTCATTGTTTAAAAAATGTCCCGGTTTGGTTTATCGTTTCATAAGCTCCCAATTAAGGGAAACAATAAAGTTCTTGTGTGTTTGCATGTACCACTGTTTCCAGCTTTATATGTACAATTCATTGTTTTAATTTATTGTAACACTCTGCTGTGCTTTTAATTCAAGACAACATGACACTTTATGGGGATCACTCATCAAGGAACACGTTTGTAAGCGCAATGCATGTGGCGGATTTCTTCGAAGCACTGCATACTAATACGTTTAGC
The DNA here is from genome assembly GCA_949768715.1 of Dascillus cervinus. Taxonomy (NCBI): domain Eukaryota; kingdom Metazoa; phylum Arthropoda; class Insecta; order Coleoptera; family Dascillidae; genus Dascillus; species Dascillus cervinus. Next base: position 21,951,748 of record OX458317.1, read on the forward strand.
ATTAAAATCCTCTTTACCCTCATAAATACATCTGCAGTTACTGTTTCCCCCAAGGTAGCGTAAATATTCAACGCTTAGCGAATAAATAAATAATAATCGTATAAATAATTAAAGTTACTAGAAAAATAAACACAATAAAGAAACACTTGATAATATTTAAAACAAGCAATAATAAGCAAGAAGTTCTGTGTCAGAAAAGTGACTCTCCACCTTTTATTTTAGTTTGAAAATACACGATTTTTTACGGACTTTTTACACAGTGTTTCTTATAGTGATACAAAGAAAATCCCAAAGGAGAATCTTAACTTGGAATTTTTTGAATTATAGCACCTCATAAATTATTCAGATTCTAATAATTTCATTATTTCAGATATTGTTAACCTCGATTTGAAGTCCACGTTGAGAGTTCTGTATAATTTATTTACAAGATATAAGAATATTTTGTAGATTATACATATTATCAATTATAGTGCCTTAACCTATTAAAACTGAATTACTTTAAAAAAAAAATTGAGTAGAAGTCGGGCATTGTACAGACATCTGAAAATATCTCGTCTATTTTATTGAAAAAATGGACACCTCTAAGGTCCGGTATTTCAGTACAGGGTAACCTTCAAATAAAGTTAACCGGTGGCGAAAGCTAGGGTTACCGGTTGTTAGTAACCATAATTTTTGGTTTAACCCTCGACTGAAATACCGGACCTAAGAAGAATTCGAGATATGTCAGATCTGTAATAACAAATTAGAGAGACAATTTAATAAATGGCCATTAGGATAACTAACGCAAACATTTTGACAACTCTGATTAAGGCAAGCAGATACCAAAACCACGTCTTGAGAAATGTTTTGTTCAATCTAATACTTGTATTGTATATTGCTAAGAAATATATAAATCACTAATCATCAAAATAATTCTTTGAAAAAATATACAAAAATTGTGGAATGTTGAAAATGTAGAATTTATTAACTTATAATGCTAATTTAAGTAATTATCTTATTTTTACTTGAATATGGGAAATGAATGTTCACAAGATTCTCATAAATATTCAATATTTTAAAAATCTTTCATTTAACCTTTAAATGTATTATTTAACACTGCCGCTGTATTAAATAAAGAAAATTTTATAACAATTTTGTATTGTTTTATTAAATTAAGAGGGGCACTAAAAGAGAGGGGATAGACAAATTTTCATACATGTTCACCCTAGCAATGGTAGAGGTTGCAAATATGTTGATTTGTCAATATTGTGGTTATGGGTGGTAGAAGCTGCTAAAAATAATTTCTGACGCAGTCAGTTTGTGTGGCATACTTCAAAAAAATTGTATGTAAATATATTGATAATATTTAAATATTGGTGATACTATTTTTCACGTTAGGTTGAGATGTAAGACGTCTGTCCCAGTCATTAGACTGTTGATGCTTGCGTGATATCAAAACCATAGTACAGGTAGCCCTCGGTTTACGCCGATTCACAACGCTGCTGTGCAATTCACCGTTTTGCCGTGTACATAATTGGATAATTTACCGATTCTCCCTATATTAAACTGATTTTTGTTTTAGTGATGAAGTATTTAGCGAGTCTCGTCGTTGTGGATTCTTTTTTCCAAAAAATGTAAGAGATTCGAAACTTTGAAATTTCATTTGTTTTTCTTAATATTTTTTAATAAAAACATTTCACTTTATTTTATCATTAAATACATTTTAAAAATTAAATTTATAATATTATGTATTTTGCATTACTTATATTGTATTAATAAACAAAATGATTTGCTTCTTTTTCACTTACAGCTTGACAAACTTAGCTTGGCGGATGAGTCATGGATGCGCCGTAGACCGAAAGACCGCCCCTTAGCGGAGCTTAATTCTTTATTGGTGGTCGCTCGCCAATACTAGCTATATCCTTATCTTAAGACACGATCTCGCTTCCTTTTCTGTGCCGGGTCATCCGCCAAGCTGTATGTAGAACCTAACCCTACACATCACTGTAAATATGGGTTCACTTTACGCCATGGGTCGGCAACCAGCGGCCCGCAAGATTCTCGCCGCAACGCACGTGACGGATGATATCTAAACTAAAATATTTATACACAAATATTGTAGGTATACTATAATGACATGTGACCCAAGTGCGGCCCGCACTAATCCCCACGTAAAATATTTTGCCCTTTTACAACAAAAGGTTGCCGACCCATGCTTTACGCCGATTCAATTTGCGCCGGCTTTCGTAAGAACGGCACTGCGGCGAAAACCGAGGGTTATCTGTACTTTTGGTTTTAACCAGAGTGTTGCAAAAGACTAAACAAACATTCATTATGTTCGTCGTATACGATTTTGATAGCAATCGCTAATAATTATTGACAATGACCGATTGTAATATCATCTTGAAACAGCGCCGTCTGTGACGTAATAAGCACATTATTTTACACTCTTAAATAGTTCTTATCTATAGAAAACACTTGTCTTGTGATTTATTGAAAGGAAAGCACGAAATTTCCGTATATACCACTCGGTCAGTTGCAATATTTTGCATTTTCAATCTACAGTAGAACGTCAATTATCCGAAACATCAATCATTCGAATGATGATTTGGTTTATCCGAACGTCAATCATCCGAATTAGGGATCCCAATCCCGCATCAAAACTTCAGTCTGACTGACGTCATCAATCCCGCGGATCCGCAACATTTACGGGATTACAAAGTATCACAATGCTTTTTTCAGTTGCTAAGAAAATTAAGTACCAGAAGTTGCAATAAAAGTAGCATTTATTAATAAAAAAAAATTAAGAAAAATTATTTAATTTCTTTTGGAAATATTTTCTGAGAAATGATAAAGTATTCAAAGTTTGATCTTGTAAATTTGACCTGATTTTATTGCAGAAGTACCCAGCGACAGAAAACGCGCGCTCGGCATACATATTTTTTAAAATTCGGATATTTTTGTTCAGTCCCGCAAGTCCCGCGGATCCCGCATGTGCAGTTCCGCATTACTGATCCCGCAAAAATCATGCGGAATCCAGCGTTTGCGGGATTAGTATCCCTAATCCGAATCGTCGATTTTTTTCCAAGAAAATAGAATATGGAATAGAATCCATTGACAGAATATATACATTTTATTATGATTAAAATATTATTTGTTGTTGAATATATGCATATCCTTCAACGAATTTATTTGCAATTTTTTTTAATTTGATTTCAATTATTAACATAGTTAATTATGATTATTTAAAAAAATAAAAGGTTAGCCGAATATAGACAGACCATCGCTATAAATTTAAAAAGAAAGGTTTAATACTAATTTACGTGTTTTAACACGGTTGGACACTTAACAGAAATATGCCTGTAATTAAGAACTAGATTGCAGGAATGTAACTCTTCTGTAAAGCAGACGCTAGGCCCATAATACAACTATATGTAAGAATAACTTATAATAATCTCTTAATTACAGATTACAGATACTGCTCTTATTACTTAATATTAAACATTTGTTATAATATGGTCAAATAATTAAAATGACTCTAAAATAAGTCAGCTTCAGACGATGATTAAAAAAATATGCAAGGAACCTGCACAAAAATCTTATCGCTGACCGTTCTAAACTTACAAACCTCTACCAAAAAACAAGTTTGCGTAACAGTTGCTGGACCTCTTGTGGAAAATCTATTGAAAGGCCGAGAGGGTTCGTTGCTGTTACACGAAACCACGAATGCCTTGGTTGTTAACTTTTGTGCTTGCGCTTTGCTTAGATCGATTGGAAACTGGCAAGCACAGAAATTTTTAATTAAGTGATATAATGAATAAGTTCCAAATTTAGTCGGCAGCTGAAATCATTGCCGACCAAAAATTGGAGGTAAAATTTAAAAAACAGTGTTTGTTAGTCTTGTTGAAGTTTATCACAACAAGGTTTGATCTATTGGATCTCGTGGGATGATCCCAACAAAAAATGATTAGAGAAAATTGTCAAAACGGAATGTATGTGTTTAATGTAGTTAAACCTAAAGTTAAATCAGCCGCTGAAGCAATGCAGCAGTTTTTATCAAGTCCTAAAAGCGAAGTTAAGGGGCATTTAATTTTCATCGTAAGATTGATGCGGCTCATAAACAAGGAATTGTGAATAAGTCAACTGTCGATTGAGCAATTGGATAGTTCTGCACAGTTTCTTGCACATATTTCAATCATTATCTAAAGCACTTACATAAATATTTAAAGTTAAAAATTAAATGTTAAAATAGGTAAAGAACACTAAATAATTAAATTCCTCCAACGATTTTAAATTGTAACTAAAATATTTGATCACATTTAAACTATGATAATTGAAAAATCGGTTAACCAAACAAATACTTCTAAGCTCTATTAATTGTTCTTGTAACTGCAGACATCCCATCTACAAATGCGGTTCGGAACAAGACATTAGCATTGTTAAACATACCATCCTTTAATGAAACAATAATAAACTAGAATAAAATGAATTTATTTTTTAAGTACCCTTTGGGAAGATTTTTATTCATTTAAAACATACCTGTGATTGTTTAAAATGCATTTTGAGCATATTGCCAACATTTTGAGTATGAGATAAATCAAGAGCAGCATCAACTTCATCTAGAATGTATAAAGGAGCTGGTTTAAACAATAGCATAGCCAATATTAGTGATAAGGCCACAAGGGATCGTTGTCCACCACTCAATTCATTCAGGCTTTCTTTCCAAACTCCTCCAAGACAAACTTTCACCTAAAAAAAGTTTAATTTGTGTACTTTTATGTACCACATGAAATGCACAATAATCTCACTTCTAGACCATCTAAAACCTTTTTATTCTCTGGAGGTTGCAGCTTGGCATTTGTTCCTGGTAAAAGAGTACTGAAAATTGATCCAAAATCTTTATTAACTTGTTCCCATGCTAACAAAAGAGCTTGCTCTTTTTGTGTATCTAAATCTGATATAACTGTAAGCAAACTTTTTTTGTCGCTTTCTACAATGCGCTTCCTTTTCAACAAATCTAAGTAAAGCTTTTCTTCCTGTTCAAGTGCGTTTTGTGCTTTTGCATTAACCGTGCGACTTAATTTTGTTCGAGTCTCTTGGGCATTTCTAATGCGCTTTTCCAATTCTCGAGCATCTTTATCACTAAGGGCCTCTGCTTCCTTCAATTTATTATTATCTTTCAACCTTTTCTGAATATCAGCTTCCTAAAATTAGTAATACAAGATCATAAAATAAGTTAAGACTAGACGCCCGGACACAAAATCGTTTTTTTTAATTTTCTAAGCTTATTTTAGATAGCTTTTAATAGGTACATAGCCTTTTGTTCGAAATTTTCTAAAGGGCCCCAAGAAAAATATAAATTTCAAAAATTTCAAAAAAACAGCCACTGTACTAAAAAATTCGTAATACTCAACAACAATACAACGTTTTGTTTCTTGAAAAATTTCAAGAAATAAGGTCAGGAAATTAAAAATAAAATCTAGATATTCGGAGAAAATTTGTTGAAATCAAATTATGATATGCAGTACGACTACAGTGTCGAGCGTCGTCATACTATTGCAACAGTGAGATATTTGGTGCAACCATGATTACTGAGAAATGAGCGATTTAAGAAAGCAGTTTAGCATACGTTGAAAAACAAATCTGACGCCCAAAGTTAATAGTTCTATATATACCTTCGCTTTACAAGCCGCATACTCATTTTTTAACTTTTTCATCTCATGTTCTAACTTCTTTATATCTAGTTCGTATTCTGATGTTTGTGCTTGAATTTGTTCCTTCTTATTAACTTTCTTTTGCACTTCTTTATTTTTTTCAGTAATAGCACTTTTCTCTGCTTTTACCTTATTATGTAAGTTTTCAACAGTTACCTGCAAAATTACGAATTAAGTGTTTAAAAAATGCCAAACCTTGCCATTTACTTTAATTTCTTTTGCGTCATTTTGAAACTGTTCATATTCTTCTCTTAATTTAATTAAATTCTCTTCAAGCTTTTGTATCTGCATCTGCACATTTTCTAAACCTTTCTTTAATTCAGTAATTTCCAAATTGAGCATTTCATATTCTTGTTCCCTCTGTTCCCATTCTTTACGACTTTTATCTGCTTTCCGTTTTAATGCTTTCATTTCAGTTTCTGCATCTTTCAGTTGACATTCACGATACGATTTTGAATTTTTCATTTTTCCTTCAAGTTCTTTAACTTTAGCGTTGCTCTTCACTTCAATTTCTTGAGATGTTTTAATTTTTTTATCAAGTTCCACTGCAAAATGGCAAGTGTAAAAATAGAATGTAACACAATTTAATAGTTTTACCTATGTTCTGTTTTAAATTATTAATTTCTTCCTGCTTTCTATGATGTGCAGTATTTTGCAACCGTTGTGTCAATAAACGTAAATCATTTTCATGCAATTCTATTTGTTGTTTTAATGTGCGCCACTGGTCTTGTGATGTTAACAATTGCTCAATTTCTTTTTGTATAGTTTGTAATTCTTGTTCTTTAACTAAATGTTGTTGCTGAAAAATAATAACTTACTATAATACAGGGCAACTATTATAACAATTCTACCTCATATTTTTCAATTTCCTGTAACTGTATTAAAAGGGGCACAGTTTTTTGTCTAGCCCCACCAGATAATGTTCCAGCTGGATCAACTACATCTCCATCTAAGGTAACGCATCTACGTCCAATACGTTTATCAAAGGCAATTTTTTGCGCAACATTCAAATCTTTACAGACAAAAACACCTCCAAAGATATATTCCATAGCAGATTGTAATTCACTATTATAACTTATTAGAGACAAAGCTGTCTGAACATTATCTTTTCCCACCTATAAAATAAAATAATTATAAATAAAAATTGTATCTAGAATAGAAAACTTTATACCAAATTTTGGGCTGTTATTACTGTGCGTTGATCAATTGCTCTCCCCTTAACTTTATTCAATGGAATAAATGTAGTACGACGCTGAAGGTCTCCATGTTTTAATAGCTGTTTTCCTGTTGTTTCACTATCTATTATCACTTCATACAACTATAAAATACAAAATTATATAAAATTTATATAGTTTGGTAAACTGTTTCGCCAACTTGACGATGGCGTTAAAAATTTCATGTGTTATTTAAGATATTGAATTTGATTGATATGTTTTGCGTAATTCAATTTGTATTCATCTATTTCAATATACTCCCAGAATCTATTGGTGACATTTTCGAGTTATTTCACCTACTGCATATTTTTTATCATACAAAAAACACTTAATTGATAACTCTGTGTGTGTCAATGTCGGTAAGTATATCGTTTTGATTCTATTGCATCATATAAAAAAAGTTTGTGTAAAAACGGAATTGGGTGTACTTGAAAAGTATTGTATTCAACACCAACATCAAACTATTAGACAATTGGTAGGTGTCTGAAAATATCACGCAGTCATAATCATTACCTAATTAAAATTAACTAAGTTTGATATCTTTAATACATAAACTGCTTGTAATTATGAAATGAATGGTTTTCGAACACATGTTTATATACGCCTTTTTAATATTGTTTGAGTTTGCACAATTTCAGATAGGCGAAGCAGTTTACAGACACCTGTATACCATCAAGCTAAAACTTACCCGTCCACCTGCAGCAGTTTCTATTGCTACGCAATTGTTGGAATCTTGAACTTTAATTAATCTGCATACTACACCCTTCACAGAATTTTTGTTGAAGTTTGCTACAGGATTTCTGTACTGAAAGTTTGTCATAGGTTTTTGGGCATAAAACCTATCAGTTCTTTCTTGAATACCTCGACTTTCATTAATAAGTGTACGTTTTTGTCCTTGTAATTCTGTCATTCTTTCTTCCGAATATTTAATTTTTTGCAAGTTTTGCTGTCGTAAAAATATCAAGCATTAATAAAAATTTTTGCAACAAAAATACATACCTCTAATGAATGCAGTTCATGTTTGGATTTTTCAAGGGTGGCCTGATCTTGTCGATGATCACCTGAATTTCTATCAAATTCCCGTTGCTTTTCTTTTAATTGCGTTTGACAATGATTCAATTGCATATTGGCCATTTTAATATCAGTACTAGCTTGGGCTGCTTCTTGTCTAGAATCTGAAAGATATAAACATGATATTTACGAAAAAAATTAATTTGTCTACTTATTTTACATGAAAAGAACCATATTCATCACGACCTACTATAAGTTTGTTTGTACAAATAAATAATATTTTGTTTTTTCTAATTTATAACTCTCATAAATTACAACATTATAGAAAAAATTGAATTTACTACATGAGATGAAATACGTTTTTTTCGTTTGTGAGATTGTCGAACTTGCTGCTTAAGCAGCTCATTGATGAATTCTCACTTCACGAAAAGTATGTTATTTTCATTTCTTGCTGTAAAATATACTATTTTCTCACTCATAAGCTGTGCTTGTAACGTTTCAGTTTCTCCTGCTTCATTTACTTCCATGCCTACACTGAGAGCTTCATATTTCTTTTGTGCAACAGCTAGTGCTGCATTATCAGCTGCATCATTGTCTTTAAGTTTTTGAAATAGCTCTTGAACTCCTTCTAATTCTGTTTCTTTTGACTTTAAGGCTGTTGTATCATCTTTGAAATTCTGTAACAAAAATAAAATATAATTAGCCCCTGATTTATTCCACTAATTGTTTGTTTGCAGGTTTTGGCAATTAAGACATGTAAAGGGGACCTTAAAAGATCGGTAATACTGTCAGTATTTTCTCAATTCTCTAACAGTATTTATCAACCTTACACAGTCATTCCAAATCGCCAGTATTTTCTTCAGTATCGTGCTAGCAGTTGACGAGCGCACTAGCAACTTGAACTAGCAAATAACAAATTTGACGCTTAAAAGCAAAGTTTAAGAAAGTGTTCACTTGTGTTGAAGATCAAAACTTAATATATTGAACAGGCCATATTGTGTTGTGTACATGCTAAGAATGACAGCTACCTTTTCTAACTGCATTTTTCTTTTCTCTTCAGCAGTGATATTTTCTTTTGCAGCTTTTTCAGCAGCACAAGTTTTTGCTTCAGTTCTCTCTTTTTCCTTCAATTCTGCTTCCAATTGTTGAAGTTTACCTCCACTATTCTAAAATGAATTTGTGTAATGTTAAGTTAAGATAATGTCTATTACATCTCACAGATTCAGCTGCTTTAGACATTTCCTTTATCTCTTCATCAATTATTTGGCAAGTTTCTTTATTTGCATCAATAGCTTGTACCAACTTTTGATAACTGTGTTCACCTTTTTCCAAATGTTCTCCAGCTTCAACAGTAGCTCTTTGACTAGCAATATATTGACGACCTTGAAATAATCGCATCATGTTTTCTAATTCTCTTTCAATTCTTTTAAATTCCAAGTAAGCTCTTCTTTCTTCTCTTAACCTTTCCAATTTAGGACTGATTTCTTCATTAAGTACCTGCAACAAAATAAGAAAAATTAAAAATATAGAAATTTTGACTTGTTTGTATAAGTATCAAATGATAGTGATACCCTTTATAGCAGGGGTGGCCAACCCAAATGATCTTGCGGGCCACTTTCGAAATGCATCATAACTCCGCGGGTCACATATAAAATTATACATCCCCATATTAGATTTAGACCTACTATTTTTTAATACATTGGTTTTCACTACTTTGACCATTATAAAATAAATATATTTTGTAAAAGTGTGATGAATCTCATGGGCCAGAAAAATGTTCAAGGCGGGCCACAGGTTGGCCACCCCTGCTTTATAGCATAACATTGTTATAAAGAAATTTGAAAATTGTTAAGACTAACTCTCCATTTTCCATTGACTAAATTCAATCAAAACCTATTCAGTTCTTAAGGTGTTTCATAATTATAGTACCAACACAGGGCTTCCAGCATCGCAACGGTATAAAGTTTTTGGTAAAAGAAGGTAATGAACCCTAAATCAAACATAAAAGACCAACAACCGAACATGGAAAAGGTGCACCATGTCCAATTAAAATTTTCTCAAAATCTGACAATTCCGTAAAAGAAGTTTGGAAGAAAGTTGACGAATTGGTTCTGCAAGATAGCAGGCTAAATTTTCTTTATTACCAATGAAGTCAATATATCAGAAACAAGTGTGCTTAGAATAAGTGCCCAATCTTTTGGAAGCAGAATATATCATCCACTATTTTTGAGACACCTACATAGAAGGAAGTTTTTTCGAAAACTAAAAATTAATTACAATTGAAATCGCCCTGATATTATAGAAAAGGTATTGTTCAAAATAACAAAATTTTTCAGCAAACAAACAAAAGACTCGTGCGTTATATCTACGACACTTAGGACCAGTTGGACGTAGTTATGCATCAAGCGGCCAAGCGCCAATTCCCCAAAATCGAGATATTAGTGTCATTTGATAGCTGAAGCTCCAAACTATCAGCTACAATCTGTTTCCAGGTGTTTTATTCGTTAAAAACAATAAAAATGTAAGCGCAAATATTGATAACGCCTATTAAATGCATGCATCTCGAAACTTAGTATGCGCTGTAGCTCATTTTGGCAGAATGGAGCTTAGCCGTTTGATGCATAACACCGTCCAGTTGCGGAAACGAAGTTAACAGCGACGTCAGCTAACAGAGTGTTAACTAGATCTATGATTAGCTGCTAGTTTACGCTGTTAACTTCATTTTTGCAACTGGCCCTTATTCGCTAAATTTATAAAATGTTAATATGGCATTAAATTAGTGGAATAGCCTTTCAGATTTTTTTTTTTACATACTGAATTTAATTCTCCCAACTTTGCATCTTTCTTCTCAATGACTTTTAAGGCAGCTGATCTTTTATTTTCATACATTCTAGTTCCAGCAGCCTCCTCTATCATTGCCAGTATCTAAAATAAATTTATAGTTTTAAACTAAACAACATCTTAAAGTACTTACTTCCACAGGCTTCATATTCAACACCTTTGTTACTCTTCCTTGCATTATTAAAAAATGAGGGTTATTAACGTTTAACTGAACAGAACAGAACATATCATGGACTCTCTTATTTTGTACGGTGGTGCCATTAATCATGTATTTATTTTTACCTCCCAAAACAACTTGCCTGGTAATTGTAATTTCTGAATAACTTTCAAATCCAAGTGGAGACTGATTCTTATTTGTATTATCAAAGGTAACAGATACGGTGGCTTTATTAATACCGGCTTGTCCATTTTTATATATAAAATCTTGTAAACTGCTTACTCGTACCTACAAAAAGTAATTAGTACATTGTATCTTACTGGATTATGTTCATTTACTTGGCTCAAATTTGAAATACCAAGGACAAAACATATTGAATCTAGAATGTTTGATTTGCCTGTACCATTTAACCCTGTTATTGCATTGAATTTGGAATCAAATTGGGTAATTTCAGTTCTTTGTCCATAAGATTTAAAGCCATCAAGTACAATTGATTTTACATACATTTTAACCGCTATATTTTGCACTATAACACTTTTATTTTTTGGTAAAATACAACTTAAAACTCATAAAACCGTTTGCCATTCGAATTTAACCAAACAATTCGATAAAATTACTTTTATTGGCACATAAAAGAGGGCCACTGCCTACCGTAAAAAATATAAAACCCTATTTAATTAAGTCATTGCTGTTTATTTATGAGGTTGAAATGGAGTTAATGCATTTTACTAGAAATGAAAATGACGTTTTCGAGCCTCCGTCCAAAGTTATTGATTTTGCATGTAGCTAAATCTGTCGCCAAAAAAGTAACTAAAAGTTGGCAATTCCGCTAATTCGTGTGTAGAAAATCAAGTTACAAGGTACCAGGTAGGTAGGCGAAGGTAAGCGTATCCCAACATCGCAGACTCAATAGATGGCGCTGATGATATTCGCGAATATTCGCAAATAACTGAACTTTGGAAACGTTTTGGAGCATTTGATCCGTAAATCGCTAGCTGTAACGATGTGGTGTGCAACATGGCCGCAAGCTACACGACAACCACGTGTTTAGAAAATGGAATTAATATAATAGTATTCGTGATAATTACATACCTAGAAGTGAACGATTTTATGCAAAGTAACTTAATGCTAACTGACAAGTTCACGTTTGAAACGACGCGACGCCATGGTTTTCATTTATTAAATATGATCTCGCATCTAATCCGTCATTACAACGTTCAGCTTTACTTATAAATTAATAAAGGACCGATTTTATCAACCTCAACGGATAGTTAAAACAATCGTTGCCATTTGTTGATATGAATTTAATCTACAATTCAATTTAACAGACGTTTTGCTGCATTGTTTGTTATAATATTTCATGTCGCAAATTTCTTTATAATTAATATTATTTTAATTTGTTTGATTTGCTATTAATATTTAGTTATAATTGATTAAGTATTTTTATTATGGCTGTTTCGTTGTAATCATAAATAATACATTTTTTATTTATTTTTTGTTTATTATTTGTACGATTTGTATTTTATACTTTAACGTTATAAGAGGATAATGATGATTTGAGTGAGATGTTTTTAAAACCGGAAAGAGAAGGATAGGTATATGTAATTAAAATTAAATTTCCCGCAAAAGCCGAAACGAGCCGAATGAATGGATTTTAGTTCTTCGCAGACTCACTACGAAAAAAGCGCCAATATTTTGGCTACGTTTTTTTACATTGGCTCGTACATACGTGAGTTGCGTCTAGGTACCTGGGATATACCGGATACGGTACGACTCGAACGTACTTTGGTTCGGTCTGCGCAGTGACGTCAGCTGGTGAGTTCTCCGCTGGTGCGTGCGTATGTGAACATTGAAAATAAATACATTTCATAAAGGACAGAATTTTTTATTTCGAATCTTTTTCATTTAATTTGTACAAAATGTGCCTGTTTATCAAAAAACTAAATTAAAATACTACTTTGTTGCAGTGGAAGTCTGTATTAAAGCCAAATTACTTAATTATCTTTTCCATTTTTTTAGAAGTATCGGTGATTTTCCTTTTAACCGAGGAAAAAGGAGGAGGTTCTCAAGTCGAAACGTATATTTTTATTATTATTTTTTATGTATGACCACGCATAACTTTTTACAGGGTAGTCCGATTTTGACGATTCTTTTTTTATTTGATAGGGTATACCTCAAAGTTGTTCCCATTTAAAAATTTAAGTAGGTAATGTTAAATTCTTATCAAAATAAATTTGCTTATCGTCAAGGAAATTTTATGTAGATAAAAATTACTTTTTACACAACATTATTTGTCGCTCAAAATAATGAATATCTTTTGTCCTATATGCGTTCCTAAAACATTCATATAAATTAAAAGAAATCATCAAGGTTAGCGTTATATTTTTGGTGTTAGCGGGTGGCGAGGGGCAAGACGCGTACGTCTACGAGTTAGGTTGTGGGAGGAAGGGGGATCGCTCAAAAAGATTTTCGCATAGAAAGAAGTGTCCTACAGCCACCAAATTTTGTACACCGAGCGAAGCCGAGTATTTCAGCTAGTTAACAATAAAAATGATCGTAAGTTATAGAAAATATTATATATTTAAGTTTATCATGTTAAGTAAGCAATAAGGCAGAAAAACGAAGATAAGGGTGTATAAAACAGCTATTGACCCAGTGGTGATGTATGAGACAGAAACAATGAACCTTACAAACACGGAGGAAGAAGGAATAAGAATTTTTGAAAGGAAAATGATCACGAAAATATACAACCCAAAGAACTTAGAAGACGAAGAATATGAAAGACTGATGAAATATTAGATGGTGAAAATATAGTAAGAGCAATAAAATTTCACAATTTAATCTTTTCTTTTTGTGAATACGTTAAATTCCCAAAAATTTAAACTTAAATTTCAACATTTTTGCTTCTAAATTGATATAAATAAACTACAGTGTGCTGGCAACCAATCATAGATCTAGTTAACGCTCTGTTAGCTGACACTGCTGTTAACTTCGTTTCTGCAACTGGCCCTATGTTAATAAAACAGTCTCATACGTGCAGTATTTTAAAAATAATAGTATTACGATTGGTTTTACAAGCTATCAAATATTTCAACAACTTTTCTATATTCATTTTATTTTACAAGTTGTGAAGGAAATGGGAAATGAAATGGACAACTTTATAACAACGGCTGATATTAGAAATAAACAATTCTGATAGTAATCTTAAACTAATTGTCAGTTTTGACACTCCACATCTAGATTTTTATTTGACTTTTGAAGATAGAACTTTATAATTACGATGTTTTTTAAAATCTTTCGATCAAACAAAAAATTGTACCTATGTGTAACTTGTTGCAAAAGTAGATTTTGGGACTCCTATGATTGCCGGCCTCGTCTAACAACACGATCACGATTTCTGATTTTTAATTGTTTCAGAATTACTTCAATAGAGTAGGAATGCAATGTTTATTAAGAATTTGAAAAGTATTTTAAAGTATTTATATGTAGCTAAACAAGCATATGAAACTGATGGCACAAAAAGAACAATAAAATGGTTCTTGTAAATAGCAAAATTTTAAGAAAGTTAGTTTATTTCTTCTAGTTCTTTCAGTACGGTATTGATTATTACTTCAGGGACACAACTTGCACCAGTTATTGTTATAGGAAAGTAAATATCTACTAATCGTTGAATTCTTGTTTTTTGACTGTTGTTCGCACCACAGCTAACAAGCAGACTTGCTTTTTTTAAAAGTTTTAAACTTGATGTTGCAACTGCATCAATTAAAGCAGCTGTAAAAAAAGCTGCATGCATAGCATTATAACTTGCGCAAAATAACTTGCAATAGTTTTCAAAACCATTTACAATAATTAAACGTGGAATTCTATGCCACATATGAATGTTATTGATATGAGTTAGCACATCCTTCTGTCCTTCTAAAAATCTGTAAATAATAAATCATAAAAATAGCTTTTAATAGTTGTTTGTTGAGCTTCTACTCAAAGATATAAGTAAAATATATTAAATTTTTTATAACATACAGGTGATCTATTAGCTCTATGACAAACATTGGCAGGTGAAAGCTTACATGATTGTAAGAAAGTTTGATTACAAATCTTCAAAGGCTTGTAACTTCTTAACCAAAAGGAATCAAATAGCATATACTTTCATATGGCAAAGTACATAAAGCTAATAGATCACCTGTTTGCAAATTTAAGATTTTTTGGCATGTGAAACCAAAATGTGCAAAATATTGGATTGGTTTGTTCGTGTGATACCTATTGAATTTAGCCAGATGAGACTACAGTGGTCCCAGCAATTGAGGACTTCGCTGCAAGAACGACACAGCTCCATAAATGTTTATTCTCAGAAAACCAAGAAAGATGTTATAAAATATTACAGCAAACGCTATGTTACACATCTCCATTTCGCCGTAAAACCATACCCAGCTGTCTAATTTGCTTTGATCTTGCACCAAATAATGGCCAATATTTCAAATTAAATAATCGCCATATAAATCCGATGTGCATTAAAAGTGAAGCTGCATCGGTTCTTACAGCAAAGTCCTTGATTAATGTAAACATATGAAAACATGGTGACACTTTAAGTGTTACCGTAACAATTAATTAATCGCAAATAAAAATTGTACCAACCTACTTACAAAAATGTAATTAATTTCAAGATTTCTGTACTAGGTAGTTCGAGGTTTTCTGGTAATTTCTTAAACGGCTCAGGTGATATAAACCATACATTAGCTCCAGTTCTAGCAATTTGGATAGCAGCCTAAACAAAACAATAATAATTATTTTAATGCAGTGATGTACATTTGCGGCCACCCAAATGTGCACGATACTGACACAAATTTTCCTATTTTTCCAGTGACTTTCGTGATAATATTTGTCATAAACAAAATATTATTGATATTTGGCTGATGTTTTTTAGGAAGCCTGATATAAAGCAAAAATCAAGTTGTAAAAAAAATCGTTCACATTTGGGTGGCCGAAAATGTACAAAAGTTCCTGAAATTATCTTTTTCAAAATAAACAATTTGAAAACAACATTTAATTTATTCTAACAAGAAACTGTTACAATAATAAAATTTATATGATTTACTAACGCTTTGTAAATTATTTAAAAAAGTGAGGTTAAGACTTTAAAATTTCCTTTTTTTGCAAACGTTCATTAATAACGTTAAAATACGCATTCCTTCTGTTATTTTATTTGAAAATATTTATTTTGAATCATGGAACACTTCTTGTTTTTAAATACCAGTCCGGTTAAACTGTTATGACGTAAAAGTAAACAATTTCTAAAAAAATGTATTAGATGCAACACTTAAGTGAATCATTTACCTTAAAAAGTGCATATTCAACATTGCTTTCATTTAATAATATTGCTGACACATTATCTGGAAACATTATGATGTTTGCGAACACATAACCTTTATTGGGAAAAGTTAATTAAATTTCGTTTTGCCGAATTCAACAACATGAACCAAATGGTTTATTATTGCCAATATAGCTATTGAATTAGATGTGTACATATGAGAGTATCGAAATCTGACCCTGCAGGTTTTAATCCCTCCTTTCAATTAATTTATATTTTTTAGGTTATAGAAATGTTTTAATAGAACACTCAATTGAAGTTTTCCTTTATTTTGTGTAAACAAATAATTTTAGTCTGCATGTACAAATACATATAATAAATTTTTTCAATCAATCGGACAAATGCTTTGATTTTCTGGTGTTTTTGCTTCAAGATATTTTGTATATTGTTCTGGAATACCCTGAAATCTCTTTATTTTGGCTCTTATTTGCTTCGCGGTTTCTTGATAATAATTTTTTTTATCATTTGCCATAGCTTTATAGTCCGTACCATACTTATCAACAAGATATGTCAACCATTGTACTTGACTTTTTGGTAACCGCAATAATCTCTTGCGAGGAGCTTTAACATCGGCTTGTAGTTGTAAAGCTACATGTCCTTTTGCTGCTATAGGGATCTCAGCTGTTTCTTCTTCTACCCATCCTTCATTGTTTCCACTATATTTGCTTTTAATAGTATCTTTGTATTTAGGAATTTTTATAGTAAAATTTGGATCATACGATAAACCCATACTTTCTAAATTTACTTTTACCGATTTTTTATCGTCCCATTCGTCCTTTATTTCTTTACTTTATTTTTAAAAAAAACTAAATTATTTTACCTATACTGAATTAGAAATTTATTCTCTTACCATGCGATATTTCCTGTACTAAACATTTTATTACGCATTCTTTTCCTATTTACATTATGTCGATACTTCTTTTTTCTTCTTTGCTTTCTCAATTTGACCATATTAACTCACTTTAATCTGTAAAAAAAATTATATCAATAGGCAACCCATCTTAAACACATTGTATCATTAGTATATTGGAATTTATACCTACGGATATTTATAACTTACCCAAATAGAATAAAACCGAATAATGTTAAATTAAATGTAATAGCACTCTGATAGTAATCAATAAAAATAACAATGTGCCAAAATGTGTGGTTATTGTCGCGCCAATGACATGTCACGCTTACAGCATAATTAGGGATTTACGTTACGTTAGGTTTTTGTGGTAAATTTAAATTTATTGTTGATCTTACATTTCGACTTGAGAACACTTTAAAGGGACCTAACCCACAACGTCCATACTGCCAGGTCAATATTTTTATCTTAAATTCAATATGTGTCTTATAATTTTACAATCTTTTGTAGTTGTATTACTTTGTTTATAAATGTTAATTTTATTTGTGTTATGTAAGAATTTGTGACGTACGTTTTAAAAAGTTTTCAAAAATTTTTTAAAATGTTAAATGTAGGTGAAGTGCGTTTTTTAAAGTGTAAAAACTGGAAAAACTGGACATATCCTGATTAGTTCAGGTGTTTAAAATAAAAATTATGTGGAAAACTAAGGACCCAAATAAAAAGTAAGTTTACTTAACTCTATATGTTTCTAAATTACTCGGTGATTTTCATATTTTGTAAATATATGGCACAAATAAGAGTTATGCGGAACTGGCATTTAACTAAAGTTTAACATTTAACAATATTTTAAATAAAATATATTTAAAGATAATCTGTAAAAATAATTATGTTTTTCTTATAGAAATAACTGCAACTGCACTAGGGTCTACGTGGCCCCATGAGAGTACTTATGTATGTAAGAATAGTGCGAGTACTTAAGGGTTAAACACGGGGTAACGAAGAGCACAAGTTGCGTTTTCACATTAGTAAGTGGATTGGGATAGACATGAATGAGAAACGTGCTCTCCACATATAAGTCTAAATTTAGTCTCAAATCATCCAGATGGATACGAACGAATCTCTGATGAACACCAGGAGAGCAATACAGTCGATGCTCTGTATAGCAGTCTGTATAGTATTATGGTGTGAACTATATCTTGTCACCGCCAGATAGAATTGTTCACATGCAACTTGAAACTTGAATTTCTATTGGTTACTATAAATTTGGGATGTTAGTCTTTTTCGCATGGGTGGGGAGAGGTAGAGTGCGTGTGCAGCACGTGAAATGATTATTAGTTTATTTTTAAAAGGTTTACACTGAAATGGTTTGTGTAGTTAACGGCCTAATAACAGCACATAGGTAGTGAGGATATTTTGTAACGGACATGTCACGCGACCACACTATGCAGTGTCGTTAGTTGTTTTTTTTTAGGGGTAGTATTATGGGATAAAATTTACGCTTTCAAACGGGAAATTTTATATTAAAATTGTAGCATATTTAGTCAAAATCTACAATTTTCTGACCATTTACGATTTTTTAAAAGGGGCCAAACTAAATAAATTTAAAAAATCAAAATCGAAAATTATTTAATTAGCTTTACTGGTGTTACATGTAATATTTAATATTTACTGAACAATTTAAAATCTTGAACTACTATTTTTTAAACCAAATATTTACAAATTTACAGATAAGTAAACAATACAAAAAATATCACAAGTCAGTATGTCTGCAATAAACTGCAATAAACTTCATCAAATAAATAATAACTGTAACAAACAAATATTTTTAATAACAATAAATAATCGTTTAAAATAATCAACTTTTAACATTTAATTCGATATTTAGAATAATCAACAATTTCTTTATAAATGTGGGGCATATACTATAAACTTAGGGAAAAAATAACTATTGCAATTGTGTTGGCAATGCCGAAATTTGGAAATATTGCCAACTCCACTTCATAATTCCACGTGTTCATGTGTCAAAATATGTAGTGTTTTTTATGCTTTACAATAACACATGAACAACTGGGGTTATGAAATGAATTTGGCATTCCAAATTTTCGGCATTGCCAACACAATTGCATTGATTATTTTTTCCGCAAAGTTTATCTATTAAAAAATTTCATTAAACTTTAAAATTAACAAAGAGCAACAAAAAATTAAACTATGTGAATTCTAATAAACATTTATAGATATTTACTATACGGGTGTTATTACGAAGATATTATTCACTAGAGATAACAGTTGAATATCGAGTGTTGTACAATATTTTATCGCATGCTTAATTGTTCTTAGAATTCATAATTTTCTTATTCGACAGATATTTATATTTATCATTTCCATCGAATTTGCTAAGAATTCTGTGTCTCCAAGTGTAATTATCAGAATTGATAGTAATAGCATTATAATTGGCGGATTATTAACTAATTTTATTGGATCCTTTTAGGTAAATACCGAACAGTATTGATTTTGTAGCAGCGATAAAATTCATATTAACCACTAACCGATTTCAGGGGTAACATGAAACCTCTTAAGAGGCAATTCTCTAGTCTATTCTTCATCACATTACGTTTTGTTTTCAAACAATTGCATTTTAAATGTTCAAGAATGTAAAAATTGAAAAATTAGGCATTACTTTGTAGAATTTAAAATATTCTCAAAACTGCACTTCTGATTAAATAAATCTAGAGGTATTTTCTATTCTGGAAAGAGCAAGCTAAAAGACTGTTCTACTAGTAATTGTCCGATAAAATATTGTAACACTAATTCGTGAGGTACGAGATATTATAAACCCGAGATAATCATTAAATGTCACTTGATATTCAAGTACTTATCTGTCCTTTATAATATTTCCTTAGCTCATGTATAGTTCAAATATCTATTAAATAGTCTTTTGAACCGACTTATTATGACCACAATTAAAGATGTTTCAACTGGAAATTAAAGATTTTATTAAATTAAATTATCAACAAAGAACAACTTTAAATGTTGTTTTAAAAATTAGGCAAATATTTATATTTGTTTAACTGATATAAAATCATCAAATCTAACAAAAGATACTTACTTCTGAATTGATAATTACAACTTTCCAAAATTGCTATCATTTTATAAATCTCATGTCGCTGGTAACAAAGGTATGCATTTAAACTTTTACTCAATGTTACAAACTCACAAACCATTTGAGAAAAACAAAACTAAAGAAACTAAAGTGCAACTAGTAGACAAACCTTTTGGTGACAACAGTCTAAAAAAAAATAATCATTGATTGACTGTTTCAGATGAACCATTTACTTATCTTCAATTAAAAAAATAAATTCTGTTGCTTACTTTTGTTTTTATCAAAGGAAACTATCACTTTTCCTAGTCTTATGGCAAAAATTATGCAACTACATATTATTGCGGTAACATGTTATAACAAATGCAATTTTAATAATATTTAGTCAAAAATATAACATGCAGAAGCTTAATAATAATATGTACATACTTTTAAAATTGAAATTTATACAATTTCTTTAATCATACTGGGAAAATAACAGCCAACAATGTTGCACATCTCAAATATGCTACAAATTATCTGGCTACATTTTAAGCATCTTCTGCTTCAAGCAAATGTTTTGCTTCTACAACTGTATGTTTTACAGTTTGTGGAAATCTTTTATTCAGAGCTGCAGCAGTTGTATTTCTCTGACGCCTTTTTATTATGACTAATAGAATTAGACTTGTACATATCAATAAAATGATAACTACAACTGCTATTCCCACTGTAACAAATAAGCAAATCAATTGTTGTAAGTACGACAGTTAGATGGAGTATTATAATCTATTTTATATTTATAACGCCTAATGGTCCTTTAACTAAAGGTAGCTTTAGAGTATTGTTACAATCATCAGTTGGCATATTAATTAGCGGACTTTAACTTTAAAGTCACTTTTAATGGCCGGTTCTATAACGGCCGGTTTCATAAAGAATTTAAAGGGACTTTTAAGTTAAAATCCGCTAATTACTATGCCAACTTATTGTTGTAACAATAGTTTAATGCCAGTTTTACTTAAAGTACCATTAGGCGACCGATTATGGAACCGGGCGTAATCAATTTAAAGTAACGTTCGGTAATTACTCTGCCAACTTATTGTTGTAACAATACTTAAAGCCACCATTAGTTAAAGGACCATTAGGTATACGATTATGGAACCGAGTCTAGCCTTCATGTTACTGAGCAATGTTTTAAGGTAATTTTCTTATACAAGTAATTTATTTGATGCCTTCCTATGTATATCCACAAGTTACACGTATACATTTAAATATGATGAAAATGAAATCTATCGTTTTTAGTACTTACTTAATAATAATTAGTATATTACATACCGACGTGGAAGATGATTCATTATAGTCAAGCATGGAGATAGGTACAGCATGAGAATGAACAGAAGTTTTTCACCGAGGTATGTGTGTAACAGTCATACCCCGAAGTTACGTGATAGATAACTGAAAGTCAGGGTACAAATTTTCCAATAAAATTGCGTACCAAAATTGACAAATTAATCAGTTTCTCTAGCCGTATCAATTTCAAGCGGGTGATAACAAATAGAAGTGGAAAGAAGTCCACATAAGGTGGCTTCCATCTGTAGTCATAAGTGCAGAGAGTGGCGATATTTTTCATGGGCTACTGTGATCAAGTTTATTTTTGATCTCAATGTATTAATAAATTTGTACCCCGTTTTTAATTCCACACGATGAGAAGGCTCTAAAAAAATATTTTTATCTACGATCATGATATAATATAACCATTATTGATGTGAAACCTCTACTCTAAATTGTCATTTTATCCATCGATAAATTAAAGAGAGCTTCTTATTGATTCCCAGCCATGGGTAAAATTGACAGAAATTTTATCCATCGGGACTTCGACCAATGAAAATTAAAAATATTGGGATTTTTATTTTACAACATTGCCACGTTGGTAACAATTTGCATTAATTGCAACAACATAACCAAACAAAACTAAAGTAATTGACCATAATTGACAACAAATCGTACCAAAGTGTATTAATAGTGAAATTCGTGATTTGTGAAGCAATTTTTCGTAACCGAAAATTTTTAAATGTTGGAAGAAGAAAATGAAATGTCCTGTTCGCAATATCGCAACGACTGCAATAGAAAATCATTTACCACAAAAATCACGGCACAAATATGAATGTGTTTATGAAACTTTTTTTAAAATGGCGAGCAGAGAAAAATACTATGTATTTCCTTTTCTGAAAATATTGTATTAAGTTAATTTGTGATGCTTGCAGAAAAATATTCATGTTTTTCTTTTTGGACAATGTAAACTAACTGTCGTAGTGTCATGTTCAAAAATTAAAAATATGGAACTAAGAATTTGTTTTATTATTTTGTATGGATGATCGTAGATAAAGTATAGTATTATACTCGCAAGTAAAGGTTTTTATCAATTCAAATGATTACATGCACTCGCCTTCGGCTCGTACAGCAAACTTCATTTTCATGGATAAAAACCTTCTTTACTTGCTCATGTAATAATATACTATTTTTTTACTTTGTGTTGATAGTAATGGCATTTGACATCTGGCAGTTTAAGGTTATATTAGTAATGTCGCTTCAAAATTAGAAAATACAGCACAAAACGCTTCTGTCAAAGGAAGCAATATGACCATTTCAAAAGAAACTTCCAATGAAGAAAGCTTTATCTTCAAGATTCTATAATATTTAAGTGATTCTGTTAAAATTGTAAAGGTTATGGTATTAAGCACTGATTAATACCAACAAGTAAAAAAAAATATTTTTTTATATCCTAACCGCGTCTGGAATTAAAAAGAGCTATAATGAAATCGAATATACCTACCTTGGTATATTGGAATATACGCCTTAACAACTAGGATAACCATTGTTATAGTATCTGGTAATTAACAAAAATCTTACCTTTCTATTGGCGCAAAATGTTATGAGTGATATAGCTAGGAAAAATTAAACCGGTTTTTAAAAATGAAAATTTAGAATTGCGCTTTTAGATCTAACAACATGTAAGCAAATGAAAAAGAAAGCAAATGCTAATAAATACGCAGCAACATGGAGACCATTCTTTTCTAAGCCAAGCTTGATTTCTTCTTCATTTGCTCACATGTTACACAACTGCTTGTACCTACTACATATTGAAGAATGCATTATTATTTAATTGTAAATTATCACTTACGCATGGCTGCAACAATGGGTAAAAATGGTGATTCATTTTTTATGAAGATGTCACGGACATTTGCAAAAGTTCCATTATTTTTAACAACTGGTATTTGAAGAATAATACAAAATAAGCTAAATAAATCCACTGTATGAAATGGCGGAACTTTATGTGCTCTTTTTATGTTTGGACCTCGTACCATGAAAAATGGACGCATACTTTCCATTTGATTATCATATCCATGAATTCCAAATTGAGATGTATTTGTTACTGTAAAAAAGAGATCTCTTTTTAAGTAATGTATTTTATAAAATATTATTATTGTAAAGAAATTAGTCAAACATTGTTAGTAAGATTTTTTAAAATTCATAATATAAAGAATAAGCCT
This sequence comes from Dascillus cervinus, assembly GCA_949768715.1. Lineage (NCBI taxonomy): Eukaryota > Metazoa > Arthropoda > Insecta > Coleoptera > Dascillidae > Dascillus > Dascillus cervinus. The sequence continues at coordinate 21,975,503 of OX458317.1, forward strand.
ATAGATAAATCTAATAAGCTTAAGGGGGTCGGATATGAAAAAATTGAAAACAATGTAATTTTTTTGTGCATATTTAATAACTGCATCATTTTCTGCGCAAAATTATTCAATTCCGAGAACTAGAAGTGTCCCAAATTCTAGGACGACAGCAAAGTCGTGCGATTTACACAGAGCACTCAGTTAGTTTTTTGCTTGCCCTGAAAAGTAAACTTTTTCAACTTAGGAACATTTTTCTACAAGCCGGATAAAGACAGAGTATTGACATTTTTTTCTGTGGTAAAACGTATATATACAGTCGAACTCCTCTATAATGATTTTTTCTCTATAGTGATGTTTTTGTCAGGAACGTGCATTTTTGAACGTTTTCAATATAAAAATACCTCTATATTATGATGTTAAGCCTCTATATAGTGATTATTCTTTACGAAAGGTTTACCAAAATTCCCGAGGAACAAAATTTTCGGTAATAGAAAACCTGAAAAATCCTTAAAAGAATTTCTTGCAAAATCCTTACTTATGCAATCAACTTTGAACATATTTTTTCATCAATAAGTACATGTTATGTAAGTATTCAGATGAAAATTTGTATTGTTTATTAATAACTGTGTGTATTTCTATATGCTTAAACAAATATTTTTTCAAATATAATAAATATTAATTTTTTGTTTTGAATATCAATTGGTTTTTAAAGTGACTGCCAAAATTGTAAAATTATACTTGAATTCTATATAGTGAAGTTTCTCTATAGTGATGTTTTTTCATGGCTTTTCAAACATCACTATAGAGGAGTTCGACTGTATATCTGAAGTGATTGAATAAAGGAATTTAAAAAATAATTTAAAAAATTCTAATGTAATTATTTTTTGTGCGTACCGACTTTTGAGTATACAAAATTTTAAAAAATGAAATTCCCTAATTCAATAGATCAGAAAGATTTAAAATTAAATGTGTGCAAAATCTGGTTGAAATCCGTTGAACGGTTCTTGAGAAAAGTGTACAGGTAGCCCTCGGTTTACGCCGATTCACAATAACGCCGCTGTGCAATTCACCGTTTCGCCGTGTACATAATTAGGTAATTCACCGATTCTCCCTATGTTAGACCAATTTTCGTTTCAGTGCTAAAGTATTTACTGAGCCGCGACGTTGTGGATTCTTTTTTCCGAAAAATGTAAGAGATCCGAAACTTTTTATTTGTTTTTCTTAAAATTTTTTAATAGTAAAAACATTTCACTCCCTTTTATCATTTTATCAATACATTTTAAAAATTAAATTTATAATACAGTAGAATCCGCTTATAGCGAGGACGCACGGGAGTTTGAAATTAGCTCGTTATAAGTGGATTTCGTTAAAAGCGGATTATTATGTAAAGACATTTTTTATTGAAAATGTAATTTGTTAACATAAATTAGTAAAATGTATGAACATTACAGTTATTACATATATATATATATATATTTAGGCGTACCTATTAACCGAAATAGTATGTTTCGTCAATTAAATTTTCCAAATTTGCCAAAAAATTAACAAATTGTTCCGCACTTTTAGAGTAGTTTCAGCTTCAAAAAAACTCTGCAATTTTGCCAGGGACTTTCTAGCTTCCGTGCGCGAAATCTTTTCTGGAAAAAGGACCAGTTCATCATCATCAGATTTAGCAGTTTCAGGTCCAGATTGACTGTATTTTTGGTACACATTCTCAACGATATCATCCTCGGTTGGAATTTCACTAGTGCATGCAAAATTGTCAACCATCACATACTCCTGAAAGTTGACTTTTTCAGCCTTTAATGCGATACAAAGTTCACTTAAAGACACTTCGTCATCCCATTACTAATTTTCAGCTGGGGCAACCTCTCCTATAAATCCAGCATGCTTGAAACAACTTTTTATTATGGTTTGCGTAATACTTTTCCAAACTTGGTCTACAAATCGAATGGCGCCCAGAAGTGTTATCCGATTCTCTTTTTCCATTTCAATGCCATCTATCAAATGCAACACAAGCACTTTTTGAAAATGAAATTTAAGGAAGTTTATAATTCCTTTGTCCATGGGCTACAGTATTGAAGTCGGTGTTGGGAGGTAGAAACATCAACTTGATATTTTTTTACGTTTAAAACGTGTTACGTTTTAAACTGATTCTTTACCGCCTGAAACCTGATTAGTTGGAATCGGCATATTTTTAAGTAAACCATTATCAATATTAGTCAAACGTATATATTTAGATCTCGCTATATCAGCATTTTTTGGTATAAAACTTCAATACAACCGACGTTATAACCAGAGTCTCGTTATAACCGATCTCATAATATGCAGACATTTTTAACCGCGTTTGCATAGTGAAAGAAATTTCTCCATGTGTATTGCTTGTTATAAGCGGTGTCTCGTTATATCCGGTATTCGTTAAAAGCGGATTCTACTGTATATGTATTTTGCATTTTATTGTATTAATAAACAAAATTATTTGCTTCTTTTTCACTTATGTAGAACCTAACCCTATACATGACTGTAAATATGGGTTCACTTTACGCTGATTCGATTTGCGCCGGCTTTTGTAAGAATGGAACTGCGGCGTAAACCAAGGGCTACCTGTACTTATGTAATACACTGAACCCAATCCTCTTAATAGTCTAATAGATTGTGCTCAACACTTAGTGTTGATAGAATACTTGTAATTTCTGGTTATTCTTATCAAATAGAATTGTAAAAATTTTAAATCTTTAAAAAACGATAACAAATTCAGAAGGAACTACTTTTTTTGGTATCAGCAAGAATGCAATGGTAATAAAAAAAAAAAACGAGTTGTGGCCAACATGAAAAAAGTACCATTAAGGTGGTATTTATCCTTATAATCCAGTACAGTTTGGGCTAAATCTTGAAAAGCAAATCCCTCTTCAGCTAAAACCAATATAGGTGGTGTTCGAGGATTGTTTTTTATGTGCCACCTGTCTAATAGTTCATTTTTTCTGAATACATTAAAATGTCCATTTTCTTTCGAAGCTTTTAGCAAACGATTATAAACATCTTCCTCAAATCCTAATAAATAAACAAATTAGATAATCTTAAAATTACGGTAAAATAAGTTACCTTGACTGGGTAGAAAATGCAAAACAGGACTGGTATCAGCAACTCTGTAAGTATTGGGTTGTAAATATTGAGTCAAATTAATAAAATGTGGAGGGCTAACAGTGGCCATTCCATGATCACTCAAATGAATCACAGATGCTCTATTTTTTAACTGATTAATTTCAAGTTGTTTCTAAAATTATATAATTACTAAAAGTTAATTCAATAATTTAAAGTTATTCACATCAAGATATAATGTAATATCATCTAACTGTTTTATCAGTTGGGTAACACTATCTGATTCAGGACCAAAGATGTGACCATGGGTATCGGGTTCTTCAAAATATAGCATAATAAGATTAGCAGGTTTGTCTGGATCCAAAATCCACGACATCACCTAAAAAGCAGTTTGCAACAGGTATAATAAAATAATAAATAATTAAGGAATTAATAAATCATAGATGCCACGTACAACACGTTATGAAAGCATATCTCTATTCACTCGTACCTTTGATTCATTCATAACTACTTATACAATATACTATTGTAGCCAGAAAAATGGATTAGCATAACATTTTATTATTTTAAAACTTTTAAGAAGCTGATTTTTAGTACAAATCATTTCAAACTAACTAAACTAACCCTTAAGTTGTTTAATTGTATCAAAAATATGTTTCCTTTTATTGATTATCTTTAACATGTCAATTGTGAAGGGTCGTAAACTCCAACAAAAAACATAAAATAACAAGCTGTATAGAGTTAAGTAAATTTTATAACTAAATAAAGAAATTAAATCCTTACAGTATCAACTCTTCTTCGCCAATCATATGTAGGGTCCCACGGTTTGACATAAGTTGCATTATGATTTTGGTATGAAAATGTTCCCCCTGGCCACATCATTATTCCAGAATACCTTCCATGGCCAACTTTTTCGTTAAGGGTCTAGAATGTTTGGAAATATTGTTAAATCCTTTATCTTCTTTCCTTGTTTTTAAATTAATAGTATTACCCAAATTGGCACAATTTTTTCGTTGTAATGATACATGTCATAACTAAATTTGACAATCTTATTTAGTTTTGGGTCAAAAAAAGTATTTCCTACTACACCATGTACTTCGGGATACAATCCAGTTGATATAGAATGATGATTGGGGAAAGTTTTCGTAGGGAAAACATTGATCATATAGTCCGCATAAGTGCCTTCTTTCCTTAACATTTCCATACCAGGTGTTATATTTTTATTAAAATAATTATAACGAAAAGCGTCGTAAGAAACGACTATTAAAATTGGATACTGAGATTGCCCCATGCCCCATGTTATTAAAATACATTCTAAAATCACAGCAGAAATCATTTTGCACAAGTTTATGAACACAATGACAGCTATCAGCTGATGACAGAAAAATTTTCGCATTGAACATAAATTTTGCATATGGGTTTTATCGGGAGTTCCAAAAAATCGTAGAATTTAGAATTTGTTAATAATTGTCATGATTTTTGTTGTCGTTGTATTAGACATTACCGACATTATTTTATTTTTCCGTGGCCAAAAGCTATATTTACGTTTTTTAATTATTCTAACGTTATATAGACCACGATGTGCACAAATAAGGAAAATGAAAAGGCGATAGAAAACCGGTCTGTAGTATCAGAAACGACTTTTGGTTTCTTCGTCGAAATTCGCATGAGATCTGGAACAAGCTACATATCATTAATTGAAAACTGTAGAAATATTGGATAAGAAAGCAGTTTATTAGCTAAAGTTGAAAAAAAGATAATATAATATATGCCCTTATTTGTTAAATAAGAATTCAAAAAATAAAAATTCGATGTAATAATTGACAAGGTCTCGTTCTGTCAGTGTTTTTGTATGGTTTTTAGTTTCTGTGTATTTGCACAAAATATTCTAATAAATTCAAAAATTCATAATAATTTTTTAAATATTTAGTTAATCATTTTCATATTTACTAAATGCATTTAGAATTATCAGTTTATACTAAACTATCTAATTTAAAATGTTAATTAAAATTGTATGTAATCACGGATTTTGAAATATTTAAAATACCCCATGGGGGTGGTGTTTAAAGCAGTCCCTAGTGGACTGCCACAGATATGGGTAGTTGCATGGGGCATTGTTTACCTTTGCCCAATTTATCATCAAACAGGAATGAAGAATCTGATTTCACTCGTCTCGTGGATGAAGTATGTATTATAATTAATTATTATTTTTTGTATATAATTTTATAATTAATATGCTTAACTATTTCTCCGAAAAAGAATATTTTATTATTACAGTAAACCCCCCCAGGGACTGGACAAAACTGTCCACTATAGAGGGGTGCTCATATTCGAGGGGTCCTAATTTTTTTTGTCAAAAATTTGCAATACATAATTTTTTTATTAGTACGAATTTTAAGCAGTTTATTAAATATTATACGTAAATATGTATTATGTTTATGCATATTAAATAAATACGTGGTGTATTATGTATAATATAGTACCTAATACTAATTTATGCATCGGTAGGCGCTTATAACCGCCTGCCGGCAAAGAATCGGCAAACGGTATAAATTTACCACGAAGTAAGACGGTATTTTTTTGAAAATATGATATAAATTCTACAAAATACTTAGAAAGTGTTCACAATAGAGGGGTAATTTCCAAGTTTCGGGAAGGCAAGTAGTCTCCAATGTCTGTAATAGAGGGGTGTTTGTATAATGTAGTTATTCTTATGGAGGAATTCCGGGACTGATAAAAAAGTGTCCATTAAGAGGGGTGTCCACTATGAGGGGTTTTACTGTATATGAAAAAAATATTATTAGAGTTCCTCAATCCTTGAACTGAGTAGACACATTGTTGGTGTTGTACTCCATTTGATTTTGTTGTTTATTACCTTTATATATAAAATTATATTATAAAAATACTAACTTTTCATATAACATTTTTGTATTCAGGGATAATGATGACATTATTTTGACAAGAAGCTCTTTGTATATAAAAATGTTATGTCAAAAAAATTTACATTGAATTTAGAAATTGACTGTTTTTGGCTTTTTTCCAAACTTGAAAGATTTATTGAATTGTGGCGTTACTTTTGCCACTCACTGTAGAACATAGTAGGTTGCTGAATTTCTGCAATTCTTGACATAAACACTTGTCGATTGCTTTCTTATCCATGGGATTGCATTCGATTCTATGGTTAAAAATGTTTACAACAAGTAACTATACGTTTTTTTAATAACACCTAAAGAAGTACCATACATTTATATTCATTAAATCAGATATTATCGTAATTTGATAGTCTCATTAAAATAGATACAATATCAATGAACATAAATTTAACAAAAATTAGAAAAGATGGTTTTAATTTAACATCTATTTATTATTTATGTTTTTTTATTAAACTTTGCGGTTTTTCGTTTTTAATAATTGGATTATAAAGAAATTTCATTAGAGCTTAATTTTAATAACAGTTTAATTGTTTTCAGACAGGAACGGTTTCGAACAACAAAAGGTAAATATGTTTTTTTGCATAGTGACGATAAAGGTCCTCGACTGCACCTCGTGAAAAAAGTATTGCTTTTATAACTAGTTGTATAATATACTAAATTTTCCTCCAATTAAGTATAGTTTACAACCGAAAATTGTATTTTTTCATGCTTTCTTGGAAACAGAAAATTTCTGTGTCGTTTATTCTCGAAGAATAAAAATCATAAAATTTCTAAGGTAAAGCCGTAACCATAATTACCATTTAAATTAGGTAATTTAAAAATATTATGCAGTGAAGCTTCGCTAACTCGAACTTCCATAGCTCGTTATTATCTTATCATTCTGAAATTCCTCCATAAGTCTAATTTCCAAACTTCCTTAAGTCGAATACATATTTCTAAATCTCAAACCGATAACTTAATGTTAATAATGTCGGTTGTTGAATATATCAACTGCCATATTACTTAACGAAATTTCATTCATAATGCGAATTCCAATAAAAAAAATAAAAATAATAAAATTAAAAAAAAACAAAAAAAAACAAAATACTAGACTGAGGCAATATATCCGCACATGAGCGTTTGTCGGCAACTCTTCGGTTTTTGGCAAGTGGAGCAACTTTGAAGAATTGAATATCCGACAATTTTTTCACTTCAGGCACTAGGAAAAATAATTCTGCAAACATGCCGTGCAATAATACATGCACTTAAAAATTATATCAAGGTAAGCTCTGTTTTTATATCACTCAAATTTATTTAACTTTCTTAATTTGTTACCAATATTTTCCCTCATCACACCGAACTCATCCCTTGTGGCAGATCTATCTGCCCACTGACTTTCTTCAAAATAGCATCACAAGTATCATCTCGTTGCCTCTTCCTGGTTGTTGTCCACGGTGTTACTATTTGTGATTCGGCTCTGCTTCATGAAATGGTAGCTGGCGAGGCAGCAGCAGCATCACCGAGAATTTCAATAAAAATATCATTTTCTTGGGATGATTTATTCTAAAAGAGAAATTAATACGCCTTATATTTGTGAAATAAATAAATACTCCAATAAATTTAAATTAAATATTAAGTAGATATAATGTGTTTATGTGTTTTTAGTGTCCGGAATCAGAGGAGTCAGCAAAAAATCGCAAAGGACTTCGAAGAAAAATGGCAGTTTCTGCACTGCTTAGGATCTGTAGAAGGAAAATACATATGAGCACCTTCTAACAGTGGCTCATTCTTTTGGAATTACAAAGCCTATCGTAGTATTGTATTACTTGCCATCGTTAATGCAAATTATGAATACATCATGTGTGAAGTAGGGTGCAATGGTGCAGTTTCAGATGAGGGAGTTATAGAGCATACTGAATTCTACTATAAATTAAAAATAATTTGCTTGCAATACCTAAGCCTGAGAAAGCATCTAACATCGATCATTATTATCGTAATTATAAGCGATGCAGTCTTTGCTCTGCGATCCGATTTTCTAAAACCACTTAGTCAGGACGAACTTACCAGAGAATGCAAAATATTCAACTGCAGGTTCTTTTGTGCCCGACGAGTTGTAGAGAATTTTACATAGACATATAATTGGTAGTTTTAGCATCTTGTTATCTACATAACTTTTTGCGACGGAAGTGTTCAATTTATACCTATTCTTCATCCGAAAAACGAAACTACGAAAAAGGTTATCGACGGAACCTGCTAGGATGCAAATGGGGCGAAGTAGAATAGTGAAATAAGGCAATTATTTACCAGATTTACAGATTTATTTAAATCTTGATAGTATACAGGGTGGACCATCGTATGGCATTTTTAAAATTTAACCTATTTATAATGGTCAAAAAAAGATGAAAATTGGAGGAAATGATCTTCAATTTTGATACTACAACATGGCATAATTATTTTTTAGAAAGCAAAATTGATGTGAAAGTTGACTTTGATAGTGATTTATTATCAAATTACTAAAGCTATCAGTTTGTATTTTCTTTCACTGCATCTACGTAATGCGTACATTATGATGATATGCAAAGCGGAATTTAGATAGTTATAGTGATTGAATAAATCGAAATATTAAATAATGTAAAGCAAAACACTCTTATTTATGATCGAATTCTTAAATGACAACCCTCGTTAACTGTTGTGAAGCTGATTTACAACTGTCCTCAGTAAAAGTGGTTCTGAGGTACAATCGACACGAGCTGTGAGTAGTAAAATCCAGGCCCGTACTTAAATCTTCTATGGAATGTAAAACTCGCTATTTTTAATTTTTGAAAGTGACTCATTGTTAAAACAGCTTTGGTTACTCAGTCACTGCTAAGTCAAAATGCCTAATATTGACCTACTTCTGCTGCTAATAATTATTTAAAAAAATATTGAAATTCTCTTTAATTTAGGCATACAAAATTGAAAATTGGTTAATATTTACGTTTAATTTTAAGGAAAACTCGAACTGTGTACTATTCCGGCCACCGAAATGTAAACGATTTTTTTTAGCAACTTAATTTTTGCTTCATAGCATAGGCGTCCTAAAAGAATCAGACAAATGTCAATATTATTTTGTTTATGACAAATATTATTTCACCAAAGACACTGGATAAAGCAGCTTTAATCTATGGAAAAATACGGAAATTTGTGTCAGGTGTCGTGCACATTTCGGGGGCCGGAATGGAAGCGGCGGCCGGGGGGTAGGTATCCCTCTTAAGTGCTAGGAAATAGGATTTACTTGAAAATTTGCTTGCCTGCTGTTCTTTTAAGAATTCACCTGATTGTAACCAAATGTTTAGTTTAGTCTTGAACTTCCAACAGTCTGATCGTGCTTTTGAGTTGTGTAGTTTTTGTTAAGTTTACCTGAAAGCTATTCTGAACAGTAATTATGCCTTTTCAATATTCATTTGAAGAAAAGACTGAAATGTTATTAATTTTTGGCGAATGTGGCAGAGACGCTACTCTGGCCGCCGACACTTACGCCGCGAGGTTTCCGCAAAATCGCGCTCCAAATCATCAAATTTTTAAATCGTTAGTGTCTTCTTTACGTGAAAGATGAACTTTTCAACAAAATACCAGGTCGTTTATCAATCCAATTGTTACTCACGATGTCAACCAAGCCAGGGTGTTAAATTTAGTTGAAAATAATCCCCACATTGCTAGCAGAGAGATTAGCTCTCAAACTGGGATCAGCAAAAGTAGTGTGCTTCGAATTTTGAAAAAACACGCATATCACCCGTACCACCTGGAACTTCACCAAGAGTTGCATGGTGAAGATTTTGCAAATCGAGTGGCTTTTTGCGAATGGGCAGAGGAAAAAATCCGGAATGATGAACATTTTTTTTGAAAGAGTTGTGTTTACCGACGAATGTTGTGTGAAAAGTAATGGTGCGGTAAATAAACACAATTTACACTATTGGGCAGTACAAAATCCGCACTGGATGAGAGAACAAGACATCCAAAATCGCTGGTCCCTTAATGTCTGGGGAGGTGTTGTGAACAATAGAATTGTGGGGCCGTTTTTTTTTGAAGGTCCATTGAATGGTGAGAGATACACCACCTTTTTGCAAGACGAGCTAAATGATTTGTTAGACGCAATTGTCCCAGTAAATCAAAGGTTTCGGTTGTGGTTCCAACAAGATGGAGCACCTCCACATTTTAGTCGAAGAGCCCGGGAAGAATTAACGCTCCAGTTTGGAGAAAATTGGATTGGTAGGGGCGGACCCATACCTTGGCCAGCGAGATCACCTGATCTTACACCACCATCAAAGAACGTGTTTTCCGGGAGAGACCGACAACAAGAGATAACATGAGGGAAAGACTAATTGCCACCTTCCGCGAATTTAATGATGTGAATGTTGCGGCTACCGTTCACGCAAATTTTCAGAGACGCTTGCGACTTTGCATCGAACAGGAAGGTCATCATTTTGAACATCTAATGTAAAATAAAATAAATTAAAATTCAACTATTTGTTTCTTTTATCTAAATCTGATTAACGAAAAAAATTTAAGTCCGGTCCTGAAGTAAACACCAGCCTCGGCTCGTCAGAAATACCTTTTTTGATTTATGGTTGGTTTACAGCGGGCATTGTGAACGCACATTTCTTGCGGACAGAAGTTACAGCAATAAATCACTTATAATTTCCCGACAAAAATCACAAAATCTCAATTAATTTAAAATCAAAGGTTCCTATCAAATTGCAAATTTCGGGAATACATTCTCCATAATATTTTCAATGTAATTATTAAAAAAAAAAAATTGGATTTCTGTTTTTTTTCACTTTATAGCGTCCCGACGCTGTTTAGAAACTTAATTCAAAAAAATAAAATTACCATGGTGTAGTGCTTTAATTGAAGATTGTTACCTGCAAGTTTGAATTTTTTTAACAAACAACAAATAGGTTAAATCTCCAAAATGCCATACGATGGTCCAGCCTGTATGTATAAGAAAAAATTAAAATTAGTGACTAGTGATTATACTATTGCTGTATTATATTTTGTTTTGTTTTATACCAGTAAAAGTTCCAATTACTGTATATTTCATTTTTTTTGATACTGCACTTAAAGTGTTTGAATGAAGGAGTTTAAAATTTCGTAATGTGTGTTATGAAAGTACAGGTATGGAAAAGATATCTAGAAACAAAAGTAGCAGAAAATATGTAGGAATACAAGACAACAAGCAAGGAAGTAAACACAGCGATAAGAGAGGCCAAAAGGGAAGGTTGAGAAGAGTTTTGAAAAGAAATACAGGAGAGCTACAGAATAAACAATAGAAACTACAAACTACATACAAGGATTATAAAAGGGAAAGTAAGAGAATTTACAGAGATAAAAATAGAAGCAGAGTATAGACCCAATAGACAGACAAATGACAACAAATTCGTGAAAAAGAACATTATGGAAAGGAAAATAGAAGAGAACAAAGAACTAATATTGACATTTATTGATTTAAAAGCGGCTTTTGATTCGGTGGACAGGGGAACCATTTGGAAAATTTTAGAAGACTCAGAAATACACCCAAAATTGGTGAGAATAGTAAGAAGCATTTTAAAAATGTTAAGGGATTGGTGCAACTGAATGGAGCTACATCCAATGAATTTCAAATGGAAAAGGGAGTGAAGCAAGGAGATAGTTTATTCATAATACTAATTGACAAGCTAATCAAAGTAACACGAGCTCTACAAACATTAATTGGCTATCGAAACCTACAGGCTTTTCAGCTAGATGTACTAATGTATGCCGACGGCATAGTCCTAATAGCAGATTCCAAAAATAAAATGCAGAAACTAGTAAATATGTGGACAGAAGAAATAGAAAACCTAAAGATGGAGGTTAACACGGACAAACGCAAAGTCATGGTCGTAAATGAAAAGGATGAGCATATAAAAATCAAATGCAAAGACAACCCTCTAGAAACAATATCAACTTATAAATATCTGGAAAGTGTTATAACCAGTGCTCTTTTTTTTAAAAAAAGGTGGTGGAGCAGGGCGATTTTATTTAGACCAACAGCTATTAAAAAAAAAAAAATCGTCGAAAAAAGGTGGTGGGACGCCGTTCCCAAGCGTTCCATGACAAAAAGAGCACTGGTTATAACTAATTACGGAAAGGAGGACATAGACATAATGGAAAAAGCGAAAAAGGCGAGAAGACTACTATGCATTCAATAGAACGATATTAGGAAAGACGGAAATCACATTGGACACCAAATTGAAGATAGATGGATGTTTTTTGCAAGAAAAGAAAGGAATAAATAATTTTAATGTTACCAAGAAACAATTTAGTTTAGTTTTTCGAGACAGCTTTTTAGTCATAATACTAAAATTTACTCCTTTTTAAAAATCTAATGCTAAGTTATCACTTATGTTAAATTTTTCATGAAAAGACTTTGCTTGAGACTTTTTTAAAACCCAGACCGTTTAGGACAAATAATCATATAAATTTTATATATTAGAATAAACAAAGCAGTAACCCCTTAAAATTTTTTGGGGATGTTTAAGACCAACCTGTATAGATAAACTCATTATACAGAAGTTCGTTTTAGGGAAGTTTGAATGTATTTAATTCTGATGTGATGTCAAAAAATAAATTGGATTACTCCGTTCGTGAATTAATTATTTAAGCAAAACCTGTGTATATAAAAACAACTGGCTTTACTGGAATACACATTCATACTTAATTTATATGTGTGTTTTAAATTTAAGAAACCCGTATTGGTCGAGGGAATTTTGAATCTAGCAGGTGAATCCTATAGTAGACTTAATGAAGTACAACGATTTCCAAGTTGTAGGTGAGTAAAAACCAATTCATAATTTTTTATTTTAACATTCTCATCATGGAAAAGTATTAGTTATGTTTTTAACTATGTTTTCTTGTACAGTTCATATAATACTCGAGACATTCCTCTACAGTGCCTAGATGCTCGAGCTCTTTTAGCACGCACCACTACATCCACACCAGCAAGTTCTTTAGATTTAGAGTGGGAACATGAAGCACTTCCTTTGTCCACGGTTCAAGATTCATCGACATGTTCATGGTAACAATTTGCATTGAATATAAGCCTGCTGTTATAACTATCAAAATTTTGAATTTTTTAATCTTTAAATCGACTACAACCAAGAGCCACCGTTAAATTTTATAATAATAAACTGATAAACAAATTGATACTTCTAATGGTCTAATCTGTCTAATAACTCATAAACAATGTTGTATAGAAGACTTATTTAATTCTTTTATTTACGTTAATTTTCTGAGAGTTCATTTTTTAATCAATATTTTAGGGTTCAACTTGCAGAAGAATCAACGGCTCTTTGCGGATCTGCTACAAATAATGTTCACTGTAATGACTCTGATTGGTCCCGAGTGTCCTCAGCAGATTCTTTAGAATGGGATAATGTTGAAAATTCTTTTCACGGCAGTCCTCCCACATCAGACATTGATACAGATACTCAAGTACTTCTTAGTGAAATTGAAAGGTTGACTACAAAAGCATTACAAGAAACTGGAAAAAATATTTTTAGTTGATTGCGATTAGAATTTATTTTAAATTTTGAAACAATCAACAAATACAGTGAAAATGGATAAAAAAGACAATAAACTATTCCTGCCGACCCACTGATTCATCAAGTAAAATACATATGACGGTATACATAGTATAAGCTTAATATAAACAAAAAATTGTACTTTTATATTTAGCATTTTGTGTGTATAAGAAATAAATTATGTAATTGCAACTGAAAGGTAATATCATAAATATTGTTTAGCAAATTGCAGGATAATTTATCCTAATCAAAACAAATTGTTTTTTTTTAGAATTTATGCAAATTTTATCATTTTTAATTCATTTTCAGGCACTTAATATGAAGGGTACAAGAATAAAACAAGGAATATTCAAATTTGTAAAATTTGAAATTAGTGGCCCTAACTGTTGCTGCTCTAAGTCGATATACAAGATTTACTGTACTGTGCTAAAACGAAATTTCCATGTGTAACCTGAATAGAACGGGGAATATTCAGTTTCTGTCATTCAGTATTTTCAAGCTGAATTAAAGTTTTTATTGTGGCACTGATTTTTTTATTCACAAGTCCAATTTTAGAAACAGTCCAGTCAAATAAGGTCCAATAAGTGGTAAACTTCGGAATGAAAGTGAGAAAGTTGTATACAAAATGAGATAATTGCGAGAAACCGATTTTCGTGACCTTCAATATTTTGTGACTCAGACACGAGATTACATGAGACTTTTTAGCCAGTCTTCACAATGTCAAAACAAAGATTTATGCAAAAATACAGCTTTCTCACTTTCATTCCGAAGTTGAATCCTTATTTTACTGGACTAAAAACAATATTTTTTGCACAATCGTGTTGTTACTAGCTACTTACCATTGTTGCTGACAGAATCTGTAAATTGAACTTACCACACCGATGTGTTAAGTAATTTGTGACACATATTATGCCCAGCCTTCAAAATATTATCCAAAAAAAATTACGTCAAAGTCAGTCTAAATTTCTTTATTTCATTTCGTATAAGCGATTGTGCGAAAAACGTTGTGGACTATAAGGTTATTAAGTGCCGTAACAGAATCTTGGAAGTTGAAAAGTTGAGACTACGTCTCGATTTTTCAAACTCTTCCTCGATACTGTTATAATACACTTACTAACCTTATATCCCAATATACTATTGTGACATTCCTTGTTTTATTCCTGTACACTTCATAATAATATGTATTTGATCCAAAGTGTAATTTAAAATTCTGTTTTATAAATAATTATTACTCTTATAACGTTATCAACGTTCAAGAAACTTTAGACGTTTACATATTACATATTTGATAGTGTGACATGTATTAAATGAATATTTTACTGCACCATCTCCATGAACAAGTATGACTTGATTTTTTACTTTTAATTACAGAATTATAAAGTATTCCTAACGTATTTTTAAATTAATTTGTAGCTGTTATCTGAATTTAAATATGTTAAAATACATTTTTAATAATCACATTTTTGGTATTTTTGAAGGAAAATAATTAAGGAGTTTTAATAAAATACAGACCTAATAAAACGGTGCTAACATCAGATGTATTATATTGTTTGACTTTGATTGCCAGAAAATTTCAACCTCGAAAGAAGTTGAAATTGAAAATAACTTTTCTGGCTAAAACTGACTCTGAAAGATTTGAACTCAAAATCATATGCAATATCAAAAAATAAAGGGGTTAAAAGTAACAAATTGTTTTATTTTCTACAAATTAAATTTTATAGTCTTGGTGTCATGTTTCAAATTGTCTACAATTTCTTTTTACTTTAGATGCTGCTTATTGTTTCACTGGTTAATTCAATCAGCCGCTTAATTGGACCGTGTTATGCATGACTTGACCAAGCGCCAAATTTTTATTGTGGATATTAGCTTTCCATCTAACGTATAATGATGTTATCTACCTGCAAAACAATCGAGTTGGCATAGAAATATATTTCTTACTAACAAGCCAAAAATTAGGTCCCATTAACAGTTCTCCATTTTTAATGAAACAGTAAAGGTAACCGGTTTTTACCAAAAACTACAATTTGGCGCTTGGTCAATCTACGCATAATGCGGTCCAATTGAGTCCAAGTGTAAGAACCAATTTCATATCTATATTGCTTATAACCGCCGGCGCTTCAACATTGCTCCTTGATTGTATGCTAGATCAACACTCTTACTTTCATAAAACGGTCTTTAATACAAATCTCTTTGTTGGTACATATTAACTCTTCCAAACCGATTCCAAATTCTTCCTTTCCATTTTTCGTCATTAGGATTGGAAAAATAGATGACTGAAACTGAACGACTTCAAGGTAAACACAATGAATGCAAATACATAAAAATAAATAAATGCATTACATAAATCCTACAGTTTCAAAATTTATTTGATTTACGTATATAGTAAATATTGCAACTTTTACTACCGGCAGTTTTGTTTACCTTAAAACTGTTGTAGGTACATTTTTGGTGTACACTATGTGATGCACCGTTGCTTTTAAAATTTTTACTGTTTAAATTGCAAGTTTCAATTTTTCACTTCCAATGTTGGCCCAAAAACTTTGTATACGGACCTGGAAATTAGAAGAGAACAACTTATTTCGTTTAAATTGTCACGTAGTGTACAACACTAGACAAATAACAAGTTGGATGCTACTAACAATGAGTTACTAAATACTTTTTTATTTATTGCTTGTACATCAGTTATCATAAAGTCTCTATTATAGAATCAAAATCAAAATTTGAAAAACAAGAAAACTCATTTGCTAAATTATTTTTATGTTTAGGTTGAAATAAACATTTCTTCAGACTTAAAAGTTTTTCAGCTAATTCCGCCATCACTACTCCTAAAATGAAGAAATTTAAAAAAATAACAATTACATAAAATACCTATTTTCATCAATTTACCAGTGCATATTATGATTTTCATTTTTGTCAAAAATTTAACAGTAACTGCCGTTTTTGTTAAACATTCTTCAGAAAGGAAAGGAGGATCTGCTATAACCAGATCATAATGATTTTCCAAATTTCTTGGTATGTCAAGAGGTGATTTATAATCGTAAAATATAAAGTCTGGTTCAAATATTTTAAAACGTTGATCATATTCAAACAGTGTAACTGAAATAAAAATTTAATGTAATTGACAGAATAGAATGAAACTTAATTTAAAAAAAAAAACCATATAACATACTTATTGTATTACGATTTAAAATCAATAATCATTTGAACAGTTAAAGGGTTTCTCAGAGAATCAGATGTTGATGTTATTTGAGAACAAAACCTCATAATAAAAATAATTTTTAAATAAGAACTTGTTTTTAAAATGTAAAAGAAATTACTACGTTTCCATGAGGGATTGAATTCGTATTGAAAACGGTATTGGGATTGAATCCGTTAGTGTTTCCATGAAGTAGTTTGAAAACGAATTCAAAACGATTTGAATCCAGTTACAAATGACATGCGCCGAATGTTAAATCGTGGTATACATGCGACGCGGTATACATAGCCTAAAAAAGTGAAGTGTGTTTTAGTGATACTAAAATGAACCCAACTAAGTATAAAATACATGCTGTGTATGGTGGTATATCAATTTCTTCTGTCTGTGTTATTGCTTATCACCGAAGAAGAACTAGAACATCAAAGACGGTTAAGAAGCCCCTGTCAACTGTTAACTTTTTGAAAAATGCGCGGCAAAGTAACTGCGCATGGTTGGATTCAATACGATAGTGTTTCCATGCATAAAATTGTACTTTCAATTCCGATACGATCCCAGAATTTGCCGTATCGACCTTGAGACTCAAATCGTTTTCAATACCGTTTTTAAAGTGTTTCCATGACAGTATTGAGTCCCAATACCGTTTTCAATACGAATTCAATCCCTCATGGAAACGCAGTAACTATCATACCTTCAAACTGATTCTCAACTGTTTGTTTCAATTTTTTATAGAGGGTTGGACAAGAAATCAAGGCAATTTTACCATTGCTTATGCCTACAGCTTTTAAGGCTACTTTTATTAATGCATCAACAGTTTTGTCATCATACCAAAATTGGCTTAATTGCTGTAAAAAGAAATTTATAACAGAATGAACTATTAATAATAAAGCATACCCAATTTTCTTCGAACACTACATTTTGATCACTATTTTCTTTTAAAACTTCGCAACTAATTTCTCTTTCTGCCTGTTCTTTATAAAATTCTTGCAATGCTGCATATGTTTCTTGAGAAAGTTGAGGTAAATCCTCTTCTTCGCCATAATCACTACTCATAGTAAAAGTATATATTTTAAGTTATCTCTAATTCTTATGTTCCTAAACCGTTTGTATAAAACAATTTATTACCAAATTACTAATAACTACTGTATTTTAGTAATAATAATTAAAATAGGTTATGTGACAACTGGTAAACAAAAAAGTATAGCTGAATCTCGATTATCCGACACACAGATTATACAGATGCCATATAAGCATACGCCCACTGGCACCACTAACAGCGCGTCTGCGGTTCGGATCAGCAACTAAATGTAGCGCAGAAATGCACCAGGTTTGTGTCTATGGAGAAGAGAAAGTGAGGAAACTGAGAGACAAGGACACCATTTCTCTCTGAATCACCACAAAGATGAAATGCGACCGTTCCAATGTCATTACGTTTTACATTTGTGTGTTTGTATTTGTATTTTATAAGTTGTAAGTGAAAACCTGGTAATACTTTTTCCATATTATTTATTACAATGTAATGTAGACGGATAAAATTTCGGTGCTTTATTCTATGTATGATTTCAAAACACGGGTAGTACTTAGAAAAATCGGCCATTTTTTGAGCTTCTATCCGCACCGCAACGTGGAGAATTTTAGATAGTTTAAATTCAATTTTGGATCTTTCAAACAAATCAATCGTTCGATTGTGTGCAGATGATTTTACTGATGGTATGTTTAGTAGTACATTGAAAAATCGTTTAAAAACGACCGTGGTACCTTCTCTTTTTACAGTCTTAACCCTTCTGGAAATGTAAATGATGAATTGTGTTTAAATAATGTACGAAATGTGATCATTGAGCCAAATTTGGAGTATTGTAAGTAATGTTCAACTACGTGCAGAAAATTGGTTTTACTTGGTTTTTATGCGAACTTCACCGTATCATAATGCACTCGAAATTATTAGAGGTTACTTTAACTTTTGTTATCAGAAAGTATCTTTTGTATTTTAATAGTAGGTAATGTTTCAAAATTTGGTTCTAGAACAAGATGAATTTGTTCTGTACAGATTAAAATCCAGTATTCAAATAATTGTTTTGTAGAGTGTAACCTTTTGATGGTTGTATTTCTAATTTATTGGAATATGCATTTCTTTTACTCACAATTATTTTTTTATTGTTATGTTATACTATGTATTATTATTATTTTGCTATTGTAATAATTTACATTTTGTTTTGTATAAAATGTTATTGTACATTGTGTATGTTTGTGTGTCTTAATTAAAGTAATATTTAATTTATACAGTTTTTAATTCTGTAATACCTATCAGTGAAAGTAAAAAAGCATCAATAAACGTGTATGTCACACGTCCAACGCGTTTGGCGGCCTTTTGATTTTAGAAAAAATTGAACACAAATAGGTAATAGCTTCAATAAAAAAATATTGAAACGATCGCGTTTTATGCTTGTGGTGTCTCAGGGAGAAATGGTGTCCTTATCTCTCAGTTTCCGTCCTTCTCTTCTCCATAGACACAAACCTGGTGCATTTCTGCGCTACGTTTAGTTGCTGATCCGAACCGCAGACGCGCTATTCGTGGTGCCAGGTGGGGGTAAGGCTATGTGCGCTCCCCTCCCTGATCCGACATAGTAGTCTAAATTGATGATTTCTCTGCGCAGTTTACTACTTATCAATGTTACGTAGTTTGAATAATAAGAGCATTAATTTAAATCAAATATTTTCAATTAATTATTTCCCTAAAAACAACTATAAGAAAGTCACTTATTAATAATTTTCACTAAAGCACTGATTCTTACAAAATAATAATAAATAATATTCTGTTAATATTTAAATATTTTATGATTTGTATTGGTAATACCAAATTCTTTCCTAAGAAAATATAATATTAATTATATTTAATTTTTAGTTATACTTTTATTAAAACTCATAAAGGTTTTATAACTTTATAATTTTAAATTTGACATTTGTAAGCTCATGAAAAAAATGTTCGCGCGTCGTTCTGATGTCCACACGATCGATTCGCTATCTGGTGGATTTCTTTCGAGTTCAGCGGTGATATAATTGTGGTCAGATGTGAAAAACGCAACGCAATATAATAACAACGAATATAATAGATATCAACGAATATAGACTTCATATAGAAGAACACTTATGGGTTATGCAAGAGGGACGAAAGCTTGGGGAACAGGCCGTTAGTTCTGTTCCCTAACCGCTTGGCACCGCCACATATCGGCGCGCGTGTGCGAATGCACCCGCCGAGAGTTTTATTGACAAGTATATCATTTTCTCAGTTCGTGAAATTGTTTGTTAGCTGTTATTTGTCATTAGCATGCCGACTCCACGTGCACTGTGTGACTACAGCGGCTGCGACAGTTCAAAGGTTAAAAATCCTGAGTTAACATTTCATAGATTTCCTGGTGACGATATACGGTAAATTATGTGATTTGTATTATTGACATTAAAGTGAATATTATTGCTCATTTTGCTCATTTTAAGTGTGTAACTTTAATATCGCAAGTGAATAAGTTCAAAATTTGAATGGCGCCGTTAGTGTGAGAGAGACAGCACGATGAAAATCGAGGCTGCTGCCATCACGCGGAGATGATCGAACTAAAATTTTCAGTCCCTTCACTGACCGCTATAAGAACCGTTCTTCTATATGAAGTCTATATTCGTTGATAATAATATGCAAGCTACGAACTGAAACAATACAAATCAGTTCGTGCATATACCTACGCAAAACTCTTTCACATCTGACCAGAAGTCTAAACCTCATCCATGCCTCAACTGCATGAGTTGGTTTAAATATTAGCTACACTGTACCATCAAAATTGTGCCGCTTCTGAAGCGTTATTGAAAAACCGAGTTTACGCAGCCAAGCCGAAAGTTTGAGCATGGCTTTCCGCTCCCCGCCGCTAGTTTATCGGCGTTGTCTGGGTGTAGATCTATTTTATTCGTGAAGTTCTTCGGCGACTTTAATAACATTAATTATTAAGTGAAATATTAAATTGTGCTTCAATTGAACATAATTTAAAAATGATACCGATACGCTATACACGGAATCTCTTTCTACGAGCTATATGTGTTATTTATCTTTTCGCATTTTTGTCCCATTACATCCAAACACCGGGTGAGTATTTTTAATTATTGGTTTTGTATTTTTATATTATTTTAAAATCATCGACGAATTTTAAGCGAAGGTTGCTTTTCCCGTACTGTTTGGTATAACCTGTTCTGTTTTTGTTAAGATTGGTCAATGACCCACGTTAAAATCGGTGTTTCAATTAGCAATTTTTACAGTTCATTTTCTATGAACGATTGAAAGAAATTTATTTATTTTTTACACTTCTCTTGACGTTAAATATTTTAGACATCGCAGTCAAATGAAATGCTAAATCTTTGCTAGGGTAAGCCGTTTATTTTAGTGTCGAGAGTTACCAGCAAAAAGTATTAAATTATTTATAATTATGCGTTACTATTTTCTAAAGAAATTTCTCTTGCTGTATTTATTTTAATCAATAAAGTTTCTATAAAAACCGTCTAATTCAATTAAGTTTTATTTATTAGTTAGATAGATAAAGTGGAAATGAAAAATGATTTTATTAGTGTAATCCAACGGGTTAAATTACCAAGTACAACGTGTTAATTAAGACTCCAAATCGTAGTTTATCAATACCTACCTACTTTTACCTATACAGAACAATATTCATTTATTAACATATTGTATTAATTGCAATAAAAAATGAGAAAAAGTATAAAATAATTCAATATAAATAATTTCAATACTTTTTCTCCGGTACCAACTTTTTTAAGACGTTATCAGCAATTGCTTCCTTTGTCGATAGTTGAATGCTACTTAAAAAAAAAAAAAAAAAAATTGTTTTTATTCATTAACAATATTTTTTTTTGAAGTCCTCGCTATGAATTTTAATATACCCAAGAAATAATCCCCTGAAAACAGCCTGTAATTGCATTATTTTAATTAAAAACGGAGAATATAAAAATTTTACAAGAGTAAAAAAATTTTTTTATGCACGTCTAGAGTTTGGCTAAAGATATTCTGCGTTTATGACTTTAAACCGCAATCAACTTTTACTGATGATAATGAGAGTTCACTGCAGGGTGCCACAAATCTGGTTGCTTTAAAAAATATTTTTGTAGATACCTCAGAACCGTACTTAAATATTTCAACTTTAGTTAAGTTCAGAACAAATAATCAAATACAAGTCATAGAATTCATCAAGTATCTAAGTTAATCAATAACCCCACATACCTACCTAATTATTAGAAGAGGTTTAATGTTTACTCATATTTATATCTAAGCATCAAGAAATTTATAAAAATTTACCAAATACAGCCCTGGCCACTTCTGCCCATGCTGATTATTACGGCTTATAGTATGCCCATCGATATAGTATTTTTACGACACGCTTTAAATATTTTACAACCGGACCTAAATGGGGTAAATGTAATGGACTGCACGTGCCGAGGCTAGACAACTTTGTTAAGGGGCGTATTACAATATTTTTCGTACATAATATAACAAGTGGTCTAAAGTTTCCGATACAATTTGTAATTTAAAATATGAGCAGCCAAAGTTGAAAAACGTAGAAAGCTCTTAACTGCTTCAAATTTTGTTAAAATAATTGTTTAAATGTGAAAATTTCCCTAATACCAACCCTGTGTAGGTTTACATAAAGATCTGCAGGTAAGCAAATTTACGATTTAAAAGGCACACGCCGCTCCTTGAATTTTCATTGTGTACTAAGAGCCCGGTGTAAACTATTTAAAGCGTGTAGTTGTAAAAATACTATATCGATGGGCATACTATACCTACTTTTATGGCCGGATCACTTATAGTATTGTAAAAGGCACAGTCATAAACGCAGAATATCTTTAGCCAAACTCTACACAGATAAACGCCCCCATAACAGTGTCGATTTTAAGTTGTAAAGGCATTATTACAAACTAACGACATACATGTTTCATATACCTATTTATTGAAATAGCAACACATTATTTTTCATAGGAAATGAACGTCAATATTGACTGCATTTGAAGACTGTAAACAGTTTTTAGTTGTGGGTATCACACTTTTTTTTGGGCCGATAAATACTTAAATTTAGTAGTAGCCCTAGCGAAACTTCTCCCACGTGTATTTTGAAATGTACCTCCCAATAAACACCTAATAATTGCTATTTTCTTTAGAAAAATGCTTATTTTTGTTGCACCGTGGTTAAAGTTTTTATTTTCTCATTTTGACGGTTAAAAGAGTTCTTGGATTTTTTGGAAACTCAACAGTTTAAGGTTTATCGAATGGTTGTTACTTTTACCGCTCACTGTACATTATAGATTGTTGGAAACCCCGCTGCCACCAGAGCGTATTTTTAATAATGAGAATACTCGTAACTCACACAATATTTTTTTTGAGTAATTAACAAATTTAACTTAAGATCACAAGAATAGATTAAATGAATTAAATGATTTTTGGAGTTTTATTAACGCGATTTTATATATATTATATGTACAGGTGTCCCACAAGTGGTTCATCAAACAGAGGACTTGTAAAGGGTAGCAAAACAAGTCATTGTGGTTAAGGTGGGTTTCGTAGGTGAGGTTAGAATTATTGAATTTTCAATCCAAGTTAATTTAAATATTACAACTTTAAGAAATATTTACTCAGTGTTACAATGTAGCCTACTTAATACCGAATGAGGAGATATACTTTAGAAATTTTGGTAATGAGCAAAATCGCTTGAAAATATTTTAATATAACATAATAAATTATGAAAAGTATTATGTTATCATACCTTCATGCCATTGGTTTGCGATTTCTACCGTGTGAAGCTTATCTGCACTGTACATTTTAAATTAACTTGGATTGAAAATTCAATAATTCTAACCTCACTTCTAGACCTACGAAACCCACCTTAATAAACCCGTGTCAAGAAATGTGTCGTTTTGGCAGTACAGTGAATAAAAGAAATATAAGGTTTATATCATTTATTGCAAACATTCCAAGTAACTGTTCAAAATGGCGTCCATGTTACTCAATACGCAAGTTAACAGAGTGATGCATTGACGTACGAACCCTCTGGAATATTTCCAGCCATCCACCGTGCCAGCAGTTCTTCCTCCGTGCGGATAGTGTTACCGGATTGGAACAATTAAAAGAGAACTCACAGTAAAAATAAAACACGGAACTTGCAAATAGCACGTCTTTTTGGCCTTTGTAAAAAAGGTGACAAACTTGTTTATTTTGAGTTCCCAAGGCAACTCAAAACATCGCCAACTGCAATGTACCGTGCTCAGTTAGACGGCCGCTTGTATGTAGAAGGGCCGTTTAGGTAACAATAGGTGACTCGTATACCAGGCTTTTAACATGGCCATGTAGGAAGAAGTCTAGTGGAATCAAATCTGGGAATCGCGTTTGATGCAAATATTGGTCGAAACCTCCACAATACGACGCTAACATGGCTGATTATGTCCAATACGCGGCAAACCTTTTATTCACTGTGCTGCCAAAACGACACATTTTTTGAATTAACCACAATGACTTGTTTTGTTGCCCTCTACAACGCCTCGCAGTTTGATGCACCACTCGTGGGACAACGACTGTGCTATGGATCGAATTCATAGAGACGGCTTAGATAAAGCAATTGCGGGGAAAAGCAGGTAGAGATTTTCGTTGGAGTTCGGAGTTTAGGTAAAGAAATATATGATTTGTGGCGTTAGTAATCTTCAGTAACCTTTTACGACAATTTCTGTTTACACTAAATACCCATAAACTGCCGGCACAATTGCGTCCCGTTTCGTTTTGTGGTAGTCAGCTGATCAGTGTTAATCTGGTTTTTGCCAACCAACCAACCGTACAAGCTATCACATGTAAGGCACGTGGACAAATCGTTTCTCCGTGGAACAGTGTATAGTTTTTAAGTATATAACAAAAGTTTAAATTTTTCACTTTGTTTTTTGTTTACTTAGCAATAACCCATTAAATATTTATTGAAATTATTTCATTTTAATCACGTCAAGGTTTAACGCTTGATTTCTTCAATTTCCTGCCTTTAGTTCAGACTTGGGTCGTACTATGTATTTTAAAACTAAGGCGGGCCCGCAAGTAAAAATAAATTTATATACACTGTTACGTTTCATTTCATTTTTTTAAACAGGGGCAAAAGGCAGAAAAAACGTAAAAATTTTAGAAATACGATTATAGCTTTGCGGGCCGCACAAAAACTTTCGGGGGTTCGTATGTGGTCCGCGATTTGCCCACGACTGCTTTAGGTTAACGCTATATTCTGTTATTGATAAAAATATCTTCATTTCTTCTCATTAAATGTATTTATTTATCAGTTATCAATAATACATTTTTCAAAAACAAGTTAAATTGCTAATCTGTTAAAATAAATTTCAAAATTATATCCTGATTAAGTTGAGTTTAAACGTAACATGTAATTATTTTAATATTATTTACAGGTCTATATGGCGACAACGGTGTGTTACCAGCTCGTTCTTTATTGGAAAATAGCAAGCACAAAACACTTTCTGCCAAAGTTCATTATCAACCAACTCTCCTGTGGTTGGCGCCTTACTTGGGTCTGGATACGCAATATGCAATGGATGTATTGTCTTTACTAGGAAGTTTTTTAGCTTTTACAGGGTAACATTTGTTGTTAAATGCAAACGTTTATATAAAAACAATATTTTTATTGATTACAGATTTGTGTCGCAAAAATTCTGTACAATACCCTTATTTGCTGGATTATGGTCACTTTACTTTTCAGTGTACCAAGTTGGTCAAGTATTTGTCACTTCTCAATGGTAAGATTTTGGTGTATCTGTTTACCGTATTGTTTACACTAATTTAATAATTCTTTATAATCTGAACTTGTAATTTAAACCTACATCATATCAAAGTGTCATTTTTCGTAGTACCTTGAATTGATATCTTGATATATTATTCTGTTTTATATCATACAGTTACAGATTTAGCATTATGAAATTAATGATGGCACAACAGAGTTATATAAATTCACAGATTGTTAAAAATTTGAAAGTGTAAAATTGATACGCTTTGGATGGATAGTTTTGGAATTAAATGGAACTTAGTTAACAAAAGGACGACAATTTTTTTTTTACGGAAATTGAAATCGTTACTTTTATTGTTAAATAAGGTGTCTTATTTGAAAGTACAGAAATTCTTTAGCTCTATTACATAGTCGGCAATTATAACAATACCACGGGGTATTGATAAGTAGTTATAGTACAAACATTTTTGTACATTAATATGAAAATGTAATATCTTTTAATTGCTTGCAAAATTTTATTCTAAAAAGTCGACGCATTGCTGTTTAGAAATTGTTTTATGGCGAAATCATACTCATACAAAGTTAGCAGGTATATGTAGTGCTTTTTCAAAATAGTTGCCTGTTTGTCATTAACTGAATCCTCTGTAAATCAGTATCTATACTGATTCCCTAGAGTCGTAGGGTCAGATAGCCATGAATTCGTTCAAAAGTACGCGTAGAAATTTCACTGGCATTATCCTTGACTTATTTTAAGACAAAAAGTTTATATCAATGTGTCCGATTCATAAAAGGTAATAACAAAAAATTAAGCAGGGGTTGTAAATTTCATCGCCGTATTCGCAAATCCATATAACAATCCGGTGGTAGTTTTTTGTCCGTTTATAAGTCATGGTTGTGTTCACGTTGCATCAGAATCGTATGCGTTTAAAAGATAGTCATTTGAAATTTATTCAAAAATATGTCTAAAGTGAAGGTTGATAATACAAATTGTTGTATCTTTGGTTGTCACACATGCCGAAAAAACGAACCACAATCATCTTTTCACTTTTTTCCGCGTTGTAGTGCAAAAGTGAAGTATGTTTTTGGATCTAAAGACAAGGTAGAGAGAAAGAAAGCGTAGAAAAATGCGTTATTGATGGGGAAACCTTCAACCAATTATATGAGGGCCCGTGG
Organism: Dascillus cervinus; assembly: GCA_949768715.1. NCBI lineage: Eukaryota > Metazoa > Arthropoda > Insecta > Coleoptera > Dascillidae > Dascillus > Dascillus cervinus. The sequence goes on from OX458317.1 coordinate 22,002,243, forward strand.
AAAACTTTTAAGAAGGAAGACTACATTTTTAAGTTAAATATTTTTAAATATCAGGTTATTTTTGAATTAATTAATTGTTTGGCGGCAACTTTACAAAGTAAGACACCACGTCTTCTACAATTCACTTACTGTCTGATGTAGCTTCCAAATACGCTAAAATTTTATGTAACTTTAAAAAGGCCATCACAAAAACCAAATTACAACAGAGAGCTCACGAGATAAACACACAACCGTATGGCTTGCAGCTAATTTCCAGTGGCGCCCTCAACGGTACCCGAAATCGCGAATACAAATAGGTGTGTAAAAAAAATATTTTTAATGAGGCTTCCTGTTAATAGAAAACGCCTCCAATAATTTTTATTTTTCTGTCCCAATTTGAGATAAATATTACAAACTTGATTTTGACTCAATTTTTGAAGAACGCAACTCTTTAGGGAACGTATTAGGATTCAAGTTATACGAAAAAGTAGCCTTAATTTTCGCCCAGGATTCCACTTCTTGCATTTTCTACGCATACTTAGGAAACGATTTGGTCTAATATTTTTAACATGTAAAGGGTCTGGCAATGAAACGGGATGATTTGAGGTGGGGTTTAGAGCTCGTAAGGTGGTGGTAGGGACAAAGGTCGACAACCCCTCACCATCAGCATGAGTTACCATTTAGTTTACAATGGTCGCACTCAGCGCATTCAACTGTTTAGATAGAAATTTAACTATTTTTTAAAAATGAATTTTTTATTTATTTATTACCCTTTATATTTATATTTCTTAGGGATGACCTTCTGTTGGAAGCAGGGTTTATAAGTTTGCTAGTGGCACCACTTCTACCAGGAAGAAGACGAGGATCTAAAGGATCCCCTAGAGATTCTATCAGTTTTTGGTTGGTTCGGTGGCTACTGTTCCGATTTATTCTCTCATCGGGGCTTGTTAAATTACTTAGTGGTTGTCCAAAATGGTGGGATTTAAATGGTACGTATTTATTACTGAGATAACTTTTGTGAGGGATTTAATTATGATTGCATCACTTGCTCAGAAAATTATAAATTGTCACATATTTTGTGAAATTAAAAAAAATGTTATATAATTTATTCAATTATACCAACAAATATAAAACAGTGATAATATTGCTGAAATAAAACAGGACACGATGTTAGCAAGCATTAAAAGTACAAATTACTCAAAACCACAATACATTTTTAAACTTTTTGTGGTTGAACTTTATTTGTTGGTATATTTACTCATAATATAATTAATGAAGATTATTAAGGACGTATTTCCATCTCCAGATAAGGTCCTAGATAGCTATCTGATAGTTAATAACAATAGTTGCTACAACTACAACAATAATTGTTTCTAAGCTGCTAATTCCGAAGTTAGCTAGTTATCACTTTATCCGAAGATGGAAAAAGTTCTAAGTAAGTTTGAAAGGTTTTTAATTATATAGGGTGATCTATTAGTTCTATAACAACCATTGACGGATTAAAGTTTATGTGATTTTAAGAGGAAAATTTAATATGAACATGGATCCAATTCTTTTTGATTTCAAATAAGGATTTTAACATGTAAAGTACCATGTGAGACCAATGTAGTCTCAGAAAATATTGGGCTTGATTGTCTTGACTGCGTGATACCTATGTCTCATTGGTCTCACAATCAGCAATGAATGTAAAACACATGAAAGCATGTACAATTCGACCTAGCAGTTCCGCATTTGGCCCTAAATTTCAATTACATGGTGACACCACAGAATAATAAATTAATGTTATGTGGTGACACTTTACGTGTTAAGCAAGAACCTTGATATGCTTGATAAGACACAGAAATAATGCTGACCACAATAAAATAAACTTTTAAAGATCATGGTTTAATGAATGAAAACTTAACAAACAAAAATTTATAACAAATGTTCAAAATATCTTCCTTCAATTTGAATGCAAGTTTCACAATTGAATTGAATAGAATTGACTTTACATGTTGTCTCCGATCAAAATTTCAGGCTGGCCCGATTATGTTGTAAAATTCAAGTGGATAGACACTATCGGATGGAATTTTGAGCGGATCGAGGCGCCTAGATAAAGGTACTTACGAATATTTCAGAGATATCGGCATACTCGGAGAAAAAAATTAATATATTTTCAATCCAGAATGTTAAACCGTATGATGCAAAATGTTGTTTTATCATGGCTGAAGTTAGTTCTTTGACTTATCATAGATATCGATGTTTTTTATTAAAATCTTTAAAAACTTCTCAACCAAAAGGAATCAAATGCCTGTTCATGCAACATTTTTTTCTTCCACTTGCATAAGCTTTTATCTGCCAAGAACAAAAACAAAGTCGAGATTTTCGTTTCAGGTCAGAGTACAGGTAAAAGGCTTAGCATTGCTATGTCTAAGCCGTCTCTATGAATTCGATCCACAGAGCTAATAGATCACTCTCTAAATAGGGCAACAACAAATTTTTGTATACCTTTATATAAATATATTCAATCATAAACTAAAATTTTCAATTTTAGCTTTAAACTCCCACTTTGAATCTATGGTTATTCCAAGTCCACTTGCCTGGTACACTCATCATCTACCAGTATGGTTTTTAAGATTATCAACTGTATTTACTAATGTGTGTGAATTAGTTTTACCATTTTTATTTTTTGCCCCGATTAGAAGCATCCGTTTTAGTGCTTTTGTAGTGCAGGTAAGGTCTTTTAAGTTGCCTAATATAAAAGAAAATTAATTTAACAATCTTTTAGTTGTTTTTACAAATTTCGATTGTACTTACTGGTAATTTTGGCATTTTAAACTTGTTGATGGTAACTTTGTTAATATCCTTACTGGATGATCAATCATTTTTGGGGAAACAACGCAAAATAAATGGAAACTGGGCTTTTGTTGGGCAAATTGTAAACTTACTACTGCATGCTGGCATTATCTATGCAGTTGTTGTTTTTTACGATCTGAAAATAAATGGAAGCCAAATTGATGCAAAAATAGGTACTTACGCACATAATTGGTTAATTTAGAAAATTAATTTGTTTTGTTTTTAGCATTTTCAAAAGATCAGTTTGATGCAGTAGTACGTCAAGGTATATTAGTTACTATATATTTAAGTTTGGCATCCTTGTCTCTAACTGTTATTCGAGCGCTTGTTTCTTCTGTGGCTGATAATGTTGGAACTGCAACCAAATTTTTCAGTTTATTAAATACACTCTTCTATTCTGCTGTTGCCATTTTATTATTCACTGCTAGCACTGTAAGTACTTAAAAATTTTTGCATATTTATTATCAGTACTTTAAAAATGTTTTCTTAGGTTCCATTATCTAGCTTGCACAAATCTACTAATTCTACAATAACACCATCGCTTCGTACTATTTACAATAGGTTTGCAAAGTTACACGCAGTAAATCAATATGGCATAATTAAAAAGATGTCAGACACAAATGCCGGTCGCCCAGAAATTATAATAGAGGGTTCAGATAATTTGGAAGGTCCTTGGCTAGAGTACAACTTTCTTTACAAACCAGGAAATGTTAACCATTCTCTACCTTATGTTGGTAAGTAAATTATTTCAATGATAAATGCATGGATTTTTCATATATACAATTTTTCAGTGCCTTATTCACCTCGTTTGGATTGGCAGATTTGGTGGGCAGCGCAAAATAATAATTATCAAAATGAACCCTGGTTATTGTCCCTAGCGTATCGGCTTTTACATGGAAGACCTGAAATTTTAGCTTTAATTGACAGACATCATTCACCATTTAATCAAAAATCTCCAAAATATATTAGAGCATCTTTATATAATTATCAATATACATCATGGGAACAAAGGTAAGAATAAAATAATAATTAATAGTAATTAAAAATAATCAATTTCAAATAAAATTAAAATAATGATATTTGAAAAGTAATTTTAAAGAATTTGGATTGAAATGTTATGGTTGAGATTATATTGAAAAAAGTAGTGATAATAATCTGTAATAATACATTTACAGGGGGGCACCAACTTGGTGGAAACGAGAAAGAATGGGTGAATATTTTCCTGCATTTACAAAAGATTCGCCCGTTTTAGTGGATTATTTGAAAGCTCGTAATCTGTTTCCAACTCCAAGTAAACAAGTTGTAAATCCGGTATGGAAATATGTTCTGGACAGTATACGATACATGACTTCGCACTTTGAACCGAGTTTGTTGCTGTGGAGTGTATTTACAGCTGGTTGTGCACTCATCACAACTACCACTAAGAACTAATGGCCAAAAGTTAGTTTTGACACTTCATAAAACTTGTAGCAAAATCTCCCATTATTTTTGTGAGGGTTATTGTTCACACGCAACATAAAAATATTTTTTTAAAATGTTTTTGTAAAACATTATTTGTCATTGAGAATCTTATATTGATCTTGTGCACCCACATGTTATACATTTTCTACTTTTGTATACATTGCCCTTTATACATATGTACATTTTGTATTCTTCTCTGCATAATAGAAATTAGATATTTTCGCATAGTAAGTGTCTGTTTTAAACACGACTGAATAATTTTAGAAGTAAGAGATTGCCTCATTGATTTTTCTTAATGTTTAATTGTAACTGTTATATAATTATTTTTGCTTTGATTACAAGTCCACTTATGTCAATAGTTTTTGATAATGGCATCATATTAGAATGATGGTTGTGTAAAGTAATCAACTTGTGTAAAATATAAATATATTGAATTCATCACTTAATTCATACACAGGTGACATTAAAACTGTAATATTCCTAAATTAATTAATTAATATAACATTTTACTTTCAAATAATGTAAATGTATCACAGATTGTAGTGTATAGATGTACTTATTGAGTAAATAAATTTACCTACAAAATATTAGGAATGTTACAATGCAAGTACGATGTTCAATTTAACACTGGGATTCATTAATGCTATTCCCTTTTATCCATTTCATTCATCATCATATTATTATTCTGATTGTTTTTAATAATAATGTTAACAATTAGTAATACATATACATAGTAATATAAAATGATAATGTCCTTCACATCGATAAGATATTACATTTACATTTTTAGGTTTCTTAAAGACATTATTAAATTTGTTGCCTGTCAGCATTTCCCCGAGAGCAGCATATTTTTATCAAAAATCAAAAGTAATTGTTAACAATAGATAAATACGTAAAATATATTTTATTGTTAGATAGTATTTTCATTACTATTACATTTTTTTTTCCACCAGAAAAGTTGCAAAATATTTAAAGTTAAAATTTTTGATGAATTTATTTGGTTCGTTAGTGCCGCAAATTAATTCAGTAATGAGGTCTCCAAATAGTTATGAGTTGGTATGGGTCGAATTGGATACTCCTCAAAATTATGGACCTACATATGAGCCGTTGTCAACCACAGTGGTGTAAGTCAAAAATTGTCGATTTTTAGTTATAGCAGTTTTTCAGTGCTTTAAGTTGAAAACTATTAACTAGCCAAGTGATTTAAGTGTAGCTCAACTATTTTTCAGAAGAGAACATCGTCAGTGCGGAGTTAAAACCTCATAATTTATGAGAAACTAAAATGCAAAACTTGACATTTCTTAAAAAAAAAATATGACACCACAATGGTTCTCAACGGCTCATATGTAGGATTATTACATTTCGAAAAATGAAGTAAGCTAAGAGTATGCTAAAAAACCATTTAAAATTTTCAGTAAAAACACCATAAACATAAGATCAATGTAAGACCATGTAAATATTTATGCTTCATTGAGTAGTAGGATGTCTTGCAACGACGATCCGGGGGTGATTGATCGATAAATGCGACAGGCTGTAGCGACTATGGTGTACCATGGGACGTCTATGAACTTGCGTGATTTCAGTCAGGTGGTCTTTCTCACGGAGACGCTCATTGGCCTTAATGAGTACTGGAGGTTTATCCTGCAACGGTTATGAGGGCGCAATGTTGGGATAATTAGCAAACCATTGCAAGGGATTCTGCGGGCCAAGTGGGAATCTGGATAGCGGACATAAAAACACAGTACTTCTAATAGCCTCACTTTTAGAGCCAAAACGTCACTCCCTTCAGGAAACGATTGTAAGTACGGCAAAAAGGAATGCACTTTGAAGTCTTTCTTGTGTTGATTTGTTGACAAGTTAAAAAAAAAACTAAATTGTGTATTATTTATTTATTATTATTTATAAGATAAAAAATGCATTCAGGTTTATTTTAACAAATCTAATTCAACTAAATATGTGTAAAATTAAATAGTTGTACATAAATATCTTATTGAAGGAGATTAATAAAATCAATCAACGCCTAATAGCATGTTTCTAACATTTAAATTGTAATATTTTTTGAATTTGACGAATAATGCGTTAATTTGCGGATTACAAAATTCATTATTTTTTATACTTCTCGTATTTTCTAAAAATTCGTTCGGTAAATGCGACTTACGAGTTGCCACCTCTAAACTGGTAATATGCAAGAAACATTTTAACATAAATGCATTTCTCTATGGTGTAATGGTACTGATCTATTTTATGATTTCAATCACCAATTTTGGCCACCGATCTGTAATAAGAGCATTTCACATACTGTGACATCAAATAAACACAGTACAAAGTTGTCGCCGAAATCTTCAAACATAGTCTTTGATAGATGCATCTGATTTGATTGATAACAGTTCACATATTACACCCAACGATTACATGGTAAGATCTGACCTGTTTATATTTAATTTCAGGACAAGAAAACAAAAATCAGAAATTAATAAACTATTTTTTTATGTTTTTAATTCTGCATGGCTAATATATCTTTTTCTATTTCATCATCCACATAATTCTCATTACAGTTATCATTTTGTGATTTATTGATAATTATATTATTCAGAGTTACAATATCACTAACTATATTACTATCAAGATTATCAGTAGCAAAATTATGTTTAATCCAAATTTTATTATTTACACTGTGGTCTGTTAAATAATTTTGCAGATTAATAATTTCCAATTCTAAATTGTCAATGCAACCTCTTAGATTTGAGTATGATGTTTCACAAGTTTCAAAACCTTTGAAATCAGATGCTTCTAAATTTTTTATTTTTGTTGTTATTTTAGTATTGCTATGTAATGCTACAAAATTTTCTTCACTGCCAAAATTGCTCTTACCGCAAATTTGATTATCCACGTTATTATCGCAGTTTCTTAAATAATTTTGTAAACAAATAGGTTGCGATCGTGAACTGCTGATGCGCCGTTTTACATTGGCGTGTGTTGTTTTACACGATTGAAAACCTTTTAAATCTTCTGTAATATCAGATTGGTTATTGGTTTCTAAAGAAACTTCTAAAGGATCATCAATTTTTGCTTCACCGTTTTTTTCTAAATTTGACAAATTGACTTGCATTTTATTCTTTTCTATGTTCATCTGCAAATTATTTATAATATTTGTAAGCCGAAAATTTGCTTTTTTATTTTCATTAATATTGTCAACACTTTCCTTTTCATTGAAGCCTAAAAAGTCCCCTTGACACATGCTGCTGCTTTTAACTAATAATTTGTCCTTTTCATTTAAATTTTCAGTTGTATTTTTGATTAAACAAATTTGTGCAAATTTAGATACCATTCTTGAGGATGACGTTTTACTTGTAGTTGAAGTATTTGCTGCAGTTCTCTCTTTTCTAACATGTGAATTCAAGCAACTTGAAGGATTTTTGTTTGTATTTTCACTTTGTAGTACTTGTTTGTCTCTTAAAGTATCTAGTTTTTTTTTAAGCTTTGTCAATCTCGCAAAGTTCATTCTTGAAATTTTACCAGAATTTGATTTTTTAGGTCTACCAGCGCTTTTACAAGGTGTCGAAGTTGAATCTTTATCATTAGAAATTAAATTTGGAACTAATAAATTGTCATTTGGTTCTAACACTGACATTATACAAGGCCACTTAAACAAACTGTAAAATCTTTGCATAAACATGTCTTTGTGTGCTTCTATATATTTTGGATTAACTGCATTTAATGAATTTTTTTCTACTATTTTATCTTTGCAAGTATAACTTGCAAAATTATTCTCACATTGGGATTTATAAGTTTTATGCTTTAACAACAAGTTTCTTAAACCTAACAAGGTATCAATATTTGGTGCAATAATTTCACTCATCTTGAAATCAATATTGTCAGCAGTAGAGGGTGTACTTGATGCAGCAGCTGCTGAGTGTAACATCATGTTATATTTTGATGTAGTGGGCATCTCATTACTGCAATTCTTAATACATTTTAAGATTGCTACATCACTAGCATTTAGCAAAGTATTTGTTTCTAACTCATCATCATTAGGAAGTTCAAGTTTTGCATCTAATAAATTAAGCACAATCTTAACTTCATTTGCACTTTTCTGCATGATATTGCTAGATGCAGGTTTAGGTTGTCGATAGAGTTTACATGAAGTTTTAAAAAATTCAATCAATTGTGATTCTACAAAATGAATATTTGTTGATTGTTTAATCGGTTTTTTCTTATTACATGGTAAATTATCTTCTAAAGAGCCTTCAATCATTTTCAAAGTCGGAATTGTATTCATTGCCATAAATTTTTCTGCTTGTTTGACTTTGTAATGCTGTTGTCCATACAGTGACGACAAATAAGCATGATTTCTTCTTGGCATTTTTGAAATGTCATTTGTATGGTGTTTGTCTATCCATTTGGCAATAACCCAATAACGTTGGCGAACGTGTGCTCTAGTTCGTGCCAATTCCTCTGCCAAACCTGTCCAATTTTTATCTCCATATTTTGCAACATAATCCATAATTTGCTCGTCCTCTGCTGGTGTCCAATTTCCTCTATTTATTGTAAGTTTCCCTAAATAATTTGAATAACGATTTCTCATCTGTATTGATGTTCGAGTGGGCATATATTGTGCACAAGTTGTGTAATCTCTACCAAATTTATTTATCAAACATAATAGTAATATATCTTCTGCATCAGTGAATGTACCTTTTACCATATCTTGTTCATTTAAATAGAAAATGTACCTATGATATAACTGTGTGCGTGACCGATGTTCAAAGTAATAGGCAACCTTTGACCATGGAATAAAATTTCCAATTCGACAGAGTTTAATAACTTCTTCTAGGTATTCGTCTTCCTCTGGTAAAAAACGTTCTCTTTTAAATTTGTCACATAATTTTGAATGGTAATGTACACAGGTTAGGAAGCCAGTACGATTGGTGTTCAATTTTTCAGCAATTAAATCCCAATTTTGATTCTTATATTGAACTGCCAAATTTACAATCATTGAATTTTCCTCTTCAGACCAGTTATTCTTATTAATAGCAGGATGCAAATACAAATTCCAAAAAGCACGACATTCACTAGCAGAATGTTTTCCTGTAATAAACATAAAAGATTTTTTTAATAATTATTTAACATTAAGTAGCGGCAACGACAGAGTTCCGTTCCCACGACTAGGAAAGGGAGGAGATTGTTCGTAGTTTCTCACTCTTATACAAACTACAAATATTTAAAAATGATGTACCAAAACAATTAAAGTTTATTTACAAATCGCGAGATTCGAATAGAGAAATAGAAACTTCCTAGTGGTGGAGAGCTGGTCGTAAGTCCGTACGGTTGTTGTTAAGTGAAAACTACCTGTACAAGGTGCGCCAAGTTTTACCTCTACCCCACGTTATGACCTTAAATATTATAGGAAAGAAACGAAATTTATACAACATACGTATTAGATATTAGCTCGAGAGTGCACATTAGTTTTTTAAGATAGTTTATAGAAGGCCCTAAAATTAAAAGAAATGATGACAGAATTATTAATTAAACCTACACTCTTTACTGCGCATGTGGGATAAATTTTACCTCATCCGACCTCGCCTGATGTTTTAACTTTGTCAATCTGAACAACCGAGAGAGTGCACCCTGCATTCTAATCTGAACGCGCCTCAGGTTAAAAGTAAGTTTCAAAGTTTCAAGGTTCATCTACATAATGATCAAGAATATTAATAGATATTAATATTTACCTACCCTTTAATTCATCAGTAGAAATCTTCCACCATTCTATGATGTTGCTGTTATCTAAACCAGGATAATCCCATTCTTTAGATGATGATAATGCACTCATTTCTTTTTCTGCTTTGCAAAGTTGTTCAATTAACCTTTTTTGGTCTTCATCCTTTTCTAGTTTTATTTTACTGCTTAATATGCATATTTTTTGTTTAAGTTTTTGAACCTTATGGTGACAATAATTAACACGTACAGCAGTTTTCAGTACAATTCGATCATCTTCTGTCCATCGCTTTATAATAGGTGGATAAGATAACGAATACTCTTTATTTCGTTTCTTTTCAATCACATCAGAATTTTGAGGGCACGAGAAGAAACTTTCATCTTTAAAATAAGGATATCCTAATTTCCAAACAAATCGCTTTTGACAAACTTTTTGATTGCTGCATTTTCTTTTAAACTCGTTCTGTTTTTCTTTAATAATACTGTGATGACATTCTTTTAATAGTTCACATATTTTATTATATAGTTCTTTTAGATGCAAACATTTCTTTCTATTTAGAGTCATTAGTCTTCTTAAAGTACCATCAACGCAGGAATTTATTTCTTGCTGTTCATTAGCTTTTAAAAATGTTGAATCATTAGTTGTTTCTTCTGGAGGTAATGTAATATTTAAGTTTTGTAATATTTCATATACTTTCTCACTTTCTTGTAAATCATTTTCTATTTCACCTGCATAATCTTCTGTATCTGAATCTTCAGCATTCTGCAATTATTTATAACAAATTTAAAAAATATAGACAGTTATTGTAGAATTAATTTTTATGAAAGAGGAATATGAAGAATAATTATTTCTGTTTATTTGTTATGTTGGTTTTTGTTTACCATTTTCATTCTAAAGTCAATGTATTTTATTAAATTATTATTCTGCTGATCAAAATTTTTAAACTCAGATAATTCAGAAACTTAGTAAAATTCAAAAAATATTGTTTTATTAGGATTAAAAGTGTCACTTTTTGGCGAACAAATTTTGTGTTTGTGAGACGGGGCGTCGGCGGAGCCGAGCGAATACAAAATTGCAAACCAAAAAAAGTAACTTTTAATCCGAACGAAACATGCTATTTTTTCTCCAGCCAACAAGACACGGCAAAGTACCAAATATACAAATTTAAGAGTAATGATAAGCAGAATGATATCCAATATTACTTATGTCATTGTTTTTTGATAAAAAAGGTATTTGTCATTTAAAAAGATTTGCCTAGAATGTGAATGTGTAAAGATGAATTGTGAAGAAGAAAACTTATCTCCAGATGTGGCAGCAGTTGTACGTTTAATTTTAATTATTAAAAATTTCAAACCAAAAATGAAAGACAATATTTTTTAAGTCTATAGTGTGTTTTTTAATTCCAGAAACGGTTAGAAGGTCGTGAAAAAATATTTTTTAAAATTTTATTTTGATAGTAATGGCATTTTACATGTCATTTTATCAAGGTTATATTAGAAATGTAGCTTTAAAATCAGAAAATATAGTACAAAAAAGTTCTGTCGAAGGACTATCTTCAAATAAACTTTCGACGAGGAAAATTTTATCTTCAATATTTTGTAACGTTTAAGTGATTCTATCAAAATTGTATAGGTTAAGAACTGATAATTACCAACATAAAGTAAAAAAAACATTTTTTTCAGCCTTCTAACCGGTTCTGGAATTAAAAAAAAATTAAGCCTAGGATTACAAGTGAATGTTGCCTTAGTGACGAAACACTTTTTTTCTTTGTTACAACAACCAGTTTATCTTCCAAAAATGATAAAAATGAGGTGTTTTAAAGCAGCAAGGAATGTGATTCTGTACATGAGATTACATTTTTTTACACCTGGATTTAGAACACCATTGTAAAAACAGGCAACAGAGCGCACACTGCAGTTTGCTGACAGTCAATCCTAGATCTAGTTACAATGTTACTTAAGTAGATTCGAGCTATATGATGCATTTGAATTTTAAACCAATTTTTTAAGCAAAAAAGTATACACCCCATAAAATATGGTAATATGTGGTTAGGGAAAATTGTAACAATAAATTGATGTATACCGGCATGAACGTGTTAACACCTTCGCAACCACGATTATTTTTGTGTACTTGTCACAAGTGACCGAGACTGAGATCACGAAAAGTGAGGCTCCCATGGCGAATGTTAAAATAAGTTATAACTAATTTTGTGTTTTTAAGGTAATTATAATAAATATATTTTCATTCAAAACAAAAATTCTAACAACTAGTTTGAATTAAATTGAGATTTCAATATATTCTCAATTGTAAATGTGATCGTCCATGGGAAAAGGGACCTTAACTTACATGCGGTCATACTCAAGATTTTGATATTTTCTGAAAGCTGACATCCTGCTGCAAACGCTGGTGTTTTCAGAATTTTTCTACCTTCTTTCGTTGCAATAAGTTTGACAATATTTCAACTGAAGCGATCAAGGTAATTTGTTTTGTTTCTTTAAGTAACTATATGGGATTAAAAATATAATTAATAAAATTTACAATATAGAGGGATAGTGCATCAGAATCGATAAAAACCTGAAAATCAATATTTTTGACCTTTTTCATTAAAATTGCTCTGAGAATTTTGCTCATGTAAGTGTAAGTTAAGGTCCCTTTTCCCATGGATGCTCACAAATGTTTATGCAATCAATACTTTGGTAAATGCTTTCAATATTATTATACGGATAAAATTTTATACATAAGTACTTACGGACTCATCACTACAATCTTTATCCAAAAATGCATCCAGTTCTTGCTGTATATCATTCTGCAAATAAAAAAAATTATAAATAAATTTTAATTACAATTAAAATACTTACTTGATATTCAGCTATTAAAAAAGCATTTAATTTTTTAATATCTTCACAATCACCCATTTGATAATTCTAAACTTATTTTATATAAAAAGAATGTTAAAAATGTAGTAATCATAAATATCACAAATGGAGCAGTAAACATAACCTCACATTGTTTTTCCCAAAACAGTGGAAGCCTGCTATTCGGACATACCTGGTAAACATGCCGTTTAACGAGTCTAACAGTGCGCTTGCGCTTATGAGGTAAAAATGCAACCCTTTGAAAATCTCTGCCTTGAACAAAACGTGGACCTTTTTACCAAATGTAGATATTACTACCACGCAAAATTCAAATAATTTATAATACAATTATTGAAAAATTAGAAATAACAGACTTTGAAAATACAATAAAACCCCGTTTTTACGTAAATGGAGGGAAAATGTAAATTAAGGGCAATAAAAAATTTTCTTTAAAAAATCATACAAATTAGTTTTATTATTAGTATTATATAGGTTTCTTTCAATACTGTAAATTCTTCGTAGGTACTTTAAAATTCTTTTGTATATGCGTTTTTTTTTTGCCGTGGGGCCACATTGTATGGTACTTTTTTAATTGATTCACGATTTTTTTATTATTGTAGCCAAAGTTACGCGCAAGCGAAACGCGTGAGCCCACGTGTTCATTCACTTTTTCGAGAATCAATAGGTATCTACCGAATGAAATAAAAAATTGTCCACCTAATTACGATCACGAAACTTTGCAAAGCGCGGACGTGTCTAAAAACTGCTAACATATTCATTCATTTTAATGATTTTCATGGATTTAATCGAATGTGCTAAGATAAATGGAATTTTTAATTTTAATAAATTAACTATTCTACGGCCGCAATTGTATATACAAAATTTTGTTACCACCGCTACCAAGCTTTTCTCAAATTTTGAAACAACTTTGTGAAAAACATTTTTTACAAAAATAAAAAATAAGACTACTTGGCTTAAGGTCAATTTCATCTTTTGCAATTTTTAGAAGATCCTGTACATTTTAATAAAACTTTGGTAATTGTTTATGTTGGCTGTAACTACAGCAAGCTTCGTGCCCCTCAGAGCGGAAGGTGCCATCTGTGGTGGTCGCGCCAACTTCTTCCTCCCACCATATATTATTATATAATGTATTTGGTATTACAGTTTAATCTTGACCGTTCTGGTGTGATATTCAATTATATCGTAGCATATCTAATTAAGAGATTGTTTGTTACATTGGTCAATAAATAATTCAGAGTGCGCAGTGTGGTTGTAAAATTGATGAGAACGCTTCCGAACCCTCAACCTTCCATCGAAAGCTCCAACAGGTTACGGGCCTTTGCACGAGAGGGTCGGATTCGGTTCCTGCTTTAAGAAACCACTACACGAAACGTAAGTAAGAATTCAGATGAAATGAAAAAAATGTCGCGTTTTTTTTCCCTTTGTCTCTAAATGATGTACGGTGGAAATACCGTAAATAATTGTAATCGAAGAATAATCAAATTAAAAGAACGGTTAAGCAATTCAGAGAATAGATAAATATAAAGAGACTTAGTCTGATGACACATTATGCGGTTTGCGGTTTGCGGTAGCAAGTGACCTTCATGCCGCTTTTCTGAAACACATTGATTCAAATGTGAGGTGTCACACTTGCCGCTATGTAAACATCTGCCGCTTCTTTGACCGCGTCCTGTCGCGGTCAGGCGGCAGGCCGCGAGGAGTCTGATACATTATTTCTTATGGAGCATGACACACTAGCCGCGCGGTAGGCAATAAATTACTGCATTTGTGTACATGTATAACTTTATAAACATAAACTGTTCAAAGATATGATTTCGTAAACATTATCTTGTTCTTTTTTTTGCTTCTAATATACCTACTATTTAATTTCTTATTTTTAATTTAAATGAAACAGAGATGTAAGGGAGATTTCATATACATATTTATAATTATTATATAGATCATTAATCAAATTTCCAGTTTTGCTGTGATGCACTAAAATATTATTCTTAACAGAATTCGTGTTTAAACTCGAATATTTCTTGGAAGGTTGTGATATTAAGTATCAATTAAAGGAATATGGGTTTAAAAATTAATGAATAGCTCAGATTTAAATCCAATTGCTTTATTTAAATGTTAACTTAAATAACATGAAATGGAATAAATCCAGTCATCTGTTTTTAAAAATCGCGCTGACCAGACATGTGTAAATACCTGCCTAAAGGTTGTTTTTAAAGTAAGCGTTAATAAACAGATTTCTTTGAGTGTTTACTACAACTTTTCATAAATGTGAGATTTATTTTTGTAGCATTCTAACATCAATAATGTTTAACCCTTTAACTACGGATATCTCCAATAGACGATATAATGTAAGTTTTGTCAGCTGTAGTCAATAATGAAGGTATTCTACGTAAAAGTATATGGGTTGAAAAAACGGTTAGTCTTTCTTGTACGCTAATGGCATCACTAAATGCAGTTTGTTGTTTCTGTAGATCCTGTCTCATGAGAGTAACTAATTCGTCAAATGAGCCAATACTCATTCTGTAGTAGTTAAAAAATTTATCGGGGTATTCCCTCAATCGGTGGTAAAGGCATTGAAATTGGCCTCCCGTTTTCCGTAAACTATTATTTAAGGGATGGACCCAATACCTTCTTTTTTTTGACGTCGTTTTCTCAAAGCATAAATGATGCACACTGTCTCTTCGAACGTAAGCATATTGATAACTGAGACATCTTTCACATGCATCGAATAAACTTCAGGGAGGGGCATAACCGCGCGGTTAGAACCGCGTGTGTGAACGCTGCAGCGCGGTTTTTGACAGCATGTTTACAATCAAAACGAAACCGCGTGTGTGACATCGATTTGCGGTTATAAACATTATAATCTTTGTTTATAAACGCAACCGCAAACCGCAAAGTATGACACCCCACTTAGGCGGGAAACGTGCGACAGGAAAGTTTAGAGCGAATCGAGATAAGGGTAAATTCTCGGAAGTCAAAGCGAACCGCGGCATGGGAAGCGGCGAATCGGATCGCGATTACGCCAACACTCGCTCGGTGTTTTGACTGATTCAGTTACACATAACTGACCTCGTTTTTTCCGATATACACTTGAACTTGAGACGGCACGAGCCAGATTTTTTCTTTTCGTGGAATATTAGATTCAGAGACGATACATCCAAAAATAAAAAAATGAAAAACGGGAAATAAAAGATTCCCACGCAAACGTATTGTGGTGCAGTGTTACCCTTACGAACTCATGTGATTCTCTCTCGACTTGCAGGACGCTGTATGTCCGAGAGCCGGGACGTGTTGTACACAGAACGGTTTATGATAACATGATAAAGTATTGGGTGCACTGGGCACGATCGTCCAAACGGAGTTCTTTTTCTTACAAAAAGATGTTCAGAGAAATCAATATCGAACCAAATTTCTTTTAGTGCATCGATGTATGTAAAAGAATGAATATTCAATGTGTATATCCAAAACGAGTCAAAAACGTGAGATCGGTACGAACGGACTAGATTTCATGTATGCGATCGCCTCATCCCTACAGTAACGACGAAACCATCGTATGGCTAGTCGGTTTGGGAGAGAGTACATGAGTGTAGGACTAAGTACATTGATCTTGAATATTAATTTGTCGTACAAATTATATTCATGTGTGTGGCAATAGAGTAAGGAAATTTGTTTGGCAGGTGAATTCAGAGAAATGGCAGATGAGTTAAGAATAACTACCGAAGAGAATAGAGACAGAGAATCATCGCCCAGAAGTAACTTTAGCGATGAAGAGAATGAGAGAAACTCCTCACCCAGAAAGGAGAGAAAAGGTAAAATAAAATAACACACACAAAGAGCTCACGACTCTAAATAAAGTAAAGAGTGGATCCGTAGTATGTATATATGTCCTGTACGCAGGAATAATATGTACTAGCAGAGAATGAGTATGTAGTATGTATCTATGTCCTGTACGCAGGAATAATATGTACTAGCAGAGTATGAGTATGTGCCTATGCCCTATACGTAGGGATAGCATGTACGCCAAATAAAGACCAAACATTAATTATTAAAATATTTCAGAGACTAGAGGATTTGAGGACGCACTGATAAAAATCCTACAAAATCAAGAAAGTGCGTTCAGAGAAATGAACGTAGGTATGTCAGAGATTGTCCGCACACAAAAAGAGTTGCACGAAACTGTCAAGAAAGTGGGAGGAGACATTCAAACGTGTCTGGCAGAAGTGCGAAGCATGGGGACAAAACTCGAAGAGGTACAAAATGAGCCCATACCCACTTCACTATCAAACTCTACCACCGTAGAAAACTCTGTAGCTAGGAACACAACGCTTACAGAAACACCTGTTCAGAGTCAGAGTGATACAAACGGTACACAAAGTACAGAGTCACTAACTCTAATAAACGTAACCTTTGAAAATATAAATAAACAATTAACACTTCAGAATGAAATAACGTCGAACTTACAACACAAGATAACATCCAATAATGTACATGTAAATAGAGAGTATAAGCTAAACAGTAAAGGGAATCTAGACCTATGGCTAGATCTATTAGATTCAGAGCTGGCGGCAAGTGACTTATTAACTATATTAAAAAATCCAGAAAAGTTTGAGAACGATGTAACAGAATTTACATTGAAAAAGAAAAGATCAGTAAGGACAATTATAATAAGTCATTTGGATGCAAACTACCACAAGAAAGTTCTGCAAATTACAGAGCCACATAAAATAATAGAGAAAATTAAAGAGATAAGAAAGATTGAAGCAAATGTTTCAGAGATGTCTATTAGACAAAAACTATATGCTATAAGAAAAGGGCATAAAGAAAAAATAGCAGATTTTTGTGATAGGTTTGACAGCATAGTGAGAGAACATGAAACTTGCAATCCTAAATCGCCATTGTCAGAAGAAGAAAAAAGAGCAACCTTCTATCAGGCTGTGTGTGATACTAGTAGAGAGCTGGTGTCAACACACCTGGTGAGAGGTCAAACAGGTTCGGTAATGACATTAGAGGATATGAAAAATTGCTTATTACAGGTTGAAGCACAGAGAAATAGAAATTCAGAGAACCCCAGAGCAAACGTAGCACAAAGGACAGGAGGCAGAGACCTTCCAAATTCAGAGACGTCAGTACATGCAAAAGTAAAATGTTTCCGATGCAACGAGTTTGGGCATTACCAAACATCCTGCCAGTTGAAACGTGACGACCTTTGGTTCTGCTACGTATGTAACAAAATCAGAGAACATAAGGGAGATGAATGCCCAAATAAGGCTCAAAGGCACGAAATTAAGCATAATAACAAATTTACACAAAACAATCGGAACACATACACTAGAGGTAGAGGTAGTGGACGGGGGAGTAAAATGGGAGGCAGAGGCAACTATATTCAGAGAAAAGGAAAACCCTATGACAGACCAAAACAAGAGAGCGGAAAAAATGTAAACGCCAAGCTTGCAGGTAAGAAACATAATACTGAAATTGTAGAAAATGAAATCACGTTTATAGCAGATTCAGGTGCATCACACCATATTATAAATAAAGGGTTTATATTAAGAGACTACGAAAAAAGAGAAATTGGGGAAATTAGGAGTGCAAATAAAAGTAAAAGCGCTAATATTAAAATTGATGGTAAAGGAAATTTGTACTTAAAATCCATCCCAGAGGGTAAAAATATTTTTCTATCAAATGTAATATTAGCATCAGAAGTCTCGGACAATCTTCTTTCCCTTCGTAAATTTGCAGAGGCCGGGTATGGTATTTACCTAGATGACGTTAAGTTAAAAGTTTTTGATAAAGAGACTGGGGAAGAATATTTGTCAGGAGATTATGAAACACCTAATTGGATAGTAAAATTCGATGTTAAAAATACAGAGAGTTCAGAGGATAATTATGACAAATATATTGTCAAAGCAAGTTTAGTGACCTTGGAGGATTTCCTATCGCAATCTCAGACAGAACTAACGAATATAGAGAGTCAAATCCAGAGATCGTCTGAGATTGGGAGGGAGTTTGAAACGGAAAAACTCCAAGGAGAGGAAAAATCAGAGTTAGGAATAAATGAAGAGGAGTTAAGAAGGAAAATACTTGACTTAAACAATGAAATTTCAGAGTCAGAGATAAATAAACTAAGTAATAATATTCAGAGAACTAATACAGAGAAACTAACACAAAAGTCTAGTCTGGGGATGCTGTGGCATAGAAGGCTGGGACACACGTCACTCGAATACATGAAACAAATGCAAAAATTTGAAAGTGAGTTGAAAAACATAAAACTCAACAAAGAGATCATGGACTGCGAGTCGTGTATCTTAGCAAAAATGGGAAGTCAACCTTTCAAAAATAACAGAACTAGATCAAACAGACCCCTTCACACAATACACACCGATACAATGGGTAAAATAACACCAGCCTCATACCCCGGGGAAAATCGATTTATCATAATGTTTACAGACGATTACACCAGGTATGCAAGAGCATACTGTGTAAAACAAAAGAATGAATCGGGTAAGTGTTTGGAGAATTATCTAATGCATGCCAGAAATGTTCTAGGAAAACACGAAAAAGTCTGCTATATAAGAGCAGATAATGGAACAGAGTTCACAGGTGGAGAATTTTCAGAGATAATGAAAACAGAGGGAATCACGAGTGATTTTGCACCTCCACATACTCCAGAGTTAAATGGAACTGCAGAGAGGTGTAATCAAACCATTCAGAAGAGAATAAGAGCAATAATGATTGACTCTGGCTTACCAGCTACCATGTGGGTATTAGCAACTGAAGCAGCAATACATACATACAATCGAACCCCACATAAAAGCAACAATTATAAAACGCCGTTATTTATGCTAAATCCGAATAAAGAAAGCCATGTGAAAGAATTAAGAAGATTCGGATGCATAGCATACGTGAAAGTACCGATTCCAGAGAACAAATTTTCAGAGAGAGCCATAAAAGCCATATTGGTAGGTTATACTCCCACGGGCTATCTACTATGGCACCCTCAAACACTAAGATTCCTAAATTCAAGACACGTAAGGTGCAACGAGAAGCTGGTATATAAAGACACTATAGACCGAGCAGAGAAGGTTGAATTAGAATTCAGAGATATTAGAGAAAACCAAAATACAGAGGAAAATAAAAAGCATTCAGAAAGTGAGATTTCAAACAATACAGAGTTAATACAAAAAGAGAAGGTGAACTCCAAAACAGAGATGAAAAAAGCAATAAAAAGAAAAACTACTCTGAAAGAAACGACAAAGGGACCAATGAGAAAAATCCCAAGGAGAGAGGCAAAAGAAAACCCAATAAGAGACCCAAATTTCATATACAGAGCACAAGCCGGTTTTTCAGAGACGAAAGATGACCAAGACATAGATGAACGAATCTATGTTCAACTGGCTCAAGTAAACAGAGATCCCATTAACTTCAAAGAAGCCATAAACTCACTTGAAGGAGAAAAATGGAGAGAAGCAATAAAAGAAGAACTAAAGTCGATGACAGAAAACGAAGTATGGGAAATTGTAGATTATCCGAGAAAGACTCCAGAGAACAAGAGACCTAATGTGATAGATTCCAAATGGGTATTCAAGAGAAAACTAGACGAAAATGGTCACGAAACCTTCAAGGCCAGGTTAGTCATAAGAGGGTTTAAGGATAAAAATAAATATGAGCTCAGAGAAACTTATGCTCCAGTATCACGCCTTCCAATCATTCGAGCAGCTTTTGCAGTAATAAACAAATATGATTTAGACGCAAGTCAATTGGATGTAAAGACTGCTTTCTTAAACAGTGATCTGGAGGAAGTTATATACATGGAGATACCAGAGGGATTAAAAGATTCAGAGACCATGAAAGGAAAGAAAGTTTGTAGACTCAAGAAAACATTATATGGACTGAAGATCAGCCCAAGGAAATGGAATCTGAAATTTACAAATGAAGTAAGAAAACTCGGACTAGAGAGAGACATTAATGACCCATGTCTATTTACATGGAGAAAAGAAGGTAGAATGGTAATGATGATACTGTATGTTGACGATATCATATTAGCAGGAAATGATCCAGAGAAACTCCAGGTAATAAAATCTAGACTAAGTCAGGTATTTCAAATGAAAGATCTGGGAGAACCTAATGTATATTTAGGTATGAAAATACAACGAAACCGAGAAAATAAAACAATGACTCTTAGTCAAACAGAGTATACAGAGCAAATACTACAGAGATTCAATATGAAGGAGAGTAAACCACAGAGTACACCGATGATAACGAGGCAAGTGAAAAATAGAGAAATAAAGTATAATCCAGAGAAACTCGAAGCGGGAGAAACCCAATGTAGAGCCCCTTATAGAGAAGCCATAGGTAGCTTACTGTACTTGTCAGCGGTTACAAGACCCGATATAGCATATGCAGTAAACTACCTGTCTAGGAAACAACTCTCGCCTACAGAAAATGACTGGACAGAAGTAAAAAGAATTTTTAGGTATCTGAGGAAAACTCCAGAGACGGGCATAATATTCAGAGACCACGGAAATGAACTGGAAGCCTTTACAGATTCAAGTTTCAGAGATCGAGAAGGTTCCACTACGACAGGAGGATACATAATAAAGTTGTATGGAAACGTGATAGCTTGGAGAAGCTATAAACAAAACTATGTATCTTTATCCACCTGTCAGGCTGAATATTTAGCTATGAGCGAAGCCTGTCAAGAAATAACATCCTTGGACAAAGCGATCAGAGACATGACAGGAGAAACCTATTATCCAGCCACTATTTGGTGTGATAATAAGTCAGCCGGAGACTGTACTCAGATGGACGGATCACACAAGTTGAAAAACTTCGATGATGATCAGGCAGAGATTCAGAGAAAACTAAGAGAAAGAGAGAAAACTGGAAGTAAAGAACACATAGCAGAGACTCATGGAGATTACATTAAAAGATGTGCGTTAGAGGGTAAAGTGGTAGTAAAATGGGTGGAGACCAAAGAAAACTTAGCTGATATTATGACTAAACCCTTATCAACACAAGCACACAAGTATCTCAGAGATAAAATAAATAATTCAGAGACAAACTAAAGCTATGTATTTATGATTATCTGTTACAGAATCCCATGACTGCTGAAGGGACACGAAGGGAGGGAGTGTTGGCTGTAACTACAGCAAGCTTCGTGCCCCTCAGAGCGGAAGGTGCCATCTGTGGTGGTCGCGCCAACTTCTTCCTCCCACCATATATTATTATATAATGTATTTGGTATTACAGTTTAATCTTGACCGTTCTGGTGTGATATTCAATTATATCGTAGCATATCTAATTAAGAGATTGTTTGTTATATTGGTCAATAAATAATTCAGAGTGCGCAGTGTGGTTGTAAAATTGATGAGAACGCTTCCGAACCCTCAACCTTCCATCGAAAGCTCCAACAGTTTATTACTAACCAAGACAAGCAAAAATAAAAATTTCTTTCCTTTTGTCAACCCCATCCGTGGACACTGCATTATATTCTGAAACTTCAAACAACAGGTGCTATAATTGTCATATTATATACCTATTAAACTCAATCAGTAGAGTTATCATCAGGATCGATTTCTTGATAACTATGTCGTCTACTTTGTTTTCTTTTCAGTCTGCGACATTCGGCTGCAATCATTTTCTCGGGGTATTTTCTTCTTCTGTTTCTGCTTCATTAAAATTTGTTTTGATTTTTTAAATGAACAAAATTGTGCTTTATTAGGTTCTCCTTCAGGCTTGGGATCGGATGAAAATACTGCTTCAATCTTCTCCTCAATTTCTTTGGCTAGTGCTTGAATTTCATTTTTTTGTACTTTATTGAAGTTGTTCAATATTTGTTTCAGTATGACAAACACATTTGATTGATGCAGAAGATTCCTATACAACTGAAAGTTATCCAATAATTTTTTTAAACTCTTTTCATTATAAATAATCAATGATAGTCAATATGCAATATTTCTACATTTTGTCTCGTCTTCGTTGTATTGAAATTTCAAACAAAAGCGATCGACAAGATTTTCCATTTGTTTATTTTCATCAATAAAACCAAGCAATGATTTGAAACAATCACGGGTACCTATTCTATTGTATACATAGGGTGACCTTGCCAGTGAATGAACACTTTGCATTTAGGCTGTTATATTTGCGTTCACAGAATTATTTTCTCCGTCCCCAATATCACTTTTGTTGCTAATAACTTGTTGTATCGACAGATATTTTGTTACAGCACAAGATTATTGCATCATTTGGAAGACTCGGTACAAATCAATTTATTAAAAGACATTTCAATACAAGATGTACAAAATACCTAGTGAATGAACACCAAAACCAAGTGAATAAACAGCGACGTCCAGTAAATGAACACCCAATATGGATGACAATAAATTAACTTCAAACGTATTTGTAGTAAAGAAAAATTTGTTTCTTTGTTATAAAATAATATATAAATATTGGGAATATTATACAGACCGTCTCCAAAAAGAAACACGAGTCCATAACTCCCTTATTTAGCTAGTAAATTAACATACCCATTGTGGATGACAATCAATTAACTTTAAACGTATTTATAGTAAAAAATATTTTTCCTTATTATAAAATAAGTAGTAGAAAACCTCAACCCTAGAACGGTCTGACAGTATTTATTGTGTATTCATGCATTTTATTTATCTATTTTATTTTTTATTATTTATCTACCATTTTATTTATATACATTTGCATTGCAATATAATGTATTTTGCTTTACTTACCTTTAAGCTCCGTAAATTGACGATATAAAAGATATAAGTAATTAGTCAATTGTTGACACTCAGCTTCGTCGCCTACTCTGATCCGTTCACAAAAATTTGCGAAATAGACCACCATCGGGAATTATATTTAGAGATATACATGTATTGTGTATATTTATATAAAACAAACTTTAGATAAAGTAATAAAAGCTGAACCGTCTACCTAGCAACAACTGGCGCAAATATATGAGGAGCTTAAATTCAAAAAGAATAATATCCATTTTTAACTTATTGGAGAAAGCAAAGATTTTTCAATAGCAGCAATACTGAAAATCATAAAAAACAAATACATGCAAGGAACTACTCCATAGAATTTCAGGAGATAATAGTGATTTTAACAGAAATTGGAAATTACCAATGGCGGACTTCTTGCAAAATAGAATTGGATAAAACTCTTTTTGAACTAAAAACCAGGATAAAACTTCATTTGAATAGAAATTGAACCAAGAAAAAGTGTTGGTATAGGTAAATTGTGGAGCGACTATAGATTACAAAATTAAACTTTGTTGAAAATCATTGAAAAATGCAGGAAATAAGCCAAAATAGTTGTTGATTACAAAAAAATATTAAGTCTTCTATATTCACTCACCTCCAGCCCGTTGTCTTTTCCTACTTCCCTGACTACTCACACTCAAAACTTCAAATTCTATTTTTAACCGTAGAATACTAACGTTACTGGAATTAATAGTTTACTGTCAAGCAAAATTGGCCTATGGCCGATATTGTTGATATTACGATTTACAGATAAGAGCTAGGAGTTCCTGCTCATTTTGCTTTTATTTTATTTTATTTTTTTTTTATTTTATTATTTATTTATTTATTTCAAACATCGCATTTAATATTGTTAGTTAAGTTCGTCGATGCTGATACCTAAATTTGAACGTGCAGATGTTTAATTTTGTTGAAATAAATATGGCTTCAAAGCTTTTCGAAAAAATTCAGACCATTTACTGAAGATAGGTGACTCTATTGAAGCAAGTAAAAAATTGTTTGATGGGCACTGGTTTACAGCGAGTTAATAGCTTCTTATCTGTAATTCAATACGATTCAAAACATAAAAACTAAAATCGCTTAGTGTATGAATGTTAGTGCTTTTGAATGTTATTGAGATAAGAAGCTGTTGACTCGCTGGAAATCAGTGCCCATCAAACAATTTTGTACTTCCTTCAATAGTCACCTATCTTTAAGAAATGGTCTGAATTTTTGTTGGAAAGGTTTGAAGCCAAACTCAAACATCTGTACGTTCAAATTTATCTATTAACATCGACAAATGTAAGTAATAATTAAATGTAATGTTAGGAATGTTTACTACTACTATTTCGGATTTATAATATAAATAAATAAATTTAAAATTAGCAGAAACTCCCAGCTCTTATCTTCAAACCGTAGTTCGACAATCGAATAATGTATATTGAACAAAAGTAGTTCATTCACTGGTTAAGAACTGGTAAGGTAAGAACCAGTGAATGAACAATGTTCATTATTATCAATTTTGGCATCCAGTATATGAACACTTCGAAATAACAGAAATTCAAAATATTATCTTAACGTATTTTACTATTTTCTACTCCAGGAACACTTTACTAACATAAAAATATAAAAAAAGCAAAATTAAGTTAATAAAAGTACTCCAAAATTATGTTCAAAGATACCATGAAATAGGACCTGCCTCTACATTTGACTACAACTCGCAACCAACTGTTGATTTGAGCAATGTCTTTTTTTGGAATAGACTGGTAAGAAAAAAACAATAATTGGATCATATCTGTAGAGACCTAATGGAACTATTTCGCGCTCAAGATAGTTCGAGAATGCTCTTTGTTCTTAATAATTCAGTTTATTGGAGCAGTGTTCATTCACTGGACGGTTCACGATATACAGTGAGCGCCAGCCAAATGGAATAAATTCATTATCTCAATTATTGTGCATATTGAAAAAAAATCCCGAAACACGTCGTCATTTTTAGTTTATCACATGATATCCTGTAAAATGAAAATTTTATCCCTAACCTCAACTCCCTTCGAGTGACAGGGGGCTTGTGATATTTCATTTGAAAGGTCCCTTCATGCTCTATTCAAAAATGATATGGTTTAAAGATTTGTTGCAAAAATGAATAGTAAAAAAAAAATAATACAATCATAACGAAATTCGTTACGACACACTAAAAAATCAAAAACTAATAGCGTTTGGTTCTTGATACTGAGAAGGCAAGCAAAAACAATTGAAATGTTCATAAAGTGACAAAAACTTATCAACATTTTTCGTTAGTTGACAATGTTGGTTTAGTTTACATTACTACATTATATTACATTATAGTTACATTACTAAGGCCCGGTATTTCGGTGTAGGGTAACCTTCAAAAAAAGTTAACCGGAGGTGAAAGCTAGGGTTACCGGCTGTTGGTAACCATAATTTTTGGTTTAAGGGTCCCGATCAGTCCCAAAATAAATATAACTATTTTTTCGATGGAAATTACATCTTCAATTTTCAATTCTACAGAGAGATCGATATTTCTACAGGATAACAAAGTTGTTTTCTAGGAGGTATTATTAGTATTGTAACAGTGACCTCTACCAACTAAGGGAGGGCGCTGTCCGCAAGAGATGTGACGATAATTAAGACAGAAGACGGCCCTCGATCGTGAACAATGTCCCGCGTGTTTTTTACATCTTTTGTAATAATTCAATAAAGTGTTGTTAAGTTAATGCTAACGCGTTCGTTAATTTAATCACCGTAACAGTGGCGCTCAACGTGGAACCCGAACAAAGGAAAATTTAGAACAAAAGCGAAAAACAAAAGGACGCCATTAAGGGTGTGTCCCGGAAAGTTGTCTCAACCGTTTTGTCTGTGCACTGAGGAATTCGGTCCAGCGAGAAAAACGTGCAAGTATTTAGTAAAGTAAATGAACTTTGGTGCGCGTCGCGGAAGTGTTGTTATATTTGATAACCTTTTAGTGCACGCGTCGTAAACATTTTTGCCGCTTTATTGTCGAAGGTTGGTGCGCGCGTCGCTAGTGTTACCAGTTTCGCACGAACGTAATTTTGGATGAAGAAAGACTACAATTTACGAAGCAAAATGGCACAGAATGTAGTAATGTCACAAGAGCAGTTCCAGACTTTACTGGCCAGCGTAACCAGCGTGTTGGGAGCCACCGGGAATGCGGACTCGGTGCAGCCAATTGCCCCGGCGATGGCATCGTACGGGAGCTTCGCAGACTGTAAATCGAGATTTGCAGAGGGAAAATTGGAAAGTGTAGACGCGTTCATAGATGCAATCTGCATCTACAAGGACTGCGTCAGAATCACCGAGGAGAATGCACTCAAAGGATTACCGATGGTGTTGGACGGATTGGCCGCAACCTGGTGGCAGGGAACGAAATCCTCAGCCCAAACTTGGACTAGAGCTCTGGAATCGCTGCGATATGCATTCGGTGAGAACAAGCCAAATTATAAAATTTTTAAGGAGCTTTTTGCAAGAGAACAAGGCGACCGGGAACCGACCGACCTATTTGTGAGCAACGCGAGAGCGTTATTGTCAAAATTGTCGGCAACACCTGTCCTTGATGACGTGCATAAAATTGACATGGTGTACGGACTACTGAACGGAAAGATCAGATCAATGGTGCCTCGTGACCACATCACCAACTTTGATGAACTCATTAAAAAGAGCCGAAGCATCGAAGAAACATGTGGAGATCCCAAAGGTGTAGAAGAGGACCTTGAGAAAGAGAAGTTCCAAAGGAGTAGACCGAAATGTGCATTTTGTAGAAATTTCGGTCACTTGCAGAAGGACTGTCGTAAGTTCATTGCTAGTCAAAAGAACTTCGTGCCTCAGAAGTTGGTGGTTGCAACATCTGTAAATAAAAGCACGCTTTTATGTTATGGATGCCACAAGCCAGGCCACATCCGCTCGCAATGTCCCGATTCACGGCGCAACGAACCAACGAACTCGTTGGAAGTCTTGTCTGCAGAATTGGAGGCTGGACAGAACAGAGCCTTGGCTCATGTGACAATAGAAGGCAAGGAAGGATTGGTGTTCGTGGATTGTGGGGCAAAACAGACCATTGCTGGACACGTGCTGTATAAATATTTCAGTGACAATGGCTTAGCCTCCATAAAGAAGCCCCAAATGATGACGTTGGCCGATGGCGAACCCAGGCAAGTATTGACAGAAATATTTGAAGTTAAAGTTAGTGTAACTTTAACTTCAAATATTAAAGTTAAAGTTACACTTCAGGGACGCAGTTTCCAAGTCAGATTCGTGGCAATACCCGAACATGCAAGGAATAGCTCATTGCTAGGTGCAGACTTCATCGTGCAGACTGGAATGGTGTTGGACCTTCCAGGACGTAGATGGTGTTTCAACGATGATCCAGGGACATGGCACGCTCTTGTACGAGAACCTAGCCCAGGCAGCTTAACTGTCGGTGCAGTGGAGCTGGAACCACTCCGACAGAATGAGGGTATAAACCTATCGATGGAAGAGAAGGCCCAGATGGCAAAACTCCTGGCCTTGAATAAGGATCTTTTTGGAAAGAGCCCCGAACCGACCCCTTACGCGGAGCATCACATTAACCTAGTGGACGACCGCCCTGTTGCGACTCCACCCTATCGATTGTCCCCGCAACGCAAGGAGGCACTGGAGATAGAAATACAGTCAATGCTAGAGGATAACATTATCGAAGAATGCGATTCCCCGTATGCTTCTCCAGTTGTAATGGTGCCGAAGAAAGACGATAAACTACGGGTATGTGTTGATTATAGGAAATTGAATAACCTCACTATTCCAGACCGTTATCCACTGCCAAGAATCGATGACGTTCTGCACTCTGCCCAACGAAAAGGGTTTATGAGTACCATTGACCTCAGAAGTGGGTTCTGGCAGGTCCCCGTACGGCTGCAAGATCGTGACAAAACCGCTTTTACCACGCCGTTTGGCTTATATCGTTTCATAAGGATGCCTTTTGGCCTTCGAAATTCCCCAGCGACATTTCAGCGCCTTATAGATAGGTTCAAAGCGGGCTTGCCAGATATATGCATACTAGCGTACATGGATGACATCATCATCTTATCGAACACTTTAGAAAAGCACTTGGAAGACTTGGAAAGAGTTTTTATGCGACTGAGACTGTATAAGTTGACGGCAAATCGGAAAAAGTGTGTGTTCGCATGCCCAGAAGTGAAATTTTTAGGGCATGTCATAAAGGATGGAGGGTTCTCGGCAGACCCTGACAAGATTTCAGCAATATTGAAACGGACAGCTCCGGGAAATGTGAAACAGGTCACGTCGTTTCTACAAACTTGCAGCTGGTTCCGGAGGTTTATCCCGGACTTTTCAATGATAGCGAGGCCTCTGACGGAGCTCACGAAGAAGATGACTCAGTGGTGTTGGGGACCACCTCAGGAAGCAGCGTTCCAGGAGTTGAGGGAATTGCTAAGTACTGCTCCAATTCTTCGTCAAGCTGATCCAACCATGCCGTATATCCTCAAAACAGACGCCAGCTCATACGCTTTGGGTGCATGTCTGTTGCAGGGGGAGGGCCCCGACGAACGGCCCGTTGAGTATGCTAGTCGCCTATTGACGCAAGCAGAACGGAATTATTCTACCACAGAACGTGAAGCGCTGGCGATCGTATACGCAGTACAGAAGTTTAGAGGATACCTAGAAGGAGCGAAAGTAATCGTCGCGTCCGACCACCAGCCTTTGAACTGGCTAATGACTTTGCGTTCACCGTCGGGTAGACTGGCCCGATGGTCGCTTTTACTGCAGTCCTTTGACCTGACAATCGAGTACATACCAGGACGAAGCAATCGGGTGGCCGATACACTTTCTCGTCCTCCCATCGAAGAGACACCAATGGACTTGGAAATCTGCTTGGTGTCAGTCGCGTTGCCAACAGTGTCCTTGGAAGCAACCCGACGCGAGCAACTTGAAGATCCAGAGCTGCAACAGATCGTTGAGACTTTTGAAGCTCCCGAGGATCAAGAGCTTGCAAGATGGACGGATCGAGGATACGTGGTGGCGAACGGAGTATTATACCGTTACTCCCCAGACAGTAATGCAGAGGAACCCCAAGTGGTAGTCCCGGCGAGCAAGGTGACAGATGTGCTTCAAGAGTGTCATGATTCTCCTCTTTCTGGTCACCCTGGTGTTGAGAATACTTTAGGAAAAGTGAGCCAACGGTACTATTGGCGGAACATGAGACGTGATATTCATCGTTATGTCAACGCCTGTATTGCTTGTCAGCGTTACAAGGTAACCAATCTCAAACCTGCAGGTCTTCTTCGAACGCCTGTCATGGCGCAAAGGTTTGAAAGTCTGGCAATGGATCTAGTGGGACCACTGCCGCCAACGGACGCCGAGGAGCGATTTGTGTTCGTAGTCGAGGATACCGCAACTAGATGGATCGAACTTTTTGCACTCAAGAGAGCTACAGCGGAAGCCTGTGCAAAATGCCTGATCGATGAGGTGATCTTACGCTACGGTACTCCGCGTCGAATCATAAGTGATAATGGACCCCAGTTTGTCGGTGAGGTAATGCAGTTGGTGTCCCATTGCTTGGGTTTCGAACAAACTCTGACACCGGTGTACTATCCCGCTGCAAACCCCGAAGAACGAAGAAACCGCGAGTTAAAGGTACAACTAGGCATCTTGGTAGGGACACATCACGAACGATGGAGCGATCATCTACCGTCGGTGCGGTTTGCGCTGAATAGTGCTGTAAACACTACCACCGGACATTCGCCCGCCTATTTGTGTTTTGGAAGGGAGTTGCGGACACCCGCAGACATCCACAAGGACTTCCGTGCAGTGTTAGAAAATGAAAATTTTGTCGCGGAAATCACGCCCCGCCTCCGTGCTATTGCTGAGACACTGAAGACCGCCCGCGAAAACCAGGAGAAGAACCAGGATCGTGGCAAGAAGTACGTCGACCAACGACGTAGGTCTAGTGAAGAATTTCACATCGGTGACAAGGTGCTCGCTGATGTACATACGTTAAGCAATGCAGCAGGACTGCACACAGCAAAATTCGCACCGAGACGAGACGGGCCCTACGTCATCAAAGAAAAGGTGACCCCCGTCACTTATACGGTGGCGTTGCCCGGTGACCTTGAAGTATCCCTGGGAAAGTACCATGTATCCGCACTGAAGCGATACGTGGATCCCGGAATTCAAGAAGACCCACAACCATTGGCCCCCATTCGAAGACGAGGCCGCCCTAAGAAAGCTTTGGAAGTAATGCCCGAGGAAAAGCAGACGCCAGATGTGGTGGAGGTGCCACCCAGGAACCGACGTCGCCGTCCACGTCGTCAGTGTACGGCCGTGTGTTGCACATAATGTTCTGTTTCAGATTTACAATTGGATCACACCTGAGGGCAGGACATATGATCCAAAGGGGGAGTGTAACAGTGACCTCTACCAACTAAGGGAGGGCGCTGTCCGCAAGAGATGTGACGATAATTAAGACAGAAGACGGCCCTCGATCGTGAACAATGTCCCGCGTGTTTTTTACATCTTTTGTAATAATTCAATAAAGTGTTGTTAAGTTAATGCTAACGCGTTCGTTAATTTAATCACCGTAACAGTATATTATTTAACGAGCACATAATGTAGGCTATTATTAACGAAGATGAAAGTTTGTAAATACGAGTCGAAGACGAGTATTTACAAACATCTGAGTTCATAATAGCCATTATGTGCGAGAAAAATACAGCTGTTTATCTACAATCAAAATTTCATTCGATAAAACTTTAAAATGCTGATAAGTGCCGAAGCAAAATTGACACCGAAATTAAACCGAAACCAAAACGTGATTTTCATCGAGAAACCTTTGCTTCCAGTTGTCATGGGCGCGAAAAAAAAAATTATATTTTGAAACTGACGTGTTAACCACCCTCAAGTTGTGACGCTTCTCCGATTCTCATGGTAGCCGAGGTCTCCCTAATGGATAATGGTATTTTATTCGTTCCTAATTTTCCTTTTCCCGCAAGGGCGTCGTGCATTGACACCGTCCGATAATTGTTCCGTCCCGTAACAATTAAGTGCAAATATTCCCTCAGTAATAGGAGAAGGAAGAAGAAGAAGAGATTAGGCAGAATACCTCGGTGTTTTACCATTGCCTTGCGAGGAGACACGGTTCTGATTTTAATACGGTGTTACTGTCGACCAGAATTGAACCCGAGACATTTGCTTAGGTAGCCTCGTAAAAACTAATCATTCTACCGTGCGCGTAGGCAACCAACATTACGCTCCGTTTAATAATGAAAATAAATAGGCAACCAACAATACGCACCGTTTAATAATGAAAATGAAACTGAAGGGGCGTGACCTGTGGATAAGGAGCCTTGTTATGTATCCATGGCTAGCATATGAAATGAACGTATTACGTCATGATTGTAGATAAATCTTATTATTTCTAAATTTTGATCCAAACACCTTAAAAAACTGATTAATTGAAAAACTTCATCAATTTTTTTTTCCGTGACTATACGTCTCGTAATCTCCAAAGTTTCGCCCAATTATGGTCCATGTTACGAGAGAGACGGAAGCGTACTTACTTTTTTAATAAATGGGATGTAATTCTTTGTATTTAAAAAAAACACATGCAACCATCATAACTTTAACATCAGTTCTTCAAGCGAATACTTCGTTTTAAAACTTGATTTATTGCCCTAATAAGTATTCTAAGAGGCTTTTGTAGATAACACGCACCGAAAATTCTTTAACAAGGTACACCTGTCTTCAAATCCATTTTGCTGGTTTTATTTACAAACACTTCAATGTCTTACATTATAGCAGGTATGTACGTTTGTCCGTTTTGAATGTAGAAATATATTTTTACCTTCAATAGGTCGGCCAGGTTTGGTTTTTTGATATGTTTTATCATAGATGCCCCTAATGTTAATGTCCAGTTTTTGACCTCGTGACCTTTCCGGAAAGGGTTGAAAATAAGGGTTGAACTAAAAAAAACACGTTTTTGAGTACGTTGCGCAAACGGCTCTTCGAAAACAATAAAAATAGAAGATTGAAATATTTTTTTTTTATCTACACACTAAATAAACATTCAATATTAGTGATAATTGATAATTTACATAATTCACAAATGAGTAACTATGATCAAGTCTGAAAGTTCAATTTATGGCAATATTGAACGAGCTTGGAAGTGAATTTATTGCGGGCAGTATTGTTCACTGTTTTGTGTTCGCTCGCTCCAGATGTTTACTACGGAAAAAATAAGATTTCTGCAAACAGATGTCAGAAAAGAAGAATGAAAGGAATACGTAATAAGAGGTAAATATAATAATTATTATCATATTTCTCCAATTTGACTCTGACAATATTTGTGTTACTTTTGGAAATGGAAATTGTTGGCCTAGCAATAAAGCATTTTTTCGTGATATAAATACCGACTGTGTGATTGTATCAAAGACAGTTAGTAGATGAATTCTGCATAATTCCAACTCGAGAATCATAATTTTTAATTTTTTATAGGCAATTTTCAACAAAAAAATCGCGTTTTTTGCATTTTGCTGGTAAAATGGAAACTAATGAAGTAATCTTAATGATCTCAATAGATGGATTATAGAGAATTAAATTGTGAAGCGAATGAGATGTCGAATGGCCCGATCGGATAATTAGAACCGGAGAAAAGCCTAAGAACCCATACAATTCAATGTTTTCTTAAAAAATTCACAATTCCGCCATTTTTTAATTTTAAAAACTGAAATTTTGCACAATGATAGCTATTTATATCTACTTTATGTGCATAGAACTCCGACTCTGTCGGACTAGCAGTTCTTGCACAATCACCATTTCAATTTTTTCTTGTGTTATTTTTGCGGAGGACTGGATGCTCCTGTATAGCCCAAGCAAAATGTCACCAAAAGAGGGGTTACCCCGCAAAAGGTCGGTCAGGTATCAAGCGACACAAAACGCGCGCTCGGCATACATATTTTTTCAAATTCGGATATTTTTATTCAGTCTCGTAAGTCCCGCATATTTTTCCAAAATTGCTAGAAGTTAATCGATACATGCCGCATTCTTCTACATGTAAACTATACGTATCCTGAAAAATTTCGCGAGCCGTTGCTTCATGCACAATTCCATGTTGTAATGGGGCGCTACGTTTAATATTAGTATTATAAATTAAATTTTTGTCAGTCGTTGCAGTCGATGTGGTTGGTCGAAGCTTGCATATTTTTCCAAAATTGCTAGAAGTTACTCGATACATCCGTTCTTGAAGCCATTTTGGGTTTAAAGATTGTCCGCGAGTATTCTGTTCAATTACTTTGCAATTTGCGTTTTTAATATTAATTAAAAACTCATTTTTAACTTTTTCATATTCATCTACACGTCAACTGTCGGTGTACCGTAATCAGTGTCAGCTTCATAATTTTTTTTTTGCGTAAATAGTTGGTTTTAGTGCGTTTACTTTTTAAACAAAACGTTTCAGTAAAGCTTCCAATTTTACCTATTCTTTGTTGAACTTCGCAAAAAAATGGACGATTATTGTTATAATTTGCGACACCTGCAACAGTTCTATTTTGGTACGATCCCGCTTTAGAAAAATTGACTCTTTCCCCCCAACTATTTTATTTACAATATTATTATAACACTCTTGTAAAATGCTTATTAAAATCGGAGAAGACCTCGGTGTTTTATGAAATCTATCCATACATTTTGTTCGTCGGCTTTTGTACCATTACAAAAATATGCCGGACATTGATCGTGACAACCATTAGTTCATTTAAAATACCATTTTTTAATTTACATATTCTTTCACCAGAAGACTTATTTTTGTTTTTTTCTAAATTTTACACCACCAATAATTGCTATTCGGAACCCCAAAACATGACGAAACAGAAACCGTATTTTTGGACTTTATTTTGTACATTTGGCAAATTCTTTCAGTTTATTGCAGTAATTGCGTAAAATATGATTTCTGCATTCAATTTTTTCCACATAAAAGTTTGGTTCGTATGGCTTGGTATTTTTTATTTTATTGTATACACTGCTATCTCCATCTCCTATTATTTTTTTATATTTAAAGCCGTGCGTGTTAACTGAAGATAAAAATCCTTCTAAAACAATCTGAGCCTCCATATTTTTCACAAAACTGGCAGTATTTATTTTTAATGCCAATATAGAATATTTTTCTATTCTTGTACCAATTATGCAAGCAACACCAGAAGAAACATTGTAATTGATGTGTTAGATCGCTTAAATAATGCTAAAGCTTTTTCTTGTTTACCTGCCTCTATAATGGAGTCATGTGTACTTTGATTAATTACGCCAGATAAAG
This sequence comes from Dascillus cervinus, assembly GCA_949768715.1. Lineage (NCBI taxonomy): Eukaryota > Metazoa > Arthropoda > Insecta > Coleoptera > Dascillidae > Dascillus > Dascillus cervinus. The sequence goes on from OX458317.1 coordinate 22,037,193, forward strand.
ACTTTTCGTGCAATGAAAATGTATAAGGGGATATGGCCGGTATGTTTACAGACGCGCACAATTCGGTTTTGTGCATTAAAAAAAAACATATTTGCCCAATTCAATTAGTTAATTATTTTTTTATTAGCCAAGTTCGACGCTTCATACAGTAAAAAGCAATATACCAATTTATTTTAAAAATTCCTCACAGTATAGTTTTTAAAATGGTATAACATTTGTTTTATTTTACCGTAGAAAAAAGATATTACTATTTTTTCGCAAAAGGAGATCATTGTGAAATTATTTATAATTAGAAATTGAAATGAAAACACTTGTTAAATGAAAGTGATAGGTATTTAATCAAAACTAAACAAAACACAAATGAAAATCACACATAATATGTCTTCAAAATTTTCCAGAATCGTTCAAAACATATTTATTTGAGAATTCCCAAACTTGGACGAATTTTAACCTTCACTGTCCACTCGGCTATTACCATTTCCGACAATATGATAAATGCAGGCTTGAGAGCCTCTACAAACTCAGCGGGAGATGACAGGGTACAGGTGTACACTTCCAAGACTGTATGAAAAATCTATTTCGAAGTTATACAAACTGTATAACTTCGAAATAGATTTTTTTTGACTGATTGAGCACCTTAAGTTTAATCTAAATAATAAAAATACATTATAGTATTATGTTAAGAAGAAAACCGCACTCGTGCAGTTTTCATACCTAACACGCATTCATGATTAACCTAAGCAAAATTATCGATAACATGGAATGCACTCGTTGTATTACTAATGATAATCTGAAAACAAAAAATTACGAAATTCAAATATTTTAACTTCATACACCAATGGGTTGAAACAGTTTTTTGCAGAACTAATAAAAACAGTGGCATACATTTTCGTTCAACTTTATAGAATTAGAAAAAAAATGCTTCGAATATAAATATAATGTTTCTTGTTAACAAACACGCGATTACAAATTTTTTTATTTCACCAACAAAAATTTACGAAATTAAAAATTATTTTTTAAAGTTGATGAAAATTTGTTTAAAACATTTTTATTCATAAACTATGTATAAGAACTAATTATATAAAGTCGTTTTCGTAAACATTTAAAAAAAATTCCAAACTTTTATTTGGGAGACGAACGATTTTCTTCAATACATACGTCAACTTTCCTGAACGAGCCCACCGTTCGAATTGTTCCCATAATTTTTTATTTTTGATGGGGCCCTGCCAATTTTACTGAGTACGGGCTTCAAATTTGTAGACAACCATCCAAACACCCTTGCAAAACCGCCTGCGAGCGCTCCAACGCCGTGTCTCATTTAATTTGTCCAATGGTGTACTAGAAATACATATTAAAAAAAAAAAAAAAACCATCAGTACAACACGGTAATACAGTTGCTGATATTAGAAGATACAGCGAATTTCATAGATTTATATAAAGTATGCTTCAATAAAATATGATATTTGCACAAAATTATAACATATCTTAGATTGCCAAACTTCTCTTAAGGGGGCCAATAATTGGGTGTTTACCCTAGGTCTCGGAAAGTTATGTAAAACACGGTGTATTGGCCAACAAATAATAAAAAATGTATCTTCCACGGGTATCTTGTTTCGATTGTTGGTTAATTTATAAAACAGAAATCCAGTTGTTTGGTTCACCGACAGATTAGCGATTGACAGTTTGAAGTTTTAAGAAATCGTAAGTAAATGGTTTACTTCGTTTAGTCATAGATAAACTATTGAATTTGCTTTGCATATATTGGCTGAATTACACTCGGATAACGTTTACAGCACTGTTATTTTTTAATCGTGGTCTAAAGCAAATATCTATAGTTTTAATAAGAAAACACAACTCATTTACAATATTGAACACTGGTTTACTTTAAACGGCTTGAAACTGTACTTGTATTTACAAAAAATTAAATATTTTAGTTAAGCTTGAAATATTGCAGTTGCAGGTGGCTGACAACGGCCACTGATAGTAATTGCGTAAATTGATAAATTTAATGCTGTAGAAGTAAGTTCTAAACAATCCAATACTGCTGATGTCCGTACGGCACTTCGAACGCGGGATTTCATTATACCATCGACACAAATTTCATATCCCGTTATTTCTTTACTGGCTGGTGCTGTCCATTTAATTAATAAACTATCTGGAGCTACCCGACGTATTTCAGTGATTTCCATCGGTGACGGATCAATTGGTGGCGAAGAACAAGCGCAAGGATCAGGTTCTTTACTGAAGCGTCTTGTTGGTTCTGGTGGTAGTGGTGTTGGTGTTGGTGTTGGTGGTGGTGGTGGTGGTGGTGTTGTTAGTAGTGCTGACTGTTGCGGCGGGTTTCCACTTTTTGTGCAAGGACAATTGGGTGCGTCAGGGTGTTGACATACTTGAAGTGGTTTTGGCTCAGGAGGCAATTGTGGGACATTCTGTTGTGTGGTGGTTGTTGGTTTTGTACATGGACAATTTGGCTTATCAGGATGTTGACATTCTGGAAGTTGTGCAGAAGGTGGTGGAGGTAGAGTAGTAGTGCACGGGCAGTTTGGTGCATTTGGATGAGGACATTTCTTTGCTGTGCTATCAAACCTGTTGCTGGGTCTTCCATACTGTGCATCATCTAAAGGTCTGGGCAATGTATCACAAACTTCTGTTCTGTCAAAATCTACTTTCACATTTAGATCATTATTTGTTGCTATTTTTTGAAGCATATCATTGAATACTTTACTATTAGCGCGTAATTTTAATTCTTGAGTCATAGCATCAATCATTCGATCTTTATTTTTACATTTATCCTGTAAGCTAGCTAAAGCTACTTGCAATCCAGACATTGTCGTTTTGAAAGATGAAACTCGTTTGGCCATGAGAGGCCGCGACGTTGGACACTCGGCCGCGCTTACTTCAGCCTCATGACATGCACACTTAATTTGTTTAAGTAATTCTCGAAGTTCATCCATTTCCCGTTTTCGTTGTTTTGATTCCTCTTCCATCTCTTTCAATCGATCTTCTAATTTATTATTATCCATTTCTAATATTTTAGTATCTTTCATATCTTCCTCACATTTGCATATATCACATGCACAATTTTCTGGATGAACACCAGGCGTATCTGTAGCTTTTTTAATTATGTTAGTATCAGGACAGCTTTCACATAAGCAATCAATACAATCACACCCGGGAGGGTGCGAGTCGGATTCTTTAGGTTTATTTGGACAGGAAATGCATAAACACTTGGGGCAATCACACTCAGGAGGGTGTTGGTCGGATTGTTCAGGTTTATTCGGGTCGGATTGTCCAGGTTTTTCTGGGCAGGAAATGCATAAACACTCGGGGCAATCACACCCAGGAGGATGTGGACCAGATTGTTCAGGCTTATTTTTGTCGGATTGTTCAGGTTTATTTGGGCAGGAAATACATAAACACTCGGGGCAATCGCATTTTTTATCATGTACTTTATCCGTTGGCACGTCTGTCGTTGTAGATTTCGGTGGCTTACCTTCTACACAGAAACATTCAATACATAAACATTCTTCTGGAATATTTTTTAATTTAGATTTTCCATCTTTTATATCCTCAGTGCATACACTTTTTCGTTGGTCAGAAGTAGTACTTCCTGCTCCACTTTTTCGTTGCTTTGAAGTGCCACCTGCTTCACAAGGTTCGCACAGACAATCTAAACAATCACAATCCGGAGGGTGTTCCTCTATATCTGTTGACTTCTTTTCAGGTTCAACTGCTTCATCGGGGTCGGTAGTACCACATGGATCGCAGAGACAATCGATGCAATCACATTCAGGTGGATGCTTCTTTGAAACGGCCGGTTGCTCACACGTTGATTGTCTTTTTTCTTCGCTTGTAGATTGCTTCCGTCCTTCGCATGTGGATTGCTTTCTTGATTCAGATATATCATGTAAAGAACAACGGGCACATCGACAGTTTGGCATACAAGTACAATCATCTGGCTTTCGACTCTTATCCCCTTTTCTTAGTTGCATGATTTGAGGTGAGCAAACATCGCATGTACATACACCTGAACAATCGCATTTCGTCAATCTACCTGCCATTATTTCTGGAGAACAAGTCTCACATTTACAGTCCGTTGGAGGACATTCACATTGAGTAGAAGTTGCTGTTTTCGAACGTTGTGCGTCAGAAACTGGAATTTTTGAACCTCGTTTAGATGTTGTCACTGAACTTCTTTGTGAACGTTCACCTGATCTACTAGAAGGAACTTCACCAGTACTTTTAGTTTCGCGACCATCTACGGTTTCTCTTTCATCTGGAGTAGGAGCCGAAGTTGGTTTTTTCTCGCTTACTTCCGCTTGAGATGATAATCTTTCCGATCTTCCACCTTTACTTGATCTGCGAGATGATCCTTTAGAACGACCATCACTCGATTTTCTTCCAGATGCCACAGAAACGGATCCTCTTTTTGAGGCTCCTCCTTCAACAGCAGCAATAGATGGTTGACCTCCTTCAGACTTAGCTAACTCAACGGCTTCACTTCCAGATTCAGGTGGACCATGACATGAAGTTTTTCCGCTAACCGCTGATTGAGATGGTGAGCGAATGCTCGAACCTTTTCTTGGGCTTACTGAACGAATAGGAGTTGGAATTCCACTACTTCTCTTACCAGACGCACAAACACTTTCTATCTTTGATGAAACATCTGGAACTGTACCATCTGCTTTACCTTCTGCTATTTCTATATCAACTGTCTGTTCCACTTCAATTTCTACTGCTACAGAGCTAGCTGGAACATCAGCAACAGTCTCCGAGACTTCGGTTGCTTCTGGTGCCTCAGTCTCTGGAGAAATGGTAGTCGAACAAATTGCTTCACATTCAACTGACTCGATTGGTGCACATTCTTGAGGAATATCAGCAGATGCCTCGAAAAATTCTTCCGCAACTAAGTCTTGAGTTTGGTCCTTTGACTCACTTTCTGGAGATGCGCTCACCTGATCTGCAGCTGGACACGCCTGATCTGCAGCGGCACTCGCCTGATCTGCAGCGGCACTCGCCTGATCTGCAGCGGCACTCGCCTGATCTGCGACTCCGATCTCTTGTATTGAGGCTGCCGGGCATGTTATAGTTTCACATGCAGCTTCTGGAGTTGCTGCAGCTTGATCTGCAGCCGCTGTAATCCCTGTTTGATCTGTATCCGCTAAAACTGTTGTTTGTTCTGCGGGAAGGTAGACGTCTGATGAAGGTGTCGGTTGTGCGCTCGCCATAGATTCTGGTTTTGCTGCAGATATTGGACATATTGACTTTGAAACAGTCGCCATTTTTTCTTTTGCTTCAACTGGGAACTGTGCAAGTCCCGCAACAGGAACGGTTGTACCCGAAACACTGCCACATGTCGCAGATAGTTTATTTGCTCTAGATGATGACGATTCACGTAAAGCTAAAGCAAGCGCTGCCTCTACGTCTTTATTTGCCTTCTCTAATGCATCTGTTACATTTTTGTTTGCTGTATCTAGTGCTTCCATTACATCTTTGTTTGCTTTATTTAATGCGTCTATAACTCCTTTTCGTAATTCGTCTGCATTATCTGATTGTGTTATAGTGAATTCCTCTTCATTAAATGGCTCACCCCCTCTTGGTTCTTCCATCACATCAGATACTCCTGATGGTGCAGTTGATGATACTAAAGGCGCAGGAGTAGGTTCCGCAAATGACACTGTGCTCTTGGCCTGTGTTCTATCAGTAATTTCACTGTCTGTTGGTTGCGTCGGCACCATACAAGAAGGAACTTGATCAGTTGCTGGTAACTGAGATATTTGTGACGCTTTATATGAGCAGCTATGGAAAGATGGTGCATCCATTGCAGCAGCCGATTCAGGTGCATCCAGTTCAGCAGCTTCTCCAGGCGCAGCACCTGAAGAAATATCTTGGTCTGTTTCGCCGATTTCAATTGTAGCTTCAATTTGCATTTCAATAACTGTTTGATCTTCTCCAGTTACATCTTCAGCACAAACTTCAAAAGCTTCTGATTGCTCGCCGCCTTCCGTGACAGAAGCACTTGTTTCAGATTCGGCAGCATTCATAGTTGAACTTACTTCAGATGGAGTAACTCCACATACTTCAGAGGCTGAGGTTGCTGGAGATGGAGTAGCTTCGCTCAAATCAGTTACTGTAGATGGAGTAGCTTCGCTGACTTCAGTTACGGAAGATGGCGTAGCTCCACTTACTCCAGAGACGCTAGATGGAGTAGCTCCGCTTACATCCGAGACGCTACTCGCTCCAGTTGGGGTAGCTTCAGTTACTTCTGAAACGGTAGTTGCTTGTGATGAAGTTACTGTATTAACTTCAGAATGAGATGTAGTTACTTGAGATGGAGTTTCTCTGCTTATTCCAGATGTAGAAGATACTGTTACTTTTGAAGCTGTTCCAGATGAAACTCTAGTTGATGACGTTAACCGGGAAGAAGCTTCGCCTTCAGATAATGCTTGCATTTTTAAATCGCCTTCTGTGTACTCTGTTATTTCAGTAGTTACTTCAATATTTCCGGAGTCAGTATAGGTCATGGTTGTTTCTATAATACCAGCAGGCCCTTCCGTTATAACTTCTAATGTACCTGAACCAGTAATAGTTGTTGTTATGTTGATGCCTTCAGCATCACTTTCATATATTTCTGTATCAACTTCCACCTGTACTTCGCCTTCAGTTTCAACAATTGTTTGTACTTTCATTTCATCTTCACCACCTTCCCCACACAGTGCTACTTGTCTTTCGGTTGATACTGTTTCTAGTAGCTGCTTACTTTTAGATACTTGTACATCTTGTTGCAAATGTGCAGAAAGGCCAGCGCCAATCTTCACTTCGGAACGTGTCACTACTTGTAAGCCTGCTCCACATACGGTCGTTGACGGAATTGAAATTGTTTCTGCCGTTTCTGCTACAGTTACTTTACTACTAGCTCCAATCGCACTTTCTGATTTCTCTAATGCAGATTCTGGTGTTTCTTCGGCTACTTGTTCAATTGTAATCGATGCTTTGGTTTCAAGATTTACTTCAACGTCTTCTCCGGCTTCTCCTTCAATTATAATTGATGCTTCAGTTTCAAGTACTACTTCAACTCCTCCTTTAGCTTCTCCTTCAGGTTCTTCTTCAGCTTCTTCTTCAGCTTCTTCTTCAGCCTCTTCTTCAGCTTCTTTTTCAGTTTCTTCTTCAGCTTCTCCTTCAACTTCTCCTTCAGCTCCTCCTTCGACTACTCCTTCGTCTGCTGCTTCAACTATAATTGATGCTTCACTTACAAATTCTACTTCAACTTCTCCTTCGGCTTCAATTTCAAGAGATGCCTCAATCGTAACTTCTATACCAGACTCAGCTTCGGGTACAGCGGCAGTTTCTTCTGGAACAGCACATGGAGCTTCACATACAACTGTCGCCACTTCTGAAGCGACTTCTTCTACAACTTCAATTTGTTCTTCTGGTTCACCTATCGATACTTCTGTTATCGTCTCCGTTTCTGCTTCACTTACTTTCGGTTCCGCCATAATTCCAATTTCACTTTCCATTTTCATTTCAGTTCCAACTGTTATGCTTGAACGTCGCATTTCTGATGATGGTGTTCGATTTGCAGATCCTCTTTTATCAACAAGATCTGCTATATCTTTTATGCCTTTAACCGTGTCAGTTAAATCAGTAGGGATTTGATCAGTACATACGGTACAGCCTTCAATATCTAGCAAATTTTTACTGAGTTTCCTGGCAATTGCGTATAACGTATCTTCACCTCCACCCGGTCGTCGATCTGCCTGACAAGGACAAGGACAAGGAGTGTCTTTTGCTTGATTTAACCTTTGAATAGTATGAACTTCACTAATTTTTTGATTAATTAAATCTTCTTGTAATTCCCTACATCTGCACTGCATAGCACACATATCTTGTTTAAGTTTGGCATTTGCTGTGTTCAAATCATGAAGATTTTGGCATGCTGAACTTAACCTGTTTTTAAGCCCATTTATTTCACCCATATATTTTCCTTCTGAATTCGTTACCGTTGTAGAAACCGTGTGTAGATTTTGTTCTAACTGTTGCGATCTTCGTCGTTCTCTGTCGAGTTGACGAGACATAGGACCTTCGACTTTCTCCATGCACTGTTTTAGATCGAGTTTCGTATCGTACAATTCATCAGCTAATCTTTTGTTTTCTTCCATTAACGTAGCATTGTTTCTTTCAAACTGATTTCTGATGTTACTCTCTGTTTCCTGAGCGATTGATAATTTCTTCTCGTAATTTCCCTCCATATTTGCCCATATCTCATCTGCTTTCTGTAATGTATTTAAAAAGGCTTTCTCCTTATGTTGCATTTCTTGAATTCTGTATTGCATGCACTTTTCCCGTTCTTTCAATTCTTCGATTTTTTTCATATATTCAATATCATATGATTGCAAAGAAAAAATACTGACATCATCGAAATCAGATCTACCTCCTCGGTTACTTTTGCATGGAATACATGGATCATTCATTTGTGATACAGATGTTCGCATTACTTGCATAAAATCGTTTGGTGGTGAGGGCCCCATATTGGATTGCTGCCATGGGCATGGTGAACAAGGACAATTAATATTATCGTTCATATTAGATGGTACATTTTGTGGCATATTTTGTTTAAATTGCATCGCTTCCAATCGGTGACGAAGATCACACTCTTGTTGCTCGAGTCGTAAAGTACGTTCTTCGTATTTATTTTTTAGACTTTCCCAGAAAGCAGCTTGTTTTTGCATTTTTTGGGTATTCGTGGCGAGTATATCATCCATGGTGAATTATTTTTAGTATTTTGAACAGTGCAATAATTGTAGTAGTAAAAATACTTGACAATTTTGATTAAATTATTTCGAAAGTTTACAAAAATTTTGACAGTTGAGTCATTTAAAAGACAAACGATGAAATAGTAGCACACCGCGGTCTTAGTAAAATAAAAATGATCAACAATACTATGCTTAACAAAAAAAAATGTTGGCATTAGAATAGCTTGTAAATTAATGTTATCGCACCTACAGCGTTTTAAGGAAACATCGTAAACCATCAGCTACTAAAGTTTTCTGATTTCTTAAAGTACATTATATCCAATAGTAGGATTCAAATAATTCAGTAACCGGTTCTATATGTCAGCGGTGGGGGTAGACCATGGAAAAACACTTTATTTCAATTTTCCTAGTAACAGCACGTTGCACCCGCATGAAAATAGTCAAAATAGTAAGCTGGAGTACAATAGCGTTTATAGTACATACTAATATGTAGGGGAGAATGGGAGAATAATGCCCAAATAGCTACTATAATAACAACAGTAAATTCAGTAATAGTTTAAAAGCGTTATAGCGAGTACTAATCATTCTACTTTGAATATGTAATGCAATATTTGAAACAATTTTAATCATAAAACCACAATGTTGCAAAATGTGTAAAAAAGCATAGCACACGATTCTCCCCCCCCCCTCCCCGACCCATTTTCACGAGTAATCATGTGCAAATGGATAAAGTTAAGGTAAAAGAATCAATTTTTAATTTTAAATAAACATTTATTGCAAATGTACTTAATAATATTTACTTTCTTACTTTAAGGCCTTAGGGAGAGTTCAATAGAAGTTGCATTTATAATTCCCTGATTCCGTTTGCTTTTTTGCCGTCATTTCTAACAGTATTTATCGCATTTTCAAGATCTTCGCACATGTCTGCTGCCATCCTTAAACAAAAGGTCCTACCTGCAAAATTGTCGATTTTGAGTTTTTAAGTTCTAAGGATTCACGTACAATTTCTACAGCTTTCTACAAAGTACAAATCTCCTATGTGCCTTATTAACATGGTAAAAAACATTTAAATGTTTTGTCCGAAGTGTAAAATACGCAATCATTACTTACTAGAAAAGTCCTATGTGATGAATGCCTAGACATAATGCCCTATTTTGGTGGAGATAGTTGCAATTTTCAGGTGACTAAATAAAAGTGTTAACTTAGAGAGGAAAACTACATTCATTTCTAAACTCTAATCGCTGAAATTTTCAGCTAACAGAATGAAATTCTAGGAGGAATTGTCAGTGTTGACAAATACAAATGATGAAGATTTAGATTATTAAAGTACTGTGCTTATTGTTTTCAGTGTAAATAGTTTTGGAGTTCAATAAAATTTATAGTTATTATTACTATTGTTGCAACTCAGTTCACTTGAATTGAAATGCAAACAAACAAACATCAAATTGTAACAGTTTTAATTTTTAATAATGTTAAGGCACATTAGCAATATTCCTAAGGAATTAATGCATTGAATGCCAAAAAAATGAAAACAATAAAATAAATAATAAAATATAAAATTAAGTTTCAAACATGAGCAATACTTAGTACTTACATTTGAGGAGCAAGCATGCAAAACGCGTTAAATCCATTTTTGCCAAGTAGTAGAAAATCATAGCTGAAGGTTTGAATGTAACCCACATTTTTTATAGGATTTAACGAAAATAGCTTGATTCTGAGTTCACCAATAGATTTAAGTTGCTCATAAAATATAAAAACCACCATAACGTGAAATCTGCCAAAATATGGATACGAATTTTTTCCAAGTCAAAAAATTTCTATCAGGCAAAGCAATCGTAGATTACACGTTTTATTTTTTAAAGCTAAAGAAACAAGTTATTGATGATATTTGTATTTTAGGTTGCATTTAAACAAATTTCAAAAGTAACTCTTACGTGACTAACCTGGTATAAATGTCAGTACTAAATATTAAAAAATTAGCAAGAGAAGTTAACAAAAGTTAATTTATCTCAAAACAGCTAAATTACCGATACGACCTTTAGTTTAAGCACGGCAGTATGAAAGAACCTACAGCAGTTACTAGAAGGTAATTTCTTGACATCTGAAGAAAAAATCAAAATATTAGTATAACTACCGTTTAATTATATGTGGGGTAAGCATGCGCAAAACGCACACCATTACCACTTTACATTTAAAATGTCAATTTCCACTACAGGAAGTAACCAAAGTAATTAACTAGAAGAATAAATGCGCCAAAATATGAACAAAACAATATGTTAAGTATCAGAAAATAATCACTTAAAAGCAATTAGGCAAGCATTGTGGACTTAACTTTTTATTTTCCAACACCAAAAAATAATAAAATAGTCACAAATTTCTTGACAGCACCTGCCATTATCTCTAAGTGTGTGCGAATGATACGAATTGTGACGTAAACAGGTTGTAATGCAATTAATTGACATCAGCACTACTTTAAATTGTAGAATTAACTCAGCAATGCTGTGCACGATTATCCGCCGCGCATCATTTCCCCCACTTACTAAATTACCACTAAATTACCCACTCTTCTTTATAATTTATTTTAACGGACAACACTTGAATTTGCACGACATATAGACCACCTAACGTCAAATCTGCATAAAATAAGACCCGACTGTAATTAGAAATGCATTTGCATAATTTCTTGACGTTCGGATCAATTTCATGCGTTGCTGTACAGACTTTACACCTTGAACGCATTAATTAAACGTAATGCATCTTGAAATACAAACTGGATGACCTTACGAGTGTACTCAATTAAAGCTTGTAAATTGAGTAAGACTAGATAGTTTTTAAACTGCTTCAGAAGTGTGACGAGTATAGATCCGGCTTGTTGTAAACAATCACAATGAAATTAGCCAACGTGGAAAATGAATACCAAAAATATTACAAACTCAGAAAGGGTGATGTCGAACAGTTGTTAGCCTGGATGGAAAAGCAGCCGCATTTACCCCACATAACAGGTGAGTGTTGAATTCATTTCGAAACGAATTGACGAAAACATTTCAGAATTGCAAGCAATCCTTTTCCTGCATAGTTGCTACTGCAGCGCCGAAACCACCAAATTGGCAATAGATAATTACTTCAGTTTAAAGACTCATTGCAAAGATATTTTTGGCATCCGACCCCCCGATAAAGTTGAAAAAATGCTGCAGTTGGTGTAAGTATTTTATATTTAAAAAAAGGTTTATTTTGTGCAAAACTTGTTTCAGGGCAGTAGCCCCGTTTCCGCAGTTAACTTCTAAAAAGGACAAATTAATACTTTTTAAACTTACGACGTCGAATGTGGACGATTTCGTATTTGCCGACGCCGTTAAGTCTGTAGATATGTGCTTAACATGGATGTTGATGCAAGAGGGAACCGCGACAGGGCACGTTTTGCTTATTGATATGACCAATGTGTCAATCAGCCACCTGGCCAAGCTTAAACCTTACGTCTTAAAATATTTTGTAATGTTTCTACAAGATGCAATTCCGCTACGACTCAAAGCATTGCATTTCTTCAACACTCCCTCATTCTTCGATATTATCATGACTGTAATTAAACCATTCATCAGAGCTGAATATTTTAATTTTGTAATTGTTTCGTTTAGTGACAATAATTAGCTAAAGTTTTCATTACAGATAAAAGTTTATGAAGGGGGGATGGAAAAACTTTTCGAACAGATTCCACAGGAATTTTTTCCGAGCGATTATGGCGGCAAGGCCGATTCTATAGATTCATTTCACAAAAATATGATGCAAGATATTTTGAAAAATTTGGAATTTTTCAACGAACAAGATAGAAAATTGGTCGATGAATCAAAGAGAGTAGGTAAGCCGCCAATTGATCCGAACCAACTTTTCGGAATGGAAGGATCTTTCAAGAAATTAGATTTTGATTGAATTTAGCGATTAAAACTGTTTCTGATCTAACACAATAAATGAATTTGGCAAAAAATTAATAAATTTGTTATTTTCTTAGATATGCGCATTACGTTATTTTGTCGCTTTTGTTAATATTTATAATCTATCAGTATTTGTTATTATAGTGAAATTACTTTCACATTTCTCGATTAAAATTATGGGTATTCAGGTTGTTTTACTATGGCAAAAAAGCGATGACAAGTATGATTGATGTATTGGTTACGAGGGCAATTTATTTTTATTAGACATTGAGTAACAAGAATTTTTTTATGGTTCATGTAATAAGTAGTAACTAATAAATAACATTTATATTTAGTTTTAACGCGTTTACTAATTATTTTTAATGGGACAATAAAAGCAATGAGATCAAAAAGAAAGCAGACTTTCTGAAAATTTTACACTAAAATACAAATTGTTGGAATGTTTTGGCAAAAAAATAAATGAAATTGACCTATGTGACATGGACTAATTTTAGTGCTAAATTCAGTATACAATCTGTGCCCATTTTAGTTTTCAAATTAATGTAGCAAATATGTCAGTATTCGACTTCAAAGAGTTAAAAATGCACTCAATACACATATCTAATATGTCGATTCCTAAAACTTTTCTCTAAAAATTAGAACCAGTTATAATTGAGGGGTCATCCGGAAAAAAAAGGTCTTTTGAGAAAAGCCAGTTTGAAAGTTTTGTTTGCCCATATCTATTTACCAAAAATAGTTTGAACTACACAGCAAAGAAGGTTTTGAGGAATGATATTTAAAAAAAAACAGTTTGTTAAAAAAAGTTGATGTACAACTTATTTTTGTAAGAAAATTATTGAAATTATGAAAGTATGTTATGTTTTTTTCCGGCTGATAGTTCCTTTCCAAGAAATAGGTGAGTTAAAAATAAGGAAAAATAAAATACACAAACATTTTACTTGCTAAGAAATGATTTATTGTTTAAAAACATATTTTTGAAGAAAAATTAAAAAAATATTATATTTTAGCAATAAAAATGTAAAAAAGTAAGAGTAAAAATTATATTAGTAAAATGATTTCTCATCTTTGAGTAAATAAATGAAAACAAAAATATATACTAAAAAGTAATAAGAGACAGCACATAAACTTCACAAAATCGCAAAACCTTCCAAAACATGTGACAAAGTGCTACATAAGCAGCCGTAACTCAGAACAGTGTTGCCATTTTTACTTGAAAATTATTGAGCATGTAGTTTAAAGTATGGCGGTTCATTTAAAATGATAGGCCCTTTTTGCGGATAGGCCGTCAATTTCTTGTATCCAAGTCAAATAAATAAAAAACTTTTTCTATCTCTTGTACTTTTTCGTGAAACAATACCTAGGTCTCGAGTTAAAAAATAAAATAAACTGTAATGTCTGTGCGCCTGAGTTTTGTGAGAAATTTAACTAAATATACAGGTTGGCCACTTAGTACGTGGACGGTCCAAATCTCTGTTGCTAAAAGAAACATGGAAAAATATTATATACAAAAGTTATAGCATCCGTAGAGATGAACATGCTTAAAATATTTTCTAATATACAGAGGGTCCCAAAAAAGCGGGACGCCAGAAAGGTATTTTTCTTAAATGGCAACCCCCATATTTTTTTACAGAATAGAATTCAAAAAAAAAAAGAATAAAAAATAAAAACAAGAACCTTTAATCACAAAAAAAAAATTTTATATAAAATAATATAAAATTACTCACATAGACGCGTTTCGGTGGCTATGCCACCATCTTCAGTACATCTACTCTGAGTAGATGTACTGAAGATGGTGGCATAGCCACCGAAACGCGTCTATGTGAGTAATTTTATATTATTTTATATAAAATTTTTTTTGTGATTAAAGGTTCTTGTTTTTATTTTCATTATCGACATCACAGGGTCCACTATATATATATTTTTTTTTTTTTAGAATAGAATTCAACAAAAAATTCTACGAATAGTACAGTATTTTAATGTAAGGTTCGTTGCGGTGTTGCCAAGTTATATGTAATTTACAAAAAAAAATCTGAAAAAACAACCTATTCAAAAAGTCGTTAAAAAAATTGCTAGTTTAAATGTAATAATACGGTGTTACGATTTTATAAACATCAGAAATGTCGGAATAATTCTGCAAAAGAAGACTGGTTATAACTTATACAGGGCATTTTTTACGGCGGTGCCAATATTGAAATTTTTAAAGTAGCAAAACTTAATTTTTTGAAGTGGATCACTATGTATTTTAATCCGGAATGTTATGCAGTATAAATTTGCAATTAAGTACAACTAATGTTCTGAAATGGGCCGATTTACCACAATTTTAGGTTTTATTTGAAAATGCACTAAAATATCGTTGTTTTTTGTTGTTTTATTCTCGTGGTATGCCATGACTTGAGCAAAAACGGCCATTATCAGACGTTAAAAGTGTGCTTTTAATTGCATTTATATTACTTCGTGTTTATAATATTATTAAAATATTTCTTCCTAAAAAACGGACTAACGGAAATGGAAAACTTGCTCATAGAAGCATGAACAAGACTTCGTGTTACAAACTAGAAATAAATACGATACGTTAACTTTTTACGTCTAAAGAATTTTTGAAGAAAAGGTATAAAAATTTGACGTCTAAATAGAAATGTTTAGTTTTTTGTAAGAAAAACAGTCATTCGTAGTAAGAAAGAAGTAATAGTAAACTGGAAATAATCAAAACTACATAGTAGTCTTTGAAACAATGCTATAAGGGAAACAAAATAAAAGTAAATAGGTACTTGTCAGTTTTACTGTACTATTGCGACTTATAATTTAGTTAGTTTAGCTATTTTTTTAATTTAAAATGCAATTTCTAACAGAAGAGTTAGTAGATATGGTTCTGGTTACCCTGTATAAAACAGAAAGTCGCTTTGATAAGTTGAGTTAACCTTTTTTTTCTTAACGCATTTCCACATATTTCGTGTATATTTAATTATACAGGGTGATGAAATAAAGGTGCACGTGCGTAGCGACATGTTATAGACGATTTCTAACGAAACACGAATTTGAAAGCCAAAACAAAACTTGTTGTCTCTTCACCAAGATATAAGCTTTCCTATTCAGACAATAAAAATCTATACCATTAACAATTTTGTAATAATTTCATTATTAGGGTCTAAATTTGATGCAGTTGATGGTGCTTTTAAAAAAAAAATTGTAAAAAATCTATTGAAACCAACTTTATTACCATTGTCAAAAGTACGGTTTCTTGGTTCCTAGGTAAATTTATCAATGTCGCAACATCGTAAATCTCCTAGGAAACGTTAGCAACAATAACTCACTTTTCAATGTCAGTTCTCTTGTCAAATTTGAACGATACAACTCAAATGTCCTAAAAAGTATTAAAATGAAATACAATTTCAGTGAATATCTAGACATGTTGCTCCGCTTGGGTGAGACAGATAATAGCGCATCGGAAGCTGCTAGATAATATGCTAGACTGTATCCACATCGACGTCATCCAGATGCTAACGTAATTAGATAAGTTGAGCAAAAATTAAGAGAAAATGGCGAAATAGTGTCGATTTCTGTAAACGGTAGGCGACCTCGTGAAGTTCGTACACCAGCGTTGGAGGAAGCAGTTGTGGAAGCGATTGAAACTGGATCAAGACGAAGCATGCAAGGATTAACGCGACAGTCACTCTAAGTCATTCTTTCCTATTCTGAGATATTTGAGATTTTTTGTTTCAATTGGATCTGGAAATTACATTATTTTGTTTTTGACTGATCTGTTTTTACTAAATAACATGGTTAGGGGCCTTTTAAACGGGAATCAGTAAGTGCGACCGAAAGTTCATCCATTCTTATCAGAAATGGCGCAAATAGAAAATAGAAAATCTCTACGTCACCTAGGGGCTTTTTGCATACAGCCCTTCAATTACCTGTTTGTTGTGTATTATTATTTAATTACATTAAATTCTTTTGAAATAAAAAAGTTATGTCAACGTGACAGTTGTTTGTCTTACGCAATGTTGGTTGCTTAGATACAAGAAGTGGGCCTACCTGAAAGTAATTCTTTAGAAAAAGAAATATGCGCAGTATTGCCACGTTGTGCTCTTAGACAAACTGTTTTAATTTTAAACAGAATCTACTTGCAATTTCCACAATGCTTCAACAGAAAGCATTGTCCCGATATCAATCACGGGCACCTTTTTTTTTTTTTCTAATAGAAATAATAAATTGGCTGAAATGGGAGGTAAATATACTCACCGCCCCTCGTGCCAACTAAATTTACATTTCAAGTACAAATTGATTTTATTATAATTTTGATTTAAAATATTGAAGAAATAATTCATAATTTTTAATGAGAATAACCCACTTAAGTAAACAATACTATACAGGGTGGGCCAAAATTCTCGACCAAGCGGAAAATTCTGATATGAGTAGACAAGTATGATAACTAACTCACCGTCAATTAATTTTTTGGTTATTACACAAAATAAGAAAGGAGAATCAAAAGTGACCAATCCCAGAAGCTCCCGTTCAGGTGAGATAATTATTGGTAATACTACCAACGTTGCTAAGTGCTACATTAAATAAAAGTTTCTGATAAAAATCAGTTTATCTGAAACGAACGTCATTCTGACAGCGGTTTTGACATCATAATTTGTCCTAAAGTGCATAAATAAATCTTTTGCTATGTCATACGCAGCTCAAAAGTACACAAACATGCTTGCCTGGTATGGCGAATGCGGGCAAAACGAACGAGCGGGGACTCAGTTATACGCTGGCCGATTTTCTAATAACGCTCTTCATTCCTGTCATAAAATGATTTTGCGTACGGTGCATCAAGCTTAAACAACTGGAAATTTCATGCCAAGCCTAAAAGAAGTGGCGGGTCGTCCGCGAGGAGCTCGTACTTCCCAAGCCTAGGAAGAGATGCTAGCTGCTTTTGTGGAAGATAGAAATCGCAGTACCAGAAATGCTACGAAACATTTGCAATATTCTCGCTTCACAATTCGTAAAGTTTTGGGGGATCACCAAATGCATGCTTATCATTATACGCGAGTTCAACATCTACTCTCAACGGATTGTGCTCCACGAAGAGAATTCTGTCAGTCTTGAGATGGTGCAAAATTGTAGGCGAAGCTTCATACGAAGAGCGCAATTTTGTCTACAACAAAATGGACAACACTTTGAACAATTATTGTAGAATAATTAGTTATTAGTTCCCGTTCTTTACATTAATTTACCAGTAAAAGAAGACACATTTGTTTGAAGAGCCTAACAATTTGAGAATTTCCGGAATTTTTTCAACATGATTCTACATTTTTGTTTATTTACGACCTTCCAGGTGATTTCCCTTTTGAGAACAGTCCAGTAGCCCGAAATTTATCCAGAACTTTGCTAATATGATGTAGCAGCAGGCAGTGTTTTCAACAGTTTTTTTTTTCAAACTCCAACCGGTATTGCTGTTTACGGACCGAATGGAAATAGGTTTGTCCACATTTTGTCCACAATAAAGACGTTCTCTTTTACAATGATACTTACTTACTTTCCGTGTCCGGTCAAACAGTGTGCTTCCAATATATTGCGGCTGATATAGCCTTGTCATTTGCGGACATGATATCGTCCATTGTGCAGGGTTGATCCATCTTGGCGCATATTAGTAGATGCTGTAGATCCTGAACCGCACCGCACTCACACAGGTCATCCGCTCGATCCGACAACAGTCCCCACTTTCGCAGGTTCGACTTGCACCGTGGTACGCCTACCCTCAATCGGGTGAGTGTTCTCCAGACCGCGTACGGTTGTTCGCTGTCTGGTGGTAGCCCCTCCTGGGCTTGGAAGTTCGAATGGTTCAGCTGGCCCCCCCACCTTTTAACACGGTTTGTTCCCGGAGTCCCTACCATGACTCGTGTCCCTCTCGTAAAGCTATTCCTAGATTTTAGCCGCTGTGGTGGTGGATGATGTCCGTATACTATGTGTCGGGGATCTGATTGCTGTTTTGTTCTTTCTATGTCCGCACCGACCTCCCTACGTATGCAGGGCGGTGCTATGCCAGCCAGCGGATATAGTTTCCCTGAGTCGGCCTTAAGCATCCTGTAATAATCCGTGCCGTCTCATTGAGTGCGGTGTCTACCTGTTTTGCGTGCGCTGAGCGGCTCCATACTGGTGCCGTATACTCTGCAACGGACAAACATAAGTCCATGGCGGAAGTTTACAACGTGTGCGGGTTCGCACCCCAAGAGCTGCTCGTGAGTATCCTGATTATGCTATTCCGAGCACTGACCTTCGCCTTGGTATTCATGCAGTGCTGCCTGTATGTCAACGCGCGGTCCCTAGACCAGTGTAACACCTAGATATTTTGGTGCCGTGCAATGCTGAAGTTGTTCACCCCTCCATGTTATGTTTAGCTCCTTCCTAGAATCCCTGTTGCAAAGGTGAAATGCACAGACCTGTGTCTTGCATGGGTTGGGTTTCAGGTTGTTATCATCGTAGTAGATGGATAGTTCGTCCAGTCCACGAGTTAGCTTTGCCTCCACCTCCCTGAAGCAAGAGCCCTGTGCCGCCATTGCCACATTGTCAGCAAAGATAAAGTTTTTAGTAAAATGGGGCGCTGGTTGGTCATTCGTGTAAATGTTATAGAGAAGCGGTAACAAAACGCTTCCCTGGGGCAAGCTATTTTTCTGGTTCCTCCATCTACTGTTTTTCCCTTGGAGGCAGACAAAAAATCTTCTACTGTGGAGTAGAGCACCAATCATCGACGTGAGCTTGTAGTCTCTTGTTATGTTGTATGTTTTTCTCAGTAGTCGTTTGTGGTTTACTGTGTCGAAGGCGGCCTTTAGGTTTATGACAGCCACGCTGGTGATCTGCCGGCGCTCGAAGTCATCTTCAATGTGCTGGGTTAAATGCGTAACCTGGCCACTACATGATTTCCCAGGTGTGAATCCCGCCTGCTGCGGTATAAGTTTCCCCTCCACAACATCAAGTATCATGCGTTCAAGTATCTTGAAGGTTTGGCACCGCTAGGACACCGGGTGAAAATTCTTAGGGCAGTTAACCTCCTTGCCGGGCTTCAACAGTGCGATGATCCACGCCTTCCTCCACATCTTCGGGATTTGTGTGTCCAGGACGCAATTGTTTAATAGCTGCAACAACCAACCAAGTGTTTTGCCCCTGAAGTTTTAAATTTGCTCGACCCTTATTTCATCTATGCCTGGCGCTTTATTTGTTTTTATGTTGAAAATCGCCACCTTCAATTCGGCCATGGTGAAGGGCTCATCAAGCAGATTATTTTCATTCCCCATGTCACGCACGATCGGATTCCTTGCAGTGTGACCTACGGTTTTGCCATTCTTTAGTAGCTGGCTTGCTACCTAGTTGGCAGTTACTTCGGTGAAACTTCGTGGTGGTTCAGTAGCATCTTTGCTGAGACTCTTAAGAAGCTTCCAGGCTCGCCTGCTGCTCCCCTTCATATCCAGACCTTCCATCAAGTTACACCATTTCGTTCTTTAGGTTCTCGCCCATGGCTAGCAACAACTCCTCTCCCGCCTGTATAGTATCCTCAGCGAAGGGGTCGGCATCAAAGAGGGTTTGATAGCGATCTAGTAGCGGTTTAGCAGTCTCGGACAGCTCCTTGGTATAGTTTTACTCGAAATCCGTTGCACCAGGGCAACGAAGGTTTCATACGCAGATGGTCTTGGTGGTATGTTTATTATCTCAGCGTCAATGCCCTCCGCAAACTCGTCCTAGTTGGCCCTCTTGAAGTTGAATCTCCTCTTAAGGGGCACCTCATCCGGCTTTACTACGGCGTTCACCACACAAATGATGGGCCTGTGTTGGGTTCTAGGCATCGGCTTGCCCACCATTTTCAAGCATTGTGGTGCAATTCTAGTGGACACAAATATGTTGTCCGGATTATACCCCCTCCTCCATCTGCCGCTGTTAAATGACTGAGGAAGCTTGGGATCATGTATCAACTGCAAGTCATTTATCTCTGCCCACAACTCGAGGTTGTCCCCGTTTTCGTTACTGCTGCTATATCCCCATGCTGGGCTATGACAGAATTTCGATGTTATCTCGGTCTGTTAGAAAAGCCGAGATGATGTTAATACCACGTCTAGTGAAAATGGCGCTTCCATACTTATCGTGCGGCCACTCCAGGATCAAATTCATGCCGGATATTTTAGTCCGATAACTTGAGTCGCCTATATGGGTCTCCTGGATCAATAAAAAGTCACATTCATATTCCTTGCACAACTGAGCCAACAGCTCTTCCTTAACTCTAAATATTCCCTCGATGTTTATCAAGATCGTCACCAATGGCCTTGAAAAGGGCCGATGCAATGACATTCCGGTCCAACATTCCTTATCTAATTTTTTACAATGGTATAAACATTGTTTTCTTCATGTGCAGTCATCTTCAGTCGCAGTGAAACATAATGACAGAAGTGACAGGAATAATAGACACTATTGATGTTTTGCATAATTCAGTGACGTCTTTCAAAAGTTTTAGAGGTGACCGGATTAACAATGTATTTAATAATATTTGTAACTTGGCACTGATTGGTTGAATCAAAATGTTCTTTTCTTGAATATCGTTTCAGCTATAAAATTTTTTCTTCGAGAATTTTTTTCTATTTATAAGCTAAATAAATACATTAATATTTATCTAAGTTTCACGTATTGTTGTCATAGAGAGAAAAAATTTCATTTCCGTTTAAATGATGATAATGTTGCATGGAGATATTTATTTGCTTACTTCCAGTGTTATCACTGTGTCTGTGTCTGAATTATATAAAAATTTCTAACAGCTTTCTATAAAGGTAAATAAAAATTTACACGTTCGTATTTGATTACCAATATTCTTTTTAGGACAACCAAATATGTATATTTTCATACATATCTTTATCGTGGTAACAATATTCTCCATAACATCTTATTCAAAAAACATAAAATGTGAAATAAATGGTGCGGAAACGGTATGTGAATCTCAAATATTTCAAATAGGAGACAAAATTAATAATGGAAACGTTACTACATCAACTTTAAAATTCAAAAACTGCACCATTAAAAATGTCTACGTTGACTTCATCGAACATACTAAACAATTAGCACACTTACACTTACACGGCAATAAAGTGGAATATATAAGTGATGGGGCATTTAAAAATTTAGGAGATTTGAATACAATGACAATTTCTATTAATCCTATAGAACACATCAATGCTGACACATTTCAAGGACTTGAACGATTAAAGACTCTTTATTCATGTTGCAATAACTTCAACGAATTAAGGCAGGGAACATTCAAGTATTTGAAATCTTTAACATTTTTGGACTTAGGAGACAATCGATTGGTAATGATTGGATCAAATGCATTCAGCGGACTTTCTAATTTGGAAGAACTTTATCTCCATTCTAATGGACCAATACACAATAGCAATGGTGCAATTATGAAATTGGATTTTAATGCGTTTAGTGGTTTGTTTAAACTTAACAAATTAACTTTGTATAATAACCAGTTTATTGTATTGCCACTTGGATTGTTTAAAGATTTACATAATTTAAAATATCTTGATTTGTCAAAGAATAGATTCTCAAAATTGACAAACGGTTTATTTCGAGGATTGGCTCAACTTGAAACTCTTGACATTTTTAACAATAATTTAGAATCTTTGAACGAATACACATTTGCATCCTTAGTGAAGCTGCAAAATTTAAATGTAAGCAATAATTTAATTAGTGTTATTGAGACAACCGCATTTTTAGCAGAGGTTCCTAACTTACAAACGATATCTTTTGATGGCAATAATTTTAAATGTAAATTATTAGGGCAGATTATAAGAAAATTTAAAGATCGCGAGGTAAACGTAACTGATGGATCAAGTTTAGTCGTGGCAAATATTAATGGAATATCATGTTACGACGATGACGAAGTCACTGAACGTGAAATGAATTACTTAAGAATGGTTTTGTTACATTTGAATCAGAGCAATCAAGTACAAAATAAATTAATTTCAAAAATTTCTGAACAAAATTCAGACAATGTTAACGATATAAAAACCAAAATTGACAATTTGATAGCCAATTTAAACAAATACATAGATTTTAAAAATTGTTCATCGGAATATCTGAAACAAAATAATGATAAACATCTAAAAATATTGACGAATATTTCCGATAATTTGATAGAAAACAGAAAAATAAATGGTGAACTGTATAATGAATTACAATACTTTAATAAAGTTTTTAAAGAAATGAATAACAAACACTTCGATTTTGAAAATTCTTTAATGGGTGAATTAAATGAAAGTAGTTTCTACCAAAGGCAATTACCGCCAGAAATATTTATTAATGCTAGTTTTTTAAAAGTTGGTATCGATAATATTACTGAAAATTTTAATAAATATTTTAATTACCAAAATTATTTGATGGAACGTGTCACCGACAGCGATCACGAAAAAGAGAAATTGCTGATGGAAATTTCTCATAACCTTATTTATAGAAGATCTACCAATGAATTAAAATATGTTTCAGAGAAATTGCTGGATAAGATTTCGAAAATTATTGAAAAGAATTTTAAAACTTTTGAAAAACTCTCAAGTGACAGTAATCATCAGCAAGAAAGGTTTTTAAAGAGATTTATGAATATTGTTTCTAGTAAGGATGCTGACAATAAGTAATAAATATAGTATTCATTTAACGAGTATATAATGCAAGATAACTTTTATAACACGCGTTGATGACGAGTGCTGTAAAGATTGTCCGATGAAAATATAGTGATTGGATGCAAGACAAATACAATTGTTTATCTACGATTTTTGAAATATATTATTTACTGGCGATTTTTAAAACTTTTAATTTGTCAGTTCCTATATTCACTGACAGATCAAAAACTCGATTTCTGCTTCATAATATAACCAACAATCCAACTAACAATATTATAATCAATCAACATACCATTGAACATAACATTTTTTATTATAACTTGACAGCTAGATAATAAAATACAATAAGCTCCCGGATTATCTAAAACGAAATTGAAATTCAATTTTGCATTTGTTTCTTTCATAGAAGTACTAATAAAACTTATTTCGTTGGTGTATCTAAGATTTTATCAGTCTCGACTTGATTCTATCTGTCTTCCCATTAAAAAAAATGGATAAAGTGAATAAACGAAAAAGGAAAGTTATTACAACTGCACAGAAATGTATACTAATTAAGCATTTTAATAAAGGATAATTAAAAAAAAAAAGTTGCTGCAGATTATGGTGTAGGAATAAGCTTGTAATGGATTTGCAAATAAAATAATTAACTTCCGAATTATCCGAACTTTCAGTTATTCGAAATGGGCTAGGTCTATTCAAAAGAAAAGCGTGCACTTACTCTGTAATTGTTCAGTAATTGTACGATTTTCTTTTGAATTCAAGTGTATAGTACCTATTATTACTTTTATACTCTACACCACAGGCGTGTACTTTGTTTATAGGATTCTAACACCCAACAAGAAGCGTCTCTGGTATACAAATTATATAATAGTGATACCCCGACTTCAAATTTTTGCAATTTGTAGTTTTCTCTAGCATCACGCCCACGTTTTGAGTAATGATGAGCTTGCACGGGCGTGTGTTGCAACATAAACATTTAGTTTAGAAGGGTTTATTTTTAAAATTTTGCATCATAAACATCTTTTTAATAAATGTTATGAAAAATGGAATAAAATGTTTTTATGTAAAATGTAACCATATCGGGAGAGAAAATATCCAATGTATACAAATTTCTAATCGATAATTTTATTATTTATTGATTATTTTAATTTAATTTTAATTTAAGCTCTAGAATTTTTCGAATTTTCACCCCGAAAGTAGTGATTTTTTTTGTGAATCGAATTACAAATATTAATGCTATGAATAATTTACTACATTCGGAAATAAAAAACTAAAGAAAACTAAACGAAATTTTCTCTATCAAAATTTGTAATCAAAAAATTAATATTAAATTTTAAAACTAACTTGTTTTTGCATATTTTAAGTTTTATCGAGTTACTTTATTTTTGCCGGTCACGTTAAAATCACAACAACAAAAAATTGGTTAATATTTACAAAAATTAACAATGACGTCATTACTTTGACAACAAACAACCTGTATAATCAAAAAATGCAAAATTAAATCCACGCCTGCGAGCAATTCCACAAATATTTTCTTAGCATATGAAATTTCAAGAATGACTCGTTACTCAAAAAACAATTTTATTTTTCTACGTTTTGATTAATTCAATATATTTTATATTAGCAAGTTAACAATATTTCTATCCTTACTAATCTTTAAGAAGTTAATAAATTTGACTTATTTATATGAATATTTTGAAATCTTGAGATCCCGCTACGAAGATCCAAGAATTAGTAACTCAATAAATGACAAATGTCCCTAAGCTTTCTTTCTGTCATTTCTGTCATTTCTGTCAAATATAATTGTCTGCATGAACGTCTCTCAAACGTCACTTATACCAAAAAACGTTAAATAATTCAATTTTCTCGCAAAATTTATTCCAAACAATAATGTAATAATGTTTATATTATTGTCTAGTGTACCTAAATAGCAGAAATTAAATGAATGTGTCAATTTCAATTTAAATTATCAAAATGAAAAAGCTATTCTCTAAAATAGAAACTAAAATTGACACTACATCAAAAGAAACGGCTAATGTTGGAAAACTGTTTACAATTGGCAGGCAAATAGTTTCAGTGGAAGATATTTTAGCCGAAGGTAATTTAAGTATAAGATGGAATTATCATTTGTTGATATTTTAACTTATTCAGGTGGTTTTGCAATTGTATATCTTGTCAAAGCAAGCAGTGGTACACGCTATGCTCTTAAGCGAATGTATGTGAATAATGAACAAGACCTCAATGTAGCAAAACGTGAAATACAAATAGCTGTAAGTTTCCTCATTTTATTATGTGGCACACTTCATAATATATGTTAATGATATTTTACAGAGCAATTTAAGTGGTCATAAAAATATAATTGGATATGTTGATTCAAGTTTGTCATCAGCCGGAGGAGGAGTTTATGAAGTACTGCTACTTATGCCTTATTGCCAAAATAACGTACTGGGACTTATGAAAGCAAAAAGCAAATCGTATTTTACTGAAATGGAAGTTTTAACTATATTTTGTGATACTTGTGAAGCAGTATCACGTTTACACCACTGCCAAACTCCTATCATTCATCGTGACCTTAAGGTAATGCTTAACAATGTTTCAAATGCCCAAATGTTTTACATAATAATTGTGCATGATGTAACACCTTAAAATGTATAAATAATTTTACAACCTAGAAAAAAAAATACAAATTAATATCCAGATACTGTCGAACCAGACTATAATTGCAAATGAAGTAGTAAATTCAAGTAATAACGTAAACTAGGTGAGATCCACAGGCATACCGGTGCTCAAAATACTTAGATCAACTTATATTACAAATACTTTTTCAAATAGATTTAAAAATTTTGGATGGTTTGTAAAACTCGCTAGTTTAAGATTTATCGAATTGTTGCGTTACTCTTGATGCTCACTGTATACAAGGTGTTTAGCGTAGACCAAGTGAACTGTTTAATGTTGGGGTGGTGAACAATTAAGAACTTGTGAAAAAAATATACTTTTATTCCCACATTGACCTAGTTAGCATGACTACCACCTATTCTAGTAGTAGTGAATTATTTTAAAATACAGTGGCTATTTATACTAAACTATTGGGTGATTAGTTACATTATCAGCGTTATGTTAGAACTTTGAATTTGGCTTTTTAAACATTAATCGTGCTGGTCAGCTATTCAGAAGTTCAACATTCGTACATCCTTGTCACAATAAATTAAAATGGTAAGCATAGATTAATAAACTTAATTACATTGCAATTACTGATAAGTCGATCACTCACTCTAGTTACAAATTTAGTTCACTTACACACAAAGAAATTAAAAATAAAGACACAGGTGTCCCACGAGTGGTGCATCAAACTGAGAGGGGTTCATGTTGTAGAGGGCAGCAAAACAAGTCATTTTGGTTAATAAACCTCTCAAAAAATGTGTCCTTTTGGTAGAACAGTGAATAAAAGGTTCGCCGTGTATTGGACATTAGCAGTCATATTGGCATCGTATTGTGGAGGTTTCGACCGGTATTTGCATCAAACGCGATCCCCAGATTTGACTTCACTAGACCTCTTCCTGTGAGCACATGTTAAAAGCCTGGTATACGATACACATATCTGCACGGAGGAAGAACTGTTGGCACGGTTGATGGCTGGAAATATTCCAGAGGGTTTGCAATTCAATGCATCACTCTGTCAACTTGTGTATTGAGCAACATGGACGCCATTTTGAACAGTTACTTGGAATGTTTGCAATAAATGATGTAAACCTTATTTCTCTTTTATTCACTGTACTGCCAAAACAACACATTTTTTGACACAGGTTTATTAACCAAAGTGACTTGTTTTGCTGCCCTGTACGACCCCTCTCAGTTTGATGCACCACTCGTGGGATACCTGTATAGATAGTACAGTTAATTATTCGTAAATTAAATCTAGTAATCGTTAATTATGTCATTTTAATATTTTAGGGTGACATTTTAGCAAATATGTATCAAAATATAAAACTTTAAAATTACTATGTCTCGTCCCACTTGTATTCAAAAATCTTGTCAAAAAAATGTAAACAATGTAAAACAACGTAAAAAGATGTATGTAATTCCACAGACATAATTTGAAATAATTTATAATTTATTCCTTACAGTTCTAAAATAGTAGATTTACCTCGCGAGGAGCACAAAACTCGATCAAAAGCAAAACCATTAAATGTGCGTTTAAAGTTACAATTAGTAAATGACAATATTAAAACTAAAAATGAAAGTTGTCCCTGTGCAAAGTACTTTCAAATGCTAGATCCTTATTATGAAGAAGACCAGTACAGTAATAATGATAATAACTATAAAGGTTTTTATTTTATGTGTGATTTTTATGATCATTTTTGTTTTTATCTTATAGAATGTTGTGTACCTCCTTATTATGAATATCCAGAATATTCAAATATCCCTTGTAATTGTTTTTTAAATCGAGATTCTGAACAAATTATTGAAGATGGTCCTGTCAATTACAATGAACCAAATGATTTTGGGAACGATATTAGCAAGAAGTTGCCTAAGAAAGAAACCACAACTCAAACTAGTACATGCGAGGATATTTGTCAGCAATACATTAACAGTTTATTATCCAATAATAAAGAAGTTGCAAATGATAAAGTTCCAGAAAATAAAGATAATGTGCTTTCACCTGACATTAATTTGCAAAACAATCCAGTTCTATCAAGCATTCAAGCTTCACTACTAGAGATCACAATGATGTTATCTACAATAAAAAGCTCTCTTTCTATTAATAAACAACAATATTTACCCATAGGATACAATCTTACTTTTCAAAACGTTCCAGCTCATTCTGTAACTGATGGTAATATTTCAAATACGTCCATTTCTACTTCTCAACATTCTTTGAATTATTGTTGTGCAGGTTCTTTTCAACCAATCAATACTTTACATCAATCACCTATTGTCAATGAACCAGATACATTAACACAGCACCATTTTACAAACCCTGTTCCACAGACAAATATGCACAATTCACATAAGGAAACATCATCAAAAC
This sequence comes from Dascillus cervinus, assembly GCA_949768715.1. Lineage (NCBI taxonomy): Eukaryota > Metazoa > Arthropoda > Insecta > Coleoptera > Dascillidae > Dascillus > Dascillus cervinus. The sequence goes on from OX458317.1 coordinate 22,065,544, forward strand.
ACGCTATAATTTCTGGTTTACCAACAAATATTTTACATAAATCATATAATGAAATCCCTGCAGAACAAGGTCCTGTTAATTGTACAAGAATGTTACAACTTCCAGATTTATCTAATAATTATCAACAAAAACGAGTACCGTTAACCAAGTACAAACTTTATAATTTGGACACTGTTGCTACACCATCTAGGCCAAGATTAATTACTCCTAAGCCTGCAGTAATCTATCCAGGTCCTTTACCAATTTATTCAAAAAATATGCCACCATCAAATTGGAGTTGTACTAAAACAAATCCTGCATCATTAAGACCTTCATTCTCAAATGTAGCATATTCACCACACTTACAAACTACTATAGTCCCTTCACCTCCACGTCCTACATATTCAAATATCCCTCCACCACCTCAATTTCCTGCATATCCAAATATCCCTTCACCACCTCCATTTCCTACATATTCAAATATCCCTCCACCACGTTTACCGTCTTCATTAACATATATTTCTCCTCCTCCACCACCACCTCCGCCTCCTTTTTACCCTTCATCATGTACACCTGCTCCACCTCAGTTTCCAATGGCCCTACCTAAGCAAACAATTCCTAGTGGTATGGAAATGCTACAATAATCGTATATAGTTTAAATTCAATTTTATATATTCTGCAGGAGCTTCAGCTTTACCAATGCATACGTTAATAGAAGAATTGAAATTGCGTCAAAATAAAAAAACTGACATGTCAGGTATTACAAATAAACTGGATTCTTCCAACAACATTCGTAAAGAATATCTTGATGAATTGAAAGCAGTAGAACAAGGAAAAACAGACTTAGATGTAAAAGTCAAAGATATTAGTAATTCTAAAATAAGTTGTAAAGAACCAACACAACACAGTAGACAAAGTTTTCAAGATCTTATGAAGAAGAGAATGATGAATATTCGTAAAGATACATCAATATCTTTAAGTGATGAAGTAAAAGATAATAACATTAGTAATAGTGAATGGGACTAATAATTTAATCAAATCCTTTGTTAGAATTATGAGAATGTATACAAAAAAATAAATTCTTGTATAACCCTTGTATGATTTCAAAAAATGCAAAAATTGTAAATGCTATAAGTTGCCTCATAGAGCCACATGAAAATTATCATAAGACCATCGAATACATTCAGAAATATGAAGCAGACAAAGTTCACTGTGTATTTCCATATATGTAATGATATTTGAATGTCAATGACTTAAGTGCAAAACGTCGTATCCCACAGATCGAAAAACAACAAAAACAATTGTTCAGGGGGCCGCAAAAAATTAATGTTTTGGTTTTATTTTTTTTGTACGACTAATTTGAAAGCATGTTTTGTGCCTATCACTTTCCCTATGTTGCAATTCACTCAAATATGACAGTTAACTAGAATGCATTTTTGAGGGTTATTACCTTTTGCGTTTAAGCTATTGGCAACATTCATCCTAATAATGCGGATAGCTGCTGTAACTAGCAAAAATCTTAGATTTTTATTAGTGTAAAATATAACGAGTATTATTACTTTTATATTTTATGAAAATAATAAATTTACACCTTTATTTTAGTAATTACTCGGTATTAATAACTTTTAGTAGATGCTATGAATATGTACCGATTTGGGCAAATCATAGATTTATATGCAGTAATTTGTCTAGTTTTTGTAGCTTGATAAATATAATTTTGATATAAAAATAATACAAATATATGTCTTTAAATTGCAGATAGAAAATATTTTGCTTAGTGATAGTGGTAACTATGTGTTATGTGATTTTGGATCAGCTACTGGACGGATATTGAATCCATCAGTTCATGGCGCTGCAACTGTAGAAGAAGAAATAAAACGATATACAACACTAAGTTATCGTTCACCAGAAATGGTTGATATGTATTGTGGAAAACCCATCACCACAAAATCAGATATTTGGGTAAATTAATTGATTTTTAGAATATTCATAAACACATGGCATTTCTCTTGTTTTAATTTATTACAGGCCTTAGGATGTTTACTTTTTAAGTTGTGTTTTTTCACGTTACCATTCGGAGAAAGCACATTAGCCATTCAAAGTGGAAATTTTAGCATTCCAGATAATTCACGTTATTCTAAAGGATTACACCAATTAATTCGTAAGTCAACAATAGTTTATGTTATTCAAAAGTTATACAGCTATTTCAATAAATACATAATGTTAAAAGTATTACCTGCTGATAACATTTCTTTTTAAGGATTCATGTTAGAACCAGATCTTGATAGGCGACCCGATATTTACCAAGTTTCTAGTATTGCATTCCTATTAATAGGAAAAGAGAACCCTGTTCAGAATCTATATGTAAGTAAAATTTAATTAATTTAATTACTAAAGCTGACTGACACTAAAATGTCTGTGCTTAAACCCACTTTAGACTATGTAACGTCTAACCAGTGGTTTCAAGTTTCTAGATGTTAGTATGTTATAATAGGACAGCAAAACACACATTATGTTTGTACTAACTGAAATTGTCAACTCCGAGGTTCCAAAATTTTGTTAGAAGTTCGTGTTAACGAGAATTCGTGTTAACCAAGCGACATTCCATCAGAAACAATAAGAAACCGCCAAGGCTACAGTATTTGTTCGCGTTAACGAAGTATTCGTCTTAACCTATCACAGAAGCTCTTGTGATATACCTAGGAAACAGAATGGAAAATTGAAGTTACAAAATAGTATATTATTATACAAGTTTTATAAGACGATCTATTGTCGCACGAATAAGTTTGGGGCACGACGAGCGAAGCGAGGAGTGCGACAATACGTCTTATAAAACGAGTGTAATATACAATTTTTTCTACTTTGGTGCTCTTAGTTTCATGAAAATTTGAAAATTGTGCTTTCTAAATATTCTAGAGATTTTTAGGATTAGGTACTGCTTGGGTTGGTATTTGTCATGTGTCATATGTCAACTAAAACTTCAAATTTAAAATCTCGAGTTTGATATTTTTGTGAATAAGTCATGGAAGAATTAAGCTGTACACTTGGCTTGACCTTGACAGGAGCTCGGTAGAGATGCCCGACGCCGGCCAGCTTGCTATTACAGCAATACCAACGTAATAAGTATCAAAAAAAAAAAACCAAAAGGCGTTTCACAAAAAGTTCCTTTGTGACACTACTTTCAGTTTCACAAAAACTCGCTTATGATACCAAAGTAGAAAAATTATATTATACTCCTATTATATTTCATATACTAGCTGAAGTACCCGGCTTCGCTCGGTGTACAAAATTTAGTGGCTGTAGAACACTTCTTTCTACGCGAAAATCTGTTTGGGCGATAACCCCCCCCCCACTAAGATGCACTTGTGTACAAAATTTGGTGGCTGTAGGATACTTCTTTCTGTGCAGAAATCTTTTGCCCTCCCCCGCATCAAACTAAGTCCCCCACTAAGACCACTTGTATACAAAATTTGGTAGCTGTAGGACACTTCTTTCTGTGCGAAAATCTTTTTTGACTAATCCCCCCCCGACCGGCATCAAACTAAGCCCGCCCTACTAAGATGCACATGTGAACAAAATTTCCTGACTTCAGGACACTTCTTTTTATGCATTAATCTTATTGCGCGATAACCCCCCCCCCCCAGATCGGCACCAAACTTCACAGGAACACTCCAGATTATGCTAGAGTTTTCCTGAAAATTTCATCAAAATCGATTCAGCGGTTTCCGAGTCTATAGGTGACACACACATACATACATCCAATTTTATATACAGTGAGCGCCAGCCAACTGGAATAAATTCATTATTTCAATTATTGTGCATATTAAAAAAAAATCCCGAAACACGTCATTTTTAGTCTATCACATGATATCCTGTAAAGAGAAAATTTCATTCCTAACCTCAACCCCCTTCGAGTGACAGTTGCAACCCCCAAATTTTTAAATGGAAAGGGGGGCTTGTGATACCTCATTTGAAAGGTCTCTTCATGCTCTATTCAAAAATGCTATGGTTTAAAAATTTATTGCAAAAATGAAGAGTAAAAAAAATGAATCTGTTTAACGAAATTCGCTACAACACATTAAAAAATCAAAAATTAATAGCGTTTTGTTCTTAGTAATGTAATACAATAATAGTTATTTATGTATCTAGAACGAAAAGTGAAACTTTAAAGTACGAGCAGTTGGAATTACTTGAGAGTACCTTCTAAGTTACTTTTCGTTTGAGATACATACAAAACTTTATTTCATACTGGATATTTTACGTGTTAAATTATTATGAACAGAAATTTTGACGTTTTATTTTTGACAACCAATTCGTAATAATTTATTATAAGTAAGCGATGAGCAATTTTCATAGCAACGGAAGTTTGTTTACTTAATGACAAATCAAAATTTTACTTTTTCGTGACGTTTTCTATATTTTAAATGAGCGCAAGGAAAAATGTTATATCCAAAAAAGCGAAAAATCAGTACTAAAAGGAATACAAGATGTTATGTAACCGGAAGGACGAAATAGTATATTATGTAACAAGCACAAAATGATGCTCATTTTGCACGAGTATGAATTGCAGTACGAGTCGAAGACTCGTACTGCAGCAATTCATACGAGTATAAAATTGCCATTTTGTGCGCGTTGCATACTGCACTTTTTCTACGATAACCTCTGCTAACGCGTTTAACATACTTTGCGTTTTGATCTCCTTTCCACTCCAAAAAGAGGTTATAAGCGCGTTGATACATTTTCTTAGACGTTTCCGGTAATAAATTTAATGTTGTGAACTTTGCAACTTCAGTTATGTTTGGAGGTGTTAATTCCAAATCATTATCACTATCACTTTCCATATTAATTGTAAGAGTTATCGAAAATAACTACGAAATTATTATCTGCAACGTACAAAAATGTTGACAGAAGCAAACTGATGACATTCGATTTTCTAGGCCGCCTTAATATTTGTGACCAAAAACAGTGAACCGAACACGAAATATTTCATTTCACATTTGTTGCCTAGCAACCGATGCGAAATGAAATTCTGTACAAAATGTAGTTGTTTATGATTGAATTTACGCTCGTGAAATAACATATTTCGATGTTGTCGTAGAAAAAGAATATTTCGATTGTGAATGAACATATCCTCTTGGTTTATTTTTCAAATAAGGTAGGTACGTAGGGCATTGTTATCGACATAGCTCAGCTACTATGCTAGCAGATGCCGGAGCAACATGGTTCAATATTAAAACACAAGGGACGGAAGAGTTCCACTATGGCTGAAAGTTATTTAGAGGGTTCAATTGAAAATAAGAAGAGATGCTCAAAAATTATATTGCAGTCGGAGAAGAATGTTATCGGAACCTCATACTCTCCTGTTGTGGCAGAAGCAATTGTAAATTGGACCTTTAATGTGTCCGGCTCCGATAAATTGTCATTTGAAGTTGTTGCCATAGAAAAAAACTGACGTGAAATTTTAAAGTTCTAGGACTTTTAAAATTTTACTTTAAAGATCTACTTTTCGTGCCATAAATAGGCCAAAAAGCGACACTTTAGAAACCAGTATGAAATAAAAAATATATCAATCAGCGCTTTAAACTAAACTAACACTGTCAACTAACGAAAAATGTTGATAAGTTTTTATGTCACTTTCTGAACATTTCAATTGTTTTTGCTTGCCTTCTCAATATCAAGAACCAAACGCTATTCGTTTTTGATTTTTTAATGTGTTGTAGCGAATTTCGTTAAACAGATTCATTTTTTTTATTTTTCATTTTTACAATAAATTTTTAAACCATAGCATTTTTGAATAGAGCATGAAGAGACCTTTCAAATGAGATAGCACAAGCCCCCCCTTTCCATTTAAAAATTTGGGGGTTGCAACTGTCACTCGAAGGGGGTTGAGGTTAGGAATGAAATTTTCACTTTACAGGATATCATGTGATAGACTAAAAATGACGTGTTTCGGGATTTGCTTTCAATCTGCACAATAATTGAGATAATGAATTTATTCCAGTTGGCTGGCGCTCCCTGTAACGCGACCTTTCAATTGACAGCACGGTACACTAGATTTACGGAACAGCACGTGGGATTATCACTTATTAATCTTTCTCCAGTGCTGATTATCATTTATTAAGCGGTTGTTAGAATAGGGAAAAATAGCACTATGAGTGGTATAATCTTAGTAACACATATTTTGATGTTCAGTAGCAGTTGTGCATCTGATTTTTGTTGATTTTTGTATAATCCTAACAAATACCTCTTGAACAATCGAAAATTATCGCTTATCTGTACTCGTAACTCGACGTATATCCTTAAAACTCGTGGTGTTTCGCAGAATACGTCTCCAAACTCCACTGTACAATCGATAATTTCCGATGCTCTCGTGGTATTATTTGTGACAATTTATGTGTCACTAGACGACCAGTTGACCAAGAATTTTTTCAAACAAACATTATGTTCAAAAATTTTGTCAGTTACTTGACAACAGATAAATTCTTATAATATGCCTAAGAAACATTGTTGTTTGCATAGAATTATGAAGTGGTAATATTATATAATCACAAATTAATTAAACATTTTTGAAAATAATACTAAATATTTTAATTGCAGAGGTTGCCAGATCCAATACTAGAAGATTTGTTAATTCCACCGTTTGAATCAGAATCTAAAAAAACTCAAATTAAAGTAGCAAATAGAACTCCTGTTGCAACAAATTCCATTTCGGAAGGCACTAGCGTAATGCCTCGTCAACGCCCTAAAGGATATGTAGCAACTCCTTTAAATATTAACACCTTACCTATATCTTTAAATCCTAGCCCTACTGCAGTAAAAAAGTCCCAAAGTCCAGTACCTTTAGCAGAGAGTAACTTTCCAACTTATTCAAAAGTGAGTCTCCAGCAAACTTACCCAGGTAATAATGCTCATTCGGCTCTTGTTTCAAGTTCAACCCAGAACTTTCTCCCTGTTACTGCCTTTTCAACTCCTCCATCATTTTTCCCATCTAGTCAAGAACATCCAAAGAATAATCTGGATACATTATTTCAGTCTTCCATGTATCCTGATCCCTTTAGAGATGATATTGTTGTTAGCGAAAAGGATTCACAGGTAGTTGTACTTCAACAACATACAACCCAAACACCAATCGGTAAAACATTGTTTTTTAATTTTTTTGTTTTTTATGAAAAATTTGTTTAGGTTCTGGTGAAATTAATCAAATTTTCAATAGTCAAACGAAACTAGGTTTAATAGAATCAACCAGTCAGAGTGTAGTTAGAACAACCAATACATCTCCAACATCACCATCGCCGCCCATAAGTAAAGGACATCGACGAAACATGAGTGATACTACTGCTTTTAACAAGTAAGCAATGATTAAACTGTTCATTTCACTGACAAAACTTTAATTCATGTTTATTGCATTTTTGACCAAAATCGAACTACATATCGATACGTTTTTACCAAAGTATCGTAAGCCACATCTGTCAAATTTTGCAGGAGACAACTTTCTTGTCCACAAGGTCATTGCATTGGTACTTATGATAGGTTTATTGTGTTCTTATCACCATAAAGAATAAACTGATGGGTATATTACTCTGCCAGAACAAGCATTTAGTCCGATATTTACGATATAATGCTAAATCTCAATTTTGCTCAAAATGTCACTTACGATACTTTGGAAAAAAGGTATCGATATTTGCTACCTGATTTGTATAACTTGTTATGAATGAACTGCATAGACTTCACCAAAGTGAAACCAATAGGAAATTACAGTCTCGTAAAAGTCATATAAAATGTATGTAATACAAATTGTATTTTGAATATTCCCATATTTTTTGGTCCTGTTGTAAAACTGGTATTTACATAATATTGCAATTTATGAATTTGAAAGCAAAAGATAATATTCACGCAATGTACACTAGATTGAAGACACTTTGCAACATAATAGATAGGTTTTTGATTCCCTTCTTGCGTTTACATCTGAAGACATGCAAATGTACAAAAGTCTATTGTGGTAATCCAAATAATCGCGATATTTTTTTAGCAGAAATTTACGTGATTTGTCAGAAGCAATACTTCTAGAGCAAAATGTTTTCTGAGAAAACACCTTGTGTTTTTTATTTACTTTCATAGAAAAGAGCAAATTTATTTTTGTTTTAATCATTATCTGTTCAAGCATAATAACAAAATAATGCATCTTGCTTCCTATGCATACAATTATTCAATTATTTAATGTAATATGGGTGTATAGTTTCCACTCAGCAGCAATTCTTTTAAGAAATTTACAATTGTTACGAATCACTGAGCATTTAAAAGACTGATCATTATTTTCAGAGTATATGCCACTGAAACATCCCAATTCTTGGCACCATATGAGTCATCTATTAAATCAAGATCTAATGATTCTCCATCTGTTCATACTGGAGATCTCAGTAAAATTCCTCTCGCACCACTTGGTTGTTCTGCATCTACCGCGGATGTTAGCCATTGTATTGGTGCTGACAGCCGATCCCTGTCAGCTGATATTTCTGATTGGAATCCATTTGAAGAACCACCATTTAGTCAGATGACTGAAGATCACATTTTTGGAGCAGAATTTGATAAGATCCGGAAAGGTAGTCAAAGCAGTAAGTACTCTAAAGGTAAAGAAGTTAAAGTTGATTAATTATTACTCAATTTTCAATTAGGTATTCAAGGTGTAAAATCAAGAGAAAGTTTAGTAATGTCTGTATCAGAAGATCCTTTTGGTTGTGCTCCATTTAGTCTTCCAGTACGAACACGTGATCGATCAGTCAGAACTGGTATTCAATCTGCAGGTAATCATATTTAATATATTTATGATAGTAAATTTAATTAAATGTTGCTTGATGGTTAAATAAACTGCTAAACATATGTTACAATCAAATAGCGTGATTTGCTATAATTGAAGAATTGAAATTTTGTTTTATAATAATTTTTTAATTTTATTACAAATATCATAATTTAGACATTGTGCTGACAATACTTTTAAATGACAGTAATATATTATTTTTTGATAAGTTAATGAAAGATTTATAAAACCAGAATAAAGTTAAATTTTCATTTCACTTATCAATTATGGGTCACCGTTAACAAAACTGAAAGAATTATTTTCATTATTCAGAAATCTAGTAATTCTGCTTGTAAGTGTACAAACCAAAATACTTTATTAAAATAGAAAAGAAATACAATATTACAAGTTATAAAATTTTTATTGTACTTAAATAATGTCTTACACTAGAACTTACTTACATTTCATTAGAACAAAATTAAAACTGTGTTGACACAAAATAATTCAGATATTGCTATTTATATTTTGTGCACTTCCAACACAACATTTAAATTGAAATTGTTAAAATACTCCTACTGTGAATAATAAATTCAATACAGGTTTTCATGGTCTTTGTTTATAGAATTGTTTCTTTGTAGTTTTGCCATATTGTTTCTTATTGTCACTACTTAACATTTCACTTGCAATGCTACTCGCTTTTTCAGAACTCTTGAAAACAAGTGTTCATCACTTGAATCATCTTATTTATATTCGGTATCTATCTTCATTGTTGCTTCTGTGCAGTTCTTTGTGAAATATCACAAGCTATTCTTATCTGACAAATAATACAAAACTGTATTCTGAAATGATGACATTGTATTGTTTTATTCTTTATTCTTGCAACTTATAAAAAAATTAAAGTTTTGGTAGATTACTCAATAACAATGACAATAAACATTAATATCTGTAATGAATGGTTACAAATATGTTAAATCTTTGAGGGTTCAATTTACTTTAAAATCTGTTATTAAGTTATTATAAGTAAGTTCTATTGCAGATGTTGTGTTATGAATATTATCATTCCAATTAAAATATTATATAAAAGACATTATTATAACCTTCCTAGTCATTCTTTACACCTAAATATAATTAGTAATCATTTATAAGAAGTAGGTATTAGTTATTCTGTCATATATTTGAATGTGAAAAATACTCAGTTAAAGTGGATTTGATAATAATTTGCTTGATGATTTCACATAGAGAAATGACATTATTATACAGTAATACCCCAACTTACGCTACCCCGACTTACGTGAACTTGGAGTTATGTGATTTGTGGTTTTCCCTCCTTCTCCACCCCCACCCCTACCGTAGACGTTTTCGAACACCCTTCGAGCAAGGATGTATGTTGCAGCATACACTTTTAGTTTCAAAAGTTTTTTGTTAAATTTTGCATTGTAAACAAATTTCTAGTTAATTATTTTATAATTTATTGATTATATATTTTAATTGTATGCAACTTGAGATCATAAACGGATAATCAGCATAAGTAGGTCGTCTTTGTTTCAATCACTCGAATTTTGTATTGTTTGGTAGTGTTCTACATTTCACTTGTGTTGTATATAAAAAAATCGTTTGCTTATTACAAAGAGATCTTGAGTGAAAAAAGTCTTTGTCTCGCTAGACGACTGTGCCGGATTTGATGAGACCATCCTTCCACTTCAAGTTTAGCTACTTTTGCGTGACATTATTTTGATACATAATTTTTATATGCATTGTTATAAAAAGTAAATTTTGATTATAATTAATACAATTAAATTGCCATTTTCCATATAGTTTCCCTAGTGAAGAATCAATTACCTCACGTTAGTATAGGTTTATATGGGTATTTGTACCCCGATTTATGCTTTTTCAACTTACAGCATCATTGCCAATTTCATCTATTGTGTACTTCGAGGTATTACTGCATATTGTTACTTTTTCTTATTTTATTTTTATTAAAATATTATTTACTTATTAAAACTAACTTAAACTTAAAATTTTTGTGCATTCAAAGGACATGGTATTCCAGCTGTATTTTATTTGGTTTACGCGATTAATGCGTGGCAAAAAAAAACGTTAAGCGAATCAAACATAAAACGGGGTCAATTACGTTTTTTAAATTGTCATGAAGTATTTTAAATAAAAAAAGAATACAAATACCATAAGGTTGAAAACAGTATTTAACAGTGAAATACTGTTTTAATTTTGTATTATGTAAAAATATTTGAAAAAAAAAATTATATTGCAATAAGAGCGACTGAAGAAAATTTACGCGCAGGCGCAAATTATCGTGCGCCTGCGCAGTAGTTGACTTTAAAAAAGCGTTATAGCGAATCAACGTAAACCGGGGCAACGTAAACAGGGGTATTAGTGAACTTGTTCTATGAAATAAATTCAGATTTTCACATTATTTATTTGACTGAATAACAATAAGAATGAAAAAGTGCTTTGTGATAAGATGGATAGAGAATTCTTATCAGAATTTGTTTGTTTCATTTGCTCAAATTCAAATACTAAAGGGAATTGTGCATCATGTGTGGTTTTACTCATTTTTCCTTTTAAATATTTCATGTTTTTTAATTTTCTTTCATCCATTACTTTTATTTAATGCATATCGTGATGTTGTTTAAAAACAAAAAACTATTCATAAGTAGGTACCCTTTTATCTACAGATTATGTACATATGCATGGTAGCATGGATATTTGTATCACTAAATATTAATGAATTTGAATTTGTAATGAAGTTGCAACAGTTTTAAATCTGCCTGGGTCTATTTTGGTTATTATTATATTTAATAAACTAATTCAATGTGATATATTTCAATTTATTCGAAAAAATACCAGAAAATAGCATGATTTGTATTTTAATTGCAGTATCTATTTTTTATCGTTTTTCAAAATTATCTTTTCGTAATAGCCTCTTAACAATTTATGAAAATATTATCTCTGATTTAATAATTGCAGAATAGACCCCTTAGTTTGTATAGCACAAAACTATTTTTATAGCATTACTAATAAATTATTGACGATTTACTATCACATGTAGATACTATCCGTTGAAATTAGGAAATGTGACATCCCGAATGTTAGAGTGTTAACTTTTAATGATAAAAACATGTGATATAATTTGTAATTAGAAGTCCCATTATGTAATTTGTTGTATTGTCTAATTATCTATTTATTTGACTTTCTGGAACAGCATCTTTTTGGCTTTATTTCCTTAGTTTTGAAGTTGAACTATTTCACTAAGAGAGAGGGTTTTAATATTGTTATTTGCAACAATTCTCGATATCAATATAATTTATTACAAGATTAAAATGGAAATTGTTGATAGGACAGTTTATAATCAAAAATAACTTTATGTATTAACAAAAACTAACTATTTGGATCAATGTGAATAAACTAACAAATTCATTTTTAGAAAAAGGTAACTATAAACAGATTTACGGACTTATCATATTTTATCCAACTTCTACGTACGGTTTATAAGTTACCAGCGAGATAAAGATGGTTTATCAGTCACTAGTGAGATAAAGATGGTTTATCAGTCACTAGTGAGATAAAGACTAGTTCTCTCATTGTTTTCCTTAAATCACTATAGTAACAGCGCTTTAACCCTCTGTCATATTTTATCACAATACGTCATTTTAAAATGTCAAATTGAAATCATAACGTTTTACAAGATTGTTGGAGGTGATAGTTAAAGTTTTGTGTTCATTACATAAGTCCCATAAGAAATATATTCCACTCGTGTAATAGAACACACTTTTATCATAAGTAATTATATATTTTGTATTGTGATGTTTACAATAATAATCAACTGTCATTTGCATCATTTGCATTATAAAATCAACGAGTAATGTTTGCATTGTTTACTTACTATGCATTATTTGTAAAATTAACTTTTTGATTATAAGTAGTATCCTTTGGATGTATGATGAATAAAATGCTTTGCTTTGCTTACAAAGAATTAGAAAGCAACATTTCAGAATTTCCTTTTAATTTTTTAAAAACACAATATTGTATCCTCATTATCTTGAATATTGAAAATGGTGTTAATTTAAGAATTGGAACATGCCATAAGTTTATTATTAATTTGTTTTCATTTAGCTTTGTTTCATTGATTTTTTTTAAGGTAATGGCATATTTTTTTGTTATGCATGTTATAATCATAAAGAAATTATGTTTTAAGATTTATTACTATATGAGATTTACTGCAATCATATTTTTATCTTCGTTAGATAAACTGTAAGATATAGGAAGTAGCCAAATAAATATTACTAGAAATTATTTCCCATCATTATGTCATATCATTTACTTCGATTCATTAATTCTTTAATTATTAAGTTTGCTACTTACTAACTGTAATAACTTTTAAACTCTCCTGTATTTGACTGTAATTCTTATTCAGCAATAAAGTTGCTTTATGTTATGAAACTTCTGAACTCTTTTTTACAATCATAACCCATTTTGCATTGCTTAAAAATTTTATTTAATTTGTTAAATTTTCTTTACTTTCTAAAAATGGCTGTTCCAGAAAGGTGGTGGGTTTAATATTTAATCTTTTCATAATTATTATTTCTTTGTTAATAACTACTCTTTTGTAATGTACATTTGTTGTATGTAAATATTCTACAAGTTATCATAAACAGCATCACGTAATGCGTTTGTAATTATATTAGCCCACTTTATATCTGTGGAAATGCAACAGCCTTTTTAGATATGTTGTATTAAAAGCAAAACTGTAACTAATAAATATCAGTCTTATCATTCTCAATATTAAATCCATTTATACAGTAAAATTTTATAACTTTCTTTTCTATCATTAATGTAAAAGTAGAAATTGATGATATTTAATTGTATTATAATATGTCTGCATCATAAATGAAATTTTTTCAGCTGTGTACTATGCTGCAAAACACTCGATGTATGAATGTCACATTTTATCAAAACAAGCATGTAATGTGACAAATAAATTAGTTACATTTGAATCTTCACCTGATCACGTGAATACAATTTTTTCGGAAGGAGAAGTTCCATTATTAAATAATACTGAACCTGAAAGTGAATTAGCAACTTCACCTCCTTATATAAAAGCACCCTTAGAAGATCGTTCAAAATATGAAAAATTGACCCATAACATTTACGATATAAGTTCAGTGGATTCTTCTAATGATGAAATTGATTTAAATATCAAATCAGAAGAAGTGAAACGGAAGCGTAAAATCAAGAACTTGCCAGAAAAAATACAGTCAGTTTATAAACATGTTGATATACCAATAGTTAAAAATCTTATCTCAGAACGGGTTCAAAAGGCTAGCATTGAAAAAACAGCCCGAAAAAAGAAAAAAATTGTGAAAGTTAGCAATGTTTTAGATGCAGATAACTCTGTGGATATTGAATCAGATGATTCGATAGGTTCTGCAAGTGATTTGCGAGTTGATGAAGATATATTAGAAATAAGTGTGCCATCCAAAGTTGATGTTATAAGTGAAACTGTTAGTGACAGCATAAGAACATGTGGCTCCTCAGCTTATCATGCTGAATGTGAGAGCATGGCCACTCACGAAGATGATGCTACTAGTCGTATGATAAGAACAAAATTGCGTCTAGATGCGCAGACTAGTACTAAACAAACAGAAGATATGCTCGTCGGTCATCAGTATGGTGAAAAACCATTATTGTTGGATGACGAACTGGACTCAGATGTAGAACATAAACAAGATACTTGTAATTGGTCACAAGAAATTAATATGACAAAAAATTTATGGGTCATGCCAAAAAGTAGTTATGAGGATAATGATGATGTTTTTGCACAAGCACCTTTCAATAAAATTAATCATAAAACTAGAGAAAAAGAAATTGCTTTAGTAGATGCTGATGATACTAATCACGTTTCAAATGAAAAACGAGTAATGTTTTCAACTGAAAATATGATTGGTGCAGGAGACAATGCTGCAGAGAGTACTCCTGTTTCTTCTAGAAATCAAAGTCCTGTAGTTGCAGATTTTAATAATGTACCAGAACAAATTCAAAATTTATCACCAATTAACAAAACTATATTCACCATGCACAATATGAGTTTGAATCCATTTTTAAGCAACAATTTCATGCCTTATAGTGAGAATGCTAACATTAGAAATAATTTAAGTTACGAGTTATTATCTTGTAATTCAAATAGTGCAAATGCGAATATACCATCAAGTAACCAACCACACCATTTCATGTCCTCCAAATATTCCCTCGACTTTCAGAACACTTCAAAATATTTTGATGAAGTAAATATCCATCATGATATTTCTCAAAATATAGATAGCGCTACAGTAAAATATATTGCTGACAATCTAAACAAACGTTCCCTACAAGAAGAAAATCGCTTTTATCATGTTGAAAATGAAGGCTCTTTAAAAGATCTACAGAGTTTGAAGACGAGAAATAATAATTTACAAGATTCACAGTACCTCGATAGTTCAATTACAAGTTGTAAAAATGTAGAGAAAGATGTATTTTTGGATAATGAAGATGATCCTGTCGATTTCAACTATTATGAACAAATGAGTAAACAAGAATATGAAGCGGAAATGCTTAAGGGCAAAAAAGATCGTAAAAAGGACGGCAAATCAAAGTATCAGTTGATAGAAGAAGGAACTTCAGATGAAAGTCCACACAAACAATTTAGCAAATTAGGAAAATCAACCAAAAGTAACACCACATACAAGAAGGTTGCTAGCAAAACTAAAAAAATTGGGAACAAAATTAAGATGCAAGCAGGGTTTAGTAATATGAGTTTTGAAGATTTTCCCTCTGATGAAGGTGCCAGCAATAATGCACTTACGCCATTTGAAGTGCTGCGAGATTCCGAACCAGACGAAAAAAAACCTGGCAGCTTAAAAATAAGAAACAACCCGTTTTCTTGAGAAATAGTGATTCGCTTTAGATCGTCATATAAAAGTATTAATTATTTTAAATGAAATGTTTTCTGGTAAGTTATAAAATTCTTTTTCTTTTCGTTTGACAGTATTATCAGTTATTATGAAATATAGTACATCGAAACTTGTTTCTAAACATAGAAACCCATCAATTTTAAGATAAGAATGAAGCAGTTAGCGCTTTATAACTTTGAATGTGTCAAGTGTTGTGATAAGCGTGTCATAATTGATACTTCATATGAGGAGCTCCCGTGCAAAACCGGTTATATCCATTTTTCTGTTTCACGATAATGACTTAAAAGATGCGCAGTATTACTAAATCTTTAAAGTCGATTATCACGCAACAGAAAAATGGATATAACCGGTTTTGCACGTGAGCTCTTCATATATTCCAGGCACAATAGTACCTATTAATCAATGTGTGGGCAACCTCAAATTTCTTTACTTAATGATAATAATAATAATAATAATTCCTTGTAGCGGCTTCAAGAAACCGGTTCGGCCGCTGAGGGGGTGAACGCGACGGTGCATCGAACCCTTAGAAAGAAGTTTGCCTCGAGTGTTCGTCGTGTACAGTGCTGTGTGTTAATTGTGTGAAAAGGAACCACTTTATAATAAGGACAAAGTAGATTATTTAAAATTTAGTTTGTAACAACTGGCGCCCAACAGCGTGGCTCAACGGTAATACACGCAAAAACAGTACGAAAGAACACACATCTTTTACCCATTTTAACGTGCTCCGACCGAACAAAGAATTCGGCCATTTTGGACGCGAAGAAAAAAAAAATGGCGCCAAAAAAGATGCCTCAAAACGAGGAAACAATGGACGCGGAGAATAGCGCAGCGGCAGGAAGCGTCCTGCAGATGACCCAACAAAATCTACAAGATTTGTTATTAGGAATGCAAGCGCAATTCGCACAGCAATTGCAGCAAATGCGGTCGGAACTGACGCAAAATCATCCACAACGCGGCAGTTTCGTTTCGTGTACCAGCCGCTTTTCCGGGAAGGCCGGTGAAGACGTGCACGCATTCGCCGATACCCTGCAAACGTACAAAGAATGCGCGGGGGTATCGGACGAGAATGCGCTACGAGGATTTGCAATGGTGCTTGCGGAGGGTGCCGGGATCTGGTGGCAAGGTATCAAAAGCAGCACGGCGTCCTGGGAGGAAGCTTTGGAAGCGCTACGGGGTGCATATGGTCCGGTGAAACCAGCCCCGCAAATTTACCGCGAACTGTTCGCGCAAGAACAAGAACCACACACGCCGACGGACATATACGTATCGAAGGCGCGTGCGTTATTCGCTGGTCTTAAGGAAAAGCCCAGCGCGACGATTCAGCTAGACATGGTATATGGGCTGTTAAATCGGAAAATTAGAAAACGCATCGCCCGTGAGGACCTGGAATCGTTCGACGATCTCCTAACGCGCGCGAGGGCAGTTGAACGCTCCTTGAAGGAGACTCTCCATGAAACAAATGAAACAAAAAGGGTAAGCGAAACAAAGTCGCGGGACAGGCCGAAGTGTACCTTCTGCCGTAATTTCGGGCATGCGTACGAAGAATGTCGAAAGCGAAAGGAAACGGGGGCGCAGGCGCCAACGCAAGCGCCAACACAACCACAGACGCAACCGCCAACCTTAAAATGTTACGGATGCGGAGCCTTAGGAACTACTCGCGCGAATTGTTCAAATTGTAGAGGAGCGCAGAAAGCGCCGCAGGTGAGTGGCCAAATCACACTTAATTACACTAGCATCCAGACGGCTTACTCGGAGCCTGATTCGACTAGACCGCTGCTTCCTTTCACGCTTCTGGGACGGAATGGAATCGCTTACGCGGATTCCGGGGCCCAAAGAACCGTCGCAGGTAGGAGAGTATACGATTTATTAAGATCCTTAGATTATCCAATGACGAGGTCGGAGATACAACTGGCCTTCGCCGACGGCGTCGTCAGCACCCAAGCGGTCCTAATCGCAGCGGTAGACGTCGAAATTAAAACGAGGAGGATCCCGACGACGTTTATTATTCTACCGGATCTGGCGGATAACAGGACTCTACTTGGGGTGGACTTCTTGCAGGCCGCCAATATGGTTGTCGACCATGGGCACCGCGTTTGGTTTTTCGCGGACGAACCCGAAAGGTCCTTCGAATATTCCGCCGACGTCAGTTTTCCTGGACCGATCGTGGTAGCAAGTGTAACCGCGTTACGAGAGGATGAGGGAGCGGCCTTAACCTCCGAAGAAAATCGACGATTAAACGACCTCCTGGTGGAATCCGAGGATATCTTCGGACCAGGGGGAGGCCCGACGGGTTATGCCGAACATACCATCGAGACGGGGGACCACGCGCCTATTGCGGTAGCGCCGTATCCGTTGTCGCCCCAAAAGAAGGAATTTTTGAGAAACGAAATCGACAATATGTTGCAAGAGGGAATCATCGAGGAATGCGAAAGCCCGTGGTGTTTTCCGGTGGTGATGGTTCCGAAACCAAACGGAAAATTTAGATTGTGCGTAGATTATCGAGCCCTTAATGCGATAACCACCAGCGTGACGTATGTGATGCCACGTATCGACGATTTACTTCACACAGCAAAGAGTACGGCGTACATGACTACCTTGGATTTGCAATCAGGGTACTGGCAAGTGCCTGTCCGACCGCAGGACCGAGACAAAACGTGCTTCGCGTGCCCATTTGGAACGTTCCGTTTTCTACGAATGCCGTTCGGACTCAAAAACGCTCCAAGTACGTTTCAGAGGTTAATGGACCGCTTTAAGAACGGGTTAAGTGAGGTAACAATCGCCGCGTATTTAGACGATCTTATAGTGATTTCAGACAGTTTCGAAAAACATTTAACTGACTTACGTTCTGTGTTCGAACGATTACGTTTATTTAAGTTACAGGCGCGCCGGGAAAAGTGCGTGTTCGCGGCCGCATCCGTAAAATATTTGGGGCACATCATTTCACCGGAAGGTATCCAGGTCAATTCGGAGAAGACTTCCGCAATCGCCCAGATGATCCCGCCAAATAATGTAAGAGAACTATTGACATTTTACCAAACTTGTTCGTGGTACAGAAAATTCGTGCCAAACTTCGCGGATGTCGCCCGTCCGTTATCCAATCTAACCAAGAAGGATGTTAAATGGAATTGGGGTTTGCAGGAGCAAGCGGCGTTCGACTCGTTGAAGAAACTGCTGACGTCGCCGCCCATTCTGCAACAAGCGGATCACACGAAACCATACGTCGTCCGTACGGATAGTAGCGGCTATGCACTAGGTGCAGCGCTACTGCAAGGGGTGGAGAAGGACGAGAAACCAGTCGAGTTTGCCAGTCGACTCTTAACCAGCGCAGAGAAAAACTACTCGACGACCGAGAGAGAGGCGCTAGCAGTGATTTGGGCTGTGGAGAAATTCCGCGGTTACCTGGAAGGCAACGAAGTAACGTTAGGGACCGATCATCAACCGTTGAAGTGGCTTTTTGCGCTAAAAGCACCAAGTGGTCGTCTGGCCAGGTGGGTGCTGCGGCTACAGCCATTTAACCTGAAGATTCAATACACGCCTGGAAAGGTCAACGTGGTTGCGGATACGCTTTCGCGGCCCCCCAGGTCCGCTAACGAAAGCGAAGCAGTCGAGGTAAACGTAGTGACAGTTGATGTACCGGCTCGGAGTGCGGCGGAGGTCCGAAGAGAACAAGAGGGGGACCCGGAGGTCGCTAAGATCTTGAGTTCGTTCGAATCCGCTGGTGCAAACGAAGATTTTGCTCGATGGACCAGCCGGGGTTATTTGGTAAATAATGGGGTCCTTTACAGGTACGTCCCAGAGGAGGACGCCGAAGAACCACAACTTGTTGTGCCGGAAGCAGGACGAGCGCGAATTCTGCGGGAGTATCACGACGAACCTACTGCAGGTCACTACGGAGTGGATCGCACATTCAGCCGGATCGCGCAACGGTATTATTGGCCAGCAATGCGGCGACACATCGCCGAACATGTGAAGAACTGTGTAGAGTGCCAACGATTCAAGGTGCAGAACCTGAAACCAGCAGGTCTCCTACAAACTCCGGTGATGGCTCAACGGGGTGAAGTGTACGCAGTCGACCTCTTTGGCCCACTCGTGGAAGGAGGAAACGGCGAGCGTTGGATACTGGTGGTGGAAGACACGTCGACTCGGTGGTTCGAGATGTTCCCATTAGTCGACGCCACAGGTATGGCCTGTGCGAAAATATTAATAAACGAGATTTTTTTAAGGTATGGCGTCCCCCGTCGACTCATAAGCGACAATGGTCCGCAATTCATTGCGGATGTGATGCAAAAAGCGATGTTCTGCATGGGGATCGATCACGCCTTCACGCCCGTCTATCACCCGCAGGCCAATCCGGTGGAGAGACGGAATCGGGACCTAAAGACCCAACTTGCTATTCTGGTGCAAGGAAATCATCGAGGTTGGGTCGAGAGGATCCCCGCGGTACGCTTCGCCATGAATTCGGCGCGTTGCGAAAGTACGGGCGTTTCACCCGCTTATCTTACCTTTGGGAGAGAATTAAGGACTGCAGACGATGCTACTCGCGATCTAAGGGCCATCGTGACGGGGGAGAACTTTGTTCCGACTATCACCCCGTTCTTGACAAAACTGGGAACCGTCCTACGAGAAGCCCGAGATACGGTGGAGCGAGCCCAGGACCGCCGCAAGGAAGTTGCTGATGGCAGCCGACGTCCAGGACCAGAATTACGTGAAGGCGACCGAGTAATGGTCGATCTGCACACCCTGAGCCGCGCAAAGGACGGCATCACGTCGAAGTTTGCCCCACGTCGCGACGGTCCATACCTCATTAAAAGGGTCGTCTCGGAGACGACGTACGAAGTGGCTTCGCCCGACGATCCTTCTTCGTCCTTGGGGAAGTATCATGTTTCTCGGCTCACTCCGTTCGTGGGGGAGACGACAGTATATCCAAGTCCGGTTCGGGGCCTTCGCCGCAGAGGGAGACCTAGGAAGCTGGCGCAGCACCCGGGACGTGGTTCTACGCCAGAGGGGGAGTCTGTAGCGGCTTCAAGAAACCGGTTCGGCCGCTGAGGGGGTGAACGCGACGGTGCATCGAACCCTTAGAAAGAAGTTTGCCTCGAGTGTTCGTCGTGTACAGTGCTGTGTGTTAATTGTGTGAAAAGGAACCACTTTATAATAAGGACAAAGTAGATTATTTAAAATTTAGTTTGTAACATCCTTATATTATCCTCATAATATGTAACATTTGCTTATACAATATTGTAAAACATTGGGTTAAAAAATGAAACTCCACTTTCATCATATGAGAGGTAAAGATCCCTCAGAAGGTTTTTAAGTAACTAGGATTTTCATAATGCCCTTTACAGCTGTTTTCTCAAAATTGAATGAAATTTTTTTTTAAGAATCGATTATTAAGTTGGATAAAACTTATACCACCGTAGTACTTGGTTCACTCTGTTCGATGCCTGGAATATGAGAATTAAATTATGACATGTTTTTTGAAAATGTTTGTACATGAAAGTCATGTTCTTATTAACATTGGCTGTTAATCAGATGATTATTAACTATTTTCAAATATGAATCCAACAAGTTAATCATTATAAACTATGAAAGCTTACTTGTACAAACAATATGTAAACTTTAAAAACAAACGATGGTTTTCATGTTATGGTTTCAGAAGAATATATGAGTGGCTCAGGAGCAGAGTGGCCCAACTAAAAATTTGCCTTATTTGAGTTAGGTCGCATATCATATTCTACATTTGCTCCTCTTTAAATTCCTAGTGACCTAAATGAGATTCCTTTGTTTACTTCGAAATGGGACCGTTTGAAAGTTTGGCCCAAGTTATTGCTTTGGCACAAATTGTTATTTCTCTTATATCTCAAAACTCGTTTTTTTCACTTAGGCCACTCTGCTCCTGAGCGCCTCATTTATTCTATCTTTGATTATTTACACAAAAAATGTACAGTTACAGTCACCTGCACTTAATTAACCATAAAGATGTAATTTATACTAGTCGCTCATACTCTACAGCACATGATTTCCTTTAAAGGAAAACAACTATGTTAAATTACATTCAGTTATAGAAAATATTCACTAATTCGGAATTTAGTACGTATAAGTTGGTGGTAGCTACAAAAGGTGAGCAATTTTTTTCTCAATTTTTTTGCAATCTTACTTTGTTAAAACTAAAATTTACGTTGCATAAATTTACTATGAAATTTAGATTTTGTTTCATTATAACTTGAAAATTGTCTTACTAATGGCTGTATTGTGGTACCTACGGAATTTTTTCGCTGTGATAATTATTTTTTAGGCAAATGAAAATTTTGCATTGTAAGTTTATAAGATAGACACCATATTAAGGGCCAGTTGCAGAAACCAAGTTAACAGCGGTGTCAGCTAACAGAGCGTTAACTAGATCTATGTTTGGCTGCCAGCACACTGCAGTGTGCAGTGTGTTAGCCGACACCGCTGTTAACTTCGTTTCTGCAACTGACCCTTAATGTCTCTACTATAATTTGTCATAAATATAAATTGCGCAGACGTCATAAATTGTCTGCACAAATTGAGTTCAATAATTTAAATTTGTTATCCTCTGTTTAATGTTATCAAAAATTGCAAGTCCCAATAAAGTGACCACAATAAGCGGATTTTACTGTAAATATAAGAAAGATTAGTATTATACGCATCCAGATAGAAAGTGTTAAAATTTCGTGTAATCAACTGTCAGCGAGGCAATGCCGAATGAAAAGCGATACATGGTACAAAAATATTACTTACAGCTAAAAGTTTTTCTTGTGAAGTAAAATTGTTTGATTTAAAACAGTCATCAAAATCTTTTTTTAGTTACCTGATAAACGTTAATTTAGTTAAGGTAAGCTCTAAAATAGACAGTACTGAAATGTAGGCCGCTGTAAATTGTTCCTCTCAATGTGTAAGTATTTTGTGTAGTAATTTCTATATTGACATTGCACTGTTGTTAACATTGTTTTAAAACGGTTCTCACAAATGAGGAAAAATTGTTTATTATATTCTTTCATACGGAAGTAGATGTGATAACAAACCAAGTTTGAAACAAGTCGTAGAAAAATATTGAGAAATATTCATAAGTAATATCACAAGAGAGTGAGAATAAATTGAAAATAATTCGACAGATTTTCGAAAACTTGTTGCCAAGTTTGAAAAAATAACTGGAGAATTATTTTCTAATACATTCGCACTCTCGAGTGGTATTCGGAAGATTATTTTTTAATGTTTGAATCAAAAATGCAGCATAGAATATACAGTTTAACAGTTTAAAATAAAACTGGTGACAGATGTCAGATAATTTTCGCGGGAATTTTCTACAGTAGAAAATTCTCACTATAATAATGTTGTGATTGGACAGAATTAAACACGTGTGCCCAAATACTGCTAAACGATTGGTGAATGAAATCACTAAAAAATAATCAGCAAAACTGAAACATTCATTTGGGGTATGCTGAAGGAGTTAATATTTAGATCAAATGCTGCAACAAATATTAGAGAATTGCGACAAAACATATGTTTTTTTATTAAACTGCCAGCAACCACTCTTTATAAATATGTTCAATAATCTGCTTAATCGTTGCGAAGCTTTTGGCAACGTGATTGTGCACCTTTTGAACATTTAAGTTATAAAAATAAAATTGAAATGAAGTTTTCATTTTTAGTGTTGCTTATTTTGGTGCACACTGTATTGCTTCAGAGATAATTTTTGATCACTCTGTGTAATAGGATGTTATGTTGATATTATTTCGTATCAAACAATTGCGATTGTTTATTAATTAGGTAATTTAATACTAGAGCTCATAATTTACCATGAAATACATACAGTGGAGCATTTGATGCTTAACTTAAAGTATTTACCTACTCAGTCATCGGTCATGACTATGACTTCTAATAATCTTCACAGAATTAGATATTATTTATAGTTACAGCACTGAGCACATCACAAACGTTTTGTTCATTATTCAAAACCACCCATCAGTATTGTTGTACCAATGCAGCCAAAACTAATTTAATAAAATAGTACCTTGGTCTATTTTTCAATATTTTTTTATAGAACTTCTACACTTTTACTGTAAATTTTAAAGTGTATTCTCATGTGTGTCGTTACCTAAAGACATTTTGGGTAATTGTCCTAGGTTTGCAAATCAACGATCTAAAATCATACTGTCACAGTATAAATAATTTGTTATGTGCACGATACCTGACACAAATTTGCTTATTTTTCCATACATTAAAACTGGCTTTATTCAGTGACTTTCATGAAATAATATTTGTCATAAACAAAATAATATTGACATTTGACTGATTTTTTAGGACCCCTATGATATGAAGCAAAAATCGAGTTGCTAAAAAAAATCGTGCACATTTTGGTGGCCGTAATAGTACATTAAAAACTATTAGAAACATCATCAAAACAATTTTTTGTTCTTAATTTACCACATCTTTGCTGCAAAATTGCAAACGTGGTATAGGTATTTAAAATAATAAAGTAGGTGCCTTGTATTAGCGTCAATTAATAATATGAGCTTCTATTTAGTCACGATGATTTTGGGTCAAAAATAAGATTGGATAAATTTGCCTTTTAACATGTTACCATTCAAGTACAGTGAGATCAAACATAAACTTGATTGCGAGAGCCCATCAATTTATAAATTTGGCTTAAATTACATATTTTTGCATATTTGTGTAGCTTTTTAGACTGGGTTAAAGCCGCATGAATTAATAATACAGTTAATTTATAGTTTAAGTATAGTTTTATAAATGTCCATCTTTTTGATGGGCTTCCGCGATTACGTTTGTTTTTGATCTCACTGTATTTACATTAAAAAATAATTGATACCAAAGGCTTCAATTATAAAATTAGTAAATTTTACTTACATGTGAAACTAATGTATGGTATTTTTAAATGTTTCTTTTTTTAAGTATGTTTTAGTGCTGGTTTGGCCTTGTAAGAGACTGAAGCATTTGTTTCAATATGCAAACTTTATATGTAATTTTTGTGCATTGTGTACATTTTCATCCCTTTCAATTAAAATAGTTAATATTTATACTTTGGTCTAAACGGGTTTTTATGGATAAAAGAAAGTGAGTTACTTTATTATAAAAGTATTTATTTATTTAATTAAATGTACAGAAATTTATATTATTATAACATGTAATTATTATGTTATTACATTCCTACATACACAACTTGGTATTATAAATCTTAATATGTAATTGCACTTTTCATTGTTTTGTATTATAAAAATATAAATATATGTAAGTAGATACTCTTGTTTTATTTTATAAGATCCGTTACGTTTTGATGTCCCATTTCTAAAAAACGTCTGATAGAATTTTATTTGGAAGATATTTCAAAAACTTCCAAGACTACTTTGTGTAGAGCTTGTTAGGTGGTGGTAGGAACGAAGGTCGACAACTCCTCACAATCAGGTAGGTAGGCGAAGGTAAGCGTTGCCCGACGCGGCAGACTCAATAGATGGCGCTGGTGATATTCGCAAATATTCAAACTTTGGAAACGTTTTGCGGCATTTGATTTGTAAATCGCTAGCTATAGTGACGTGGTGTGCAACATGGTGGCGAGCTACACGACAACCACGTGTTTAGAAAATGGAATTAAAATAATAGCGTACATTTATAAGAATTAAATATTTAAACATGAAAATGAAATGTAAAGCAGAAAAACGAAAGTTGGATGATGATCCAGAAAGCCGCAAAATGAGGGAAAAATATAAAAAAATAGTGCTGTAAAATGTTCAATGTGTATTTCTTTCAGATGAGAGTACAATAGAGGTTTTGCACTTTTAATTTTACGACTGCTTTGGTGCACGTTTTTTTGAAATAGTAGATTAACGATTCCAACGATTTATAGTCCAGTCGAATTAGATCAAAAACTCGTGCGATATTAAAAAAATTATTATCTGAAATTTTTTTGCGCTTAATGACGAAGAAGGGTATCTATGTAGAATGATAATATAAAAAAGTAACTCCAAAGAAGTGCTGCTAAGTTCGCAAATTGCAAATAAGTGGTAAAATTTCGTCTTTTTTCACATTTTTTACTGCCTATCAAAATCTAAACGAGCTATCGAAAAATTACTTATTGTATGTTGTAGGCAGTTAAATTACTTACAATTTAGAATGCCTAAAGTCATATTTAAACAATTTGTTAACCGTAAAATAAATGTCGAACGTGAAAAAACGAATTTTAGAAAATTACGCATTATTATTGCAAAAATGGATGGATGTTGATGAAACTTATGGAAAAGACGGTCAATCCAATGATCAATATGTGTGCCAAAGGCTGATTCGATTGACCGTCAAATTGTTGACCAATGCAATTGTTAAGTAATTTTGCAATTTTTTTACCAGCTGCCTGTTTAATTACTAAACGTTAATTTTTTAAGTTAATATCGTAGATGTAGGATCTAATTCATCCAAAGAAACGTATGGAAAAAAATTTTTAATAAGTCGAAACTAAGTTGATCTTAACAACCGATAAAGTAGGATACGCAAAGAAGCGTTATAAACAAATTGCCTCAGGGGTCAAACAAAAACCGCTCGGGAATTCGCTCTTCTTACATTAAATAGAGCATATTTTTACGGTAATTTCAAAAACAGAAAAATTCATCCACACCTCTTTGTTCCCAAGATAGCGTTTTATTTTATAACGTTAATTGTTAATTAACTATTGGACTCATCGGACTGCAATTTCAGGGATAATTAAAGAAGAGGTTAAACTTTCATTTTCAAAAAGTTTTACATTGATGTTGTATCTGATAAGCGCGCTACCAAGACTAAAAGTTACCGTTTATGAAATGCCTACTATCATGAGAGGCTAAGGTTGGCGCGCGCATGCGCGTGAGCGCCGCTTTCGACTGCGCGCTATATTTTGACTTTAATACTACAAATTCCGTTCGGTCTCTATATCTCGAAAACGGCTCGATCAATTTTGATGATTTTTTTTTTTGATTTGGGGTATCTCGTTGAGACGAGTATAATGCCGTCATAAAATATATACATTGTCGGTATTAATCCCTCGTAAATTCAACATTAAATAATTTATAAATTACAAATTTTCTTAAGAATTCTTTATTGTTATTCTATTCTACTTTTTTTGGCAGGAATGAGTTCATCATCTTCTTCGTCTGGTATGATACCTGTTTCTTCAAAAATACTCTCTGCAAAATCTTCGGTCTCTTCTAACAGGTCCTCGATTATCGGTTTTTCTATGTTTTCGCACGATTGGCCATGGCAATTTTTGCAAATTTCTGTGCATTTCAAACCGTGTTTTCTGCAGCCACAGTTTTGGGATGTGCAATTGCTCTTACAACTGCAGGAAACAATTTTTAAAATTTTAGTAAATTTACTGTTACATTGTGCTTCTTTGAAGATTCAGCGTTAAATTTTTCTAGAATCTCTGACAGTGAAAATTGGCATTCTTCTCTATTTTTTAATAAATAATTAATTACATAATCAACAGCAGCACTAGTGTTTTCATCAACAGGACGACCAATATCACTAGTAGGATAATATTGATTAAAACGTGCGAAGCAGTCACTGTGATAGCGTGCTCCTGCAGACACTAGGTCGGTTTCAGTGGCTATTCGTGACAAAACTTCGTCAGCCCATTGATCTGATCGATGTTTACATATATCTAAAATAGTATTTCTAGTTTTAGCCAGACTAACGTACTTCACCAACCTTCTTGTCTCTTTATTTTTCTTTGATTGCATATCTACAAAATTCTCCGAAGCATCCTCCTTACAAAAAAAAACATAGGCTAATAAAATGAAAATTTTCAGTACTACGCGATGAACCAGCATCTCCATTGCTTTCAGCGTCTCGTATAGCGTTACTTTCCGCAGCAAGAATGCTTGATTCTCGAACGTAAGTGATAAGACATTTCTTATGTACGGTTAATTGTTCAAACGTTTTTAATTTTAGATGTCTCTTATCTCTTCTTCTCATACTTGCCGCAATAAAAGCTTGTATAGTTTTCTTCTGTACAACTTTAGAATCACTACCATCAGGTTTCAAATAATCGTCACACAACAAACACGGTTGTTCGCCCATTGCGTGATAAATTTTGAAAAAAACACTATCTGTCATCCCAAGGCTAGCGCAATACGCATGCGCGCGCCAACCTATCACGCCTATCACGATCGTATGCATTTCATAAACGGTAACTTTTAGTCTTGGTAGCGCGCTTATCAGATACAACATCAATGTAAAACTTTTTGAAAATGAAAGTTTAACCTCTTCTTTAATTATCCCTGAAATTGCAGTCCGATGGGTCCAATAGTTAATTAACAATTAACGTTATAAAATAAAACGCTATCTTGGGAACAAAGAGGTGTGGATGAATTTTTCTGTTTTTGAAATTACCGTAAAAATATGCTCTATTTAATGTAAGAAGAGCGAATTCCCGAGCGGTTTTTGTTTGACCCCTGAAGCAATTTGTTTATAACGCTTCTTTGCGTATCCTACTTTATCGGTTGTTAAGATCAACTTAGTTTCGACTTATTAAAAATTTTTTTCCATACGTTTCTTTGGATGAATTAGATCCTACATCTACGATATTAACTTAAAAAATTAACGTTTAGTAATTAAACAGGCAGCTGGTAAAAAAATTGCAAAATTACTTAACAATTGCATTGGTCAACAATTTGACGGTCAATCGAATCAGCCTTTGGCACACATATTGATCATTGGATTGACCGTCTTTTCCATAAGTTTCATCAACATCCATCCATTTTTGCAATAATAATGCGTAATTTTCTAAAATTCGTTTTTTCACGTTCGACATTTATTTTACGGTTAACAAATTGTTTAAATATGACTTTAGGCATTCTAAATTGTAAGTAATTTAACTGCCTACAACATACAATAAGTAATTTTTCGATAGCTCGTTTAGATTTTGATAGGCAGTAAAAAATGTGAAAAATGACGTAATTTTACCACTTATTTGCAATTTGCGAACTTAGCAGCTCTTCTTTGGAGTTACTTTTTTTATATTATCATTCTACATACCCTTCTTCGTCATTAAGCGCAAAAAAAAAATCAGATAATAATTTTTTTATGGTCAAACTCTAATTCGACTGGACTATTATTACTAAACAAAATTATGTTGTCTCTAGCATTAAGCAAGTTGGAATTATAAAAAATATTCATCCCACGAACTGATTTTGCAAGACTATTCCACACATAAGCACAATATCAGCAAGGCTAATCATAAATAATACAATGATTAGAAGAATTGTATTCGTCAGATTATATCATGAATGAATAATTTAATACTTTTGCAAATAAAAATTTATTTATTATTACAAAACTCGGTGAATTTGGCCCAAATATACTTTAAGAATCACCGAAACGCGACATTTCAGTTGACAGCATGACACACCAAATGTGCGGAGTACCACGCGTGATTATCACTTATTAGTCAAATTCGAGTTCTGATTATCAATTATTAGGCGATCGTTAGGATAGGGAAAAAAGTACTATGAGTGATATAATCTGTTATAATATAACTAGTGGTATGACTTTATAGATAATATTATGAGTGAAATTGAGCTGAAGATTTTACGAGTCCGAAAAAAATTAAAATCCTCGATAGTTAATCATACCACGTGTTATATTCGATGAGACAATAAAATGAATGAATGAAATAAAATAGTAAATTACGGTGCTTTTTAGAACGGCGTTTTTCACGATTTCACTAATTTCAGTGTTTGTTGCCTGTCCCCACCGATTATAAGCCACTTTAATTGGAAAAGCTTTTTTGTAGAAGGAAATGTTTACACAATTAAATTGTCAAACTGACAGATTTATTAAAATTGTAGTAACGAAAGTAAACAAGGTGATAATTATTTTTGTTTTTTATCATTGCTGTGATAATAATTAACTAAGGACTTTATGCGTTTTAATTAGCTCATTTGCTATCACGTGATACATGAATTATATTGTCGCAATAATCCTTTACTGAGGATGGTGATTGGCTGATATACCTACCGTATGCATGGGAATAGTACACCAAATTATGGTTAGTTTATTTTAATAAAATATTTCGTTTTTATTTGACATAAGATGTAGACAATATAACATTAACCTACGGACGGCATAACAGTAAAAATTTTCACTTCCTTATACAGCTATATCTAACTTTTATAAAAATATGTTAAAAACATTATTTGATTGTACTCATTTTAGAAATCTAATTCATTCAATACTGATTTAAATAAGCAAGCGCATATAAATAGAATTGGTGTGATCTTTTGTACTATAACTTGTTGAAGTAATTTCTTTAATTTTTTAGCAATTACTGTAAATAAGTTTTCAAATGGCACAGGATGTTAAAACAATTTAAATTATTTTCGCAAAATTTATAGACCTTGTCGCCACATAGTTTTAATTTTCAGTAGGTACATATTTTTTAAATTAAATTAAATTGAGCAGAGCAGTTCCTTCTTTATATAGACTGTCTCCAAAAAACAAGACAAGTCCATAGCTCCCTTATTTATCGGAAGATTTTAGTTGTCACTTGCTTTCTCAGCCAAATTAATGCATTTCGATAGCTTCTCACTTAGTTCTCACTTTGTTTCGAAAGCTAGTGTTATTTTTTTTACACAAGACTAAATGGTTTTTTTTTAATTTTTCTTATGTAAACGTATACTTGTGATATATTGCTGTATTCAGAACAAAAATCTCTATCAGAATTACTAAAAAAAGTATGTTTGGATTTGAAAAAAATATTTTCGCAGTATAGCCTTAATGCCCTTAGGGTTACACGTGATCTTGTTATGTCATTTTGTAGCCTATTCGCAACCATTTAACTTGGTATATAGATAACTAAAATCTTCCAATAAATAAGGGAGCTATGGACTCCTCTTGTTTTTTGGAGACAGTCTGTATAAAACTGTTAAGGTCAGTTGTATAGAGAAAAGTTAACACGATGTCAGTTTATAGCTCTGTTAGGTTCACATTACCATACAGAAGTTCAGTGGTGGGGTTCAAATGGTCACACCAGTTTGCACAAACAGGTTGTTAAAATTACTCGTAGTAGAAACCATTATAAAAATCTCTAACCCTCCACCCTGTGCTGTGTAGGTCCCAAGTGTTTAAAAATTGTGAAACGCTGAATTGTAATTCATTGCAGTTTTACAGATAAGCATAAATCTGTTCAAGCTTTCTTTAAGAAACGATTGCTACCCAAATGGGCAAACTGTTTTAATGGAGATTTTTTTAAATTATTGACTTTTAAAAATCGATTCAAACGAGAGCAATATTAAATCCACCATAATTTTTTTCAGTCGTCTACTCGAAGTGTATTATGAAATATCTCAATTGTCGATAAAATGGTGTCCAGAACACAGTTGAATCTTGAAGTGGCAACATATTGGGACACATTAGCTGCTAACTTGAAAAGGTCAGACAACATTGAAGATTATTTGGACAATATTTTACCTTCACTGCCAATCGTTTGCAGTTACATTGAAAGTTATTTCATGGAAAAATCTAATAATGCACTTGACATCTGGCAAATTTTTGAATTTCATTAATTTTGCAGTTATTATTTAAAATCGTAAAGCAATATGATTTTGGGGATGAAGCTGGCAGGAGAGTCCTAATAAAAATAAGGACACACATATTGATTCAAGGGAAACTTGCTCAAGTTATAAATTATTTTAATCCCACCACAGCATGCATCTCTTTGGTAACGTCAACTTAATAGTTGTTAGCAGATTGATGTAAACTTTTCTTTCTGCAACTGGCCCTTAATGTAGTCAAACCCTCAATATATTTTTGATTAATTTATATGCTATAGCTGCACATATTGATTTCGTTAAAACCTTGACTCGTAATTAAACGTGCATATGCTTATTAGAAAAATATAATTATAAAATGTTTTATTTTGGTATTTTGTAAAAACAAAAGTGCCAATATGTTTAGTCAAATTAAACATTACTGCAAGCCTGAGTAAGATTAAAAATCTTGATTTCATTTGTTTCTAGCAAATTTAATATTAATTACTGATGTGAAGAAAAATAATATCCAGGTAAAAAATGCAGCTGCAGCACCGATAGAGAGATCAATACCTGTATTAATAAATCCATCACGATAAGCATTTCCAGAATCTGGTTGGATATAATCCATAAAGTCAAATATAGCATTGCATGATAAACGGTTATTTAGTACAGGTAATACCAAGCCATGTCCACCAATCAATTTTTCCAAGGTTTTACGATACTGATTACAAGTGGACACAAAACCATCAACAAATATCGAAAAGTGAATCAGAGCATAAAGGGTGAAAAACGCAGAAAATACAGAGACAATAATCCAAAACACTCTCGGCAATGAGTTTGCATCTTCGTTTTGAACTGCATGAATCTCCACAATTTCTCCTGCTCTGTAAAGAAAATAGTTAAATAAATTCATTTCAAATATCAATCTGTTACTGATTCCTTGATGTTACAGTTCTCGTCTTAGAAGCTTTACTTGCAAATAAAACTCTAAATCCATGAAAACATGACATGCCAATACACAACAGAATGTAAATCAGAGGACCAAATGTGGCCCAAATACATGATGAAGCATCACCACCTAAACATTCATAATTGATTATTCTTCTCCATCCTTTAAGCATAATTACCTAAAAAATGTGTCGGCGTATGAACACCATACAAAATGCAGCTACAGTTTCTCCCAATGCACTGATCAAGGGTTCCTTTCCAGTGACCCCATGCTATACCGATAGTTATGCTTGCAATACCTCCACAAAACACTATTGCAGTATATGCAAGGAATAATAACTTCTCTGCTTTTCCTTGATTCATTACACTTGATGTTGCTGATCTTATAATTAGTGGAATACAATTTTGTCACTTGTTAATATGATGAACAATCTTTCATTCATAAAATAATCAGATAAGATTACTAGAACTTTATTTTTCAAATTTTGAACCAGTTAAAAAACATCTTATTACTTATAATACACTAGATTACGACTTTTTAAAATGTCAACCTTCCCAAATAATTAAATAATATTTTCTAAATCTTTTGAGTTTAAACAGTTTGTTAGTTAATTATCTTCATGCGACCCCACCTGTTGTACAGGTTAAAAACAGGACTGTCCAAAATTTCGTGAACATTGCATGTGCGCATGTTTCTTTAATTTATCCAAACTAAGCGCGCAAAAACATTTCAAACATACTTTAAAATGAATGTATTTGATGCATGAAAAGCCGAGTCATTATTGTTCGACTTTATTTTGTATAACATGAAGGATAAACAATACCAACACGGTGATTCAGACAAGACGCACAATGCGATAAGTAAAAATTTATCGGCCCTTTTTTGCTGAATCAATGCTTTTTAAACTGTTTTGAAACGGTCAAGTTTTCGCACATAACGTTTTCTTTCCATGTTCGAATGTGTTGTATCAAATTTTGATTTGAAAATTGCTAAGTTAAAGCGAAGTACTCATTGTGTGGTTTTAAACTGTAAAACAAGATGTGATGGCAGAATATGTTTTTATCTATTTCCTAAGGGAAATTTAAATAGGTAAATTAAGTTTGGTAATAAATTATTCTGGTACTTTTTAATATATCATTATTGCAGATGTCTTGAGTGGTCTACTCAATGTGGAAGAGTGGATCTTTTCAATGAGAATTGCGAGTATTTGAACAAATTAAAGGTATATGCAAAACATTTTGAACCATCAATATTTTTAAATATTCATCAGAATAAGCTACTTCCCATGCCAAACCGACACTTTATCTCTCCGAGAAGTAAGTTTAAAATTAATTGTGTTTCTATAATGAGACATGCAATTTGTGTTAATTTATTTTAGTATTCCTGGATCTTCACTATCCTCCTGCATGTCGCTTCTAAAATCGGAAACGCCCCAATCTTGTACTAATGAAGAACCAATTTCTGAATCATCTTCGCTGTCCTGCATGTCTCCTGCAGAAACACAAACACCACTCAGTTTCAGCTCAAATACGCCAAGAAAGCAGAAACTTCGAAGAAATATAAGACAATTAAAACGCGATAACCAGATCTTGAAATCAAAGGAAGAAGTATCGATAGAAGAGTTCAAGAAAATGTGCGAAAAATTTATTCCTCAAAATGCAGTTGA
This sequence comes from Dascillus cervinus, assembly GCA_949768715.1. Classification (NCBI taxonomy): domain Eukaryota; kingdom Metazoa; phylum Arthropoda; class Insecta; order Coleoptera; family Dascillidae; genus Dascillus; species Dascillus cervinus. The sequence goes on from OX458317.1 coordinate 22,099,430, forward strand.
ACTTATAAAGGCCCAAGTGGATCTGAAGAATAAACCTCTTTGCAGTAGAAGGTATACTGAACAATACAAACAATTTGCATTTCAGGTATGCAATGCAAAGTTGGATGTAAATTGCTACCCGAACACCCACATTCCGTAAATAACGTAGTAAAACCGTCACACACTTCTTAAGAACATAAAATCACACTTTTCTACCAAATTAAACGAGATTTTTAAAATCAGTTTGTCTCATTATGAAGGTATTCATTTTGAAATGAAGACTCCAATAAAAAAAAAAAATGTATGTGCGCTTCCACTTTTGTTTTACAACAACTACCCCACTTACTCATAAGATGATGTGCATCTCAAATGTTTTGCTCTTTATACGAGGTCAACTTATATTTATATCTGTGTCATTTTCTGGAGCAAAGTACTGTTTGCAGATGAGTCGCGTTTTTGCCTCACTGGGTCAGACGGACGTCGACGAGTATGGAGAAAAGCCGGAGAAAGATACGCTGGAGTGTGTATTGACCAGCGACTTCCATTTGGCGGTGGGTCTGTAATGGTTTGGCAGGAATCAGCTCATAAGCACACACAGAGTTGGTTTTCATACAGAATGGGTTCCCTGACAGCTCACAGGTACATTACAGAGGTTGTAGAAAATTATATTATGCCTTTCATAACCACTATGGGCGAGCATGACATTTTTATGCACAGTAATGCTAAACCCACACAACAACAACAACAAAAGGCGCCCAACAGCGCATATATTCCACAGACCAGCGTCAAATTGAACGCAATATTACAGAATAAAAAATTAATTACAGTTACAATAGCGAAAATATTTAAAAATTAAGGAAAAACTGTTTAAAACAATAGGGGCAGAATTGCCTAGGACGAGGACGCATTAGGGAACCAGTCAAGTGCAGGAAAGGTAACAGCACCAAGGCGTCAAAGCATATAGGGAAGGCATAGGAGCAGGTGGCATGTGGGTCATTCTATTGCCACCGTAAAAGGAATGATCCACGCAGGATCCCAAAAAAGCGCAGACTCTAGAGGCGGGGGCCAGACTAGCAACTGGGCCTGCAAGGCAGTCCGAGCTTCATTAAAAAGTGGACAGGCAAGAAGGCGGTGAACAGGGTCGTCAACATCATCAGGGCACACCGAGCAGTTCGGGTGGTCACGTTTTCCAATCCGATGGAGATGAACGGCAAAGTTACCATGGCCTGACAAAAACTGGGTAGCATAGAAAGAGAGAAAGCGAGGCATCTCCGGAATCCGGGGCGAGAAGCAGTAGGTAATCCGACCTTTAATGGAGTAATCCCATCGATCCTGCCAGTGGTCAAAGATGCGGAGTGCCAGGTACTCCTTGGCATGGGTGAGACTGGGGAAATCAGCCAAAAGGAGGATATCACCCTCAAATGGGGCAGAGCCAAATTTGCGTAATCCCTTGAGGCAAGTCCTCTTCTGTATCTCAAGGTCCAGGGGAGGGATGCCAGCCAGGATGCCCGCGGCGTCATTAGAGAGGGAGCTGTACCCTTTGCAAACAGCACGGCAACACATTCCATAAATGGAATCAAATTTCCTTTTCATATTAACGATGCAGAGCCTGTGCTGCCACAATTCTGCACCATGTGACACAATAGGGACAATAACAGACTTATAGAACGTCCATATCCCAGGACGCCCTACATTTACATCGGAGAGCATTTATCAGAGCGCGCACCTTCTTCTGCACATGGTCTGCATGCTTTTCAAAAGTAAGTCGCCGGTCTAGCACAACACCTAAGTACCTTACGCTTGTGGACTGGCTCAATCTTGTATTGCCTATATAGAACATGAGGTCCCGGTGGTGAATGCGTGGGGGCGAACGGTTTACCATGAAGGTGGACTTAGTGGACGATATAACAAGCTTCTGTGAAGCGGCCCATTGCTGTAGCATATCAAGACACTGCTGGGAGCGCAGGCGCAAGTCAGCCCTGGTGGTGGACGTCACCACAAAGGTAAGGTCGTCCGCATACGCAATGATATCACAGCTAGAATTGTCGGAGAATATCTGGATGAGGTGGGAATTACACGGTTTGATTGACCAGTCATCAGTCCGGACATTAATCCCATCGAACATGTCTGGGATGAGTTGGGACGTCAAATTTGAAGGTATACATTAACTCCAAGAACTGCCCAGAAGCCGAGGGAGTTACTATTGCAAGAATGGAATAACATCGAGCAGAATGTAATCCTTAACTTAATTCGAGGTATGCCTCGTCGACTTCAAGCAGTCATTAACGCAAGTGATTAACAACTAAATCTTGAATTTCATTTGGGACAAACTTAATGCAGGAACTCATAGAAATCAGATAATGGTAAAGTGGCTTTAACATTTGACAATTTCATCAAGACTTAAATTCATGGATTTATTACACTACAAGATCTATAGTACAATTTCTGATTTAGCAATAAAAATTACTAAAGTAATGATTATAGTTACAATGACTATTGTTACATGAATTAAATTTAACAAATATATTAATTTCTAAATGCAAAAAAACTTATTATATTCAGTAATACTTAAGTTTTAAGATAAGAAACACTAACAAGAACATTAAATCGAAGAAACTATTTAATGTGCCACTGTTATCTAATTTAAAAATAAAAATTTCTCTAATTGCCACCATTTATATAAAAAAATTAATTTAGCAACAAAAAATTTTTAATTTTTGCAATTATGATAAATAGCAATCAGCAATTTTTTTCCAATAATAAACAAAAATTGCCAATTGATGGTCATCAAAACCGTATTAATTGGAAATAAGATTTGAATCTATTACATCCAGAACTATTTCCCCAAAGAAATTTTAAAAAGAATGATTTTGTTAAGATCCAGAAGCACGGTCAATAAAATTACTTTACTTTTTAGGAAAGTGGCTTATTCTTATAGTACTACGGTTTCTTTGAAGCATATTGTTAAGCATTTCTGTCTACATACTAAATTCATGATATCATGGAAAAACAAAAATATTAATTATAAGCCGCAAAATGGTGATGAGCTTACTGATAAGCTTCTCAAATACAACGTGAAGTCTTTATTGTTTAAAAGTAATGATTATTTTAGTTAAAAAAACACCTGCAGGAGGATTTTTTAACAAGTAGGATCTTGGCATTATGCAGATCCATCAATTTATATTCCGTTATGATTAGTTTATTAACAATTTTATGAAATAAGTAAGACACTGAAATGCTAAAAACCCGTTATAATAGAAATGAAAGTAGACAATCAAATTACACATATAACTAGTTATATTAATGAGGACATTCATTTTAAGATAGAATCTTGAAAAGCTTATCATATAAAACTCAGAAAGTAATCACCGTCAAGCTATAATAAAAATAAAATAAAACTCTTACAATTAAGTGAAACTAATTATTGTTCGTTCCTGTGCTGCAATAAAAAAGATTAGCAGCTTCATAACCAAAAAAAAACACCATTTATTATCATTTAAGAATTACGATTTCTCGTCCTACTTTTTGGTCCTGGTCCACTTCTCAAAGCTACTCCAGTTCGAGCAGTGCGAAGTACACTAGTAGGTTTTTCAGAATCTGAAGTTTCTGGTTCTGGGTTTATTTTGGTTTCTACCTCTTCAGCATCTTCTAATTTGTCAATTTTTTTATCTACTTCTGCCCATTTATCATCTGTTTCATTTGATTCTTGTAACTTAGAATCATTTTCATCAACATTTAATGTTTGTTCCGGTTCATCTTCTTCATTACAAGCTTCTTCTGGATCATACGCATCTATAAAATAATTCTCTTATATGTAACCAAAATTATTATTTAAATTACATAAATATTTTATCCCCAAGTGTTGTCCCCAAAACCTTATAAATAGACAGGTGTTATTTGAATTGTAGAATTTAAAAACATTATATACAGTAGAACCTCGGTAAAATGTGCATCAGTGAACCGGACTCTCATTAAACCGTGTTTATTGGTCAATTCAGTTAACCGTCCAGAAACAATCTTTATGAGGTGTTTTTGTGCAGTAAACCGTTCGGAATGCATGGACGAAATTATTCCCAGAATTCACATAAGCATTTAAAAACATTGCAATTTGCTTCTTTATTTTATTTGTAATTCCTCACTAACTTTCATCATGTCAGGAGCTAAACGTAAAACATTAACGCTCGAAAAAAAAGCTGAATTAATAACGCGGAAAGTGGTGCTACATGATTAAAAACAAAAACAGACTTGTCTTACAGACTACTTCAAGTACTTAGTATATAAAAATTTATAAATTAAATAAATGTCTGTCTATATGACAATAAATTTATTTAAATAAAACATGTTATAGCATTTTAAATGTTATTTCAGTGAATTGTGCATATCAGTTAACCTGCACTACATCAACCAGTCATTAGTACGTTTTACCGAGGTTCTACTGATTAACCACAGTAAAAGGAATAAGCAAATTGAAGGGGCAAGTGTCAGAAAATGCATTTTAACTTATTTACCGCCCATACAAAATGCTGTAACATAGCACATTCATCCATTCCATAACTATAAGAAACAGTGTTTTTTAACCACGAAAGCTCGCGATATGATACAGCAATACATAACATATTCTTCCACCAAAAATCTCAATTTTTCAAAACCACTCTTCCTTTCAATTGTAATCTTCTTTCATTTAAGACCAACTTTAAAAATTGACTGGAAATGTAAACCAAAATTGACATGGTTTCCGCAAAGTTTAATGGATGACCACAAATGTGCAGTGACATATTTGAACGTCAGCTGAACTGACGATCCTGGAAGTGTCACATAATTTCAAATTGTCATATTAATGAACGAATGATAATATGGCCTAGATACGTTCCGGAAAAGTTGGCCATAAAGCGAACAGCTGTATAATGCATCAATTATTTTGATACAAACCCATACATATTTTCGTGAGGCAAAAAGCTACTAGTGCCGCCTAAAGGAAGAAGCTGAAATTAAAGAGAAGGTCGCTAACAGTACAAATAGCATTTTTTTGGCCGCATAATAAAACATTGTGGGCTGTAAATCGAAAAAGTGCCATAATTAAAAAAGGCTGTTATAGCAAAATGTCATAGAAAGAGCGGCCTACACGGCCGCTACACGCAAGGTATTAGTAATAATTTAACAAATTACATACACACATACACACGATATGTTTGCACATTATAAGAGTACTAATAACAACAATTTCTTTAATAATACTTGCAGACACTTGAAAGAAGCTTTATCTGGAAATAAGTCAAGTAACATGCCAGTGGATCTTCTAGACATGTTTAGGCAACAGCTGCTTGCACGGTAAAAATTGAAGTACGAAAAATACTTACCATTACCACAAACAGAATTGACGCCAGTTTCATCTGGAATGTTATTCTGAGATTCTTCTAACTCTTCCACTTTTCTACGTTTCCTATTACAATCATCATCATCACCATCAACTTTGTCATTGTTAATTGTTTTATACTTTGTTTTTAATGCGTCCACAAATTTATGATAGTGTCCCTGCGTTTTTAAATGTGCCTGTTCAGAAAAAAGAATTATATAAGTAAAAATGTTTAAACTATATTTACCAAATTGTTAATAGCAATATAGAAATTATATTTTAAGACGATAACTTCAGAATCGCGCTACACTTCAGAAATTTGCTGCAATTTTTTTTGCTATTCACAGAACTGCGTTTGCGCTACAGTGACAACTGTTGACATACGTCATATGTCACAGTTTTTAAAAAGGATGCCGCCAAATTATTAAGTTTAATTTGGATTTGGAGAAAACAACAGCAGCGTAATGAAAAAAGGAAATTTAGTACAAGATCGCTCCGGAAATGGGAGAAGAAGGAAAGAAATGGCTATTGAAAATATACAAGGCGTGGAAGAACGAAAAATACCCCATGACTGGGAAATAGGACAAGTAGTACCCATACATAAAAAAGGTGACAACAAGCAGTGTGATAACTACAGGGACATAACACTATTAAGCATCCCACTCAAAGTTTATGAGCGGATTATTGGATCGAAACTGAGAAGCATAACGGAACAGACATTGAAAGCGCATGGTGGTTTCCGCAAAGGAAGGGTTACACAAGACCACATACTTACCATCAAAGAAATAATTGCCAAAAGACTGCAATACAACAAAAAGACATTACTAGCATTCCTGGATTTAAAAAAGGCGTTCGATAAAGTACCAAGAAGGAAGGTATGGGGAAGTTTGAAGAACAGGGGGGTAAACCCAAAGTTGAGAAGAGTGAATAAAAGCCTGTATGACATGACCAGAAATGTCGTCATAAGCAATAACAACACCTCCAATTCATAACGAGAAAAGGACTGAGACAGGGAGGGGTGATGAGCCCAATGCTGTTTAATCTTTTTATGAATGAAATAATAAGGAAATGCAAAGTAGAATCCAAGAGAATGCATGTAGGATACAGAAAATTGCAACCAATGTACAGGTGTTCCGTTTTGTATCAATGAAAATTAAATGTGCGATATAACTTTAAATTTTGAAACAAAAAGTTCATATAAACAAATATCGAAAAATGCTTCCTTTATAAAAATGAGTGTGTTGAAAACAGTATTCAGACCGATATTGACATACGGATCAGAATCCTGGATAATGTTGAAAAGTATAAAGAAGAAAAGTGAAAGCAGTAGAAATAAAATTCTTGAGGAGAGTAAAAGGCGTAACAGAGAAAGGATTAGAGAAAGGATAAGAAGTACACAAATCAGAGATGAGCTCGAAATAGTCCCAGTTACAGAATTTGTAGAAAACCGAAAACTGAGCTGGTGAGGACACATTCAGAGAATGGAAGAGAGCAGGATGGCGAAGCAAATATGAGAGGCTAAGACCACAAGGAGAAGAAGCAGAGGAAGACCTCAGGTGACGTGGGATAAGACGATAGGAAAGTTACTAGAGTCAAGGGGCAAAACATGGCAGGAAGCAAAGGTGACAGCTCAAGAGTGAAAAGAGTGGCGAAAGTTTGTGTATATTGAAAAACGCGAGTGTTTGCCAGTAGAACCCTTGTAGTGTAAGATAAGAATTCAATGTATGTAGATTATAGTAATTATTCGGATAAAGCAGCTAACCAAGTAACTACCATACCAGCAACTAACAAAATAATAATCAAACTTTGAATTCTGACATATCAACATTTAAAATGCAATGACATGATGTTTGAAGGGAGACAAAGATACGTAGTCACTACAGAACATGAGCATGGTCAAAGTTCGAGTGACGGTAGATTTTGAAATTGACCTCGTGTTCTGATTGGCCAACCAACTGTAGCGCGATACACGACGCAGTTCTCTGAATGCGGCTTTATTTTTACAATCAAATGGCAAAAAGTTGTATTTTACAGTGTGACAGCTTTGTTTCAGAACCAAGCAACTTATGCGCACAAAACCCTCTTAACATGCAAATTGTTTATTGCTAGAGAAGCAGTAATGTTCTCTCATCATATTAAAGGGCGGAAAAAACATTTACATACCTGTGCTAATAATTCAGTTGCTAAAAATCTATTACACAAATCACATGTGAATCCAGAACATGGTTTAAGACTTTCTGTTGATACCGCTCTATTTGGTATGTATGCAGGGATGCGATTTTGAAGATTCATCAAATCACTTGAAAGTTCTAACACCGGATGTTCATCTTCCATTTGTAAACTTTCTTCTAAAAGTGGTTCATTATCCATTTCCAAATTTTGCTCCAACAGAAATCCATCAGCTTGAAATTTAAAATCAAGTTATTTATTTTCTTTGTAAACAGTTACTTAATTAATAGAGTTGAAATAAATAATGTGCTAAAAATGAGTGGCCCAACTGAAAATTTGCCTTATTTGAGTTACGTTGCATATCATATTCTACATTTGCTCCTCTTTAAATTTCTATCGACCCAAGTAAGATTCCATTGTTTACTATGAAATGGGACACGTTTGGAAGTTGGGCCAAGCCATGAATTGCCTTGACACGAATTCTCATTTCTCTTATATCTCAAAACTCGTTTTTTCACTTGGGTCGCTCTGCTCCTGAGCGCCTCAAATGTGCTATGTGCTATCGTCAATAACATACAGCTTGACAGAAATAGCTTGGCGGATGACTCATAGACCAAAGTACCACCCCTTAGCGGAGCTCAGTTCTTTATTGGTGGTCGCTCGCCAATACTAGCTATATCCCTATCTTAAGACACTCTCTCGCTTCCTTTTCTGCGCAGGGTCATCCGCCAAGCTATTTCTGTCAAGCTGTATATGTATAACGCGCTTACTGCCACTGGTATTAGAACGTGGAGAATTAAATTTGTAAAAGTTACCATCGTGCTCTCGCCAGCAGTTATTAAAAAAAAGAAATTGCGCTTTATCTCCAAACTATGTAAAACTCTACAAGTAAATGTTATAAAATGAGCAAATGGTACTAACGACTTAAGAAAGCTTTTCTGATCATTTTAAAATTAAATGCATCTGATTCATTTTGCAATGAAAGCGGCAGAATGAAAAAATGGTACTTTTGTTTTTCTTTACTATTTCGAAGTTATTTTTGTTTCGTTTTCATAATTAAAATTGGGAAGCATAAAATTTTACAGTTTAACGAGTTGCTTTGATTTATTATCCGCTAAAAGAAATAATTGTACCAAACTGATCTTATGTAAAACTTTTATTATTTCCAAATGAAATTTAGTGATTCGACCCTTTCTCATCAATCATTTTTTTGTGCAATTGGGAATTCAAATTAATTTTACCGCATGTCGATAATATAGGTAACTGTCACGCTGTGACGTCATAGTCGCCTCCCAAAATTGGATTTGAAAGATTAACAACAGCGCAAAAATCTGTAAAATGGGATCATTTGAGGAGACGATGCAAAACCTTTAAAGCCTTTCGACATAAAACTGTTTAACAAAAATCTTGCATCATCTTCGTGTAAATTAAATAAAGTGGAGTAGAGTCGCGATTTAGTGAATACCCGTTCGAGTGAACTCTGTGATAGAGTGAACACTCAAATTTTATCATTGCGTCGCGATATAGTGAACAACAGTAAACCCCGATTCAGTAAACTATGTTATTTATTGACGTTACTTCTCCAGGGATGCCTCTAAATACATGGTTTACATATTGCTGATTGTATGTAAACACATTCACATCTTATGCTTGGATTTAAAACAAAAAGGTGAAGTGCTAAAATGTTTGAGTAAAGGAGAATATGAGACTGCTTGTTAAAAGGTATGGAATAGCAAAGTCTACAATGTGTGGAATAAAAAAGAAAAAAGTGATTATTTTGAAGAGTTACAGAAAATTTGAAGCGTTCAGGAAAAACAGCCTTTAAAAGCATCTACATATCTAACAATGGAAAAAGCTTTGTACAAATATTTTCTGAACTTGACAGACAGAAAGGCACTTGTCAGTAGACTAATGCTGCAATCAATTGACGAGACTTCATCATTTACTGCTAACAATGGTTAGCTAAACAGATTTAAAAAACGTTATGATGTACGACTTCTACAGATAAGTGGAGAAAAATTGTCTTCTCAACCTGAATTAGTTAACCCGTTTAAAGAAAAGCTAAGACAAATGATTCTCGACCTTGGTCTGATAGAAGATCAAATTTACAACGCAGACAAAACAGGACTTTATTGGAAACTAAGTATTACCTAGCAAAACTTGTTTCACATTCTGAGAAAACTGCACCAGGTAGAAAACTTCTAACAAAGAATTACATTTTTGGCGTGTGTAAATGCAACAGGAAACCATAAGTTGAAGCCATATTTTGTCATAGGAAGCCAAAAAACCTCAAGCTTTTCGAAATTTCAATTGTCCTGTTCATTACAGAGATTCTAGGACGGCATGGATGACAATGCAAATTTTTAAAGAACGGTTTCATGATATGTTTATTCCAGAAGTAAGTAAAATGTGTTAAAATACCCACTAACAAACAATACAATACAATAAAACTTTTAGGTAACAACATTTTTACAGAGTGGGAACTTACCAATCCAAACAGTACATACTGTTGTTAGATTATGCACTAAGCCATCCACCTGAAATAGAGCTAAAAAATCTTGATAGCTCGATTACTACTTTGTATATGCCAGCAAATGTAACACCTCTAATCCAACCCATGGATCAGAATGCTATTAGAATTATGAAGCTATTCTATCATAAAAATGTATCAACACAATTGTTGTCAAACAATTCCGATGATCTCAGGGACGCAGTTTTAAATTTAGCTATGGCCTGGGATGCATTATAGCCATCTGTTATTCAGAAATGTTGGAGGAATATTTTTGCTGTAGATTTGGATGATGAAAAAGACAATCTTCCATTGAGCATTTTCCAAACACGGTTACTCAACGATGAAGCACATAATGCTAACCATGTTGTTGCAAACCTTTTACATGTTGATACAAATGTATGTTAGAATTATGTACACATTGAAGTTTATTTCAACAACTCTGTATTATTTAGGTAGTATGTGAGATGAGTGACATTGAGGAATTAATAAAGATATAGAACAAGAAGGTACAGATCCGTTGGAGAATAAATTAAGAATTGATTCCGAATCTGAAAAGCGCAAACAATCCAAAATTATTTCATTTTCCCCCCATAAATAACCCTTTATATGCACCTGTCCTATTACGCGATACACGGACGTATTCATGTGATATGTACCTATATTTTATATTATATTACATAAACATACATAATTTTGTTAATCTACCTAAAATAAAAGTTGTTTCTCAAAATATGTAAGTCATCTACATAAGAATCCCGAAAAAGTGAATGCCCCTGAAGAGTGAACTGGCTTGACCAGAATTAGTTCACTAAATCGCTACTCTACTGTAATTTTTTTAACTAGAAGTAGTATTCATTTTCAATCAATAAATTTATCATCTGCTTACATTGGGTTTGAAAGGTTTACAAGCGCACATATCATTACAAAAATATCATCTGCAATTGGTATTAGATTGGCCATCAAGCAGTTTTCCAATATTTTAAACGTTTTTATTCTCTGATTAGACCTCTCAATATGGATCCTAGCCGAAGCTATTGAGTGTCAGCGTGAGAATTTTTTTTAGAATTAGAATTATCGAAAATTAATCAAATTATTACAAAACTCATAACACACATACATGATGTCATGAACAGTAATTTGCTTAGTTGAATTTATTTTCGCTAGAGTTGCATGCTTAGCTTGAACTGCCTATAAATGCACATTAACCGCAACAGTCCAAATTACACATTCAATTTGATCTCAACATTTTACTTCATGTCATGGTGACAAATTATAGGTTTCTTTTTTTTTGTTAAGAAGTTTAACATAAGTATGTGGGAATATAATGAGCAAATACCATAAAAAAACACATATTTATAGTCACTAGTATTCAGTTCAATTTCTATTGAAACTCAGTACAGTAAAACCTCGATATACCGGACCTCTATTTAACGGACTTCGGATATAACGGACAAAAAATCCGGTCAAATGTAAAAAAATTAAAAACGTCCTGTTAATATTATTCATGCTTAAATTCAAGTGTCGCCGCATGTAAACAATTTTTAGCGGCCATGATAATCACGTCATACGTGTAGCACTAAAATTTGAGACATAATGCTCGTGGACTGCAGCAACGTCACTTCACGACGAGTGTCCGAAGACAATTAAATAGAATTTTGTTTGTGTTTTGTATTTTTTATTTATATCTAAATACAGCGTATTTTAAAAAAAAGATTTTTGATTTATTTTAAACCTATTTTTATATAACGGACTTTTGGCTTTAACGGACACCCTCTCCCCCCAATTAGTCCGTTATATCGAGGTTTTACTGTATTAGAAGAGAAATTATAAAGGAACTCTACATACCTTTCTCTCCAGTTTGTTTATCAATAACTTCTTTAAGATGACGTAAATGTTCTGGGGTAAAGTGATGTTCAACCCATTCTAAACGAGAAGGAAATTCTTGTTCACAATTTTGACATTTTGGATGTAAAAATCGTTTCAAACGTTGATGTCCTTCAGTTCTGTCAAAGAATAACATTATTAGTTTATATATTATATGAAATAAATATATGAAATTCATTAAATATTAAGAAAAGAACTAAATAGCAACTATAGAGCGCCGATTATCCGTGGTACCAAAAATAACCATGATTAACTGAAAAACATGGTTAATGTAAATTCCAGATAATTGAGCCGGAGATAACCCGTGCTCTACTGTATATCGCCCCATCAGTTCAAATACTAACGCAGTTCAAAAAAAAAACAATTTTGAGTTATGGTGCTGATTTCATAGCTAAAGGAACACACACAGAAAAAAACAAAAAAATAGACCCTTGTTTATATAATAATTATGTTGGTTTTTCATTTTTGTTAAAAGTGAAATATTCCAGAGAAATACGAACACATTCCAATTTTCAATCGAAGCACCACCTAGTTATTAAAATATTAAACCAAACCTGTTGTGACAAAACTTAAAACGCGTTTTTCTCAAAACTGTAAATTTTCAGTTGTGTTAGTGTTGAACTGATGGTGCGATATGTATACATACTGTATATTCTCTCTTAAGCGGATACTCGCCGTCGCCGAAAATTTGCCCACTTAATGGAAGTGTCCGTTCACGGAAAGTTTTTCATCAATAATTCATGTTGTGTAAAACGTTAAAAACCGTCATTTAAAGTAAAAAAATCCATCATTGTTTTTTGACATACATTTTTTTTAATAAGCAACACGTTGTCAATGATCTTCTAAAGTATTCAATAATTCAAATCATTTGGTATCACTATTTTTTAAAGTTAAACATTTAATTTTTTTCAAAGTTAGCAACGCTTCTTTATTTGTTTTTACACAATTATCGCAATTGTGGTCCTCTACTCGCAGTTCATTATCTGAATCCAATTCTACCTGCTGTGATTGAACAATTTCAAAATTTATGTCAAGGTTCTCATCTTCATGGGTTAAATCTTCATCTATCCTCACGTATGTTTCAAAATTAATATTACTATTTGGCATAATTTGCTTCATCATTTTAAATTTTTCAGCAATAACGGACAAAGGTAACTCATTTTCAGCATCAAAATTTGGGTAAGCTTCAGGGATGATTGAGTATGTAAATCCGACCTTTCTGAAGCAATTTTGAATGGTTGTGGGAGTCACTTTTTGCCACGCCTTTTTGATGAAGTAAACCACGTCTAGGACATTGATGGATTTTACCAGTTCTTCTACAGAATCAACGGACTCCATTCTTGACAAGATACGTTTTAACATTGCAGATCGATAAAAAGTTTTGAAATTTTTGATAATTCCTTGATCTAGCGGTTGACAGATTGCAGTGGTGTTGGGTGGAAGAAAATGTATCTTGATGTTTTCAATTTCAGATCAGATTGATGCGATGTAGCATTATCGAGAAACAATAGTACTTTTCGTTTTTGAAGTCCCATTCTCTTATCAAATGTTTCTAAAAACTCAGTCATTAAGGCGGTAGTCATCCACGCTTCTTTATTTGATTGCTATGTTACTGGTAAATTATTGAAATTAAGTTTTCGAAAAGCACGAGGTCTGGCAGCCTTACCAATAACAAGCAATTTTTCTAAATCTCGTACCATATTAACACAAGGTAAAATTGCCAGTCTTTCCTTTGCCATTTTTCCACCTGAGCACTTCTCACCTTTAAATTCATATCTGTACCCCAGAAGCAAAGTATGTTAAGTCCAAAATTTCAAATGTTCAGGAGAACACTTTAAAGTTTTTTGACAACAGTTTTTGCTATAGTTCCATGACGGTACAAGATGGAACATTTTAAGAACGGTTATGGATAGAATTTTTCTGACAAAAGCAAATGAAAGTGTGAGTTTCGTTTAGTGATATACCATAAAAAAACTCAATTTGGACAATTTTGGACTTAACATAGTTTGCTTCTGGGGTACAGATATGTTTTGCAAGCAAAGCCCGAAAAAACAGTCCCGTTTCATCTGCATTATAAATGTTTCTGGGATCATATCCAGTTAACAATGAGGGAAGTTTTGAAATAAAACTTTCAACGCCTTCGGAATTAGCACTAGCACTTTCACCAGAAACTGTCTTGAAACTAACGTTGTGTCTTCTTTTAAACCACTCTAACCATCCAGTTGATGCATTCAAATTTTGGTAATTTAGGTGCTCAGCAACTTCTTTCGCCTTTGCCCTTATTATAGGCCCTGACAAAGGAATATTTTTACATCGTGTTTTAACAAACCATTCGTATGTCAGTTTGTCGATGTTAAACCCTTCAGTTTTAAAAAAGCTCCGCTTTTGATTTACATATACATTTGCATTATATTTTTGGAAAAGGTCATCCTTTTTGCTTATAATGTTTGCAGTCTGTGTTTTGCAGATTTTAAACTTATTGGCTAGAAGGCACACACTGAGTTTTTGCTGAGAATAAACTTCAATCACGTTTATTTTCTCCTTGAGAGTAAGCAACCGTTTTTAATTGTTTGTTTAGATTGCGACGTTTTCACTCGTTTAGTTGAGGGAAACTGCTTGGTGTGGTGCGCATCAGTCTGTGGCGGTGCCAATCGACTCCTAATGGTCCGGCGATCCTTTTCGACCACCAACATTTACATTTTTAACTGATCCGGAACAAATCACGATTCAAAAACTACATCCGGCCCAGCACAAACACTTACATATGTTGGATGATATATGCAGGAAACTGCCCTTGCAGATCGACCTCCCTGAAACTGCTATAAAGAAGAATTTTCAATGGGCTTCGGGGAGTCTGTCCGCATTTTTAACCAAGTTCATTTGTGCTGTTAATTTTTAAATACATTCCTACAATCATTAAATAAAAAGGTCTAGTCAAATCGATGTGTTACATTATCGACCCATACTAACACGCTATCCTCATATTGCTTTAGTTCGTCGAGCACTGCAGGGGAAATCCTGACTTTCCTTAATTTGTGACGCCGACTGTCCGCTTAAGAGAGGATCGCGTGACTCTAAACCGAGCAAACTAATGTCCGTGTCCGGTTAAGAGAAAAAATATTTTTAGCGGTCATATAGATTTTGTTGGTTTCCAAAAATTTGTCCACTTAATAGGGGTGTCCGTTTAAAAGGAGTGTCCGTTACGAGGGAATCTACAGTATAATGTTAACTTACTTTCGATGAGCTACAATTTTTCCTAGGAATTTTAAATCACACATGTTGCAATGGCTTTCTGGTTCATGCATTTTGCGATGTACATTACGGCTGCTACGTTGCATGCGATCCCATTCAATCATTTTCTTTTCTTCTGTCAAACGCATATTTTCACGCAAAATCTTTACAGTGATTTGAAAGCTTTCATCTAAACTATTCATCATCTGTTTATGAGCTCGTCCTGTAACAAATAATCTCAAAGGTAAAATCATACTTTTTATATGTATAGGTATACATAATTTCAAGTGGTGCAAACACCGCTGTGAGGCTAACAAACCCAAAATGCAACCTATCAACCACATTACCAAAAACAAACAAAATATTAAGGAAATTAGTAAGTATAAAAGCAATGTATAGATATTTTCCCACTTGTTTTACATTACAATGTGACATAACTTATTGACTATACCTCGTATGTGATTTTGAAATGATTCGCCATCCCACATGCTTTTATTGCAAACAAAGCAATGAAGCAAATTGGCCGGAACACCATGAAATTGACTGTCACGTGTGCGCTTATTCCTGCTATCCTTTTCTTTTCTAGTTCTAGTAACAGATGAAGTATCCATCGAATCGTCTTCTGTATTGTACATGTTTTCTGATTTGCAAGCATCTTCTTTGGAGTCATCTGCTTCAGGATAATTTTTTTCTTGCTTCCATTCGCGTTTTTTCTCTTTAACATCCTCATCTCTATGAAAATAATTACATGATATAAAACAGTAATTATTTCAAGAAATAACATTTAAAAACACTAATCATGGCGCAAACACATCAGTGGTGATTGCATAAAATTTTTTATAGCGCTGTAATATGCGTGTAGTACAGCTCTTATTAATAGTTTGTAGGATAAATATTAATTAGTTCATCAGAAAACATTAAAAATAAAATGGCAGTGATGCATCTGTACTATAAAATCTTACTACAGAAGAGACAACTTGACAACACAAAAAGCAGTTACTTGATCTTTTGGAAAACTTTTTCGAAAGCATTTAATTGTTGGTTATTATTACTTGTTGTTATACTTCACAGAATGTTGCTATATTTAATATGAAATTATTTAAAATAAAATAAAATTATCAAGATGTGCTGAGTGTCAACATCTGTGTATGTGATAGTTCAACAGGTTATTAGATTTTGGTTAAAATCAATTTTTTTGAAAATTTAATTCAAATAAAAGTTTAAATTTGAAGCTAATATTAATAACGCAAAGAAAAGCTTTAGCAAAAGTTATCAAAACTAAAATATACTTCAGGTCGATTTCACCGTCAGTTAAGCTTTAACGGATAATTGAAAACAATGGTTACTATAATTATAACAATTGTTGCTAGGGATTTAACCTACGATTAAATTTAATAGAAGTTTGTGATAAGAGACCTTAAAAAAATAAATGTACGTATAATAATGGGGAGGGCTACATCAACGTTTTTTTCAGATTCTTTTGTTTTTTCAGATGTATGGTCTTTATATCTATCTTTATACACTACAGGTGACCATAAACTGTTTTGTCAAACTGTAGATTATTCTACACACTCAAAGTTAATTCAAAACGTTTACATAAACATGTTGCCAAAAACCAGGCATTTTTAAATCGTTAACATCTCGACTTCGTCTCGTCGTTAAATGAATCATCCACAGATAAAATTTGACTTTATCATCTTGTGTAATAAACAACTAGTATTTTCTAGATCGTACAAACAACAAATTATGTCGCTATATTCCAAAAGATATATAGTCTAGGTCTATTGTTGATCACCAAGAAATATAGTAACATAGCGCCACGTGAAACTTGCAACTTCAGTTTCTATTGGTTACAATAAATTTGGGGCGTTACTCGCACTCGCTTACTCGCATGAGTGGAGAGGAGAGTGCGTGTTTAGCACGTGATCACTATACTGTCGTGCTTAGGAAGAAGGCAGTAACTACAAAAATATCATTGGATTCGTCTAAGCGTGATTTATATCTTTAGAGTGGAAAAAAGCAGTAAAA
Source organism: Dascillus cervinus (assembly GCA_949768715.1). NCBI lineage: Eukaryota > Metazoa > Arthropoda > Insecta > Coleoptera > Dascillidae > Dascillus > Dascillus cervinus. The sequence continues at coordinate 22,116,586 of OX458317.1, forward strand.
GTTATTCGTACGTAATTTATAAGGCAAAAACAGTTACTGCTTTTTCAATTTTGACTCCTATTACAAGTTAAAAGGGAGCATGTACCCATCCGCGCGGAAAAAATGTTTTTGTAGTTACTGCGTTCTTCGGAAGTACGGCAGTATACATATTCGTGAAATATATTACAGACGGTTGTAAAATTATCTTTCCTTTTCTCGTGCCCGGTTTCATGTTGTCTTGTCCACAGTCTCCTAGAGTATAAATGTTTCTAGTCATACTATGTGTTATATGTATGTAAGGTTTTTTAGGAGACTGTATTATCCCATAACTATTTTTTAAATACGATTCAATGTCAAGTTGAGCTCTGATGTAAGTGCATTTTCCAAAGTATGAAAGGAATCACATCTTAAAGAAATGTGTCTGAATAATAAATAAACAATGAGTACTATAATATAAATATATAATGGACATGATAAAAAATATGACCTTACAAATAAGGAATGTGGAGCAAAGAAAAATGTTAAAGTAATACCTTTTAAGAAATGTTTGCTGCAGTTAAAAATAGGACTCGAAAGATGTCAGAAGTAAAAGCTGAAATATCTGCAAATTATCTTACCTGTTTTCATCTACGGCATTATCAACATTTTGACTAGATTTATCTTCATCTTGTATGTTAGAAGAAATATCCACAACCTTGTCAGTTTTTTTATCATCAACCATAGATGTTTTGAGTTTATCAAAAGGCTTAACTGCACCTTTATCAGATGTTCTAGATGGGGATTTATGATCAAACTTTTCTTTTATAGGAGATCTCTTATCTCTGTTAAAGTTAGAACGAGAATTGCTTCTATTGGATGAAAGTGAGCTTGAGCTTCTATTATAATTTGAATTACTTCTAACAGAACTTTCCGTACGCCAAGTACCTCCACTGAGATTGTTACGATGCTGATTTCAGAAAAAGGTAATTAGAATGAAACATTACGTTACTTATTTAAGAATGGCTTCAATAAATAAATTTTCTTAAAATGACAATAACAATGGTGAAGATCTACTACCCTGTGACTTATTGTTTCCTTTTCCTTTCCATTTAAGAAATTACTGTACTTTCCAAAATGCCGTGAAATTGATAAATAATTTTATAGATTTTGTGGACAAAGTACTAAGTTTTTGTAAAATGAAAAAAATCTTCTTTTATAAGGCACAGAAAAGACTGGGTAAAACATTAAACGATCAAAAATTATACATCCCTGAACGATAAATGGGAATTAGATATAATCATACCTTGGTGTATGGTTCTGTTCTCTTAAAATCAGATCGGCCACGATTACCAAAACGATTTTGTAAACGAAAATTATCTTGATTGACAAATCCTGGTGACGTATTCAAAGAAAGTAACGATGGAGGACTGTTATTCACAGGCTGCTGTTGATGAGACTGTAGCAAGCTACTGATAGCAAAAGCTAACTGAGGAGTTAACTGCAAATCATTACTCAAAGTATTGCCGGGAGTCACACCCCCTTGCCAGGGATTAACATTGTTGCTTTGACATTGTTGCGAGAAAGAACGAGCACCTCTTTGTGGACCACTATTTCCACCGCCGCCGTATCTTCGACTAGCCATCTTTTAATTACTGTATGGTGAACGAAAGGATATGTTAATGGAAATTCTTTTGCAATCACAAGAATTGTTTAAAGGTGTTTTGTAATGTGCATAATGTAAAATATAATATAAAAGAAAAATTTGTGAATTATTTTTTGACTTACCGTTCGTTCGTTCAGACGATCAAAGCTCACACGTTTCTCACACAAAATGGCGGCACTTCAACGCAAACGCTGTCATTTACTACCTGATTTCAGTTTGTACAACTTTTATTGATTCACGGTACCAACTAATATTTACAAAATATGAGAAAAACAAATCAAAATGTGATTTTTGGCTTTTGCAACCCAGATCGTTTTAGAATACTTTACAAAATTAATTTATTAGGCAAACGTAAATTCTGTTGGTACAAACATTTTTAAATACGTGGTAAACTTCGCACCATACCGCATTTTGTATTTGTTGTCGATATTGACAATTGACAATTCACCAGTGAAGATGTCTGATTGGGATACGGTTACTGTCCTTAAAAAGAAAGCTCCTAAAGCGTCAACTCTTAAGACGGAACAGGCGATAAATGCGGCGCGTCGTCAAGGAGCTCAAATAGAAACGCAAGCTAAATGTAAGAATGATTTTCAGAAATAAAGGTATTTTCACCACATTTTTTGTAGGGGGAGCAGCAAGTAATAAACAGCACGTTGCTGCAAAAAATACAGCAAAATTGGACAGGGAAACAGAAGAGCTTAGACATGAAACTGTACCTCTTGAAATCGGAAAACTAATACAGCAGGCTCGTCAATCGAAAAATTTCAGTCAAAAAGAATTGGCAACCAAGATTAATGAAAAACCACAGGTAGTCACAGATTATGAAGCTGGACGAGGAATCCCCAACAATGTTATCATTGGAAAGATTGAAAGGGTTCTCGGAGTAAAATTGCGTGGTAGAGAACGCAAAGATAGCGGCAAATCTGTGCCGCCCCCTGCCAAAACAAAATAGGTATCCAGGGGGCACATTTGTTTGCCTAATCTACCCCTCCCCGAAAAGAAAACACCCATGAAGTGTAGGGTTTTTAAATTAAAATTAGATTATCTGCATTTAATTGAAAACTTTGTTTAATTTTGTTCTTAATTTGTTATATTGTGTTTGAATATCTGAATTAAGTTAATTTTGGATGTTCTTGGTAAATATATAATATTTGTAAATTAATGTTATCTTCTGATTTTGAATATAATTATTGTTATTGACATTTACAAAAATCATATCCTTTTTTAACTAATTTGCAAATAAATTGAACAGAACCCTACCTCCCAATATGCATTCCAAGTTATAAAATCAAACATTGCACATTGACCATTGTTTTTCAAAACAGACTACTTACTTACAATTTGTATGTTTCTGTATGTGACTATGTTATTGAAAAATTTACTGCAAGTATTACAGCTTTTATAATAGTTATTCTTGTAGAAGGATTAATGTATTAACTGCAATCCACTGTAACATGAAATTGTAAGTGGCAATAAAGTAAAATGAAACTTTTGAACTAAAAATATTTACTTTGAGAGAAACTTGTTTATTTCCAAAAACTTCATGAGAAAATCATACAAAAAAGTGTAGATACAATATTACAATTTAATCTCTTCTCAATTTAAATGTATCGCTTTTAATGCCATCCTTAGTAATAATATTAATGTTAATACAATCACCAGTGTATATATCTCTTTCGGCGGCCGATATAAAAACATCCTTCAATACAGCAAGCGCACGATCTAATGAAACAGACGATTCTTTAACATTTTGCATGTTTTTCAAACCAATTTGATTATCTAACAGTGGTTGCAACAAAGCACCAGCTGATCCACCTGCTCGATAATTTGAACGTTCACAGTGTCCAATCGGATCATAACTGAAAACACAACCTTTCCCATCTGCATCAAAGCCCACCAAAATATTAGATATATAGTAAGGAAAGAACCGTTTGTAATAAAGCATTGTAGATAACATTTGTGCGGCAGCTGGCGTAGACATTGTTTTATGATGTTCTTGTTCGTACATTTGCATACGAGCACTTAAAATACGCGTTAATGTTAACGTATCACACCAACATCCAGAACATCCCAATATTGTAGTATTTGATAACGGAAACAATTTTGACTGTTCTCGAGTGTAAATTGAAAAACCAGTACTCAAACGTGTATCAGCGCCAATTACAGCAAAATCATCTCCAGCAATTGCTACAACGCTCCTGAAATTATAAATATTTTCCCGATTAAAAAAAACAATTTTTTGACACACTTACCCTCCATTATCCGCATAAGGGTTAAACTGATGTTGTACTGGAACCTTACTATTATAATCGGGATGATGCGAATATAAACTATTTTCAAACATAGCCATGATTTTTATCAACGTAAATAACACTTTTTACTGCGAACGCTCAAATGACAGTTGTGAATGACACTCAACAAAATTTGCTCTTCAATCGTATGAAGTGAGCAATTTTAAGAATGCTACCAACGTAAGAACTATAAATTTTAGAATAATTATGGAATTTTTTTATCAATTCAGAAATTTGTTAATTGGTTTGTTTCGTAGATTAACCTAATTAAATAAAAACATCTTGTAATTGAGGATAAATCAAATCCCGTTCCGAAAGTTTTGCTCTTGCAAAACCTAGATTTTTGGCTTACTTGCGCTGATTACCGTAATGAAAGCAGTTTGCCGGTGAAAAAATAATCCAATACAATTTTCAACTGTTTCATTGCCTATTTGGCTTTTGGTAATTGTAACCAGGGCCTGTTAGAGCCACTTGAAGGCCCAGATCAAGCAACATACTTAATGAAAAAAATTCAAAAATTTTTGTTTTGCCAAAAAAATTTATTAAAGCGTAAAAAATCTTTCAAAACAATTCGAGTATTGTATAACAATTTTTTTTAATAATTATCAGTATATCGTATTATTTCAGAATAATTTATAGACAATGTGTTTTTTGTTATGTTGCTTTGGTGACGAGTAAACAACTCATTCTAATTTTTTTTTAATAAATGGTCAGTATTTATCATTAAGTGAAATACTTAAAGAAGAGTTTATTTAGTGTTGTGAATTTAATTTTGGGAACTAAGTTTGTAACAATTTATCGCCCGCAGCGTGGGTCCTGAAGTCATTGAAAATTTCCCGAAATCACTACGACCGAGCGAGCTAGTATGGATACGCGGAACACAGCATGTTCGAACACCGTCGTCACGGACTTATTGCAAACGGAGCAGATGCAGAGGACGAGGTCGAAATCAACATTGAACAATTGCGGTACAGCAGTCTGCAGTTCTCATACGCAACGCTGAAGGATAGCCTGCAACAGAAATTCTGCTTCGAGGCAATGCGCTTCGAACTGACTGACCGCCTTCACAACGAAGCACACGACGGCAGGAAGCTGAGTTATCGGAACCGTCTGGGCATCTACGTGCCGGAGCCCCGGATAGTAGAGATGCAGTATCAGCTGCCCGAGACAATGGCCAGCCTAATTAAAATGGCAAACCGAGTTGAAGAGTTTAACATTTTATAAGCTGAAATATAAGGAGATTCACACATGGATGCAGGCTATAATGGAGGATGATTTGTGGTAAGTTTTAAAATTCTTTATGTAATAATCTTAATTGTATATTTATACATTTACCAGGACAAGAACGAGGAACCCAAATTGGAACAAAGACCACTTTGAAAGGCGTTATTCGAATTGAAGACTGAAAAATCAGTTAAAACGACGAGCCAGGAAGAAGAACCCCCTTTCAAAATGACACAATCGATTTGAGAGGTTTCGAGGATTGGGAGATTGAAGAATTCAGCAAGACGCCAAAGAAAGATGGAAAGAAAACGCCTACGAAGTTCCACAACAGTAATCATCCAAACAGTCTTTAATTTCTGGCAATGGACAAGAAGACAATGCGAGATTTCATTAAGTCATCAGAGAAGCAAGCAACAACAACCAGATTTTGTGCACCCCTTTACATGAAGTGACCATTGACGTTTAAATTGGAACTATTTGGATAAGGACACGATTGAATTGAGGGACTTTGAGAATAGGATTGGAAAATCTAGTCCAAATCGACTCAACTTTTCACCGGGAGACCTCACATTCTAGAATTATGCAGTAAGTAAAAATCTCCCTTGTAATCAATCAATTTGTTCATTTTTAATTTTTTTGGTCTTGCATAATTTAAAATAAAAAATAACTGTCCCTTCATTTACATGGCAACGTAATTTATTAAATTTTAATCATTCTAGATACATCGGACATATTGGGTCTGGAAATGGGTTTAATTAATGTGGAACTTTTTGCATATGGAAGTTCAATTTTCTTGATTAAAAACAGAACAAACTGGACAAATATGAGAATAGGAAATAGGATTGGAAAATCTAGTTCAAATTGACTCAACTTTTCACTGGGAGGCCTCACATTTATGGATTATGCAGTAAGTTCTGGAAAATTCAAACTGGCTGGTTGTATTAGATTTGGATTGGCTAATGGAAAGAATAGTTGGGCATTTGAAGGATACAATGTAAGTGAATTTAATTATTATTTTGCGTGTAATTGTAAATTGTTAATGTAAAAAATTAGACTTCGATACAAGCTGAAAATTGCAAAAGAGTGAAGACAAACGAGAATTGGATTGCCGGCCTTATAAATTATCAATCAATTTATATAATTTTCCGCATACTTTGAAATTAAAAATAACTTTCCCTTCATTTACATGGCAACGTAATTTACATCGTAGTTACATCGGACATATTGGGTCTGGAAATGGGTTTAATTAAACTGGAAGTTATTGATAATTAAAAATGACTACTTGATCATTTGGTTGTTGGTCAGTATTTAGAATAAAATGTTCAATTATAAAATTAATAGATATAATAATTAACTAGGTGGTGTAAACTGGTCCAATCAATCGTTTACTAAGGACAACAAATGCCATATTTTTTAGGTTGCATGCATGCAAAATACCAAAACAATTAACAACATGAATACTGTTTTAAAAATGATGTAATTTTTGATGCCCCTAGCATGATAGATTGTTGCAAACTAAATTTTAAAGCAATATTTAAAATTTTTGGAACTGGTGGTGGTGTTTGAAATCGCAATATCGGCGGTTTTAAAAAATAACTTTCATTTACCATGACAACGAAATTTATTTCTTTTTCTAATTTTTAAAATTGTAGTTACATCTGACATATCCCATCTGGAAATTAATGGTTGGACTGGACGTAAATTAAAAATTACCATTAAATACTGTTGTAAAAATGGAGTAGTTTTTGATGTCAATATGGTGTTGAACTGGTGGTTTGCCAAACATCGTTAAATCCAATTTAATGTAATTAATTTATTATGTTAGTTTTAAAATGTTCAAATTTTAGTTTCAAGAAGAACCAGTAAGAAATATGGATTATGGAATGGAATGAAATGGATCAATAAGTTAAGAAAACCACACACTCACTTATACACTTTCACAAACACGATTTTACTTAAGGCTGCGCCACCCAAAAAATTGTTGACAAATTCAATTTGCTTTAATTACTTTATCGTACCACTAAATATAGGCAAGACACATACTTTTTTATAACTTAGACATCACCATAAGTAGGCTTTAAATTCATTTTCACAAACACGTTGCGACTTAAGGGGTTTGGAATTTTCTTGTACATTAGTAGATTTGGTTTAAAATTATTTACAGTCGTTTTACTACGGCTGTATCACTGCCTGTGAGCTTCATATTTAATGATTATCTCATAGGGTGTGTGTACTGATTTTTGGTCGCTTCGATTTTAAGGATTGTTGTTATAATTGGTCCATTAGTCATACATGCATAAATAGTGAACATTGAACTTTTGTACAGGTATCCACATTCGCTTATGCATTTTGCCAAAATGACATTAAGGAATGCCCCTTATTTTATACTAAATAGGTACGTTTACGTTTTTGATAAACTATATTATTAAACGTACTGTAAGTTTTACTTACATTGAACTTAATTGCATCGTGTACCCGACTATGGCTTAACGATTGACCATATGTTGTAATTCGGCTATGGATTGCACAGTTGTTATAGCTGTGTCTTTTCATAGTTATAGAATTATTAAAGTTTTTTACATTGATCCAAATAAACTTTTTCATCGTTTTGTGTAGTTTCAAATAGTGTTGTTTGGAAGCTCCCTGAATTAAGAGGCCCATGTCAAAAGACCCCCCCTCCCTCCTTCTGGGCCTGATTGTAACTTCTAGCAAATACATGTGCTTCGTCTGATTTGGCTGCCTCACTACGATCGGCAGTCAACCTATCAGCCACAGCACATAAAGCTTTGCTTATACTCCTAATAATATAAATAACTATTGTTTTCTAAGTTGCAAAGTGTGCGAAAAATAATTTTAGAACACGAGATCAAAGTCGTTATGAAGTAAACGATGCTGTCATCGCTGAAATTTAAAATTAACATTAACAATTGTTTTTCTGCAATGATAATAACATTTTCGGCATAATTTTTGGATCTCTTGATCTATCCAAAATTTACATAATTACATTATTTTCTATACAGTCATTTATAAAAAGAGGAAAAAAAACAATTCTTTGCTAATTTAACGGACTTTGTAACTCCAATATAATACAATTTGTATAGACAGATAAGCAAGTAAAAGTTATGAGTTGTTATTCCTCACTGAAAAATCCAAGACAGATGACCACTAATCTAGTACACATACACTGAAATCACTGCCAAAATACTCAGCTTCAATTGAAAAAAAAAACACTTACTTCATCCGGAAGGATTAAAATGGCTATTGTTGAATATGCTACTGTAAAATCAATAAGTTAAATAAAATATGGAGTTTATGATAACTTTATTTTCATTTATTAGTTTTGTATATATAGGTAATATTTCAGTTACAAATATATAGTATTAACTTGCTCAACAGTGTTTCTAATGAAGATCTCATTTACAAAAATTAAGCAGAATAATACACTATTCAATCTCGGAAATTTTCATAATCCACAACCCACTAAACACAAAAACGTATCACGGACGTCTCAGCAACGTCGCGTAGCGCTATGCGACGTTAGTCAAAAACGTAACTCGGACATCGAATAACGTATATAGGACGACTAACGCCTGTCGTAAAAACGTCGCCAGGCGACGTACCAGCGCGACATCGCGCGACGTTCCAGCTCTACGTGCGGGTGACGTCACCTTGATCCGTTTTTCGACATTTTTAATTAATCAATGAATTAAATTGATTTCTAAATTATTTTAATTAATTAATTTAATTAATTATTTTTTAATAGACGTAATTAATCCATTTTTTAATTAAATCACTTGATTTAATTTTTTACGAAATTGCTTCAATTAAGAAATAAGCCAGTTAAAATCATAAATTTATTTATTTCAATGTTTACATAAATAAAACAAAAATTACAAACGTTTTTTAAAAAAATTAACGTATTGATAATAATGTTAACAATTTATAACTGCATAGCATATACAAGATATAAATGACATTTAGAAAATTAACTCCTAATATTAACAATTCACAACCATATCAACAACAAACATTATTTAAATAATTATACTAACAATTCATTATTACAAAAAGGAAATTTTAAAAATGTACGTCTATACATAATATTAATAATTTACAATTTCACAACATACACAAAATATAAACGAAATTTAGAAAAGTAACTCAATATTAACAATATCAACCATATCAAAGATAAAAACATCATTTAAAATATTAACGCATAGACAATATTAACAATTTATAACTGCATAACATAAATTACAAGATATAAACGAAAAATTGCAATTTATTCTTATAATAATTCAAGCAGAAATTTCGATAATTGATTCCAATACTTAAAATAAACTTAAAATACTCGAGATTCTTGCTATGGAGGCAGGTTCAATTTCCCTTTCCTTAAATTAATGGTACGTTTTAGAGCCACATCTGTGAATAAAAAAATGTAAAATAAATAATCTTATTAAAAATAGTCATTAAAATCGATTACCTTTGAAGATTTCTATGATTTTCAAATATTTGATTTTAATATTTTTCTTCGCACCTGTTTCTTTCAGTTCCTCGAATTCTTTTATCATTTCAATTTTCTAAATTGGTTGTACAAACGCTGAAAAATAACAATAAAAATAAAAACTGATTTCAGTAAAGCTATAACAGGTGTAGAGACATGAAACCGTGTATTACCGATTCAATTCTGAATAAAATGTATCAATTTTTTTTAAATCGATGTCGTTTTACAGTTTTCAAATTATACTGTGTCAAGGTATAATTTAATCTTTTCCTATGAATTTACAATAATTCAAAATTTGTTCCTTAATATACGGTTTCATTTATACAACGCCTTGCAAAGAGTTAATTTTACATTAAAAAGGCAATTTCATGGGTAAACTGTGACTTACTTGCTGTTTATTATCTTCCATTTTTTCAGCTAATATACAACTTACTAATGTAACTAGTAACGATGCAATGTCTTCTTTCTAAAATTAAAAGTTAAAATATTTGCAAAACACGAACCTTTTTCGATACAGATGTGACCGGTTTTATGTCACCAATTTAGTTAATTGCACCGCCTTTGTGTAAAAACCATTTGTTCCGTCCTTTTATATTTCAAGGTTTCATTTTGCAGTTTTTTATCAGGGACGGTTAGAAGTTTTGCAGGGGCTTGAAATTAAATAAACTATTTTTTCGTCAACTGCGCACTGAGGCGGTTATCAAATCATTTCAATTCCAACACTAAATCGTTGTATTATATATTTTTTTAGAAATTTGAAAGTGAGGAGTCTCTTTCAATGCTGGGCCTCAGTTTAGAATTTTGAGAAGTCGGCTCCCGAGCCGGTTCTGTTCGACACATGTTTTTTTTTAAATTTAAATTGTGTAAAGAAGTTTCACTATATTTGTTAAAAGCCGAAGTATCTTACCCGGGATTAATACCCAGAGCCCCAAGTTTAATGGTCACAGACCTAAAATATTCTATTCGAACAATGAAAACGCGTTGTCATAAAATCAGACGATTTCAACAAAAGAGACTCATTTGGAAATCAATCAGAAAATTCAAGATACAACTAAATTCAAATAAATTGGCTTCTCATTAATTACTTATTTTTGTTAAATTCTCCAGTCAAATACAGCTCGTGTCACGACAATGCCGGATTATAATTCTCCTGAACTTAAATTCATTGCTATGATTCCAGGAAATGCAACTCGTTAAATAGGCGATTATTTTTTACTACAGCTCTCTATAGCAACTAATAAATAAATGTCACATTATTTTTAAAAATAAAGTGAATTGTTTGAAAAATGAATGAATTGAGTGGGCGTGCCGTGGCGTCAATTTATGGAGTTTTGTGGAATTACACCATCGACCAAAACACAACAATTGATTATTATTCTTCCGAAATTTAATTCATTGCAATAATCTCAGACTAGAGGTTTCGTTATTTTTAAAGTAAAATTTTAAGAAATAAAGGCAAATTTGTAATGAATTAACACAAAATAGATCTCCCACTCTTGCTAAGTTGATAACTTTTTTTTCTTAAAGCGACATCTTCCTCTACCGCACGGAACTTTAAGATATAGGAAAGAAACCTGTATGATTTTTTAATGGCGCAAATTTCAAAATTGTTGTTTTTCAGGCGGGAAATAAAATTAGTTCAAATTTAAGGTTATTTTTAATTAATATTTTCAAAGGATATAAAGAAATCAAATTATTCTTTGATTTACAAACATTTATTAAATGTCGTCATTAAATATTTACATAGTATTAAAATATACAAATCGACAAAACGTGGTTCAACATGGATGACATCCGGAACAGCAGGAGGAACTACAATAGGCGGAGTAAAAATTGTATCTTTTTGACCTTCGATAAATGATCTCAAATTGGAGATCTGCTGTGCCGATTGCTGTTGGATCTAGGTAATATTCCGACTGAGGATCTAACAACCGAGTACTGTTTTCCGAAAGTAAATGCATGGAAGTACCTACGGTGTGACTAAATACCTGAGTGGCATTTTTCACGTTCATTTTTTGTTGTGCCTTCACAAAAAGTGACACAAACGGACATTTTCCACTTTTTGTGAAGACTTTTTATTAGGAAAACCAATGCATGGTCAGCAAATAACGCACACCTCTCAGCTAAACCTAGATCCACAAAGCCATCAATACAATCATTTTTGGCATTGTATGTCAGCCCTCTAATGAAATCTCATCAAACACCAGGACACAATTTCTGTTAATTAATGACATACTTTGAATGCGTTTTTTTAATGTGACTGAATATGGCCTCATTAATGCCAGAATTAAAAGGAATTTTATTTAATAATGAAGTTGAAACCTTTCGTTGCAACAAAATGGCTTGACGATAGCATCTCTTAGCCTGTGGTGTTAATTCCCTAGAAGTCGTAGCTCTGCATTTACTAAGGTCTTTGAATGGTTTCTTCAACTTTTGTTGTCTCTGCTGCCGACCCAGTCTGATATTTAAAAATACAGCACTGATGTTCATACTAATGTTTGTTGCTTTTAAACAGAAATGCAAATTAGGATTTGAAATTAATTACAACAAAAACACATACCTTTACAGTCATCACTACCAAACAAGGAAACATTTACTCGCTTGTGCCGAGGTTCTTTTGTAGCATCTTTCGGGGTAACTCATGTCTTGCTATTTACGAAAACAAGTAGTAATTTTAATTGTGTAACACTAAGATTATTTAAAAGTCTTTAACTTACCTCGGAACTGTTCTGTCCTCACAATTTAAAACAGAGCAGACACGCATCTTATGTATCTTGCTCGCCTTAGTTAAGCAAATTAAATTTAAAGAATTTGTGTTACTTATTGCAAAATGGCGCAGTGAGAACACAGATAATATAACATAAACAGTAAGAATGCAGCTGACGAAACTTACAACCCACGCAAGTTACGATAAATTTCTGGGAATCTTGCACGTTTCCTGCCGAAGTTCGAAATTCGACAATTCTCGTTTTGGCGGGGCCGTTGAAAGCGCCATCTTTTTACACCGCACGGCACTACATTTAATAAAGAACATTTATATATGAGTTACCCCCCCAAGATGAATTAATCTCTTTACGCACTGCGACATTATGTCAAGTCTAACGTTTTCGTATGGAAATTCCACTCCAATGTTATATTAATTAAAAAATCTCCCGTGAAAGGGTTATTAACCTGTAAAATAGTACATTATACATCGCGGGAGAGAAATGCAAGATTTTTCCTGAGGTGTAATTTGTAGCCAGAGGGCGAAGCCCGAGGGCTACATAGCACCGCGGGAAAAATAGCATTCTCTCCTTAGGTGTATATACTATTTTTTCCACGACCAAAGTAAGATTAAAACCAAAAAATAAATTTGAAACCTAATTTATTGACACCTTAACTGACATTTATTAATTTGAAAACTAGTAGTCTTTGGTGAAATTTAAACAATCCTTGACAATGTGTTTTAATTTGTAGGTCATAATAAAAACTCCCCAGGGAGAATTTTGAAACATTATATATCTAGGGAATAATTTGTTACTTTTGTTACGATATTGGTGTCATAGAAATGGACGTCTACTCCCGGTCGTGGAAAAACAATATTTTTACAGGTTAATAACCCTTTCACGGGAAAAATCTTGCATTTCTCTCCCGCGATGTATAATGTACTATTTCACATAAATGAATGATAAGCTTCAATCATTATTTTTTGGAAAAAAAATTGTTTGGTTTTGTTACCACATATTAATAAAGGAAATCGTTCATAAAGAGGTGATTTTGTTTAAGTAAATGACATAATCACCTAAATGTTATCTAAAAAAAGTGTGTGTTATAGGGTTAATATCAGGTTTAATTAATTAATTTAAAAAAAGGGGAAGGTTTTGAGGGATGTAGGTAGATAGATTTTTCGCTGACCACATGTGGTCTGGGTATATCTACCTACTGACCGAATTTAAAAATACAAAATTTCAAGGTAAATGTCTTTGATAACAGCAGCGCTAAGATATGCAATCCACCACTCACTCAAATTTCGATGCTGCGACTTGGCTAAATTAGAATTATGGATGTGCTTTTTTTGCATTACCGTTGGTTATAATGTAATAATTATTATAAGAAATTCTTAATGAATACCATAAACACACACATATTATAAATAGAAGTGTTTTAGGAAATTATATAAACATACAATTTTTAATTCATTTATTACAAAAACAAGAATATAAATCGTTATGATTTGAATTTTGTTAATTTCATTAAAAAAATGCACGTCTCAATTTTACATCGCAGAACGATCTACGAACATTGCTCAGATACGTCTCAGCGCGACAGTATTCCAACGTCGCTCAACGTTTTTTAAACGTTATGTGTTTAGTGGGAAGATATCTTTCTTGAGTACATGTACTGTGCAGTGTATGGCAATAATATCGAGACATCTCATTGCTAAACTAGTTTAACGTTCAAAACTAAGCATGTCCTTCTCTAACTTGATGTGCATCGTTACGTTTCAGTTCCACTCAATCATAGCGTTCCTTCGCTAAAAATTCCGACCGGCATCCCATTACATTTGAAGGTAAAATATTATGGTGTTGTAAATAGGTAGTTTACTTTAAAACCAATTTTTAGAACAAAATTTTAAAGTTTCTGTAGTTCATTGATAGGCAAATGCAAGTAGTTGCGGATTGAACAAATATTAATGCAAAATTAAAATTAGTAGTGTATAAGAAGAAACAAATTGGGAATAAAACAACAGAATATTTTGATTTGGTGACGGCTACGTTTAACAATTATTTAAATTTATGTTTAGGTAAATGACAGGCATCTCTTAAACATTTGCAGGTATAGTATTATTGTGTTGTAAATGCTTTACCTTGAAACGAATTTTTAGAACGAAATTTTAAAGTTTCTGTGGTTCATTGACAGAGAAATGCACTTTATAATGCAATAAATTAAGTAGTCTTATGGATTAAACAATATATTATTTATTCAACATAACAAAAATGAAAATACATAAGTTTATGTATAGCAGATAATTCTATAAAATTAACATTAAAAATATATCGAAAAGAAAAGGAATTACTATATACTATAAAATTAAAATTAGTAGTGTGTGGGAAATCCTCCAAAGTCGATAACTTCCTGCAAGCGATTGTTCATTGACCGAACTAATCGTTCGCAATTAGCTTGACCACGAAATCTTTCCCACACACGAAGACAGTGGTTCAGGAAGGCCGCTCTGGTTCGGATATTGTTGTGGCCATCAACGTCATTCCATTCCTTCACCATACTAGCCCACAAGTTTTCAATCGGATTCAAATCAGGTGATTTGGAGGGCTAAGGAATTACTTCGAACTCCGGATGCCCTTCAAACCACCTTTGAACCACTCGAGCTTTGTGCACCGCGCTATTATCGTGAACGAATGGAATGCGTGGAAGTTCCCCTTCTGGATCGGCGTAAAGTCTGCGCACACTTGGTAACATAACGTCTTTCAAAATGTGCACATACTCTAGACCGGTCATTCGCGTTGTGGTTTCAACTAATTCGCCCGGACCCGCTGCGGATATCCACCCCCATACCTCCATTGTTATACGCCCACTATGGCGAATGAATGCTACATTTTGTGGAGCATATCAAGTATTGTTCATCCGTCATAGTGGTTTGATGCTGTTACTGTATGATTTAAATACTTTTCCGTCAGTAAAAATAGCATTTGTCCAATCCCTATTTAATTGATTGTGAGCAAATGCTATTCTTTGTTGACGATGAGCAGCAGTCAAATCAATTTTTTTCGCAGGTTTTCTATTACGAAAGCCGTTATCAATTGAACGGCGCCGTATTGTGTTTTTACTGCAATCTAAATTTAGCAATTCCCTACGGGCCGCCAAGCTACCAAAGGGTTGCCCGGTGGCATTGGCCACCAACAACTGTTTTTGCTCAATTGTTAGCGCTTTTGGCCTGCCACTTTTTGATCTTGTTTTCAACGAATCGTCATCTTTCCACCTCTTCACCCATGCGTACACTCTAGATCTCTAAAACAATTGATAAAATTGACCTAATTACAAAGTTGAAGCAATTTCGATTGTTCCATTAAAATTGTATACAGGTATACAGTTAATTTACGATAATCAGACAAACTATCAATATCAATGATGTTTTTATTATTACATTCAGCATTGAAACTGGACAAAAGTTTTTTTTAAAGAGCTTTAATTTTAACAATATAATATATAATATAATATCATATTATGTAATGGTCCTTTTGTTTATGTCAGTAACTGATGAGGGTAACTCAGGGTACATCGCTGTTTCTGCTATAATTAGAAAAAAAAATTGCTATAAAATATATTAAAATTTAAACTTGAATTCACAATTTGTAAATTTACTAATCAGATAAGATCAAAGCTTCAATAATCATAACTCAAGAGCTAACAATAAGCCCTCAAAAGTTCACCTCGGAAAATCATCATGAAATATGAATTGAAAACGTAATGCGGTAACTACTATATTCAGGATTTCTAGCGTGTCACCTCCCGCTGCACGAGGGCCTTGATCATATTTATACGCTATACTTACTAGTATGTAGTGCCTAGTAAATAATTGGGCAGGATTTTTCACCTTCACATGATGCTAAAACTTGGCTAAAACAAACTAATTGTAGGTTAGAGCACGAGGGAGACATGCGCTTGCGCGAATAGTGATATCTTTGAACCAGGTAGGTAGCCGAAGGTATGCGTATTTCGGCGTCGCAGACTCAATAGATGGCGCTGATGATATTCGTGACTATTTCCCTCAGAAAATTTCAACCAATCAAATTAACGCATTTTACAGAAATCACCTAGCAACGTAGGAATATCACCAAGTATTCGATGCACCATGAAAATACCCGGGTATTTGCACATGTGCTTAGAGTGAATATTTTTGGACATTTTAACAACATTCGCCTTTATTGTATTTGCAGGTATTAATGTGCCAATTTCTTCATCTATGTCGCTCGAGCTTGATTGACCAAAACGAACAGAACACATTTTTAAGATGAAAATGTTTCCACAATTGACATTAGCCCGTCTTTTCAATTTTTTTCTTTACATTTGAGATGTGATAGTTACGGTACTTTTACAATCTCGATTTTTTTATCGTAATTTATCCAAAAGTAATTATTTCTAGTTTTTTATTATTTTTATCGGGAAATTCTTACTATCAAAATTGCGTGAAATTTTCTTCGGGAAATAGTCCCTAATATATCCCTCCTGCATGCCATCCTTGAACATTTTTACTCGTGCACTCCGTGCACTCGTAAAAATATTCGCGTATTTGGCATGCACTCGGGATATAACTACTGAATATTCGCAAATATCCAAACTTTGGAAACGTTTTGGGGCATTTGATCTGTAAATCGCTAGCTGTAACGACGTAGTATGCAACATGGTGGCGAGCTACACGACAACCACTAAGAAAATTGTGTTAAAATAATTATGTGAGTGATAATTACATACTTAGAAGCGAACGATTTTATGCAAAGTTTGGAACGTCTCAACGCCACGGTTTTCATTTATTAAATATGATGTCGCATTCAATCCGCCATTATACATTTAGCTTTACTTAAAATTAATATAAGGATCGATTTTACCAACCTCAATTAGGCGTAACGGATAGTTAAAACAATCGTTACTATAACTACAACAATGGACCTTTTCAATTAAAAGAGATAGCAGATATGCACAGTAGCACAAGACATTGTAGGGAAACATAAATGGCGCCAGTCATGTGTAAGACAAGGACGTTTTTTTGCGATCTTTGTTTGAAATTTGTTTGAAACATAGTGGGGAGATGGCGTCTTGTGCGAGGCAAGGACGTCTTAAGTTTGAAAAGGTCCATTGTTGATATGGATTTAATATACAATTCAATTTAACAGACGTTGGTAAAATCAATTGTTTTGTTGAATTGTTTGTTATAATATTTCATGTCGCAAATTTCTTTATATATAGTAAGCGCTCAGTTATGTGAACTAATAGAAACTGGGGGTGTTCATAAAATCAAATTGTTCATATAATCGGAAATAAAATTAAACATACATAATTTATATATATTTTATTGATATTGAACGGTCGCTATATTATATTAAAATATTGTGTTATTTGTTTTGGACTTATTTGGCAGCCAAATATTTCTGCAATGCTTTCTCTCTACATTTTCGCAATACTAATAAGTCATCAATATTAAAAATATTTTTATCGCTTCAGAGAATAACCTTATTAAAGGCATTTACAGCCTCTGATAAACTTATTTCAGTGTTTGGAGTATCATTTTCATCTTCACTTATAATATCATCGTCATCACTAATTGTTTGTTCATTTACCAAGTTTTAATTTCAATTTTCAATATTCTCTTTTGAACAATCAAACCGACTAGCCACTTCTTTAATAAGTTTGTGACTTCGTTTAGATTTTCTGTTACACTTCTACATATTTGCCGCACAACACTAAGAGGAATATCGTCTTTTGGATCAGAATCATGCGTTTCATCATTTTCCGTAAAGTTCAAAATATTTTGCCAGCACTTCTTTATTATTTCAACTTGGAAGCTTATTCCATGCCAAAGAAAGGTTTATTACAGCATTTTTTATTTTTAACTCTTTTAAAAGTTTTGACAGATCTTCAGATTTGGAAGATACAATTGATGACAAGCTTAATCTATAGTATAGTTTTGTATCTAATTCGGATAACGTTCTGATCCATTGGTTGAATCAAGGGAGGCATATACAACGTGTCCCGGAAATAATGTCATTCATTTTAACCCGTAGTAGAACTCCTCAAAACAAACATTTTTTCTATGTACCATTTTTTCGAAATCGCAATTTTGTGTTGGCATTTTACCCTCCCTGAAATTGACGAGCCGCCTTGATTTAATAAATCACTGACGGTGAATGTGAATATTAGTTTTTGCTTGCTGCATAAAAAATTATCTACATTTTGTTGGTATGTTTCTTCTCCTGCTGCCGTCGAGGTATGTAGATAAGAGCATTATAAGTGTACGTCAAGCGGTTCTTGTGTAGGTACATTTTGATTCGCGGATTAAAGTGAACATTTTGTGAAAATGTCTGCATTTACGAATAATGAATACACGGATATTGTATTACCGTATGGTGAAGCCACCGGAAATGCTGCCCAAGCCCGGATAATTTACATGTAGCACGTACATTTGCACGGGTTGTCCAGTATCTCCGGGATCACGGATCTTTCAAGGCTGCAGCCTGGGATCGTGGTAGACAACGTCCTGAACGCATTGAAAATGTTGAAGAAGCTGTTTTGGAAAGCGTGAAAGCTCGACCAGGGACTAGTATTCGAAGACTAGCACATCAACATGGAATATCACGAAATACGATTTGGAGAATACTTAAAGAACAACAATTATATCCGTATCATGTATGAAAAGTTTAGTTTTTGCAACCAGAGGATTTACCTCGCAGACGTCGATTTTGCGAATGGATTCTTGCAAAAATAAACGAGCAACCCAATTTTTTATCCATTGCATTGACAACTGATGAGGCTGGATTTACCTACCGGAGAAGGTGTTTTCAATATGCATAACACACATGTCTGGGCAGACGAAAATCCTCATGCTGTAAGGGTACGCAGTTTTTAGCAACAATTTTCCCTCAATATTTGAGTCGGAATTATAAATGGACGACTAATCGGACCGTACATTCTGCCACCACGGCTAAATGGAGAACAATAGTTAAATTTTTTGAATAATCACCTAATTATTGGAGAATTTGCCTCTAGAACTTCGTGAAAATATGTGGTACTTGCATGCCCCATGTCATCATGCACGCATCGTGCAAAATTGACTAAATGAAACGTTTCCTCAACGATGGATAGGACGAACGGGCCCTGTAGCGTGGCCTGCCAGATCACCAGACCTAAATCCGTGTGACTTCTTTTTATGGGGGTACATGAAGAGCTGAGCTTGGTGTACTCAACCCCAATTGATACAATTGAAATTTTACGTGAACGGGTAGAAATTGCTGCCACAACAATCCGCAACAACAGACTCATGTTGGCCAGAGTGGAAGAATCTTTTCGTCGGCATCTTCAAGTTTGTCTTGACAATAACGGCAGCCAATTTGAGCATTTATTGTGATTACTTCGTATTGTTCTTTCTTTCATTGGATATTCAAGGTATGTGCGTTTTATAATAAATATTTTTTTTACTCACTTATTTAGACCACCCGCCGCACATCTAGTCTTTGTTATTGTGACTTGTAAATGCTTGTAAAAATTATTTTGAACATACCATTTTTGGTAGTAAAACTTTGACAAGGACTCAAATTATTTCATTTATGTATTACCATAGCATTTTTCAATTTGCATTCCAGTACTTTACAATAACAGCAACGGTCAAATTAATGAGTTGCTGCGTCGACAGAACTAAAAAGCATCCATAGGCGGGTAACGAAATAAGAGTCAAATCTGTCAACAATTTTAACTTGTTAATCAAAACGTTTACACCAAAAAGTTATTTAAAAAAGTTCTTGGATTTGACGAGTTCTATCACGGGTTAAAATTAATGACATTATTTCTGGGACATGTTGTATACACCATCCGATGCCACTCCACTCCACTCTACTGTTTTAAAAGATAATGATTATATCCACTCGTTCACCGTTTGAATGCATGTTGAAATTTAACTTGTCAGTTTGGCGGTTATTTCTGTCAGGGGTTTCCAAACATACGAAACGTTAATATATGTTTTTTTTCCAAGAAATAGTTATTTACGCATCATGTGCGGAAACAAATGTTTTGGTAATGAGTGCCCGATTTGCAAACACGAGTGGGCGAAGCACACGAGTGAAGTGCAAATGGGCACGAATTCCCTTATATTGTTTACGCACAAGGTGTGTATGCTATTTTTTGCACGAATTTTTACCCCAAAATAAAATAAATAAATAAATTGAACCGGAAACAACTGTCAGCTGTTAAATGTCATTCGATATTTACAACTTTCAATTTATAATTTCTGCACTATTCCCCAATGTATTGAATTGAAAAGTCGTGTAAATTGCATTGTACACATTAAAGAATATAAATGAAACAATAATTTGCTTGCAAATGGTCTGATTAGCGAGTTATTTTTGGCATCTTTTCACGCACGAGTGCTTCAAAGTAGATGTTTCCGTGTCTCAGTTGCGTGCGCATTTCGCTTGTTTGGAAGCAGAGAGTGCAAAAAATATATTAAAGTATTGTTCGAAACATAGGAAACGTAAATATATGTTTTGTGTATCATAGAATGTTGTGATTTTTTAATATTGGGTTGCGTGCGTTGGGTGTATGCCTCGGAAAGTTACGTGAATACGGTGTATATAATTTATAGCCTCAACACTCGTAAAATATAGTTTGTGTTTTAATTGTTAAAATAGAATTTACTATTTATTTGTATTTTGATTTATTTATAATACAGTAAAACCCCTCATAGTGGACACTCCTCTAATACGGACACCCCTCTTAATGGACACTTTTTTATCAGTACCGGCATTCCTCCATAAGATTACATTATACAAACACCCCTCTAATGTGGACACCCCTCTATTACGGACATTGAACACTACTTGTCTTCCCGAACTTGGAATTTCCCCCTCTATTGTGGACACTTGATAAGCATTTTGGAGAATTTATATCATGTTTTCAAAAAAATACTGTTTTAACTTGTGGTGAATTAGACACACATTAAAAACGTTTATTTTAAATAAAGGCAATGAACCTGCTCTGTATTAATTATCAAATTTGGAAATACATTTTGAGGAGAAAAATGTTCTAATATGTATAAACATAATACATGTTTATGTATAATGTTTAATAAACTGCTTAAAATTTGTAGTTTTGTAAATTTTTGACAAAAATAATTAGGACCCCCTCGAATACGGACACCCCTCTATAGTGGACAGTTTTGTCCAGTCCCTTGAGTGTCCACTATGGAGGGGTTTTACTGTAATTATATATTTTTGGACAAAATAAACTTGTTGAATTAAAGTTTTAAAGCAGATATGTTCTTTTTTATGTTCGTAGTTGTACCTATAATGTTAAGAGTAAAGTGCGTAACTACCAAAAGCCACTTCTGTAAAAAGTTTTGTGCAATAGCAGTTAGAGGAAAAACAGATAATATTATTGTAAATCCGTTTCTATTTTACAAAATACAATTATGCTTTATAATGACTTTGGCGTGATTAAATATCAAAAATATTAAATTACTCTAAACTGCAAAATGGTTAGATAGCCCCTTTGGACTAATACGGCAGTAGGTACTATCAATTCCAAAGGCGCCAGAGAACGCATTAAGATATTATCCCAAAAACGTTAAAAAGGTTAAAAATAAACAAATAGGCACATCATAATTGGTAATTTATTTATTTATTCTAACATTGTTAACAATTTAGTAACAAAACAAGCTAACATAATTACGATAATCAATCAAAGAGCGATTAAGCTGAACTTTCCAATTTAATAATTTCAATAATGCCATCGTGCATTTCTTTCACCGCCTGGAATTCAGTTAGCCCCATGCGTCGTTTGTTTGAAATGTCGTAAACTCCACCTTCTGCGTCACTATGTTCACCGCGAGAGCCGCGAACTTGCAAATTATAACGAGCAGCTACTTGATCTAACTTTGCCTTATTCGCTGCCAATTTTGGGACTTTTATATGAACTGAAGCTCGAATAGTAGTTCCTAGCAATAATACAATAAATAAATAAAATTATGGAAAAATAATTTCTACCTAAATTTGTTGGACAGAAGGTTAAATAACCTAACCGATCACTTCTAGAGAATTTTATTTTGCTTTCAAGTTGATGCACGCTTTCCACAAGCCTTTTGTAAATCTGAATCAAATCTCCACCACTTTGCATTGAGATAATGCGAATGTGATCCTCTTCATTTACCCAAACTAAAAATGTTTTTGCGTTATTGAGAAAAATACCTCGCCCGACAGGCCAGAATCGCGATGCATTTGCAGCTTTTAAAAATCGATCTCCTTCTTTAAACAGGAAATGATCGTCAATTAATTTTTGTTGATCTTTTTTTGACATTCCTTTCAAGGGATAGAATTTTCCCTTCAGTTCGCCTGTTAATTCACTCAGTGTACTAGAAAGCTTCTTTTCTATTTCTTTGTATTGGATTTCACTAAGGCAAGGATTGAACGGATAACCTTCTATAGATCGACCACAACGAACTCTAGTAGAAACAACGAAGTTCCCTGTTGGATCAATATTAGTAAGAGTGGCATAATTTCCCCAATCAGTCGGTGGATGTTTGTCGGTTGGTTTGAAACCCATGTGGTAATCTTGAATGATAGGATCGAAAAGGGCGCCAAACACAGAATACGCCTCTGCGTCAGGCGCATATACCCCTATTCCAGAGTCCAAATTTTCCACACCTTTTTTAAAAAACTTCGTTAAATCTGATCGATTTGAAAAGATCATTAAATACTAACCAGATTGAATGCAGTCGAGAAGGGTAGAACCGAATGACGTTTTGTTCATTTTCAAACTGTCAAAAACTTGTTGGGTTAAATATTTTTTCAGTAACGACTTCGAATCGGAAGTTGACAGTTTTTTAAACGCATTTTCTAATTTTCGTAATACTTCAGGGTCAATACTTTCTTTTCCACACTTAACATGGCAATTATGACAAGCTTTAGGAGTAGCCATTCGAGCGAAAATTTTAAACGAATTAACAGGCTTATTTTTACGGTAGGTATTTGTGATTAATTGGTTGATGTGGTATAACCATGGTAACAATTTATTGACAAATGTTTTTATTTTAGAACTCAGGTGTATCCAATTAAATTTTTATTTTTTTTTAAAATCTAAACATAATTTTTAATTGACAACTAATAACATGACTAATAACATAAAATAACATAACATAATTAATAACTAGAATAAATAAAATAACTCATTACCACTCAATACCAATTGATATTATATATTTTAATAAGTTTTAAGAGGGCCACTTGAGAAGCAAGATTCACAAGATGGCGCCACCGTAGTAAAATGCTTTTTTCATTAACAAGCTTTTTTATATAAAAAACTAGTGGTGGATATAAAAGATAAAAAAATGATCTAGGTATAGACATAAATTTGCCATGGAACAACTTGAAAAAAGTATTTATTCAAAAATGTCAAACTTTCAATAATATTTGAATTTTTTGTTAAAAGTAAAGAAAATCTTGCTGATCACACCTTGGAAGCATTAATCATAAGTATACTCGTACATTATCTAATCACATTTGTCGGTATTTAAGTCAAAAAGCACCGGAACAACAATAAGTTTTAATAAGTTTTAAACCCAAAGAATGAAGGATCTCTTAAATACGAAAATAGGAAAAGTAAATATTTCAAACAAATCGATTCAGGCCATAAACTAGAGAGAACTGAGAGTGGCAAATTGCCGAGCCAATTTTAGCACGATGATAACCCAAAGCCTGTCTGTATAAAGTACCGTCATACCTGACAGATCGGGTCCGGTAACGATGGCCTTGGTTGGTTAATACTCACAGTATACAGTAAAAATATTGTCTCGGGGCATTATCCAACAGAAGAATGGCTTTCATGGTAGGTGTTTTTCTTTTAAATATCTCCTAACTTGAGGAATAAAACAATTATGAAACCAATTTTCAAAAATTGCCGATGTCATCCAAGCATTTTTGGAATAATCGTAATCCATAGAAAGAGGAAAGCTTTTAAAACAACTTGGATTTTTTGTTTTGCTTATTACAAGTGGTTTAACGTTGTATTCTCCAGTTGCATTTGTGCAAGCAAGAAAAGTTAGTCTAGCTTTTCCAATTTTCCTCCCTGTAGCTGTTCTTTCATCAATTTTTTTTAAGTAGGCTCCAAAAGAGACCATCGTTGGCATTATAAATTTAATCATTTAATCTGTTTATAGTTGAGCGCAGATCTTGTTTGAAAGGAACTACAAGTTCAGGATTTGTTGACAGATTCACCAGATATCTTTAAGAATCGGATGCCACATCTGCGTTTAAATTTTTGTATCGCCCATCACTTGCAAAAAAATTATCCTTTTTTTTCAGAACTTCATGTAAAGACAAAAGACTTTGCTTTAATTTTCACTACTTCACTCGTTATTGGAAGGTTCCTTGCTTGCTTTTGTTCGCAGAACCATTTATACAGTTTATTTTCCATTCTATGCCAACAAGATGTGAGAATATTAAATTAATCGAGATTGAACTTGTTCACTCTATAGAATCTGTGTGTAATTTTCTTTTTAATGAAGTGTTCGTATAACCGAGTGCCTACTGTATTTATTTTTATTTTTCGTTACCAGTTGCGAAAGTGACACTCATCGTGCGAGGAATGAATTTTGTGGCGGAGCGAAGCGAAGCCTAATAAGCGAAATTCCTGACGAGCTTTGATATAATACTTTCGAACGAGTTGCGAACACTATTTTTCAGACGAGCCAATAAAATAATAACTAGGTTATCCAAATAGAAAAAGGTTCGTCACACTACTATGGGCGCGTAGAATGAGTGGATTTACTAAGAGCATTGAACACTTTGTTATCTTACTTCTAGTACGTTTGCGTATGAGTGTGTGCGTGTATGTATGAATGGGTAAATGTGCATATGAGTGCGTACGGGTGCGTACGTATGTGAACGAGTGCGTGCGCGTAGGTATAAATGTGTTTGTGTGCATATGAGTGCGAAAGAGTGCATACGTGTGTGAATGAGTGCGTGCGTGTAGATATGAATGCGTACGTGTTCATATGAGTGCGTACGTGTGTGAATGAGTGCGTGCGCGTAGGTATAAATGCGTACGTGTGTATATGAGTTCGTAACTGTGCGTGTAGATATGAATGCGTAGGTCTGGATTTAAGTCCATAGGTCTGCGTATGAGTGCGTGCGTTTACTAATTTATCGTACGAACGGTTAGAAAATTGCTTTCAATATTGTATCACACACGAAATTTGGACTAAGCGGATTTGGAACGGAGTGGGTGTGGCCAAGAGCTACTCGAACGATATAGACTACATATCGTGCTAGTAAGCTCAAACGATATATAGATTTATACGGGGGGTCGTCTGAAAATAATCATTAATTTGGTTGATTTGCTATTAATAGTTAGTTATAAGATTATGCATTTTTGGTATGGCTGTTTCATTATAATCATAAATAATACATTTTTTATTTACTTTTTGTTTATCATTTGTACGATTTATGTTCTACACTTGAACATAATTCTTGATTCATGGAGGTTCCAATCAATACTGAAAACATGCTGCGCCAACGTGTCATTGATGCTCGTGAATCTATTAGAAATCGCCAGAGAATCTTTGAAAATCCACGATTCGACTTGTACAGGGTGTGCCAAGTTTTGCCCCCACCCCACTTTTTAATCTTAAATATTATTATATTACAGTATACGTTATTAGATGTTAGCCTTTAGAGAGTGCATATTAGTTTTTAAAGATTGTTCAGAGAAGGCCCTAAAATTAAAAAAAGACTCATTTACATTGGATTTGTAAATTTTTTATTGAAAACAATTTTCGTGCACTCTACAAACACACACATTTTCAAAGGTTTCAAAATTCAATGAGGTGTAATCTTCTCAATTTCTTCTTTGGAAGATAGTGCAATATTGTTGGGCTCATAATTTAACATAACACAGAGATTGCATTCTGATGTATAAATTTGCTGATTGTGTAGGAATGATACAGATACAATACAATGAACATTTCCGCATATTATAGTTTCCGTTTTCTAAAACAATTTGAGAGCGATTGGTTGGTTAAATAAATAAATTTCAGTAAGAAATACAACAAAACTGACAAACAACCCAAAAATTAACAAATAAAATGCTCCTTGGAGCTTACTAATGGTCAGTGAATTATCTTCATGTCGAATTAAATCAACGTAAGATGTAAAAAAATTAGACATGTATGCCATTTTTTCTTCTTTATGAATTTCTTCAAACCAGAAATTGACCAAACCATGCTCCAAAAATCGATTGATGTGCTTATTGAATAATTTCGTATAAGGCGAGTTTTTCTTGAGTACAAACACGATGTAATATTTATTGAAACATTCTGATAAAACTTGTAGATGGGTTTTTCCATATTCGTCTAACTTTAAGGTATCAGTTATGTATCTGTTTGATATTTTTTGAACCAAAAATGCATACTTATTAGTCTTGATTTTTTTATTTAAATGCGATATGCTGTTTTCAATGACAAATGTTTCGGCCAGTTTTGGTAGAATTGAATTGCTGGCATTTTTAAATCTGTCTCGTAAATTATAGTCGCTAGAAGTCCAATAAATATTTTGATTCACCATATCTTCCAAAGTGTGAATAGGTTTCGAATATCGGGGATAAGTTAACAAGCTTGTAAATCCTGCATTGTAGGTTGAATATATTAATAGTGAATAAAAGCACAAAATGACTAGAATGTATCGAAATGCTGATGGAAAACATTTAACACAGCCCAAAGTAAACAAGCGAATCACACAGGCAAGACATACAATCAAATCATTATTTTGTGCATTCCCAAGGGGGTAGTATCGAGACATAAAGTATAAACTTATTGTTAAAATTGCAATGATCAATATCAATAATACCCACAAGCTTGTTTGGAATGGTTGAAATACGTAAGAAGAATCCGGTAAAAGTTGAGGTTTTGGATTTAAAAAGGTTGCACATACTCGTCCGTGCGGATATGATACGTCTGCATTTTGATTGCCATTATGATCTAACCACATTGAACACATGCTCACGTCACATTGACCAGTGAAAACGTAATTTGCTGCTGCAGACCATAAATTTCCTGTCACATCAACTTCCAATTCCAATCTCCGAATATTTACAGGCGTATTTTTTGTAATCTCACGGAATATATTGAATTCCACTCCACTGTATGTGCCATCGTGTTTATTGTATTTAACAAAAGGTGGGCAATTAAATAGAACAACACAAAGTGTTTTACTACTTGTTTTTGAAGTGATAGTTGGTATCCAATCTTTCTGTTCAAAATTTCCGTACATAACTGACCAGTAAGCAATAGTTTCATTACTCAAGAATCGTAATATTTCTAATTTTTCGTTATTTTCTTTCCCAATGATTATTTCAACGCCCATGATGAAGTCCGGGTGTAGTTCAAAAAATTCGATAACGTTTTCAGTACTATTGGAAATTATCAATACTGTACTAGGTGCTTTGAAATAAAACGAATTTTCGTTTTTTATGGATACTGTGCAATCTAGAAAATCAAGACTTTCTGATACAATTAAATAACCTTCACACTGCGATGCTATGTTCCCGTTGAGATTACGATAATCTATTGAAAACGTTGAAATACTCATTTGCATTAAGATTTGTCCAATTTTATCGGCTAAAGAGCTATCATCAGTTATGAAACATAAGGTTAGAAATTCTGGATATATTTTCTTTATTATTTCTGTAAACGAGTGGTTACTATGTGGTAAATTTAAAAACACACTTAACAAAAAAATAAAATTACTATTTTTCATTGCAGTGTTGAGTATCAACTAAATCTAAAATAAATTGCTTAGTTCCATCAAAACGATTAAATGAAAAGTTTTAAAAGCTTCAAGTCAACTTTACAATTATAACTTTACCCTGTAGGGTATCATTATTTTAATGCGGTCATAGATGCATTTAATAACTCTTCGATTGTTTGATTTCCAAACGTTAAACAATAATTAACTCGAAGCGCTGTTTAGTTTTTACACAATTTGTTTTCAATAAAATTTGTACGGGGTGCGCCGAGTTTTGTCTCCACCCCATTTTTTGGCCTTAAATATTACAGGGGAAAAAAACGAAACTTATACAGCGTGTACATTAGTTTTGTAAGATTGTTGATAGAAGGCCCTAAAATTTAAAAAACCTCATTTACATTAGATTTGCAAATTTTATTCTCCACGCTATGATGTCAATTTCCATTTCCTGGACTGAAGACTCAAATCAGAATTGAGAAAAATTAATTAGATTTCAAGTAAATTGCAGTTTTACACAACGGGTTCAAATATCGTTTTCTTTACAGGCTCTTGGTTCGACAATCATAAATTATGGGGACAATAGACTCTGGACAACGAAAACCGAGGCTTTTATGACTGACCTCGCAATTGGAGCGCAACGTTATTTTTACAATTCGAATAGTGAAATATCATCTGGTTAACTTCAAACAATTACATTAATCATAGTTCACCGTTTTAGTATCCGGTAAAACAGTCTTACAAATTTTACCACTATAAATAATTTGAATAGTTTTGAAGAACATTGTAGCCAAAAATAAATATATAAAGTATTAACTGCTCCTATTGGGAATTCAAATTAGTTTTACTGTGTATCGATAATATAGGTAACTGTCGCGCTGTGACATAGTCAGGACATAGTCATAGTCAGGAAAGAAATTTTTAACGCCAGTGCACGTCGCCGGTCAAAGTGACTTTTTGTAAATATGTGGCATTATAAAAATTGGGAAAATTATGTTACAAATTTGCCATCTGTCAAAACTGGATTTGAAAGATTAACAACAGCGCAAACAATCTAAAAAATGGGACCATTTTAGGAGACGATGCAAAACCTTTAAAGCTTCTTGACATAAAACTGTTTGACAAAAATGTTGCATCATCTTTGTGTAAATGAAATAAAGTAAGTAATTGTTTTACTAGAAGTAGTATTCGTTTTCATTCAATAAACTTTGTTACGGTACTGTTTCATTATTATTATTATTGTTTTAATTAAATATTTTCAAACTCGCGCGTAAGTCCAAAACTCCCTCTCTCTCGGCGAAGCAGAAACTGACAGGAGAATTACCGGCTTTCCCCAAACCGTTCGGTTTTTTTTATCGAAGGTAGAATACGATAAGCTACTTGTAAGAATGGGGCACGTAAGCACACGTGGTAGAACGCAATGCTTTATAGGTCGTACCATCTTGACATGAGTTATTTATTTCCGGCTTTCCCCAAACCGTTCGGTTTTTTTTTTATCGAAGGTAGAATACGATAAGCTACTTGTAAGAATGGGGCACGTAAGCACACGTGGTAGAACGCAATGCTTTATAGGTCGTACCATCTTGACATGAGTTATTTATTTCCGGCTTTCCCCAAACCGTTCGGTTTTTTTTTTATCGAAGGTAGAATACGATAAGCTACTTGTAAGAATGGGGCACGTAAGCACACGTGGTAGAACGCAATGCTTTATAGGTCGTACCATCTTGACATGAGTTATTTATTTCCGGCTTTCCCCAAACCGTTCGGTTTTTTTTTTATCGAAGGTAGAATACGATAAGCTACTTGTAAGAATGGGGCACGTAAGCACACGTGGTAGAACGCAATGCTTTATAGGTCGTACCATCTTGACATGAGTTATTTATTTCCGGCTTTCCCCAAACCGTTCGGTTTTTTTTTTTATCGAAGGTAGAATACGATAAGCTACTTGTAAGAATGGGGCACGTAAGCACACGTGGTAGAACGCAATGCTTTATAGGTCGTACCATCTTGACATGAGTTATTTATTTCCGGCTTTCCCCAAACCGTTCGGTTTTTTTTTTATTGAAGGTAGAATACGATAAGCTACTTGTAAGAATGGGGCACGTAAGCACACGTGGTAGAACGTAATGCTTTATAGGTCGTACCATCTTGACATGAGTTATTTATTTCCGGCTTTCCCCAAACCGTTCGGTTTTTTTTTTTATCGAAGGTAGAATACGATAAGCTACTTGTAAGAATGGATCACGTAAGCACACGTGGTAGAACGCAATGCTTTATATGTCGTACCATCTTGACATGAGTTATTTATTTCCGGCTTTCCCCAAACCGTTCGGTTTTTTTTTATTGAAGGTAGATTTCAATAGCTACTTGTAAGAACGGGGCACGTAAACATACGTGGTAGAACACAATGTTTTAGGTCTTAACATCTTGACCTAGTTTTTGACGAATCACTCATACCCCGAGGTGTCGTGACTCTTCTTGTGGGAACATGCAAAGAGCTGATCCCGTGACGCTTGGCGCACCCTCTCGAATTTACGCGCCCTCGTCGAATGGTGTATTCGAGAGTTTCAAATTTCTGGATAGAACTAGTGAGTATGTGTGAGAGTGAATGCGAAGTAAGCAGGGTAGTCCTCGGGTGAATTAGCTCAACGGGAGCGACTGTAGTAGGATTTACTCACCCAGGACGATTTAGGTTGTAAATTTTGGTTCGTGGAACAAAATTTCAACTATCGGCTTGCCGGATTTGTAGCCCTGGCTTATTACTTCGAATAGAATGAATGTGATCTCGGATGCAACAGTAGGAAAAAAAATGGATTTGACGGTTAATGAGTAGGTAGGTAGTGGTTACTGCTAAGGGCCTGTAGGGACCTGATTTAGTTCTTGACTAAACATCTCTATAGTACCGACTACCCACACGCGATGGCGCTGACTAACTTCCGTTAGCGCCCCTAGATTACATGAGGGTAGACAGTCTTCCGGCAACTACGAACCAGTAACCCTCGGTGTCTGTGCAATTCATAAATACATACATTATCAAATCTCAAAGTGCTTTATTTTCATTCCTCGTAACATCAGCGCTACAGGCCGATAGGGTCGCTGGGTTCAGGATTTCAGTAGTAGTATCCTCAAGTGCCAGAGTTTTGGGTAGGAGAATGTTACCTCTTGCACTATATCGACGTAGTCGGATTTTAGCCTACACATTTAACCATAACATGATTTGACTTTTGAAAAAAAAAGTCGGCGAAAAATTTAGTTGATAGGCAGGAGAGGCCTAGTTGTTGTAGTTCCTTTCACCCATGGTAGGTGAAAAGTAATTGTTATTTGATTGAAGATTTCTTTTGAGGGCGATCGTTTCGAGGGTCGGTTTTAAGTTTTAGGCCTTGGGCCGAATTATACTGGACGTGACGATTTTGCTCTTCAAGCTAGTTAGGAGGAAAAATTGTTTCCTCGTAGATTGTGAGTCGTCGTTAGTGTCTATAAACTAACAGGGGTTGGGTGTCCTCCTTTGGACAAGGGTCCGGGAGAAGACTTGTTTTTTTTGGGATGGGTTGTAAATAGGGTTGTTAATAATAGTAGTTAGGTCTAGGTTATTGATAGTTTAGGACTAGCGATAGTAGGGTTGTCGAGGAATCCTGAATTCTTCAGAGTTCCTCGTAGGGAGAAAAGGGGAAATTTGTTACGGTACTGTTTCATTATTATTATTATTGTTTTCATTAAATATTTTCAAACTCGCGCGTAAGCCCAAAACTCCCTCTCTCTCGGCGAAGCAGAAACTGTAATTTGTAATCTGATGTGACCGGGGGGAAAAGTGCGCAGAAATCAAAAACAAAAGACAGAACCTGAACGTGGGTCTAAGTGATTGGATGCTAATAATTTAAAAAAAGGGAAGTGAGTTATTCCCATTAGCAAGTGTAAATACTGGGATGCCATAAAAATATCGTGTCGTGATTAACCATCGGCCCGCTGGAGCATCGGCGTTAAGAAAATCCACCCGGATGACTTGGCCAGCCCGTAATAATCAAGGATCAACCGTCTACGCGTGGACCTGGACGCATAATCGCTTTAGCTAAGTTACTTGATTCTGATTTCCTGTTATGCATTTTGTGTCGCAATTTATTGGCCATCAGCCGAATGGGTACCCTTGTGTAATATTTTCGATTTATGTAAATCGTAATATTTGTTGAATTACCATTGTGTGGTAAGTAATAACCTCACGGTTATTACATGATTTGAACTAGTCAATATACTTGTTATCTCGTTTACCATCTTTTACTATAACCTGCATCGTCGAGAGGGAAAGTTCTGCTTTACTTTCTCTCGTGGAATTTCGACCACTCAAAGCAGTGACGCCCTAACAACTTCCGGAGCAGAGCGAGAGAACGCTTCCCAAGTAACCTCGAAGGCTAATTTTTCTCAATTCACTCCCTCGCCGACTTGAGCTTAGCCGAGCAATTATTACTACGCGGCCGGGAAAACCCGTAGCAACTTATCATCTGCTCGAATTGGGTTTGAAAGGTTTACAAGTGCACATACCATTACTAAAATATCATCTGCAATTGGTATTAGATTGGCTGGCAAGCAATTTGCCAATATTTTAAACTTTTTATTCTGTGATTACGCCTCTCAATATGAACCCTATCCGAAGCTATTTGAGCTTCAGCGTGAGAAAATGTTTTAGGTTAGTTTCGGATGTATTCATGGTTAAGGCTAACACTGACACTTAAAATCTGGCCTTCAACTTGATATTAAAAAAACAAATTACAAATTAGTTCATTTCTTCTTTAGAATCATCGAAAACTAATTAAATTATTACAAAGCTCAAACAATAACATACGCACGTGACGTCACGAACAGTAGTTCGCTTAGTTGAAATTATTTACGATAGAGCCGTATGCTTAGCTTGAATTGCCTATAAAGCAAAAAAAAACTCGTAATGACCCTAAAAATTGTTAAAAATAAATAAAATTTCCGAATAAGAAGCCTCATTAATATTCAATTAAGTATGTAAAATTTGGGTATCCTCACATAATTAGCAGTTTCGATTTTCGGGGTGGAGGCAAAACTCGGCGTACCCTGTACAATAAGTTCCAAGGAGGCTACTTTGAACATCTACTCTAGATTTTTGTTTGTTTACATATTAACGTTCATAAGTGATATTTTTACTTAAAATGTGGCCCAAATTAATTAATTAAAATAAATAATTTTAATTACATTATCTATATTTCCAAGCAATATGAAACATTTAATCAAGATTTTTCAGATTTCACGTACTTTAAATGTGACTCCGATTTAAAACTTTAAGACTTATAATATCTTGGAAGGGATGTATTTCCGGACAGGTTCTTAGAACGTTTTGATCTATTTTTAATCGTAAAATATTTCCCTAAAGTAAGTCCCGCCTATATTTTATTTGCTCCCTGTACATATTATTATATGTAGGTACAATTTTTATCTGCTTATCTGCTTTACTCATTAAACAAATAATAACGATAAGATAAGGCAAGGTGTGCGTTACAATCATAATTAATCCGCCGTTTTGAGAAACTGGCCCAAGAAATACGTTAAAATTTCAACAATGAAGAGTTTTAAATCTACAGTTTATTGTGGGGCAGTATTATTAGGTAGGTTTACTTTTACATATTAATTCAAATTGTGTAAATATTATGTTTGTATGCAGTGATACTCGCTCTATTGACAAATGAGGTTGATGGGAGGCGTAAAATTTTAAAAGGACGACGCACAATCACCAGAACATACTACAGTAAGTAGAAAATTGTAATAAAACAAATTATACCCATGATATCCAAAAATCTTCCCAAATTGCAGAAGCGATGGGAATTCCAGCTTGGGCAATAGTTTTGCTAATCGGTTTGGGTGAACTTATCGTTGGTGCAGTGTTATATGTCGTAATGAAGAAATTTATTGTTGATCCACCATTGACTGGTACTTACACCCCAGCTTCGCGAGCTCTTCATCCCAGCCCGTAATCGCCACAGTTAAGAAATTAAGGAAAAGAAATTATTATGAATCATTTTTATTAGTCATTAATACACTATACACTTATTAATTAGTAGCTCACACTTTCAAGAGTTATTTTCAAGAACAGTATTTATAAAAAAAAAATTTATTAATGGTAAGAGTTGCAGAAATCTGTTTGCAGTTACAATTTTGTTTTCTTTTTTATTTTATAACCATGGTGATTGTCGAAAATTTGAAAAAAAATGTAATACTTAGGTTATTATCCTTAAGTGTAGGTAAGTGAAAGTGTTTTCTATGTAAGATAACGTATAATAAATAAAATTTACTTTTTACTTTTTTACTTTTATTTTTGACCTAAATTTGGGTAGGTATTATAAATAGGTGCTGTATTAGTGTGACGCTTTACACCTAAATTAATTACTTGTATCTCTAAACAAGAAACTTTTTTTACGAGTACTCGCAAAAACAGTTTCTGCCTGTGTGAATCACACGATTTTTTGAGCGGACAAATGCTTAAATTTGTTAAAAATCAAATAAAATTTTCAAAACTTTGATGTTGGAAAATTTGCGGTTCTTGTAGTTGGCAACGAGTAGAAAATTTAAGATACATTCGACAGTTATTCTATTAGCCATAATGCATGCAGCGACTATAGTCTATTTTGTAATTAAAAAATTAAATTGCAAGCACAAAATACACGGTGCGCGAGTGATATTATGTGTATCATATCGGTGGATTAACTTCAGTAGATAAGCAGTTAATCAAAATAAAATTAAAGGTTAATCCACGAGACTAGTTTTAATGGCAGGCGCTGTAGGTGATTATGAAAAATACAAAATGTTCTGTGCTCATTGCAAGATTAAAAAAAGATTTAATATAGCTAATTTATTTTACTGTTTAACGAAAAATTGTATTGTTGAGAATGATTTAGCTAACATAGCTACAACATACAAGTAATATAGAGTTATAACAAGACGTGTTTTTCATTGTCGTCATACTTTATTTTTACATTTCTATGGCGTACGCAGGCGCTTAAGCTTTCGAGCCAAAATGTCGTATTACGACAATGAAAAAATACGTCTTGTTATAACTCTCTAATAAGTGAATAATATCTTTTATGTTTTACTAATATATTATCTGTTTAATATACAAAATATAAAATCAATAAATAGGGATCAGTACTATTCCGGCCACCGAAATGTGCACGATACCTTACACAAATTTTCCTATTTTTCCATAGATTAATGCTGGCTTTATCCAGTGACTTTCGTGAAATAATATTTGTCATAAACAAAATAATATTGACATTTGGCTGATTTTTTTAGGACGCCTATGATATGAAGCAAAAATCAAATTGCTAAAAAAAATCGTTTACATTTCGGTGGCCGGAATAGTACCATACATTTATGTTATAGGCAGCACTGAACACAAACATAAGTGTGTTAAAGCTCGTGCCAAATGGCATGAACTTTAATGTAGAAATCAAAACTCCGTTGAGGACACTACAGACCATTCTTTTTCATTTGCACATTTGACGGTCTAAAGACGTTTGGCATTTGCCCTAGGTAAGATTTAGTTTTATACACTACAGAAATAAAATCATCATCGAATGCAGGCTTTACAGTTATTGTTCTTAATAGTCCTTTCTTTTGGGTTTCACTGTGTTGTGATAAGAAGACAAAATTGAAAAAGCCAAAAGAAAAAACTCCCCATACCAAAATAATAATTATTAATAACAAAAAGACATCTGACGTTAAAAAGAACTTAGTGGTTCCGATATTAGAATATGAATGCATATCTAATTTCATGAAAAATGTTTAAATTACATATTTAATCTTTATAGTTTTGCAATATATGGCCACTATTATTTAGAAGCTAAATTAACACTAGTCTTTATACAGAGTGTCCCACCTAAATTGCATAATACTTCACCAGGGTATTCTTGAACCAAACGAAAGCAAAATAATCCTAATAAACGTGCATGCGATAAAACACTGATTCCTTCCCGCATAATATGTACAGACTTCACACATGATTTTTTTAAAGACAATTTGCTCAAGCGCATTTGGATAAAAGAGTGCCGTCTACATTTTTACAAATTTATTAAATTCTAGTGGTGATCCGGACTTACTGGACCGCCCGCCTATGTGCGTCCATAATAAAAATAACAAAACAAAACAAACCAAAAATAAATTTTCTTATATCTTGGTGAAGTATTAAGTATTAAGCTGCGACACCTTGTTTTTAATGTGCTTAAATTAGAAAGAAAGATGCACTACTTTAATCACTGTCCATTGTAATTTCTTTTAACTTTTGCCAATTCAGTTCAACAACGGTATTTGGTCCAGCATGATCTACGATACTGATAGTTACAGGTGCATACAAGTCCTTTTCAAGAGGTGACCATCCTGTATACTACACATGAAAATTTTTATTAATTATGCATCATTTTACACTATGAAATGGTAAATAAATCGTAATAAAAAAATTACGTTTATACCTAAAAAAGTGACTGGAAAACAAGTCACGTCTTTATTATTTCAAGGTTTTCATAAAAAAACCTTGCACGACAAGAGCTACAGAGCTGCTAGGCATTAGCAGGAAGCAGCTCAGAACCATTATGGGATTTCTTACAGGGCACACGACTGTTAAGGAATATCTCCGGAGGATCAATGTAATGCAGACTCTGCGGTAGGGAACCAGAAAGAAAGAAATTTTCAATACATCTATTGTATTTTCTATTATGGGAAAGTCTGTTCCCTGAGAATTTTGCTAAACGTTTCTTAAAGAATCATCACTATAGGCCTTTTTACCGAGCTGACTCAAGTGCATTTGCGCATGCGTCAATCTAGTCAGCTGATTGATTTTTTAATGTGGTGTAGCGAATTTCGTTGAACAGATTAATTTTTTTTTACTCTTCATTTTTGCAATACATTTTTAAACCATAGCATTTTTGAATAGAGCATGAAGAGACCTTTCAAATGAGGTATCACAAGCCTCCCCTACCCATTTAAAAATTTGGGGGTTGCAACTATCACTAGAAGGGGATTAAGGTTAGGGATGAAATTTTTACTTTACAGGATATCATGCAAAAATTACGTGTTTCGGGATTTTTTTTCAATACGTAGAATAATTGAGATAATTAATTTATTCCATTTGGCTGGCGCTCACTGTATAGACAGAGGCTTTACATCATGGGTCGGCAACCAGTGGCACGCGGGCCGCATGCGGCCCGTGAGACGTCTTGGTGCGGCCCGCAAGATTCTCGCCGCAACGCACGTGACGGATGATATCTAAACTAAAATATTTATACACAAATATTGTAGGTATACTGTAATGACATGTGACCCAAGTGCGGCCCGCACTAATCCCCACACTCTCACATACGCGATCTCTGTCTGGGGATATGCGTCTCCCTCCTACATGGCGGCGGTATACGCCGTACAAAATAAAGCTCTTCGTCTGGTTACGAGCGCACCCTGGTTCGTTCGGAACACACACATCCTCCGTGATTTAAATATCCAGTCACTTCGCGAACACATCGTCTCTCTTACGGAAAAATTTTTCGAACGCGCGACAGTCCACCCGAATCCCTTGATTCGGGCGTCAGCGGACTACGTACCCGATCTGCGTGATCGGTATCGTCGTCCGAGGTCCATCATCGTATAATCCCTGCCCCCGCGGCTCTTTCTGTGCGTCCACTTCCCGTTCTTTTTGAACAGCCACCCACAGCGTCAGAAGTATAGAATAAATACTATTCCAAGCTTCCTGTTCCAGGCAAAACAACATCAAAGCCTAGAGGGGTTTTTAGTCAGTAATATGTTCCCGCTGGGTATGGTCTGATGGCTTATTGATATCCCATTGCTGGCAGCACATGCTGCCGGCAGTGGGCCGTTGGTGGGCTGGCATATTGTACTCTTTGTGGAAAACCTGGCTCGTCTGTTGAAGTTGGGCCGACAGACGTTTTCATAAAAATTTTCCTCTCTCCCGAAGATGAAAAAAAAAAAAACTAATCCCCACGTAAAATATTTGGCCCTTTTACAACAAAAGGTTGCCGACCCATGCTTTACATCATAATAATAGATGTATTTTTATATGCAAAATCGAACGTTTCTGACAAAAGCGTCACTATAGAGAAAAAATAATTATAGAGGATATCACTATAGTGGAGTTCGACTGTATTTTGATTTTACGGTTGGCAATAGACCTATCCAAATGGAAAGAGATGGACAGCATGCGCAGTGACACTGGGACGCGTGG
The DNA here is from genome assembly GCA_949768715.1 of Dascillus cervinus. Lineage (NCBI taxonomy): Eukaryota > Metazoa > Arthropoda > Insecta > Coleoptera > Dascillidae > Dascillus > Dascillus cervinus. The sequence continues at coordinate 22,154,963 of OX458317.1, forward strand.
GAGAGAGACGTTCAATTTTGGATAGGTCTATTGTTGAAGCCGATTGTGAATTTCTACGCGTGTTAGTTACGCATGTAGTCGTTTTCAAGTAATTTTATTCAAGAATGCAAGTAAATGTTTCGGACGTTTCCATTTGTGACATAAATAAAGAAGTCCAGATCAAAACTTTTGATCAAAAATGTATTATTTTGGTATTAATATAATTCACGAAAGGAAAAAAACTAAAAAAATTATTCAACAAGTTACAAGGAAAAAAACTAAAGTTTGGATCAATGTTGACCCGATTTCAGTAATGCGAAGGTTAAACAAATAATAAGCATTCTTTGTCGAAAACTTCGTTTTAATTTGAAGCTCTTCAAATGCAGTGAATACAGATATTCATTTCTTATGGATAATAATGTGACGTTATTATACCCTACACTAATTGTGGGTAAGCCGCGACCCACGGTCCACATGCGGCCCGCTGGCAGTTTTTGTGCGATCCACAAAGCTATAAATCGTACATATTTCTAAAATGTTTTCTTTAAATAAAGTAAAATGTAACAGTGTACAGGGTAGTCCATCGTATAGCTTTTTGAGATAAAACCTATTTCCGATTTATCAATGTTCAACTAATGCTCGGTTTCTCCTGCTAAATGTTCTGGTTACCATGATTACCCATTATTGCAACAATCGTGATCATGGGAATAATTGGAGATATAAGTTAACATTGCTTTCAGAAACCGGACATTAGTCTGCCAGCTAAAATGTTTAGCAACAGTTGTTGCAGTTATAACAATGGTTGTTATGAACTATCAGTTAAATTTAAATTTTCGTACATGTTCACCATAGCAATAATAGAGGCCACAAATATGTTGATTCGTCATTATTGAAGTTGTGGTTGGTAAAATAAGTTCTGACGCAGTTAATTTGTGTGCGACGCATCTGACCGCTAGATGGCCAAATTATTTGCGTACTCGGGCGGCATTAGTGTCGTTCGTATATTTACCAAAGAATATCTCAATTGTAACATAAGCCAAAATTCGAGCGGAAGTCGGTCTATGACGTCACGATACTGGACGATTAGTAGATGTTGGGCAAAATATTGATAAATCAAATAATGGCCGATGACTTTTCAAGTTTATTTATGAAACAGCGCCGTCTTGGGAAGTCTTAAAAATATAAAATCTCCGTAAATACCACCCCGTCAGTTGCAATATATTGCATTTTCAATCTACTACATATCAATAACGAATAAAATGATACAGTTTCACTGCTTTCTGTACATTTTTTTCATTAAATTGACTGTCAAGAATAACATTGCTCTAACTCCACTTATGTGATTTGTTCAGGAGAGGAGGTTGAAAGTTTGACAACATACGTTCTTTAATGCACGACCGCTTTATAATACTAATTTTTTTTGGAGCATTTAGAATAGTGTTATTCTGATGTTAGTATACTAACACGTAGAATAAGGAGTTAGAACATGAATGCCATCAAAATCCCATTTTCATGAAAAATGGAGTTAGAGCAGTCGAAATGTCAAAAGTGTTTAGTTATACCTCGGAAAACAAATATAAGAAAGACCCTTTAAAATCGGTCATTTAATAAAGCAAAGATTGATTAATACAGAGGCATTTCGTTAAAACGCCTATTTTGCTTCCACCAAATGTCGACTAAATTGAGTAGGTAACGTCATCTCTTTCATTACTGAAATTCAATCCCCCTCTTAATTTCGTTGCAATTGAATAAAAAATGATGTATGCTACATCTTTGTAACATAAATCACTACCTACATATTAAGAAACAAATTAAGAATATTTATTGACTAAAATGTTTTACTACCGAAATAATATTTCTAGATAATAATTAATCAACTGTAAAATAAATGAAAATTTCATACAATACATGATTATGTATATTGGGTGTTAAATACTTTGTTCAAAGTCTTCTTCATGTGCTTGTTATCATCTTTCTTGTCATTGAAGACTGCAAATGATCGAAAATTTCGGATGTAGGCATTTCTGATAATATTGAAAAGTTGATAATTCTGTTTCGCAAATCATCTTTTGAGTAGTTGATTAATTATTTTCAGGAAATATTCAACACCCTGCAGTAGTTGGATAAAAGAGCATCTTGGAAACAAATTGTATTCTTTATTTTTTCCAAAATAGGTTAAACAATAACCCACTGAAGTTTTCAACATTATGCACTCAGAAAACACCCTGTATAATTATTCATACTTTTCATTTTCAATTTTGTGTAAAAAAGTGCCCTTCCTTACTTCAGATCAAATGATTGTTTAAACAGAATGATAATGACAGAAAGCTTGTCAAATCATTGATATTGACACCTTCACGGGCTTTGTATACAATAAAATACACTTACTATAGATGTATTTCGATGTCTAATTTTACCATCTTCCTCGAAAGGTTCATATTTTTGCAGCAGGGCCTTGCCATCAATTTTCCATATGCATGGATGCTTATTTGGATCTCCCGTTTGGGCATCCTTTTTTGATATTAAAAATCCTCCATTCTAAAAAAAGTTTTAATAACAATGTCCATTTATCCTATATAAAAGAATAATGGGGGTTAGGTCCCTTTGCCATTTATAGGTGGATATGTTCACATAAGCATAAGCATAGTTATTTTTTCAAATTTTTCGCGGTTGAGTGGGGCCAGTCTATATGTATAAAATATTTAGTAGCTACACTGTTAAATTAATTTCAAGTTAAGGTCCACCCTAATTTCCAATACTTCGACATGAATTTAGGTTTGTCCAGTACTTTTATTTCAATGGAAAAACTTTTCTTGGTTAGTATAAATGGTTTATGAAAAAATTCGCTACACTAACGACTGAGCTATTTTACTCTTTGCCAATCTTCACAAAAATAATAGATTTATCAACTGAATATGAAAGTAATAACAGTTTTCGCTTACACCAAAATCTCCACTTAAAACCTTCACTGCAATTGATGAACATTTTTTCGGAGAATTTGGACTAACTTTGGTACTTGTGGCTATTTTTTGTCTTTTACTGACGCCATTTTTTGGCTTAGGTTTTGTTTCTTCAATTTCACTGTCACTACTACTTTCCACATGTGTTATTCTTGGCTTTTTACTTAAGCGTTGGGAGGCTCTCCTGTTATTTCTTTTCCTCTGTAACAAAAGTAAATCAAGCGCTTTACAAACTATTCCTTATTCCTTGCAACAAGACAATTTAATTTGATGTATTAAATGCCTCTCTTATTCAGACATGAACTGTTTACCTCTGTTTCAGTATTCCATTCATCGCCAGAACTTTCATATATATCCGGATCATCTTCGTTCTCCGAAAAACTACTATCCACTTTACTCATTTTCCTGTAAAGTAAATGTTAGTTTAAATAAAATAAAGTAACCTATCGACAAACTAGTTAATTAAAATTTTGAACCTTACGAAATTTTTTATACAAAATATGAAAGAATGATAATAGGATAATAAATAAGATAATAAATTTAAAGCAATAAACAATCTTCTAGTTAAAATTGATGTTCCCAAAATATTTGCAGTTACATGTAAATTGTGCTTAGATATGCACAATAAAAAAAACAAATTTGTTGATCTCTTTAGATACCTTAGCTAATCACGTAGATTATTTACCTGCAAGCGTCATTCAACAAATGAGGTTATAAAATTTAATTTTTGGTGCGAAAATTTGAACTGTGCGCTTTTATTAATCACGCGATGTTGTGATGTATTTTGTTCAACAGCTATTTGCAACAAAAAATTAGAATGTTTTTGATAATAATTTGTATTTTGATCTGTTTATTAATTTATATTAAAACTAGGTTAAACCCACGAGCATATCGCCCTCTTTGAATTTTCTCGTTGGTGTATTCAACACTTTTTTCATTATCTTACTTTTTGATCACTTCACTATCAGAAAACCGATATTTGCAAATGTTACTCATGTATTCCAAAAAGATCATCAATTTTAAGTTTTGTTGATTTTCAGTAAATATGTGAAATATTTAATGTTAACCTTTTTGAAACTTTTAATTAAGAGGTTGCTACGGAATGCTCTTATGGGATTTTCAATGTACAGTGCTGCCGCTATAACAAAGTATCTAAGTGAGATATTTGCATTTAAGTTACATATTTTGAAAGAGAAACTACAGTCAAACTTCTCTAAGTCGAATTTCAAGGGACCGTCAAAAAATTCGAGTTAGGGAGACTTCGAGATATAGAAAATGAAGCAATAAATTATTTGCACACTATGCACAGTCCAACGTAAGCTTTTGAAAATACAAAAGTGTAAAAAGTGTATATGAAACATTAGATAGGAAAGAAATTTTAAAAAATTACGTTTTCTGAAAAAAGTAGTCGTTACGGAAGTCCACTTTACTGCTTCTACAAAATTTTCTACTTTATTTAAAGATACGAAGATGTCGTTGGGAACATTTTCGGTTGATTGCATAAAAGTCCTCAATGGTTTAAGCGAAAAAGTCAGTTGCTCAGTGGTAGGTAAAGCAATTGTAGGTGCTTGACTTTTTTCTGTTTCACTCCCATCTGATTCTGTAGGTAGGGCATAATTTGTATGATACATTATTTGTGCAAATTAACGAGAAATTACCTGTTGCAGTGATGTTTTTATTAGTGATGGTTGCTAAGATGTCTTGATCTGTGGGATAATCTGCTATCCATGCGCCATCATCTACGTTCACATAATCGTCAAAAGTTACTTCACCCATGTTTGCAATTCGCTTGTAGGAGACCCAGAAATCACTTAATACAGAGAGTGGCAGAAAGTCATCTTCATTCCAATGTTAAACGTCTTCATCAGTCTTACAGAACCCGGCATTTCTAAAACAATTAACAATTGTTTGTTCTTTCACATCGACTATCCACGAGTTACTGAGAATTCTAATTGCATCAAGTAAGTTTATGCTGTCAGGTTCACCCTTATCCATGCCATCCATCCATGCCAAAATGTTCATTACAATTTGTTTTCTATAGTGTTGTTTAAGATTTTGTATTATACCTTGGTGCATTGGCTGTAATACGGAAGTCACGTTCGGAGGAAAGTGTAGAAGTCTTATATGCTTCAACTTCTGTTCTACATTCTTTGAATATGTCGGACAGTTATCGACAAAAAGCAGAATATTTTTTTTCTGATTTTTAAATTTCTTATCTAGATTTAAAAGCCAATTTTCATAAATTTCGGATGTCATTTAGGCCTTCATGTTGCTTCTATAATCGACTTCCAGATACTTTATTCATTTGAAACGAGGTTTCATTGCTTTTCCGATAACAAGAAGTTTCAATTTTCCAGTTCCGCTCATGTTAGTATCGACCATCACTGTCACCCTTTCTTTGCTAATTTTTCCTAAACTAATACTGCTCGGATTATCGTTAAAAAAAGCTGAATAAGGTTGTATGTTTTGATTACAGAGTTTCCGTTGCAAAATTTATTATTGTTGGTCCACATTTTACCCGAAAAACCTTCTAAAAATTCGAGTTAATATTAAATTATTGGTTCACGATTTAGAAATATTCGATTTATGGAAATTCGATTTAAAGAGAACATTTTACGTATAAAAACGCGTGAATTTCAAGATTCACTATAAAAACTTCGATTTATGGAATAATTCGAGTTATGAAAGTTCGAGTTAGGGAAGTTTGACTGTAATTTGCAATCGAACGGACGGATTAGAAATTTAATTTTTTGATTATAAAAGTTTAAAAAAAATTATAATGAAGCATTGTTAATGAGATTTCTGTTAAATATTTCAGAGCTTGAAATAGTTATTTTTGATTCTAGATTGCGAAATCCTACTTTTGCATTCGAGAATGAGTTTTTTTTGCGAGCATCACGAGCAAAAAAAACATTCGAGAATGCAAAAGAATTTCGCAATTCGAGTATCAAACAAGATTTTTTCGAAAACTGCAGCTCCAAATCAATGGAAACTCAAAGAAAAACTGCTGACAATTAATCGAGATCAATGTCTAGAATTACTTTGGTGCTAAATCTGGCATATTCTGACTAACTAATTTATGATAGCAACCGTCAAAGAAACATTATAATTTATAATTTTGTACCGTTTATAGTGATTTGGTGAGAATAACTGGTGTATTTGAAGCGGAAAGTAATAATAATTAAAAATGAGTTCCGAAAGCGATGACGATGATCTGCATTTGTATGTATTAGAAGCGGCACGAAGCGCAATTTCTAGTCTTACCCCGAAAAAGTCCTCTAGACAATATGAATCTGCTTACAACGATTTCATGAAGTAGCGTGGTTCTAAGAAATTGAAAAACGTGTCTGAAAGTGTGATACTGGCTTATTTGGAATATAAAGCTAAGAAATTGCGGTCACCAACCATATGGTCCATTTATTCTATGTTGAAGAAAACATTGAACGTCAAACAAAATTAGATGTAGCAAAATTTTCAAAATTAATACCATATTTGAAAAATAAAAATGTAGGCTATCGACCAAAAAAAATCAAAAGTCTTGACCAAAACAGAAATTGAAAAATTTATAGAAAAGGCCCCAGACCAAAGCTTTTTATTATTGAAGGTACGTTCTACATTAATTTAAATTTTTGGCATTTATATAATAAAATATTGTTTTAGACTATTTTAATAATGGGAATATATGGTGCATGTAGAAGAATCGAGCTGTTGAATTTATCAATTAATGATATTGAAAATAAAGGTTCAATTGAGAAAATGTTAAGTCATGCGCGAGTGCACATGAAGATACACAAGCGCAGCGTTGTGTCCTTTTTAACGCAGGATCAGAATCCGTCCGACCGCCAACTTGTTTGTTTAGTTATGAATAAGAGAAATTAAGCGTTGACAGTTCGAATGAGTAATAGTGACGCGCAGACACATTCCATGTCTGAATTCGTGCATGCGCAGTTTGGGAGAAGTTTAGAATGAAAAGCACCCCGCGCCCCACGTCATTCAAGTAGTATGCCCATAAGAGATATACTGCCCTCCTAAGAAAAACCCCCGTATCTACAAAAAAAAAAACATTGAAATTTTAGTACTTATTCGATTCTGCTCGATTTATATGACATATTTACTTAATAAAAAGACTGTAAATGCAAGAAAGCATTGCATTTACGGTCTTTTTATTAAGTAAATATGTTATATAAATCGAGCAGAATCGATAAGTACTAAAATTAAAAAAAAAAAAATTTCTGTAGATACGGGGGTCTTTCTTAGGAGGGCAGTATAGTTCTCTAAGTATTTAAATGCAACAAACAATAAGCGGCAAAAGTAATGTAACAATTCGGTAAATCTGTAACTGTTGAATTTTGCTCAAAATCTAGATTGTTCCTTGTCAAAGTAATGACGTCATTGTCGATTTTTCAAATAGCAACCAATATTTTTTCGTCATTATTTTGATAGGTTTAGGCCTCCACTTGCAATAATTTCTTTTTCAATGATGAAGAAAGAATTGTTGCAAGTAAGGGGCTAAAATTATTACACCGTCATTTTGAGAATAATTAAAAAACCTATCAAAATCGTGACAAAAAAATGCAGGTTACTATTGAAAGAAACTGATAAAAATGCCATTATTACCTTGATAAGAAACACCCTGTACATCCAAATGTTGTGTAGGAAATTGAATTTAAAGAATAACTCACCTTTGGATTTTTTCAAAACTCAATAATATGAGATTTATAGAATTGTTACTTTATTTTTGGTGCGCACTTTTCAATAATTTTTTTCCCAACTTTTTTCTTATGTAAGGACCTGACATTTTTGTAGTGTCGTTTTGACAATTAAAAGGCGTATCAAAATCGTGAAGAAAAAATATAGGTTGGTATTTATAGTTATTTAACCAACATGTGCGTTAATGAGAGCGATTAATAATCGAGACAGTTTAACGCGCTCGCTCCGCTCACGCGTTAATATTGTTGAGATTAATGTAGGTGCTGAGGCGACTGGAACACGATAAATGAGTAGCCCAAATGCAAAAGTGGATATCTCCATATTTAGCCAAAAAGATATTTTTACGGCTTTGTATAGATTGTTTGGTCCTTCTTTAGTTGGTGATATTCATTTAGGTTCAAAAATAGATATATCATACGTTTTAATGCACCAAAAATCACATTTGGATGCAAAAGTAGTTATCTCCGTGAGAAATTTCAAATTCTTAAGATTCAAAAGTGAATATCTCCAAACAACCAATCAGGCGCTAGTAATTTTATTCTGCGCATGTGCAGCAACTGTCAAGCAAGGACAATACAAAAAAGGGGCAAGACTCTCGGAATGATTAAACCTGCCGTACTAGATATAGGTGTTAACGTAAATATTAAGCAAACAAAGTTAAAGAATGTACAAGAACTGTTAACATTACATTTTGGTCAAGACTGGTCAACAAATGAAAAATTATGTAACGAAATATCATACTACAAATCTGTGTGTGCCAACTACTTGCAAAATGGTACCGATGAAGATGAAAGTGACAATGAAACCCTGCTGTGCGAACCTTACGGAGAACTTCCGGAGATGTTCACATAACTATGTTTTTTTTTTTATTTGAATACCATTATTATTCTTTGTTTTGTAATAGTGTTTTAAAAACAATTCTTTCATTAGAGTGCAAAAATACATTAAGTACATCCAAAATTATTCAGAAGCAACATATTTCCACAATTCAAATGCAAAAATGGTTATATCCAAGAACGTTTTCTGCATTTACAGAAAAACCTGTGGTTCAGGATTTGCGACACATAAATATACCAAACAATAGATTTATAACATTTTTGTTAGAACAAAGCAGAAAATGATTATCTTTTTCTGGTGAGTGTAAAATGTTTTTTTCTCCCCCTGAAAAGTTGGGTTGTCAGGAGATAACCACTTTTGCATTTGGGCTACTCAAATGTCAAGTCTACATTGGAATCGCTTTAACCCGACAGAGCTGACGCCATACGTCTCATTGTCACAGACAGATTTTTTTTGGAAACGCTGAATAATATTTAATATTTTAATCTTTTAATTAATTTGGCTGATTCATCGGGTAGCTGCCTTATTTGGTCAGCGCTATCATCAGTCTTTCGTATGATAGCGACGTGTACAGATATATTCTTTTTGTGTTTTGCATAGTTACCGGCTGTGGGGCCCGACGCCAGTCGGTATGTAATGCAATTTTCCTTTAAAAAAGTTTTTAATTATTTTTTTTCATTTTGTTTAATAATTTATTGTGTTAAAACTTAGCACTAAATTTATTTTGGAAAGAAAGTCTAATGATTTGTGTTTTTTTAGAAGTGTTACAAAAAAGTGACATAATTTAACAAAAATAATTTTATATTAAATCTAGTTGTGTTTGATTGTAGAGAAAGGACGCAGTTTCCAATATACTATAAATTTAGATTTAACATAAAATAATATTTTTCAATAATAATTAAACTATAAAAACTTTCAGTCTCTGAGACAGGCGCCAGTCACAATTAAAATTTATTTCGCGTTAGCTCTGGTGGATTAAATATGGCTGTTTCTGCAATACGAACCATTTTATTTATTTATTTACTGGGTCAGCTTGTAGAGTCACCTTTTCACTTCACTGATAACTAGCTTTTATAGAAAACACAGAGCCTACACTAGAAAAATCAGGCTCAAAGTAGATTACTGTGTAAGAAATAGTTTTTGAAGAGTTAAATCATTTTGATTTTGCAAAAATTAAATTTCGGATTGGCTTTGTGCATTGTGAGTAAACAAAATTGCTTTTACTACATATAACATTTGAACAATTAGTTGCATTTTTTTAAATAGAATTCTTTTTAATAGATAAGAAATTGTAACAATTACCTGAAGATAATTTTGAGGAAAATGTCCGTTCAAATCGATGAGAGAACCTGAGAAATCCAGATCTTTTACATGGCGACTTAGCCAGCGGCATCTCCAGTGATCGAAGAAGACGAATATTGGGATTGTAGCAATGACGTATCACCAACTTGGCGACCTAAGGTTGCTGTAAGGTTTGTTAATACTACCTCCTCCATATCTATCAAAACCGAAACAAAAGAAATAGAGGATGGCACGAAGATGAGCAGCAGCAGCGGCAACGCAGAAAAACGACGTGACGAAACAAAGTATACTAATACCCCGGTTTACGGTGATTCGATATAACGCTTTTTTTAAATCAACTACCACGCAGGTGCACAATACGATACTGGGATTGCTTTGACTTTATTTGCGACAATAGAAGATTCTATTTCATTTTCTCAAAAATTATAGAATATATTATAAAGTGACGTTGTTTTTAGTACAAAGCAAATTTGCAATTCTCGGAGATGAGTTATTCTGGATCGAATTTATTACGAAATAAATTAGCATCGACTTAAAACAAGAGTTAATATTAACACTCACAAATCATTTGACATTTAACAAGGCATATCTACGTAAATCATTTTCATATTCGATTGAAAACAACTAACACCGTATAGTCAAGTATGTAGATAAGAAATAATTGTAAATTTGTCCGGAATATTCATTATCAAAAAAATGTCGACAAAGTGATCATATGTTCTCCCTTTACTGACGCACGTGTGCGACAGAGTACACCTGATCCTCTTTCGAAGCAGAAATTGTAAATGGTCAGCTAGAAACGTACATTCCAAACTTTCTCACTATTGCGGCATGTGCTGTACAACTGCACAAAAGTCGTTGTAAATGAGCATTAAAACTTTTGTTGGCTGATTTGGCAAGTCCTGTCCTTGGTGCAAGCCTATTCCTGGTCTTGATCGATGAAGAAGTAAAAATATACTACTTTGCTTTTAGTTTCTAAACCACATCAGGGCAGCCAAATTCATTTATAGCTGTTTTAGATTTCATAGTAGATAATCATTGAAGAAACTTTTTGAATTTCTTATAAATCTGAACATTCTTAAATTGCCTAACTATTCATTTCAATTATTTTAGTTTATAATTTAAATTTTGTGTTAAGCTGTGAATGTTAACAATAACAAATACAGTTCATTATTGTAATTTATTTTTGTCATGATTTTTGAAATTCTGTAAGCATTTGACCAACATATTAAAATGGCAGTGAGTATTCATTCGTAAAAGCACATTAGGTAACTTGAAAACAGAAAACACACATTTTTAAAATATGTTGGTAAAACAATTAGAAGAATTATTAACTTATTACAATTTAACAGTTTTAATACTGTTCAAATTTTTAAATAATTTCAATAGATTATACTGTACAATTCATTTAACATGTATTTTATTAATATATGTACAAAGAAATCACAATTTGTAACGAAAAAGTTGCACAATTAAGAATCCTCTCCTTCATCACGTCGTCGAGATCTGGGTCTACCACCACGTCGAATTTGATTTAAACAAGCTAACATTCTTATCATGAAGGCAGCAGGAACTGTTATTGTGTCTTTGGTTTCTTCTAACATAATGGCATTACGTTTCACTAACTGTAACAATGGATATTATGCCACACATTTAGTACATTTATTTTATTTTTCAAATTCAAAGAAGGCATGCAATCAATTTTGACAAAATCATTTAAAGCAAAGAAATAAAAATATATACATCCAACTTTAGTGCATCGATTCCCAATTTTTTTGACTAGCAAACCCCTTTTTCTTTTGTTCTTGCAAAACCCACTCTGAAATCAGAGTGCAACAAAATTCATAGTAGAAACTTTAATTTAACTTTAATTTATAATAGTTTTACTGCAAACTCCCTAGAACACCTTTGTAAACTACTAGTTGGGAACCGTTGCTTTAGTGGACAGTCAGTCTTGTTTTTCAGGGGCTCGTAAATTGCAGAAAAATTGGACAAAATTATTCATTGGTTATCCAAAACAGTACCTACTAATAATTAGATTAAATTTTTTATTTCATTTTATTAAGTTGTTTATTAGCACTGCAGGCTCACGAGGGATATTTAAATACGCCAAGTTCTATATAAATTAGACGCATGAGCACTGCTGTATTAAAAATTCCGTTTATCGCAAAAATAACTACCTCTATTAGCAATATCTCATAATGTAATTGACAAAAACAGAACATTTTAATTTGTGGTGACGCTGTACAAACGGATAATTCCTTTAATTTAATGTACGCCACACTACACGAATGTATGCACATTTAAGAAGTTTCTTGATTTGTTAATTCTTTAGTCACCTTCATATAAGCAATATTTCCTAATAATGTATTAAAATTAGCTTGAATTTCTAGTAAAATAAAATGTTAAATAAACAAAAATCGACAAATTTTGAATAATAGTAGCCAATAAATTGTGCTTACAATTGTGGAGTCCATTCACAATAAGCGGCAAAGTCCCTTAAAATGAGTTAGTGTTTTTCTTGTCTAGTTTTAAACACCTAAATCTTCAGAAAACAGTTTCTTAGAATCAAACTGCATATTTTGTTGTACTTTGCAGTAACCAGCTAAATTAATGTTATTTACCCACAATATGTTTTGAATGGGTTTTGCAGGTTTTTGCATTGGACCCCTCAAATGTAAACCTTGACTCACTAAAGTAAAAATTTTACTTACATCTTCAGCCATTTTACTATCAAAACAAGGTTCTTCATGCAAAGGAGCCCAAAGTTTTATGTCGTGATCTATACCACTTGTGGCAAGTAACGGTAGCGAAGGATGAGGCTGCAAGCAGTTCACAACATGTTGATCTGCTTGAAGTAACATTTTTAATTGTGCGGTACTTCTTTCCCAAACAAAGACATGCCCACAATCTGAACCTGACATAACATAATCGTTACCCCAAAAAGTAGCTTCCTTTATCATGGTTCTATAATTATTTTTAATGTGTTGGTTTGTAATACTACGGCCATTATTACAGTTACTGTACCTTGCATTTCTATGACCAGTATATTTCATTTTCATTTGTGGCTCAAAAATGTTTGCTTCAAATTCACTTGTTTTGTCATGACTTACATTCATTTTAAAATCAACATCGTCATCACTGTTATCACTGTCATAATCAAACTCTATATCTGAAACCTGCACAAAGTAACAATATGTATTTGTTGTATTTTAATTAAAAATTTACCATTTCATTTTTGTTGTTGATTCCAGGAGAACAGTCTGTTCCAGAAGTAGATGGAGCTGGTACATTGACTTCACAATTGTCTGTGAAACTGGAACGGTTCATTTCATCTCCAACTCTTAGACTAATGGTGGAATTTGATGTACTTTGTTGAGAATATTTCAAGCTAACAGATGGTTCCGATCCATGTTGTTCTATGAATCCATGCCTGAGATTACGTAATGCAGTAAGATGACTACGTAAATTACTTGTCACAGGTGATTTATACTCAGTGGTAACTGAAGCAGCATCATCATTTGGCTCTATGTCTCCCTCTAGTTGCTGCCCTTGTGTTCCATCTTGAGAACTTTCTTCGCCTGGAAGCAGTTCTGATGGTTGATTATTACTTTGAGTATCATCTGTTCTCATTGCTGAATTATCATCATCTTGCAGCAATCTAGATGAAGTACTATCTCTACTTTCTTCACTGGATCTTCTTTGCGCTACACCTTCATTGTCATCAAGAGAATCTTCACCACCAGCACTTAAGGCAGCACGAGTTAAAGGATCATTTAACATTCTTGATAAAACATCAGTCATTCGTTGCATCAATGTAGCTTGAAGTTGTGGTCTTGCCTGTCCTATGCCTAAATCAGATTCATTTTATTAATGTAATACAGAATCTACTTGTAACAGTTGCTGATTATTTATGAATTTTGTATGTAACACTTACTGACAGTTGTACTACTGTCACGTTCTGGTCTCGCATCAGGACCAGTATCTGACCAATCTCCCCTCAAACGTAATCTTCTTACAGGAGGAGGTGATTTACATTCTCTTTTATTTAAAGGCAACTTCAACTTAGTATTCACTTTTTTTTGTGCACTTTTTCTAAGTTCTGTACAACGCTTACCCTGAAATATTTTCTTGTAAAACTCTAAATCTGTCAATACAAATTTCTTTTAGTTAATTTTGAAAAGTGATAAGATCTTACCTGGATACTAAACAGGTATAAGTGATCAGAAGAATAGCTAACAAGCATATCTTGACCATCTGAGCTATAACTTAATGAAGTAATTCTGTATAAACGATCATCTAAATCGGGTGCCATAAAACTGCAAAGTGGTTCTCCTTCTTTATAAAGAAATAAATGAATATTTTGTTATATGTTCAAGTCAAAAAATATACCTCCACCCTGAATCAAATATCTGCGATCGAAAATTCTTACAGTGGAATCTGAACAACCAATTGCAAGTTGATGTGGGGCCAACGGATTGATGGCCAATGCAGTTAAAGCTCGTTCACTGACAATTATAATGTCATCCTTGCATCTCTGTTTTTTACATCTGGAAAAATGTGAAATTGGATGTGCCAAGATATAAAGAATAGAATGTAACGAATAGAAGTGCCAAATTTAATTTTCCTATAAAACGCATCATTTATTCAAAAGTTCTATATTTTTATATTAATTTAAAGCATATATCTCGCAGTTACTTGTGGAACAAAATATCTGACATACCGGGAGATTATCTTACAGGTATACATATCTCCTATGTTTACTTTTAAAAAAAACGCGTCAACGTATTGATAACTATAGGCAACCAACATTACACCACAAATCACAAGGTTATTATTTTTCATTGTGAAAGGTTATGTTCAAGTATCATGAATAGTATTATGAATAGAATCTAAAATCATTTGAATATCAAAATAATAACAATTTTAATAAAACTATTAAAGTTTGAGAAGTTATTAACAGAAAGTACATAACAAAAAAAAATAAACAAATAGCGTCATAGCAAGTGTTCAAAATGTCCACCTTCTATTTGTAAACAATATCCTAGCCGATCTTGGAACGCACGCACGGCATTTCTGAGAATGTCGGGATTCAGTTCGTTACATTCAGTTCGTATACGATCTTTTAATTCATCTAGATTTAAAATTTGGATATTGCGGTAAATTTTTGATTTTAGGTAACCCCAAAGGAAATAGTCATTGGGTGATAAATCTGGAGATCGTGGTGCCCATGGTATGGGGCCGTACCGTCCTATCCAGTGTCCGGGAAACCTTTCGTTTAAACAATTTCTTATAACATTTGTGGAATGCGGAGGGGCTCCATCCATTTGAAACCATGGTTCGTTAATGTTTAAATTTTCTATTGCCGGAATGATGTTGTTTACCAACAGATCTAAAAATTTGGCCGAATTAAGGTTTCCATCAATAAAAAAAGGCCCGATAAGTGTAGCATTAACTATCCCTAACCACACATTCACCTTCTGCTGGTACTGAGTGTGGGTCAAATTTTGAATATGGTGATTAGTGCGGGACCAATATCTAAGGAAAACGAAGGAACAAGGTTAACAGAATAAATTGGATAAATAAGAAATTATGATGCACACCGGAAATTTTGGGAATTGACCTCTCCATTTAATGTGAAAACTATCTTCGCTAAAATTTCATCATGTTCGTTTAACAAATTAAATAAAGTTTCACAAAGATTTGTTCTTTTTGTTTTATCCTCCTCAAATAACTCTTGATGATTGGAAAATTTATAAGATTTGTACTTAAATTCTTTTAGTGTTTTAAATATTGACGTTTTTGATACAACGAAATATTCAGCTACTTCTCGCAAGGATACCATCGGATATTGCTCAATGTAGCATAAAATATTTAATTTTAATTCTTCAGTCAACACATGGTTGGTTTTAATCTTCTTTGTATGACCATTTACTATGCAGCCTTGTGAATTAAATTTTTTAACGATATTGTGCAGAGTTCTGATGCAAGGAATTGGTCTTTCAGGATATTTTATGGAAAATAAATCTCTCACAGTCCGCAAACTATTACCTTGCTGGTACCACATTAACAATTCAATTTTTTCGTCTTTGCTGTACATGATTATTACAGAAATTGCAATTTTATGTTAAACTGACACTGAAAAATTAATTGACTTTTGTTGAAAGAGCCAACTTTTCAAATGTTGAGAATTGTGGTGTATACTTGGTTGCCTACAGATCGCAATAAAGCAATGCGTTGACTCGTTTTTTTTAAAAGTATACATAGGATATGTTTACTTTTAAGATAACCTCCCGGTATGTCCTCCATGACTCTGTTAATGCACTTTCTTTCTTTGAATAAAAGCTTTTTTCTACTTTGGTATCATAAGCGAGTTTTTGTGAAACTGAAAGTAGTGTCACAAAGGAACTTTTTGTGAAACGGCTTTTGATTTTTTTTTATACTTATTACGTTGGTATTGCTGTAATAGCACGCTGGCCGGCGTCGGGCATCTCTACCGACCTCCTGTCAAGGTCAAGCCAAGTGTACAGCTTAATTCTTCCATGACTTATTCATAAAAATATCAAACTCGAGATTTTAAATTTGAAGTTTTAGTTGACATATGACACATGACAAATACCAACACAACCAGTAGGGGAGACCGGGGCTAGTTGTCTCAAAATTTACGTTTGCTTTTTTTTCTCGTTTAACTTTGACATTTTGGGATATCTTTTTTTTAAAATATATACTTACATGTGTCGTGATTTAGATTATGAACAGTTGATTTTGTTATATCTAGTGACGTATGTGCAACAAAATATTTTCTGTCTGCATGTAAAGTGTGACAACATGCCCAGCCTCGGGGCATGTTGTCACAATATATGGGGTAAGTTCTCACAGGCCCAAAAAAAAAATGATAGTGAGTAGAATTTATATTCTATTCAATTGTGAAAACAGAAATGTATTAAAAACTAAACAAAACAAATAAACTGACACAAACAAATGAAAAAGGCGGATTTCTGATCCTAACTTCTAGTGCAGCCCTGATTAAAATATCCGTAGGTGGAGTAGACCGATTTGTTTTTCTTTTGTACGTTCTAACCATCTGAAATGGTACAGAAATATCTTTGATATTGTTTATTACACACTGGGGCAAGTTACCACTGTGACAACTTGCCACAAAAACATTGTGACAACTAGCCCCAATCCAACTTTTGAGATGAAAACCAAATTATTTATTTTAACCTTACAAACTCACATTATAATTTTTATATTAATTTGTAGCTAAAAGATGAGGCTTTCATAAAATAAAATTGATACTTAGTTTGAATCACGTTTCTACGGTCCAGACGACTCTAAAAGACAGCGATAAAATTTACTTACACTTCTGTCAAACACAAAATCAAGAATAATTTAGGCGCTATATAGGTTACTACAGTCAAACTTTGTAGGGTAATTAAGATACCTATAATGGTTATCTAGACTGGCCCGACGCACAGTCAAAGTGTTTATCTTGGCTGTTATGGCGACTGTGACAACTTGCCCCTGTGACAACTAGCCCCGGTCTCCCCTACCTAATCCTAAAAATCTCTAGAATATTTAGAAAGCACAATTTTCAAATTTTCATGAAACTAAGAGCACCAAAGTAGAAAAAATAGTATATTACACTCGTTTTATAAGACGTATTGTCGCACTCATGACATTGGAGCACTCCTCGCTTCGCTCGTCGTGCCCCAAACTTATTCGTGCGACAATAGATCGTCTTATAAAACTTGTATAATAATATACTATTTTCTACTTTCGTATCATAAGTGAGTTTTTGTGAAACTAAAAGTAGTGTCACAAAGGAACTTTTTGTGAAACGGCTTTTTTTTTTTTTTTTGATACTTATTACGTTGGTATTGCTGTAATAGCACGCTGGCCGGCGTCGGGCATCTCTATCGAGCTCCTGCCAAGGTCAAGCCAAGTGTACAGCTTAATTCTTCCATGACTTAATCACAAAAATATCAAACTCGAGATTTTAAATTTGAAGTTTTAGTTGACATATGACACATGACAAATACCAACACAACCAGAACCTAATCCTAAAAATCTCTAGAATATTTAGAAAGCACAATTTTCAAATTCTCATAAAACTAAGAGCACCAAAGTAGAAAAAATAGTATATTACATTCGTTTTATAAGACGTATTGTCGCACTCATGACATTGGGCCGAATTCATAAAAAAAGGATATGCTTATACTTGCAAAATATGAAGGAAATCCTTCAGCATGTATTCATAATAATTGCAAGCAAAACCTTACATTTTAGAGTATAAGCATATCCTTGAAAAGCTGATTTACTCGCATCCAAACGAATGGGTATTCATAATCTTTACCTTTTACTTTCAATAAAAAGCATATCCTTCAGAAATTGAGAGTGTGGTGACTAGTAAACTCAACTTTATAGTGAAAGGTTGTGTAATTCGATTAACAACGTGATGGCAGACGTTGTACATCTGAGGGATGTTAAACATTATAAACCCCGCTTACCGACACTTGTTCGTGATTTTAATGGAACAGATATTTAGGAATAAATGATGAAACTCGGGAAGGTGCGTTTTCGTCTGTTCATAAAATGAAAATATGTCTGCGCTATCTCAGTGATCCGGGATATCAAAAGGATATCGGTCAAGAACTTGGAGTAAGTCTCTCGGACTGTGCAAGAAGCAACTGAAAGAATTATTGCGCAATCAAACGAATGGATTAAGTTTCCAAATACCAACAATGAAATAATAGAGGCGAAACAGTTATGGCAAAGCAAGTACATGTTTCCAACTGCAATCGGTGCTATTGATTGTACTCATGTAGGAATACTGAAACCACATCACCATGGAGATGAGTACCTCAACCGAAAAGGTAAACCTACTTTGAATGTGCAAGCCACTCGTAATGCCAGAGAAATGTTCACTAGCGTCGACGTTAGTTGGTCTGGATCCGTCCACGATTCGAAGATATGGAAAAATTCACAGGTTAGATTACAATTGAGACATAAAGCGAATGTTGTGCTAATTGGCTATGGGATAGAGCCATACCTCATAACTCCATTTCGAATTCCTGCTCTTGGTGTTGAGCAAAATTATAACAATTTGTTGAAAAAAGAGAGAGTAATAATCGAATGATGTTTTGGCCAAATTAGTCGCCGATTTCCTATCTTACAATACGTTTGTCGCGTGAAATTAGAAAATGCGCCCAAAAAAAAATTGTTGCTTATGTTGTGCTTCATAACGTTGCAAAAACTTTAGGCGGTCCTGATTCCGAAACAGCTGAAGAAGCACCAGAACAAGATGGAGAAAACCATGATGATAATCATGATGACGTTTCTATTCGCAATCACGGACAAGCAATAAGACGAAACTTAAGTATTGTAATAAACAATTGTAATATTTAGGAAGTTTATAAGTACAGGTTTTGTTTTATACCAAGTAAATTAATGAAAAATAAAATCATGAAAGTGTAGATATTTTTTACAGGTCGTAAAATGTTTTATTGTCAGATGAAACAGTTTTTGGCAATGTCCTTCGGTTGCATCAGTTCCAACTTCCTTTTATAGTATTCCCTTTGTACTATTCTGGTGCGGTACTATTGTAAAAGAACTACGCGTTGCAGTTCTTTTGTAGTTATTCCTCTAGTTTCATCGATTTCATATTTTTCAGTCGGCATATGTGTTTTTGACGGCAACAGTGGTTTAGCAGCTCTCTCACATTTTTCAGTCGAAATTGTTGTTTTTGTTGGCAACCACGGTTTATCAGCCGGAATATTAACAGAAGATGATGCTTCACTTATTCCTTCTTCAACATCAATCTGCATGGTTCCTGCAATCCTTCCAATTGTAGGATTTGAGTCACCTTCCATTGCCTTCAATAATTGTCTTTCCCACTCCAACAATTTAATCGCTTTATTGCCTGTTTTTTTGTCCGTCTTCTTCTTTAACCTCGATTTCATGTTATTTATCTTTTTTAACAAACCTTTCCCATCTAACGGTTTGCCAAATGTCAGTTCATATTTTTTTGTTATTATCTCAATGGCCTCGTTCTTTCGTCTTTTTTTGTGATACTTGGAGACTTCTCAAAAATTACTGGAGTATTAGCAACTTCATTTGCAATAAAATGCAGTTTGTTGCCGGTGTTTTCCGCATTTTCACTACTATCTGAAGACGACATGTTATACAAAAATACAACTAATTGCGTTTGCAAAGGAAATGAAGTAGGAGGCGTTATATCGTAACGTCATCATTCACAGCAGCTGACACGAGTCGACCCTTTACTTCTCCACGACGAGGATATCCTCGCAAGTATAAGGTAATCATTATAAATACGAAAAGAAGGAAATGCTTATACTTCTACTTTCTACTTCAAATCAAAACCTTATACTTCTACTTTATGCTTGGGAGGATATCCTTCTGTTTTATGAATTCGGCTTCGCTTCGCTTCGCTCGTCGTGCCCCAAACTTATTCGTGCGACAATAGATCGTCTTATAAAACTTGTATAATAATATACTATGGCGATTAGAATTGGCAACCAAAGTTGTATCATTTAATACTGTTCGACTTTCTTTGGCGATTTGTAAAATCTCATGTAATACAATGTGATACAATAAAAAATATATCAATCAGCGTTGTAAACAAATTCAACACTATCAACTAACGAAAAATGTTGATGTTTTTCTGTCACTTTATGAACATTTCAATTAGTTTTGTTTGCCTTCTCAGTGTCAAGAACGAAACGCTATTAGTTTTTGATTTTTTTAGTGTGTTGTAGCGAATTTCGTTAAATTGATTAATTTCTTTTTACCTTTCATTTTTGGAATACATTTTTAAACCATAGCATTTTTGAATAGAGCATGAAGAGACCTTTCAAATGAGGTATCACAAGCCTCCCCTTTCTATTTAAAAATTTGGGGTTGCAACTGTCACTCGAAAGGGGTTGAGGTTAGGGATGAAATTTTCACTTTACAGGATATCAAGTGATAAGACTAAAAATGACGTATTAGGGGATTTTTTTCAATATGCACAATAATTGAGATAGTGAATTTATTCCAGTTGGCAGGCGCATACTGCACTGTATATCAGCATTCTTAAATGTTTTTTTTAATAAAATTTAAAATTAAATTTAAAAAATCGGCCAAGAGTGAGCCAGGCTCGCACAATTAGAGTTCCGTACTAAAACAACAATTTCTCGCAACTATTACATTGTCGATATTCTAAGCAGTTTTCCTGTAATATATGGCTTAATATCTACTAACATTATTTAAATCAAATTTTTAGCTTTAGAAACCTAGAAGAACAGAGGGGGGGGGGGCATTTTTGCACATTTTTAGCTATTTCATTAAGACCACGGAACTTAAAATTGTAGAAAAAATATTTTTAGAATCCTTACAGTTAGCTCTTTCAAATGATACCTCACATGATATGTTAATTTAAACTTTTTCTTAATTGGTATCAAACTGACCCCCCATATTAATCTAAAAATAAATTTTTATCCAGTTATTGACAAGTGAAATATGTGCACGTCATCAAAATCTATCATTACGCCAAATTTCAAGTTTCTACGTTACTTAGTTTTCGAGAAAAACCCCTGTGACAGACGAACGGACACCGAAGTGATCTTATATGGGTTCCGTTTTTTCCTTTTAAAGTATGGAACCCTAAAAATGATAAATATTGTTACGGTAACAAGTTCTTATTACATATTATGAACTATGAAATGAGATAAAGTACAGTTAATACTCTCCATTAGCAGAAATTAATACCGTACTATTCTATATTATGAACATCAAAATGTATGAATTTACAATTCTGTAGTGTGTAGTGCAAGTCGCGTTTGTAAGAAATGCAAACCCTACAAAATAATGTGACAAATATTCTACTGACATGTCTCAAGATGTACTTTTTTTTTTTTAAAGCAATTAATATTAGAATAATTTACCCGCAGTTAATTTATCATAAACACCAATTTATAATGTACCCAGAAAACTTCATAAGCGTCTCCACCCTAGGGGAAGTTACAGAATTATGTATTACCATTCCAAACTTTGTTTAAAGTTAAAATGGAGATGACAGTACAGATTCTAAGTTTATAAAGCCGATTGAAATGAAAATTTGAATGTGATCAGCATTGCCAACTGATTGACATTGCCTGGTTTGCCCCTGTTATTACCTTGATTTTGTGCGAAGATCAAACCAGCGGACTGTTCCATCTTCACCACAGCTAAGAAAGGTATGAGGATCATTGGGAATAGTAATGACTTCATATGTAGTACCAATGTGGCAATTGAACTGATTATAGTGTGTCTCTTGAGACTTGTTTAAATCTAAAATAAAAAAAGTAAATAAAGTGCTTAGCAATTTAATATTTTACCTGTATGTAATATGATACCATCCCCAGAGCAAGAAATAATTTGCCGATCTGATGAACATGGTAAGAATTTAGCACTGAAAATGTTTGCATGGTGACTAGTAGTGTAATTTTCAAGTATTTTGTAATTGTGCCCGTTAGTAATAATCAAATGTTGATCGTCAGATCCAGAAAGAATATATTCTCCGGTTTCATTCCAGCAAAGGGTATTAACACAACCTTGGTGAATAGCTAATTTACGAACCAGTCCCATTCGTTGAATAAAATCTATATTATCTAAAAAAAATATTTCATTTAATAAAATCACATAAATACCCTTATAAATCAATTTGCAATGCAACACTTACCTTTAGCATTATGATATAAAACAATGCGATTATTAAGATGTGATCGAAAGTATATGTCTCTGAATATTGACTTCCTCATGTTATTCATATATGAAAAATTCATTTTTTTTTTATTAATGTCAAATGTAAAGCTTTAATTATAACTTATGTTTCCATGTTTTGGAAGGGGCAAGTCACTAATTTAAATTTAAATCAAAATATTGCACATCCTCAATCTAAAAATAATATTGTCCTTCGCTGGGTAGAAATAAAAATTAACAATCTGTAATATTTCAGCCATTAAATTGTATATAAAATGGTGTAATTGTAATTGTCAGCAATAAATATATACATCAGCAAATTGTAATGATTGCTTCTTTAAAAGTGTGAAAATACAAAAGAATAATCAACAAGCAACTGATGAAATGATCTCATTTTGTATCGTATGGTAGTAACGTTTTCTAAAAATATTAATTAATTAAAACAATAAATATTATCCACTATATCCTTTCAGAAATGCCAAAAAGTTATAAATTATTCACAAGATGATTTTGAAATCTACAACCTCACATACTTGTTGATTACAATGCACAGATTCTTTTAATGGCAGTAGTCAAATTGCATTTAATACGATTTAAAAATTCAATTCATACCACATCCAAGAATCGTTTTTATGGATCTTAGAAATTTTACACAAAAACGGACTAATTGCCAAACGTATTATGTCAAATTGACGTTTTTGTTTACTTGCAACTTCTAGATATAGGGAATTTCTGATTTACTGTATGCATGTATGCTTTGGAATAAAAACAAACATGACCGCCACAGCTGTGACATAACCTTAATTGCGTTATAGGTTGACAAGGGTCGGATTATTTTCAATATACTATAAGTTTGGGGCCGATATTATAGTTTATAATGCTTAGAATGAATGTATTAAGAAGGTATGTATTTTTAATAAATAATTAATTTTTAAACAGGTACTGCATGAAGTTGGTGACCAGATTTTTCACTTTCCAATGCTGCACATATTTTCAATTTTGAACGTTATTGCTGTCGGCATAACTAATACATGTGTATATAACAATAATTAATAATACATGAGTTCGAATATGAGTATTAAATATAATTAGAAATAAAAAAATGTTAGGTTTTTAGTTTTCAGTAAATATTTATGAAGGCTATACATTTGCTGTACACATTTGTATACTGGTTGGTTTAACTGAATGCTGAAAAATACAGCCAAATTCCGTACATCTGGTCACCCTAGTGTAAATACACCTCTATAAGCAATATTAGGAAGATATTTAGAACATAGTAATATCAATAAGGTATTGAAATTATAAACTACCTTAAAATTTGTAATCGATTATGTTAATTGGCAAAATAATCTATTTAATTTCTACCGAACTAGTAATTTTTGTGAATGAACAATTAACATATTTTCTACGTTAAAAATGTTTCTTTAAATTGAAGAAACGAAAATTGGAACAGTTGAATGTTGTAATACATATTTAATTAATTACCTATGTTATTTTAAAAATATTGATTATCTTGAATTATATTATTTTCATTTTGATAGCAGCCTTTCAATATTGGCTCTACGAAAACTAACATACAAATGAGAAAAAATAATAGATAGTTTCAGATAATTAAAAGTGGTTTGTTTGTGCCAAATCTATTAATATCTCTTCTTGAAATTATAAAATGTTTGAAACCAGATGCAATTCCTCATGTTTTGAATTAATCATATTACGTATTGATGATATATTTAGATTAAAAACTAAGAAATGTGAGATCGTTAATAAGGAAGTGTGCAAAAAAGTCTATTTTGACATAATCAACATAATATCTTTGAATGGCCGATAATGGTTTACACCATAAGCAACATTTTGGAAACATTACAAATAAAATATTAAAAATTCGCATGAAATAATTTGTTCTAGATACTGTATTGTAAGATTAAATGGTATTGTTTATCGTTCAGTTCGATATTCTTCTAGTAATGATGTAGAGCAGCAGGAATTGAAGAAAAATGAGGATGTAAAAAAAAAGAGTGAAGATGCACGTGCAAAACTTAATCTTTTACTCAAGCAAATGCTTCAGGTAAATTTTTGAATTGAGTTAGTTGCAAATATTTTGTATTTTTATTTATGTAATTGGCAGGAAGAAGATGCATCCAAAATTAAACCACAAAAATTAAATTTGGCAAAACCAAACAAGAAAAAGAAAATGCCAATTGAAAAGACCACTGATTCAGTTGAAATTAAATCAGCAGGTGAGTTATGCTACAATACTATAGGCGGATATTTTGTCAGAAATAATAAATACCAAAAATGGTCTGTATATTTGCAATAATCTAGCCACAGGCATAATCTTGTGACAAAGTAACAAGCACCCACTGTAGGGTTAATTGTAAAGAATGAATTAATCATGTTTTATAACTTCTTTAGTAAAGAACTCCACTTCTCCAGGGTAATATAGTTTTATTTTTTCGGATAGTCGTTAAAGATGATGGTACTCCCAATGAATTAATTTCTTTGAAAATTTTTATAAAGGGAAAATTCCATAAATAATTAATTGATGAATAAAAGATTTATTAAAAATTTGGTTTAATTCATAAAACGAATGTTTCAATTTTATGAAATGATTGTTTATGAAGTCATTGGAGGTCAATTGAAAAGTTCAAATTAAAAATAAAATAAAATAATTAAATTAAAGTTTAAAAATTTTTTAGAACCTACCTTTTATATAATTTCTCATGTTTCAAAAACATATATTTGTTTAAGAACAAAAAGTAACTGCGACAGTAAAAGAAGTTGCAGCATTACTTGGAGGAAATAAGAAACAAACAGAATCGGAATTACTTTCAAAACTATTAAATGCAGCAACTACCCAAAAGCCTGAAGATAATAAAGATCAAACATCAGTTACAGATTTGAGGTAATCTTATGTTTTTTATTGCACCTTGATTAGATAGACGAGGATAGATTGATAATAGTTACTCACGTGAATGTAATGTATGCATATTATTACAGTGAAATTATTAAAGGAATGAAAATAGATCGAGAAACAAAAGCTCCTGAAGAAATATCCCGGGCATTACAAGTACGACAGTTATTGAAGGTAATGAAAGGTAACCAACAACTGAGTGAAAGTCCCAAGACAATGAGCAGAAAGGTCAGAAGAACTGTGAGATACGTGACTGATATGTACGTAAAAATAAATTTATTAATATGTAGGCATTATAAACCTGCTCAATTTAATTTATGCTCCTTTTCAAAAAGAATGTAATTTTTATACATATATCATTTTATTTAGCAAAATTTAATTTTTCTATCTACCTAACTTTGTCTTCTTAGTATTATTAAAGGGCCTTCACAGATTATGTTGTGTCGCTGGCGCTAGCTAAGAAATTTGCTGCAATTTTTTCTGTCGTTCACAGAACCTTTGCTTAACAGCGACACGATGTATAAAGGGAGATAAAGATACATTGTCGCCACCAAAGTTGAGCATGGTCCAAGTTCTGGCGATAGTAGATTTTGAAACTGAGCTTGTGTTCTGATTGGCCAACCAACTGTTGCCAGCGACACGACGCAGTTCTGTAAAGGCCCTTTTAGAATTGAAATTGAAATTTTTATATGACCAAGTAAGCAAACAATTTATTTGTTTCTTAACCTTTCGGTTTCTGTGGATTCCTATTGATTCATTTCTGGAAATAAAATTTTTAAATTTTATTATTTTTTACTATGCCATAATATACATACCTGTTAAATTATTAACTGATATTATATGTCAACTTTTGATTAGCTCTTTGTCTTTCACTTTTTTATACTCCAATTTGAATTATAAAGGGTCTTTTCTAATTCCATGGAATAAATGTAAGAGCGTTATTCTACTGTATAAGAATAAGAGAAAAATTCTAATGAACATGTATACTAAAATAATTCGTTTTGAAGAGCAAACACCAAAAATGCAACATAACTAACATTAAAAAGGTAGTTTATTAGAAATACAATAGACTCGCGTTAGTGCGAACACACATAGGTGAAATATTCGCATTGTAGTAGCTATAAACAGTAATCTCAATATTGTAAAGAATCTTTAATTACTACAACCCTGAAGTGTTTTTATTCATATATTACTGCTGTGTGCTGTGTGCATTTATTTAAAAAATAATGTTAAAAATATATTAACTATTTAAATTCAAGTTCGCATGCATTGATGTTTGTACACAACTGCACTGAACTACAAATAATAAGTAAAGTAAATTGAAATTACTGTATACAGGGTGTTCACGAAAAAACGCCCCAGCTCCTAGCGCTATTATTAGGAGTCCAATTGTAACAAACGATACGTCAAATTAAATGGTTTAAAAAGTACTACAAGGTGCAGCTCAAACATAATTTTTAGCTGTTTCTCCATTCAAAGGCCAAAGGTCAACTTCATTTATTTAAATTACAACCTTATATTTTTCTTTGACAATTTGATAGAGATTTTTTTTCTGAATTCAACGATGTATCACAATCAATATTTCGGATTTATTTTAGGGTAATAAAAAAATTAAAATAATAACTGATATTATTAGCAGTAAGCTTTGAAAAATAACTGAGAGGTAGCGGTGGCTATGGAAACGATGTATCAGTACGGAAACAACGTATTTTAAATGATTAATTTACGAACAACAAAAGTTAACATTTAATAACTAAACAATTAAATAAAGAAATGCCAAATTAACGATAATGTTCAAATTGAGCACCGTTTCTTTCCAGACATTGTCGACATCTAGATCCTACACTTTGTGTAGTATTAATTAAAATTTCTGCTGGTGTTTCCTGACAAGTGCTGTTAACGTATTTCTCCAGTTAAATGTCCCGGTTACCATGGTTACCATTGTTGCAACAATAGTAATAGTAATTTTTATTTGTGACACGTCGTTTCCATAGCCACCTCTACGTCTCAGTTATTTTTCAAAGCCAACTGCTAATAATATCAGTTATTATTTTAATGTCTTTATTACCCTAAAATAAATCAGAAATATCGATTGTGATACATCGTTGAATTCAGAAAAAAAATCTCTATCAAATTGCCAAAGAAAAATATAAGGGTGTAATTTAAAAAAATTAAGTTGACCTTTGGCCTATGAATGGAGAAACAGCTAAAAATTATGTTTGAGCTACACTTTGTAGTACTTTTTAAACCATTTAATTTGACGTATCGTTTGTTACAATTGGACTCCTAATAATAGCGCTAGAAGCTGGGGCGTTTTTTCGTGAACACCCTGTATATTGCTCATAAAAAGTTTCTTCCCACAGAAACGTTATTTGCATGTCTAAGCAGGTTTGACAAGTCAAATTACTACTGTTCTCATTATAGAAGGTATCGTTTGTCCGCACTACATACATTTTGATGTTCGTCTTATTGAATAGTTTGTATCAACAATGTTTGCACTAATGCGGCTTGACTGTAGTTGAAATGTAGGACGATATCAAAGAGTAGGCAAGGTTTAACTACTCTTTGACAATATTGTAAATGAAATAAAACATAATCAACAATGATTTTGTTAAAAATAAATTACGTATTATTGATTAATTAAAAGTTTGCACACAAATTTTTTATGCTGTCATGCTCAGAATTATTGAATCGTTTAACTAACCTGTAGACAATACTGTATTGTTCTCTATTTTATACATTGACTTAATGAAGTTAGTAATGTTTAACATTAAATAAAATACCTAATAATTAATACAGCTACTTTTAAACACATATCTATTTTTTATTAGACAAGTGGAGAGGGTAAATCTTTTTGGAAGTCAACCTCTGGGTATATTTGAACCATACATTGAAAGTGAAGTTGTAGAAGATAAAAATATCAATAAAACATGGAGATTCCTACATGAGCGTGAATTAAAATTGACAGTTACACATCCACCATCAAATTATTTTGAAGAAATGATTTTATGGACTGAACAAGGAAAAGTCTGGAAATTCCCAATTAATAATGAACAAGGTAAGCAAATCTACAAAACAATCTTTTGTTTGTTATTATGTAAGTAGGAAATGTTCAGGTTAATTTTCAAACAATAAGTATATGAAGGAACTAAGATATGTCCATTAAAATCAATTACTACCTCAACTTTGATTATACTTTGCTGCATTTTTATTTTTCAGACTAAACTATTATGCTCAATTTAAATTATTTTTTAAGGTATGGAAGAGGAACAAGCTGTTTATTTTACGGAACATGTTTTTGTGGAAAAATATTTAGAATCTTGGTGCCCTAAGACAGGTCCAATTCGTCACTTTATGGAATTAGTTTGTGTTGGTCTTTCAAAAAATCCATATCTTAGTGCTCAACATAAGAAAGAACATATAGATTGGTACTGTAATTATTTTAATGAAAAGAAGAAGCTATTACAAGAAGTTGGAGCCTTTCCAGATGTTAATATTACAAATAAAGCCATTGAAAATATCGAACCGACTACAAATATATCAAAATAAAAGTAGAGTGATCATGTTAATATTTAATTATATGCAGTTTGTTAAAATAAAATTCTTTTTATTAATTTTGAAAGTAAAATGTTTTATGCGATTAATATGTACTTATTTTTACATCAGAAATTTTCATTTGTGAAAAAACAGGGTAATGAGAATTGAATTACCATTCAAATGAGATGCAACATGATTTCTTTGTTGCAAGTTGATAAACACACCGTTTTTGAGATATTTCAATTTTTGTTTAAAATCTTAATTCCAGAGAGTTGGGACTCTGAGTGTTTCTGGGCCTATGTCCATAATAATTTTTCTCTTACATTGAACTAATCAATCGCCTCCTGAAGTTGTCAGTGTTATTTTCAAGCACCCTGTATGCAACTGAATTTGTAGAAACTAGAAATGCAAAATTCATAAATTAGAACAAAGATCCAATTGAGGAGTTTGCTGCAAGAAGAATGCAGCTACATTCAGTACATTTGGTGCAGGAGCGGCGTCGTTATTGCAGCAAATGCTGAGTGACATATCTCCATTTAGACACGGTTAAAGTATACCCAGCTGTCTAATCTGCGTCGATCTTGGACCAAGCGATGGCCAATATTTCAAATTAAATAATCGTTCATATAAACCCGATTCTCATTAAAAATGAAGCTGCATCGTTCTTGCAGCGAACTCCTCAATTGCTATGGAACATTAGTACCTATTCACATTCATTACTGTAATGATCCAAACTTACGTAACATACTTACATAAATTCAAAATATGATTTTTGCTATAATTATCAATCGTTATATAACAGCACATTAACCCCCTGTCCCCCTCTGGCATTACGTAATTTATGGATGGCCCCTTATAAGAACCTGTAGCTTAAAAACGGTGCATTTCCGGATACATTTATATTATCTTATTATTATTATCTTATTAAAAATGTATCCTTTTTGTATCCTCTATCAACGCTATAACTTTGTAACACTTATTCGTTAACACCTGTATATCAACGACTGGACTGGTCAGGTAAAATTGTCGAGACGCATTAGTTTTATGTCGTTTGTACTTAAGACAATGATAGGTATATTAGGCATGGTGTACTATCTAACTGTTGTCTTAACCGACACCAGTTTGCCTATAGAGAGAGTGAAGAAAATGCTGGACAATAGAAAAATCGTTCTAGGAGCATTCCTGAATATAGTGCATGTTTTGATAATACACTTCTAATACCCCGGTTTACGCTGATTCGCTATAACGCTTTTTTAAAAATCTCTTTCAGTCGCTCTTGCGTTTTTATTAAAATTTAATTTAATTTTTTTTAAATATTTTGACATGATGCAAAATTAAAACAATATTTTACTGTTAAATACTGCTTACAGCTTTATTGTATTTGTATTCTTTTTGTATTTAAAGTACTTTTCCTACGCCCATACTTTAATCGATTTATTAGACATTTACTACTTATACCTTAATGATACCCATTAAGATACAAAATTTTCATTAAGTTACAAATTTATAACCAATGGAAATGCAACATCACTAATATTCGGTCAATATCAATGTTGCCATGAGCATAGCGGATCGAAAATTTGTCAATTTTGACAGTTTATAGTTACTCTTAACCTAGTAAATTCCTAAAATCGGTGAAAATGTGCGATGGTGCTAGTGAAATTGTGAACTTAACTGCACCAGAAGTTGTGAAAAGTCTTAGAAGAGTACCAAACAATTTATTGTTGGCAAAATCAGTAATAACATACGAAAATTTTTACTCTCAGTTTATGAATTGGAAGGACAAAAATAAAGTTCAAAACGTTTCAGAAAATGTCTTAATTATTTTCTGTTTTCTTTGTAATAAAGTTTTCATAACATTTCCTTAGTTATAACTTATAATTTCATTACAAGTTTAGGTAATACATTTTTTTATTATTATGGCTGGTCGTAGAAAAAATAGTGTATGCAACTCACATTTAATGGTTTTTAAGATACTTGTATTCATTACGACATTCACCTACGACCCATGTCGTAGCTATCGTAGCTATCATTAAATGCTCATTGCATAATATACTATTATATGACGATTTAAAAAAACGTAATTAGCCCCATTTTAAATTTGATTCGCTTAACGTTCTTTTTTTCACGCATTAAGCGCGTAAATCAGGGTATTACTATATATTATCCTTTAATTCCATGACTTCAGTCAATTTGAAACTAGGACTTGATGCATCTTGTTGCA
Organism: Dascillus cervinus; assembly: GCA_949768715.1. Classification (NCBI taxonomy): domain Eukaryota; kingdom Metazoa; phylum Arthropoda; class Insecta; order Coleoptera; family Dascillidae; genus Dascillus; species Dascillus cervinus. The sequence continues at coordinate 22,186,164 of OX458317.1, forward strand.
GGTGGATAGATTGTTATGCTAAGGGGTAGGGTGGTATTTACACCATTGTCTACAGAGCGAAGTTCTCTATCTCCTATGCTGTAAAACCTTGTCATGGACGGACTACTAATAAAGTTTACTATAGAAGGTGACTTCGTCATCCTGGTTAAGGTAGATTCGCAAGCACAATCAGGATAATAATGCAAGTGGCTCTGACTGTAGTCACTAATGTCAATCCCGTTCACTCAAAAGAGGAAGCTTCGAGGTTTAGATCCTCTTACACTTGTCGGGGTAGGTAAAATATTTGGGGGTTATTCTAGACTGTAAAGTTATCTGAAACCAATACATATATAAAGTGATCAGAAAAACTAAAATGATCTTGGCGGTAGCTAAATGCTCGTATAACGGAGCCTAGGATTTTAGACCGGACCAAGGCGAGCAGACCTTGGTGTGGTGGCCCAATGTTATGGAAGTAAACACCAAGTATATACTAAGCAAGGTGATATCGTGCCTAGTCTTACATAGACTTACCTGTCTGGGTGTCATGAAAATTACGCCATTGGACACTCTTCTGGATCTTCCTCCTCTTCATTCTGTGATCAGAGGAGATGTGAGATTTTCCAAACTACAGAACCTCCGTATGGTTTTCTGCCAGGATCAGAACATGAAATTGATTGACGTCGCAGGAGATCTTATTCTTGAAATGAGGACTAACTAGGTACTTATATGACTCCAAAACATCTCGTAACTATGCTCTTCAAGGCAATAATTCAGAATTCTACAGAGTGGACGCAATCTAGGCAGAACTTTTCTCCCGGAAGCCTAAGTTGGTACGTGTAATCTAGTACACGGACAGTGCAAAAACCGAGACGGCTGCTGGAGCGGGCCTTTATGCCTTTACACCTAGTGAAAAGGTAAGCTTCCTACTGAACAAATACGCCTCTGTTTTTTAAACAGAAATAAACGCGATACTTCAATGTGTACGGGGAAAAAATAGAAGGGTCTTCGTGGGACGCAGTTTAGAACCATTACTGGGATTCCTCATAAGACACGTGGCTGTCAAGGACTATGTGGTAGGGCACTAGAAACCGCTATGCACAACCTGTGCAGCTGTAATGTGTCCCCCGCTAAAACACAACGCATTTTCGAATTTCTACACCCGGTGAGAAACCAGTACACAATGGTACAGAAACTAAACTCAAGAACAGAGTGCAAAAAATGTACCTATCAAGGCGCTCAAAATTTAGTCAAATTGACTGCAGTGCCTTCGAAACAATTCTTTTGTAGACGAGCCCTGGAGAGGAGAAAAACTCGAAACTCAGTGGGCTTTGTAGGTAATGAAGAAATATTAGAACGATTATGTGAGGGTTTCATTTTATGTTTCTTTACGTTACATTATCCTAAAAAAACGCATGTTTCTTTCAAAAATAATTGTATCAAATCTCAAAATCCATTCAAGCGAAGCCACTGGAAACAGCTAATCATTATAGGGGAGAGGGTGGTACATTCGGCTACTTATCCCATTAAATTACATAATTCTAAAAATCAGTAACTGATTAAAAAACTTATATTTTCAAAAGTTAATCTCCACATTTGTCTAGGTTTTTTGCAAGGTTTCAACTCTTATATCTTAACGTATATATTTTTTATAGAATTTAGAAAAAACACCTGCAAATGGGCGAATGTACCCCACCGGTGAGGTAGTTTCGGCCATCGGGTGGGGTACATTCATCCAGTTAAAATTCATTGCTATATAGATGTAAATCAAATATTTTTATTGAACAAAAGTGAACTCATGAAAAATACAAAGTATAGTAATTATTACAATAATACAAATAACGAAACAAACTGACAAAAAAAACAGCACAAAGATCTAACGAACATCAAGTCCTTCAAAATTGTAATTAAAAGTGTACAAGAAAGAAGTCCTGGCTGTTGACAGTTTACTTCCTTGCCGCAACAATGCGATGACATCACTTTTATTTACACTGCTGATATCTTCTACTTGAGGATATATAAATGTTTGATTTATTTTTTCGTCGCAAGAACTTGATTTCATATTCTAAATCGTCTATGTTCTTCAAAATGTGCCCAATATAGTAGCAAGTGGTTACCTTTGTGGCAAATTTGACCAATACAAAATATACAGTAAGAGAACGTAATTCATTCGAACGGAGCGAAAAAGTTTCACTATCAGAGGTGTCAACGAGTTCTATCAACCTGTTTGAATCACTTGAGCTTTCATTCAAAATTGTCTTTGTCGCTGGTTTCCTCAAAAAGTCACTCACATTTCTTATGCGGGGATAAACAAAAACAGGTGGAATGGTTCCCCCAGTGACACTGATTATACCAACAAAGGTAACCAATTCTCCTCGTTCGGCCGAAGCTACCTGTCCAACCTGTTTTTTCCACGTGTGGAGACAACTTTTACTGGTTTCATCACAGTTTGTATGCCAGTCTCGTCCAAATTATATATTTGCTCTGAATTTGTGTATTTCTAAGACTGTGACATAATTGGAAAAAAATTCCTCCACTCTGTCTTTATTGAATGCCATGGCCCTGTTCAGGCTGGTATTCTCAGGTTTTCTTAAAGACAACTGTTTGTTTCTAGACATGAAGCCTTTAAGCCATTCAATTCCTACGGTTTAATCAATTTGGTAAATTCTTATGAGTGTGGACAGAAGCCAAAATAATAACTTAACTGCCAACTCACTTCTTTTCCAATTGATTGGTGTCACACAAACTGGTAACATTTGTGAAAACTCGTAAGCCAATTTTCGTACTTGTTTATATGACAACCCGTAATTCAGATTGGATGATTTCTCAATATATTTAACGAGCTCCCTTTCCTGAGATGTTGTGAAAATTTATTTTATTCACAATCAGTTAGTAACATACAACTTTTCTAACTCTTTAAAAGTTGGAAAGTGAGGGATTTCATGAATACACTTCAGCCATTCAGAAATATTAAAAAAGGAGTCAGTTATGAGGCGTAATCGGTCAGAAAAGAACCATAACCAACCTGTGAGGGCGTTACTATCGATTTAAACTACAAATGTCAAATTAACATATATTTCGAAATGTCAACATTGTCGTTAAAGTTGACAGTACTCTTCAACATAGAATAATGAGACCACATGGAGGATGGTTTTTGAGTCTTAGCCAAGTCACCAAAATAAGCGAGTATAATGCTCTCAGAAACGTACTTTTGGACCTCCTTTTTAGAGCACCAGTCGCGAAAATTTCTGTATGTTTTTTCGTATCGCAGTTTACTTTTCTCAGGTAAGAGATTGAGTTTTAAATTTTGTGCGGATTCCCGCAATTCGGGGGGAGTACACTCTATTTCACTATCAGACATTTTGCTTGTTAAAGAAACAGCAAATACAAATTTAGCGTGACTTTTGTTAAGCAATTTAAAGAAATGTCAGTCGTGCAGCGCCTACTAAGTGTTAATATTTGACCGAAATAAACGATAATATTATTTTTAATTTTTATTGATTGCGAATAAAATAGTATACAGACCTCGGTGAAAGTACCATTCCTGTGTCTCGAGAACTAGTTCACCTCAAGGCTACGCCTTTCGGTAAACTATGCTTCTCTCGACAGAAATGGAATACTTTCCGCATCGGTATGTAATATATTATAACAGTGTATTTACTACGGTATTTATTCTCTTCATCGCTGCCTTTATTTCCAAAATCTCTATCAATGGTAGCTAAGACTTCCTCTACTTTTCTTTTCTTTAGCAGGGTTTTTATTCTGGACTGCAACGTCGACCTTTTCACTCCATACCGCCTTGCAGCTTCATGAACACTCAGAATTTTTCTTAGACAATTAATAATCGCTTCCTTCATATTATTCTCGTCTATATCTCGCCGATTGGTTTTGCAAACATGTGTACGTGGCATCCGATTAAATTATACATATATAATAATAGTTATTTTCGTTACAAGTTGCGAAAGTGGCACTTATCGTGCGAGGAGTGAATTTGGTGATACGAGGCGGAGCGAAGCGAAGCCGAGTAAGCCAAATTCACAACGAGCTCCGATATAACACTTTCGAACGAGTTGCGAACACTATTTTTCAGACGACCCAACAATTTTGTCATTTAGATAAAAAAGGTTCGTCACTCCGCTATGGGCGCGAAAGAAAAGTGTCTGATCATATAAAAATCAAGTAGTCGAAAATTTCGTTAATGCAGTGTCAGTGTGCTGTTAGTACTGTCAACATGGACGTTTCGGATGTCGACCAAATTTTAGAATGCACGCCACCAGAGCTTCGGGCAAGTGCTCAAGAAACTACCCTTGGATTGTTACCGGCCAAATCGAAACAAAGATACGAAATGTAAACAGTTTCATATTATTTAGAATGCATTCGAAGCGCCATGACAATAACAAACGGCGGCTTAGCGGATTTCGAATGTCGAAGTGGGATTGGCCAAGAGCTACTCGAACGATAAGTACTACATTTCATGCTAGTAAGCTCGAACGATAGGAAGACTTATAGGGGGGGGAGGGGTCGTCTGAAAATATAATATCACAATAAAATAACATAGAAATACAATAATAGGTATCTATATGTTTTATTCCATAGACGGGGCACTTTCGGCTATCTGGCTGAATGTACCCCATACACTTCAGCCGAATCTACCCCACACGACATTTGAACAAATTAAAATTGCATTTAAAAAAACCGTCAAGACTTTATGTTAGATTTCTTATTGACGTCATTCGTGGGGAAGTACTGCATGCTGTAGATTTTTTTCATATTTAATATACTTCACAAAGTTCAAAATTATGAAGTTGTACAGTAGGCAAAAAAACTTACCTTTTATAAAGGAAATCTATTATTATTTCTTGAAAAACAAAGAACCGCACAAACAACTGGCGACACTTCGCATGGATAAGAAAAATGCATCACCAGCATAATTACGCTAAAAGTAAGCGGTAAAATCAAATGAGGGCGGTGCAGGATAGGATAGACGAATGTACCCCATGGCCGAATGTACCACCCTCTCCCCTACCTGCAATAAATTATAAAATAATAAAAACATGCTTAATTAATCGTTGTAATCATTTTATTTGACTAATTTTCAAGTGTTTCATTCATAGTATAAATATAATAAAAAAACGTTTCAGTATATGGTACATGGGCATTATGTAATATGATTGAACACTTTTTTGGTTTTAGACTAGATTAACAAATTATCTAAATATGTACAAAGCAAAATTTAACTACAGACTTTATGGATTTTATACTTTAAGATTAGTTGTTCGCTATTTTCAACACGAATCGACATATATGCATTCCAAAATAATGTAAATAATGTAAAAGCAAAAACATTTTTATTTTAAAAATGAATATAAAGGTTGTACCTTTGACATTATTTTTGTTCAGTTAATTAATTTACAATTCACAAAATCGTTACATTTAATTTATTCAAAATTAATAAATACATAAGTAGTATTAACACACCTTTTACATTGCTATTAAGATAATGATGAGCTTTGAAACAATTATTTATGCAATACATAATAATTTTGAGAGGGATTATTTATCTGATTAAGGTTATAAGTAGGTTTGTTATAAAGTAAACCCTCTTCTGGCTTTTATATTTTATTGTAAAATAGTATTGCTACCAGGTAAAATATGTATTACATAAAATTGGGCATTGTTTGGAAGCTAATAATTTTAATTTGTCAATTAATTATAAGTATCCTGCCAAAAAAAGCAAAATTAATTTTGTGACTCACACACTGCTAAAATGGTAAATTGTTTCCTAAGTACGTGTAGAAAATGCAGGAGGTGAATCTTAGGCGAAAATTAAGGCTATTTTAGTATAAACTTCGTATAAAATTTGGTTTATAATTTTTATTTGAAATTTGGGCAAAAATAGAAAGATACAAATTATTGGACGTTTTTTACTCAAACATTTCTCTTAATTCTAATATAATTAATATAAATAAATAATAAGAAATTTGCTAGCACCTGGTTTACTTCATCACACTGTACTTCAAAGGCGAAGGATTTACAGACACACACAACACACAGAATACAACAAACCCGGATACCCATGTTTCATCGACTATCAAGGGGTCTACGATGAAGTAAAATGGTACAGTTTGTGAAGTATATTGGTAGAAATGGAAATACTACAACATCTCAATCATTTTATTGCTAACCTATACATAACAACAGAAACACAAGTCAGAGTGGAAGACAGACTAAGCGGCCGTTTGCATGTACATAGAGGAGTGAGTAAGGATACATTATATTCCCCTTATTGTTCAACTTATATAGTGAATGAATCATCCGAAAAACCACTAATAACTGGGACGCTGGAAAGAAAATATCTAACCTCCTATACGTAGCTGGCACAACATTTCTAGAAAATTCTGAAAAAGAAATTATCGAACTGGTATAAACGAAGCGGGCCTAAAAATAAACACAATGAAAACGAAGTTAATGATTATAAACCAATCTATAGAAGGGGAGCCTATTTGTTAAAAATAGTCGTTAGAAAATTTGTTTACCTTGGAGCAAAAATCTTAAGTACCCCGAACTGTTAGGCTGAAATAAGAAGGAGAATAGGACTGAGAAAATCTACCATAGCAAAACTGACAAAAATATGGAAAAATTTCTTAATATCCAAAAAACCAAAAAATTAAATTGATTAGAACACTTGTATGCCCGATAGTTACATATCGCACCTCGGCTGCAAGAGTGACACAACTCAAAAATTTTCAATAAATATATTAAAATATAATTACTATCACATTCTTATAATGATAATTTAAATAATTTTGTGCCAAATTGTGAATTTTGACACGAGAAAATAGTTTTTTTTTTTTTAATTTACTCTAAACTTATTTAGTTGTGTCACTCTTGGAGCCGAGGTGCGATATGCTCCTGAGTTCTGGATCATACAAACGGCTGATCGAAAGAGAATTATATCTTCGAAATGTTTGCTTGGAGACGCATGTTCAGGATTTCATGGACTGGAAAAAGAACCAACAATTCCATTTTAGACTGCATAAAACGATAAACAAATCAGTATTAAAATACTTCAGCCACATTATGCGTCGACACGGAAACTCTATCGATAAACTAGTGGTACAGCGAAAAATAGAAGGTAGAAGACCAAGAGGAAGGTCAACAACACGTTTTGTTGACCAGGTGTCGAAGATGACGGATTTCTCTATATTAGTGCATACGATTGGCGGAGGGTCTAGAGAAGTGACGTGATACAAGACACGTCGTCACGATGCTTGGACACGATCGATACGACTAGGAACGATAAGATACAAGCTTTGTGTCTCAAAATAAGCCAAGGAACATATTAGTGAATTTTCTACACGTACGTAGCAAACACCCTGTATATCAATTTGATGATATTTCGCTAGAATGGTACAAATTAGTTACAAAAAAACTATTGTTTACAACATTTTTATTACATATTTAAATTTTGATTCGTTGTTTTAAATGTTTTAAATGTAATGGTATAATTAATTCTTTTGTTAATTTGGGTTGCTGCAATTTCAAAAAGCAACAAAACATGTAAATTTATACTTTAAGGTAATTTCGCACCTTCGCCTTTTTGCATAATAAGAAAATTAACATATATTCACAAACAAGCACAGTGTACGTGTAAATTTTAATATGTAAATTGTATGGCCAGTTTTAAAAAATAAACGTACACTATTAAAAAGGCTACCAATGTAAAAGCATAGCGAATTTACTGTTTGTATGGAAAAGGCGGTTATGATTTACATCATCTCTATAATGATGAGAACATAATTGAAACTTGTTTGCTGAAAAAGTTATTTTATCTAAATTTTTTTCTTTGGATATTTTTCAACCATCATCATTAGGAAACATGTTATTTAGATGAGATGCTTATGATTTTATGAAAATACTAATTCTAATTTTTTTTTTTTATATGTCACTGACCGTTTTCGAGATGAAGTCAAACAACTTCAGGTTCACAAATCGATGAAATTGTAATTAGCAAAATACTACTTACATATTATTGATTACTCGTAACAATAACAAATACTTGAAATTTATATATTAAAATGTTTATAAATAGTATATTTGTTCGGTTTATCACAATTTAATTTATTAGATTTAGGGAAAAGTATTATCAGTTTTGAACTTGTCAAAAAATTGCATTTACAAAATAATGTACAGAGTCGTCAATGCTTTGGTTTCATAGTTGCGTTTTAATTGTAAATTTGGATGGATCCTTTCACAATTTCCAATTAAAAAGAGTGGTGCATTAAACCAGAATGCTTCAGTTGATGGGGGGTAATTAGAGTCTTGAAGCGAGCCAATTTTAAAATCGTTAAAGCAAATTTACATTAATTTACAGGAAAACTTACGTAAGTAAAGGTTGATATCATACCGGTCGCTGCGATCATTTGGGAGGCCAACACAAAGATCAACTTTGAAAATGAACAATGTTTTAACTTCAATTTTAAGACTCAAAGGCGAACTATTTGAATAAGTGATTAAAATACAGGTCTCTCAACGTTAATGGTCACCTCCAAAAAATCTCAATTAAAAAAATTTTAACTATGAAAATTTGTTTAGTTTTTACGATCTAATTAGTTAATTAATTAATGTAATTAATTCCGTTTTCAGTTTCTATCATCTGACGTCCATTCATGTCATTTTTCATGGATTTTTTGAGCTCTTCTTTTCATAAATTTCTTATTTATAATTTTTTTAACATAATAATAACAAAACCTTATTAGCTTTTTATTGAAATTCGCTGTTTTAGACTAAAACGCGTTTAAAACATTTAAACAAACTAGTATATTATGATATGAGTTTAATAAGAAGCATTTTGTCGCACGCACGGGTTTAGGGCACGACGAGCTTGCGAGGAGTGTCCCTAAAAGAGAAAGTGCGACAAAATGCCTTATAAACGAGGTATCATACACTATTTTTTCTACTTTGCCACATTTTTTAAGCAAAAACATGAAATTTCAAAATCTAGGGAATTTCGCGGCATGCGGCAAATACATTAAAGGCGGCTATGGAAGGAAATGAATTTAAAATGTCATTATTTCAATAAATTCTGAAAATCAACTTCGCTGAAGATGTTTTAGAATGTACTACTCCGGCCACCGAAATGTAAACGATTTTTTTTAGCAACTTGACTTTTGCTTCATATCATAGGCGTCCTAAAAAAAATCAGCCAAATGTCAATATTATTTTGTTTATGACAAATATTATTTCACGAAAGTCACTGGATAAAGCCAGCTTTAATCTATGGAAAAATAGGGAAATTTGTGTCAGGTATCGTGCACATTTCGGTGGCCGGAATGGTACGCCCCCAGAAATACGATTTTTTTGCAGAAAATACAATTGGTAATTTGCTACCCATAAAATCATATTTACGAAAAAAAAATACGGCGAATTTGAAAATTGACACTGTTAATTTAGTGTTGACAGTAATGTTAGGTTGTCACAGACACAAATTGCCAAAATTAAAAAAAAAAATTACACTGTTTTTAGTGTTCTTTTTACCGCACGCCTTTTGTCTAGTACGATACGCAAACGCGTGTCGTAATAATCTCAGTACGAACGCAAAGTAGAAAAACATTTTTATGACTTGTAAGATGAAATTAAACCCCGTAGGTAAATTGACAAAAATGTTTAGTTTTCATTTTTCAAAAATTATCATTTTTTCCTTTCTATGGCGTTTGGTTCATTATACAAAAAAACTAATACCACCCGTTTGTGGTTGCACATCACTCCATGAAATAAACAAAATTTGTGGATAATAATAATTTAATATTTGAGACCAATTTTGAAGCTGACCGTTAACGCTGGAGGATCTTCTACAGTGTTTCCTGTTGGATTGAAAAAGAAGGAAAATTTTGTTATTTTTAACTTTATAGAAAAAAAAGTTTTCTTTCGTACGCATTCAACTATAATTCATTTTTTAATTCAGATGAATGATTCAAAAATATTGCGCCAATAGGTAGATCTATGATTGGCTGCCAGCAAGTCGGTTTTACCCTGATTAAATTATGGAAAATAGACAGTCGGCATATTGTCGAAATAACTGTTTAGATCTGCGTGTCGTAGTAGCTAATTTTCGTAAATTACATTTACATAAATGATAAAAACATATAACTCCGCAACTCAATGGTGCATCAGAGCAGCTTTATTCCGTTGTTTTACATTTATATTAGTAGTAACGGTGCACGATTTTTGGTTCTATCACAAACTGTTCTTATCAGCCCATGTATTCCTCATTCTGCAAACATTAAAAATACCAAAATCCAAAGTTCCCACCAAAAACTACTTGCTAGAAATATTCTAGTGTAATTTGTTCTTTCAATTTCACTCTTCCTAATTAAAAAATGAACAAACAATTTGTAATTTAATTTATTATTTAATTTTAATTTAATTTAATTAATTTATAAATGAAAGGGTCAATAAAGTTATTGAATGTTAACCTTTCAACAAAGGATTTATCATGTCTGTGACCGTTTTCTTCGACGCCGAAACAGAAATTCAATTTTTAAAAATCACTTTGATAATGTAAAAGTAACTTGACTAGACCATAACTGAATTGCTTCATTAATAGTTAAAAAATACTTTTGCTTCAGCTAATATTTCATAAGTTTCATGAATTTTCATTTTACAATGTAAAACGTTTACGTTTTCTTTAAAGTTTTAAATAAATAATTATAAACGAACTTAATAAAGTAACTGACTACACATTACTTTTTATGCTAATTTTAATTAATATTTTTACAAACAAATTACAATAAATGTCGGGAAGTTAGTGAACGAAGAAACACACACATTTAGTTTACCTGTTCATCGCGTCTCGTTCTAAAAGTTCTCTTAGCGCAGATATGTAGCTCTGTGCCATTTGTAAAGTTTCAAACTTACTCAGTTTGTGATCTGCATCTAGGCTAGGAATAACTTGCCTCAACCTTTCGAAAGCTTCATTTAATCCATTCATTCTTCGTCTTTCCCTGGCGTTCGCGGCCAATCTTCTTTTCTTCAATATCGCAGGCGATGGTGGGCGTTCACGAATATTTTTCTTTCTTCCTCGGATACTTTTCCTGTCTTGATTAACAGCACCGATACTAAAATAATTTTTACCATCGTTTCTGATCACGTTATTGTTGAATTGTGACGTTTTCAACGCAAATAGATTGAAATTGCGGCTTGTGTACTTATCGGGTTCGTTTAACGAGCTCAAATCGCTTGTCGTCGATACAAAGCTATCGTAAGTATTTGCATCGTAAGTTTCGGGCTGCTCGCTCAAGCGACTGTTAAAATCATTTGTAATGTTGTCATCTCTTAAACTTTCGTTTTGCACGTATTTAGATGGCGATAAATTAAATAAGTTTATTGAACTATAGCTATGCGGTTGGAATGTGTCCAGTTGAGGATTTACTTGCGATGGACGTCCTTGTGTTGTACTTAAATATTGGTTTTGGCTGAGGTTTTCTGGTAACTCGTTTGCATAACGGTTGAAATATGATTTCATTATATCCATTTTAATGTACAACACTCAGTTTTATTGTCCTTCGTTAAAGACGAGAATTTCTTTTCTTGAAATTGTAGTACAGATCTCGCCTCAATGGGACCGTAACAATACTTGATGGCTTTATATTCGCACAGATATTATACGTAACATTCTTCTTTCGGGATCCGAGTTAACAGCCGGATTTTTTTAAACGCAACAATGCGATCCATCCAAGTGCACTGATCGCTCTTTAAACTAACCAATTGAAACCTCGAACTTGTAGCATACATTCCAATCACGTTTATTTAAATAGTTATTGAACACTTAATGTATAAATATGCATAAGATCTTTTTACGAACAGAATACTGTGCTTCTTACAACAGAATGTTTGTTCTTTTTTCGATAACACTCGATTTTAATTTATCGACAGTCGTAAGCGTTGAAGAATTTCGTGCAAATATTAATCTGTTATGTTCACTGAAACTATTAAAATGACGATCCGTTGAAATATTAATTGAGAAATTTAAACGGGTCAGAAAGTTAAAAATTTCGAAACACGAAGGGTTAGAGCGATGACCCATTTGCGGAAGTCAGGAAGTATCTGATATGCTTGGGGATGGGACTGACCTGCACCAGCCGTGTGTCGCGTGCAGCACCAACCACAAGGTTTGATGCAATATCCGATACCAGGGTGGGATTTAGGTTTCTTTACACCATTCGATCTGCAAAAGTTTCCTTCCTGACGCATCATTGTTGTCTTTTACTTACTAGATACTCAACCGTGCACAATCATTACTATTTTATCACATTTACTTTTTCATTAAAATTTTATTTTTATTTGAAGAAAGTTTTAAAAAAAAACTACGGGTTGATTGATATGCAGTGTGATTTCAGATGAACTGATAAATAACAAATTTTTTCTTATTTTCAATTATATTGTTATTTTTATCAAAATTTTTGCTTGTTTCAAAACCATCTAAACCAAATTTGGATATTGGTGTGTTTAAAGGTAAAATAAAGGATTTACCGTTTTCAGTGTTACGGGAATCAAGAAGTGTCTTACATCTACACAATATAGAAATTGAAGAAACATTTTTAATGTTTATGTCTTTATTCAAAAGTACTAAAAAACAGGTAATAATGTGCACGATATTAAAAAAATACAATAATGGTTGTAACGAAAAAGATACTGCTACAATATTGGTAGTGTAGAATTTGTAAATTAAACTTTATTAGTCGAGTATTGTGAATGAAGTAAGAAATGGTGATGATGTAATGAATTTAGCTTGTCGGTGCAAGAAAACAATTCACAAAATCCCTATTTTTATAAGAACAGTAAAGTAGCTCATTTACTCAACTGCTTTTTTCTCAATTCAACATAATGTGCAATTTAAAAAAAAAAAGTCAATCAGTACCGTATATCCCAGCAAATGATTTGACATTTATATCAATTTAGAAATAAAACATTTGATTGTTGACAAGTTTGAAATTTAGTTATTAAAATGTATCCAAAAGAAGAAGAAATTATTATTGTAAATTGGTACAAAAATAACAATACGATGACCTCATGCTAATAACTTGTGTCTGAAAAATTGCAATTATTGTTCAGGAAATGGAAAAATGAAATTGCCATGGTAATTTACCAATAATCGAACCCATTTTTGTATACTGAAACTAAAGGGACTTTTAATAGATGTTAGGGACCTCAATATTAAAATGTTCACATACATAGCAGTGTCCTCTCTTAATATAATACCAGAAAATCGAAATTTGCCAATTTTTCAGGTATTAGTATGAGGCCATCGAATAGCTTCGGACAAGCATCGATTATCCCGTCAAAATCGATACCATCTGTCGGAACAGTTTATAACCTACTTTGACATGAGAGTATTTACATCGTATGTTTAATATTAAAAAAATTAGATTATTAGTATTGGTGTTTTGTCATCTTGTCGTTTTCTAGGTAGTCTACTCACACTTCGTCTGTGTAACCTAGGTTTCCATCTTACTATGTAATATTATTTTGTCTTGTCCAAATCCATTTTGATGTTGTTTGATTTCTAATGTCTTTGTTTTCGATCCGTTGTGTTAAACTTACCCCAAGTATACTATGTTCGATGGCACGTTGGGTAATTCTCAATTTGTTGACCTACTTGAGAGTTAGTGTCATAGTTTCCGTGCCATCAACGGAAGAACACACATATTGAACGCTTTCCTTAAATTTATGGGAGTTGAATCTTTCAAAACGAAACCTAGTTTTCCCGTTGCTTCTTACGCCATGCTAATACTTGTATTTTTTGGCAGAAAGAATTGGATGCAGATGGCACAAAATAGAATGGAGTGGAAAATAAAAGGGAAGGCTTTTGTTCAAGAATAAACACAAAAGGCAGAAGAAGAAGAAGAAAATTGGTATTTCAAGCAATAATTTATAAAACAATGTTGAAAGGAAACTATACTTAAAAAATAAAACTTTCTTCTCTTTTTTAGTTTATTCTGCGATACACTGTACAAGGTGTCTCATCGCTAGTGGTTACCCCCAAAATTTAGTATTAATCGAAAGTTATTTATTTGAAATTTGGTGCACATGTGATTTTGATATAAGGCTTTTAATTTCTGATCTTAATTATTTAGTGTTAGCGTTATTTTCTTTAAAAAAAATATGAAAACTGTTTTTTTTGGAAAAATAATAACTCCGAATTTCGTTAAATTTTACTTTTCAAAAGAAAAGATTTATGGATTTATGGCAGCCAATAGTAAGTACGAGCTAGTAGTATTTATGGTACCGAAAAAAATTGTCTCTTTGTTCGAAGGCCCAATTATCCTAAAACAACGAAAGTGCCATAAATTTAAACCCTACTTGACTTTGTGGATAGCTCGTAATGAATTTAAATATAAGCGAATTGTTAATTGTCTTTTGATATCTGTGTTAACTTTCTCTGAATCCTACTTTCTGATCCAGAAAACTGAAATTTGATTGAAATTCGGAGATATTATTTTCCAAAAAAAAATTAGTTTTGATTTTTCCACCCAAAAAGTAACGCTGACAATATACAATTAATATCGAAAATAGTGCACCAAATTTCAAATAAATAACTTTTTTAAGGATGACCACTAGTAATGGGACTGCCTTTATTTATAACGCATAATTTAAGAAATATATAAAAAATAAGTTACTTGGACAAGTTTTTATTATAAAAATAAAACTTTGTAAGAACTTCTACAGCAAAAGTTTATGTTCAACACAATAATTATTTTTTTACGTTATTTTCCTACTTAGAAATAAAAACAACCCTTGAGAATGATGCCCTGAGTGCAGCCCTGTCGAGACATCTGCACGCGTCCGAAGTTCTTTTCGGCATTCTTTAACATAAACACCTTATGTCGCACACGTGGCATTGCATTAAAGGTGGGGGAAATAAGTACCAACCCTCTCCTTATTATAGTTCACCACAGTGTCGATTTTAGTGCGGTACGACGGTTAATGAGAATGACAGATGCCGCAATTAACTAGAGATGCTCAAAGTGATTAGATTGTTGGAGTGATACTATGAATATGTATATTTAATTCTTATTACTATAACTTGTTCTTAACTCTTATCGCACTGTCTTACTGATTAATTCTTAAATTAATGCATTTGAAAAAGACCGTTGGAGTATTTTATATGCAACGTGATTGCTAATATATTATTACACTTAATCGAAGAAGTATTCTTTGTTAGTAAATCGGCAATCAACACTAATTATTTATTAATATCGAACTTGTCAATTAAATGTTTTTAATTGATATTCAAAATAATAGTCTTAAATAATAAATCTTTTCTATTTTTATTAAAAAAGCAATTATAAAAAAGTGCCTCATTTTAAACTTTCAATATATATTTATATATAAGAAAATTTTTTAGTAATTTAATTTTCTTATTTCTAGATAAAAGATTTAAATCACTTATTGTATTTCTAGACGATTATCTTTCTAAAGATAGGACATTTTTGAACACCGTAATAGCCGACACCTGTAAGTAGAATTTTATTGTTTTTATAACAGATTTCAAGTACAATAGCACCTGTTGAAGTAACGATGTTCACAACTGAAGAAAAATTGGACAGTGGAACCCCGTTAGTAGTCCGAGTAGCTTTCGTGTGTCCGGTTATTCGTCTAACTTTTTCGAATTTGCTATTTAAGTTTTGAATATTCATATCAACTGAGATTATTAGTTCATCGAATGAAAGCTCCATATTTGCAATACTATGACGACGCTCGATACCGTGTACAATCGTACCACATATCATAATTTGATTTCAGCAAATTTTGTCCGAATATCTAGATTTTATTTTTAATTTTGTGACCTTATTTCTTGAAATTTTTCAAAAAACCAAAAGGTTATATTGTTGTTGATTATTACGAAATTTCTTGTACAGCGGTGTTTATTTGAATTTTTGAATTTTATATTTTTCTTGGGGGCCCTTCGGACAATTTCGAAAAAAGGCGATGTACCTATTGAAAGCTATCCTTTTTAGGAATTTCGTACAAATTTGGTAAGATTTTGATAAAAAATAAGCTTAGGAAATTAAAAAGAAACTTGTTAAAAGTTGGCAATTATAAATGAGAATGCTAAGACAAATGAAGGGCTCTATGCAAGAAGTACCTAAGTCACGTTTTCATATTTCATATTTTCAGATTTGATGTTTCAATGTGATCTGGAAATCCCATTGTTTTGATTTTGAATGATCTTTTTTTACTAAAGTAAGTAATCTTTAGTAAAAAATGATCCGTCAAAATCAAAACAATGTGTTTTTCAGATCAAACTGAGACATCATATCTCAAATGTGTCAGAATATGAAAAGTGACTTAGGTACTTCTGGCATAGAGCCCTTCAAATGGAAAAAAACCTGTAGGATAATGATTTGAATGTTGTATGTAAGAAGAGGCATAAAAAGGCGATCAAACACTTTTATAATGAAGTAAAATTTAAAATACAAAATGTTTTTCTTTAATTTTCTGTTCATCCGGTACTTCACAGTATAAGTTTAATGACTAGTTTTCCCCAGAAAGTAGAATATATCGAATTATAATTTATTACTTAAATAATTTAAATTGAATAAAAAATTAGTTAATCAGTTTAAAATTGAAAAGTTCAGGTGTCCGGTATACATTGATCAGCAGTGTATAAGTGTTGATATGCGGCATAGCTTCAATATGTTGCCGACAATGCTACTTAATTCCCGAATAAGGTCTCGCTTAATGTCATTGACACGTAGTTTTTATTGCAGGTATCAATATGAACCGAAGCACCAAATTTTAACCGATCGCCGAAATAAGCAAATTAGCGTCAACTTGAAGTATATGATTGTATACTGAGAAACTGACACAAGACCGCATACATTAATAAATTGTAGTACGGTTATTTATCTTATAATGCATATCATCGAGTTAGAAAAAGTTCTATTTATCGGTAGGTAAGGTGCGTTCAAGTAAAAACATTATCAGGTAGCCTTGTGTCGAAGAATAATTGCATGATTTCTAGCACTCGGATAATTTTTTATTTACTGAAACAAAGTAGCAATCAAAAAGGATTCATTTCAACCGTAATTTATATGTAAAAGTTATGGTCAAATGCAATTTTAAGATTTAATCGTTTACGATTCATAACCAACTAAAGTTTTTGGTTTTAATTTAAATTGCACTTTACGAAAATAATAAAGCAAATAATAACTAAAATAGAATGACCTACACTCGAATTTCTGCAACTAAAAAAAAAAAACTAGAATAAAGTGACAATCTTCTTGAAAATACAAAGAAAAGTTAGTAGAAAAGTTGTAGACAATAAGAAAATAAAATTGTTTTATTTGTATGCACACAGTGGAACCCCTCTGTTCACGCTTCTTGTTAATCGTTCGGACTGTTTTTCCGGTTATACACAGTGTTTCACGTAACTCTCCGAGGCATACGCCCATTGCAAGCAACCCAATATTCAAATGTCACAGCATGCTAGATATAAAAAACATATATTTAAGTTTCATATTTTTGGAAACTCCTGATAAAAATAACTGTCAAACTGACAATTTAAATATGATCATAATATATATACAGTCGAACTCCTCTATAGTGATGTTCGAAAAGCCCTGAAAAAAGATCACTATAGAGAAGTCACATATAATTTTACAGTTTTGGCAGTCACTTTAAAAAACAATCGATATTCAAAATGAACCAAAAAATTAAAATTAAATTTTATTTATTGTTTGAAATGATATTTCCGTATTTAGAAATACATACAGATTTATATTACACAACATGTACTTATTGAAGAAAAAATCCATCTAAAGTTGATTGCACAGTATTCTTAAAAATTATTTTATTTTCGTAGAACGTTTCACACTGGTTTAATGCGTTGAATATTCTTTCTGGAACATTTTCTTGGCATTGCAAACCTCGGCGAATAGTCTCAAATGCCATGACCATCTCGGCTTTGGAAGGATTTTCGATAGAATCTTCTTCATCCTCTTCTTCCAAATTAGACAATTCGTTGTCTTTTCTGACACTTTCCAAAATCTCGATGTCATCAGGATATTCAGTAATTAACACATCTTTATCAATGTTTAAAAAATCCTGAAATTCCACTTCATCACAAATAATGTCCAACGCTTTTAGCTGTTCCCAAGATTTCTTCAATTCTGACAATTGAAGGTTATCTTCTTCCTTCCAATTAGTCAAATTTAAATTAATAAACCGTGCCTTGCCAAAACAATTTTTTATTGTAATCTCCGTCACTTCAAATTGCCATACTTTTGCTATTTCAGATATGGACGTCCGAAGATTTATGATATTATGTGTAGGTTGATTTTCTTCAATGGCGGTCATAATTTTCTTTAATATCGTTTTCCGATAATGGAATTTAAATTTTTTTATGATTCCTTGATCCATCGGTTGCAATTTTGACGTTAGATTTGGTGATAAGAAAATCAATTCGACGTTTTTACATTTTGATTTTATAAGCGCAGGATGGGCTGGGCAGTTATCTATAATTAACGCAACTTTTCGTTTTTCTCTGCCCATTTGATTGTCAAACTTTAGCAACCACTTTTCAAAAATCTGACTGGTCATCCACGCCTTTTTATTGAAGTTATAATCCACTTCTAACGATTTGACGCCCTTAAAACAACGTGGATTTCTACTGCGACCTATTACAAGAAGCTTCATTTTTTCACTTCCATTCATATTGGCACCAATCATGACAGTTATTCGCTCCTTGCTGTTTTTACCTCCAAAGCACTTATCGTTTTTAAACGTTAAAGTTCTATTTGGCGTACACTTAAAAAATAACCCAGTTTCGTCAGCATTAAAGACGTCTTTGGGATGATATGTGTCCAAATTTTTTTTTAAAACCGACTTTAATGATTGGTTACAGGTATGGTCACTAATTATAGCCGCTAATTACTTTTTCGGAAATTTTATGTCTCTGTTTAAACTTGTCTAACCATCCGTTACTTGCTTGAAAATTTGAGTATCCCAAGGCTTCTGCGTAAACCAACGCTTTTTCTTTTACTAATGGCCCGGACACCGGAACATTTTGGGCGCGAATCACCTGTAGCCACTTTAACATCGCTTCATCTAAATCTTCATATGTACACAGCCTCATTTTTTGTCGTCCCGAATTAACTTCTTTTCTAAGTTTTTCACGATTTTTCACAATTACGGATACGCTATTTGCAGCAATACCAAATTTTGCGGCAACGTCTTTTTGCTTTACACCATTATCAACGTCTTCCAACACCTTTAATTTGTCTTGGATACTCAAACACTTTCGTTTCGCCATTTCACGTTCTAAAATGCGTGTGGTACAAAAATTGAAGCGAAACTAAAGTGCAAAAGTATAAATGCAAATGTAGCCAATGCATTTGGTGAGAGTAGAAATTTCCATAAATAAGGGATTTGCAATAAATTGTTCTAAGAATTTTTCAGGTAGGTTGTCGGAATTTGAGAAAAAAAACAGATGTTCAATACATCCATTGTATTTTTTATTACCGAAAATTTCGTTCCCCGAGAATGTTGGTAAATATTTCTCAAAGAATAATCACTATATAGAGGCTTAACATCATAATACGGAGGTATTTTTATATGCAAAACGTGCAAAAATGCACGTTCCTGACAAAAACATCATTATAGAGAAAAAATCATTATAGAGGAGTTCACTATAGAGAAGTTCGACTGTAGTATACTTCGTTTCTATGAAAGTTTACTGACTAAAAGTTTACCGATAACAATTCACCGACTAGAAAGTTCACGGCCCCGCAATTCGCTGAAAAGATAATACAACGATTCCCGATTCGACAGGAACCTCAGCCAGGACTACCCCTGGCGTCATCTAAAGAAAATCTAGGTGGGCTTTACCAGGAACCTTGGCCAGAACTACCCCTTGCGACGCTAAACTAACCTAAATCAAATTGTAGAATCGGTGAATTATCACAAATAATACCACGAGAGCATCGGAAATTATCGATTACACGGTCGAGTTAGGAGACGTATTCTGTGAAGGATATACGTCGACGTACGAATACCTATAAGCGATAATTGGATGCAACAGTTACTGAACATCAAAATATGTGTTATTAAGATAACATTCATATTGTTGAATCAGCCAAAACACCTTTTCGATAATTCTACGTCGCCAAGGAAAATTATTGCTTTATCAAAATGCTTGATTATCATTAGTCGAATTTACGATGCGTTGTACAGGGTGTCCTATCACTTGTGGCCACCCCCAAAATTGAGCTTTAATTGAAAGATATGAATTTGAAATTTGGTGTACGTATGACTCTGGTATAAGGCTAGAAATTTCCGGTATTAAATGTTAATTGTTGGCGTTAGTTTTCGAGAAAAAAAATAAAAACTGATTTTTTATAAAAATACGATCTCCCAATTTCGTCAAATTTCACTTTTCAGGATCAGTATTAATGAGACAAAGGTGTCCAAAGTAATATGAGGTATTTTTATATGCAAAACGTGCAAAAATGCACGTTCCTGACAAAAACATTATTATAGACAAAAAAATCATTATAGAGAAGTTCACTATAGAGAAGTTCGACTGTAATTATAATCATAAAATGCAGTTGTTGCAGCCAGATTATACAGGCATCGTTACCCTGACCGTAGACACCCAACCGACGAAACATTTAAACACTGTTTTAATTAATTAAAAATAAATACAAATAATAAATATGCGGTTAACGAAGTGAGTAAAGACCTAAAAAAGTATAACACTGGAATAAATAAAGACAAAACTAAAGTAATGATAAGTGAGAGAACTGGCCAGCAAAATGTGACAATATGTCTGGAAGGGCAGAAACGTCAAGAAGTGGAAGCGTTCGGGCACCTGGGAAGCGTTATTACAAAGGATGGAACAAGTTGTAAAGAAATTGTAGGAAGAATCGCGCAAGCAAGGACAGAATTTAGTAGGAAAAGAAGCCTACTAACATCAAGTAAAGTATCACCCAAGACTAGAAAGAAGTTTCTAAAATTATATGTCTGGAGTATAGCACTGTATGGGTATGAAACATGGACGATATGTCAAAGAGAGAAGAAGAAATTAGAAGCTTTTGAACTATGGTGCTATCGACGGATGTTGAAAATTAGTTGGGCGGAAAAGGTCACAAATGAAGACGTATTGGGAAGTATTCAAGAACGAAGATCTCTATGGAGGAGCATCTAAAAATGATGAGATTCTCTGGTTGGGCATATACTGAGGCATGACGGAATTCTTAAAACAATGTTGGAGGAACCAGTAGAAGGGAAGAATCTACGAGAAAGACCAAGGTTACAACACCACTCAAATAATTCAAGATCTCAATTGCCAAAGTTACAAAGATTTGAAGAGATTCTCCCATGAGAGAGAAGAATGGAGAAGAAGGGTGAAAATGTTGCAACAAACCAATCGACAGATTGTGGACTAAGAGAGAGAAATACAAAACTTATGAAAATAAAATCCATCTGAAGATAATTCAACTAAGCAAGTGTTCAAATTGACGTCCATCATTTTCTGAACAGGCTCGACTGCGTCTCATAAAAGATCCACGAACCCTAATTAAAATTTCTGGTGTGATTTCTCTACAAGTAGCACGTATTCTCTCTTTTAATACCCCCAAATTTTGAAATGGAGTTTCGTATACTTTATTTTTTACAGTTCTCCATAGGAAGAAATCCAAGGAAGTTAGATCCGGATTACGGGGTGGCTATGCATTAATCCTGCCCCGTCCTATCCACTTCCTTCCAAATTTGTTGTCCAAATAACTCCTCACATTTCGCACAAAATGGGGAGGAGCCCCATCCTGTTGAAACCACATTCTTCTTCTAATTTCTAAGGGCACATCTTCCAAAAGTGTTGGTAAAATGTTTTGCAAGAAATTTAAATAAATATCACCGGTGAAATTATTTTCAAAAAAATAGTGACTAATAATGTAATCGTCTACTATGCCTACTATACCACACATTGATTGAAAAGCCGTTCTGAAAATGGCTGTGTTGTATCCAGTGTGGATTTTGCAAGGCATAATAATGGCAGTTGTGGCGGTTAACTGCTCCATTATTTAAAAATTTTGTCCTATCGCTGAACATCACTAATCTTAAAAAATCCTCCTGGTGATCTACCTTATCTTGCATAAAATTACAAAAATTGTAACGTTGTGCATAGTCAGTTTCCTTTAATTCTTGCACTAAGGTCACATGGTACGGATGAAATTTATTTTCTTTTATTATTCTACATACTGACGACAATTACACGAACTTCGTTGTCCATGTTTGTCGCTGTTGGATGCCTATACCTTTTTGGTTTTGGCCAATTCTTCCTTTATTCATTTTCATGCTGTTTAAATGTTTTGCTCAGGGTAACGATACCTGTATAATCTGGCTACAACAATTGCATTTTTGTGACACTCGTCGTAAATTGTGATCATATCCACTCGTTTGAATATAATTTGCAAATTTAAATTGTCACTTTGACAATTATTTTTGTCAGGGGTTTCCAAAAACATGACACTTAAATATATGTTTTTGGTATCTAACATGTTGTGATTTTTGAATATTGGGTTACGTGCATTGGACGTATGCCTCGGAAAGTTACATGAAACACCCAGTATTTATATTTATATTTCCCTATCTAAAATTAACTGCTTCTCAAACGAGGGAGAAACTTTGAATGATTTAAATACCCAATCAACATATCATTTATTATGACTTTTATTTATTTAACAGTTTATTAATTATTTTCTGGGATAAGGATAAGGATAAGGTTGTAATTTGAAAAAATGAAGTTGACCTTTGGCCTTTGAATGGAGAAACAGGTAAAAATTATGTTTGAGCTACACTTTGTAGTACTTTTTAAACCATTTAATTTGACGTATCGTTTGTTACAATTGGAGTCCTAATAATAGCGCTAGGAGCTGTGGCGTTTTTTCGTGAACACCCTGTATAATAAACAGATACACATTGACATATAGATAGATATACACACATGAGTCTAAAATTGTATAATTGGGAACTTAGGCCTTATTATCTCACCACTACAAAGATTTTTTTTTTAAAGAAGGGACAACTGTAAGTGTTCACTTGCACTTAACGGCATTCGACCCGTAGATTTTCAATACATGTAAAACGACGTTCGCGTTTAAGCCTTCATTTTTAATTTTGAAAAGGAGGTCGATACTTCATCTTACAGAGAATACCAATCTACTTTGAGCTGACGCCAAGTCATCATTAAATAATCATAATTAACCAAGTTATTAATTAAAACATCAAATTCCGAAATTCGTTTTTTTGCCTTCAGTTATCAAAATTTTGTATTAAAATTTTGTGGACTCGTAGATTAGACTGTTTTCTTTTGAGCTGACCCCTAGCTGTTTTAAACAACTCAATAGTTTTTGATTTATTCAATGTTCTTTAGATCAGAACCGAAATTGAAATAGCTAATTTTTGCCGATTTTCGAGCCACGTCAAGAAGATTTACAATCTTCTCAGCAGGTCATTATATTGGCCACAGCGAAGATACTTTAACAGAAATAATATCCGAAATGCTTTTAAAGCCAGGGTTCGTTTTCAAATAGCATATTTGAAATAAGTTATAGCAAGAAGACTTTTTAAAAAACTTTAAAATCAATTTTGATATTGACCTAAATGATTAAAAATAAAAGCGTACATTTTAATAAAAGCTTGTTTTATTGAAAAAGTTATTTTACTATAAATTATTTTTTAGTCTTGGACAATTTTAATATTTATTATCTACATTAACTTAATAGGATATAAATTCAACTCTAAGGTCATATTAATTTTAAAAATCGCTCGTGAAGACCCCTTTAAACAAATGAATGCGAATAAGCTTAAATTATAATTTCTTTCCAAAAAAATTGTTTGGCTTTTTTATCCCACATTAATTAAAAAAAATAAGCTGTAGTGGTAATAACTTATAATAAGCTAAAATTACAATTTTCTGTAAAAAAAACACTGTGCATTACTCGTTGTGTTTTAAATTAGTAACAATTATTAGTGTTCCGAAATCTCAACGGTATTTTTTCGAAGAAATGTATAACTTTATTGTATATACCAGGTATACATAAAATTCTAAGGCAAACGCGGTCCAATTTTCTGTAAACATAAACTGCGTCTTAAGGGGTTAATCTTTTACGTATTGTGTTTCGAATAAGAAATTCAACATCTCTTCTGAGTTCTGAACAGAATTTTCTAGAATAAGTAATAAAATTTTATGACGTTCGACAATACAACCTTTCTTCAGACAGGTAATTTGGTCTAAAATTTTAACTACAGTCAGCTGCATTCCATTATCTGTTTGTTCGAATATCTAACAAATTGTCAAAAAATACTGTAACCGCAAAATTATTAAACGCGTACATTTCAAAATAAAGATTCTGATTATGGTGATGTGGAGATAGATGGTACTCCGGATATGTCATTAATAGAATGTGAAACGGCTAAAAATGAATTTTTAAAAACGATTTACGATATAAATATAAATGACGTTGAAAAAAATACCCCCGATCAACATAATAACCCGTTTTGGCGTAAATTAAGACATTGTGAGCGAAAGTTTCAATTAAATTCGTTTTTATAATAAGATTTTTGGACCCGTAAACTGTTTTTTATAAAAATTTACATTTTAATATTTTATTTTGTTACATTTCAAAAAATATTTGCCTAATTGTAAGTGAAAAGAGATGGAGCTATGGAGATAGTAGAGATGCGAGATACGACTGCGGAGCGGGGACGCCTACTAGGCAGTAACTCGATTATTGTCGAAAATGCATTTGTCTTACATTTAAACTCATATCTTGTTTATTATTTATGTAAAAAATATAGATAACACATGAACACCTTTTAAAAACACGTACAAACATTTTTTAAAGAACAAAATTTTTCGATTTACGCAACCGTTTGGAAGAAAAATCGGTGTAAAGGTGAAAACTTTCAAATTTGCTAAAGATATTTGTTAAGCCCTAACCGAGATATTGAATTATTTAGTTTTTTTCTCCCATAAGACTCCATACATTTTTGAAACTTTGAAAAATAAAATAAAATATAATTCGTACAAAACTTTCAATGTCCTTAACACAAAATGATCACCGTGTTCTCTTCCACACGATGGTGCGGTTATCTCAATTTTTAATCATAGTGCCGTTTTGCCCGTTCTGATTAGTGATTACTTTTGGATTTAGATTTATTATGATATGAGCTTCAATCAGTGAAAGTTTCAGCTTGTGACTAATTCCTCCACAGAAGTTACTTTTAATACGATATAGCACTCCACGATTACAAAATATCGCTCTAAATTTATTGAAGAAAGAAAAATTTCGCATCTGTTGAACAGGTACAGGTACAGGAATGCAGCCGGTCGGAAGTCGTTTCTATTGTTATACATAGACCCATTATCCACTGAACTTGAGGTAATGTATGGGTTATAAAAAAGTCTGAGTCTTGCCTATATTTAGGCGTACGCTAAAGCAATTAAAGCAAATGGACTTTGGGAACAATTTTTTGGATGGCGCAGCCTTAAGTAATCTGTGAATTTCGGCATTGGTGTTAGGTTATTGCAAAACTAATAGAGTTATAATTAGTATTGGGTAATATATCTGAAATGGTCAGATATAAAAAATAAATGAATAAGAAAGTAGCACCGCTGAGGACAACAGCATCTTAAACATAAACCAGTATCAAGTATAGATGCATAATTTAAAAAATAGTAGGTATCTCAGTGATTAAATTGTTTTCAATTTTTTGAATATCAAAATATCATGTCCCGTATTAACGGTATGTACTGTGATATTAACATAAGGAATGACTATATCTACTGCGATTTAAATATACAAACGGTAGTTAATGAAATAAAACGAACCGACAACTTCATTTAAACGAGTTGAACACCTTTTAATCAATAGTGGCTTAATGAGAAGTGAATAATAATTAATAACACCTAATTGGTGATATATTAGTGGACTATAATTGAATATATTTGATCAAAGTCAATTTAATAGAAAATCAGTTAATTAGTACATCCTAACATTATTATTCATAAAATTTTTTTTAATAATGTTTGATTATTTCTTTTATTCATTTATCCAACGCATACGAGTAAACTTCCACGTACCAGAGTCGATTTTAACAGTTGTAAAGGCAATACTAAACACTTGTGAGTTTTGGTTTACCATAACATCACTAATGCGTTTTAGTTTACAGAAACTTTCACACACATTTTTTCTATTCTTTAGATAAGGTACAAAAATGTTCGACTACCTGAAAAGAATTTTTAACAAGGTCACATTTTCATTCATTATAACATTTGACATTGATAAATTTATAATTAAAATTAATACCGACATGATTCAGTTAATTTACGGCAATAATGAGTATGCTTTCTGTTCTCAGTTTGTTGGAGACTTAATTGTAAATTAAAGAAATGAACGGACAATATTTTATCTACCTGTATAACTAACTTTGTAGTTCGTTTTAGCCAGTTTCAATTTTTAAGGTTCGTTGGGTTCTTTGTCGAGTTCGTAACTTCGATTAAATTGCCCTAGGTGAGTGATGGAAGTGTCATCTATAGCCCTCTCAACCGGAAAATTATTTTCGCGAACAGAGCTTTGTCTTAATTTGAATCGTATATATACAGATGCTATTCAAAAGATGACATTCAAGCAATACGTAATAGTATCGGAGTTGGTAATACCTTATATTAAAGTGGTAAGTAGCAAATACTGAAAGGTAAATAATAAAGGTAGAAAATTTAAATTCAATCAAATTTTTACCATTGGATCACTCTATACTTTCTCAGTCGAGACTTCAGTTGTAATTGTTTACTAATATTCCCACGGTAAATGCTTACAAAGACGATTTGATTACTCACAAATTGAAATTAAAAAAAAATAACCCAATTAAAGTAGAACATTAGAAGCAATAATTATGCACAATTGAACCAACAAAAAAACGAGGTTTTTTGTTTAAACGATTTGCTTTGTTGTCCTATTATCTGTTTAATAAAAATAAAAACAATAGTTCTTTAAAGAGTGGAAAATTTATAAAAAATTACCAGTAAGCCATAATTTTGAATAGAAAAGGTAGTCCGTTATGGGGCCTAATAGGACTGTAATGAGCCACGCATCAATGGTTACAAATGGACATGTATTTCGAATAACGAACCGTATGAAAGTGGAAGGAAAAGCGAGCTGGTCTATTGTTGAGGTATACCTCCAGTTATAAATTAATTAGATATTAATTATGTGTGTAATTTAAATATACGACCAACTGCTTTGTATATTTAAGGCCGGGCTCTCTTAGACCAAGCAATATTCTTAGAAGCACATATTGTAAATGACAATTTGCTAGTTTTTACACAGAATTAAAATATCAGTAGTCAATGCGACATGTAAGGCAAATCTGCTTTCAAAAGTGGTGGAATGCGGTTGTAAATCTTTAAAGTTTCTATACAATTTAATTATGGCAATCTTAATTAAAACCTTTTTTGTAAAATGTAAACACTATCGTTGATTCTTATTGTTAGTTGGTTGGTTTTGTTTTAATCCTCGTTCATTAAAAGCCATAATATCTACTTAACGATTGTCCTGATTTCCACAGATATGCAATTTTTTATTATCTAACTAATTTGTAAATAAAGTATATATCGTAATTGTAGCGAAGGCAATTTGTTTGTATTTGTTACTTTATGACTAAAAATTATTTTAAATATTCCCATTAAAAAATTCGGTTCTTTTCTTTACTTGTACCAAGAATTAATTTACATACAATTCTTTTTTTTTTAAATTTAAATACTGCAAAGAATTAGCAAGGGTTGTTAGATACATATCTAGTCGTCCAAGTTTGGTAGCGTCAAAGTAAAGTTAAAACATTTTGGAGTAGTTTTCAATGTATCGTAAAACGTAGGGGTTATTATACTACCGGTTCCACCATATGTTCGGTTAGATAACGATCATGGCACGCGACAGATGATCCTTCTCTAATTAGACTTATATTAGCCTACTGAATATCCATTGGGGTGTTCCAGTCTTTGCCATCATGTTAAAGTGATACACGTTATAATGATTTTATGGTTCGTTGTTTTTATGGAATATATGAATTTCACAGATTTTAGTTTCAGTGAGCAAGTTTGTTAAAAAGTAACGCTGAGGTTTTGTGACCAAATTTTAAATTGTTATATTATTGACTAGTACAATATTGTTGTATGAACATTTTTAGCTAAACGTTTTTATTTTGGCAATCACTTTAATTATGTATATTAAAAATATTGTGTTGTTTACAGAATGATGTATTTATTTTAAAATAGTATAGTACCGATTGTAACTACTGTTTAATAAATCATAATGTTATTTTACATGAGTAAATAAAATACGACTTTACCGTTACGATATGTACCTAACCAAATAAAAAATTTGTACGAAAACTTCATCGCGTTTACAACTGTAATTTTGAATAATTACAACCGTTTAATGCAAGTTGCTCACCGGCTTGCTAGTTAACCATTTGTAACTGCGTGTAACCTATCATTTAATAATTGTCGTAAATATTATATTATTAGAAAACAAATAATCATGGTGTACACTCGGGTCTCCTTTTACGCAGAATGTTTTTAATGCGGATTTGAAGTTATGCAATGCAATGCATCTAGAGATCGAATATTGAAATCCCTCCTAAACAGTAAATCGATTTCTAGAGGTGACCATAGACGACCACTCCATACGTCCAAGTGGAGTGGATAAAACTATAAGTGACGATGATCCGGAAAGCGATAGTGAAGTGGAAGAAATACTTGATCCCTTCATTGCAAGTGTAGTTCGAGAAGGACTTAAACTTTGCAATAAATTGGAAAATCGCTTTTTGGCCAATGACACAAATGCAAAACGAACCTTCAAATTCCAAAGGAAAGTGCATTAGTAAAGTCATCCCAAAATTTAATTACATTATTCTCGTAGGAAAAAAGTTCCAAACAAAACGAACCTGAAGTTCACCCTAATTCAAGTGATGAATGATTTTGCATCAATGATAACAATTTTCTAATGAATGTTTGTAAATAAAATTGTTACATTTGAAAACAATTAAAAATAAAATTTTAAATTTTATCTAAACTTTCAAATTTTCGAACCAATTTGAAACCTCATGTTTTTAGAAATTATTATTTTTTGATTTTTTTGCCTTAGAAAATTACGGAACCTATTCCTACTTTACTATATAAGTAATGCATTTTATGCGAAATTCATTTATGCGGTTTTCTGTGGAACGTATCTACTGCATAAAAACAGACCCGAGTATATACAGTTAGAGGCAAAAGTAATGCAACAATTTGATAAATCCTAAACTGTTAAGTTCTGAAGAAACTCCAAAAGCAAGTCAATTTTTAAATTTTATTTTACATTTTTTAAGATAACATTTTTATATACAGAATAACGTCATTCTCGATTTTTTTTTAAACAGAAACCAATATTTTTTTGTCCCGATTTTGATAGGTCTTGCAAGTGTCAAAATAACGCTATAAAAATGCTAGCCCTCTTAGATAAGAATAAAGTTGAGCAAAAAATTATTGAAAAGTGAATGATAAAAATAAAGCAATAATCCCATAAATCTTAACCAATTGAATTTTAAATAAATCAAAAAAAATTTTAAATTCAATTTCACATTGTTTAACGTAACATTTTGTTGCACAGAATGTATCTTGTGAAAGAAATGGCGTTATCATTAGTTCTTTAAATAGTCGGTAACCTATCTTTTTAGTTATAAGTTCGATACGATTTTTAACTGAATGACGGTGTAGTAATTTTAAACCGCGACATACAACAATACTTTTCTTTTGATATTGAGACAGAAATTATTACCATTTTGACCTATTAAAATCATGGCGAAAAAGTATTAGTTGCTATTTAAAAAAATCGGTGGTGACGGCATTACTTTAACAAGAAGCATGTTATGTTATTGTGAATATGATTAAACAGTTTGAAATAATTTTGGTTAAAAAATAATTTGTATCACGGGTATGCAAATCTTAACTTTTAAAAGTGATGATTTATATTACCTACTACTACTAAACTTGAATACCGTTGCATTTATTGCCCAAAGCGGTACATACATTATGCACTTTTATAAATTAAAATTATTAGAAGAAAGTTTATGAAACAAGACTTAAACAGGAAATGAATACAGAGGTGTAGCTAGACATATTCGGCCTTCGAGAAAAAGTTATCTAAGTCACCTCTTAATTTGAAATGCCATACGGTAAAACATTAAAAATAATATTCCAATATTTTAAAGTTGTGGGCAGCCATTCTTGATGTGTTTCATGTTTGATTTTTTTGCTTTTGGTTTTATTCAAATATTATACTTACAGTTATAACATTCTTTGTTGTGATATCTTGACTAACTGCGGATTATTAAACATAATTATGTCTTTACTTTACTATAATTTATATGATCAGAATAAATTTTATCTACAATATAAAGAGAGAACACACATGCATGTTTTACAATTTTGAACATCCGATATACAGGGTGGGCCAAAATTTGCGACTTAGAGAAAATCTATAAATCGCCATGATAGATAGAAAAAAATTCTCGAAGAAAAAATTTTATAGCTGAAACGGTATTCAAGAAAAGAACATTTTCATTCAACCAATCAGTGCGTTTTAGACCATCCAGGTGTATTTCTCATAATTCTTGTTGCCAACTTTTGAAAGACGTCACTGAATTATCCAAAACATCAATAGTGTCAATTATTCCTGTCAACTTCTGTCATTATGTTTCACTGCGATTGAAGATGACTACACATGAAGGAAACAATGTCTACACCACTGTAGAAGAGAACGTCTTTATTGTGGACAAAATGTGAACAAACCTATTCCCATTCTGTACGTAAACAGCAATACCCGTTGCAGTTTCCAAAAAAACTGTTCAACACACTGCGTGCTGCAACATCATATTAGCAAAGTTCTGGATAAATTTTGGCTTACTGGACTGTTCTCAAAAGGGAAATCACCTGGAAGGTCGTAAATAAACGAAAATATCGTCAAGAATGTAGAATCATGTCGAAAAAAATCCGGAAATTCCCTAATTGTTAGGCTCTTCAAACAAATGTGTCTTTTTGTACTGGTAAATTAATGTAAAGAACGGGAACTAATAACTAATTATTCTCCAATAAATGTTCAAGATGTTGTCCATTTTGTTGTAGACAAAGTTGCGCTCTTCGTATGAAGCTTCGTCTACAATTCTGCACCATTTCAGGAGTGACAGAATTTTCTTCGTACGGCATAATCCGTTGGGAGTATATGTTGAACTCGCGTATAATAATAAGCATGCATTTGGTGATCCCGCAAAACTCTACGAACTGTGGAGCGAGAATATTGCAAATGTCTCACAGCATTTCTGGTACTGCGACTTCTATCTTCCACAAATGCAGCTAGAATCTCTTCCTCGACTTAGGGAGTACGAGCTCCTCGCGGACGACCCGCCACTTCTTTTAGGCTTGACATGAGATTTCCAGTTGTTTAAGCTCGATGCACCGTACGCAAAATTACTTTATGACAGGGATGAAGAGCGTTATTAGGAAATCGACCAGCGTACAACTGAGCCGCCGCTCGTGCGTCTTGCCCGCATTTACCATAACAGACAAGCATGTTTGTGTACTCTTGAGCTGCGTATGACATAGCAAAAGATTTATTTATGCACTTTAGGACAAATTATGATGTCAAAACCGCTGGCAGAATGACGTTCGTTTCAGATACTGATTTTTATCAGAAGCTTTCATTTAATGTAGCACTTAGCAACATTGGTAGTATTACCAATAATTATCTCACTTGGACGGGAGCTTTTAGGATTGGTCACTTTTGATTCTTCTTTCTTATTTTGTGTAATGTCCAAAAAATTAATTGATGGTGAATTAGTTCACACTTGTCTACTCTTATCAGAATTTTCCGCTGGGTTGCGAATTTTGGCCCACCTGTATAGTGCTATCACGAACATAAAAGATCTGAAAAATATGTCAACTAATCGTAGAATTTTTAGTGTAAAAACGAAATAGCCAATGGAAAATAACATATCTATAAGAGACTGTTGATTATTATTCATTTTGAAAGAATTCAAATTGATTATAATACAGTTTTAAATTCTCTACATTTTTCCATCAAATGTATTTTTTGTAGGTTTCTACCTGACAAACGAAACTAATGCCAACTCCCTCCACATAAGTAGGACATGTGGTCGGTAAATCTGTATTTGGTTAGCGTTCAAGTTGTTCTTATTATTATATTGTTAGTTACATCAAAATTGAAGGCCGATTTCCGTCGTAAGATAATTTGCAATGCTATTTTATAATTCGTTGTAAACGGCGGAGGGAAAGTACGATTCCTATTTACCAACCAATGCAAAATTAATGTCAGTTAGCGATTTGTTAGGTTATGTTGTGAAGCAATTAGAGACAGTACTCAAATATTTGCAGTACTGTTCATTCATTGTAATTAGGGATACCAATCCCGCATAATTTTTGCGGGATTAGTAATGCGGGACTATACATGCGGGATCCGCGGGACTTGCGGGACTGAATAAAAATATCCGAATTTGAAAAAATATGTATGCCGAGCGCGCGTTTTCTGTCGCAGGGTACTTCTGCAATAAAATCAGGTCAAATTTACAAGATCAAACTTTGAATACTTTATCATTTCTCTGAAAGTATTTCCAAAAGAAATCTCAATAATTTTTCTTAATTTTTTTTTACTAGTAAATGCTACTTTTCTTTTGAATTTAGTTGTCTTTTATTGCATAACTAACTTCTGGTACTTAATTTTCTAAGCAACTAAAGAAAACATTGTAATAGTTTGTAATCCCGCAAATCCTGCGGATCCGCGGGATTGATGATGTCAGTACCGCAAGTTTGCGAGACTGTAGTTTTGATACGGGATTGGTACCCCTAATTGTAATTATAACAAAAAAAGATCCAGATATTACGCACTGCGCATGTCCTATAAAAATAATCGGTAATTGTCGTTCAATATCGTAATATTCTTGATTTTCATCGGTGAAGGAACGGAACGAAAAGAGATAAAAGGTAAAAGAGATTCTTCCGATTGGGATTATGCTTACGATCGACTTCACTTTACGACTAATTACGGTTACAATTACGATCGAGTTATAAATTGATCTTGAAAACTTTTGTTGAGTATTTATACACTAATTGCAAAAACTATTTTTTGCCGTTTGAATATTGACTACCTACGCAGCTTTCTTAATAATGTTGTTCACGACTGAAACAAAGGGCAGAATAGAAATCCTTTATACTCTTTGGTGTTATCGTTAAGAAGTCAGCAAAACAGAATTTATTGTACTATGGTGGGTGACTTTTTGTGGATGAAATCTAAACAACGTTCGCATTAAATAGTATTAAAATCAGCATTTGCTGGCAAAAAATAATATTTTTTAATCTACATCGTCTCAGGTTCCGTGCGTTCAATTAAATGTGTGCAATTTTTTCATTAATTGTGTTAGTTATTCAAAAATTTACAAATATTGTTCTTTCATTTCTTGCATTCCCTAGATTTGAGTAAGTTATTTTCTTTGGAATGTCTTTCATCGAACTCTTCTGTCCCTCTTCTTTCAGGGCAGAACATTATAATTTTTAAATTTAATTATCAAAATGAGTATTTACTGTTTGCTAAAGCAGAATTTTAACAGATAAATTGAGATTTCGTGATGAGTGCGAGTTGATATTAGTAATTCAGGTAATTTCATTTTTATGCATTTTTATGCAATCGTTTTTAATTTAACGATTTTACAGTAAGGTTTTAGTAAATGCAGATTTAATGTTTATAAATTTTCTTGTCGGTCGTTACCCAATATCATCTACTAACTTACAATGTACATTTTTTTCTAATCTAAAATGCTGTCATTTTGAGAGAATTTAAATAAATTTTAATTTTATTTGCTGTCATTAGCTCAGATATCTATGTACAGTACAGTGACTTTTAAAGTGCTGCAATACTTGAGAAAACCGTTACCTACTTCTGTCGTGCAGCAAATTTATTAACAAGATTATTAACGTGAATGCCCATCCATCTACACATTTTCTGAGGGCAATGTTTGTAAAGGAATTAATTCTTTGCACACTCTCATATTTTAAAAATTCGGACAGTTTCTCTATCTAATTGCGGGCCTCATTAACACAAATAGATCATTGAAAAGTAATTCAATTAGACCTTTAACCAGCTTACCTAATTGTATAATACTTGGACCAAAAGCAAACAAAAGGGTTCTAATCGACAAACATTCGCTAATACATACATACCTAGTATTCGAGATAAACAGCAATTTTTGACTGCTAAATTTGTACAGACTTAAGAGCGGTCTAGTCGAGCGTCGCGTACATTTTTTTATTTATATTTATAAAATTCTACGGAATTTAAAAAACTTTAAAAAACAACCAAATAATAAATCAACAAAATCACAATAGGGCAGTTTTGCTTAATTATAACTAAAAATATCTTGACGAAGTGTACATTAATTTGTAAAGTATATATCTTACCAATATTAGGAGATGTGAGATATGCAGTGCAAATTATTTTTTAAAGGTTAAAAAAGATTTTCACAAGACGATTAGTATGACATAAATTTTTTTTGGTGGCTTGCAGTCGACTACCTCCAAAAATATGACTGTTCATGAGTGGAAAATTTCAAAAAACGACTGGAGTAAGGTGGCACTACTGATGAAAGTATGAAGAAAAGTTATTAGAAAAGAAATTGTTTTGTGCCTATACAGATTATGATTTGTTACATAATTTCTGAGATAGGTACTCATAAAAGAATGAAAAACGACAAGATCAAAGTGGCAGTCCTGATGGACACACACATATATGAGGCGCTCAGAAGCAGAGTGGCATAAGTGAAAAGAACGAGTTTTGATATATAAAAGAAAGAAGAATTCGTGTCAAGGCAATAACACAGCTTGGCCCAATTTTCAAACGTGTCCTATTGCGTAGTAAACAAAGGAATTTCACTTGGATCACTAGGAATTTAAAGAGGAGCAAATGTAGAATATGATTTGCGACCTAACTCAAATAAGACAAATTTGCAGTTGATCCACTCTGCTTCTGAGCGACTCATATATCAATCAAAAAATGATATAAATGGCCTTAAGGATAGTCAAAGTGATAATTTTCGCTAAAATCCCGAAGTCGAAAGTTTTCATGATTATTAAATTTTTTCTTTTGGAGAAAGCAAAAATTTGTGATCAGAGAAAAGAAACAATTTATTAAAAGAAATGTGTCCTTCTTAATAATCATCGAATCTATTTCTTGTGTCGTTAGTGACCCTTACGATTTTTAAATTATTATTTCTTTATTTTATTTTTGTTGATTCACATAATATCAATAATGTAGGACTGATCTATAATTTATTAGACAGTTTGTATTGGAATCATTGAACGACTTAAAGTATAAATTAGGTGCCCAACAATAATTCATGATTATAATTATCCTGGTTTACTGACATCTTCATAGTAAATGACATTTGTTCATATAACATGAAATTATATAGATCTCGCTGTCAACAACAGTAATTTTTGATAAAGACAAGTAATAATTACAAAATTAAACGATGCGTTTATTTCATAATGAACTGTCAATTTAGTAAATACTATGGTTGAATGATTCTGACATCTAAATAATATTATTAAAAACACTGTGTTGATTGCATCTATTAACATCAGTGCCTTCATAATATTTATTGTAACGTTAAAGATTTGAAGAGCAGGTAAACTATTTATTTCTAAGGACTATGTCGTATTTTTTAGGTTTTGTTTTAAGTAATTACTGGATTAATTTTTTTATTACTCTATCGTAATGCATAAACGAGCCCAAGTTCACAATAGTTTGGGGAAGCTAAACATTTTACTTCAATCACTTACCAAATTATAGAAAAATCAAATTAACGATTTATTGGATAAAAATTTATTTCACCTCAACGAAATATAAACTTTAAGCTTCTATTAGCTGAAGAATTATTTGAGATTTAATGATAATTGCAATTTTAACAATAACAAACAAACAATAAACAACGGTTCATAATATTTCGGCCCCACACAAAGTTTGTTATATCGAGTGTTATATCTTGTGCTCCTGAGCGGTATGGATTGTAATACGTATGTCTGTTCTTTCTTCATATTTTAGTTAAAATTTATTTTTGTCAGATAAATTATAGTAAAGTAAAGAAACACGTTTTACAATCCATAGATGTCCAGAATTTCAAGATTTTTGTACACCGTACAGTAGCAGTTTTAAGATGAATAAATTGATAAATCAAAAGAACAGTGATAACCTATCGATAAAATACACATTATTTGCAATTACCGAGAAGTTTTTAAAGCAAATTGGTTCTTGATGAAGCGCTAGTTTTCTCCGTTTCGCACTCAGTTTTACGGTCGGTAATTCACTATATTATAAAATTATTTAAAAATCTTGGAGATGTAAACAAATTGACCATCTAGTAACAATTTTTAATGTTCACAAACGAGTTTGGAGAGAAATTGTCACTTATAATTGCACGAGAGCTTTCCTTTTATCCGGATAAATTTGCAGTTTTTAAAGAAAATGTAGTTGCTCAGAGTAACTGGATGAAATAAATTCTCCCCGATAAAACGGCGAGTCCGGTAGTACATACTAGCTACCAATCAGCAACTAAATTTGAGTTTAAGAATTGTAAGTTTATTAGGAATAAGCAATGCAATTCCGTACGATAATAATGATTGGGAATTGTAAATGTCGTTAGGGCAACTAATAGTATAAACTAATATTCGATTTTAAAAGCTGGACATAACATTATTCGCCGTCAGATATTCTCGGAAATGCGTGTTTTTCGTATAAAGTGTAGTGATTGAGGGCT
The DNA here is from genome assembly GCA_949768715.1 of Dascillus cervinus. Lineage (NCBI taxonomy): Eukaryota > Metazoa > Arthropoda > Insecta > Coleoptera > Dascillidae > Dascillus > Dascillus cervinus. Next base: position 22,223,061 of record OX458317.1, read on the forward strand.
CGATTTCAAGTCAAATTTGCGCCGGTGCAAATCGGTTACCATGGTAATGGCGCATAACAATTTCCAACAAGGTAACATCCTAATTTCAAGTTGAATTAGCCCGGAAATTATTTAATTTAGATTTTTATTCTATTTGCTGCAATTTGTGAAGTGAATATTTAATTTTAAGAATTTCGAAAATTTATGGTTCTTTTATTCAATAAATATAACTTTTTAGTTATAAAACGACAGGAGTTAAATATGGTAAGGTTGTAATAAACTGATATTTAGAATAAATCTGTCAAATAAATCAATCTATCTTTTAAGATGTGTTGTAAAAAAAATCTAGTTATAAAACATTACCTGCAATTAATAGAAAATAATCGTTAACGTTTTAATGATACTCGATTGGTAGTTATGTTCAATTAACGTAATTGACATTAAAAAAATATTTTTCCGCTGATCGTTTATTTACGGGTCGATTTAATGTTTAGGAAATCATGTATTGATGATCTCTATTAATTAACGATTTCTTATTAATGAACGATTTCAGTATCTATGCAATGAACTTTATTTAAATTGAATATAAAGTATACCAGTAAGAATTACAAATTTAATTAATTTCTTGCGTTGTGTTTAGTAATACAATTTATATTGACAGCATTAGTACAAAAGATGCAGATATATTATCAAACTTTTGATATTATCCATTATTCATGGTATCATTGATTTGAATATCTATCGATTTAAAATATCGATATCTATTCAAACTTTTGTCACGGTATAAAATTAGATTTTCTTCGATTTTATAAGATTTGATCAACGGAAAAATATTGTAACCAACTGCTGCGTTAATCGACAATTGATAATCTCTACAATATTAACGCGCTCGCTCCGCTCACGCGTCTCGATTATTAATAGCTCTTATTAACACATATGTTGGTTGAATAACTATTAACCTCTCATGAAACTTTATTTTTTAATGGTGTTAGTTATATGATATTAAAAGAATAGAATTGTTTAACATGGTTCAGCTTAATTTAATAATAAAATTTACACATAATGCACAATGCCAAAAGTTGTAAAGTTTATAAAAGCTAACGTTTTATTTGGAGATATATCATGTTATTCGTAATTGGGCATTATTTAAGAAGATTAAGATGGTGAGATCTTCGATCTTGTGATAGGTTATGGTTCAGGTTATGGTTCAGAAAATATATGAGATGAAAGTGTCATGCACGCGCCGTCTCACATGGTCGATCAAGTGTAATGTAGGCGTCCATAAAATAAACAGATGACTTCGCTTCCACGCTCTGCCGGAGCTTTAATACGTTACATTAGTAACGATATAGGGGGTGTGGCGATAGATTCACTAAACAAACGATTACAATTTGATGATTGATTATGACCATTTAATTGGGTTATGAAATTAATATGGATAGAACTTTCCCGTTTTATAATTATTTTCATGACGTTTTCATTTTTTCTTCACCACAATTATTATGCTACTTTGAAGTCTGCTAAATAATTTATTTATTCGCTATAACTATATGCGAAAACTTTATAAGGAATTAAATGGTAAGCATGTTAAATATTACGGTTTATTTCTTATAACAATGTTTGCGTTGTATTATTTTTCCGTGGACGTAGAACAGAAGGCATATTTGTTCAATAGAAACTTTTGCTTTTCACTAGGTCTAACCGCATAAAGACCCGATTCAGCATCAGTCCCGGTTTTTTTGGAGCCATCCGTGTACCTTTGCTATCCCATCACGAACACTACGACGACATTATCAGAAGAGCGATTAGAGATTTCTCTATTATTTTCCATTAATTTATAATTACATCTATACTCAAGATGTATTTTAATAATTATTATTACCAAGTGAAAATCAAAGATTTGTTTAATATGCTACTCCTACTATTTAAGTTCACAAGAGCAACATAAAATTAAATGTTTTATAATAAATGCATCTATTCCATCTGGTATTGAGGCGTATATCCCAACAACGACGAGTTTCCTAAAATAATGCCACTGTCGGGGCCTCTAATTTTATTTTAAAATTTAATGTTTAAAATGGTTAATTAATAACCAAACAACTGTTGTTCTTAAATTTGATCACTCTTTTCTTATTAATTTAGATAACAGAATAAAATCAAAAGGTTGGACAACTCTATAGGGAGTTAATCCTGCTTGAAAACATTATGAGTGGTTTCTACCGTACTGACGACCACAAATAAAAATGAAGCAGCCGCTTTCTGATGAAACGTTGATGTTACCGTTTTCGAGGGAAATCAAGTACATTTAAATGTACATTTATCGTGGAAGGAATCATAACACGAAGTTTATTGGTATTATTTTCTATTGTTTGCTTCTAGCTTACGAAAATAATTAAAAGTTTGTTCACGACTCTTTCAGAACAGCCGAGGTTGAAAAATATTTAGAAAATTTATTAAATAAAAGGTTATAACTTTGTCAAACCAAATCATTATGGTAAGGTTATCTATGGTCATTAACAACTGCAATGTCTATTAATAAGGCCGTACTTAAAACATTATTTATTCATATATAAGGGCTCTTATTGTACAACTTCATTAATCCGGTTAGATAAAGTTTTCTTCTAGTCTGGATTTGCGAATTTTAAAAACGCCAAACTAATACAAATGAAATATGCTTCTAATATATCCAAAACTAATACATCATGACAAGACAAACAAAATTAGATTTTGTAAAATAATCGCTGATTTTTTCCTGCTTTGTGTTGTCAAATAAATGTGAAGTGACTCTTTCCTTCCATCTTCGTAATAACAAGACATCCTGTCATTTTGTTCTGTCCGTAGAATACACTGAGAAAATGACTAAACAACATTTTTGTGTTTAATTTCATTACAAGATTCCTTTACACATTCATATTTGGAATCGTTAATATTCAAAGCTTTATCGTCCGACTTTGAAACTTCTGCAATTAAGTATTTATCTGTAAAATTTGCAGTTGCTTTATTTTGCCCAATATTCCCCGAAGTTCGTTTACGGTGGAAGCATGAGATTTACATGACTTTCGTATGTGTCCGGATTATAGAAGCAAGTGATATCAAGTTCTTCGAATAATTGGAGTATCACAATTACTGCATGTCCGATCTGAAGTGGTAAAGAAGTACTGAACCTAAACCGGGACTTTTCTTTAACATTGAACATACGATGTAAATATCGCTATGTTCAATTAAAAAAAAAACCATTGTCAGTCAGTCAATGTATTCAACCAACATACTCTCGCGGCAACTTAATTTATATATTTGTATATTAAATTGTAATGACAAGAGTTTAGAACAGTAGAACATCTGACTTGCCAGAAGCTAATGCTATTTTTATACCAATTCACAATATTAATCTTTTCAAACTTAAATTTAATTTTGTTTCTAAATTGGCGTAAATGTCATATCATTTGTATTATCAAGGATTGCTGGGATCCCCACTACTGATTGGCAATATTTTTTTTATAATTGAACATAGGTGATCATGGCAGGTTCAAAATCGGTCATAATTGTTGATGGAGAAGCATCTGATTGATGATGTTTTTCTTGTTGTAATAACTTAATATATGGGTCTCTGTCTTGTCTGGTAGTAGAGCATACAAAAGCGGAATGAAACTATTCACCTGAATACCATGGAGTGTGTAAAGTAGGTAAAACAAATGGGGTACTGTTTTAAAAGTTCCATCCCCAAACCAATGTTCGGATAAGGCCAATAAACGAAGATCAAAGATCAAACAGCAAGAACGGTTCACCTTCTTTAGTTACCTTGTATTCCTTTGGAAATACAATTTCTTGTCGGGCAAAGCTGGTGCTGCTTGCTTTCTTATTATAATGTTTCGTATCGTTCTTTTGATACTGTCGGTCTTCGCAGTATGTCCTGCAGCAGCTTGGCAAGGTCCAGTAGAAGCATTAGATATTATATATTGTGGTGTTTCTTGGCTATTTTTTGCACGATCACGTATGACATCGTGCATCTTCAAAGTTTCTACTTGAGCTGCATCCCCAATATGGTATCTCCAACTGTTTTTACGCGAACCCGGGACTTGTGCTTCTGATACATTTGACATTTCCAATATGTCTCAGCATCTTGTTTTTCTTTGGAAAATAAGTGATCGTCCGCTAAAAGTTTCTTTTTTCTCTTTGCACTCATAACATACTGAAGGGTCATAATGGGTAATGAATATTTGTAACTGAAGTTTTACACTTGAAGAACTTTACATAAACTGACCGATGCTTTGAATTTTCTGAGGTTTTATCAGCCGGGCGCAAATTAAACGTCCCAAAAATGTTATGAAGTAATTTATGACATTACCATGAAAAGTAAGCGTCGCCTCCATCCGAAAAAATTATACAACTTTGTAAGGTTTTATAACTTTTGTTTTAAACACTTTAGACCAAAAGTGAGGAATCTGTGGGTAAACTATTACCCATGATTTTTCGGATATTATATAATATTTTTTTATTGTAATCAGAATTATTATTCTTTCGATGAATTGCGGCACGGTGAACTTCCCAGTCGGTGAATTGTTGTCGGTGAATTTTCTGTCGGTGAATTGCAGTCGGTGAACTTTACTAGAACCATATTTACATTGCATACTCAATTTTTAACAAAAGACGCTGTATGTAAATATTATTTGACATACCAACAACTGAAACTTATATTCTGTTTTTCATGGTAACCCCGGCATCTATGCTGAAAACACAGATTCACATTTCTATCATTAATTTTACTGCAAATTATTTTCAATAAGTAAACAATAATTACATTTTTGAAAAAATAGGTAAATAATAATTAAAAAAGGCAGTAAATAACATTACCTCTACTTTTTAGTTAACGATAATATGTTCAACATCTGACATAAGTATTATTTATAATAGCGCAACTTTTATCTTTAACACGATACGTACTTTATTTTTTAGTTGTAACTGAAAAGGTATTTAAAATTCGAATTACAAAATTCAAACGTAGGAATAAAACTTCATTCGTAAATGTTTCTTCCTCTAAGATTATATTACAGGTTTGAATTCTTTAAAGAGGTGATCGATAATACATTAAAATTCACAAAAAAGTAAATAAATAAAAGCAGGAATACGTACCTACATTGTAATAAATCACGCACTAACCGTTACTCTAAGCACTAATTGTATGGTAGCAGCAGTGGTATTATAATTGTTCTACTTGCAGGTAATTTTTAAGTATTTTTTTGAGATAAAGCGACAAGTATTTCATAACGGAATTTTGTACGGTTATCAAAGATTAACTTATTTCTAATCCGTACCTAATCATATGAATTGAACATTAAGTTAAAACGATTTGACGTCAATTCATCGAAAATTACCAGACTTTTAATGACGAGTATAATTTTGGGAAACTTCTGTTGTGTGTAATTATATCAGTTGGAGTTTTCTGACCTTAGTTCATAATTTTGTTAAACCTGTATAAAAAAGGAAAACATTGTACGGCATTAAATGAACAGAAATATCAAAAGGTGATCTTTGTTCAAGGCACCAGATATACTGAAAATTTTATCTATCACCTCGATATCGGTGCACAGTAGTATAGCTATGGGGTTTCGGGGACACTTTACATAGGGAATTAACATGTGTTAAAATATGTCGTTTGGTGTAACGTGGGTTGCCTACTTCGTTGTAGCATCCTTTCGCGCTTACCCCCACCCCTTACCCCTCTCTCTGTCGAAGATTTATCGCGGATTCTAGGAATTTATCGCGGATTCTAGAAATTTATCGCGGATTCTAGGAATTTATCGCGGATTTTCGGAATTTCATGTGATTGATTAATCAATTTTGCAGATTCTTGGAATTTCGCGTGATTCATGTGTTAATGAGATCATTAACCTAATGAGTTATTAATGAGTCCTTTCGGTTTCAAGGTCACATGATGTCATCAGGCAATTAGCATAATGAGTCATTTCAAGGTTGACAGGTCCATTCATGCATGATGATGACGTCACCATGTAATTAGCTCAAGATCACCAGGTGCATTCTTTCATAATTAGCTTAATGGTTAATTAATGACCTCTAAGCTTCAAGGTCATGAGGTGTATTCTTTCATGATGAGTAATAATTCATGATTTAATTGATTCCGCGAGATGCGCGCGCAGGAATTGGTGAAAAAGAACACTGATAATATTACATAAATTTTTATTAAGATATTAATGCTAAATACATTACTAAATACAAATCTAATGGGAAATGTCCAACTACATTAAAGAAAAAATCAAATAAGTTTACAAATATACACTAGACACAATCCTTAATCATTGTGGGGACCATCATATTCATCACCGACGCTTCTTTGATAATGTTGTAAGCATCATCAAAAATCGGTTACATCTTTATCTGACAACTTCGATACGACTGAAGTATTACATCAACTTCTTTGCAGCTTATTCTAACTCAGAATAAGCTTTTTCTGACTCAGAATAAGCTTATTCTGCGTCACAATAAGATTTGTCTGAGTCAGAATAAGCCGTCAATTTTTAATTTAAACAAAATATATAGGCGATTACGTTTTATAGATCATATTAATTGGTGCAATAACCTTTTAATGATCGTATCGCAATGCCATTCAATAAAAGCTTACTGCACTCAACGCCTTTCTATGCATCTTGTCAAGAGTAATTATATCAATTCATGCAGAAAGAAATAAGATAATTTTAAGCTAATTATTAAATGAAAATTATTGCATTAATCGTGTAGATATGAAAATTGAGGAAGTTTTGTATCAATGGGGCGAAATCAAAGTGAAAGGCGTTAGAGAACAAATAGCAAAATGAAAATGGAACTTTGCACAAAATAGGTTAAGCAAGACATTAGTGCACATTAATAAAGGAAGTCAAAAACTTGGAGGACCATATAATAGAATGGGTAGAAATACTTTTAATTTAATAGCATATTATGTAGATATGCTATATTTGTGGCAGGTAATATAAGAAATCTAATATGACAATTTAATATGAAATTGTAAGATTTTTCTTTAGTATACAGTGAGCGGCAAAAGTAATGTAATTCGATAAACCCTAAACTGTTAAGTTTTGAAGAAACTCTAAAAATAGGTCAATTTTGTGAAAGTAATTACGTCACCGCCAATTTTTTCAAATAGCAACTGATATTTTTTTGTCATGATTTTGATATTAGTTGCTATTTAAAACAATCGTAGATGACGTCATTTCTTTGACAAAAAACACCTTGTTTTTGAATTTTTGTCAAGACTAAACAAACCACGCCTTGACCATTACATTCTGCCTGTTGACTCAGCGGCACGAGTACAGACATTTGAACCTTTTACCCGCGGCATCCCACAAAACTACCTTTGTTGTTAATTCATGCAACTTTAACACAGTCTAATAAGCTACACACATACGTATATACAAAAGTACGTAATTTATTTAACACAAATTTATAAATTCACCTAATGGGCTCATATTATCAAGTTAATTTTTGATCTCACTGTATAATCTTTTCTACTAAATACGTGCGTATACTTATACGGGGCGAACCAAGTCATTTGAACATGCCACTCTATTGTGATAGTAACATTTTGCGTTCCGCTCTACTTACATTTCAACCATACTTACTGTCAGTTTGACAAATTTGACAGTTAATCGTTCTTTTCAGTGGCGTTCTGAACAGTTACAAAGTTCCCGCGTCTTATTGCTTTAAATTTAAAAAAAACAGTTTTTTTCAGAACAAAACATTGCGAGCAGAGATTTTAGCAAGTATGGTGTGATGTGATGTATTAGATCTGATTATCCCTTAATAAATAAAAAAAAAAATCAAAGAAAGGTGTTATCATAAGAAGGCAATAAGTTTTTGTTACAAAGTTACTTTCGTAATGGTGTGCAAAATGGAAATGTTATGTTATGTAGAGTTTCAACAAGAATTTTCAAATCGGGAAGTAGTCGAGTATGAAATTTTTGCACATGTTCGAAGATTAGTTAAGCGCTTCCATGATACTGGCATCGTATGCAAAAGAAATAACCTAATAGACCTTCTGTTTTAATTGGTTTTAGTAATCCGCTTAAAATTCCGTTCGATGGTTTCAATTCTATAATTGTTTCAAGCCACAGTGTTTATGTCGTGCTTTGTTGTAACAGATTGTTTGATCCAGAAGCGAATCTGAACAAAGACGAATGATACATTAGAAAAAGGCAACTGACAGGTTAACGTTGGAAAACTAGGAGTGAACGAATGTGTAGAGAATGAGTTGTCTATCTTAATCCTCTCGGCCACTGTGTCCTCAATTAAGGACAACCTATACTGATTTTTTCGGATTTACCTAAATTTCGCTGAAATGGTTGTAAAATTTAAAATTACAATGTAAACAAAACTTGGTTAAATAATATTCTTGTTCTACGATCTTTAATTGTAATATGTTGTGTTCGCAAATTTGATGAATTATTTACAGTTACTTTGTATGTACCCAACATATTTTTTTCGTGCACGCCCATGGGCATAGTAAGTGATGAAAATAAGAACAGCGCCACAGAAAATAGTTCTAAGAAGTGGCACCTTCAGATAATTTGGATCACCCGCTACCAGTATTCATAACTACACAATAAAAAACCTCCATTTGAAGAATATCGTTCCGTTTCTAAAATGCCAAAATATTAATTCGTTATAGTCTTTCAATATATCACTTGAACGACTGAATTTTTATTTTAAATTAAGTTTCATGTAGATTACAAAAAACCGGTATTATTTTTATTTATTTTTCTGACCTTACATAAAAAATACAGAGGTTTCAATTTCAAAATTCTCCAATAAAATTTTTGTTAATTTTAATTAAACTATATTTCAGTTGTTTGTGGTAAATTTTTTATGGCAGTACCAACAGGCAGTAGACTCAATTAATTGCAAGTTGTTAATGCAGTAATGCCGCTTAATTGGACCACGTTGCTACACGCCGTCTTTTATTCAGTTAAGCGGCGATTCAGTTAAGTGATCTTTTTAAAGAAACTGCAAGCAAGTCATTTAATGAACGAAAAGTAATTAAACTGCAGTGAAAAACTAAATTAAAAGGAGCTATAACAAAATCGGAGTTTCTGGTTAGACTTAAAATTCTCTCGGTTGTAAAAATTTCATAAGCGCTGAAGTGCCCATACTTACTATTTCTGTTTTATTATTCGCATCCTTGCTTCCATTATTACACGCCAATATAATAACGACAGGTATGTAATGTTCAATAAAAAATACCTGTATGTAATAAATAACTTATAGTAAAGTATACCGTTCCTCTGGAGAGGTGACTGATCTTGGTATGCTTTGTAAGCGGTTAATTTAATTTTGATTTCATCATTATCATGCTGCGATCATCAGATCGTGATCTTAGATATATTTTCTTTCTAAATATCTTCAACATTCATTTGTAGTTCTGTGCGCTTTGTAAGAGTGTGGCAAAACTTAAGAGTATGTATTTGTTTGTCCTCTCCTACAGTTATATAACGTAAAAAAGAAAAACCAATTATAGAGATGTGATGAGATAGAAATTAATAAACTAATTCTAATTAAAGTACTGTTCCATATTATTACAAACGTTATTACAACAGTAATTTAAAGAATTTCAACACTAAAACGTAAGCTTAAAAATTCCAATCAAAAGGAATCTTGTAATTTAAATTAAAATGCATTTTTGAAAATTTTGACAGTTCAGCTTGTTTAATCTATCGCTTTCAACGCTTTAATTTAGCCCTACTCTGTAATGAGCAATTTGTAAGTTATGTTGGATATGACAACAAATGGTAGTTATGTTTATCTTTATTTGTTGCGTTTAATCGATTTATGGTTCTGTTTCATATTGTATACTCCTATTAATTTGTAAAATCACTAATGATTTACTGTAAAAAATAACTGACTAGGTATTAATTCTAACAACAATACTGTAGATCACATTATTTTCTTCTTAGAGACAATATAGGCATGACCAACGTTATTTTCGTAACAAGATGTGACTACTGTTTTACATTTTCCAATTAAAGCCATGTGCCGCTTCATTGTAGCAATATAACATTAATATTAATAATATAGCTACGTCATGGCAGTAAACTGTTGTGAATGGATCCATTATACACAACAGTAAATAATAAGAGTTGCTTTTGGAAAATAAACTTAACTGTGGCGTTAATATTGGTAAGGAATTAAATAGAAGTTGTAAATCAATTATATGTATAATATTCATCTTGCATATTTGTTAAAAATTGAAAACTGTTGAGTTTGCTATTGGATGTTCGATCACATCAAGTCAATAATATTTATATTAATCTTGTGCTTTTGACTCGTTGTCTGACACATCCCACCGAATTAATTTTTAGTGTTATTTTCATACACAAATTGATTCAAAAGGACATTTATAATGTGCTGGTGGAGATTTCTTTGGTGAAAATAAGGACAACAGTTTATGCAAACTGTGGTTCGAAAATAACTCGTTGCTGAGATATTAACTGTCAAATATGGAACGAGTGTGTTCAGAATTTGAAAAATATTCAGAAGATGGTAAACCAGCAAACAATTTAATTTTTTAGGTCATAATTGTTTGATTTTTCATTTATGGCAAATTTGATAATGTATTTAAGACCCTCATGCTGGATAACAAAGGTACTCCTGTTGGAACATGGAAATTCTGCTCCGTTTTTGAGAAATCGCGTTTTTTACAACGCACCACTTGGAACACGTTTAGTACGTTGACAACTCATGGTGGTTGCTTTCATCAAAGCAAGGGAAAAAGTTATTCATAAAAAATTAATGAAATAAGATTAGTATTTAAATAATAGCAATCAGTTTACAAATGCTTTAAAGGATTTATTATAATAGATAACATAATAAATACCCAAAATGTCCTAAAGTGCTGTGCGGTGATAGGAGAGGTTGTAAAAAACACAGGATATCTCAAAAACGGTTCTCATTTTCGATGTGCAAAGAGTACAAGAAGAAAGAAAAATAGAAGACCAAAGCGAAATTTTTGTACTACAGAGATTATTAATTTGCACAGAATCTTGAAATACTGCAACCTTGAAGTGTGTTCATTCATTAATTATTGCTGCAAACAAAAATATAATGTTAAAAATAATTAAGTATTCAAATTCAACTTCAGATGCACATATGTTTGTACATACATAACTGCACCTGAATGAAATAAACTTAATTTCCTGTATAAATATTATTGTACATACGTAAGAAGGTTTTTCCTCTATAAACGTTATTTGCATGCCTTAAACATACATACATACATACATTAAACATACATTTTGATGTTCGCATTATTTAATAATTTGTATTAGCGGTGTTCGCACTAATGCGAGTCTGCTGTATTAACCAGTACGTGAAGTTATTAATTTTTTTCGAGATGGTCGGATTAAATTATTCGTAATACTAAAAAATAATCAAATTACAACATGGACTTCCACAATCAAGTTTATTTTTGCTCTCTCTCTCTCTCTCTTTCTTCGCTCTTTGTTCTTATGTGTATTATAATCTTAATTCTGAGTTTTTAAATATAACCACTTCTGCAATCTTATTTCGAAATTCTTCCCTGAGCGACATAACATGTTTTGGTATCTGTGACGTTTAATTCATGGATTGTTGCGGAAGGTCATGTATTATATTTATATCTATTTGATTATTTATATTTTGTATGAAGACTTCTATTAGAATATTTTATTATACATAATACTATATTACTCGCTATACATTTAGCCAATTATGATCACGAATTTTCCATAGTTACTGTGTATTGATAACCAAATATACCCTCGACAATGTTGTATAACCGTTTTTGTGTTTCGCTTCCTTCAACAGTGTAAATACTGTTCTAGTAACAATTGCTTTTGAATATTCCTTGGTACGAAACGCTGCGGTCGCAGTTCAGTTTTTATATAATCGTAACAAATACCTCTCGAGCAAACGAAAGTACGTATGCCTTTAAAACATCCTCGAGCTTATGCTCTCGAGGTGTTTCCCAGAATACGTTTCGTGACTGATGTGTAATCGAATATTTTTGATGCTCTTGGTTTATAAGTGCTGATTACTATTATGGTTTTGCGTTTTTAACCTATTTTTTTTTGTACAAAGAAATATAAAGTATTAACATTTAATTTCATATCGCATATGTTTGATGCATTACTTTTATTTTATAATGAATTTCTCTATTTCTATTTGCCGTATACGGTACCTCAGATCAAATCAACTTTCTTGATAAATCGGTTATTGGAATCTTTACTGTTGGTACAAATTAGTAAAAATTGATAACTGCAGATTGTTGTTAGCATTTGCGGTCGGAGATGTAATCGAATTTTATGATTCTTAATTATAAAGAGCGGTTCAGCAGAAATAGGAAATATTTTGCAAGGTGACACCTATAGTATCGAATGTTGTAAGTGTCTAATAAAGTTCATATTACAATGAATGTTCAATTCTCAATTCTCAATGACTATAATGTGTTTTTAATTCCAGAAACGGTTAGAAGACTAAAAAGATAATTTATTTTTGCTTTATATTGATAGTAATGGCATGCTCTTTCTGCCAGTTTAAGGTTATATTAGTAATGTAGCTTTAAAATTAGAAAATATAGCACAAAACGGTTCTACCAAAGGAAGCAATATGACTGCATTCAAAGAAACTTTCGTTGAGGAAAACTATCTTTAATATTCTGTAACATTTAAGTAATTCTGCCAAAATTGTGTACGTTATGGTATTAAGTACCTACTGCACTGGGATTCTGATTTCTCGACTCGAGTCGAATCGAGTTTGGTACTCGACACGAGACTGAATTCGACATCAGGTAGGGGTGTGATTCTTATTGAATATCGAGTCCACTAGCGGATCCACTAGTGGAATCGTTACTACCAATTCATAACTCTTGTGATTTTTATTCAACTATGCTGGTACTTTGTGGTAATTTGTTAATCATCGGTAATTTAAGTCCGCGAAAGTAGTTCAAAGTCAAAGCTATTCGAACGACATAGGCAATTCAAGCTAAGCATGCGACTCTAGCGTAAATAAATTCAACTAAGCGAATTCCTTGTTGTGACGTCACGTCGAGCCACGTGCGTTTGTTATTGTTCGAGTTTTGTAATAATTTGATTAGATTTCGATAATTCTAAAGAAGAAATGAATTAATTTGTAATTTGTTTGTTTGATATCAAGTTGAAGGCCAGATTTAAAGTGTCAGTGGTAACATTAACCATGAATACATCCGAAATTAACCTAAAAAATTTTCTCACGCTGAATCTATTGAGATTTCTCAAATATCTTCGGCTAGGGTCCATATTGAAAGGTCTAATCAGAGAATAAAAACGTTTAAAATATTGGTAAATCGTTTGCCAGTCAATCTATGATATTTTTGTAATGGTATGTACACTTGTAACACTTTCAAACCCAATCCGAGCTGATGATAAGTTTGTTGAATGAAAACGAATACTACTTCTAGTAAAAAAATACTTTATTTCATTTACACAAAGATGATGCAACATTTTTGTTAAATAGTTTTATGTCGAGAAGCTTTAAAGGTTTTACATCGTCTCCTAAAGTGATTCCATTTTTCAGATGGTTTGCGCTGTTGCTAATCTTTCAAATCCAATTTTGACAGATGACAAATTTGTAACATAATTTTTCCATAATTTTCCCAATTTTTATAATGCCACATATTTACAAAAAGTCACTTTAACCGGCGATGTGCACTGCCGTTAAAAGTTTCTATCCTGGATATGACGTCACAATGCGACAGTTACCTATATTATCGATACGCGGTAAAACTAATTTGAATTCCCAATAGTTAAAATTTGATTTTGGTAATTTTAGATTCGCAATGTTAGCAACTTTTAATATTGAATATCATCGAAGATGGTAGAATGAAGTAGGTAAACTGGCGATTAATTGTGCAAAGAAGGTTTTAAAGGGAACGAGAAAGTGTGTTTGAACTGTCGGAAGAGCGGTTTATAAAATTACTTACTTATTTAGATTGAATAGTGCAGCAGTTATGTGCATCTTTGTAACAACATCTGCAAAGGCAGCATTACATTACAGTGCTTTCTGTTGAATCAAAAATATTGGTTGTTTTGCGTTTTTTTGCCAAAGGGGATATCAAAAATTAGTGGGTAAAAAATTACATTTGACGCTAAATCAAACATCTATTCATAGGTAGTATAATTTATAATCTTTCAATTCAGGCAATACTGTTTAATTACTTTTTTGAATATAAAAGTCCTCTTTTTTATCGAATTGCCAAAAAGTTAAATCGTACTTACCTTTGCGCCTACATAGTAACGACTGTTTACAGTCATAAATCATTACTTTTAATCTTAAGATTCCTAAGCGAATTTTAGACTAATTACAGCTTTTGGAAATTTTTTCGTACCTTAGTTACCTTTGTCTCAATCATAATTATTGACTCTAATAAGTGAAATTTGTCAAAATTGGGAAATACAACTTTTATAAAAAATCAGTTTTTATTTTGTGCCCTCGAAAACTAACGCCAACAATTAACATTTAAAACTGGAAATTTCTAGCCTTATACCCAGAGTCATACGTGCGTCAAATTTCAAATAATTAACTTTCAATTAAACGTCAATTTTGGGCCACAAGTGATGGAGGACCCTGTACAACATATACTATGTTGTAGCTGTCGACAATACTGATTCGGAATTCTCAACCGATGCGTAACTAAGATTATTTTAAATTTACTTACATTGTAAAAATTACAAAGTACCGCTTCATAAGTAATTGTTTTTAAATATTATTGGCAAAAATCAAAATTAAATCTTTCGGAGTAGAAATTGGTAGATAATGATTTTGCGAACGTTGAGTTGGTCTGGGAATTAAGCGTGATACGCTAGATGCGATATGATTTCATTGTAAAAATTATATCTTTAATTATTTCAATAAAGTAGCTGATGATGATTCTCGCAGCGAAACAACATCGCCGTCGGTTGGTGTTAAGAGGGCCCATTTGTCCTTGGAAAAGAGAAAGAAATAAAGAGAGAAATATAGATGACGCATAATCCTCATTTTGGCATGTTACAATTAAATTTTATTCAGGTTTATAACACTTGAAAATCGGCCACTTCCAGTTACATGGCGTACTGCCACGAGCCAATTTATCATATTTACTTCACGATGGTCTGACTTCGACATTACATTTATTTAGTAATAGTATTTTGATTCAATGAATATTCCACAAGAATTTTTTAATCAACATTCCCGATAAAATCCAGTGTTAGTTTTGAAAAAAAACACAGAAAAATGCTTCTCAAAACGAACTGATTTGTATCATATTATAACAGTTACGAATCCATAAATTCATTATCTCAATTATTGTGCATATTGAAAAAAAATCCCGAAACACGTCACTTTTAGTCTATCACGTGATATCCTGTAAAGTAAAAATTTCATCCCTAACCTCAAACCCCTTTGAATGACAGTTGCAACCCCCACATTTTTAAATAGGTAGAGGGGGCTTGTGATAACCTCATTTGAAAGGTCTCTTCATGCTCTATACAAAAATAATATGGTTTAAAAATTTGTTGCAAAAATGAAGAGTAAAAAAAATTAATCTGTTTAACGAAATTTGTTACGACACACTAAAAAAATCAAAAGTTAATAGCGTTTGGTTGTTGATACTGAGAAGGCAAGCAAAAACAATTGAAATGTTCATAAAGTGACATAAAAACTTATCAACATTTTTCGTTAGTTGATAGTGTAAATTTAATTTAAAGTGCTGATTGATGTATTTTTTATTGTATTACATTACTAAGAACGAAACGCTATTAATTTTTGATATTTTAATGTGTTGTAGCGAATTTCGTTCAACAGATTAATTTTTTTTTACTCTTCATTTTTACAATAAAACTTTAAACCATAGCATTTTTGAATAGAGCATGAAGAGACTTTTCGAATGAGATATCACAAGCCCCCCTTCCCATTTAAAAATGTGGGGGTTGCAACTGTCACTCGAAGGGGCTTGAGGTTAGGGATGAAATTTTTATTTTACATGTGATAGACTAAAAATGACGTGTTTCGGGATTTTTTCTCAGTATGCACAATAATTGAGGAAATGAATTTATTCCATTTGGCTGGCGCTCACTGTATGTAACAACTGTAACGTACACGCATTTTACTAATTTATGTTAACAAATAATATTTTCAATAAAAAATTAGCGTCTAATCTGGATAAAAAGTTGAATTTGGATTGTCATTCGACAGTGTTATATCGAATCTCGTTTGGAACTTGTAAAGATATTATTTATTTTCACGAAAATTAAACATGTCAAACAAAACAGTAAGGTCAAGGTCAATGATTTGTGTTTTAAGATATAAGATCTTTAAACGCTCGAATGTAGTTTGCAAACAATCTAACCTCGGCCACAAACAAGTTTCAGGGAAAAATGCGTGATGTTTTTTTAAAATGTGTTTTCTGAAATGCATTTTTTATAATAAATCGACATTATTTCTCAACTAATTGTAAAACTAGTTTATGACCGACTTACAACCTACTTCTATCTAAATTTTGCTGTAATTTTAACAATTAAGTGCGATAATCTTGAAACATCGGAACCACTTTTATTGTTCATTTCGCACCACGCCCAAAAAGAGCCCTCTTAATACAATAAGACGAACGAACTGGGAAATTTGAAAATAAGGCTTATTGAATTTTAATTAATTAAATTAATACATACATATATCATTTTTTGTATTTACAAGGTTTTGCTATTGCATTTCACTTTATTTCAAATGTCCTTCCCGTTTTCCCCATATTGCGTGAAAGGACTTCTTCTTTTTCTTGGCAATAGGAAAAAACATTTGGGATAAACTGAAACAAACTGATATACAGTGAGGACGCGTGGGTTGGAATAAATTCATTTAAAATTTACGGGTTTGGTTTTTGGAAAAACGCCCAAACACGTCGATTTTTGTTTTTAAAACTGCATCTTTTTTGATATTAATAATTTTAAGATCGTCTTTTGTTTTCGCACTATGACGTCATTAATATTTTTTTTAAATTGCATCCTATATTTTTGTTCACGAATTGGGATGCAGCGCATTTTTCTGAGTACAGAAATGTCAAATTCGTATGACCTTGAAGAGGAAAGTTTTCGAAATAATCAGTCCTAAATTTTCAAAAATTTATGATAAAATTATTAGAATAGACCACTAATAATATCATCAAGGAAGCGCTGGAAATCGAGCAAAACATTCAATTGCGTGTTTATTTTTCCGGTTTATTGAAGTAGACTTTAGATTTCAGATAACCCCATAGATAAAAATCTAATGGGGTTAAATCTGAAGACCTAGATGGCCATTCGATAAAGCCTTTCCTTCCGATCCATCTATTTGGGAAAATATTATGAAGGTAATCTCGTACTGTTCTCGAATAGTGTGGGGGCGTTCCATCCTGTTGGAACCATATTGAATCTGCCGGTATATTTGGGTTTTCATTATTCAGATAGAGTGCATTTACACTGGGTATTATGTCATTTTGTAGTAAGTCTAAGTATTTTTCAGAATTAAATGTTCCCTCAATAAAAAGGGACCCACAATTGAGATACCCACAATTCCGGTCCAAACGTTTACTTTCTGAGGGAATTATGTATGACTTTTCATTCTCCAATGTGAGTTTTCCGGTGCTCAATATCGAAAATTTTGCCTGTATACCGAACCATTCAAACAAAATGTTACCTCGTCGGAAAAAACTATCTTACGTAAAAATTCCGGGTTGGCATTGCATCTATCCATCATTATTTCGCAAAATTCTATTCTGCGGTCGAGATCGTCTTCAATAAGTTCCTCAACAAAATGTACTTTGTATGGGTGCCATTTGTTCTTGTGTAAATATTTTAGAACAGAAGATTTACTTACTGACTGTTTTGCAGCTACTTGTCGACTTGATTTTTGAGGATTTTCTTGTAAATCGAGCAAAACATTCAATTGTGTGCTTTCTGGAAATGTAGCATGGTTGGTTTTGTAATTGTCTGTTACGAGGCCAAAGTCTCTAAACTTTTTCTCCATCTTACTAACTACTGATGGTGTAATAGGCTTCTCCGGGTACTTATCATTGAACAATTCGCAAACTTCAGCTTGTGTTCGAGTATTATCGTTATATCCTACCATCATCAACATTTCTATTCGTTGTTTCTCAGTTAAACGCGCCATCCTTCAAGCCTTGAAACTGTACTTGACAAGTGGCAACAATTAAAAAAACCAAACAAACACACAATTCAATGTTTTGCTCGATTTCCAGCGCTTCCTTGATGATATTATTAGTGGTCTAATCTAATAATTTTATCATAAATTTTTGAAACTTTAGGACTGATTATTTCGAAAACTTTCCTCTTCAAGGTCATACGAATTTAACATTTCTGTACTCAGAAAAATGCGCTGCATCCAAATTCGTGAACAAAAATATAGGATGCAATTTAAAAAAATTATTGATGACGTCATAGTGCCAAAATAAAAGACGATCTTAAAATTATAAATATCAAAAAAGATGCAGTTTTAAAAACAAAAATCGACGTGTCCGAGCGTTTTTCCAAAAACCAAACCCATGAATTTTAAATGAATTTATTCCAACCCACGCGTCCTCACTGTATATTGAAAATCAATCGGAAAACCTCTATTTTTTTAACTTTTTCTGACAATTGACGTTGCTAATTTTCAATTTCTCAAGATATAACAAAATAATAACATCTTAGTTATTGAAATTATAATTTAAAGATTAATAAAATCAAGAGAATAGGTATTTCAAAATTCATTATAGTGCATAATTTAAATTTAACCAAATGCGTTCCTAAACTTTAATACCAAAGTCATAATTTTTAAATATCTGACTGACTTTTCAATAAATTGCAGTTGAACATTTAAAAAATATAAATGAAATTTGTAGATTAATATTACAGTTAAGTCTTGTAACATCTTGCATTTGCAGTGGGTAAGCTAATTATGGGAACATATCGTGCGGTTACATTGATATTCAATTTTGGTTACTGTGTCAGATGAGAATCAAAAGTATATTGAATTGACGAGTACAATAGATTTTGGAATTACCCATAAAGAAAAAATATAATTTCGTGTATGTTCAAATGCAATTATTCTCGGGTGATTATTCTTTAATTGTGATGACTGATTTTTAACAGTAACTTTTAAGAATGTAACGGTTAATTGTATTGCTTCAAAGTAAGTCTTGTTTGGCACAAACTTTTTTCAATTTTACAACTACAATACAGTAAAAAACAAAACATATGACAAAGATAATAGCAAATGTTGTCATATTAATCGACATAAAAACCATTCCTTATTTTGGGTTATTTTGAATAGTTATTGATTTTTGGTTTTACTAATATCCCGCACTCGATTGTAAATAATTATTTGACTAATTCGTTAAAGTTGTACTTTTATGCTGTTAGTAAGAAAAAAATATTAATGTGGGATGAATATGAGAAATAGTTACTGATACAATAATAGTTTCAGTATATCAATACCTCAGTTTTATAGAGATAATCATCGCATTTAAAGAAAATAGTTTTCTTAGCAATTATTAATTTATGATTGACTTAACAACAGTAAGTATTGGCTTACACTTTTGAAAAAAACTGATTTTTTATAATATTAAACTTAAAACTTTGCGCAAAATTCTGTTTTGTGGTATAATTTACATTCACAACTTCACTATTTTGAAGATTCGACTTGTTACTCTTCTGAATTGAATATAATACACTTTTTGCTTTTGAATGGCGTGCCTAACACAAAAATGATTTTTGTTTTAGTTATTACACTATAGAACTGAGGTATCGATATATCAGCTTATAAGATCATTATTTATCTGTTGTTCGTATAAGAAGATGTCTATAATTTGCAAAGCAAAGAGTTAAGAAATTTTACTGATTTTTTGCCCTTTCTTAAAGTTCCCAAGTATTTGAATTCGTCGCACTTTACAAACTGTCTTATTTATAGGTGTGGGTTTTTTTTTGTTCCTCTCCTTTACAAATTTGTCACATTCATATACAGGTAGCCCTCGGTTTACGCTGCAGTTCCGTTCCAACAAAAGCCGGCGCAAATGAAATCGGCGTAAAGTGAACCCATATTTACAGTGATGTAAATGCATGCAAAACCAACAATATTAAACAGAAAAAATAAATGTATTTAATAAAAATCGTTGTTTTAACGAATGCATAGCGTCGCGGGTCAGTAAATACATCAACACTGAAACGAAAATCAGTCTAGCATAGGGAGAATCGGGGAATTACAAATTATGTACAGGGTGAAACGGCGAATTGCACAACGGCGTAATTGTGAATCGGCGTAAACCCAGGGCTACCTGCATAAGCTTTCTGAACATGAGTACTCTACGTCATCTTCGCTGTTTGTCATAATTATTTGGTCGTCTGCAAATAAAAGCAGCACTGGTCACCACGCTCCATCTTTATTCCGACACATTCTCTTCTCTATATGTTTGAGTTTTTTCGTAATCTTAAATGGGCTTGACTGTTGACTGTACAACGATTCTTGAATTTTCTAGATGTTCAAAATAGCTCTGATATATCTCTTATTTAGTTCGATCTTAGGCAAATGAAAAAAAGTCTGTTTCGCGGCACCGTATGACATTTCGAGATTGAAAACTAAAGACATAAGGGTATTACTGTGGCGCAGAATGTGGCATCGTTACTTGGTGATGGCAAAAGTGATAGTCAATTACAGAAAAAATAATTATGATGAGAGCAAAATTGAAAATGGAAATCTATACCTAGATGACAAAATACAACATACAAAGTCTTCGAAATGAGTCAACAATTCTTGTATAAATTGAGCAAAACTACGGAATGTGACAAATACATGGACAAGTTTGCAGTAGAAGAATTAAAGTGTCAATAGAACAATTTTCTATACTTGATTTCCAATTAATAGTTACAGTTAACCGATAGACTAAACTAGCGAATCGACATTTGTTAGGTACGTTTCATTCCATTATATTTTCTAAACACCGTTGAACGAATGATAGAGATCTATTAAAGTTAACAATCATTTATTAAATTGTTATCTTCTATAAAAGATGCAATTGAGTCAAATTAACAGCAATTATCAAATATCAAACGGGCATAACTGTAATCGTAACTAAAATCCAATAATAGTTCAAAATAACATGATAAGTTTCAGACCAAATTTTGTAAACGAATTAAATCAGATGACTGATTAATTAAACAATTTAGAAATTAAATAACAGTAGTAAATTTACATTAGTAATGGTACATTTACTTATTTTTACTAATTCACAAAGCAATTAAATGGGGAAAATTTTCTACGAAATACAAAATTTGTGTATAAAACGATTCTAATGATTATTTATTACATGATTTTAATACATTTTTATTGAAAGGAAGGTTTAATTACGTATCAGCGGTTGTTGATTTTTTAGGAAAACACCGACAGCAATTTCTGCAAATTTTACCATTGTCAGAAACTGGTAGGTAGTATTTCATAAAACGATGTTCTGCAATTATTTTTATTAAAGTTTATTAACCTTGTACAGTACAATTTGGCAATAAATATCTAATGGATTTTTACTTCTATTTAAATTAGTTAGTTTAGCTGCGTACTTTATAATTAAATGATTTTTAATCATCTAAACACGGTAAAATGTAGGTATATCGCTTCTAATGCCTGATTACTTTCTAAAATTTTACATAAATTTTCATTGAAATCATTATATTTTCATAATAAAAACAAATATTTTATTACTGTAGCAGTTCGACCCGTCTTCGCTGGGTATTTAACTGATGTACGACTCTGTAAGACACACAGTTCAAATCCAATTATTTTTGCAAATCCTAAAAGGGATGATTCTACCTTAAATAGACCTTAAGAAACCATAAACGTCAAATTTTTTTCTGTGTTTCTTGTCTTATAGAGTTGTTACCCGTCCTAAACTGACTGTGTTTTTTGACGTTTGTTTCATGAAGGCCCGCTATATAAATGTGTCCAGCTAATGACGATAGCTTTATGGACAAAGTCTGGGCTTTTTTTATATTAGGTATATGTATAGATTTAAATTCCATATAGTCGAACTTCCATATGACGAAGTGCCATGGTTGCATTAAAAAAATTTCGTTATATTGGCGCGCTATAATTGCGGCAGATGTTACTTGCTTCAGTGATGTCAAAGTATAACATCAAGTGGCGTATCAATATCAATAATAACCGCCGTGTAGTCGCGGCGAAAGTTACTTGCTTGACTGTTTAACCCTAATATTTCTTTTGATTCTTTACTTAAAAATGACAATTTAAAGGTTTTTTGACGAAATGTGTAATGCGACAGATGTTTTAAAAAAGCCAGTGTTCTTTAAAAATTATATTTCAAAAATATTGCACAAACACGAGATACATTTGGTAAAATTATTTATACAAAAAAGGAACACTGTTAAAGTCCACTTACCAAAAATATTTAAGTATAAACAATAAGTTATTTTATATACAACAGCAAATTCAAGTAACATACTCCATATGAAACAATAACTTACAAACAAAATAAGGAACAAATAAAAACTGAAACAAATACAAAGCATTAATAAATAAAAAGCGTTAATAATAAATTATAACAAAAAATATTGCACAAAGATTTTTAATAATACTGAAATAAATAAACTAGTTCAGCTACTACACCAGGATTTTATTTGTATAAAAATTTCTCTGGCGAAAAATGACCGTGTAAGGAAAAACCTTAACAGGCCCTGCACTACACTGAATACTTACTTCCCTATCCATTATTTCGAACTAAAACAATGCTTAAATTTATTATCGTTAAAACGCAACTAGTTACAGTAACAAAGTTGCATAAAACAAGGTACGAAGAAGATTGCACAAATCCCTTTTTATTCACAATTCCAGGGCCTTAATTCTATAATTGCACAGTTTACGATACATCATTAAACTTTTAGAAACTTCCTAAAAGGATATGATACTCATCATTTTTTATATAATAAACTATCACACAGTTTTAGTTGACATTAATTATTACTAATATTAAATAAGAACATAAAATAACTATTTCCCTATTCTAATAAAAATATTGCACATTTATGAGAATAACATTATTTAAGATAAGAACTTTGAGCTGTTTTCATCACAAAAGTCATTATGTAAAATATAATTAGGTACAAAAAATTACCGACTTCTCTCAGTCTCTTTCTAATAATTCATGCAGTGCAGAAATGTACGTTTGAGCCATTTGCAGGGTTTCGAATTTTGATAGTTTTCTGTCGTTTCCGAGAGACGGCACAACATCACGAAGTCTATCGAAAGCATCGTTTAAACTATTCATGCGTCGTCTTTCTCGTGCATTAGCCGCTAAACGGCGTTTTCTCATAACTTCGATTCCAGTTTGAGGCGTCACACTTTTCTTAACATCTCTTTTATATTTGCTGTCATAGTTAGCTTTATAATAAGAATCCTCGCCGTAGCCGTGCATGGTTGCCGATGTTGAAGATTTATAATTATAATCGTATTTACTATAAATGTTATTATTTTCGCCGTAGTAGACTTGTTTATTCCAATCACCTTCTTGTTTATAAAGCAAGGAACTGTAAGATTGCGAGGACGTTCCTGGTTCCGAAACGCTGTTGTTCGAAATCGGTGATGTTAAGGTATAGTGACTGTCTGGGCTGGAAACCCTAGGAGAATGACAACTATCTGAAGACGATCCGTCCTTCGACATAGGAGTATAATCACTGTGTGGAAGAAACAGGTAACGAGCCGGCATCTTCTTTCACATGGTCCGTTTTAA
This sequence comes from Dascillus cervinus, assembly GCA_949768715.1. NCBI lineage: Eukaryota > Metazoa > Arthropoda > Insecta > Coleoptera > Dascillidae > Dascillus > Dascillus cervinus. The sequence continues at coordinate 22,246,855 of OX458317.1, forward strand.
TCGAATCTATGGATCCTCTTTGGACAGAATAATTTGGCAATGTTTCATGATTTCGAATTTTGAAATACATTTGCTGCACGTTTTATTAAAATCGTTAAATAATCAGGTACTCAATATTTCATCACATAATTGCGGTGCATTCAATTAAAGTTATTTCTTTATCGGTCGACGATTTCAAGCGTTTCATTACAAATTATTAACATATTTGCTGGAAAAACTTGTAGCTATTACGGTTTTGAAAAAAATCGCAGCAAGTAAAACATGTTCACTTAAATACGCAACTGCTGGCTGCTTTATTTGTATTAAAAAGATTGTATGTATGTGTCTCGCATTATTTACGGAAGTGCTGACGCAAATTACAATTTTATTAAGAGCAACTGTTTCTCTCGTTTTGCCGGTTTACCGTTATTAACATTTCTATTATAATAGTTCTCCGTACGATTTTCACAATTAATTTGCGGATGAAAATATTATCAACACGATTTCTATTGCGAATGAAATTGACTCAAGGCACTGCACAATATTATATGCTGTGAAATCAATCCACGATGCAGTCGGTAATGCGTTTTTATGTTCACAAATTATTTAAATTTATTCACATTCAAATACTCGGCAAACTTTTTAAGGGTCACTGACTTTCCAAACCGAAACCATTTCTGCAGAAGTATCCCTATCTACTTTTTTATTGACAGTGATTGGTTTTGTGGCATATATTTGGCTTTTTGAAATTTCAATTACCTTCTAACCGTTTCTAATTTCGCCGATGACGACGCAACCTCTTTTAGGTATCATGTAAGTAGTTGTAAATTTTTAATAGGTCGCAAACCTACATGTAAACGAGTTCGTCTCAGATTTGCATCGGACATTGATTTATATCTTTTCAAAACCGCTTATAATCATTACAACGGTTTATTTTTGTTGTAAAATTTTCACACCTATGTCCAATACTCCCAAAGTTAATAAAGTGTGTTAAACTCTTATCATTAACAAACTTTCCTGCGTGGTATTTTTACTTGAAGAGTTTGTAGAACTATTCCGAGGACGTTCGCACTGTTGGAAATTGAATTGAAGAACAAATAAAAAATGTTAAAACGTGTTCTACAAAACAAACTAATCGCGTACGTGTGTCTGACCGGGCACACTTCTAATGTCAACAACTAACATGATCGTTAAAAAGGAACGAACCCAACGGAGTTTAGTTTCCATTTACTTTTCGTTGCTATTTCTGCAACTATTACTTAGGGTATTAAACTTTCGGCGCAAAATGTATGTTTACTGCGGAACTCGCGGACGCGTTGCGAATGTCGTTTAGTGATGTATACGATTTAGTTGTCCGAAGATCACTGAAGATGACCAACTTGCGTTCGTGCTGTTAAGGCGAAGAAGTGGTAGCGGCCATGGCCTCAGGTCTCTCTGCCACTGCCAAGGTGTTACCGTGAGTCATTGGGCACTGCACTCCGTTTATTGAATAGATGAGGTTCAACGCGAGAGTTTTTCGGTAGCATTGGCGCCTTCATTTGCATGCGGAAGTGTTTCAAGTCTTTTGCATTAGCTATTTTCGAATAATGAATATCTGCGTTTAATGCTTTCTAAATTAATTTTACGATGCACTGTTCGCCCACAACAAAACATTCTTTAAAGGCAATTTGCATTTTTCTAGTGTAATTGATTGTAAATGTTATAGCTGCGAAGATTATATAGGCAGGTGTTAGGAAAGTCGTAACTTTTCAGTTAGCTATATAATCGAGGAAGTATGCAAAAAATGTCGTCCGCAATTTTAAGACAGAGCTGCCAAGATGATCTGCACTAATCTTTAACCAGTTTTCCGCGGTAGTTTCCTTACTTTATTGTGATTTAACTGAAGTTATTCAACTTACTGGCTATAGCGCAGTGGTGTCCAACAAGTTGATCGCGAAGTCAATTTTGATCGTTCGCTCACGATGTCTTGACTTAATGTGTTACACTTGTAACCGAACGTAACGCGTAAAAGCAACAGTATGCATGCAGTTATGTTAATAATTAGTCAGGCTGTTTTCATTCCCCTGGAGAAGTCGATCGCGACATATTTTTAAGATAAAAAATAGATCTTATGTACACCAAAGTTGGCCACCCCAACTATAGCGCATACAGTGCGCACCAGCCAAGTAGGCCAAGCAACAGAGCAAAATAAATGTCATAATTTAACATAAATACTACCTGGAAACCGACAGCGCGATTATATCAGACTGTTAGTAGATGAATTCTGCATAATTTCCAGGTTCTATTCCTATATAATCCGCTTCCCCTCAGCGGCCCATCTCCCCCACACTACTCGACCACTATTCGCGATCGACCGTTTTTACTCATATTCACGACAGTTTTTCAGCTATTTCGCTGCATTTTTTTGTTGCTGTGCACGTCTAGTTTCCAATTCTGCGTTTAAAATTTAAATCGGACAATCACAGGAGCATCCAGCCCTCCGCGAAAATATCGCAAAAAAAAATTGAAATGGTGATTGCGCAAAAAATGATAGTCCGTCAGGGTCGAAATTTTGCTCATATAAATACCTACTTTTGTGCAAAGTTTCAATTTTTAAAATTAAAAAATGGCGGAATTGTGCATTTTTTAAGAAAACACTGAATTTTGCGGCTTTTCTAGCTTTTCTCAGGTTTTAATTAAACGATCGGGTCATTCGACCACTCATTCGCTTCGTAATTTAATTCTCTACAATTAGTATATTGACAACATTAAGATTTCATCATTAGTTTCCATTTTAAAAGCAGAAAACTAAAAAAAACGCGATTTTTTCTTGTAAATTGTTTATAACAAATTAAAAATTATGGTCCTCGAGTGGGCAATTATGCAGAATTCATCTACTAACTGTCCTTTATATAATCGCACAGTCGGTTTTCGGGTAGTATTGATGTTGAATTATGACATTTATTTTACTCTGTTGCTTGGCCTACTATGTCAATAAGCCCATTTAGTGTTACAAAACTGAAGATACAGGGTCCTCCAACGTTAATATCCGCGCCAAAAACCCCCAATTTTTAAAATATTACAGTAATACGTTCCAATAAGTTCCAGCGCTAGACGATACAGCGTTAAACGAGGTCTTCTCTGATCATAAATCTCCTGATGCACCAAACATGCGTTCGTACTGTTATGTTAACAAACGCGCTGCGAGATTGCATGCGAGTATCAAAGCAACAAAATCGTGAGCGATTTCGGAGAATACCAATACTACCGCATTATATTGAAACAGCGTTAAACGGGATCTTACTGTACCTACTACAAAAATTTGACTCTGTTCAGTTATTAATTTCCGCTCTATGTATATTAAATATTCTCTCAGTCAAAAGTAAAGGGTCATTACTACTCAACACTTTCTGTTCCAGTCCAAACAACATTCGGGCTAGAGACGATTTTTTAGTCAGCGAATCTGACTCTACCTGTTCGGTGGACCGACAGGTGTTTTGTTTAAAGTTTTTTACGTCTCCCGAATAAATAATTTTAAAAAAAGAAGTTATTAATAAGTTAAGATCTGATGTTAATTGCGTTTCCAGTTTTTATGATCTGGCGTTGCAACACTCATATATGTCATTTTTTATGGATTTCTTGAGTTTTTCGTTTCATAAATCCTATATTTATAATTTTTAATTATAAAAACATCAAGTCCTTATCTTCTTTTTATTGAAATTTGCCATATTTCGATTAAAAATTCTGTGATGTCAATAAAAAGTGTTGAAATGTATAGGCCGAATTGCCTGGCTGTTTCTCTTTTTGCTTAGATTCTCCAAATGAGACACCTTTTCTGATTGTATGATTTATTAATACTATACAGGTTGTATTATATTAAGTGTTCACCATTGGTAACTTCGTTATTATTGGAGTTGCAAAGTCGGTTAAATTAGCAAAGAATTAGTGTTTTTTCCGCTGATTACCATTATGAAACCAAAAAAACAATCGAACGTCAACTGTTCGAGATATTCACGAAAATAACATTTTTTTAAATGGAATGCCCTATCCTTTTTTGCATATTTTGAAAGAATGTTTAATTTTGAGTGAAAAAGTCTTAATGCACTATTACGATTAAATTAACTACCGAGAAGTTACAAGCAATTGAAGTTTTTATTTCAATTAACTACAAAAATCACGTAGGCACTGAAACAATTGAAAATTGTAATTATTAAAACGTCAAAAACAATTGAATGAATGTGTTAGTTAATATTTTCATCAAACATTAACGTGGTATATTCAACATTTATTACTTTTGGTGTGATTTAGTAACAGCTGTGTTCAATTTTGGTTCCCAACATGGCATTTTCACATTTAGAAAAATGTGACATGTTAGAAGCATATCTTATGTGCGGCAAGAACTCGGCGAGAGCTCGAGATTATTACCAGCAGCAGTACCCGCTTCGATTGCAACCAATTCAACAGTATTTTCTGAGACTGTATAGAAAGTTTAGGAGTAACGAAACAGTGTTTCAAAAGGGAAGAGAGAAGAAAAAATTTGTAATTTCTGAAGAAGTCGAAATTAATGTAATTGCGTATTTTGAGGCATATCCTAGAAATTCAATACGAGATATTTCAAGGGAGTTAAATTTAAGTTTGAACAGCATTGAAGGGATTTTAAAGAAACATAAGATGGTTCCTTATCATTATCACCCGGTGCAAACGTTACTTCCAGGCGATTTAAATCGAAGATTAACTTTTTGCAACTGGTATTTAAGTTACTGCCAACGACACTTCAATAGCGAGTTTCATTTTCTGTGGACCGATGAATCGAACTTCTCAAATTCTGGAATGTACAACAGAAAAACGAATCATTATGGGGCCCGCGAAAATCCATTGCAAGTACACCCTATAAATCCACAAATGCGGTTCAGTCTAAATGTGTGGTGTGGAATTGTAGGTTCAAAAATTATTGGACCATTTTTTTACCGTGGTAATTTGACTGGAGTGAGATACGTAGAATTTATGAACACTGTCCTGCATAACTGTTTGGATGAAATGGATTTAATTTCAAGACAATACATCCATTTCCAACAGGATGGAGCACCAGCCCATAATTATCACGGAACAACCAATTTGTTAAACAGATTATTCATTGATAAATGGATAGGAACTAATGGGCCCGTGCGTTGGCCACCACGTTCGCCAGATTTAACCCCCATGGATTTTTTTCTGTGGGGGTATGTGAAAAATTTAGTTTACAGGGAGAGATATGCAACAGTTAATAAATTGGAGAATAAAATTTTTACAATAATTAATGTATTGGATGGTAGAAAAATTTTGAAAGCAGTGCGGTGTGTTCAAAAAAGAGCCCAAAAATGTGTTGAACAAGACGGTGACATTTTCGAACATTTATTATAATGTCTTGGTCATGCAATATGTTTTTCTAAATTTATATTCTCAGTTTGCCGTGGAAGAAATGTTTCAATAAATACCATTTTCAATTGTTTCAGTGCCTACGTGATTTTTGTAATTAATTGAAATAAAAAATTCAATTGCTTGTAACTTCTCGGTAGTTAATTTAATCGTAATAGTGCATTATGACTTTTTCACTCAAAATTAAACATTCTTTCAAAATATGCAAAAAAAGATAGGGCATTCCATTTTAAAAAATGTTATTTTCGTGAATATCTCGAACAGTTGACGTTCGATTGTTTTTTTGGTTTCATAATGGTAATCAGCGGAAAAAACACTAATTCTTTGTTAATTTAACCGACTTTGTAGCTCCAATAATAACAAAGTTACCAATGGTGAACACTTAATATAATACAACCTGTATACACAATAAAGCTAAATTATGCACTAGTGTTTTTATGATGTTGAAACTTTGAGCTATTGTAAGTAACTGGCTTAAATGTTTTCTATGGACCTTAAGGGTATTTTTGGGAGAGGGACACTTCAGGTACTTTTAGAACCCGAAGCACATGTGCGCGTCCATGCCGCCCGCCTTGAAAGGGTTGACCTCTTTCAAAGAATGAAAGTCATTGCGTGATTTTTGTTCATTAATTGTCATTAATTGGTAACACACACACCTTTGACACTGCGCGTTTTGTTGTGGTCTTTCCAGTCGTCACCGTTACTACCCTCACTGCCCCGTCACTGCCTTTGTGCACTGTTAACACTCTGGCTAACTGCCATTTTAGCGGTGGTAGATTGTCGTCGCGGAGGATCACTAGTGTGCCGGTTCTGATGTCATCCTGTGGGCGTTTATTCCATTTTGAACGCTGTTGTAGAGATGACAGGTATTCTCTTGACCATCGCTTCCAAAAGTGTTGTAGAAGTTGCTGTACTCGTTGGAACCGCGATAGTTTGTTCATTGGGATGTCCGTTATCGAGGCTTCTGGCGGTGAGTGGAGCGATTCACCGATCAGAAAGTGCGCGGGTGTTAATGGATTAAGGTCGTTAGGGTCATTGGAAAGCGGTGTGAGAGGTCGTGAGTTCATGCAAGCTTCGATTTGCGCAAGCAGGGTGACCATTTCCTCAAACGTTAACGCGCTTTCGCTTGCTACTCTTTTTATGTGGCCCTTGGCCGACTTAATTCCACTTTCCCACAATCCCCCAAAGTGGGGTGATCTTGCGGGTATGAAATGCCAATTTATTGCGTTTGAATTTAAAAATGCCTGAAATTTATTTGGCTGTTCGGTGTTGCCGAGTAGGTTTGCTACCTTGATTAATTCTCGATCAGCACCAACAAACGTTGTGGCGTTGTCCGAATAAACGTGGCTACATATGCCGCGTCGGGCTATAAAACGTTTGAGCGCGGCTAGAAATGCATCTGTTGTTAGGCTGCTTACCACTTCTAAATGCACAGCCTTAGTTGCAAAACAAACAAACAAACATAAATACGCCTTGACTATTCGGGATCGTCGTGTGTTGCCTTCCTTTAGGCTGAAGGGACCCGCATAATCTACGCCTGAAATTGAAAATGGGCGCGATGGCGTTACGCGATGTTCGGGCAATTCACCCATTTGAGGTTGTACGTTTACCGGTCGCACTCTAAAGCATTTTATGCATTTGCGTATGAGTTGTCGGATTGTGCTACGTCCGGACATGGGCCAATATTTCAAGCGTAATTTGTTTAATACGGCTTGAGCTCCCGAATGCAATGAATTTATGTGTTCATAAGTGATGATTAATTTGGTTAATGTATGATGTGGTGGAAGCAATACCGGATGTTTTTGATTGAATGTAGACTGCGAATGTTTCAATCGACCTCCTACTCTTATACATTTGTTACAATCTAAGAACGGGCTAAGAGTCAGTAGACGACTATTTTGTTTGATTGGTCGCCCTGCCGTGAGATCGGTGATTTCTTGTGCGAACGTCTGTAACTGCGCTAAACGTATAAGGTTCAGGGTAGCACCTTCTAGTTCGTCTACTGTCAGTGGCCCGACCGTCCGTGTGTCATGCTCGTTTCGTATATTTTTTATGAATCGGTTGCAGTATGCGACCACTCGTTGTAGTTTTGTAAAGGATGAGTACCTTTCAAAGAGTGCCGTTGCAAATTCATTATTTATTGTCGACGCACAACAGATGGGTTTGCGTAGTTCAAGTATGTCTTGTGTTGGAATTGTCATTTGTGTAATGGGCCAGTCAGTCATGTCAAGTGTCAACCAACTTGGGCCATGCCACCACAAATCTGAGTTTGATAATATTTCGGCACCAGCGCCGCGAGATAGCAGGTCTGCGGGATTGCATTTAGTGCTTACATGCTTCCACATTGCTGCGTCTGTTAGCTCTTGGATCTCTGTGATGCGGTTTGCCACGAATGTTTTATGGTGGCTTGATACCGATGTGATCCAAGACAAGACTATTGATGAGTCTGTCCAGTAATGACTGGAATGTAATTGAATATTTAAGATTTTTGCAACTTTGTTCGTTAATTTTGCTAATAACAACGCTGCACAGAGCTCTAGACGCGGCAAGGAAATGGTTTTCAAGGGTGCGACTCGCGATTTAGCGCACAGTAATTTTGCGGTGTGATTGTTGTGACTGTCGCTGGTTCGCAAATAAATGCTTGCACCGTATGCAGTTTGTGATGCGTCTGGAAAGCCGTGCAGTTGTATGCATGCATGATTTGTGCTGAGCACGTGTCTCGAAATTGTGATTTGATTCACTGAATTGAGTTGTATGAGCCACTGCGACCATGTAGTATGGATGCTGAGTGGGACTGATTCATCCCAACTTAATTTCAGTTGCCACAGGGATTGCATTATAATTTTCGCGGTTATTATAATTGGACCGAGCAGGCCTAAGGGGTCAAAAATTTGTGCAACGCTTGACAGTATCGTTCTTTTCGTAATGCGATGTTTTTCTTGAACTGGCGCAATTGCGTAATGAAAGGAGTCTGAATTCGTGTTCCATTGTAGCCCAAGGGTCTTTACGCTTTGTGGATTATCATGATTTAATCCGATATTGACTGTGGCTATGCTTGGGAATGACTGTACATTCGAGGACCATTTGCTTAATTGAAAACCTCCTAACTTTAATAACGTTGTTACCTCGTTGCGAATTTGTTTTAGATCAGCAATGTTATCTGCACCGGTTAACAAGTCATCAACATAAAAGTCGCGCTGAACGATCTTGGAACCGATGGGAAATTGATTCTGTTCTAAAACTGCTAATTGGTTCAATGTTTTGACCGCGAGGTATGGTGCCGATGCGGTTCCGTAGGTTACTGTTGTTAATTCGTACGTTTGAACAGGGTCACATGTATTTTCGCGCCATAAGATGCGTTGCAATTGCGTTTGGTGCGAGTTAACTAGTACTTGTCGGTACATCTTAGTAATGTCAGCAGTGAATGCATACTGATGAGTGCGAAATCGTGTGACAATTGAAAAGAGGTCTTGTTGGATTGTCGGACCCACCATGAGAGTGTCGTTTAACGAAACGCCGTTTGACGATTTGCATGAACCGTCGAATACTACACGCACCTTTGTTGTGACGCTGCTTTCTTTGACGACCGCGTGATGCGGCATATAAAAACTTGAAGAGTTGCGAATGTGACATTCAGCGTCTGGAATTAATTTCATGTGGCCTAATTCCAGATACTCTTTCATAAAATTGATGTATTGATGACGTAACTGTACGTCTCGCGATAACCGCTTTTCTAGGGAATGCAAGTGTTTTAACGCTATTGACTTAGATTCGCCCAGTGAGGGCGCATCTATTTTTATTGGCAACGTCACGACAAATCTACCGTCTTCCTTACGTGTGTATGTTTGCGTGAACTGTTGCTCACACGTTTTCTCTTCTGGGCTAAATGTATTGTTTTTGTGGCATTGCTCAATCTCCCAAAATTTGGTGAGGTTACTGTCAATGTCTGTCATTGATAGATGACATGCCGATACTGATGAGGGTGGAAGTGATTTGTTAACAGAACCGCTTAAAACCCAACCGAGTTGTGTTTTTTGGAGAATTGGCAGATGTTTCCCTAGTTTGATTTGCCTAGTTTGATTTGTCCCAAAAGTGTTCGGCGCCAATTAAAGCGTCGATGTCTGAGGAGATGTTAAAATCGGGGTCAGCTAATCGTAAGTTCGTCGGTATGTGAATTGATGACTTGTCAAATGTGACAGTTGGTAATCTGTCTGTTATTCTGTCTATGACTAAACATTCGATAGATGCTTGGAATCGGTTAAAACGCGATTTCATGACTGCCTGAATTGAATTTGTCGTCTGGATTTGTGACTGATTGATACCAGTCACTTGTATTTGTGTGTTTTTGTGTCTTATTCCTAAACGACTAGAAAATGATTTAGTTATAAAACATGATTGTGAGCCTGAATCAAGGAGGACTCTGCATTGCTGCGGATAGCCATTCATGTCAAACATGTCGACTACCGCCGTTGATAATAATACTTGAGATGCGACTGTAATTAAACATTGTTTTGCCACTGCAACCACCGTTGTGTCTGCACTGGTGCCTTGTGTTTGTTCATCAGTAGCCATCGACTTGTTAATGTGTAACATGCTATTGTGTCGTCGATTGCATTTTTTACAAGCGCCTGAAAAGCAGCGCGGGGCAAAATGACCTGCTCGAAAACAATTGGTGCACAAATTCAATCTTTTGACCTCGTTCATTCGAGCATCTGGAGCGAGTTTAATAAATGTGTCACATTGATACAAAGGATGGATGCCCTTGCACAAAGGACACATTGGTTTGTCGTTGATCCCTACATGCACCGCTGTTTTCCGATCTTTTTGGATTTGCTTGCTCGGAGCAATCGACTCGAGCACTTGACATTTAGCGTTCAAGAATTTTGACATTTCGTCCATAGTCGGGGTTTTGCCAAATGGTTTTGCAGTTTCCCAGTCTCGTCTCGTTTTGACGTCTAATTTAGAGGTAATTAAATGAATTAGCAAAGCGTCCCAATGTTCGGTTGGTTGTCCTAACGTCTTTAAAATGCGTAAGTTTTTTTGTAAGTTATCGGTCAACTGTCGTAAATCAGTGTGGGATTCCTTCGTCATTGTCTGCAATTCAAAGATGTTTTGCACGTGTTTTTGAACTATTAGGGGCTTGTTTTCGAAACGATCTTTTAGAAGCGTCCATGCCACTTGGTAATTTATTGCGGACACTTCTAGCGACTGAATGACCGCTGTTGCCTCGCCTTTCAACGATGACCGTAAATAGTGGAACTTTTGAATGTCTGTTATTGCTGTGTTGTCATGTATAAGTGAGTTAAAAGTGTCGTAAAAATTTAACCACGTGTCGTATGACCCTGCGAATTCTGGCAACTTGATCGTTGGTAGCTTGATTTGGCTGCCGAGCGCGTCCGCGTTTGATTGAATTGATATTGGCGTCGATGATGTCGATCGTCCAATGACGTTTGCGGATTCGATTAATTTAGCGGCGCGTCCCGACGCCTCATAATATAAATTTTCAAACGCTACCGTCTCTTCTTCATGATCGTAATCTGCTTGCAGCGCCTCGAGACTGAGTTGGATTTCCTCAAAATCTTTTAAAAGTAACCTGACCCCCTCAAACCGTTGTTTGAGTACGGACACATCAACGTTCGTTTCATGTTCTGATAAATAATTGTTGAACCGCGTTAATTTTGCCTTAATGTGGCCGCGCTTGCGATTTAAAGTCGCGTATTGCTCATTAGAGTCTTGCATTATAAATGTGATTATTGTTTCCAAATGCGAAGCTTGCCGTTGGGAAAGGGTTTTATGACGGGATAAATTGAATTGTACTTACCCGCTGCACTTCTGAACGGTGCGTAGTTTGAACCCAAGCGACGTCGACTTCCAGATGTTTTCTTGATTTGATTGCGTTTTATTGCTCAGTAGCAATTGATTTGTTGATTTGTTTGTTGATTTAGTTGTCTAATTGCAATGACTTTGTTGATTCGTCGCTGTAGTGTCTGATTGCAATTGACAAGGTTGATATTCGACTCCGAAGGACCATGAAATGTATAGGCCGAATTGCCTGGCTGTTTCTCTTTTTGCTTAGATTCTCCAAATGAGACACCTTTTCTGATTGTATGATTTATTAATACTATATACACAATAAACCTAAATTATGCACTAGTGTTTTTATGATGTTGAAACTTTGAGCTATTGTAAGTAACTGGCTTAAATGTTTTCTATGGACCTTAAGGGTATTTTTGGGAGAGGGACACTTCAGGTACTTTTAGAACCCGAAGCACATGTGCGCGTCCAAGTGTTATTTCCAACTTTTAAATCATACCTAACCAATAAAACAGGCAAGTGGTGTAAAATAATAAAGCTTTTTGATGAAACAAGATGTTCCGGAGATGTCAGGTAGTAAGCGGTAATTCATTTCAGATTTACAGAGAAGACCATTATGAATGATTATTTCCTTCATGCACGTAAAACCTCACAGTCACCATGGTTTTCCTCAGTTTTATAGCGATTAAATTAACGTGTCAAAATTTACCCGATTAAATTTTGACGTCTCAGACGTGTCAAAATTTACCCGATTAAATTTTGACGTCTCAGACGTGTCAAAATTTACCCGATTAAATTTTGATGTTTAATCGCTTCTGATTTTTTTTTGCAATCATTATCAAAGATTCCTCGACAAGTAAATAAATAATTCATTGTAAAATCTATTTATTGAAATTAATAATCAGGAAATAATCATGCCGAATACCCCGCGCGCATGAAAATAACCTGATTAAATTTTTACGTTTTTGTCGCAAGGTTTTGCCATAAAGAAATATTTCTTGTAAATTTTCCACCCAAAATCCCTCGTGCTTCGCACTCGAGATTTTGTTACGTGGTAAATTTGCTCGACATATTTCTAGGCAAAACATTTTGACAGAAACGTCAAAATTTAATCGGCTATTTTGATGCACTTGTGATATTATTGTTGAATATTGTATATTGGTATAAAAATAACGAAGCTCAAGGAACTGACAAAAATAGTTCGCTATAAGCGAAGTTTGCAATAAACGATAAAGGTATTGATTCTTTTTATTAACTCATAGGTACACGAACACGTTGAGAGTCAATTTGTTACTGAATTACCTGGTATCAATTTCGTACCTACTCACAGATTCTTCATTTTTATCTTCCTGGTCCTCATGATCATCATCACTGTGAACTGCAGAAGACACAGAAGCAACTATGACATCAATATCTAGCTATTCGCCATTCACAAGATTGTCATCAATATGGACAAATTGAATCGAGGTGGTATAAGACAGTGGCGGAAATGTGATATCAAATATGAATAATAATAAAATTTTGAGAGCTGAAGATATCATTAAATTAAATTAAATCAGAATATGCGGCTTGCCGCTACCTAGAAACAGGAAAATATGTTTTCGGAAATACGTTACATCATAATTACCAAACTGTTGACAAATAAATTACATCAAATTTACTGCACAAATTTTATAGGTTTAATGCAATATCGTTTTAAATTTTCAAAAAACCGATTTAAAAAATACAATGCTTAAATGTTAAAAAAGACTATGCGTTGGTTTTCATTAATTTGGAATGCGTATGCAACCCAAAATACAAAGTACGATAGAGATTAGCATTGAATGAAATATTTAATCCATCATTGCTTTGTCTATTGGTTTCTCTTTTAATAAGTTGTCATTTGGTCCTCCCCAGGACATACTGTGATTTCTAATTGGAAAAAATTAACTACAGGTGACCCCTATACAGGGTGTCCCAGAACTCGCGCCCCAGAGAAAACTGACATGTGCCGACGACAATAGGTTGCAAGAAAATGCAAACGAAAAACAATTAATGGCTTGCATAAGAGAGTTGTGAAACATCTAAGTTCCACCAATTCCAGAAAGGGAACTCTCAGGTGTTAATGTGAATAAAATCGGTTGCTAAGGTTATAAATTGGCACAATTAAATAATGTCAGAATGACATGCCCGCTAAAGTGTCAACATCAACATGTTAGGTTAAGGCAGATGTCATTCAAGATGTCACACTCGCCATCATCTTAATTAAGTTTAGGTTTGTTAAATAAAACAACAAATGGTGGTTCTGAAAAGAACCTTTATTATAACGCGTGAACTTATGTTAAAAAACAGGAGGAATGGTATAACATAATAATAACAACAGAACCAACATAGCAAAGAGGAATCACAAAACGAAAAATAAATACAATCAGAGCAAGTGCTCAAAGTGGCCCCCATTCATTTGCAAGCATAACCGTGCCCGCCACAACAGACTCCGTTTAGAATTTGTAGCCATTTCAGGAGTAATTGTAGCAAAAGCTTCCTGAATGCGACCCCTGAGTTGCTGTCCGGCATCAATAGGGTCCCTCTACACAACATTTTTAACGTGGCCCCAAAGAAAGAAATCCAGAGGATTTAAATCGGGGGACCGTGCAGGCCAGTTTTGAGGACCGCCACGACCTATCCATCGATCAGGATACTGTTGATCCAAAATTTCTCTAACTCGTCGACTGAAGTGTGGTGGTGCGCCATCGTGTTGAAACAAGTCGTTAATACGGAAAACAAGTGGAATGTCTTCAAGCAAATTTGGAAGTTCTGTGTCCAAAAAATTTGCATAAATGGCTCCCGTTAACCGTGCAGGAAATTCAAAAGGTCCCACCTAAAGAGGGAAGTTCGATGACATGGAAACTAATTTCTATTGCAGACATACCACACGATTCCCCAATAGACCAGCCCACAAATTTCGTCCATATTCGCCGTAAATTAACAACATTTCCACATAATCCGCGGAAGAATACATAATTGAATGAATTCGAACGAAATCTTGACGTTTATCAAAAGTTTCATAGCCGACCAATTTATTGAAAACGTAATAAAACCAATCACATAGCAACAATGTTAGGAACTACACCTGGATGGCTTACAACGCTCTGATTTGTCGAATAAAAATGTTCTTATTTTGAATACCGTTCAAGCTACACATTTTTTTCTTTGGGAATTTTTATTTGTCTTTTGATGAGGATTTCTCCTTTTTTCTCTGGGGCGCGAGTTCTGGGACAGCCTGTATAACAGGGTATCCTCTAACACGACAGCATAGTTTCACACTGCTAACACGATTTTACACTACTTCGTGAATTTCACATCACGGGCCGTGATAATATGTGTCGGCGGCGAATTATAAAATCAGTCGTTTCATAAAACGTCTAGTAGTTTTCTAAATGACGTAGGCTAATTGTAAGCAACTGAGCAAAATAAATGTCATAATTTGCCATAAATACTACCCGGAAACCGATTGTGCGATTACATAAAGGACAGTTATTAGATGCATTCTGCTTAATTTCCAACTCGAGGACCATAATTTTTAATTTGTTATGAACAATTTACAAGAAAAAATCGTAATTTTTTTAGTTCTTTGCTTGTAAAATGGAAACTAATTGCGCAATTTTGATGTTGTCAATTGACGAATTGTAGAGACTTAAATTACGAAGAGAATGAGAGGTTGAATGTCCCGATCGAATAATTAAAACCGGCGAAAACCCGAAAATTTCAGTGTTTTCTTAAAAAATTCACAATTCCCACATTTTTTAATTTTAAGAACTGAAACTTTGCACACAGGTAGCTATTTATTATGTATTTTATGTGTGCAAAACCCCGACTCTGTCGGACTAACGGTTATTGCACAATCACCATTTCAATTTTTTTCTGTTTCGCGGAGCAGCGAAATAGGTGAAAAACGGTCGTGAATAGGAGTAAAACGGCCGACCCCGCGAAAGCGATCGAGTAGTGGGGGGTGACAGCCCGTGAGGGGAAGCGCAGCCCGGTTCTAAAAAACTTCCCCTCAGCGGCCGGTCTTCCCCCACTACTCGACCACTTTCGCGGGGTCAGCCGTTTTTACTCATATTCACGACCGTTTTTCCCCTATTTCGCTGCATTTTATGGAAAATCGAAAATAAATGTTTATTGCTGTGTACGTCTAGTTTCCAATCCTGTTTTTAAAATTTAAATCGGACAACCACAGGAGCAAGCAGCCCTCCGCGAAAATATCGCAGAAAACAATTGGAATGGTGATTGTGCAATAACCGTTAGTCCGACAAAATCGAGGTTTTGCACGCATAAAATACATATAAATAGCTATCTGTGTACAAAGTTTCAGTTCTTAAAATTAAAAAATGTGGGAATTGTGAATATTTTAAGAAAACACTGAGATTTAATGCTTTTCCGGGTTTTCTCCGGTTATAATTATTTGATCGGGATATTCGACCTCTCATTCTCTTCGTAATTTAATTCTCTATAATTCGCTTATTGATAATATTAAGATTGCTTTATTAGTTTCCATTGTACAAGCAAAGAACTAAAAAATAACGATTTTTTCTTGTAAATTGTTCATAACAAATTAAAAATTATGGTCCTCGAGTGGGAAATTATGCAGAATTCATCTACTAACTGTCCTTTATGTAATCGCACAGTCGGTTTCCGGGTAGTATTTATGTCATGAAAATATGCTTTATTGTTTGACCTAACTGGGCAGATTGTAAAATATAGAATGAACAGAGATTTTTTACAATTTGAATGGAAATTTTAGGCATTTTATCAAACGCTCTAAGCCGTACTGTAAAATGACCATACGCACGATTATTTTTACACCGTTGACGACTCGGGCGAAATTTGCACGGATTTTGAGAAATAAGTAGCATTTTGGTTAGTTCAGCAGTTCGTCAAAACTTTGAAAATCCGCGTGGAAAGTATCTAACCCGAGTCAAACGTTATAAAACCTGGTCAGGTCATGATAGACGATTAAAACACTAACAAACCTATCTCACGCGAGTCAAACCTTATACAACCTGATCAAAACTCTTAAAAACCCGCATGGAAAGTGTCTAACCCGAGTCAAACCTTATAAAACCTGACCTGGCTAACCTGTTGGGTAATCGTTCAACCTGACCTGAATACAACTGTCCTCCCTTTTACAAAACGCCTGAACAGAACCAGTCATATTGTAAAACAAGCAAAATTTAAAATCATTTTTTAATAAGACTGAGAGCTATTCCGCGTTTTGTAAAACGCCTAAAATTTCTAGTAAAATTGTAATAATTCTCCGTTCATTCTATATTTTACAATCTGCCCAACCATTTAGAAAGCAACTAAGCGTTTTATGAAACGACTGATTTTACAATTCGCCGTATTTCATATTTTTCAATCAAGCACGTGTGTTGTATCAGAATAGCGTATAGAATCTTAGTAAATTATAGAAGTAATTTTTAATTCAGGGTTATATTCTTTTTACTTCCTGAGTGAAAAGCCGAAGAGATAAACAATTTTTAAAAATTGCATTTCGACATTACGGTACGGTACACTATGTTGTTAATAATACCCATTAAACACCAAACAAGTCAGCAATGTTGAAAATATTCCAGCGAATTACAACGTATCCTCGACATTACTCAAATGATCGAGAATACGTCGCAACATCGCTGCAACATCACAAAACGTGTTTAGTGGGTACATATTGACAATTTACACCTCCCAGTTTAAGGTTGAGGTTTAAGGTTTGAAAGAAAGCAATATGAACATTTCAAAGAAACTTTTGATGAAGAAAGCTTTGTTGTTTGTAAAACTGTATAAACTGTTATTAAGCATCTACCAACACAAATGAAAGAAAGCAATTATTTCAAAGCTTCTAACGCCCCTCCTGGTTTAAAAATGTCATTGTACGATATTACAGAACGGTGCACTATAAATAATAACAATTATTTAAAGAAAGAACGGGTTTTTACTGTGAAAATTCATTACAATGGAAATAGTTTCCGAGACAAAGGGATCATTTTGCAGTTCATTTCAAATCCACATAAAAAAAGATCCGACTGTACTTGATAATAAAATTGGCATCTTTTGATTAGCAAATAAATCAGTGCAATTAATTTATTTACAAAATGAAAATCTTTAATTAAAGAAGTCAAAGTGTTTAAAATATAAAATGCATGAAACCTTTTATGTTTAAATCGTCATAAAGCTTTCACTAAGAATGTTTAACACCGTTTTTGCTCAATGTAATGTTTCTTTTTACTCTTGAAATATTTCTAATGTGGTGATCAAACCAAGATAAACATGTATTGAAGTACCTTATGTCATTAGTGCACCGATCGGAATTTAAATGCGGAAGTTCAAACCAGTGCAATTTCTTTTAGTAGATGGTCGCAACATATTGTAAAACATGCTCAAACAAGAGTAGTTAGAATAAATTGATCCAGTTTCAAATGCAGTTAGTAATTTTTGCCAAAGAATCTTTTGAAACTTAAGACCGGCATTACTTGATTTATATCACAATTCACTGTATATTTATCAATTTGTTGCCATTAGAAATATTTAAAGCGAATAGCTTGTCATTCTCGTGTTATTTATTGTCAATTAACTTATTAGTGTGATCTCTTTTATTACGCAGCTGTTGAAAGAATAATTCAAATATGTGCAGTCGTGAAGAAATTTAATCAAATATGATTTATTGGTTCACGCCATTACTTGTAATTTTACTGGGGATTTCGACATTTCTCTTGTCAGTTTAATTGTAAATCATTAGTTACATTCGTGGAATACGCTCTTTCCAAACAAATTATTGGCATGAAGGCAATGAACATTATGAGTTATTTTATTGTTAGTAAAAGGCTTAAGTAAGACATTTTCTTGAATTTTGAGCTTTTCCAATTGTATAATAAATTGTAATGACTGTAAGCTGCTGGAATAGTACAATACTTTAATTTAAATCTTCCTGAATTTATAAAACAGATTGCTCATTAATTCAATCAGATATATTACATTGAAATCTGTAGGAAAGAAATAGAAGGAAGGTATTTTGTTAACACGCATTAATAATATGTAACCATGTGTAACCATTTCCTACTAACAATAACGCAACTTGTAAATATAAATTTAAAAATATGCCGTTGAAGAAATTAATAAAAATCGTAAACTCAAATCTATAAAACTTATTCTCTTAAACCTGCTAAGGTTGTGTCTTACTGTCATTTAACAAATATCGAGTTACGTAGAACTGAACTTACAGACGCAGTAGAGAAAATAGCAGTTCCAAAATGAAAGTGGACAAGCTACATTGTCCGTATAACAGATAACACAATGATCAAATTATGTTTTAATTCAGCATCCACATTTAAGAATACAGGCTTCCACAGAAAGTTGTAACACATTTTAGATCGGCTGTAGAAAGTATGTACAGTTAACATCGATGTGGAGTTTACGTTGCCATAAAGACGAACCTCGATATACAAATCACTGGTTAATTTTGAACGTCTGTATACTTCTGTAGTATTTCGCGATTAATTCTCAAAATATTTGCAAACTATTTAACAAAGATACATCAAAGAGATCACAAAGCCTGAAAGTCGCTATATTAAGATAACGTCGGTGTAATTAGCAAAGTGCGTTTACTTAAAATGACTTTTGGATCCATCTGTTGGAAAACAATCAATGCACGTGCTGGAAAATTGTCCACCTTGACATAAAATTATGTAGCAAAATAAACTGAATTCGAAATAGTTCGTAATTCCATCGTTCCATTGTGTGATGGGCAAATTTCGTATCTTCTAAAGCGGCCTACACACGTACGAGTCTTACTCGCGAGTCTGGCTCGGCTCGGGCTCCAATGAGCCATACTCGCCGGTGTGTAAGGTGCCACGAGTCGGGCTTGACCGAGTCTAGCTTGACTCGCAAGAGGCTTCGGTGGGGCTCGGCTCGCTTCTGGCTCGCTATTGGAACGTACATGGGTGGCGAGACCCGAGCCAGACTCGTTCACAAACCTTGTGAAAATCATGTCGGCTTCCGTAGCGAACAAAATATTTATGGCTCCAGACTTTTTAACAAAGTTTTTGGACGAGTATCGCGAATTACCAGTTTTGTGGAAAATTCGAAGTGCGGACTATTCCAATAGGGGAAAACGGGATGAGGCGTGGGACCATCTTCGGGAAATTACGCGTGAAAAGATACCAGATGCCTTGTATACAGGGTCTTTCACAACTCGCGCCCTATGGAAAATGAGGAAACGCGCGACGGCATTAAGATGTGTGTAAAGAAAATAAAATCTAACTTGAAAGGTACCTATTAGAGAAAAGACATCTTAAAGTTAACCAATCAGAGACAGGCGCCCTCAAGGTGTGTGTCGTAATTTTACGTTACTAGGTTATAATAAAAAAGCAAATCTTTAAAATTATGTGGGTGCCTGGGTTTTTTGAAAAATGTCACTGTCAAATTAAATTTGATAAAGTGAAGTCAAAACGTTTTAATTTGCCCATAATCATGTATTCAGCCGCTGATTATCTCGAAATGATTATAATTTTTGGAGAATGTGGTCGTAACGCCACGGAAGCAGCGAGGGTCTTTTCCGAACGTTTTCCGGACAGAAATCACCCTGATCACAAGGTAATATTGCGAGCGATTGCAAGGACGCACGAGACAGGTCAAGTTTTACCAAATCAAAAAGAGTCTGGTGGTCCTCCCATGACTGCGCGTACAGTTCAGAATGAAGAAGCCATTCTAAATGCTGTTGCAGAAGATGGTACCAGAAGCCTTGCCGCAATTGCTAGCCCATTGGGTATTTCCAGTAGTTCGGTCGCATTCAGGAAGCTTTTGCTACAATTACTCCTGAAATGGCCACAAATTCTAAACGGAGTGTGTTGCGGCGGGCACGGTTATCCTTGCAAATGCATGGGGGCCACTTTGAGCACTTGCTCTGATTGTATTTATTTCTCGTTGCGTGATTCCTCTTAGCTATGTTGTTTCTGTTGTTATTATTATGTTATACCATTCCTCCTGCTTTTTAACATAAGTTCACGCGTTATAATAAAGGTTCTTTTCAGAACCGCCATTTGTTGTTTTATTTAACAAACCTAAACTTGATTAAGATGATGGCGAGTGTGACATCTTGAATGACATCTGCCTTAACCTAACATGTTGATGTTGACACTTTAGCGGGCATGTCATTCTGACATTATTTAATTGTGCCAATTTATAACCTTAGCAACCGATTTTATTCACATTAACACCTGAGAGTTCCCTTTCTGGAATTGGTGGAACTTAGATGTCTCACAACTCTCTTATGCAATTAATTGTTTTTCGTTTGCATTTTTAGAATCGTAATTGTCGTCGGCATTTGCCCGTTTTCTCTGGGGCGCGAGTTGTGAAAGACCCTGTATAGCCTTGCAGGTTTCTGGAATGATTTTTTCCAAGGCTTGATATAATTGTGGTAAACTTGAGATCTTCAAACGACCGTCCTGTGGCAAGAAAGCGAAGAGTTGATGCAATACGTGCTTCAGGAGTTATAGCATTTCGCATCACAGTATCTTTTTTTTAAATGAACGGCTTTACTTTTTTCATCGAATAATTGAGATTTTCAACCGACATTCTATAGTAATTTTTATAGTCAGTGGGATTATTATCTTTAATAAAATTTAATAAATTCCAATGCGAGAATTTTTGTCTTTCTAGCAACCACTTCTTCGCCCAGATTTTTCTTTTTTTAATTTTTATTTTCGTAAACACATCACATTCATCTAAAATGATGATTGCAGCAGCAACTTCTTGTAGCGAACTCATTCTGGATACTGAAATGTCCGAGAAAAGTTCGTACGTGTGTGGCGAAATATGTCCTGAGCCGGCTCGCCAGTGAACTCGCCGAATCTGGCTCGCGAGTAAGACTCGTACGTGTATAGGTCGCTTAATGGTCATACACGTTCTCACAGGTCTGTCGTCTGTTGTACGTGTACTCGATGAGTGAAAGGAGTGTATTGTAATGGACTATAGGTTTTTAATATCAAAATTTGTAATTTTTTAAAATAGTTTTATTGCTCCCCTGATAAGTTGCGCCGTATGGAGATAGACATTTTGCTAATTGCACTGACGATACTAACTTATGTCGCAACAATAACGCAGATACAAATTTTGAGCACTTATATCTAGAAACCATAGAGGTCACGCAATGTCACCGGGAATATGCATGAAATTTAAATTTGGTTCAAATATTTTTATTCCGAATCTTTATTGGCCGGACATTTGAACTAAACCATAATTTTAGTAATTAATATCTGTTTTGTTCTTCTAACTGCACTGTTGCAAACCGATATGGTTATAGGAAGAAGAACTCGAAAGACCAAATGTTCTGTTCTTCTAACTGCATTTAATGCAAACGATCTCATTATAGGCAGAAGAAACAAATAAATAGTGGACTGTATCAATCGAAAATAGATTTCACAATGAACCTCGACTGCACTCATTGGCATGAAAAAATTCAATATTTATTGTAAAACAAAAAAACACTTATATCCCTTTGGTTACAAAAAGAAATAAAATAGTGACTTGATAAATCATAAAAAGTCGTAAACAATATCTTTTTAATTACTTAAAATTAATAAATAAAAGTGCAAATTAATTCAAATTTCTAAAACGCAACACCATTGGCTAAACTATACGTGACGTCATAAGCTATGTCAACAAGTCGTACTGCGTACTGCTTACATTTGTATTTTGATTAGTGTGTTGTGAATTCATTTAAAGAATATTCTGCTAATAGTACACTGTGAATATCCAAAATGAAATCCCAATATGCTGAATGACTCATTTAATTTTATTTTCTTTAGTGTAATTAGTATATCTATGGTAGAAAGGAGGACATTTTCACTTAATAATTCTATTAGTTGATATGATGTTTTAGGTAATCCTAACAATATTTTAGATTCTTTTTTTACAGCAGTTAACATGCCAGTACGCATTTGACTTTTAAAATCTTTTTCATTCTCTGAGTCATCATCTTGCGTCCAGCTTGATTTGGATGAAAAACTTGATACATAATCTTGAGGTATCATTGAAAAAAGGGAAGACATTGACATACGATCTGGGCTGACGGCAAGCAATTTATTTTTGGCAACTGATCTTATTAGTGATGTTGCAGTATCTGTTAATGAAAGAGGACATTTTAGTGGAGATAGTGCTACTTTTTTTTTGTCCATAGGGAAATTTACATGAACACCTTTACTTCTATACTTAGCTTTACTATTCACTTGTACAGCTTTCTTTATCAATAAGTACTTTCATTTCATTCTCCGATGAATTAATTTCTTCAATATGGGAAGAACAGGATTCTACTTCATTGTTATTTGTTTGTGGTGGTTCACATATTTCCATAGCATCACTACTACTGGCAGTAGACTCTGAGAGAGCTTTTTCTATCAGTGATAACCGTTTTCTCTTGATAGCACCCATTCTTATAACGGGTGGTGGCATATTTCGATTTTGGCAATGGAATATGTGAGGCAAAACTCCTTTATTTAATCGTAGTGTCAAATTTACACCTTCCTGTTTCATTATGTTGTACTGAACATAATTTTCTGTATTCTCCTCTATCTGTATTTGTAAATGTATTTGTAAATATAAAAACAAAATATTTAAGTGAGCATAACAAATTAAAAAATTCAAGGGATGAACGTGACTGAAGGGATCTCTCGCTTCTGCTGTGATATTATTTAGAAACAGAGCTGAATCGTTAAATGTTTTATTGTTTTTTGTTTACGTAAAAAACAATAGCCGAAATCACAAAACTATGTAAACTGGATTTAGATACAGTTATTTACTGCTTGTGTGATTGATTTTCAATATAAAACTTACTTCTGATTAACTGAAATCATATTAGATATCGAAATATCTAATTACATTTCATTTTTAAATGAGCATTCATTTTCTTTATTATGTACCATTTAAATACATTGTAATAATGGCCTTTAGGGAGCTTAAGCTCTAAGGTCAAAAAATTTAATAAATAAATAAATAAATAAATACGTTAGACTTACATTAAAGTGATCTCCACAACAATGTTAACAAGTTATTGCAGATACTTCATCTCTTCTGATAACCTTACACCATTTCTTATGTATTTTTGCACCCATCGGGACTCGAAAAAACACTTTATCAGGTGCACTTCTGATAGTGTTTTTGCATTCAGGCACAACGCAATACTTATAAACTGGCTTTTGAGCTTTTTTCATGGTGAAATAAGTTAAGAACGAAAACACCAGCAGTAAACAGCGGGCTGGACTGTTGACATAGCATGTGACGTCATCAACAGAACGCGCGAAAATGGCGGCGTTTAAACAGCTCAAAATTATTCTCTATTTTAAATATTATTAAAAACTTGATTACAGCATTTTTAAACAGTATTTATATTTTTTACTATGCTACAACGGTGTAAACAGTGAATTAAAAAAATTTTAAAAATACATGCATATACCCTATTAAACGGTTCGTCCAGGAGAATAGTACTGTACAACGTTCACGACTCTAAACCAAATTTTCGTTTGTTTTCACATTACTTTCTGTCAAATCTTTATTAAAGCCAATTTTTGTGCACTCTAGAAACACGAACATAGTCAAAAGTTTCAGAAATCAATGAGGTGTAGAAATCTTCTGAATATCTTCTTTAGAAAATAGTGCAATATTATTCTACTCATAATTGAAGATAACACAGAGATTACATTTTGAAGTATAGATTTGCTGATATTGTAGGAATAATACAGATACAATACAATGAACATTTTCGCATATTATAGTGCCGTTTTCTAAAACAATTTGAGAGTCATTGGTTGGTTAAATAAGTAAGTAAATTTCAGTAAGAAATACAACAAAACTGACAAATAACCCAAGAATTAACAAATAAAACGCTCCTTGGAGCTTACTAATGGTCAGTGAATTATCTTCATGTCGAATTAAATCAACGTAAGATGTAAAAAAATTAGGCATGTATGCCATTTTTTCTTCTTCATGGAAGTCTTCAAACCAGAAATTGACCAAACCATGCTCCAAGAATCGATGGATGTGTTTATTGAATAATTTCGTATAAGGCGAGTTTTTCTTGAGTACAAACACGATGTAATATTTATTGAAACATTCTGATAAAACTTGTAGATGGGTTTTTCCATATTCGTCTAACGTTAAAGTATCAGTTATGTATCGGTTTGATATTTTTTTAACCAAATATGCATACTTATTAGACTTGATTTTTTTATTTCGATTCGATATGCTGTTTTCAATGACAAATGTATCGGCCAGTTTTGGAAGAATTGAATTGTTGGCATTTTTAAATACGTCATGTACATGATAGTCGCTAGAAGTCCAATAAATATTTTGATTCACCATATCTTCCAAAGTGTGAATAGGTTTCGAATATCGGGGATAAGTTAACAAGCTTGTAAATCCTGCGTTGTAGGTCGAATATATTAATAGTGAATAAAAGCACCAAGTGACTAAAATATATCGAAATACTGGTGGAAAATATTTAACAGAGCCCAAAGTAAACAAGCGAATCACACAGACAAGACATAGAATTAAATTATTATTTTGTGCATTTTCAAGGGAATAGTATCGAGACATAAAATATAAACTTATTGTTAAAATTGCAATGATCGATATCAATAACACCCACAAGCTTGTTTGGAATGGTTGAAATACGTAAGTAGAATCCGGTAGAAGTTGAGGTTTTGGATTTAAAAAGGTTGCACATACTCGTCCGTGCGGATATGATACGTCTGCATTTTTATTGCTGTTATGATTTATCCACATTGAACACATGCTCACGTCACATTGACCAGTGAAAACGTAATTTGCTGCTGCAGTCCACAAATTTCCTGCCACATCAACTTCCAATTCCAATCTTCGAATATATACAGTCGTATTCTTTGTAATCTCACGGAATATATTGAATTCCACTCCACTGTATGTGCCATCGTGTTTATTGTATTTAACAAAAGGTGGACAATTAAATAGAACAACACAAAGTGTTTTACTATTTTTTTTTGAAGTCATAGTTGGTATCCAATCTTTCTGTTCAAAATTTCCGTACACAACTGACCAGTAAGCAATGGTTTCATTACTCACGAATCGTATTAATTCGAATTTTCCGTTATTTTCTTTTCCAATGATTATTTCAACGCCCATGATGAAGTCTGGGTGTAGTTCCAAAAATTCGATAACGTTTTCAGTACTATTGGAAATTATCAATACTGTACTAGGTGCTTTGAAATAAAATGAATTTTCGTTTTTTATGGATATTGTGCAATCTAGAAAATCAAGACTTTCTGATACAATTAAATAACCTTCACACTGAGATGCTATGTTCCCGTTGAAATTACGACAATCGATTGAAAATATTGAAATACTCATTTGCATTAAGGTTTGTCCAATTTTATCGGCTAAAGAGCTATCATCAGTTATGAAACATAAGGTTACAAATTCTGGATATATTCTCTTTATTATTTCTGTAAAAGAGTGGAGTTTACTATGCGCTAAATTTGAAAACACACTTAACAAAAAAATATAAAGGAACATTGTAAAATTACTATTTCTCATTGCAGAGTATCGAATAAATCTAAAACAAATTGCTTAGTTCCATCAAAACGATTAAGTGAAAAGTTTTAAAAGCTTCACGTCAACTTTACAATGTTAATTATAGGGTATCGTTCTTTTAATGTGGTCACAGATACATTTAATAACTCTTTGATTGTTTGACTTTCAAACGTTAAACAATAATTAACTCGAAGCGCTGTTTAGTTTTCACATAATTTGTTTTCACTAAAATATGTACAGGGTGTGCCGAGTTTTGGCTCCACCCCATTTTGTGGCCTTAATATTAAAATATATATAGTGGACCCTGTGATGTCGATAATGAAAATAAAAACAAGAACCTTATAATCACAAAAAGGTCAGATTTGTTAAAGTTCTTTACGACACAAGAGTTACAAATGGCCTTGGGGGAATCTTTAACAAATTTGACCTTAAAATAGTTCACAGTAATAGCAATAGATCAATAAGTAGTTTGTTGGGTAATCCGAAGGACAAAAACAGTGATAGGGATAAGTCAGGTATTTACCAGATTAGTTGTAGTGATTGTGATTTGGTATATGTTGGGCAAACTAGACGTTCTATCATTACCAGATTCAAAGAGCATATGGCTCATATCAAATACAATAGACCAGAGAAATCTAGTATTGCCCTGCATGTACTAGAATGCAACCATACAATAGGTATAGACAATTTAAAATTGGTTAGGGCAGAATCAGATTATAGGAATTTAAATAGTAGGGAAAGTTTGATTATATATAAGAATAGGAAAAAATTATTAAATAGTGATATGGGCCCCATTCCCAATACCCCACTGTATAGATTACTAGATTTGACTAACCATCCGTGAAACTCACTCAAGTGTTAAATTCACGGATGCGTAAATAATAGTATATAAGGCTTAGTTTGTAAAATTAGATTTAGTAGATGTACTGAAGATGGTGGCATAGCCACCAAAACGCGTCTATGTGAGTAATTTTTATTTGATATAAAATTTTTTTGTGATTATAAGGTTCTTGTTTTTCTTTTTTTTTTTCTTTAATATTATAGGAAAAAAACAAAACTTATATAGCATATTTAATAGATATTAACCTCTAGAGAGTGCATATTAGTTTTTTAAGATTGCTCATAGAAGGCCCTAAAATAAAAATAAACTTATTTACATTAAATTTGTAAATTTTATTCTCCACGCTATGGTGTCCATTTCAACTTCTAGAACTGAAGAATCAAATCAGATTTGAAAAATATTAATTAGATTTAAAATATCGTTTTATTTACAGCCTCTTGCTTCGACAATCATAAATTATGGGGAGCAATAAGCTGCGGACAGCGAAAACCGACGCTTTTATGACTGACCTTCTCACAATTGGAACGTCCAGTGCTGTAGTGGGTAAAGATTTCCAGGATCGCAACGTTATTTTTACAATTTAACTAGTGAAATATCCTCAGGTTAACTTCAAACAATTGCATTAATCATAATTAACCGTTTTACTATCCAGTAAATCAGTATTACAAATTTTACAACTACAAATAATTTGAATAGATACGATGGTTAATAAGACGTGAAGAAAACACTAATCCGGCCCTGTGAAACTTGCCTGCATTTGCGATGGGTTCGTTCTATGGAACATCATAAATAACTAAAAGGAAAAGGTTCGGACCACAGCTAATCGCTTCATTTTTTTTGGCAGTATAGCCTTAATGCCCTTAGGGTTGTATGTGATATTGCTGTCATTTTGTATCATATTCTCAACAATTTAACTTGGTATATAGCAGTGACGGCTCGTGATAGTGAAGAGTGAGGAGGCTAATATTTATGAAGAATAGGTCAATAGTCAACAAATTATGATGTTTTATTTTTGTATCACAATTTTCCGTCCAGCAAGAACCATCAAGGAGGTGTAAAGTTATTTCTTGCCAGGACTGGATTAGGAGTTGAAGGAAATGCATAGGGTGGAATGATGAGATATGAGCTTACAAAATGTACTTTCTCTTACTTAATAATGAAAATAATATAACGTGTGATTCAATAAATTACTATTTTAGATTAATGGTAGCAAAAAGTCGTGCACAATATAGTTGATAATGACTGTTAAAAATCGGTAAATAAATTAGTAAATAACAGAATGGGATTAAACTTGTAATAAGTGCAAACGAAAATTCATTCAATCGCATATTATAAGCCTAGGAAGAAAAACAAAAGTTCTAAAAAAAGAATAAATTGAGAAGAGAAAAAAAAGTAACAAAACGAAAATCTTTTAAAAGAAAACAAGTTTTAGTCAATACATTTTGTAGTTCTACTTCTATGAATGACGATTCATGTTGAAACAATGAAACCTCAAATTTATCATTTTATACCTGAATTCAATAATTGCAGTAGACCTGTCGCACCCAGTACTTAGGAATAATTGGGATCTTTGCACGGCAAAACGCACTGATCAGGGCACGTGTTCGGGTGGGGTGAAGCCGTAGTCTCCGCTGCAATAGTTTTATGCTTTCTAATTCAAGTATTGCATCTCATTTCTTTTTAACGTTCAAGGTTAAAATCGTCTCATTTTATAGAATTAAAGCAGATGATTGGATGATGTAGCAAAGTGCCTCCAACCCGGTCTCGACAATATTTCTGGCTCTTACATGCAACCTTCAAGTCCCATATTGTAAATAGAAGATGCCCTTTAATAAGGCCGTTCTGGTATGGTGAAAGAAAATTATCTACCAAATAACTATTACCATTTATTAATTGAGTACCTAATAATTGATGATTTCATACTGAAACTTTAATGAAAATCAAATTTGATTATGTCATTATTTATTTATTTCAATTTTATCATGAGGAGGCTCAGCCTCCCTTGCCTCCTCTTACAAGCCGCCACTGGTATATAGATAACTAAAATCTTCCGATAAATAAGGCAGCTACGGACTCGCCTTGTTTTTTGGTGACAGTTTGTATAAATGCCTTGATAACGTTTAATATTTCTGATGCAGAAATTGTCCAAACAACTTTTAACACTCTAAATATAACCAAAAAAAATGAATCAACAATTTGTTGTTTCATTAAAAGCCAGAAATTCAAATAAAAAGTTGTGGTTGACAAAGTCAACCATGCGCCCGGATATGTTCCTCAATTTGACGTGCCCGGTCTAGGGTTAAGTATATAAAATTTGGTTACCCTCACATAATTAGCAGTTTTGATTTTAGGGGCGAGGCAAAACTCGTCGCACCCTGTACCTAACATAAGATTTTCAATAAAACATCCGTCACATTACTTGTTTTCTTTTTTCTTAAACTATTACTTGAATTTGTTTGTGTTTCCTGGTTAGAATGTTATACAATTTTACGAAAATTGAAGTTTTCCTGAACATAGAGAATTGTATCTTTATTCTTAGGAAATTTGCGTTGTAGTGTTTGCATCCTTGATTATTCTATAACAAATTATTTTTATCTCTAAACACATTCATTTCAAATATTCATTCTAATAATATGTTCGATTTTGTATTTAAATGCTATTCTGAATAATATAAATATTTTTGAATAACACATTTTGTTTACGTAAGCTATAAAGTGGCGTTGCATAAAAGTAATCTATATTTATCCAAACTTACGAAACTGGGGCACTTTATAGTGAAATCTGGATATTTAATTTCGGAACCCTAACATAGATCGAATCTTAATTGGTCAGTTGAGAATAAGTAAACGTCAACACTCAAAAATAATTCATTGGGCAGGTTAAACCTTTTATAAAACCAAAAAGATGTGTTTTTAATACAGTGAACCTTAAACAGACTTTCCTAAATACTATTGTCCTACTGCAAAAATTTAATTATTAAACCAAAAAAATTATGTTTTCAAAAAAGCGTTTCTGCTTTTAAATAACAAATAATTGACAGGTTTTTAAATTATATAGTATTCTAGTTTTAAACGGCATGTAATTTTACGTCTATCAATCAACACTTTAATACTTTAAAATCATGATTGTTTACTGCAAAATTAATTGGAAAAAAAACAGTTAGAGTAAGAATTTTTAATTTTAATAAATTTAAAAATTGCATTTTGAATATTTCCAACGTAAATTTCGGGAAAAATAAACGTTAAATCGGGTATTATCTGCATTAAAATGAAACGGGACGTAAAAACGGGGTTCTACTGTATGTTATTTCGTTACACAATGTTTTTTTATTATTATCTATTAAACTAATAATACTTGAACACTTCTATTTTTGAAAAATTAGACTTTAAACTTACTATAACATGGATCGTTACATAAACGGAGACGTTATAATTCAAGATAACGTTAAAGTGTGTATGTGAAAATTTTTCGGTCCGTGAAGGTTTGACCAAATTGGATTATTTTTTCGACAAATATTTTGTAGAGTTGTTTTGACGCGTTATATTACTGTTTTGGTTTGGTTATTTGTTGGTTTTCGTCGATCTACAGTGTGGAACTGGGGAGAAATTTGTATTTTTGGGTTTGACGTTTTCCGTTGACATTTTTCTAATTTTTTAAGTGTTCTTGATTTTTTGAACTTTTGTGATTTTTTTTTTTTTTTTTTGCCTGTGAAGAGAAGATTTGGGACTCTTTGTCTTTGGGTCGTGGACTAAGTGAGGGCACGTTTAGAAATTTGGAAAATCGAGAACTTTGGTACTGACGTTTCCCATTGAAAAATTCTTGCCGATTCTTTTTGGAGAGTAATTGGATACTGGATTGGTCTTTGAGCTTTATCTTGAGCTTATCTTGTGACTACTTTTTGGTTTGGTCCGGTTTTTTTTTTTTTGACAGTTTATTTATGAAATGTCATATTTGTCCAAATTCAAAATTTTTCAAGAGTTTACATGGTCTCAAAATTCACATTTCTAGATGTCATAAACAGAATGTGCCTGTTCCGGAACTTCCTGTTAAATTTCTCAATTTAACAGAAAAAATTGGTTACCTAAAATCGAATGTCTGTATTCTTAGAAGAATTCCGCGTGGAGCTAGAATATCCGTGGCTAGTAAACTAGCCAAAATTATAAATGAATGTGTTTCCGTTAATTCTTTACCATCCTGGGAAGACCTTTTTCTTTTTGCCTTTCGTGTTCTTCATGTTCCTATTAAAAATGGTTATGAAAAGGAATCTTTAACTTCTAAAGTTAAGAAGAATGCTGACTCTAACGTGGACTCCATACTTTATTCCAAAACCGATTTCTCAAAATTTTCAATTTATAAATCGGTTGAGAACAAAATTGCGGATGGTGATATTAAGGGTGCAGTTCGCTTATTATCTTCTGATGACTCATTTGCCAACAATAATGCTGATACTTTTGAATCGTTGAAATCTAAACATCCAATTCCTTCAAGATTACTCCGTTTCCTGATCCACCTGAAGAAATGGTAGAACATCTCACTGTCTCTGAAGATCAAGTTTATAAAGCGATTATGTCATTCCCTAATGGTTCTGCTGCTGGAATGGATGGAATAAGACCACAACATCTCAAAGATTTATTAGGTAATGGTACAGGTGACTCTGGTCGTCACTTATTGAAAGCCATCTGTAGTCTCTGCAATCTCATGTTAGCTGGTGAAGTTCTTTCTGATATTAGACCTATTCTTTATGGTGCCTCTCTTTGTGCCCTTTCTAAAAAAGATGGCGGTATCCGTCCTATTGCAATAGGTTCAACTTTTAGACGTTTATCTTCTAAATTATGCAGTTTCCACATTAAGGATTCGTTATCTTCCTTTTTTCATCCTATTCAATTAGGTTTTGGAATTAAGGGTGGTTGTGAGGGAGCTGTTCATTCAATTAGAACTTATATTAATAATCAATCTGATGCTGAGGTTTTCCTTAAAATCGATGTTAAAAATGCTTTCAATTCTATCGAAAGAGACTCCCTTCTTTCTGTTGTCAAGGCTGTTACTCCAGATATATATCCTTATCTCTGGCAATGTTATGCTTATCAATCAAAATTATTCTTTAATGAAAATGTTATTGAATCCTCAGTAGGTTGTCAACAAGGTGACCCTCTCGGTCCTGCAATTTTTAGTTTATCGATTCATCAAATTATTAAGAATTTGATTTCAGAATTGAATGTTTGGTACTTGGATGATGGTTCTTTAGGTGGTAAGGCTTTGGATGTCTTACAAGACTTAGAAACGATAATTTCTGAATTTAAGAAAATTGGTTTAGTTCTTAATTTCAATAAATGCGAACTTTTCTTCCTTAATAATGTTTCGGAATTAGACAAGTCTTCAATTTTGGAAAGATTCGAATTATTAGCTCCTTGTATTCACGTTTGTAATGTTGAAGACCTTTTTATTCTTGGATGTCCTATTTTCGATGCAGCAATTCCTCCATTCATTTCTAAAAAAATTGATTCATTCTCTTTACTTTCTTCAAATCTATGTA
This sequence comes from Dascillus cervinus, assembly GCA_949768715.1. Lineage (NCBI taxonomy): Eukaryota > Metazoa > Arthropoda > Insecta > Coleoptera > Dascillidae > Dascillus > Dascillus cervinus. The sequence continues at coordinate 22,279,008 of OX458317.1, forward strand.
AAATTAATCCTCATATTAGTTTATTTTTACTCCGCCATTGTTTTTGGATACCTAACTTCACTTATAATCTCAGATGTTGTCCTTTTTGGAAATTTAAAGATGAGTGTCTTGAATTGGATAATATTGTTATTTCTTCTTTGGAAAAAATTTTGAATATTAAATTTACAATTCGATCTTGGACTCAAACCAAATTACCAATCCGTTTTGGTGGATTAGGTATAAGGTCTATAATTGATATTTCCTCGCCTGCCTTTTTGTCTTCTATATTTTCTAATTCTGAACTTATTATGTCCATTCTACCTTCTAGTTTCTCTAATTTTGAAATTACATCCCTTAACGAGGCTGTTGATTATTGGAAGGAAATTTCTAATTCGTCTTTAATTCCAAAAGAACTTTCTATTCAAAGAAATTGGGACTTACCTATCTGTGAGAAAATATTTCAAAATTTATTATCTTCCTCAAATATTACAGAAAAGGCTATCTTATTAGCTGGATCTGAACTTGAATCTGGAGCTTGACTTGAAGCTCTTCCATCTTGTAAATTAGGTACTCTTTTAGAAAAAAACATCTTACAAATTGCTATTTCACTTAGATTGGGGATCAATTTCTGTCATCCTCATATCTGCTCGTGCGGTTCTTCTGTAGACTCGTTGGGTCATCATGGTTTATCGTGCATTAAAAGTGCTGGTAGACTCTCTCGTCACAGCTGTATTAATGACATTATTAAACGTGCTTTCTCTTCTGCCAACATTCCTTGTATCCTTGAACCTAATGGTATTCTGAGGGATGATGGCAAACGTCCAGATGGTATTACAGTTATTCCATGGAAAGTAGGTAAATCCTTAGTTTGGGATTTTACTTGTACGGATACACTTGCCCCTTCTCATTTAACTGATTCTTCATTTTCTGCAAGATCTGCTGCCCACTTGGCAGAAAATCTTAAGAAAAAGAAATATAAGTCAATTTCTGATGATTATTTTTTTGTCGCCTTCGCTGTGGAAACTTTGGGTCCTTGGAGTGCTGATGCCCTTTCTCTCCTTGAAGATTTGGGGAGGCGTATTGTGCAAACAACGGGAATTCCTCAAGCCAAAACATATTTGAAGCAACGAATAAGTTTGGCTATACAAAGAGGTAACGTTGCTAGTGTTCTTGGCACAGCCCCGCTTTCTTCTTCTCTTAATGAGTTATTTTATTTATTCTAGTTATTACTTATGTTATGTTATTTTACTTTGTTTGTTATATACATGTTACTTTCTATTCACACGTTATAGTTCACAAAAGAAGACGTGCAAATTTGCGCTTTACGATAAACGCATACCTCACCTCGTTAATACAGCCTACCATTTAAAAAAAAATTAATTAATTGATATAAAAAGCACGAACCCTCAAAAAATTCAATGCTTTCATAACAGCAGCGAAAATGATAGATATCAACATACTTACAAAATATATTTTCTGTGAAACCTCACACTGTCGTTTTTAAAAGCACCGAATAAATTAAATTCGAAAATATAGAGAAAAAGAAATTATAACATAGCGAAAATGTTTATTGTCATAAAAGATACTTTCTTATAAGTACTTATATAAATACATTACGAATTAAAAATATAGAAAATCTAAAATGATAAAACATAACTACCTCACTTATAATGTACTTACCTAAACATTAGATATTAGTAGACGCTGAAATTCCTAGAAACTTCGCTACATTAAAGCGTTTTTTGCAAGGATTTTCTATACTGCTTTCATAATTTTTAGTCGTTCATGAAAAGTACGCATTTTTTATCGAACTATTCATTTTGAAGCTAAGACACGAATAAATAAAAATGTGGATGTGCGTTTCTACTTTAATGGGACCTTTACACGTTGCAAGTAACTAACGCAAGTTACTTGCCCAGCTAACAAAATTGAGGTACTTGCATCGTGTAGACAACTTGATTCAGTACCTGCGCAAGCGCATATCTGCATACAAGCTACTTGCGTTAGCTACTTGCATTACTACTTGCAACGTGTAAATGCCCCATAAATTGTTTTGCAAGAAACCATCCCACTGGTCAAATGACAACGTCATAGAAATTCTGACTTACTTGTAACCTGTGCCAACCTTGTTTTCTCGTAAGTTATATTTCCTTAATTCTTCCTGTATAGTAAATAACTATTATTATATTATAAACCAGGGATGAATCTTTAATTTATTATACAATACATATTTAACATTACAATATGCGATAATACAAAATCAGTTCAAATTTTAAATTTTGATAAAAATAGTAAATTAATCAATTATCTTGAACCGTGATTCCCTATGTATCAAGATTGATGACCGATACGTTATCTACGACAACTGATTCCAATAATTTATTCCTTTCTCAACGCATAAATAAATGTTGTATATTTACATTAGGTAATTGCACCACCTGATCTTTAATTATACTATCTTGTATATTTAGGCCCAAAATAATCAACATCTTTTAAGCTTTCATTTTTGCCCAATGGTATTAGAATGTATAGTTTTCCTGCGAACCTAATATATACTTATTTTGATATCTATAAGAGTAATCGAAAGTAAATATTTCTAACACATAATTTGGTAAACCCAATATTTTAATTCTTTTTTTTTGTTTAGCACTACATAAAATTAACCCCTTAGCGTGTATGTCACGTTCAACGTTTTCTTTTGGCAATTCAACTCTAAAGGATCTGTTACATTCAACGTATGGAAATCAAGAAAGTTGTCAAAAGTGATTAGTGCAATTTTTTCAAACAAAAGTAATATGACCAATAACTATTGCCAAACTTGTTAATTTCCGTACGTTAATTTAATTTAATTGGAAGTAAACGTTCCTTAATGTCATATTAATTTAAAAAATCGCGTGAGAATGGGTTATTAAGCTGTAGAGGGATTTTTTTCAAATAAATGATTGATTATAAGCTTAAATTGTATTTCTTTTTACCAAAAAAAATTGTTTGTGTTTTTAAACCCACATTAATTTTTAAAAAAAACTGTGTTAATGGGTTAAGAAAATTGGATTAGGTGTCAAAACATAAGAAGCAACGGGCAATGTAACTAATGGTTGTTACCTACACATTACATTTTAAAAATATCTTACAAATGTAAAGTTATTTTTAATTTTGGAACAACTTAAAACTTAAAGACTTTTACTAATACCTACATTTTACAATTAAGTTTCAATTGAATGAATTAAACAAGTCGAACATTTTTCTAGGAAGAACCGGAAGGATTTTGTATTTATTTAACCACATTACGTTGTTTTAAAATTATTTGTGTGGACAGTTTGCGATAATGTTATCATTGTTTTAAGTATTGCTTAATTATCACATTTTTTTGACCGGTAAAGTTCAAATATACATACTACATCACTCTGGTGGTAAATGCAAAATTATAAATTATCGCAGATATAAATCGTTTAGATGCAAAGTGGTTAAATTATTATTTAACTGAAAAAACCTGCGCAACTGTTAATAATACATTTTATTAAATAAGATCTTATTAGCTTAAACAACATCTGATTATGTTTCACAATGAACGTATGGTGGGGGAAATTCAGTTAAAGTTTGCGGACACTGAGATTTATTAGAATGATATCGTAAGTATCGATGATTAGGGGTTCTGTTAAAAAGTTTTTATAACAGTTGTGCGTCTCGTTTAGTGCAGTATCAAATTGAAGTAAGTATTTTTATGGTTACGCATACATACGTTCCCTTTACTAAAGTTATTCCAAAACCATTTTTCTCAAATGAAAATTGTAAATCCCTGAGTTAAAAAAAGTCATTTTCTTTAAATTATTTTGTCCCAGTTTTCAGGATGTCCACTGATTGGGGTTATAATAGGAGTAACGGTAAGTTTTTCATTCATATTTGAAATAAGAAAATGCCCATATTCAAATACATCCTTACGTTAAGTAATTACCTAATCTTAATTCCCAAAATTTCTTTCAGGCGTCACTATTTTTTAATAGTTTTTGTTTTAACTTGATCGCATTCCTTCAGTTTAATTTTAGCCATCCCACACTTCACTGACTTGTTTTGTGATTAGTATTTTTGCGTTTGAAACTTTGGTGTAAATTTAAACTTTTATTTTTTTATTAAAACATTTTATGCAAATGAAAAACAATTGCGCATTCACAATTTTGTATAACGTTAAAAATTTATAGATACAGGAACAATATTCTGTGAAACTAAAAATACTAATTAAGTGTGTCGTTTTCTTGAACTGCTGTAAGTATACTTCAACGTTTAAGCCTACCTATCCTAAATATTATCTTTCGAAAATTTATTAAAAATTATTGGATAGTAAGTAGAATAAGTTGATAGCAGTGGTAATGACATCATCACTAACACAATTGAAACTTCCTATTTAACCAGTAGAAATAAATCAAACCACATAAAACAAATTGGTATATTTATCTTATATTAAATACAGGGTGTTTCAGAAGTAACACAGAGTAATAGCGGAGAACTATCGAATAGGATAATTTGTTAGTTTATTTTATATCACCTGGTATAATGTTAAAGCCAATTTGCGTTTTGTATTCAAGCAATTGTATTTCGACTGTTCAAAAATGTAGTGTGAAAAAAAATTAAATATCCTGAAAACTGGACTAAAATTTTGCAAATAATATTGTTTAGCGTGTAAGAGCATTTAATTCTAAATAAAAACTCCCACTGTTAAATTAGGCTAGGTCTTACATATAAGTTCAACTGAAGTATAGGCGAACTCAAGTTGTTCAAGTGCGGTCGAATTAGAGCTCAGCCTGAACCAAGCTTTGCTTTTAAAATTAAATGTTGGCAATAGTGATGCTTGCACTGTTTGTATATTTGGTCGTTTTATGCTGGATACACAATACATTTAACGTTTTTCTGACATTTGTAAAGTTAGGGATGACAGCTCGAGTTCAACTGCGGTTCAGACTTGAGCGTCAGTTGAACTTGCTTTGTACAAGTGGCCCTAAGTATTTCGCACAAAATGTCCCAAGTAGTCTTTTTGCGAAATATTCAACGAATTTTATTGCTCACTCCTCAACAATTTTTTTCTCCAGTAAGGGGCTAAAGTTTTATACCATGATTTATTCAGGGAATTTTTGCACTGCATTGTCACATTATCTCTTCTGGACAGTTTAGGTAACAGCAGCACACTATTCGGATATCATTTAATCTTATATTGATCATAATAATTGTTTAGCATTGCCGAATCCATGATATTTCATTTAATATCAAAAATTGAAACAAAAACAATTAGTTGACAAACTTCGTATACGGCTTTAATGTAACGTCGAGTGTAAGAAATGTCCCAGACCACCCGAACCATCCTTTTAAAATATGGAAAAATAATTTTAAAAAAAAAAACTTAAAGGAGCACATTACACAAAAAACTTTTTTAAAATTATTATTTAATGTTAAATTATTGTAGTCAGAACTATTAAAAACTATTTGGTAAAACTCCAATGTAAAAAAAAAATGTTTTAGAAGATATTAAGACAATTAGAATTGCTTGTGACGTCACTGAGCCGAGCTCACCGAAGCTCCGTATCTCTCACCTGCAAAAGTTACTCGCTTCGCACAACGATCCATCTACCTAAAAATTATATTTTTAATGCTTAATTTATATGAGACTGTTTGAATGGTTTTGCCAAAGACGATAAAAGAATCAGAATTTCAATACGGTGTTTAGTTTTTTTTTAAAATATTAAATAAGAACAGCGCCCCGACTGTGCGTTCCGTTCCTATTTTATCTAATTGTGCGTAAAGTTTGGCTACAGATGTTCTTCGTTTATGACTGTGCCTTTTACAATACTATAAGTGATCCGTCCATACAAGCAACGAGGTTTGTTGCACCCTGCAGTGAACCCTCATTTTCATCAGTAAAAGTTGATTGCGATTTAAAGTCGTAAATGCAGAATAACTTCGAGTTATTTGCAACAATAGCCACAAGAACATCGCCGACCAGTTTTTGGATGCAGTGAACCAACGGGACATCGTTTTCCTAATAGAGAAAAATCGCCGAAACGATTTGCATTTTGGTCAGAATTTTGTAAAAAGCAATCATTTCAACCAGGACAAAATGCAAGAATTTGCAATAAACATTTTTTAGAAAGTGCTTTAGACTAATCGTTTGTTCTAAGAAAACATTTTCTACCAAATTCAAAAAAACCTTGTTTAAAAAAAAGTAGGTACATATTGGCTCAAAACAAAAACATATGAATTGTGTCACATTTTTCGAAAGCTACAGGAAGTTGGGTTTATGACATGATATATTTAAATAACCAATAACCAATTTTTCAAACAAATTATTTTGTGTAACGCATGTATTATTACCAATTAAATGTTTTATATTATCATATTCTTGACAACATAATTATAGACTCTTTATCTGTTGGCATAGTTACACATTTTCCACATTTACACCAATTACAAATTCCACTTCGATTTTCGTAATTTATGTTTACACTACTAGGTTCAAAAAAGCATCAACTTCGTCGTCATCTGTGTATTCAGGTTCAAATAAATAAGGAGTTGTCATAATTAAAAATTAAATTTATAAGTGCAACCAACCAATTTAACAGTAAATACTGACTAGAATACTAGAATAGAATAGAATAGAATACTATTGCGACCTAAACATTCAAAACTCCACGATGGTCAGGCGTTTTCAAAATAACTGCTTTATGAGCTCTGTCTGGGCGGTAGAAATAACTTTTAGAAGCGCGTAAAAATGGTACGAATCACCGCGCCGTGTCATCGCATTTAATACATTTTAAAAAAAAAACTAGACACTATATTAAAATTTTGGTTGCACTATCGTCTTCAGTACAAAAAAACAGTCTAAATACTCGTAACAAAATTTCGAAAACATTGTTTAAAGGTAGGTAAGTGATCGTGTGAAGCGAGCAATTTTTGCCTGTATAAGATAGGCCGTTACGCACAGCTCGGCTCAATGACGTCACGCGCCGATTTTAAATTAATTATAACTCATTAAATAATCTGAGTAGAAACAAAATACATGTGCTATTTTTCTTAGAATTAAACGTACTTTTAAATTAAACGAACTTATTTTTTGTGTATTGTGCCCCTTTAACAGACCGTATAGGCGGTAGTGATCGACTACGACAATATCCCACACAGGAACATGAAATATGTGGCACATTTCTTCACTTTTATAATTTCTACAGCAAATGGCTTTACTAAAAGAGGGGGGCGGCAATGGAACGATTTCAGCCAATTTTAATAGGTGCCTTCTTTCTTTTTTGGTAATATTCGTACCAAATTTCAACTCTGTTGGTCTTAAGTGTCGAAGGAGATAGGCAAATATGACTTAATCGAATCAGATTTTAATTTTGGGCAATAATATGTAAAATCATATTCTGATTGTATTTTAAGTTTAAAGTACTCGCTTGAAAATAAGGTAGGCTTATTTTTAAATGCCGCACAATGGTCACAACTCTAACGGAAGTCATCTACAGGGCCGGATTTAGATAGCAACACTATAAAAACCCACAAACCCGGCAGGTAACTTTCTTTAACCTTTCTGTGTAGACTAGTTTCGACAAGATGTAGTGCATTATTCTCATTTTTAAGTGCATTATTCGACCAGTGCAGTTGCGAAAGTAAGAAAAGCAAGCATTTGTTTACAAAATGATTGAATTAATTAATAATTAAATCTCTTAAAAATTGGAAACAGAAAGCATGATAATTTTTGGCATGAAATAACTGAAAAAAGTGGGTATTAATTTAAATTTTGACATAAATGAGAAGGTCCAAATCCAAACGCAATTTTTAACACAGAATCATTTGTTGAAAACTGCGTTTATCAAAAACGTGTGTCAAATTTTACAATAAATGAAAAAGTCACTTTGTTAACAAATTCTTCTCAAGCACAATTGGAACCTTACTTAAACAATAGAAAAAAATGTGTAAGAAAGTTTCTGCTAACTAACACTCCACTGGTGGTGTTATGGTAAACCAAAACTCACTAGTGCGTAATATTATCTTAACAACTTTAAAATCGACACTGTTATGGGAAAGTTTGCCTATAGACGTTGAATAAAAGCTATTGTAGTAGTACTTGCATATTTACCGCACGTAGATTCGAGCTGCTTGGTGTTCTTTTATAATCAAAAGATTTATTGCATTTTTTTATTACAATGCGGCGTGCCAGACTCTTTCCAAAAATTACAAATTGTTTGTGTGTTTACTTATGCGGCTATTTTACGAGTATATGTGGGACGAACAGGCGGTCGAAATTTATTTGTATACCCGGTTGTGTAACTGAGCGTTTATTTTGTACTCTGTCACTCAACAATTTATTATTTATTATTATTATGACATCCAAATTAGAACAAAATTTTACGTTGTTGCCAAGGAATGAGTGTAATATTTTAAAGAATTTTTTAATACATAGTTATACACGTCAAAAATCGCAAAGATAAAACTATATGATCCCAGATAATTAACACCGTAGGTATTTTTTTTTAAAGAACTTCTCATCGAAGAAATATACCTTTTAGAAATCTAAGAAGTCATCGTATTATAATTAACATTTCTTTATTACTTACATTAAATAAATATTATAAAAAGATTCAGAAATAGTTTCAGAACTAACTTTTATTATTAACCTTCTGGCGCTAAGGGGCGGAGATTTTGCCCTACTACTTTATAAAGTACTCCTTTAATTCGACGAAACAATAATTCGATAAATATTAAACTGCTGAGTTTTGGCTGAAATCCAAAAGCAGATCAATTTGTACTAACAGTTTTTTACTTATTCAAGTTTGAGCGAAACAGTGAAAATAATATATGGCAACGTGGCAACAGTAAAAAATTATTTCACCTTTGCACTATTTACAAATAACATTGTATTGCTATAAAATTACACTAATATAATGTAATCTTTAATTATTTCCAAGAGTAAAAGTATAAGAATACAATTTTTTTAGATTTAAATTTCACCGGTGATGTAACTAGTAGATAAGATATTATGATGTGTTAAAATTATTTGCAAAACTCACAATACCTTGAAATTCTACTTAAAGTAAGGTACTATAAGAACAAACATACTTATTAATTATATCTTTGTATTTAATAAAAGTGTTGTAAATATAAACAAGATAATAAATACAGATTATTTCAAAAAATCAATACATGCTTGATACAAATAATCAATCCTATTAAGCAGGAATTTTCAAAGTTAATGATCCGCAAGCTAATATTATTAATTTGTGTACGTTTGTAAGTTTGAATAGTACTTTAGACGTACTTTTTGCAAATTTTGGAAACATGCATTGTATGAGCATTAGCATTCGCTAATGTACGAGCTATAGTACAATATTGGCAATTTATCAAATTGGCTTAATTTTTAGTAATTTGTAGCCCAAATTATTTCGAACCAAAATTCTTTAACGGACACAACTTCTGCTATAGGCTAGTTTTGGCCCTAGATAGCGCTCAACTCTTCATCTTTTTCCTCAAATAACTGTAAATTATTTCCAATTAGGAATTCACGGCATTGACTCTGCTAAAAAAATTGCGCAATTAAGGTAAGAACGTTCTGGAACGATTCGGCGTGGCCGTTTCGCCGCCATCCATTACGCCCAATGCGGTTTTGTCATGACAAATTCAACTTCAAACTGTTGTGCGGTTTTAAAGTGGCTGCCACAACTGTAAAATTATACTTAAATTCTATATAGTGAAGTTTCCCTATAGTGATGTTTTTTCATGGCTCTTCGAACATCACTATAAAGGACTTCGACTGTACTTATATTTAATATTTGTAGTGGCCTGACTTTTTTCCATAAAGTAGAAGAGAATGTAATTTACTGTACATACTACAATTCTAAGATAACAAAATCAAAGTATTAGATATTGAAAACAATCGAATGATCAAAACTTTGTGATAAACTTTTATGAATGCGTACTTAATTAAACACTTGAAAAGATTAAGTAATTCATTTTTTTATAAAACTTTACAGATAATGTCATTAAGTTGCTTAACTCTTCCCGCACTGAATTTAATTGGTTATTTTCGTTAAAAATTTTGAAAGTGGCACTTGTCGTGAGAGAAGTGAATTTTGATATATGAGACGCAGCGTCGAGTTAAATGAGAAATTCTTGCTCCGTAAAATTTACCATGTTAAAGTTACAATATTTATTTAAACCCATGAAATATGTTTTTCCTAAATTAACAATTTAAAGAAAACATTTATGCATTTCTAAAACTAATATTGTAAATACATGAAAGTAAGTATAAGAAGGCAGTACTTGTTTTTGTGTGGTAACTGTCAAAATTGATCTGTAACAGTAAAGGCCGCTGCACAATTGATCTGTAACAATAACAATAGCGAGAACGAGAACGGCGAGAATGTTAAAATGCATGCTTTTTAATAGCGCCATGCACAACAGTTCTCAAGCAGTAGAAACCGAAGCAGTAACTGGAACGGGAATGGAAACGTTGGCGAACTTTTATCTTTTTTGCATTCTGCTACTGCTCGTACAATACCGATGAATACCGATATCGGTATGTTTACGCCCGAACGTGCAGATCATCATAACAACATTGTGATGTTATTTTTTTGTGTGTGATAACACTGACCACCGAGATCAAAACTGAGGTAAAGTTGAGGCTGTAAGCATTTCCACGCAACTACATTGACAGTGCTGACTAAAACTAAATGACTTTACTATGGTGCTGCGCATTTATTAGCATTTAGAGAATCATTTCCGAATATCTTAAACGTTATGCGCATGGATAATTTTATGTCTAATGGACCTTTTCAAATTTAAGACGTCCTTGTCTCGCACAAGACGCCACCTTCCTACTGTCTCGCGCTGCTGCACATATCTACTATCCGACAATTTCGAACAACGATCGCAACAAAGACGTCCTTGTCTTACACATGATTAGCGCCATTTATGTTTCCCTGCAATGTCTGGTGATACTGCGCATATCTGCTATCTCTTTTAATTGAAACAAACTTGATTTTTTTTCGTTTAATACAGAATCTCCTGCAAATTGTTGTGTAAAAATTAAAAGTGCAAAGTAAATACCAGGTTTTTTCTTTAACATTGAGCATACGATATAAATATTCCTATATCCAATTTGAAAGAATATGGTCACTCAGTTAATGTATGCAACCAAGTATACTCTTACGTCAACTTATTTTAGGTTATATATTACTTATTAAATTGTAAGTGCAAAACGTTGGAACAGTAGAACGATTTATTTAAAAGAAAAGCTACAAAAAATTTTGAAATTATCCTCCTTCATATTCTAAACCAATGCTATTATTGTACCAATTTATAATATTAATCTTTTCTTCTTTTCAATAAATGTTAAATTCCAAAAATTTTAAACTTAAACTTCAACAACTAATGTCAAATCATTTATATTATCAAGTATTGCTGGAATCTTCACTACTGATTGACAATATTTTGTTTTAAATTGAACATAGGGAAGATTTACATTGTATGTTCAATTAAAAAAAGACAATATAAACAAATGTAAAATATAAATTTCTAAAAAAAAAACGCTACCAAAATGTTTAATGTGTTGCCTGTTTCTGAATTTTTAGGCGTCAAATGGGTAGATCAATTTTAAAATAAGAACTAATTTATCGTAAAATCTAGATTACTTGTGATCAGTTTCGTATTTTAGGGCCATCAACATGGTACAAATGTTTTCCTGCAGCAGCCGGTGAAAAACAAAGTCCAGTAGATATAAAGCCAACAGCATTAAAGTTTCTAAACGTCGATGACCCGCTACAATGGAAGTATCTTCCTGAAAATACAGTAGATGTTGTTAATACGGGATATTGTTGGAAAGTTCACGTTCATGGTGAAGGTTCAGGTTTGTAATTTGCACCTAATTGTTTGAAATACATTTGCATTTAATTTTATGGAAATCAAGGGAATGGGTTCCCCAAAGTAATTTTTTTAAACAAATCCTATGTCTTAAGGTGAATACTACTATCCCAGTATGACTGACTACCGTTAGCCCCTAAAACTTATATTTCAAAAATAACTAAAAACAAGTAGGTAGTTATTATTTAAAAAGTTCCTTGTGGCTAATTATTAGAACGTACACAAACAGTTTTTATTAATGCAATAGCAGGAAACAATGAAAAGTAGATTAATTTTACCAACCGTTAACTTAAAGTCAAAATCTTGTAATCCAATTGTTTTTGGACTACTAAGAAAACATTGAATTTTGAAGGTTTTGATAAAATACAGTCACAATAATATCAAATTAACACATTTTATAATATTTGGCGTCACACAAAACAATACTACGAAGAATATGTTTAAAGGATAATAAATAAAGAGAATCTGCATTTGTATAAGAAGCGGTATTTCTTATTTGTAAAATATTTTATTTTAGAATTAAGAGGTGGACCTTTGGAAGGAACTTACGTACTGGAACAATTTCATTGTCATTGGGGGCCTTCTGATGAGCAAGGTTCTGAGCATACTGTCGAAGGAAAGCAGTACGCAGGGGAGGTAGGTGTTTGGTAACTATATAGTTAAGCGGTAAATAGGTAACTTGTCGAATTGTAGGAGTTGTAATTATTTTAAATCGAAAGAGGTAATCATTTATTCTCCCATGACCCGTTATGAATTGTGTTATGTAGAGGTCAGGTTGAAATGGCGTGTTTTGTGTTCTATGGTGTATTGTAGGAAGAAAAAATTTTGTCGTAGATACTTCATTTGTGTTTATCCAAATTGTATTCCACTCCTCGTTCCTTATATTTTTCAAATTTTGTTTAATTGGGCAAAGTGTACATTTATCAAATGATATTATTCGATGAGAGTTGATTATTAAGGATGATAAATTTTGAATGTAACTTTTATTTTAATCATTTATTTTTTGAACATGAAACGTTACTTATGTATTGAAGAGATTGTGTAATGTTTTGTATTTGTTTTTTTGTTGAATGTATGTTTTTTAATTTGTTTAATAGTTTCAAAGTAATTTAAAATATTTGTGAACGCATTATTGTTATATTGTTTAATGAGCAGTGTAATATCACATTAAGTCCACGAGACGTTTCTTGGACGTCCAGTGTACGACACTGTCCGACAATGTTGTACACTGGACGTCCAAAGGAAGTCTCGTGGACTTATGTGCTATTTGCAATAGTATGTTAAAACTTCATTTAGTATGTATAATTGGAGTGTTTAAACGGTGTATTTTAAATTGTTTTTTTTTGTATTTTCTTGTGTTGTAAAATAATGTGCATAATACCCCCGATGAATGAACTGTCTTGGTAAATAATATATAAAAATATAATCCGTTGTAATTTCTAATGAAGTTATTGTTATGGTTCTAAAATTTTTAATTTCGTAGTAATTTATATCTTTTTCGATTTATGTTTAATTTTATTATTTCCAAGTAAGGTTGTACTGGAGATTCGTTTATATTTTTGCTTATGGACTGTATGACTGAAATTTCCTTTATTCTGAATACAAATTTTAAATTTGAAACTAATACTACAAACTTTTCTTTTTCGTTTGTCTTCAATGTTAATGTAGTGGCCAACCATACTCCTTTTAGGAGTTTTGTTTTGCTTCTTTTATTAACATAGGTACTCCGTTTTAACACTGCAGGGTGGTCCATCGAATAGCTTTTTTGAAATAAAACTTTTTTCCAATAGTCGAAAAGTTACAATGTTCAGGAAAGGCAAATTAATGACTTGATATTTTTGGTGTTGCCTTAAAGCAATGCTTGGAGATACATCATAATGTAACACAAATTCTAAGTTTGGACATAATTTCCTCTGTAATGTGTAGATGGGACATATTTTAATCAATATACATCAAAATCTCATGGTTGGAAAAAATGGACATACATCGGTCTGTTTCTCAGGTACAGATTTATAGAAGAACATCTGGCACAAAGTAACAAAGTAACAATATCCAGACCCGCATGGCAAGTATTCTGTTTTTGATTATGGTGAATAACTAGCGCTTATGAGATCATTGTCGTCGTTCTTTCAAGGTAAAAGTTTTAAACACTTACTAATTTAAAATCGACGGCTCTATCAAAATTTTCAATTTCAGCAACGTGTTTATTTTCATAAGTAATATCACAAGAGAGTGAGAATAAATTGAAAATAATTCGACAGATTTTCGAAAACTTGTTGCCAGGGAATAGACACGAGAGCCCGTAGGGCTCGAGTGGCTATTCCCAAATGGCAACAAGTTTGAAAAAATAACTGGAGAATTATTTTCTAATTAATTCGCACTCTCGAGTGGTATTCGGAAGATTATTTTTTAACGTTTAAATAAAAAATACAGCATAAAAATACAGTTTAATTCATTATAAACTAAAATCAAACTGGCGACAGATGTCAAAACTAGAAAATGTGCTGTCAAGTTACATATGTAAACAAAATACTAGAAATTATGCTCGCGGGAATTTTCTACAGTAGAAAATTCTCACTATAATAATGTTGTGATTGGACAGAATTAAACACGTGTGCCCAAATACTGCTAAACGATTGGTGAATGAAATCATTAAAAAATAATCTGTGATATTTTGAACGTAATGACTCGAAAAACAAAATATTGATTTTGATTTGTTTGGCTTCATAGATCCTGGCGCCGCCGTTGGAATAATTAAATTTTTATAGTACGATAATTTTAGAATATTGCTGACGAATTTTCAATTTTTTGTATTGATTAGAAAGATGCTGTTTTGCAAAAATGTTATACGGTGGACCACTCTGTGTACTCCCTTTATGATTGATTTTACTCAATTCTTCTGACGTATACATATACATACATTTATTTATAGATCCATTTGGTACATTGGAATTCAACCAAATATCAAACGTTTGAAGAAGCCGCTAATCATCCAGACGGCCTTTGCGTATTAGGAATCTTTCTCAAGGTCTGTATCAACGTATGTTATAAGTCATTCAGTTGCAAATTACAGATTGTAAAGTCAATTGGTTACAAAATCGATAGCCACCCAGAACATCATAACTATTTAAGGTGGGTTTGGTAGGTCTAGAAGTGAGGTTAGAATTATTGAATTTTCAATCCAAGTTAATTTAAAATGTACAGTGCAGATAAGCTTCAAAAGGTAGAAATCGCAAACCACTGGCATGAAGGTATGATGACATATACTTTTCATAATTTATTATGTTATATTAAAATATTTTCAAGCGATTTTGCTCATTACCTAAATTTCTCAAGTATGTCTCCACATTCGGTATTAAGTAGGCTACAGTGTAACACTGAGTAAATGTTTCTTAAAGTTGTAATATTTAAATTAACTTGGATTGAAATTTCAATAATTCTAACCTCACTTCTAGACCTACCAAACCCACCTTAAACATCCCCTATTTATAATAAAATCTATGTACATATTAAATTTACATTTTGCTGCAGAAAAATTATTGTGTAATTTGTAGCCTGGCATGAAACATGAAGAACTAGAAAAAGTCATTAGCCATCTTTCTGAAGTACAATTTAAAGGGCAAACAGTCAACCTGTCTGTGCCAGTAGACCCATCACTTCTCATACCGGAAAATAGTAAATATTGGACTTATCAGGGCTCTCTGACTACCCCGCCATGTTCTGAATGTGTCATATGGATTGTATTTAAAGAACCAGTAGAAGTGTCTTGCGAACAAGTAATGTTGATTCCTTGTTATTACAAATTTATTAAATTGATTTTAACGTTTCAGTTAATAACTTGCCGTTTTATGAAATCGTATTGTGTGGAAGAACAATGTCCTTACGATGAGCATGACGGATTTGTACAAGCCAATTTTCGTCCAACTCTTCCTTTAGGAAGACGAGAAATTTGTGAAGGTCTGTAATTGCAAGTGCCTCAACTAACAACTGTTTTTAATTACGAATCAGTAGTAACTCAGAAAGTCATTATATTTTATAAATATAGAAATAAAATTATAAATTTGATTTGCGTTTAATGTTTATTTTTAATTTCATACATTTACGAGCACTGTAGGCTATTATTAACGAAGATGAAAGTTTGTTAATACAAGTCGAAGACAAGGGTTTTACAAACATCTTAGTTCTTAATAACCATTATGTGCGCGAAAAATACGACTTTTTATCTTTAATCAAGCCCGTTGGGTGTGCAATCAACATCACACTACCTTCTAATCTTCAAAAAAGGAAGCATTTGTAGTTTTTAATTACTTTGTGGAACAACAAAATGCTTTGTTTTATTAGTATTTTATTTGGAGTACTTACTGAAGTATTTAGTCTTATCGCCAGAAATCGAATGTTCGCAGAGATCAAATTATAATGCTCTAACAAAGTGTGCGGTCCTGTTTTATATTAACTGTTGTAATAACAATTTATCAGAAAACTTTCAAGTGAAAATCTTCATTCTTCGCTGCCCCAGAAATAATTGAAAATTGACCATTATTGTTCTGCCCGGGAGTTACGCGGGCCGAAGTAACGTGACCAAATGTAGCCAACCCCGTGCCCAGAACACTAATAAAGCAGAATTGGAAAATTTTTGAGATCAAATTAAAACTCGCTAGATTGAAGAATTTTATTTCTTTATTAATTTTATTTATATACTTTTATTAAAAAAAAAAACTTAAATGGAACCAAATATTATTTCTTTCAAAAATTTAAGAAATTGCAATAATCACTGTTGCTGAACCTTCAACTGAAAATCTTGATTCTTCGCTACTCTAAAAATCTATAATTTGAGAAAATTTGGCCTTCATTAGAATTTTGTACCTGTTAAACAAATAGCAAATAAAATTACAAGATTTCTATTATCAGACGGTTTGTGTTTCAATTTCAGAAAATTACATATTTCAATCTCGTATTTTCCCAACCTGTCTTTGAAATGATTTTAAGGCTTTTATTTCACAAGGAACTTTTCGAACATTTCATCATAGCTTTATAATTGAGAACTGTTAGATAAAATAAGCACATGCATTTTTAGATCTTCTTCTTCTTTTTCTTATTTCTTCTTGTATAATAGGCCTAGGTCTGTTTCTTCTTCAATTTTAGCCCAACCTATCGTCCGCCATTCTATTGATGTAACTACTCCATTCTTGTTTTCTTTTTAATATCCAGTTATTTATATCCTCTGTTTTGCACATTTTTCTTATCGGTTCACTTCTTTCTCTGTCCAATAGCGTTTTTCCTGTTATTCTTCGAAGTATTCTCATTTCTGTTTTCTCCAGAAGTCTCTTTGTTTTAGTGGTATCAGGTCTCGTCTCCGCTGTATATGTCATTGGTCTAATTATTGTTTTATAAATTCTGCATTTTGTTTCTTGGTTTAGGTGTTTGTTCCTTCATATTGTGCTATTAAGGCATCCTGCGGTTTTGTTTGCTTCGATGATTTGTTGTCGTACCTCCGTAGCTCGTTATATCTATTCCAAAGTATCTGAATTTTAGTTTCTGTTGTTTTACCTTCCCAGCAACTTCCATTTTGCAACGTAAGAGTTCCTTTGCTGTTGTCATGCATATTGTTTTCTCGTTTACATGTAAGGTATGTACTAACCTTGGAAGATCATCTTCCGTAAATAATTGGAAACAAAATTTGAATGAAATTATTAAAAAATACGATCCGAAAAATATTGGAAATTACGACGAAACGGGCTTATTCTTTAAAGCTATTCGCGGTAAGACTTTAGCTCTCAAGAATGATAAATGTGTAGGCTAACTGTACTCTTATGTGCCTTTCCGGACGGAGATGTAGAAAAACCTTCAGTTATTGGCAAAAGTTTAAAGCCGCGTTGCTTCAAAAATTTAAATGTTCATGAACTTCCAGTCACCTGGCGGGCCAATCGAAAGGCCTGGATGACTTGTTCCTTAATGGAAGAATGGCTTCAAGCTTTAATAGTATATTACATATTGAGGCGGAAAGTATTCCATTTTTGTCGAGAGAAGGATAGTTTACCGAAAGGCGTAGCCTTGAGGTGAACTAATTCTCGAGACAGAAATGGAATACATTCGCCGAGGTTTGTATACTATTTTATTCACAATCAATCATTTAATAAAACAACCAACATTATAATAATAAAAAATAATTAATAAATAATTGATTGCGTTCACCGTCCATGCACGTGAGAAAAGTTGGTTGCATACTCTAGATATGTTAACATGTGTTGATATGTTGACATTTGTAGTTTAAATCGATAGTAACGCCCTCACAGGTTGGTTATAATTGTTTTACTGACCGATTACGCCTCATAACTGACTCCTTTTTTAATATTTCTGACTGGCTGAAATGTATTCATCAAAAATCGCTCACTTTCCAACTTTTAAGGAGTTAGAAAACTTGTATGTTACTAACTGATTGTGAATAAATTAAAAAAATGCAGGCACAAAAAAAACACATTTTGCTTTTTTTAGATAATGCAGCCTGCCATCCTCATTTACAATTTTCTAATATTAAATTATGTTTTTTACCACCCAATATGACTAGCTTAATCCAACCCATGGATCAGGGTGTGATTCAGAATATGAAAATGCATTACAGAAATGTGCAAACATGACAGCCTGCATTTTTGTGACCGAACTTTCCAAAAAAATATCTTTCTTGGATGCTATTCGTTGGATTTTAGTTGGTACCAGATCTATTAAAAAGGACTGTAATGAAATGCTTCAGGCATGCAGTATTTACTTTTAAGGACGATATTGAGGAAGAAATAAATTAAAACTGCGCACAGGATATGGAAAGGATACAAAAATTAGTGGAAGAACTCGGCGAAAACTCAGTCAGACTAGAAGATTACGTAAAGATTGATGAGCAAGTTACAACTGAAGGAGGATATCAGAGTTTAGAAGACCTTATGGAAGAAGCTATGAATTGTCTGGACGCAAAATTATAATAATTATTTTATATTTACAAATATTACAAGCATTTATTTATTTAATATTGTTATTTGGATTCCATTATTTCAGCTATGGAAGTTGAAGAATGTGAAAAAATAGTTATCTCTGCAGAAGCATTGAAAAAGCTGACCGTATAAATTGTGGTGAAATGCAGAAAAAGATATTAGAATGTCGCACTGCACTTGAACGGAATGTTAAAGCATATTAATAAAAAGCAAGAAACGCTGCAAGAGTTGTGGGGAAATATATCTTGAATTCCTGTAATTTGTGTTTTTCAATTACATACGTTTTCCGGCTTAGACAGCCGGAACTTTTTTCCAGCCCCAAGTTGTTCCGTCTTATACAGGTTTGACTGACTTTTCAAACATTTATCAGCAGTTTGTTTTCATTAGACTTTCTTAATTTATTTTATTTCATACTGGTTTCTAAAGTGTCGCTTTTTGGCCTATTTATGGTACAAAAAGTAGATCATTAAAGTGCTAGAACTTTAAAGTAAAATTTTAAAAGTCCTAGAACTTTAAAATTTTACGTCAGTTTGTTTCTATGGCAACAACTTCAAATGACAATATATCGGAGCCGGACACATTAAAGGTCCAATTTACAATTGCTTCTGCCACAACAGAAGAGTATGAGGTTCCGATAACATTCTTCTCTGACTACAATATAATTTTTGAGCATCTCTTCTTATTTTCAATTGAACTCTCTAAAAAACTTTCAGCCATAGTGGAACTCTTCCGTCCCTTATGTGTTTTAATATTGACCCAGGTTGCTCCGGCGTCTGCTAGCATACGCTCAGAAAAAAACATTCTCGTAGGCAAGAAAAATCGGGCTTAAATTTAAACTTGCGCGTTCTTAATTTTGGCCCAAGAATTGGTCATTCTTGGGTTTTAAGAATGTTCATTCTTCTTGTCAAATTTAAGAATGGATCATTCTTGATTTTAAGAATGTTTATTCTACTTGCCAAATTTAAGAATGGGCAATTCTCGATATCAAGAATGTTGATTCTATTTATCAATTTTAAGAACGGGTCATTCTTAATTTCCAGAATTTTGATTCTTCTTGACAAATTCAAGAATGCGTCGTTCTAATTTTAAGAAGTTTTATTATTTTTACGAATTTTAGAATGGAATGCTTGAATTAAAGGAGTTTTAAAATATGAAGTTATTTAACATTCGTGATTTTATTAAAAGTAGCCAAATACAGTACTAAAAGTAAAAATTTGGCAACGTCACATCACATTCTTTTGTTGAGTAGCTCATTATATTTAATAATAATAAGTTCAATAAAACATGATATTAGAAATAATTGTATAACTACTAAAGTTCACTGTAAAACGCAATAAAAAAATATTTGAGAAGTTATTGTATAATTACATACTAAAGACCTTTAGTATGTAATTATACAATAACGATAATAGGTTTTTTCTTCAGACCAAAAGTAAATTGAAATGTGTATCTATTAACTTACTATAAAAATAAACTTACCACAAAAAACTACACAGTGCAATACAGTTTTAATACATTTAGTTGCTAATTATAACAGTCACTTGATCTATCCTTTTTTTTTTTATTGTTGAATAAGTGTTAGGGCGTTGAGTTAATGCTTGGTTTCCAATTTTTTTTGTTGCTTTTCCTACAAATCCTGCACTTTGGTTTATTTTCTTTCCATGGGAATAATTGGCCGAAATTTACATCAATCTAAAAAACATTAACAAAATAGTTATATGGTTCTACAGATATCACAAGAATTTACCAAAATTGAACACTTTGAATGTTTCAATAATGACCACTCGTCTATAAGTTGATCAATACTTTTATTTTTATATTCCTTTAGACGATAATTTGTGGTGTCTCTCCATTTTACGCAGATTTCTTCCCAGAAAACTCTCGCATCCGCGTATTTGAGCCACGCTTTTGTTTTGTTACATTCTTCCAAATAACTTATATCTACATCCGCTAAAATGGATGATTTGTAATAAGATAGTAAGTATAATAGATAATCAAAATTATTTCTTTACCTTCTTCGTTACTATGATTTGTTACAGAAGCAACGGGTTTCGCACGTTCCTTCCTTTTTATAAGTCCTTTATTTACCATTTGATGCTTAATATTTCGAAGTTTGTCGTATAATTTTCCCTTCGGATTGCCATCAAATTTACGGGGAACGTAATAAATTTGCTAGAATTAACATTTATGAATATAATTTTTGTTTGTGACAACTACAGTGCGTTTTTCTCGCAAATGATTAACGAAAGCGGTGTTGTGTAAAAAAATTAGGTGATAAATAAAAAATAATTTTGAAACTCCACTGTTCACATTTATTTTTTATTCCTTCTCTAATTTTCCGAGAAGATTCAGCAGAACGTAATACTTTTTACAGAATATAAGTAATTTTTATTAATCGTTGGCGAGTAAAATGCATGGCCTGTGATAAATAAATTACGGCGTTCCAGATACCCGCAAACTTACTTTTCGTTCGGATGGAAATAAACTCTCAATTTGTACGTTTCTAACGACTGGTCATTCTGTTCATCGATTAATTGCATTGAATCAGATCATCATCGTGCAACACTAAACCACTTGTAACGTTATCTAAACTAAACTAAAACTAAATGGCTGCGGCCCGTTGCCGAAAAATTGCCGACAATAAAATAATTCACACTCATCGCACCCCGCTAGGAAATAGGATACAAGGGAAAAATATCGTAACAAAATTATTTCTTGAGATTTTGCTTTCATTGTACGACTTGTCTGTTTTACAAGCCTTGTATAACGCATGCACCCAAACAGTATCTATTAAGTCACACAAAATACGCCTTTAAGTGATATGTGATTTAATACTGTTTGGCTCTGAGTGACCCAGATTTATATTCTCCGAACTTTTCCTTCAAATTTTTGTTAAGAACCCATCCCTTAGTTAACAGTTGCAAACTGAGCACGTTTCGGTAATAAAAATACTTCTAAAGTAACCGTTAAATCTAACCGTTACATTTTTTAAATAGACCAAAAAAATACTGGAAAACCGGAATTTATTGTGGGAGTACAAAATAGCGTATCTAATCTTATTATGTTATGTATGAAATTCTTTGATATTAATAATATTTACTTTATTAATGAAGCGTTTTTTCAAATTTTATTGCGACCATGTTCAAAATGTATCTTTCTAGTAACTTCTATAAAGAAGCAATATTTCGAAGAGTTATTATAAAAAGTTTTCAGTAATATATATTTGTAATTTATTATAGGTACTTAGAATCATTCATTTGCACTCGGAGAAAGTAGACTGATGTTTTAAACAGGCATGGAAAATCTAAAAATTAATTCTCACAAATATACAATTAATAGAAATAAATTAAAGCTAACCACTGACGGAAGTAGAACATATTTTATATTGTTTTTATCGGCAGCCAGACTGATTGTTCAAGACGAGAACTAACTGCATTAAATTATTGAAAATGTCACCTGCTAATAAAACTATGGATTATTCCAACGTTTCGCTACTATTTTATTGCAGCTTTTTCAAGGCCAGTTCATAAACTTTTACAAAAATATTAACAAAGTTTAAATTAAAGAAGTAAACATTACTTCTTTAATTTCCTCCTCCTGTCCACATCCTTAATAAATAATTAATATTATAGTTTGGGCGTTAATCAGATAAATACTTATATTCATCATATATCATATATCAAGAATTACAAACGTAAAATCAATTTATTAATACAGTTGTTGTATTAACAATATTTATACGGATGAAGTTATTATTACCTTAGGCCCCTTGTCCCTTGCCCCAAACAATACCCCTCACTGCCGTCGATACAAAATAAGAATCCGTTAGGCTTGGTTTAATATTGGACGTTTTAAATTTAAGCACAAACGTGCTAAAAAGCAAGAACTCAACCATTCTCAAAGTTAGAAGCGGATTCTTGATAAATTCTTAGGTAGCATTTTTTTCAGTGTAGTAGCTGAGCTATGTCGATAACAATGCCCTACGTACCTACCTTATTTGAAAAATAAACCAAGAGGATATGTTCATTCACAATCGAAATATTCTTTTCCTCCTTCCAGTTACATAACATCTTGTATTCCTTTTAGTACTGATTTTTCGCTTTTTTGGGTATTACATTTTTCTTTGCCTGATTAGTCTCATTTAAAATATAGAAAACGTCACGAAAAAGTAAAATTTTGATTTGTCATTAAGTAAACAAACTTCCGTTGCTATGAAAATTGCTCATCGATTACTTATAATAAATTATTACGAATTGGTTGTCAAAAATTAAAACGTCAAAATTTCTGTTCACAATAATTTAACACGTAAAATATCCAGTATGAAATAAAGTTTTGTATGTATCTCAAACGAAAAGTAACTTAGAAGGTACTCGCAAGTAATTCACAACTGCTCGTACTTTAAAGTTTCACTTTTCGTTCTAGATATATAAATAACTATTATTTCAGTTGGACTTCGATAATCATAGTGATTTTCATCCACTGGAAATTAATTTAGAATAAGGAGAAGTTACAGAAGGCTCCAGCTCACTGAAAACCATCAAGTACGATGCAAATCCTTCCACATTTTTAATTAGAAATTGTGCAGCTCAAACTGAGATAGATTTTTATATTTACAATCAAATAAAGTTTTCAAAGAAATTTAAAAAATATGTATTAAATTTCAGATAAAAGTCGAATCTTGAATAGGTACAATTTCGTAATTATTGCCCAAAATCAAGAGTACTATCAAATGTTACTGATGGCAATTTACAAATTCAAACTTTTATGAAAATTATTTTAAAATTAAATTTTTATAATTATTAAAAACGCTCACATTTTAAAGCAAAGATTCAAATTATGGTGGTATTATTAATCGAGGTAGATGATATTCCGGTATGAAACAGTTAAAAATGAATTTTTGAAACCGTTGAAATAAATTGGCTGGATCAACACACAAACCCATAATAGGATAAATCAAGGCCACGCAAGCTAAAGGGGTTTGTAAAATGAAATAGTTAAATTTTTATTAAATTGCAACCATCAGATAGGTGGAAAATCATCAAAAGCTTAAAAAAAGCACAGTATTAAAAATTAAGCACAAATATGACCTGACAGTAAAACAATGTGGTTTATTTATTGATAACAGAAAATTTTTTTAGCGGGATCTTCTAATTGGTTTATCGGAAGTAATGCAATCTTAGAAATAAAATGTTTATTTTTGGCCATTTAAAACAAAAAAAAAACTACTGCAATTTAAAATTAAATTAAAAAGTGGGCATACATGTTTCAACTTCAGAGTCAATTACACATTACTAATGGAGATATACAGTGTGTCCAGGGAAGGGCCCAACAAACACGATCTGCTGGTTTATTAACGGCCGATTGCTGACAAAGCTGGCGAAGTGTTGGCATAGAAATGAGCCGTCTAACCGACGCACGGCCTGTGCTTGTATTTTGTTGTTACCAATGAAGATAAATTAGCAGCGGTGGTAAAGCATTGGTTCAACGCCGGTTTTATGTGTCTTTCAAGCACTGTTGGCACTGTTGTTGTTTATTTTGGAATTTTTATAGGCTTCTAAAATAAATATGACAAGTGACGTTTTAGATGGGGTTTTAAATTGATTACAAGTAGCTGGTACTGCCATGCCCCAAGTTGAAAAGCTTGTGATTTTACAATACGACGAAGTAAAAGTAGCGAAAAAGTATGAATACGATCGAACAAAGGATGCAATTATAGGTCCTCATAGATATTTACAAATATATTTGTAAATATCTATAGTGAATGCAAGAAGTCTACTATGTAGAAAATGGAAACAACTAATTTTTGCAGATTTTGATCAGAAAATAACTCAAGAAATTTTATTTAATTTATGTACAAAATTATGTAACATTGTATTTGGTGTAGTTGCGTGCGTCAGCGATTGCGGTTCAACAAATACAGGTCTTTGTACAAAATTAGGAATTTTGTGGACGAAACCCTGGATTAAACATCCATGTATGGATACCAAAATTTTCTTCTTTGCCGATGCACCTCATATGCTGAAGCTAGTAAGAAATTGTCTTCTAGATACGGGATTTGTGTTGAAAAATGGACTACAAATAACTAAGAAACTTTTGATTGATCTAATAGCTACTAATCAGACCGAAGTGAGCAGCCTTTACAAACTCACCAAAGAACACTTAGACTGTCAGGGTCCACTAAGACAAAAAGTGTCTCTTGCAGCTCAGTTGTTATCACATAGCGTTTCATCTGCTTTGACTTTTTATAATGATGATATTGAATGTAGTGCAGAATTCATAGAAACCGTTAATAACTGGTTCGATATCGTGAATTCATACTCACCTTCAGCTTCTTTACCTACCAAATGTGGGTATGGTAGATCAGATATAAAAGCACAGCAAGATGATTGTCTACTCAAAACATTTGAAACACTTTTTCAAATCAAGTCGGTTGTTGAATTTTTAAAATAGAATTCTTTTGAGCATCAAATCGTTCATTGAATTAAAAGCTAATTTCAATTTAAGTTATACAAGGTGGGACAAAATTTGCGACTCAGAGAAAACTCTATAAATTGCCATAATATATAGAAAAAAATTCTCGAAGAAAAAATCTTATAGCTAAAACGGTATTCAAGAAAAGAACATTTTGATTCAACCAATCAGTGCGTTTTAGGCCATCCAGATGTATTTCTCATAATTCTTGTTGCCAAGTTACAAATTTTATTAAGTACATTTTTAATAATCCTGTAACCTCTAAAACTTTTGGAAGACGTCACTGAATTATCCAAAACATCAATAGTGTCAATTTTTCCTGTCAACTTCTGTCATTATGTTTCACTGCGATTGAAGATGACTGCACATCACACTGTACACCACACCACTGTAGAAGAGAACGTCTGTATTGTGCACAAAATGTAGACAAACTTATTCCCATTCTGTACGTAAACAGCAATACCCGTTGCAGTTTCCAAAAAAAAAACTGTTGACATATTAGCAAAGTTCTGGATAAATTTCGAGCTACTGGACGGTTTTCAAAAGAGAAGTCACCTGGAAGGTAGTAAATAAACGAAAATATCGTCAAAAATGTAGACTCATGTCGAAAAAATTCTTCAAATTCCCAAATTGTTAGGCTCCTCAAACAAATGTATCTTTTTGCACTGGTAAATTAATGTAAAGAACGGGAACTAATAACTAATTATTCGACAATAAATGTTCAAAATGTTGTCCATTTTGTTGTAGACAAAGTTGCGCTCTTCGTATGAAGCTTCGCCTACAATTCTGCACCATCTCAAGACTGACAGAATTCTCTTCATGGGGCATAATCCGTTGGGAGTAGATGTTGAACTCTCGTATATTGATAAGCATGCATTTGGTGATCCCGCAAAACGTTACGAATTGTGGAGCGCGAATATGGCAAATGTCTTGCAGCATTTCTGGTACTGCAACTTCTATCTTCCACAAATGCAACTAGAATCTCTTCCTCGGCCTGGGGAGTACAAGCTGTTCGTGGAAGATCCGCCACTTCTTTAAGGCTTGGCATGAGATTTCCAGTTGTTTGAGCTCGATGCACCGTACGCAAAATCACTTTATGACAGGGATAACGAACGTTATTAGTATATCGACCAGCGTATAACTGAGCCGCCGCTAGCGCGTTTTGTCCGCATTCGCCATAACAGACAAGCATGTTTGTGTACTCTTGAGCCGTGTATGGCATAGCAAAAGATTTATGTATGTACTTTAGGATAAATTATGATATCAAAACCGCTGTCAGAATGACGTTCGTTTCAGATACTGATTTTTATCAGAAGCTTTCATTTAATGTAACACTTAGCAACGTTGGTAGTATTACCTGGACGGGAGCTTCTGGGATTGATCACTTTTGATTGACCTTTCTTCTTTTGTGTAATGCCCAAAAAATTAATTGATGGTGAATTAGTTATCACACTTGTCTACTCATATGAGAATTTTTCGCTGGGTCGCGAATTTTGGCCCATCCTGTATATTAACGCATAAATTAAATCAGGATGCGTCGGAAAACTTACTTTCACAGATCAGGACTCGAGTAGGATTAAACGACCACCCTACACTTCTTGATGCACCGAATCGGTTGCAAATAATTATTTTGGCCAAAACAGATATTGTTCAGAGCAACACAAACACTATTGAAAAAACTGATGACGAACATTATATTGTTGGTAAAGTGTTAAGACACAGTGGAATTGAACTGGCACTTTCCAGCTCTGAAGGTTCAGAAAGTGACAGAGACTCAAATTCAAAATCTTCCTCAAGTCGAAGCAGATGAACTGAAATACTTGGCTGGTTGGATTGCCAAGAAATTAAAATCCACCAATCCAGAATAAGGATTGTATGATTGGATGTAGAGGAACAAAATAAAGAAATTGATTATGCTAACTGTTCCTTTAAAAATAATGCAGCTAGCTGGACTCGCCACTTATCTTTCGGTGGATTATTCAATGATAGATATGTTGTCGTCCTTAAGAGACAAACAGGACCTCCGTCCCATTTCGCAATATAAGCACTCCAAGCTTTAACCACCAGAAGATTAGAGTAATGTTCAGCGACAATGGCCCAATCAATATTTTATTTAACACTGTTTATGATCAATTTTACAATTGTGGCAATTAACTATATATTTTTACATGTAACTTGTCCAATTATCCAATACAGTCTTTCGTGATTTCAATGTCTTCATGTAAACAACATGTAAACAAACATGAAGACATTGGATAACTTGTACGTACATAAGTTACAGGTAAAAGTACATAGTTAACGGACGCAATTTATTTTCTCCCTCTTTGTCTATCTACCACCACAGTGCGGCCTTCTGGGTTTAGTTCCGGACCTCTTTGTTTTGCCACAATGAGATTTCTTCGAACTTGATCTGAGCGTTTTTCCCTTGCCCCTTTTTGAGGAGTGCCCTCTTCTCCCCTGGTGTTTTTTCATGGGCGATTTGTGACAGGAACCTGCCCCATGTCCTCCTCTTTTGCCTTTACCGGGACTTCTCAAACGTCTAATCTTTTCTTTTCGGGACCTCAACTTTGATCTAGAGCGTCTCATGCAGCTCTTGGACTTATTTCTGCCGGAACTTTTGTGACTTTGGGAGTGTCTTCTGAACCTTTTTCCCCGACTGTGGCTTCTCGAACGATTCTTACCACAGTAATTGTGACGCTGTGTCTTTCTTCTGGAACTGTGATGGCTTTTTCTACTACACGCTCGCTTAATCTTTGGCGCGGCCCGAGCTGATTCGATGTAAGGCTGTTTTGCCTGTGCCTGCATTGCTCGCCATTCTTGGGCGGCTCTTCTTGTTAACTCGGGCACGGAAATGCCACAGTGCTGTTTTCGATAGTCACGGAGAAAATTAAGGAAAGGATTTCGCGTCACCTTCCCTGGACGATGACAATTCTTGCCTTGTTTGTTTTGTCCGCTCGGACTTGCCGATCGGCTATTGCACCTTGACATAGTCGAGTCAAGGAAAAAGTTGAGAAAAGTATTTATTCAAAAATGTCAAACTTTCAATAATATTTGAATTTTTTGTTAAAAGTAAAGAAAATCTTGCTGATCACACCCTGGAAGCATTAATTATAAGTAAACTCGTACATTATTTAATCACATTTTATTACCCACTCGATCGCGACAGACGACTGTCGCCGCACGACGGTTGTTTAAGGAGTCAAGGCGATGGAAAACAATTTAATTTATTATTAATCCGTCACCTTTAAACGAAAAAGGCGGACGAATAAACATCGTTCCACATAAACTGTGTTTTATTCGTATAATAGTGTGTTCGTTTGTAACATTTGGCGTACAACGTGAGGCTAGGACTCGAGGTGAGTCCACGAATCCACCCCCTTTCATCCTGCGAGATGACAGCCCCAAGGCGCGGTACGAGGGCGTACCCGAACATTAACGTCGCCGATGGGCAACAAGACCTGCTGAGAGAGGCCCAAACCTCTCAGTGGCGCTCAGATCAACAACAGCTGATACAACATCATGACAAGACCATCCAGAATCTCCGTCTTCAACTGGAGGCATTAGAGACGCTCCAGCGTCGAACGTCGACTCTAAGATCGCCACTTCCCGTACCGTCCCGAACGAGTCCTTCAGCGTTACCAGGTCCGAGGTCACTTCCTCCACCGGTAGCCCCCAAGCTACCCAAGTTCGCCGGACGTGCAAAAGAGGATCCAGAAATCTTCATGAGTCGTCTGGAGCGTTACTTCAATGCGTGTGGAGTACATCCTGACGACCAGGAGGAGATCGCTGCCGAACAGCTGCAAGAAGAGGCGAAGAAGTGGTACCGGGTGTACACAAACATGGGGTACACATTTCTTGACTTCAGTAAGAGGTTCCGCGAGCAATACTGCTCCCCGGTCGCTCGGGCTAAACTCGCGGAAACGCAACTTCTGCACGACGAACTGCGTCAAGAGAAACTGGCAAAGGAACGACTCCTGCGAGAGAAGGAAGCCGTCACGACGGAAAAATACGTCACGGAAAGCGCTCTGGCCGACGCGAGATTGGAATCCGAACTGAAGGACGAAAAATTGCTAATGCTGAGATGTAAATTGGACGAGCTCGTTGGGCAGGTGCAACTGTTGGAGCAGGCCAAGTTGAGGCTGGAAATGACTCTGGAGTCGCAGCGCAAAGAGTCTAAGAGGGAAACGCAGCAGCGAGACGAAGAACTGGAGGAAGTTCGACGCAACTCCCAGGAAAAAGTCAAAGCTCTCGAGGTTCAATTGGAAAATGAGCATGAAGAACGGACGCTACTCTTGCGGGAGAATCACGAGTTGGAGAGACGGTTGGCGGTGTTTGCAGAATCCAATCGAAATGAACGGGCCGGTGACGAAGCTTTGGTCCAGAGGCTCAAGCGAGACCTGGAAAGGACTAAAGTGTTGCTCCGGGACGCACAGGTTCAGCTCGAAAGACAGAAGGTCGACAATCCTAGCAAGATACTTATACGACAGTTGAGGAACCAGATCGAAGACCTGGAATGCTCTCGAGCCGTCGCCAACAAAGCGAAACAGAGCATCGACATCGAACTCGCAGAAACACAAGCTTCGCTCGAAGAGGCTCACAAAGCGCGACGCGGGGTCGAGGACAAGGCAAACGGCTTGAGCCGGGAGCGCTCAGACTTGCAAGCGCAGCTGGAAGAAAACGAAGAAGAACTGGCGGAAGTTGTCAAGAAGTATAAGGCTGTCATTCAGCAGATGTCCTCGGATCAACTGATCTTGCAGGTACAAGCATCGCTGGTGTCCGAACTGGAAGGGGAACGAAATTCATTGAAGGACCAGTTGGTCGAGCTCACAACGAAGCTGGAAAGCGCCGAAAGCTTGGGAGACGCTTCCTCGAATCTGCTGGCCAAGCGAATGGAACTGAAAACCAAAGAATTGGAATCGAAGCTGGAACTTGAGCAGACGACCAGGTCCAGTTTGGAGGTCCAGATCGCCCGCCTGAAGGAGGCCGTCGACAAGCTGCAGAACGACCTTGCCGGTTCGAAAGTTAAGGAACAGCAGGCGCAAGAACAGACGAAGAAATCGCAGAGAAGATTCCAGGGAAAGCACTCCTTGGTTACAATCCTCGCCTTCCAGGTGCCTGGGACTCGGACGTCGAACGTCCACCCACCCCGGAGCTCGAGGACATTCGCCAGGAGGCGCGTGACAACCAACGAGCCTACCTGGACCGTCGCCACCCCGTACAGCCCCGCGCAAGAACCTTTGACATCGGTGACCTCTTCCTCACCAGAAAAGCCCCTGGCCGACAGCGCTTTGGACCAACCTGGCTGGAACCCTACTCGATCGAAGAGAAGATCACCGAACCACAAGCATTTAATTTCTTTGTCAAAGACCCGTCGGCGACCGTCGTCTCGAAAAAGGGGGCGAATATTACCCACTCGATCGCGACAGACGACTGTCGCCGCACGACGGTTGTTTAAGGAGTCAAGGCGATGGAAAACAATTTAATTTATTATTAATCCGTCACCTTTAAACGAAAAAGGCGGACGAATAAACATCGTTCCACATAAACTGTGTTTTATTCGTATAATAGTGTGTTCGTTTGTAACAATTTGTCAGTATTTAAGTCAAAAAGCATCGGAAAGTGTGACATTTTTGAATAAATACTTTTTTCAAGTTTTTCCATGGAAAATTTATGTCTATACCTAGATCATTTTTTTATCTTTTATATCCACCACTAGTTTTTTATATAAAAAAGCTTGTTAATGAAAAGAACTTTTACAAAATTGACACTTTTACTACGGTGGCGCCATCTTGTGAATCTTGCTTCTCAAGTGGCCCCCTTAAATACTAGCCATGGCGAGAAAAAGGCAACGTCGCCACTCTCGCTGCTAGCGGACCGGCTGGAACATATCGGCGGATACAAACGTATTAAGTTAGGCACAAACCACTTAAAGCGAAACGTTCAAAGCCGCATATTGTTTATAATATATACGAAAAAGGACAAGACAACAAAAATAATAAATGTTACAAGTAAACCCTACTTGGTAAATAAAATTAATTTTTCGTCTTAAAGCAATATGAAATACGGTATTTGTGAGGACATCTTTTATGAAGTGCGCGTCAACGAAAGATTGTCATTATGAATTAATTTTATACACACTTCCGAAAATTTGCAATAATACAGGGTTTTCCAATAAGAGGTGTTATTTTGAATAGCCCGTTATTTCGGTAGATGTCACTTTTGGAGCTGTAATTTTTTGACATTTGACAAGTAGAAACTACGCCATTAATAAAAATGGAACGATACACGCTTCAACAATGCATTGAAATTATTAAAATTCACTATAAAAATGGTGAAAATTTGGCAGAGACGGTTCGTAAAACTCGAACATTTTTGGGTCGTCGTGAAGCACCTTATCGGACCGCAATACAGAAATTGGTGGAAAAATTCGAGCTGTTGGGACAAGTTAGTGATGTGAAAAATAAAACCCGTGCATGTCGCTCAAGAACAGCCGAGAATATTGCTGCTGTAGCCGAAAGTGTTGAAGAAAACCCAGGTTTGTCCATTCCTCGTCGTTCTTTGGAATTAGACATTCCAAAAACGTCATTACACCGTAGTTTGCATAAAGATTTGGGTCTTAAGGCTTATAAAGTTCAGTTAACACAAGAACTCAAGCCGGCCGATCATCAACAACGTCGTATCTTTGCCGATTGGGTCCTTGAAATGCATGAAAATGATCCGGAATTCCATCGAAAAATCATCTTGAGTGATGAGGCCCATTTCCACCTGGATGGCTTCGTCAACAAGCAAAATTGTCGCATCTGGGGCTCAGAAAACCCAAGAGTTATTGTTGAAAAGCCTCTCTATCCTCAACGTGTGACTGTTTGGTGCGGTTTATGGTCCGGCGGGGTCATTGGACCCAAAAATGTTCGAGTTTTACGAACCGTCTCTGCCAAATTTTCACCATTTTTATAGTGAATTTTAATAATTTCAATGCGTTGTTGAAGCGTGTGTCGTTCCATTTTTATTAATGGCGTAGTTTCTACTTGTCAAATGTCAAAAAATTACAGCTCCAAAAGTGACATCTACCGAAATAACGGGCTATTCAAAATAACACCTCTTATTGGAAAACCCTATATATCAATTGTGGAAAATAAAAATTAATTTTATTCTTCGGCAAGAACCACGTGAAGGTGTAGGGCTGTCTCTTGCCACAGAGGAAAGGAAAATTGAAAAGTTGACGTTAAGAGAAAAGGTGAAAAGCTTTAAGAAAAGTGTTTTTAAGAAAGAAAAAAGAATGTTGATAAAAAAAATTAAAAACAAAATGAACCAATAAAACAAAATTAAAATCAAATCATCAATTTGCAAACCTTTCTCAAAATTTAAATTATAGAAGTAAATCTCACTTTGAAAAACCTTAAATTCCCACCCTGACAACTCTAGTTCATTGGAAAAATTTTGTTTTAAATCGCCAAAGTCAACTATAAGATCAGATTTTAAAAAATTTTCAATTTCGTCATTTTGTCTTTCAAAAATTGCTTGTCGTCTAGTCTGTGGGTTAGTTCTCTCTTTAATGACTGTTTTGGATAAATATACCGGTAAATTTGGAAAAATGTTAGGAACTGCACCATCTTTCAAGCGTGATCTCCTTAAAAATATTTCTGCGCAGGTTCCATCTGCCTGTTTGTATTTATCATGTGTAATCACAACTGCGCCGTTAAATGTAATTGACAAACCACACTTGAAGATTATGGAATAAAGTCTTTCCTCGGGTTAACAAGAGGGAGAAAAAAATATTTTCAACTCTACGCAAAAAGCTTCGTTTTTTGGAAAAAAAAGCCAGACTAGGCAGAAAAGTAGAAGTTCCATAGCTCACAATTAATAATTATTTATTATATTTAATATATTCGGCCAATTATTATAAAAACATACTTCTAAAATTTAATTATGCGATGTCAGAAGATTGAATATCAACAATTTATTTTATTTTATTTGCCATTGCATATTTTAGTTCACATTTACTATTCTAAATTGCAATACAAAACTAATACAATGTGATCCAGATCGGTCGAATGGTTCATCACTCCGCTTTCGTCACCGTCTTACCAATAAAGTATGCCAACAGTCGGTAGGATATCTTGTTTTTATGCGTACGTGAAAATATCTTAATTTTTCAATACTTATTATAATTTTAATCCTTTGCAAAACAAAACATAAACTGTTTACGATATTTAAAACGTGTTACTAATATTTATTTATACCACCTGCTTTGGAATCTCCCACCCAATCAGAAATACCCATCTGTGAGCCACTGGAAATACTTTGAGTTACTGTATGTATTAGGTAAACAAAAGCTTCTTTTGAAATTAGCGGCACATTCAATCAACTACATCAACTTGTAGAACTTAATATAATTTATCAAATAAAAATATTGAAATTATGATAAAGTCCGACAGCTAGGGCCGATTAATTTATTGTTGCATATTTCATTATATACTTTTACTTAAAGGTAATGAAAATTTCTTGTTGTGACAGGCCAAAATGACGGTCCTCCAAAGTCGGAAGGATCGGTTCTATATGGTGAAGAAATGCTCATTGCGCAAAAGATATTGTTTAGTTTATAAATAAAAACTTCTGATGAAATTACGGAACTTACGGAACAAAACCAATTTGCGCCTAAGTATGCTTGTCCGATACTTTTTGTCTTTTACCTTGTACACATTGATCTTTCAAGCTAAACAATAATTTTTACAATCGTAATGCGCATTTTTTCACTATACATATATTAAACCGATTTTTTTTACATCTATCCGATGTGACCACCAGACCAGGAATTTTTTGTTATGTATAAAGTAAAGTAAATCTTTCCTATAAAATTAATATGGCCTGACTTACATAATGAAAATATATTATTATTATGACAAGGCAGTGGATGAATATGATTCCTTGATGAAATTTTTCTGACGCAAATAATCCTGTACTTCTTCTAAACTTTTTCCTTTCGTTTCAGGAACAAATATTGCTACAAATATCAACGTTACAACAGAAAATATTGTAAAAATAAAGAAAGGAAGATACATTCCGTAATTATCAGCCATTGTTTGAAATACTTTAGACATTATCGTAACTGTAATGCCAAATGTAACATCTGCTAGGCATAAAGCAAAGGCTTTAACATTTACAGGAAAAAGTTCACTTAACATCATTACAGGAACTGTTCCCATTCCCAGATTAAAAATTATTACATAAAGGAAAAGCACAATAAGTGGCAAAAAATGAATTGTGCTTATATCTAGTTGAGTATTTTCTTTCAAATAAAAGTACAAGCCTTCCGTTGCAAGAGTACATGCTGTTCCAATAATTGAAATCAGCAAAAGCGGACGTCGACCTACTCTATCGACTAATACCGATGAAACTATTGCGACTGCAAGTTGTATCGAGAAATAAATAAAACAAGCAATATTTGCTGAAATGCCGCTCTCAGTTTGTTTGAAAATTGTTTGAGCATAAAACATGATAATATTTGTACCAGTTAATTGTTGAGCACTTCGTAAACACAAAATCAAAAAAAGAGCTTTTTGATTGCTTTTGATAATAAATAGATCCAAAATACCACCTTTATTTTCCCATTCCGTTTTCACAAATGAAATTAACGCATTTAACTCTTTGTCGACATCTGACTTTTTTCTAAATTTTATTAAACTTTGCCGTGCGGAATTTTCTTTTTCTTTAATTATATAAAAGTATGGACTCTCTGGCATCCAAATAAATGTTACGAAATGTAATATGGGAACCACTGAACACACTAAAGCTGCATCTTTTATACTTAAATATGATCCAATTATATTAATTAATAAAATTCCTAACACTGTAGATACTGAGATGCTCGTACCGAGTAAACCTCTTATTTTTGGATCAGCAATTTCTCCCAAGTACATTGGAAAAGCAGTAAACGCCAAACCATCGGCTGTTCCGGCTAAAAATCTTGCAACGTTTAGCATCAGAATTGATGATGAGAACGCTACTAATATCCACGATATGAAATATAATGGGGATGTTATGAGCATTGATAATTTCCGTCCTATTTTGTCTATAATTATTACGCCAAGTACGGATCCTGACACCGCTCCAATGCAGGGCATCGCAGCTGTCCATGAACCATCATCACTTGTAATGGACATTGAAGAATTACCTTCCAACAATTTTGGTAAAGATGGTGAAGGCCAACCAAAGTGCATCCCAGTGCACACTATACTTATACTACCTTAAATAAAATAACAGAATGTACAGAGAATTAAATTCTCAAATGAACACATTACTGTTTTAGAGTAGGCAACACATCTTACATTCCATAGATCACTACATTTAATTGATTTAAAAGTGTGGTAATGTGTTAAGGATTATATTGTACCGTACATAAGTCATTACCATGTAATTTATTGTTATTAATGAAAAATGTTTTTGGGAATACAATATTTGTTGCATATTCTGATTTTGCAAGGCGTTCGCTATTAAAATGAAGAGGGTGCAAATAGGAGACATTACAAAAATTATAAAAAGTATATACTGGAGGTTTAACTTGTTGTCCAATTTTGTAATAAAATGCAAACTAATTTAAAAAAAATTCAGCTGACCACCTGCAAAACTAACGCCGGTTGTATTAAAATTAAGAAACCTGCAAATTGGTTAGCATTTTGTTACAAAGCCCCTCCCAAATCGTTTACGATCAAATCACAATAAAGAGAAAATCAAATTGGTATCTAATGAATGAAACTCTTAGAATTTATTTTGTGGAAAATAAGTTAGAGCACTGGTCCTTAATCGATGTTCCGCGGAACACTGGTGCTCCGCGAGCTTGTTGCAAGTGCTCCGCAAAATTATGAAAGCCGAAATTTTGGCTCATCTACTGTTATGTAATAATCATTTTAATTTTTAATAAAAGTTATGTCTATATCTTTTTTGACTTTTTGATTTTGGTGTTCCGCGAATTTTTCTTATGATCAAAAGTACTCCTTGACTTCAAAAAGGTTAAGAATCACCGAGTTAGAGGATGCTGAAGTTGACAAAGAATATTTTGCAACATACCTGAAAACGTTGCCCAATATTGATATAAAAACCTTTTATTGAAGTCATTTTCAGAATCCATTAATATTGTATATATTGCTGACTTATTGAGAATTTGCATCGGCTAATTATGCGGTCGTAAAAAATAGAATAACGTCCAATTATATTTATACTTATTAGTTAATTGTTAATTAACGCAATAAAAATAAACAATGGTCGCTTGAAAAACAACTTCCACACTGTAATGTAATAAACTAAATTAACACAACTGCTGCGAAACAATTTTATGTTGATACCTTTCTATATACCGGGTGTCTCAATTAGGTTGGACACTGGCTGTATATTTTGAAAAAGAAACTTTTGTAACAAAAGCAGACCAAAGAAGTTGATTAAAAATATTTTTAGCTTCGAATTTCCACCGCAAGGGGGTGTAGTAGAAAAATAAAAATAAAAAACTCAATTTTCTTCTTAAATTCAAATAGAACGATAGGTATCCAACAACATTTTCTTTATCTACGAGAAATTCTCTACTATTTTTGTTAGTAACATTTTTCTCTATCTCTTCAATGTTGAAAATTACTATGAAATTTCAAATGTTATTTCATTTAGATTGAAATGTCCAGAAAATCGTATATCTTCAGTTAATTTCGTTATAAAAAAGATAGAAACGTGCGGTTTTCGGCATTCTTTTCGAAATTTTAATGCAAAAAACATAGTCACATGAAAACAGTAGCTTTCCATTTAAATATTTTGAAAAAATTAAGGAAATTGGTAGTTATTCAAAAACTTGCCATCTGGTCACTTTTCTTCATAGTGCAATGATAATCTACCAATGGATATCAATTAAATGAGATTAAATTTATCAAAATCAGTTAATTACCTAATTTATCGTACTTTATTGAGTTACAGAAATGTGTCTCCTCCACCACTCAATTGAAAAGATAGAGAAAAATGTTACTAAAAAAAATAGTAGAGAAGAAAATTGAGTTTTTGTGTTTTATTTTTCTACTACGCCCCCTTGCGGTGGAAATTCGAAGCTAAAAATATTTTTAATCAACTTCTTTGGTCCGCTTATGTTATAAAAGTTTTCTTTTCAAAATTTTAGAACCAACGGTTTCCGATATACAGCCGGTGCCCAGCCTTATTGAGACATCCGGTATAACATTGTTTTGACATAAATCTTAATTTCTGCTACAAAATTTGCTCTTAATTTTCCAATTTATTTTTAATGACATATCTGATCTGTTCCTAATGTTTGCAAAAAGGAAAATATTTTTTAAATACAATTTAAAATACAATAGACTATGACAATACCCTACACCAAAAATCAGTTATTCAAAATTTTTGTAGAGTGATGTGAAGTTTCTAGATAATGAAATAATCAATTAAAAATTAATTATGTCCACTCCGTAAGTATGTACCTACTCTTGTAAAGTTTCGCATTGTGAGACCATTATACAGGGTGTATTGTAAATGGCGCATAATATGTACATCACTCAAATCCTTGTTGAAAGCCAAGCAAAAACTCTGGTAACAATTGAGTTATTACTGATCAAACTTTGAAATTTGTTTCCGTAATTAATTTAAATACAGTAGCCCCTCGTTAACACGAACTCGGTTACGACGAGCACCTCGTTAACGCGAACAAATACTGGTGTCCCGGCCGGTTTCTTATTGTTTTTTTATGGAATGTCGCTCGGTTAACACGAATTCTCGTTAATACGGATTTCGCACAAAAATTTGGAACCTAAGAGATGACAATTTTGGTTAGTACGAACACAATACGTGTTTTTCTGTGAATTGTATGAAGTGTAATATTGAATGTTAAGGGGCGTTTTGTTACCAACGGATTAAAAGACGCCAGTCACGCGTGGCCGTGAGATTGGGATACGGGGGTCAAGACGACGATAATAAACAAGTCTGACATTCGCGAAAAGGCAAAAGCAATTTTCACTTCATTTTGCCAATATTTCGTGAACCATTGCGATTATATTACCATCTGGTAATATTGAGTGAGTGTTATTTTCGTCTGGTAATAGTTTACATCCAACTAAATTAAATTAACAAACGGAAATTATCAAGCTTGGTAACGTTTTAGTGCAATTTCTTCAAACAAAAATAATACGACCAATCAGTTTTTCCAAGGTTGTTAATTTTCATACGTTAACTTAATTTAATTGTGTGTAAACGCCCCTTAACAGAAGAAAATAGAATAATGAGTAAATTTTGGTTGTACAAATGGTGCGGTAATACTTTACGTGTCAGCATTCATGGAACGAGCCTTAAACAAGCTGAAAAAATGAAACGATTCAAAGTCAGTACAGGTATTCCTTGACTTACGACCGAGATAGATTCCTAGACAACAATTGTAAGTCGATCGTAAGTTGAATTTCATAAAATTTGTACATAGGTACATACAAATATATTAAATGTTGTGGGAATCTCCGAAACTGTTTCATTTGTCATGTGCAAACCGTCGTATATTGAGAACTACCTGTAGTTTATGACGGTGAACAATTAAATACATTTTGTGGTTCAGAATGACTCCTCCACAATCTGAGAGGTCTCAACCGCCAATAACACTAAAAACATGAGCAAAACTAAAAAATCAAGTTAAAAACTTATTATAACTAAATGAATCGCTCAGGAGCAGAGTGACCAAACTGCAAATTTGTCTTATTTGAGTTAGATCGCATATCATATTCTACATTTGCTCCTCTTTAAATTTTTAGTGGCCCAAGTGAGATTCCTTTGTTTACTACAAAATGGGACACGTTTGAAAATTGAGCCAAGCTATGTTATTTGCCTTAACACGAATTCTTATTTCTCTGATATCTCAAAACTTGTTCTTTTCACTTAAGCCACTCTGCTTCTGGCATGTAAAATAAAGTAATAGTAAAGGATATTTAAGAAATTTGTGATTTGCATTAATTATAATAGGTTTGTTTAATGATTTAAAAAAAAAATTAAAGTTCATAGGTTCACTTTAACATCTAGTATTTTTTTATATCAACTTTATTGATCTATTCAAACATATTGTTTTCTGCTAGTTTCCAAGTTTCTTATCACCAGTCTTAAACTTTCTTAGTTTGAGTATTATCAATCATCTAATGTTTCCTACTGTTGTTAATTAACAATACTAAATGACGTAGTTTTTCTAACTTGATATTTTAAGACTAATACAATACTTTTTTGGAAGGATTAATTTGAAAACTTCACAAATAATTATTTCAACGTATTAAATATACAGAGCGTTTCAAAAATAAGATAATGTCATCGTCGACCAATTTTACCGAGGATGTTTCATAAGAAACTTTTTGATCCGAATCATTCTTAAAAAGTTATGACCTGTCAAAGTTGAGGTCAGAAATCAAGCATAACGCAAAGGAAAATTATACCGTAATTAAAATTACCGACATTACAATAAAAGAATTAGATAAAGTTTGTTAAATAAAATAAGTCGTACTATATCAAAAATCCATCAAGTAATTTCGATAACAGTTGAAGTGGTCTACATTTCAAGATACTTCACTGTTCTAATGAAGAATTTAAAAATACAAACATTTTAGAAAGACTCCTTGTTTAAAAATTTTAAAAACTAAGTTATTCTTAGTAAGGAGAAAAAGCGGAAATGCACGATGAGTGATGGTTTTAGACCAAAATCTGTTTTTATCAATTAAACTGTTTTTCCGAACAACGGTAAAAACTTGATTTCTAACATCACCTGTGAGAGGTCGCAACACCGTGTATAACTAAATGAACTTTAAAAATTGTAATCTTAAGTAATTAGCAATAATTAGCTTATTCAAAAGTGATTAGATCTGGACTATTGTTTGGCCATCTGTCGCTATCACTTTCAGGCTCCTGTTCTTGATCTGGAGTACTAGGTGCTTGTGAAGTATATGAAGAAGACTCTCCGCCAATTGACATGTAATAATTTCCATCAGCCTTATTTGCAGCAAGGGATTGGCCTATGCTTCCAAGGCCTTCTAAAGCTCTTTGATTGTTTGGATCTAATCTAAAAAAGTTAATTTTACAATCACAAAGATTCTTTGCAATAATCACAAAAAAATGCAAACCTAACAGCAGTACTGTAATGTTCAAAAGCCTCATCTTCTTTCTGCAAACGTACCAAGCAGTCTGCAGCCATTTGATGTAACTTCGATGTTGCACAAAATTGACTTAGACGAATTAAAACAGTATAAGCGTCTCCGTAAAGTTTTTCGTGTATCAATTGCTCAGCTAATAAATATACTGCAGGCGAATATGTTGGATCAGATGCAATAGCTTTTTCTAATACAGTCCGCACTTTACAAGTAGTTAAAGGATCTTTAGTTAACACAGACGCATATAACTGTAAACATATATATAAATAATAAAATATTTTTATAGTAATAAATTTTACAGTGAGAGATCTTGTATTCCGATTTAATTGTTTACAAGCATTTCTTGCAACTGTAATTGCTTCCCTAAGACGATTCATACCAATATAGCAGTCCACCAAATACTTATGCGCCTCAAATCTAAAATCATTTATAAACAAAAAACTAATTAAATAAAATGCTTACCGGAAAGGAGAGCACTGCAACGCTTCACGACAATGCAGTGCAGCTTCCTGATATTTATTAATCTGCATTAATGCCATTGCTTTTAACAACAATGCTTCGACATTGTGTCTATTCATCGTACAAGCTTGTTGGCCAAAATAAATTGCTCTATCATATCTATTAAGTGCATACATGTAATAACCCATTGCTATCCACTGTTCACAAGACCAAAGTGTCATGTCTGTGTTAGTGTTAACCAGTCGTTCAAGGTCTCGCAGATGTTCTCTATCGCTAGAAGTTGCCAATAATGATGCTAATAAATCACGACCGCCTTTCAAATTATTATCAAATCTTATTGCCTGGAAGAAATAAGTAACAAAAACTATTTTATTGGAAATTCAAAATTTACCCTTTGTAAACAAGCTAATGATTTCTTTTCATCGCCTACTAAATTGTAGCAATTAGCTGTTTGTACAAGGAGCACAGCATTGTCTTTAAGAGGTCCCTGAGTTTCTAATACTCTGAAAGTGGCTGCAGCACTTGAGTAATCATGAGAATGTAATTCTGCCTGACCTCTTAACCAAGTGTTAATCCAGCTCAAATCTGTAGTTGCTTCTAATAGCATGGAATTGACTTCTGCACCTTTAACTCCTAATCTTAACAAATTTTCTGCAGCATCAAGAGCAAGAGGATTTTCTCTGAGAACATCTTTGTAACATGCTATGGCAGATCGTTCCATTCCAGATTCACAAAATAAATTACCCATAGCCATATGAATTTTTGCTGTTCTAGTTCTAGGGGATATACTCTGCAGTACTTCAATAGCCTTTTGGCACTGTTTTAATTTAATGCAGCATAAATGTAATTTATACTTAATATCTACGTCACTAGGATTATCATTTTGATTGTCGACCGATTTTAATAGAGAACTTTTATTTTTTGTTACATATTTTCTTATTTGTAATGCTTGTGTGTAAGCAATTTCTGCAGCAGCATATTGTTCAGTATAAAATAACGAATCAGCATAATATACATAGAGCTGAAATTTTGCATAATCCGATAATTCTTGTTTTTGATCAAATTGTGATGTTACTAATTCAACCTAAAAGAAAAAACATTTCAATGACTCAATTATTTACTTAAGCTTCTACTTACAATTTTAACTATATTTGAATATAATTCATGATCGTATAAGACCGAAATGTGATTTAAAATGGTATTCATGATAGACAAATGTATCTCTATTTTTTACCGTTTGTTTTTGCTTTGCACTTTGCGTTTACTTTAACCTCAAAATATGTTATTCATAACCTAATTCTGAACCAGTTTTAGTGCATGTTTTCATTTTAGTTTTAATCAGGGTTTTAATCAGAGTTGAATACTTTTAAATTCTAAAACAACTATTAACAGATATGTCATCCCTTATATGTATACCAGGACAACGCTTGTGTTATACTGATAAAACTTACATCTCAGGACATGGAACTTATGAAAGACATGGTTATATTTACTCAACATTGGCTGGAGTTGTCGATATCATCGAAAAAAATGGAGTAAGAAATTGTAATTTACATAAATTCATATATTTATTTACCACCGTTAGGTACGTGTTGTGGAGGTTCACAGTTCAGGTTCCCAAACAACAATTCCAGTGCAAGGGGATATTGTAACGGTACAAGTCACCATTGTCACCCAACAATACTGCAAATGTATTATAAAATGTGTAGGTTCAGTGGCATTAAGCCGTTCTTACCGTGGCATCCTTCGCAAGGAAGATGTGCGAGCAACAGAAAAAGATCGAATCGATTTATACAAATGTTTTCACCCTGGCGATATCGTCCTGGCTAGAATTGTATCCTTTATTTAAATACTACTGTGATATGTGATAATTCCTAATAAATTATCAGTTGCCTGTTGTTGAGCCCCACATTTATCAACTATCCACGGCTGAAAATGAGTTAGGAGTTGTAAATGCATTTTCTGAATTGGGATGTTCGATGGTGCCAATAAATTGGACAGAAATGCAGTGTCCAAAGTCATTGGTGAAATCAGCACGAAAAGTGGCTAAAGTTGTACCTGAAACAGTAGCTCAGGAAACTGTACAATGATTTTTAGAACTAAAAACATAATGTTTTTTGTAGGATATTTTGGAATCTGAAACGTTAATGAAAGTATCAAATGTTACTAGACACAAATGCAATAACTTAGTAAACTGGCTAGCACAGTACAGTGGGACCCTGTTATTCGTCTAACTTTTTTGCTATTTGTCTTTCCCCTGCTGTTCAACACAGCTTCATATTAAAATAAACTAGTTTTTTGATGTGTAAGTGCAATGGACTTTATTGTGCAGTAGTTACAAATCACTGAGGAGCAAACGATTACAGTTATTTATTGCAATTACGGAAATAATCACTTAGAAAAAAATTTTTATTTGTCATAAATTGCAACTTGTTTACATTGTAATGAAACAACAAGAAAAAATGTTTTATTTAAAAATTAAATTGTACGTTCTTAGTCTGAAATGTGTGATTCAAATACTACATCATTTTGCATTTTTATCTTTTGCACTTTTACGCTATTTTGTTAGTTGTGTAGGTAAGCATCCTCCTTTCCATCTTTTATTAACGCCATTAGCTTTACTCACTGTCAGTACAACTGAAGTGAAGTTATATTTTCATTGATTTCATATAAATGCATTAATTGATTTTATAGTTTTCATATATACTAATTATTTAAATAAGCAATTATCATTTACTGCGTTTATGCTAAACTCAATGTGCATTAACGGTACTGATTTTATGGTAGCCCAGTCAATTTCTACATCGAGCTTTTGCAAAAATGAGCCCTTTTTTGTGTATAAATTGACTGGGTTACCATAAAGCCAGACCAGTATGTATTGAGTTTAGCATAACATGGTAAATGAGCATGAAAAGAAATGTACATTGTTATTTATAGGAAAATTTGATTTGCTATGCCACCATTTCAACCATCTCCTGGAACAAATTGTGTCTGAATAGCAGGGTCCCACCATTTTGTTTTTTTTAGATCAAAATT
The DNA here is from genome assembly GCA_949768715.1 of Dascillus cervinus. Classification (NCBI taxonomy): domain Eukaryota; kingdom Metazoa; phylum Arthropoda; class Insecta; order Coleoptera; family Dascillidae; genus Dascillus; species Dascillus cervinus. Next base: position 22,322,977 of record OX458317.1, read on the forward strand.
AAGCTTAATAGTTAATGATTTGGTTTTATTTTTGTACATACAGTGGCTGTCAGTTCTTAAATAAAATTACTGCAGTGGAACCCCGTTTTTACGTTCCCACATTTCACGTTTTCCCGTTATTTGCGTCTAATTTGTGCAGTCCCGTTTCATTTTTTTCCCCGCAATTTACGTTGAAAATATTTAAAATGCATACTATACTTTTTCTACGACAACCTACTGCTCACGCGTTTAACATACTATAAACAATTGATACAAAAAAAACACAGGAAAATAGAGAATTACCTATTCCATTAACAAACCATATAAGTTCGGGTGCCTGTACAACAGTGCTCAACCAGTTAAGAAAAAGAATAAACAATGAAATAACTTCCTAGCTATGCATCTTATTTATAGTTAATTGTACAATTATTGAAAATCATTTTTGGAGAACTTGTGTCATGTTGGATACTGATTTTTTCTTGATATTGGCAATTTTCTGTGGTTGAAGTCGACGGCTTTTTACGGTTTCCTATTCCTGAAATCTATAGTAAGTTTGAAATGTCTATTCTTTGAACGGTAAAACGGTGAACAACCATAGACCATTAACATTTGGAGGACAAAGATTTCCGTATTTTTAGTAAATTTTGTAGTAAGGATTGGTTACAGTAAAATTTTGTACAATTTTAGTTTTAGTGTCTGGTATTGTTACCAAAAATCGTTGAAATCAGTAATAACTTTCATTTGATGTAATTCGTGTCTTCTACATGCACCCATTATGCCCATAATTAATGCAACCTGCAATATAAATTAGTACAACTAAGTTATTTATTATTATGGCTATATAAAACTTACTTTTGTGGCTAAGTATATTTCATCTGGAGCTTCAGTAAATCATTAAATTTGAATTTAAATTTATTATTATTATTCAGTAATAAATTTTTTGATGTTATTTGATGTAAAGATCTTAGACATTTTCGGCATGTAGTCGTCGGACTGTCGTTTGAGGAATGCTTTCAGTTTTAAATATTTGACAATATCTATATTGTCGTAGATACTAAGAGTCGTTCTCAGCATGGAATATTGTGTTCATAAGGTAGAACTTTTGTGGGGGTGTTAATTCCAAGTCATTATCACTATCACTTTCCATATTAATTGTAAGATTTATTGAAAATAACTACGAAATTATCTGCAATGTATGTACAAAAATGTTAACAGAAACAAACTGATGACCTTCGATTCTCTAGGCCGCCTTAAAATTTGTGATCAAAAACAGTGAACCGAATACGAAATATTTCACATCGCATTTGTTGTCTAGCAACCTGCCTAGCAACCAATGCGAAATGAAATTCTGAACAAAATGATTGAATTTACGCTCTTGAAATAAACATATTTGGATGTTGTAGAAAAAGGTTTTTATTCATATTACAACCTAGATTTTATTTTAAATCTCTTACTGTAAATTTTACATTGTAATTATTGTAGGAATCTAAATATTTTCCTTTATTCTTAACCATGAATTAATATCCAATGTATTATTACATTTTGTTTTATTTAAAATTATTTCATGTTTCTAAAGCTATGTGTACCTACTTATTAAATTGTAAATATTGAATGATTATTTTTTTATGCTGTTTCGGATTTATTACTAATTAATTAATTACTAAGGAAATAAGAGCAATGATTTGAATGGGATTTCTAAAATCAGAAGAAAAGGATAGGTATATACATTGCCCGCCATATTGTTCGCACCATGTGGGAAAAACTTTCATCTTCGATTTCTTTAAAAATCTAAATCTGCCAAAAGTTTGTGCATGTTCAAAAACGCAAAAAGGAGTACTCGGATTCTGCAAGCGATTTTTGGTTTCGGAGAAAATGGAATTTCAGTAGATGAGATGCCAATTATGAAATCAGTTGAATTCAACCGATTTCCAAAAAATTGATATTTTTCAAATTTCAACTTTCTCTTACAATTTCCAAGTGTAATCTTGAATTTTGATTATTTCAAATCTAAGTATAGTTAATTTATTTATTTTTCTCTTAAAAAAATGAACTAAACTGGTACAATTTAATATTACAAATGAAATTTTGTCTTTTACAGTTTACACATTTTAAATTTCAGCTTGTTTTCTAATTTACTCAAAATCCATGTAACTTAACAATTTATGTGAATAAATAAAAAAGTGTATTTTTCCGTAGAAATTTATAACAATAAGATCATCGTCATATTTTATACAAATTGGTGGGTAGGTATTTTATTCTGTGATAATATCGTATTATCTGTGATAATATGATGGATGCGGAGTACACCACAGACAATAAAACATAAAGACTACACATTGAAGATTACAATTTACCGTTTGTGATTAGAGAAGTGATGCATAAAAGACTGTAAAGTGTATATAAAACATAATTTACGTAATTGTAGCTAATTTGATTTATTTAGAAAAAACTGGGTAATTTAGTTGCTAAAAAGGTACTTATAATCTTTTCTTAAATTAATACGGATTCATTATAACTATTTTCTAGTTTTCGAGAGGGCACAGCTAAAGCGAGCCCTGAAGTTGACTGTTTGATGGGCATTGGAATTTACCGATTAATACAGAATTTCTTTGTACATAACCTCTTAATAGAGATTTATCGTAAATGTGTTTCTTTTCGTACACATAAAATAATGGGTGACAACAGGTACATATGCTAATATTACATTAATAAGCATTTGCATTCACATAGTATTGTTTACAGTCTTATCAGTGAAATAAAAGTTCTTACCGAACGACTAGCAGAAGCAGAAAACAAAATCAAAGTACTTAATGCTGAAGTTGGTGATATTAAAATTCAAATTAATAGCCTACAGACAAAATGTTGTCAGGATGCTGCTGGAACCAGTATTAGGTATGAAAAAGTATTGAAAATTTTAGCTAATAAATGTAAAACTTGTCGAATTGCAAGGGATATTAGAAATTCAAATTACTTTAACAAATAATAATTAGGTAATTGTTTTTTTTTTTACCTATATTAAGGTGTAGAGGTTTTGTTGTTACACTATTTTACGCTATTACTATCAATTGGCGAGATACTTGGAGTCGTGGTTGGGTTTTGAATCAATGTTAAACACCGTTTTTTTTCCCTCATTTACTAATAGTAAAAGTTTAAAAAGACATAGGCACACCAAGTTTTGTTAAACTAACTAAAATCAGCATTCCTTTTATTTTATCATCCAAATCTTAATGTTCCGTTTCCTAGCGAAGGTTGGACATCATGGCAATTTTCTTTTTATCCACTGCTGCCTTAAGCAATTGATTGGAACGCATGCTGAACCATTCCAGGGTTCACAGCAACCTGGAAAACCTGGAAATGTCGGGGAATTTAGAAATAAATCAAAATTTCAGGGAAAAGTCAGGGAATTCATGCATTTTATCAAAAAATCGAAGAATTTAGTGTACTTACGTACTATTACGGCCACCGAAATGTGCACGATTTTTTTTAGCAACTTAATTTTTGCTTCATATCATAGGCATTGTAAAAAATCTGCCAAATGACAATATTTTTGTTTATGACAAATATTATTTCACGAAAGTCACTGGATAAAGCCAGCTTTAATCTATGGAAAAATAGGGAAATTTGTGTCAGGTATCGTGCACATTTCGGTGGTCGTAATAGTACCTGAAAAAACGATTAAGACGAGATAGAAAAATTTTTGACCGGTTTAGTTAAGAACACAAGTTACTAGAAAAAGGTCAGGGAATTTGAAATACAGAATTACTGTGAACCCAGCATTCTCTTAGATTTCTGAGCCACAACATTTTTCTTCCTATATTTTTCCCTTCCATTATCAGTCTAAGCAAGGAATATCATGCTCATCTCATCACATGGCCTAGATATTCTAGTTTCTTCCTATTGAGAGTTATTATTATTTCTTCCTCGTTATTCATCATGCGAAGCACCTCTATATTTGTGATGTGATCCACCCAAAAAATCCTAAGCATCCAAATAAAATAACTGAAAATTCTGCTTTTAATCACAGTAGCATAAACAGCTATGAAAAGTTACTTTTCAGTTCCAGGACTGAAAAGGAAACATTTTTTATTCCAAAACTTTACAATTCTAAAAATTTTAACGGAACACCTAGGTTATTTTGTTGGGTACGTAAATATAAATAATAAATAGAATTAATGATTAAATCTAAGCCTTAACTGGACACTTATCCACTCTTCTCCAACAGTCTGGCATACAGTGTTTCAAAGCACCGGAGTGGCCTTTTAACTTAATTGTCACATCTACATATTGAAGATAAGGTATGCTATAATATTCAGGACTTCTTAAATAAATGTTGCACCAAATATAAATTGCATTTTTCTTAACGAAATTTGGTTTTTACGTAGTTGAAAAAATCGCAGATGTACCTCTGTCCTATGTGTATTTATATCCTAGAATGCTAGAAATTCTTGCCTGATGACTCAAACTTCTAAATGTGCATCCTCGGATGTAAATGTTGTATTTTTTGAACTTAACACTTATTAATTACTGTTTATCTTTTAGCTATACAATAGTGAAACTTTTGCATTTTGATCTTTAGTATATTTACACAATACTTTTTTGCAGGCAATATTCTACTGCAAGTAAAAGGAATTTTTCTGAAATTAGCAATTCATCAAGTGATGTAGATAATAAACTTTCTGCAAAAAAAAAATTTTCTAGTGATTTTGTAATGGAAGAAGACTATGCAGTAGTTTATACCGATGGGGCATGTGAAAACAATGGAAAATTAATTGCAAAGGCAGGAATAGGCGTTTGGTTCGGTGATCATCATCCATTGTAAGTATTATTACTCAATTAGTTGTAGTTACATAACTTTTTATTAGTAATTAAAATTATTATTATACGTTCAAACTTGCATAAGATGGAGCTGCTTTGGACCGCTTAACCAGTGACATTTCTATGGCGATATGTAAGTCGGTATCAAAAAAACATTTCAACATAGACAGGTTTCCGGTTTATCCAGGTTTTCCTGTATTATTATATGTATTATTTTTAATGGGATTTTAGTTTTACATGTCCAAAGAGTTAGTAGTACGAAGATTTTATGTAAAATATGCAGTCAAATACAGTAATAATGAACAAATTACAATATTTAAGATACTTGCCATTTCATTTCATATACAGATCATTTTTTTACCAATGAACCTTAGCGATGTACATGGTATACAATTGTTTATGTGCTTATGGTTTTTCTACTGATAATTTGAAAATAATTTTTCGCACGCTTCTAGCTTACATCATTTTATCAAATTCAGGTAGTTTTTTAATGTAACAAAATTAAAAATGATAATAATTTTGAATCTTTTTAAATTTATTTACAAAGTTAGTAGGTTGTGTCTCCTTACAGTGAAACAAATTATCATAATGAAATTGTATTAGTTAATTTGCTTTCGATTTGAATGACTCATGATATAACCTTGCAGGTTCGTGATCATACGCAAAAATTATTTCTCCTTTTTTGCAAAAAGAAAAATTTACCATTGCGTTATTGGAATTAAATTTGATTTATTTGAGTTAAATTTTAATAACAAAATGAATTGATCAATAACTGTATTAATTTTTGAAAGGCAAATGTCTTAGTCACAGATTAAGTGTAAATATAAATACTTGGTGGAGAAAATAAAAAACTAAAACTTGTGTTGGCAATGCCGAAATTTGAATTATTGCCTACTTCACTTCATAATTCGATGTGTTCATGTGCCAAAGTATGTATTGTCTTTTATGTTTTAAATTGGCACTTGAACAAAGTGGAGTTATGAAGTGAAGTTGACAACAATTAAAATTTTCAGCATTACCAACACAATTATATAGTTTTTTATGTTTTCCTCCAGGTATAGTTATACTTATACAGTTCTTTAAATCACGCCAAACTGAGAACTGTAAACCAAATAAGTGAATGAGTCGAGGTGAACTTTAACCTCAAAACGTACCTGATTTTCGTTTATTAAAATTCGCAAACCCGGTTCGGCTTCGTTAGTAACTACAAGCGTTGGATATCTCATGATCTTTAAATGTGACTCAGATTTTAAATTTTAAAGCTTAATATATTGGAAAGGATGCATTTCCGGTCAGTTATTTCAGTTGTAACCTGTATAAATACTTTAGTTAAACTAGAAACCTAAAAATTTGTTTACAATTTGATCAGTTATGAGCTCGAAATTTTAACTTACAAGCCTTGAAAAATGATTTTTGCCAGTAACTCTCTAAAAACTTTACAATACTTTACTATTGAAGTTTACAATATTACCAACATGTGGTTTAGAATTGGGAGGAAATTCTAACGTTATGACTGCCGTCCCACTTAGTACCTCTCTCCCCTTCATATTCAAAAATTTGTTACATTTAAAAACTATTTTCTAATATGGTCAATTTTAGGAACCTATCCAAACCAGTTGTTGGAAGAGCTACAAATAATACAGCTGAAATTCAAGCATGTGTGAGTGCCATTAAAATTGCACATGAAAACGGTAAATGATATTGTTTTTATTATTTTTCTTTATTAAAAATTCATTTTTTGCACTCCCTGCTTCCAAACAAGCGAAATGCGCACGCAACTGATATACGGAAACATCTACTTTGAAACACTCGTGCGTGAAAATGTGCCAAAAATCACTCGCTAATCAGACCGTTTGCAAGCAAATTATTGCTTCATTTATATTCTTTAATGTGTACAATGCAATTTACACCACTTTTTAATTCAATACATTGGGGAATAGTGCAGAAATTATAAATTGAAAGTTGTAAATTTCGAATGACATTTAACAGCTGACAGTTGTTTCCGGTTCAATTTATTTTATTTTGGGGTAAAAATTCGTGCAAAAAATAGCATACACACCTTGTGCGTAAACAATATAAGGGAATTCGTGCCCTTTTGCACTTCACTCGTGTGCTACGCCCACTCGTGTTTGCAAATCGGGCACTCATTACCAAAACATTTGTTTCCGCACATGATACGTAAATAACTATTGTTATTATATTGTGTAGTTTACATAAGGCATCGTCCATAAATGATGTCACAGGTTTAGGTGGGGGAGGGGGTTAGCGGAATTGTACAGTCCATGACAGGGGGTCAGGGGGTGTTTTTAAAAACGTGACATCACAACGGGTATTTTCAAAAAATTAAATTTTTAGGAACTAATAAATTCGTCAACTGAAATAGCGAAACTTTCATTAATTGTGTTTTCCTTTATAATTAAAAATAACTTTGTTTCTGTGACGTGACTCACGTGGGAGAGGGGGGCGTTTGGTACAGTGTGATACCTTGTGACATAGGGGTGGGGTAGGGTTCAAATTTGACGAAAAACCTGTGACATCATTTATGAATGCCACCTAACTACAATTCAATATAAACAGGAATTATAAACCTACCCACTTTTGAGTTGTGAAGTTGTTTATTCTCTACCACTTGCTTTGGGGATTCAGAAAGATAATAAATTTTGACCAAGGTCACTAATGACTAATCTGTCACTGTTAATTTAACATAATCAGTAAAAAACTTTATTGACGAATTATAACGAATAGTATAAAACCTTCGTAAACAAAACAAATATCAATTTTTGTTATTATTCATCTATTTCACTTGCCATTACTTTCGATAGATCATCTTAAAACAATCACTTTATGCAAAAATTGTAGATGTCAGTTTATGCATAAAACAATAACGAAGCATTACCTGTGTTTGAAATTATATTAGTTAATTATTAGTGGTTCATCGGTTGTCGAATAAGTAGTTTAGAACATGACAGTACAGGGTGATGAAAAAAAGGTGCCCATTATTAGGTACATGTTATAGACGATTTCTAACGAAACACGAATTTGAAAGCCAAAATGGAATTTGTTGTCTTTTCACCAAGTTATAAGCTTTCCTATTCAGACAATAAAAATCTATACGATTAACAATTTTGTAATAATTTCATCGTTAGAGTCTAAATTTGATGCAGTTGATAGTGCTTTTAATAAAAAAAGGTGTAAAAAATTTATTGAAACCAACTTTATTACCGATGTTAAAGTACCGTTTCTTAGCTCTGAGGAAAATTTATCAATGTCGCAACATCGTAAATCTCCTAGGAAACGTTGGCAATAATAATTCATTTTCCAATGTCAGTTCTCTTGTCAAATTTGAACGATACAAGTCAAATGTTCAGTGAATATCTAGACATGTTGCTCCGCCTGGGTGAGACAGATAATAAAGAATCGGAAGCTGCTAGAGAATATGCTAGAGTGTATCCACATCGACGTCATCCAGATGCTAACGTAATTAGAAAAGTGGAGCAAAGATTAAGAGAAAATGGCCAAATAATGGCGATTTCTGTAAATGCTGGACGACCTCGTGAAGTTCGCACACCAGCGTTGAAGGAAGCAATTGTGGAAGCGATTGAAACTGCACCAGGATGAACCATACACTTTTTCATATTGAGATATTTGAGATTTTATGTTTCAATTTGATCTGGAAATCACATTGTTTCGTTTTTGATTGATCTGTTTTTAATAAATCACATGGTTAGGGGCCTTTTAAATGGGAATCAGTAAGTGTGACCGAAAGTTCATCCATTCTTGTCAGAAATAGCGCAAATAGTAGAAAATCTCTACGTCACTTAGGGACTTTTTGAATACAGCCCTTCAATTAACTGTTTGTTGTGTATTCTTGTTTAATTACGTTAAATTCTTTTGAAATAAAAAAGTTATGTCAATGTGACAATTGTTTGTCTTACGCAAGTGACAGTATCTGTCAGTGTTGGTTGCTTAGATACTAGAAGTAGGCCTACTTGGACCACTTTGTTGCGATTTCCACAATGCTTCAACGGAAAGGATTGTCCCAATATCAATCATGGGCACCTTTTTTTCATCACCCTGTATTTTAACTAAAATAACATTATATATTTTTATTGTTCTATTTTGTTTCTTTCAAAAATTGCATATCGACTCGTTTAACGAAGGCTACAGTAACTCAATTTTTCACTTTTTGAGTTACATACGTGTATAAAAAATGAAATGTCAAAGATATCTGCCCTGGAGAGGGTTGGATCTCACAAATAAAAATATAAGCAATCAATATTTACCAATTCATTAAAATAGTATCCCAAATTTAGTGATTTTTGGATTATTTTAAAAATGTAAAAAATGAGTCGATATACTCAATTTGGGTAATTACAAAAAATAAAAGTACCATGGAAATATACCAACCAAATATGTATAGACAGTTTATGTAATTTGCGATGATAAAATAAAAGGCGAATTTGGTAGGCTGTTCAAATTTTTTTTATAACTTGAAAGAAATCAATTAGACAATTTGATCAATCATTAATTTGACTATGCCCTCTTCAACAGAACCTTTAACATTTTATTTAGTAAATTCTAAGTTTGTCTGTACATTAGTTGGGAAGTGGAATAAGAGAATATGTATTTTTTGTGCAGTCCTGTTATGCAGTCTTCATGGTGTTCTCAACCCTTTTTTCATATGTGAATTAACCAGAATTTTAATATCTGGTATTGGTTATTTCTTAACCATTTTGATTTATTGAAAGTGCCAAGTTTTGAAAGTGAATACTAATTACATTTTTTCTAAATACATTATTTTTTAGGTATAAGACAACTACTTATCAAAACAGATTCCCAGTTTGTTATAAATGCCATGACTGGATGGATTCACAAGTGGAAAAAAAATTCATGGAAAGTTATATCAGGTGGCGATGTTAAAAATAAGGAAGATTTTATTATTTTAGACGATGCCTGTAAATTGTTGGATAAATTAAAATGGGTATGATAAAATTTATTCAAACTAGCTATAGTTTTTTCAAAAGATATGTATTATCGTAAAATGGGGCGCAAAGAAACACTTCAATTTTAATAATCTGTAAAACAGATTCTTGCAATGATTTATTTCATATTTATTTCATAATGTAAGTTAACAATTGTAATTTCAGAATATACACTTTCTAAAAAAAAATGGGAAAGTGACATAAAAAATTGTATATTTAGTTTCTCGACATCCTGTGTTTTGGAGTGACAAGAAACACACTAAGCACGTGTGCACTGACTTGATGGCGTCAATAGCTAGATGCACACTGCACTAATTCTATTATTAAATTTTTGACAAAGAATTGGACGTCAATTTTTAATAGTTCGAGTTTGCAATGTTTATTGCACTAATATCAAAGATAGCCATCCTTTCAGAAATGAAATGTCTTCTTTAAGTATGTATGGGTAAGTGCAGAAGAAAAGTGACAGGAAGCTTAAAATGAAATAGTTTTGTTGCAACTTATTGTTTCTTGTTATCCCAGTGTTTCTTATCACTCCATTTTATCGGTATTTATTTATATTAATGTATACCATCTAGTAAACCTTACAGATAATGTAGTTTACCAAATTTGATTGCATTGAACTAAGGCCCGAGCTTTCCATTTCCTAATAAGGTTCTCACTAATACTTGCTCACCATATAGGTAAAAAATCTGTCTTTCTACCTTCTAATATAGCTATTTGTTAAATTGAAGTATCTGATCCTCGTAATAAACTATTCGGTGCTTGAACCACCTAATAACTAATTATTAACCAAGTAACAGCAACTTGAACGTATATGTATACCTATTCCCGGCAATTATAAGTAAAGTCATTCTAACATCATAGAAAGTGAAAAAGACTCGCTCTGAAGTGGTCATATAGGTAAAAAAAATTGATTGTGAGATGAAGAAAAAGTATTTTACTTGGTTGTATAAACAACCTTTAATGGAATGCTTTTAAGCCTTTTACTTGCCAAATAGCTATTCATCGTTGCTATTCGAAAAATTAAAGTTCCTAATATATTAATTTGTCAAATGGCTAGTAGCAGCTCTATTAGGAATTTTGAAAAATTGGACCTTAGTCATTTTGATACTTTCGTTTTAAAAACAATGTTTTCTAGGAACATGTTAAAGGTCATTGTGGGCTAAAGGGAAATGATGAAGCTGATAAGCTGGCAAGAGAAGGTGCAAAATTATATATTCGCTGTTGATGTAAGTATGTTAATTTGTACAAATTCATAATACTCTACTTCACTTATGTTCAGTTGTTTTTGTGTATCTAAATCTTTAATAATAATAATGTTAATGTACACAACTAAATTGCCTTTTTTTGATTTTATAGATATGTCGGAACTCTATGGGATTCCCCTTAATTAAATATAAAAGTTAAATAATTTTTCGCTTCACTTGTGTAAGGTTAACATTACCGGCACTACTGCAACAAAAAACGTTACAAGAGGCCTTTGTTTGTCTCGATAAGTGCACCATTTATGCATAATCGAGTAATATTGATACAAATTTTATAGTAGAGATATGCCATACTGCCCGTTTATTCGAACAACAGGCATATTTGGGTTACAGTAAAAATTCTTCAATGTTTTCCTGTTAAATTATAAATATTACCCATATTTTGTAATAATAATAATAAATAATTTTGTAATATTTTGACTGCCACAATTCTGCTTCGTTTATAAACATTATTTGTTTTCTTCCATATATAACTTCTGTTTTAATTTAAGGTTGTCATTCCTTCAATTACCTTACTCATTTTGTTCTTGTTTCTATCTGCTTATTTATTCTCTATTCATATTTACACCCTTTTTGCTGTGTAGTTAACAGCTGAACACTTGCATTGTACTTCCAGAAAATTATATTATTGAGTGCTTTCGTAAAGTAAGGAATAAATTCGATAAACATTTTAGAAGAATTTTCACAAAAAATCCTCGGACCCGTCAATTGTAATTTTTAAAACTGCATCTTTTTTAATATTCATAATTTTACGATCGTATTTTGTTTTCAGTACCACCTAATTTTTTTTGCCCATGGAAACTTTGGTGTACACCTGCATAAAATAAACAAAATAGGCGACCCAGTGCACTGCCTACTGGAATGCACCTTAACATCTTCTAGGTGACCCTTGTTGAAAATCGGCTCCTTGATTGCCATAGTTGGAATTCCGCACAAAAAAAAAAACACCAAGAAAATGTATCAGGAATTCTGACTTGCAGGAGTAAATTCATATTACATAGCACATTCCTCGTGTGATTGAATTGTTGTCTTAATCTTTTTGATTGGCACTTGCCCTAATGTTAGGATTTTTGTTTATTAAATATTATAGGATTCATAAATCCCCATGACTTTGAGAGGCAATGAGTATGATGTCATTAACTGATCTAAAGTTTTTAAGACGGGACTTGAATTTCAGTTATAAAAGAGTTGGCACTACATACTCCAATTATTTGACATTTAGAGCCAAAAATCTCTTGGTGAAAGTGAAATTGGCGTTTTAACGAAATATCTCACTATTAATCAATTTTTGCTTTATTAAATGACAGATTTTAAAGGGTCTGTTATATTTTCCGAGATGTAACCAAGTACACATTTGACATTTGGTGAAAAAAAATTGTCCAAAAAGTAGTGAAACTATATCATAGTAGGCGTTATTGAAAGTAGATTGAAAGTGCAAAATATTGCAACTGACGAGATTTAATATTTTCAAAATATCCCAAGACAAGTGCTTTCTAGGTAAGAATCATTTAGGAGTGTGATTATTATGTCACAGACGGCGCTGTTTCATAATAATATGTTATTATACAAGTTTTATAAGACGATCTATTGTCGCACGAATAAGTTTGGGACACGACGAGCGAAGCGAGGAATGCCCCAATGTCATGAGTGCGACAATACATCTTATAAAACGAGTGTAATATATTATTTTTTCTACTTTGGTGCTCTTAGTTTCAAGAAAATTTGAAAATTGTGCTTTCTAAATATTCTAGAGATTTTTAGGATTAGGTACTGGTTGTGTTGGTATTTGTCTTGTGTCATATGTCAACTAAAACTTCAAATTTAAAATCTCGAGTTTGATATTTTTGTCAATAAGTCATGGAAGAATTAAGCTGTACACTTGGCTTGACCTTGACAGGAGTTCGGTAGAGATGCCCGACGCCGGCCAGCGTGCTATTATAGCAATACCAACGTAATAAATATAAAAAAAAAGACCAAAAGCCGTTTCACAAAAAGTTCCTTTGTGACACTACTTTCAGTTTCACAAAAACTCGCTTATGATACCAAAGTAGAAAAATAAACTTGAAAAGTCAGCGGCCAGTATTTGATTTATCAATATTTTGCCCAACATCTACTATTTAATCGTCCAGTATCGTAACCCACAGACTGACTTTCGCTTGAATTTTGGCTGTTACGATTGATATTCTTTGCTAAATATGCGAACGACACTAATGCCGTTCAAGTTTACACAAATAATTCTAGCGGTCAGATGCGTCACACATAAATTGACTGTGTCAGAACTTATTTTTACCAACCACAACCCCAATAATGACAAATCAACATATTTGCGACCTCTGTTATTACTATGGTGAACATGTACGAAAATGTGTCTATCCCCTCCCTTTCAGTTGACCGTTAACAACAATTCTCTCATCTTTTTTCTGATTGTGATTATGAATTGAAAAACACAGGTGATAATTTGTATCCCTAGATCATGCCTTGTCAGACATCAAATGGCTCAAACTGCGTTTCCTACCCGGACAGATGCTCTTGATGCCACTAGAGATGACCAATGATGTGGATATTCCTTGTTAAGTTTAAGTCGTTTATAGTTGAATCTCGCAAATGTTTTTTCAAAATCTGCAAAACCTGCAGAAACATTACGATTCACATCTTGGGTTCTTTGAATAAAGACATTAAGTCTGAACAAAGTCTATTGTACTGAGCCTGCATTGTGTATTATTAATGTTTTCAGTCTTTAGTATATTCTTGAATTTGAATTTCTATTGGTTATTTTAAATTTGAGGCATTAGTCATCTTCAGTAACCTTCTTCACAATTCCCATTTACACTAAATACACACAAACTGTCGACACTGTCGGTTCGTTTTGTAGTAGTTAGCTGAGCAGTGTAAATCGGGTTTTTAATAGCTATTCCAGAGATCACATGGAAACCATTTGGGAAAATTATTCCTTCGTGGCATAGAAGCTAGATTTTTGTTGTTATTCCAAAAATTTTGCAAGTTTGTGTAGGTAGGTACTCGCTAAAAATGTATAAAATATGACCCCCCCATCGACAGATTTATAATAGTTGAAAAGCGTAAGATATAAGTTTTAAATACAATTATATATTTTCTCATCAATTTTATTAAATACAAACCAAAACAAACATACAAATTCATAATTAATAAAAAAAAAAATTAGGAAAAAGTAGTAAAAAAATTAGGAAAAAGTAGAAAATAAAATTTTGAACAATGTAAACTAGAAGTTTTTATCAATTTGAATTTGCATCATCCGATTCCACACTGCCAATTTTCTTAACTAATCCAGCAACATTGAGGTGCCGTTGTTCGCGAACAACTGGCCAGAAATATTTATGTTCTAAAGCCTCATGAGCCGTAATTCTGTTGCTGTGATCAAAAACAAGTAATGATTCAAGGAAATTAAATGCATCTTCATTTACTAAATATTCATTTTCCGACGTTACAAATCGCTCCCACTTTTTACGATTGTGACTGCCTAACATTTCCCGAAACTTGGGATCGAGCTTGATGTTGTATTTGCTCATATATGTCGTCAAATCATTAGTACCTAAAGTTCTCACAATGCGAACTAACTGATCGTAGTTGTCATTGCCATGAAAAAATGGTTCTCTTCGAAAAATCATTGATGCAAACATACAGCCTAAAGACCACATATCTAAGGAATAATCATAGTAACCATAATCGACCAGAAGTTCGGGTCCTTTGAAATATCTTGAAGCCACTCTTACATTATACTCTTGACCTGGATGATAAAATTCCGCTAATCCCCAATCAATCAGTCGCAGCTTGCGTTGTTCAAAATCAACCATAATATTGTGTGGCTTTACGTCACGATGCATTATTCCTTTACTATGACAGTAATCTAATGCCTTTAACAACTCGTAAATGTAAAATCTCGTGTCATATTCAGATAATTTCATATAAACATGTTTGAAATCAACGTTGTTGATTCTTTCAAACACCAATGCAGACAGATCCATTAATTCGATATTTAATACTCCCAATAAATTTATTATGTTAACTCCATGTTTTAAGACTTCCAAGATTTTTATTTCTCTCTTGACTTTCCGTTTTTTAACTGGTTTCAGTATTTTAATAACAACAGTGTCTTTACTGGGAAAGTGAATTGCCTCAAATACCTCGCTGTATTTTCCTCTTCCTAATTTTTGAGTAAGAGAATAAGCTTCAATATCATCTAGTTGTGGAACAAAAGAATCATAGTCCCAATAATCTTTAGGTTTGTCACTCAAAACATGGGCATATGTTCTAGAAATGGTACGGATCTGAGACATTCTGGCAGGACTACAATATTAATTTAAAACTTATTAAGGTTACAATGTCATTTACGTCACTTACCTTATATTATTTGCTTGAGAGTGATATTTAATTGTCAATGAAATCGTTTTGAAATTTTCTGTGCCTGTTGTAGAGAAATGTCAAAATTAATGTAATTTAATTTACAAACTATTTAATTTTGAATTACATGTATTTTTAAGACCTCATAATTTTTCAATACAGTACGAATAAAGGTAACCTGATGTTTGTTAAGTCACTTTTAGCCGAGCATTTATCGATTTGTTCCGATTTTTAACCGCATAAATTCGGTAAGCCTACTAACGAGAAAAAAATATAAATACCTACAAATGGTCACCAAGATTTTCGTCTGTTTCTTTTCGCATGTAACCGAGAATCAAATGAATTTTGATGATTGCAGATGCAATGCTTCCGCATACCGTACAGAGGTTTTCCCACATTAAGCGTATCCTAAAGTTCTCCGCGGAAGATAAAAAATTAAAGGGATGAATGCTCGGTATGCAATTTATTTCGAATGAGGGATATTGAATGGGTAAGCAAGTGCGTGACGGAGCGTCTAAATTACATTCCTTGATCTCGCCGATCATTTCTATTCCTTGAACTTCCCGACTGATGAAATTTCATCGAATATTTTAGATGCTTACGAGAGGAAAAAATATTTAAAACGAAGATGGAAGTGTAAAATTGCTAATATGGCTGCGCCTAAAGTAAGTGCTCAGTAATTACTGTTTAATTCCATTATAATGAGTAAATTTTGTTCTTACAGTAATGCCTCGTATTAGGTTACCTATTCTACCTAATTCTACCTAATTCTGTTAAAGCGATAATTAACAAACTTTTTTTTTTAATTGCTAAAATCAGGATCCCGATAATTTAAGTGAATCAGGCACGTTCAAGATAAGAAAACGCAAGCACATAAAAAAATCACCGATTTATCAGTTATTTGAAACTTTTATGTGCAAAGCAAGTTAAGTAATTCTTACTTATTAATTAATTCTTTTCGTAAAAGAACATGTCAGTTAATTGAAAAGCAATAACTTTATGGCCTGTTGTTCAGTACTGTTTAACTTTCAGAATATAATATAAACGTAAGGGAAAAAAATAACCAATGCAATTGTGTTGGCAATGTTTAAAATATTGCCAACTTCATTTCGTAACCCCACTTGTTCATGTGTCAATAATGTAAAACAAATCGTAAGTAATACTTAAAAAATTTAAAAAAAAATTGAATAAATAAATAATTTGTGAAATGGCAAATAAAAACTTATATGCAACGCACTTGTGTGTGTACAGGTTAATTTCAAAATAAAACTTGTTCTGGAACAGAAATAACGAGCAATGTTTGTACAGTGGAACTCCTCTATCGTCGAGTCCCGGTTATAACAAAAAATCGGCTATAACGCCGTTTTGTACCTTGTAAATTTCCTCCTTTACTGTTTCTAGTACTGAGGGTGATCTAACAAAATTTTTGTTTCGTTCCAAATTCCGAAAAATGTTGAACATGAGATATTACGAGAGAGTCCAGGAAGAAATAAAGACGTGTCTCTTCTTAGTAACCACAAATATTTTTAAAGCCATATTTTATACATATTTTACGTGAGAGGTTTTTGAATAGTATTTGATAATATGTGTGATTAAGGCGCGGCGTCCAGACTTAGTAATAAGTTATTGAAACCTTGTTTTCCTGTAACACTGGAAACTTTTTGGCGTGTATAGGATTCCTCGTTGACCCAAGAAAGACAGAAAAAAAGTTATTCAGAATATTTTCGAGATTTTGCCGAAAAGCACCAATTTATATACTTTTTCAATAAATTTTTGTTACCGGCCAGTTGTCGGTAAATATCAAACGATATTTGAAACATCTGGAATACAACTGTCGCAGGTAGGTAGGTTCGAATGCATTTGTTTATGGTCGGTAATAAAGTACTTAAATCATTAAGCTTCTGGGAGAACTGTATTTTGCATAATCGGTTGATACAAAAAAAAAATAATTCAAAGTAGCAATGGTAAATCAGGAAGACTTTCTTCTCGCGGCTGCAGCATATGTAATTTTAAGTGGTGCACAGAAAAAGGAAAATAAAAGATTTTGGATTTGCCCATTGTTAAGGTCTCGAAAGCGATACAGTGGTAATGGACAGTGACATTATCAACGATTTAAAAGCCGACGACATTGTTCCGTTTGCAATTAACCCTTTGAGTGCCAAAATTATTTTTAGATAATTAGCTAAAATTGCCAATTCCAAAAACAATAAACAAGAATCGATAAGTATGAAAGAGAGATCGATCGTATTAGTTAGTGCGGGAGCAAAAGTGCGATCGCGCTCCTGGCATTTTCGGCCAGTGTATTGAGGAGCGCGATTGTACGAATTATATTTTATTTCATTTTTCAAAGTTTCAAAAATGTATGGAGTCTTACGGGAGAAAAAAACTAAATAATTCAATATCTCGGTTAGGACCTAACAAAAATCTTGAGCAAATTTTAAAGTTTTCACCTTTACACCACTTTTTCTTCCAAACGGTTGCGTAAATCGAGAAATTTTGTTCTTTAAAAAAAAATTTTTTTAGAAGAAACGCATTTTTAATTTAAAAGAAACTTTAATCCTGCGTGGATAATTTTTGTACAAATTATGCAAAGAAATATACTCAATAATCAAATAAAGTTAGAATTTGGAAAAAAATGAAATCAGTTCTGGAATAGTTATTTACGTATCATGTGCGGAAACAAATGTTTTGGTAATGAGTGCCCGATTTGCAAACACGAGTGGGCGTAGCACACGAGTGAAGTGCAAATGGGCACGAATTCCCTTATATTGTTTACGCACAAGGTGTGTATGCTATTTTTTGCACGAATTTTTACCCCAAAATAAAATAAATAAATAAATTGAACCGGAAACAACTGTCAGCTGTTGAATGTCATTCGAAATTTACAACTTTCAATTTATAATTTCTGCACTATTCCCCAATGTATTGAATTAAAAAGTGGTGTAAATTGCATTGTACACATTAAAGAATATAAATGAAGCAATAATTTGCTTGCAAACGGTCTGATTAGCGAGTGATTTTTGGCACATTTTCACGCACGAGTGTTTCAAAGTAGATGTTTCCGTGTATCAGTTGCGTGCGCATTTCGCTTGTTTGGAAGCAGGGAGTGCAAAAATTCAATTTCAACTTTTAGGTGTTCACGAATTGTGTCGTAGCCATCGGTATTTAACTACCTGCTCCATATCACAGATGGTCCAACAAAGTGGCCTCTTTTTAAAAATTGCTACACTACAAGCCCTAACTAAAACGGACCGTTATGGAAGAAATCTGCCCTTTTTTATGAAAACATGGCTGGCCAAATTCCAATTCTGTGTTGATACAATTAAAAGCACAAGACAGCTAAATAATTCGCTTATTTGCGTTGAATTAGGTACCAAAATAAAGAGAATGTTTTTCTTCATAATATTATAAGCTATTAATAAGCTTGCAATTATTTATATATTGGATGTAATTACCATATAAAGTAGAAAATTTTGGGTTTAAAAAATACCTCATATTCAACATTTTTTCTTCATATGATTAGGAGAAATTTCAGTTATTAAAATCATCTAGTAACCCGGAGAAAGGTTTATAGATTATGCCGGTATTTTTTTTTTATCAGTTTGTTGCTTATTAACGGAGTCTTGTGCTCTTAATTAACAGCGCGTTTGCAATGTAATTGGTATAGGCCAGACCGCCACCTTAAAATAAGAAATTTATAACCATCATAAAATTTGTCGCAGCACAAAAGAATTAGAAAATTTGCGATATTGAAGGCTGAACGATTTGCACGTCAATTTTGGTTGCTGGGGGGACACTGACCTGCTTAAATAATGATAATCTTAAAATGTTCTCTTCTGTTGATTTTCAATTATCTTAAATTTCAGCCTTTTATAATGTTGAGCTTGTGTTTGTTTTTTAACCTTTTAAGGACGTATGTTAATGTTAATAGACAGATTGTAAAGATTACAATAATAATAAAAAATAAAAAAGAGTAGTGTGCCGTCAAAGTGTGTGTGTGGAATTTCTTGCGGTCCGTGAAGGTTGACCAAATTGGATTATTTTTTCGAGAAATATTTTGTGGGGACGTTTTGACGCGTTATATTGCTGCTTTGGTTTGGTGATTTGTTGGTTTTCGTCGATCTACGGTGTCGAACTGGGGAGAAATTTGTATTTTTGGGTTTGACGTTTTTTCCATTGACATTTTTCTAATTTTTTAAGTGTTCTTGATTTTTTGAACTCTTGTGATTTTTTTTTTTTTTTTGCCTGTGAAGAGAAGATTTGGGGCTCATTGTCCTTTGCCTGGGTCGTGGACTAAGTGACGGCACGTTTAGTTATTATTTTTATCACGGATGATCAAAAGAAATTTGGAAAATCTTGAACTTTGGTACTGACGTTTCCCATTGAAAAATTCTTGCCGATTTTTTTGGAGAGTAATTGGATACTGGATTGGTCTTTGAGCTTTATGTTCAAAATTTTTCAAGAGTTCACATGGCCTCAAAATTCACATTTCTAGATGTCATAAACAGAATGTGCTTGTTCCGGTACTTCCTGTTAAGCTTCTCAATTTAACAGAAAAAATTGGTTACCTAAAATCTAATATATCCGTGGCTAGTAAACTAGCCAAAATTATAAATGAATGTGTTTCCGTTAATTCTTTACCGTCCTGGGAAGACCTTTTTCTTTTTGCCTTTCGTGTTCTTCATGTTCCTATTAAAAATGGTTATGAAAAGGAATCTTTAACTTCTAAAGTTAAGAAGAATGCCGACTCTAATGTGGACTCTATACTTTATTCCAAAACCGATTTCTCAAAATTTTCAATTTATAAATCGGTTGAGAACAAAATTGCGGATGGTGATATTAAGGGTGCAGTTCGCTTATTATCTTCTGATGACTCATTTGCCAACAACAATGCTGATACTTTTGAATCGTTGAAATCTAAACATCCAATTCCTTCAAGATTACTCCAGTTTCCTGATCCACCTGAAGAAATGGTAGAACATCTCACTGTCTCTGAAGATCAAGTTTATAAAGCTATTATGCCATTCCCTAATGGTTCTGCTGCTGGAATGGATGGAATAAGACCACAACATCTCAAAGATTTATTAGGTAATGGTACAGGTGACTCTGGTCGTCACTTATTGAAAGCCATCTCTAGTCTTTGCAATCTCATGCTAGCTGGTGAAGTTCTTTCTGATATTAGACCTATTCTTTATGGTGCCTCTCTTTGTGCCCTATTGCAATAGGTTCAACTTTTAGACGTTTATCTTCTAAATTATGCAGTTTGCACATTAAGGATTCGTTATCTTCCTTTTTCATCCTATTCAATTAGGTTTTGGAACTAAGGGTGGTTGTGAGGGAGCTGTTCATTCAATTAGAACTTATATTAATAATCAGTCTGCTGCTGAGGTTTTCCTTAAAATCGATGTTAAAAATGCTTTTAGAACAGTTTTCACAGAAAATCCTTGGACCCGTCAACTTTAGTTTTTAAAACTGCATCTTTTTTGATATTTATAATTTTACGAACGTGTTTTGTTTTCGCACTATGTCGTCATTAACAATTTTTTTAAATGGCCCCCTTTTTCATGAATTTGGATGCAGCATATTTGTCTGAGTACGGAAATGTTAAATCCGTATGACTTTGAAGGGGAAAGTTTTCGAAATAATCAGTCCTACAGTTGCAAAAAGGTATAGTAAAATTATTAGAGGAGACCAATAATAACATCATCATCGACCGATAGGCCCTTTTTGCGGAGTTCAGTTTAAATGAACCGCCATACATTAAACTACATGCTCAAGAATTTTCAAGTGAAAATAGCAACATTGTGCTGAGTTATGACTGTTTATGTAGCACATTGTCACCAGTTTTGGAAGGTTTTGCGATTTTGTGAAGTTTATATTTTGTTTCTTATTACTTTTCAATGTATGTTTGTTTTTATATATTTACTCAAAGATGGGAAAAAATTTTACTGATATTATTTTTACTCTTACTTTTTTACATTTTTATTTCTGTCCCATAATAATAGTAGCAGTTGATGAATTTAATATATCCCATAATAATAGTAACAGTAGAAAATAAATACAGAACGCAATATTTATTATCAAGAAAGTACATTAAATTAAACAATGAATTAAGAATATTACTCCTAATTTTTATTTTGCGTGCTCAGATAGTTTCTAGAAAATGATTAGGTATCTATTTAACATAAACCAACGTAGGTAGTTTCAAAATTTACGTGGCGACACAATGTCGCAAGGTCACAAAAAGATTAATATGCAGTTACGTAGTTATTTAATTCATTATTAATTAATTAAATTTTTACGTATTTATTGCATAAATAAAAACAAAATTTTTGGAAATAAATCATCTATATTCATACATACACAGTTAATGTTACAATAATAAAAACTTTGTGAACATTATCATTCACTTAAAAAACGAGGTAATTTTAGTTTGTGTACTACATTTAAAGAAAGTTTCGTTTTCGCATTTATTATTAGTTCTTATTTAATGTTATTACATAATTTTCTTTGATGGACGAGATCTCGTGTCATTTACCACCTTGGAATGATTCGATTTGTGATCGCTTTTTATCTATTTACTTTGAACTTTGTCAAGTAACTTTACATTGCATACTAATGCAAATAACATTGAGCTAGAAATTATTATTACCGAAAGCGTCACGAATATAGATAAATTAAATAATCATATTGTGATAACAGCATTGGAGTGTCTGATTTGCACACTTTTTTTGATTCCGCCAATCTATCGGTGCACTGCAGGTCATACTGTATGTAATCAATGTCGTCCAAAACTAACATGTCCAACTTGTACAAATGAATTCGGTGACACACGTAATTATAGTTTGGAAGCTTTGAGTGAAAGCATTAAGAATCCTAACAAGTAATCCAAGTAATTATGCTTTTCTTTAATCAGTTACCATGAAATATATTATGCAATATATATATAATTTTAAAATTTAGTTATAACATGAATTTGCAAACTTTTTTATTATTTTTATTGTTAAGGGTCGTTTACATCCAATTAACGTACGGAAATTAAGAAGCTTGTCAAAAGTGATAGGTGCAATTTTTTCAAACAATAGTATTATGACCAATCACTTTTGCAAAACTTGTTAATTTCCGTACGTTAATTTAATTTAAGCTTAACATATTGTACTAATTTGTCTAAGTCTAAGTTTTGTAGTATGTAGTTATTAATTGTTGCATTTGCGTTTGCATGAAAATTAAAAAGAATGTTCTTAAATTTTATGCTAATAAAAATTGCTGAGAAAATTTAAGCGTCCGAGTGGTATTTTTTAAAAATTCTTTAAATTGTTCAAGTTTTTTTGATTAAATTATCTCAATCACCGAAAGATTTGTGGTTCTCGTTTGCTTATCTTCTGCCGGACTCCATTGTTTTCTCCTCCAGGACGTTGCATCCAATGCGGGCTTTTTTCTGGCAGAGCTTCAGGTTCATCCACACGCACATTCCGCGTGGAGATTTTCCTCTTGCAGCCAAGGATACGGCGTTGGTTGGATTTGGTTACCTCGTGGCACATTTTATTTTAAAGTCATCACATGTTATCATAAATCTCTCTTAATGTTACTGTACGTACATTAACTTAGCATCCTAATTGTGCTAATCACTAATTACACTGATCTACAGTCATACTGACATACTGATGTACTAATCGTACTCGACGTACTTATTCTCTACTCATTGTACTAATCCACTACCAATTAATTATTATACTACTGTCCTCGGTTCCGGGCACTTAAGGCCTTTATATAGCCTCATAGGCACGTGCGCAATATGAAATTTTTTGTTAACCGGAAAAGAAGGGAACGCAGCTGGTCACGTCTGCCATGTGCTATCGAAATTTATGATGGTCCGCGAAATAACTGTCAAACATCAAGCAATCTTCATAAGTTATCATTCGCGTTTTGTACCGTGTTGGCAACGCCGAAATTATTCCACATGTTCATGCGCCAAAGTGTGTATTGTTATTATGTTTTAAATTGGTACTTGAACAAAATCATTCGAAAAATGCAACACTATAATAGAGTACGCAAATAATTTTTTCTTAAATTTTTTGTGAATGCATAAATGGCCGGGGCAGTTTTTGTAAGGTACCTAATTCACCTATTAAATTTTAACTTAAATCAATGTTCATTTAGTGGTCTATTTAATTCTGCAATCAGAATTATACATATTGATTCAGTTTGTTAATTAATTGTGTTTTTGTATTGCAATGGAAATGATTCACCTCTTATTTACAACCTTCGTCATAAATGTGCCAGGCTGTATTTCAATCTTTTGTTACGATAACTACCGCTTGTAAATCGTTACCGTATTTATAGATCCTATTGATGTCATAATTTGCAACTGTCCAAATAGGAAGAACATAAATAAAATCAATTTTCGGATTACTAAAGTGAAAGTGCGTTTTATCCAAAATCTAATCAATTTTTTTGCAAATAAATTTTAGAATTGAAACCTGATGTATTAGTGTAAAAATTAGAAGTTGAAAATTTTGTCTAAAATGGTATTTTTCCAGTTTACAGTTTTAGTTATCAACGAAAAATTAAAAAAGAATAAATAATTGTATGCTGTCATTAGACAATTACGTGTATTAAATTTAGTTAGGATTGTTTAATTAGAAGTTGCGATTTTAGGGGTGACCGTAAAACTTGCCGTACCCAGTATAATACTAACCGTCATTTATTACTGGGTAGCTCATGTTATACCTACCGGGATAACAAATATTTATGGTCATTTAACCAAATCAATTATATTAGACTGTGCCTTTCTCCTAGCATGTAGTACCTTAAGGTATGACACATAAGTTTCAGGAAAACTACAAAAGGCTATGAAACAAGTACAACGCAATTTATTCAAGTAGTCATTCTACGAGCATTTTACCTTACAGTCACCTTAATTATAGGGGAATTGTGCCCAAAAGGACATACTTTTTGCAATGACTATAAAAATTTAAATAGAATTCATAATCATTCCCCATAAACTTTGTCTAATGTCAGTTGGCGTAATGTAGTAAAAGCTCTTATCTCAGTTTTAAGTTATAAAACTACAGTTTCGGTGTGAACTATTACTGGACATATTCTAGTAAAAATGTAGATACTCAAGAATTGATTAAATTGTTAGATGCAAACTTTAGTTTGTTTAAATTTGGAAATTTACTTGCTTTTCAAAATTTCTACTAGTCGATCGATTCTTAATTACGGTTCTGTTCTTGACATTACCTCACTTGTCTGCATTTCAAGCTTTTGCTATGCTATCCAGCGTCAAATAGATTTTTTTCATATCTCTTGCATCACGTCAACTAAAGCTGGAAAAAGTGTAGGTACATAAGATGTATTCCCAGAATTATTTTGGAACAAAATTGAATGCATATTTAAAGATTTGGTAAAATGGTACAAAAGTCCATTTTACCTCGAAGTCTTGGACAAAATGACATATTGATATATCTAAGATAATATTTTTGGGCTTCTGTCCAAAATTACTGATTTTGTGACTAAATAAAAGTAAAACTTCTTTATTGTAATATTGCTATAATTTAAAACGTGGTTTCTAATGATTTTATCTTATACAAGAGCAATGCTTGTCTCAACAATATGAAAAGTGATTTTCACATGCGCAAGTTGACAGATAACGTTGCTTCGCGAATGTATAAAAGCGAAGCTTTGGCAATCTTACCGTTCTGTGTTCATAATCTCGAGAAAGAAGTGCAACGGTGACAATTTATATTTATCAGTAAATTAGAAACTGGGTTTTGAATTGGTAGCTAACTAATTTCATTTTAAATTGAATTAACTGATGTTGCGGTGAACCACTTAATATAATGTTTACTAGAATATCATTAAGTGCAATCACTCTAGGGCTGTTATTAAAGTTCAGCTATACAGGTAAAATTTCCGTAATGATTTAAGTTTTTATTTATAACGAATTTAGTTAAAAAGTAAAATTTTGACAAATATTAAGTATAATTTATTGGTATTATTATTAGACTTATTATTATTATTAGGTAGATATTAAATTGTCCTTTTAATTTTGATGAAACATTAATATTAAATGCAAATTCATGATAAAGTTGTGAAAAATCAATTTTATATTTTTGGAACCATAAGAATTTATACGTACTAAGTCAATCCTAAACAATTGTCAATAAAATGAAAAAAATAAGAAATAATAAGTGATTTATGCTATAAATTGTTGCATTGATTGCATGTACTATACAGTAATGTATCCTATTACATTGTCAGGACGACTTGTCCATTAAACAAAATTGCTAAATTTAATCAAAATAGACTATTTGGCAGATGTAGAGCATTTTTTTCTGAAACAAAACTAGGTGTAATGTGACAAATAATTGGTAATAGGTACATTTTTTTCAGTTAAATTTCGATCCTTTTTTAAAATGACACTTTTTATGTTAGAGTTATGTTCGGATTTTTTTCTTTCTAAATTCAACACAAATATGTACTTTATTTTGTTGAAATTTCAAGTGTTCCTTAAAATTCTAACAACGTACACAAAAATAATGAATTACTATAATCTGAAAAATAGTTATAAATACAAATTAATTACATTTATTTGATACAGATGGATCCACAAATGTATTTCACGTTTCCTTGGATGAGAGTAGTTTAGTAAACTTAAATTGGGCAGTAAATTATGTGAATAATTTTGTGACTCTAGAAGTGACCATGCCTAACGACTATGAGTGGTTAGCAATCGGATTTTCCAACAGGGGTGAAATATTTCCCGCAGATTATTGCGTTTTTTGGCGTAACTGGCGAGGTAGATCATATTTTCAGGTAAAATTTTGACTTATGCAACAGGCAACGCTCGCTTTACTTACATTATCCACGTAGTACATAGCCATAGATAGATTTGTCTGTGGTACATAGCTATACAATGTTCACTCAAATATAAAATTCACTCGTAGCCTATTAAATAATATTTATTTATGTTGTATAGGCGAAAACAACATATTTCGGGCTTTTTGCTGGAAATATTTTTTCGTTGATGTAACGTACATAATTTCTTTTTCAATTACAAAGAGTTTAAATAAATGCGAAGAATTACAATACTATTTACTTTCATGAACGATCCACCAATGTTAATAGTCACCTTCAAAGAAAACCTCAATTTTGAAGATATTACTATGAAAATTTGGCTATTAGTAATCTGCGATCTGATGTTAATACTGTTTTCAATTTTTATCATCTGGCGTCGCGACGCTCATTCATCTCATTTTTCATGGAATTTTTTAGGTTTTCTTTTCATAAATCTTTTGTTTATAATAATAACAATATGAAATTAAACGTTGCAGATATTGTTTTCTTCTTCGTTGCACCAATAGATATGATGCCGTCGCAGGAAGAAGAAAATATAAATAAATATAGTGGAATGTATCACTCGAAATAAAGGTTTCAAATTGAACCTCGACTGCATCTCATGAACATGAAAAATGCAATGTTTATTTATAACAAAAAACGACACATCATCACTTTGGTTACAAAAAGAATAAAAAATAGTAACTTGATAATATCGTAAAAAGTCTTAAACAGATATATTTCACTGACTATTCAATTCCTGGCTACCCGGCTAGATCATACAAGGAGCCACTCTCACTAGTTTGAAAAATAAACCAACTTATTTCAACTGTTTCTAAATTACATCCAGTATACAAAAGCGCTACACTTATACGTTTATCATTTTTTCTCTGGGGGCATTTTACGGGAAGAACGAAGACAATATGTTTACGTTTTGCAATCTTACTTTCTGTTCAACAAAGCTATTCAGGTACTCCTAGATTTTTTTGGATATAATAATGATTTACAAGGGGCTTAGTTTCTGACAAACCGGCAAACGCTTCAGAAATGGACTACAGTCAACTTCTTATACCTACAACGACAATGAAATAACCAAAAAATCGGGGGAAATCCCCAACTTACTGCCTAAATTGCTAATTGACTTTTCCAAATTGAATACGTTAATTCGGAAGCATATTATGAACGTTTGTACGGATTAGGGTTTCCAATCCCGCATCAAAACTTCAAGCTTGTGGGACTGACGTCATCAATCCCGCGGATCCGCAACATTCGCGGGATTACAAACTATCACAATGCTTTTTTCAGTTGCTAAGAAAATTAAGTACCAGAAATTGGTTATGCAATAAAAGACAACTAAATTCAAAATAAAAGTTGCATTTATTAGTAAAAAAATTAAGAAAAATTGATTTCTTTTGGAAATATTTTCGGAGAAATGATAAAGTATTCAAAGTTTGATCTTGTAAATTTGACCTGATTTTATTGCAGAAGTACCCAGTGACATAAAACGCGCGCTCGGCATACATATTTTTTCAAATTCGAATATTTTTATTCAGTCCCGCAAACCCCGCGGATCTCGCATGTGTAGCCCCGCATTACTAATCCCGCAAAAATCATGCGGGATCCCACGTTTGCGGGATCCAGCGTTTGCGGGATTGGTATCCCTAGTACGGATAGATGACTTTTGTGAATAAAATGAGCGCTGTCTGTTCTATATTAATTCTTAAAACTTCTTAATAGGATGCTTGGGCTGATGAAAGAGGTGTTTTGTCATTAGACCAACAACAAGATTGTTTGAATTTTAGAAGCAAACGTGTCGGAAACATGACAAAATTTATCTACAGGCATGAATTTGATACATGTGACAGCTGGGATTACATCATTCAGGTAAAGTATTTAAAAACTTTTCAAAACCTATATAATGTACATATTTATTTAAGTATTCGAATGCAAAAATGCTTTTTTAAATTTTGATACAAATTTGTTATGAGGTCTCTTCGAAAATCATGTTTCTCAATAATGTCTATGTATGGGTCTATCAGTACTAGTTTGTGTAGAGGATACCTTAAAAATTAAGCATACCTACTCACACTAGTGTAATATAATTTGAAAACATCAGTATACAGGGTGATTCCACCGGTTAGAAGACAATTTCCATCTCGGCAAAAAAACCTGAACATTAACTCTTAGACAATTGAACAAAATATCTTAAACTCTGAATAAAATTTCCTTTACATAACAAGGCCTAACCTTTATTTGATTTTATAAATTACCTTATCTTAGAAATGCCATCAATTTCATTGGTTTTACGTCAAAGATAACACCCGAAGACGAGGAACTTAATATTCTTTTTGCTATTGCGTTTTTAAAAATTTACATTTTAAGAAAGAATATAACTTAAATTACTTGTAACTTCTAGATATTTAATTTAATGGTATTAGAATATTAAAACTTTTTAGTTAAGAATTAAATACCTAAAAAAATGATATTTCTGTGAATATCTAAAAAAGTTAATATTCGATTGTTTTTCTTTGGCCGCGGTAATGAGAAAAAAATAACAAATCTTTTCTAATTTAACCGACTTTGTAGCTCCAATAATCATATAGTTGTCAATGGTGCACACTTGTATAAGTAGATAAAGTGTGAACTGAACATTCAGTAAACTTAAAATAATAATTAAAAAAACCAATAGGACTTTTTTGCTCATTGCAAGTTATAAATAAAATAATTCCTTAATTCTGAAAACTTGTAAACGAATCTCAAATATTCAGGATGGTACTACCCATATTGTATGGTCAAGAGGTAGAGATCATTTGTATCAAGTGAAAGGACTTAATGTAAGTACCTCGGATGAAGACAGCGGTATGGTTCGAGTTCACTTACTACAGAACACAGCAGTAAATTCAATTCTACCACCCGAGACCAAAATTCTTGATATATTGGCTGATACAGTTCATGTACCTGGAGATGAAACCACCTATTGGTGCCACATACATAAATTACCAGAAGAATTTTTGGATAAGCATCATGTAGTACAGGTAAAATTATTTACTAATGTACCCTTTTCAAGCAAATAATTTGCTTTTCTATTAAGTTTCAATCGAATATTCAAGAAGGAAACGAAGGTTTAATTCATCACATGGAAGTATTCCATTGTATAGCTCCAAGCAGTCAAGAAATACCATCTTATGCCGGTTCTTGTTTTGATGAAAGACGTCCTCCAGAAACGCAAGTGTGCAAAAGGGTAATTGCAGCTTGGGCAATGGGTGCCCCACCATTTATTTATCCTGAGGTAACATTGATGGCTTAAGCGCAAAATGTTGTATTCCACAAAATAAAGAAATCACAAAAAATAACATTCACGAGGCTCTAAAAACTGAATGGCGTCAAAATACAATTTTTGTCATTTTTAAGGGTTACAACATTTTACAATTTATTAAGTCATCAATATACTTTCTTTTATTAATTTTGAACTTTCTGCAGTAAAAAATTAAATATTTAATTCGACTTATTCTTCCTTTTTTATTGTACGATGCTGGTCATGGAAAATGAGACCAGACATTTGAGTTATAAGCTATGTTCAATTTTTTGTTTCGTAGAACTAGTCAATATACATAAACTATGGAATAAGAAAAAAAAATCACTCAAATGCATCCAATTAAAAACAATAATGTTTATTTTTTAATAATAAACTATAAGTAAAGTTAGCTAAACCAATTTAACTTACAGGAAGCTGGACTTCCTATTGGTGGTCCAGAATTTAATCCATTTATTATGCTCGAAGTTCATTATAACAATCCAGCACAAAAAAAAGGTAAGTTAAACCTAAGTTATCAAATATTATAAAAATCGATTTTCTAATAGTATATTATTTAACGAGCACATAACGAAGATGAAAGTTTGTAAATGCGAGTCGAGGACGAGTATTTTGTCAACATCTGAGTTCATAATAGCCATTATGTGAGAAAACAATACAACAAATCATTGGTTAAGGCTCCTGCTCCGTAAAGTGTTTCAGCGTAACTCTTTAAAATAAATTGCTTTAGCGTACCACTTAATACAGGCAACACCTTACACTTTTTTATAACCAACATATCACAATACAATAGCTCAATGTTTAACAATGAAAACGGCTTTTGAGTGCTAATTTTCTAAGTAGTACCTGCTTACCGACTGAAATATTATGTATTTTAAAGCTGAACGAGGTCGAACATCTACGGAGCAAACATTCAAAACGTGTTTGTCAAAACTAGACAGAGCGCCCAGCATGTTCTTACCTAAAGGTTTATTTTCAAGGGCTGTTTTACAC
Organism: Dascillus cervinus; assembly: GCA_949768715.1. Classification (NCBI taxonomy): domain Eukaryota; kingdom Metazoa; phylum Arthropoda; class Insecta; order Coleoptera; family Dascillidae; genus Dascillus; species Dascillus cervinus. Next base: position 22,353,543 of record OX458317.1, read on the forward strand.
GGGACATACTTTTTTGATCGAATGTATCGGTTTAGTTTGATTCTAGAGGTTCGAATGAATGCCATTGCGTGTTTAACTCGAAACTTATTTTTTGGACAAAACACGTTTTGAATATTTGCTTCTCATTTAGGGCTGCGTTTAGATCCTAAGGCACGCGGCGCCGAAGGATATAGCGCCGGAAGGTTATGATAATACTTCTCCACCGTATATATATTTTTTTCTGCCACTAGTAATATTTTAATTTAAACTATTTTTTATTAAAAATTATTTAAAAAAATATATAATTTTTTGTTTCCATAGCACGGCAGTTATTATTTGCAAATATGTAATTTCTTGACATAAAAGTTAAATCTAGTTTTCGGTTCTTTGGATAAATTTTTTGAAGACGATTTGCAAAAATGATGAGTGAAGGTATAAATTGTATTTACACCGTCAAAAATTTGAAAAATTGTAGATCATTTACATAAAAGTAACGAAACGTTAACAGAAATAAGATTTGCCTCGAAGGTGAAATACTTGAAGATGGTGTATCGTATGATTATACATGTAAATCCCACCGTTTGTACTTTTGGCATTTACCGAAGAACTGCTAAAATACTTTTGACAGAATTGACATTCAAATGTAGGTCAGTTTGTAAAAATAATTAATTTTGGCAATGTTTTACATTGTTCTAAACTAAAGGATGTTTACAGTATTTATTCACAATCAGTTAGTAACATACAACTTTTCTAACTCTTTAAAAGTTGGAAAGTGAGCGATTTCATGAATACACTTCAGCCAGTCAGAAATATTAAAAAAGGACTCAGTTATGAGGCGTAATCGGCCAGAAAAAAACCATAACCAACCTGTGAGGGCGTTACTATCGATTTAATCTATAAATGTCAAATTAACATATATTTCGAAATGTCAACATTGTCGTTAAAGTTGACAGTACTCTTCAACATAGAATAATGAGACCACATGGAGGATGGTTTTTGAGTCTTAGCCAAGTCACCAAAATAAGCGAGTATAATGCTCTCAGAAATGTACTTTTGGACCCCCTTTTTAAAGCACCAGTCGCGAAAATTTCTGTATGTGTTTTCGTATCGCAGTTTACTTTTCTCAGGTAAGAGATTGAGTTTTAAGTTTTGCGCTGATTCCCGCAATTGGGGGGGAATACATTCTATTTCACTATCAGACATTTTGTTTGTTAAAGAAACAGCAAATACAAATTTGGAGTTACTTTTGTTAAGCAATTTAATGAAATGTCAGTCGTGAAGCGCCTATTAAGTGTTAATATTTGGCCGAAATAAACGATAATATTATTTTTAATTTTTATTGATTGCGAATAAAATAGCATACAGACCTCGGCGAAAGTACCATTCCTGTATCTCGAGAACTAGTTCACCTCAAGGCTACGCCTTTCGGTAAACTATATTTCTCTCGACAGAAATGGAATACTTTCCGCCTCTGTATGTAATATACTATTAATTTAAAAATTCCGAGTATAAGCCGCACTCCATTTTTACCTACCTACTTTTAGTAATAAAAGTGCGTCCTATACACGCCTAAATACAGTACTTGGAATTGAACAAACGGTAGTGAAATTAACCCCTTCAGACCTGAATTAAATATAATCGATAAAAAAATTATTTTTGCATTTAAATAAGTTGTTAGGGCATACTTGAATATATTTTTGCATATTTGCAAACAATATCATTTTATTTAAAAAAATAGGGGTTGTACATGATCATGTACATGTGGTCTCAAAGTCCAGATTTAAAAAAAAAGTTTCATAAAAATAAAAAATATTATAACTTTTATTTGCTTTTGCCAACAGAACTAAACATCAAATATTAAAATAAATATATTAGAATATTATGTACATGTTCGTGTACAAGGGGTCTGAATGGGTTAAGCTTCACAGCATTCTAATGTACGCACATCAAAATGATATGCTGTATGGCTAGTTAGTAGAAAAACAATTTTAATTTAAAAAACAAATTACAACACAAAATGCTAAAAATCACGTGGTGTACAGCCATCTTAACATGTAAATACGGCTTAAAATACAAAAAAAATAATGAGATGGAAAAAGCAGCCATACGGATCAACTTTTTATGTGAAAAAAATTGAATGTAGGAACCATATTTTACACAATTAATGCAATAAAGGGAAAAAAATCCCCAAATGTGCAAACTATGTCTGCAAATACAGTGTCTGTTTCGTCATGTTTTGCGGTTCTGAATAGCAATAATTGGTGCTGTAAACTTCAGAAAAAACGAAAATAAGTCTTCTGGTTAAAAAATATGTAATTTTAAAAATGATATTTTAAATGGAAATATTTAAATTTTATAAATGTGAATCTATTAATTTACATCAGACATTTTAAATAACATCCCAAAGTTTGCTTCTACGAAGCGTATTTTTTTCTAGTCAGTAGGTAATAATATTGTCAGCTCAGGTACATAAAATCGAACCTCACCGTCTTCAACTATCCGTCATGGATTCCAAGAACCGATAATACTCAAAGAAGCACGTTGTAAATCTTCTTGACTCTGTCATGAAATACGCGCTTGCGACCAAAATGTTTGATTGATTTTTTTCATTTAAATCAACGTACAGAATAGTTGAAAGAAAAATTAGACCTCAGCGAGGTAGCTTTTTGTTCAATTTTTAACATGAACTAACGCAAAAAATTCTGCTGTATCCGATGATTGAGAAAACTTGTAAATGATATTTTGACATTTTAATTAATCAGATCAATTTTTCAAAGTTTGATTTTACGAGCGAGGTAGATTATTAAATTCTACATAAGTTGATGATGCAAGGCTTTCTTCAAATTTAAGGCGAACAAAAATATCTTGCATCTGTTTTTAAATTATTCGCAGATCCCACGAAGCAGGAGCTTAAGGCGGTAATGCTGCAGTAAATTTGTAAGCGTTTCGCGTAAACAATATTGTGCAGTAACCATTGTATATAATCGAGTGAAGTAAACAGTAATTTGTTAATTAAAGATGAATTGAAGTTCCGATACAAAAAAAACATGTTTCTATAAAAAATTTATATTTAATATTAATGTTTAAAAAATGCCTTATGTTTATCATGTATTTTAAGGCGCGTATCTTTTTTGGCAAATTCGACTTTTTGCATCTTCATGCATATTTTACCATTAAATATAAATTTTTTGCACATCACTCAGATAAGCCGTTTTGACGTAATATTTTGTACATGAACCTATGTTTTTAAATACACATTGCCTAAATTTCAGGCGTTTAAAAATATAATAATAAAATTATCGCAGAGTAACATGCCAGATGTCCCAGATGCAAAATGGCACGGCAATTTCGGAGAACGTACACTGTAAAATCCAGATTTGTTTAAGGAAATCTTTGGTTGTGTTTTTTTTTTGTATCAGTCGCTCATTGACTTTCAGTGGAGTAAAGTTACTAATAACTTGAAATACCGAGAAATTGTTTTTATACAAATAAAAGTGTTTAAAAAAAAAAATAAAGTGTGATCTTGTGTTGCGTTTCTATTACATTGTAAAAGGGTACCTTAGGTAAACATGGACAATAATGCAGCGGAGTGTTACAATTCTATTTTGGCAAAATTCGTTGGCGGCAAAAGAATTAATTTTAGTGGAAGGGGCTCATATCAAACTCGATGCGAAGCTGCTTCAATTTCTTTCAATTTGGAACCTGGTGAATTACCGCGGGTTATTCATAAAAGAGCTGTGCACTGCAGTCCAGGGAAACACACTCAACACTTTATGAATACAGGTAGCCCTCGGTTTACGCCGATTCACAATAACGCCGCTGTGCAATCCACCGTTTCGCCGTGTACATAATTGGGTAATATTGGGTAATATGTTAGACTGATTTTCGTTTCAGTGTTGAAGTATTTACTGAGCCGTGACGTTGTAGATTCTTTTTTCAAAAAATTTTGTGGTCTGATGAGTGTCAATTTACAAACAACAGACATTTTAATCGTTTCAATTACCGCTATTGGAGTGTAGAAAACCCACATATTGTCATCGAACAAAATAGTATTTCTGCGAACTACTTTATTCGCGCGGACTCATTCTTTTCGGACAGAAAGAAATTTTTTTGTATTCTTTTATTTCTGCCGACGGACGCTTTGATTTGCGCGGAATCTTTTATTTTGAACATTATTTTTTAAAAATTTTTGCGGAAATAAATTTCACATCGTGGCCCAGACGGCGCTTCATAACAAACACCGTCATTTTTGTTAATTTAAAAAATGCAAACGCGACGAAGCAGCTGTCCAAACGATAAAAAGGCCTTTCCGAATAACAGTGTGGTGTCATGTTTCAGGTCGAGTAAAATAAACATTTGACATAAAGAACAATTAAATCTCTATCCCATAATCGTTAAATGATACTTTCTACAAACACGTCAACCATAGCTTGCATCACACGTCAGATGCACTACCGTAAATGACAACGGCGATTTTATATCTCACTCAGAACTTTATTGTTCTTGTCGTCGAAAACTTTTCAGTAGCCAGCATTACGCCCTTAATACAGTGAGGACGCGTGGGTTGGAATAAATTCATTTAAAATTCATGGGTTTGGTTTTTGGAAAAACGCTCGGACATGTCGATTTTTGTTCTTAAAACTGCATCTTTTTTGATATTTATAATTTTACGATCGTCTTTTGTTTTCGCACTATGGCGTCATCAATAATTTTTTTAAATTGCACCCCATATTTTTGTTCACGAATTTAGATGCAGCACATTTTTCTGAGTACAGAAATGTCAAATTCGTATGACCTTGAAGAGGAAAGTTTTCGAAATAATAAGTCCTAAAGTTTCAAAAATTTATGAAAAAATCCATAGAGTAGACCACTAATAATATCATCAAGAAAGCGCTGGAAATCGAGCAAAACATTCAATTGCGTGCTTATTTTTCCGGTTTATTGAAGTAGACTTTAGATTTCAGATAACCCCATAGATAAAAATCTAATGGGGTTAAATCTGAAGACCTAGCTGGCCATTCGATAAAACCTATCCTTCCGATCCATCTGTTTGGGAAAATATTATGAAGGTATTCTCGTATTGTTCTCGAATAGTGTGGGGGAGCTCCATCCTGTTGGAACCATATTGAATCTGCCGGTATATTTGGGTTTTCATTATTCAGATAGAGTGCACTTACACTAGGTATTATGTCATTTTGTAGTAAGTCTAAATATTTTTCAGAATTAAGTGTTCCCTCAATAAAAAAGGAACCCACAATTGAGTTACCCACAATTCCGGCCCAAACGTTTACTTTCTGAGGGAATTGTGTATGACTTTCCATTCTCCAATGTGGGTTTTCTTGTGCCCAATATCGAAAATTTTGCCTGTTTACCGAACCATTCAAACAAAATGTTGACTCGTCGGAAAAAACTATCTTACGTAAAAATTCCGGGTTGGCATTGCATCTATCCATCATTATTTCGCAAAATTCTAATCTGCCGTCGAGATCGTCTTCAATGGGCGGTATGAATAAAAAAGAGCAGATGCTACATGAGTCTGAGCAGAACCTCAAAGCATATGCTCATAGTAAAAGGTTGGAGTATAAGGTTTTGCTCCTGTTTGTATGAATAATGATATGCTTTTACTCATAAGCATTTGCTTACACGAAACGAGCATATGCTCAAAAAATTTTTGCAGATTAAAATTAATAATTGTACGAATGATTCCAACTAAAATGTAAGAACGTTTTTAAAGTTTTAAAGTGTAAAAAATTTAAAAAGCGTGTAAGATTGACAAAAATTTTATTATCTTCGTCATCCCCATGTTGACCTGGGTGGGATTCGTAGATTCGGCAGTAAAACCTTTTGCTTACGACTGTGCTCTGAATATGGGCTTGAGTAAGAGCTTTTGCTTACTATGGAGTATATCATCCGGTCGGTATGAATAAAACAGAGGTTTTGCTTATGATTTTGAGCAAATGCTCTGCAACTTGTGCATCTGGTCAGCACTAGAGTCACCGTGCTCATGCTCTTCGCTAATTTTATGATGGATTAAGTTGTTAATGTACGTGCACAGAAGCATTATAAAGTACGATGATTATAAAAAAAATAATTTTTAACACGTGAAAAAATGATATAAAAAATTATTTTTTAACAGTAAAAAAATATTTTTTTTAACACGTGAAAAAATAAATTTATTTTTTTGCGTATTAGTTTCATTTCTATAATTTTATTTCCATAAATCAGTTTGTTTTTTTGATATTGTGGAAAAAACGTTATTTGTATTTCGTGTCAAAATTCGTATTTTTATGATGCGTTCGATTGTCTTCGACCAAAATTTACTTCTCACGAGCCATAAAACACACTCATTTTGCCTACTTAATACAAAAATAACTATTACCGATTTGAGGAAAGAAATTTGAGATGGATCGTAACTCACTTTTTAGGTGAAAATAATGAAAATAAAAGTTCGTTTATCATCAAGTTATTTTAAGTAATTTGAAACGTCCCATGAGAAAATGAAAATTTTTTTCCGGTACATTGCAAATCCTGGCTTTCAAACTGGAGTTGGGGAAAAATTAGGGATTCATTATTCGACTGTACCAAAAATTTCCGGTCTTTTTTGCAACTGAAAAGATATTAATAGATTGTCACTTGATTTGTTCCTTTCGCATCATCAAACGACATATTTTTAGTGAAAAATATGAACCACTCTGTTAATTCCGATGAAATAAAACGAGTGTCCACAAAAGGCGTAGTACGTAACACTACTCAAAAGAGTAAAAGAGAGATAGTAAAATCGTCGTGGAAAGAACGCACACACCCGTTTGAGCCGAGCTCTGTGTTTAATTCGGACATTCTAGAATTATTTTGAGCATATGCTCAATTCATGTGAGCAAATGGTTGTAAGTAAAAGCATATCGTTATTCATACAAATAGGAGCAGAACCTTATCCTCCCACCTTTTACTATGAGCATATGCTCTGAGATTTTGCACAGACTCAAGTAACATCTGGTGTCTGAACTCAACGTTTATAGCTTTCTCAGAACCCAAAACCTCGAAATAGCACGTTTTCGAAAGTGCCTTATTGTTGTGTTGCCGAAATCTAATAAAGTAATTAGGTAAACGACAACGGACCATTGCCGGCTTGCGGGTCACAGCATAAAGGAAATACAAATAATGTAAAAAAATTTATGAATTCAAAGAAAAGGAACTGTACTCTGTTTTTATACGAAGGATTAGCCATGTACCGCAAAAAAATCTTCATTTTCTGATGTGATGAGAGAGCACCTCCTCTACTTTGATTACTTTCACCCAAAAAGTGAGTTGCAACCCATCTCAAATTTTTTTCATCAAATCGGTAAAGTTTTTTATAATCGCGATTATCGGCTTCTCTTCGTACTTTATAATGCTTCTGTGCACGTACATTCACAATTGCAGCCATCACAAGACTAGCCAAGAGCACGGTGAATCTAGTAATGACCAGATGTACAAGTTGCAGAGCATTTGCTCAAAATCATAAGCAAAACCTCTTCTTTATTCATATCGACCGGATGATATGCTTCATAGTGAGCAAAAGCTCTTGCTCAGACTCATACTCAGAGCACGGTAGTGAGCAAAAGGTTTTACTTACGTTTTTATTCATAGAACGTGGTAGCATATGCTCGGAATTATGCGAGTAAAAGGTTTTGCTCTCTTTTATTCATACCACCCAATAAGTTCCTCAACAAAATGTACTTTGTATGGGTGCTATTTCTTCTTGTGTAAATATTTTAGAACAGAAGATTTACTTATTGTTAGTGACTGTTCTGCAGCTACTTGTCGACTTGATTGTGACGATTTTCTTGTAAATCGAGCGATACATTCAATTGTGTGCTTTCTTGAAATGTACCATGGTTGGTTTTGTAATTGTCTCTTACGTGGCCAAAGTCTCTAAACTTTTTCTCCATCTTACTAACTACTGATTGTGTAATAGGCTTCTCCGGGTACTTATCATTGAAAAATTCGCAAACTTCAGCTTGTGTTCGAGTATTATCGTCATATCCTACCATCATCAACATTTCTATTGGTTGTTTCTCAGTTAAACGCGCCATTCTTCAAGCTTTGAAACTGTACTTGACAAGTGTCAACAATCAAAAAAACAAAATAAACACACAATTCAATGTTTTTCTCGATTTCCAGCGCTTCCTTGATGATATTATTAGTGGTCTACTCTAACAATTTTATCATACATTTTTGAAACTTTAAGACTGATTATGTCAAAAACTTTCCTCTTCAAGGTCATACGAATTTGACATTTTTGTACTCAGAAAAATGCGCTGCATCCAAATTCGTGAACAAAAATATAGAGTGCAATTTAAAAAAAATATTGATGACGTCATAGTGCGAAAACAAAAGACGATCGTAAAAGTATAAATATCAAAAAAGATGCAGTAGTAAAAACAAAAATCGACGTGTCCGAGCGTTTTTCCAAAAACCAAACCCATGAATTTTAAATGAATTTATTCCAACCCACGCGTCCTCACTGTATATTTTAAAATATTTTTTTTTACATTGGATTTTTACCAAATAATTTTTAATAGTTCTGACTACAATAATTTAACATTAAATAATAATTTAAAAAGATTTTTTTTTGTGTATCGTGCTCCTTTCATCAACAGTTTAGATGGCAGTAAAAAAAGCGTTTACGATATAGAAAGGGTTTGTGCAGTTAAAATAAGAATTTCCAAATACCAATTTGCATATTTTATTCTCCAATTTGTCATTTAGTTTCTAACCAATTACAATTACAGTTTAAAATATCATTTCATTACTGACTAACTTTTCTTGGTCAGTGCTCTCAATTCCTCGATTACCCTTTTCAGTTTTTCGCCAGCTTCAATGTTGTCGTTCAAAATTGTTTCTCTTCCACTACAGCCTTTAAATCTGCGACCGTTTCGCCAACTTCCTTTAGACTTGTTGTAAGCTGTTGAATTTTATATTTCATTTTGATCACTGCACTTTTCATCAATTTTATTTGTTCATCTTCACCCGATGTTTTTAATTCCGTGATAAAGTTAATCCGTCCTAATGCCCATCCATGTAGCGCTAAACCACGGATAATGGCGTTGTAATCCACTTTATAGGAAGCATTTGGAAAGAGTTTTTTTAGATTTTGAAAATCATAATGGGGCAATCCGAAATTGATAACCTCACTTACTTCATAAACGTTAAGTCCAACACATTTCTTAATTTTATCTGATACCTTGTTACTTACTTCTTGAGCAACTATTTGTTTGTAAAGATCCTCATTAATAGTTGAACAGGTCCCTTGTAACTGGAAATCTTTATACTCACAACTACTTCTTAAAATTTTTAAAACTTCCATTTGTTGGATACTGTGAATGGAAACGGTTTGGTTAGAATTCTTCCATATTTCGAAGTCTATGTCGTCATTCAGATAAACATGCTCACAAAGAATTTTCGTTACAGGAGCTCGTTCTGCTATTGAGATTATTAATAAGGTCAAATTGAAATAATCGAAACCACACAACGCTACTGTTCTTCTACTGGCTGGCTTTAATTCAAGAGCTACTGCTGATGATTCATTGATAATGTTAACATTATCAAAACCAGCGAGATTAGCAGCGGCTGTCACCTGTTCTCTTTGTTTTTTATTAAAATTATCGGGGACCGATAAAACGACCATCTTTACAGAAAGATATAAACGTAAATCTGCAATTTCTTTAATTTTCTTGAGGATGGCTGTACTTATCTGCAACACGTCCATTGCTTGAATTTGTGATGTGCCTTTGTCATCCACGATTTCGAGAAGATTTTCAGCAATAATCCGTTGCACCTTTTGGTCATCAAACGATAAACCGATTAATTTTGTCAATCCTTGAATTTAAATTTTGCATTAAATTTCATTAATAAAATGTTAACAGAAAATAATTCAAGTTTTAAAAAATTGCCTTTAGATAAATTCATATTTTTGATGATTTGATTAATATTATGATTTGAATGTGATACAAGAAACAAATTCAAAAACATACCAAAAGTGGAATGCCATGTTAATGTTTGCAAAGGTGAACTACAATTCTGAAGGGAAACAATTTCGACTTCTTCAGTATTGTTATAGAATAGCTATTTGATGCAAAAGCAACACCAACAAACGGTTCGGCCATTTTAAAGTCACCTAATGAAATGGTCTAATCAGCCTAAAGCATTCAGGATGGCAATGCTAAGAATGCGATAAACTGATAACATTTATTATTTCAATTTAAAAAAGTGGTTAAAACCTTCCAATCGATTTAAATCAATTACTAAAATAAATTATGAGGTCTTTAAATTACACCATCTAGTTAATTGTACGTTGTCAGACATTAGGGCATTATTTTATAAGTTACAAAAACATGAATCTCATGGCCAAGTTCTGCAGTTTTTATTTTCGCCAAGTTTTAAAATTCCAACATTCTGAAAATAATTCGAAAGATTATTTAAAGACAGATTCTGCTTTTTAGCACAATTAGATCAGAGTTTATAGATATGTTGACCGGTCTGAAATCATACTGGATTACCATTATTATTTGTATATTTTTGCAATTAATAAAAAAATAACGGTCATCTCTAATTTTATGAGGACTTTAATAAGGGAATTCACATTGTACACGCCAGATTTGAAAACTTCAACGATTTGTCCACATAAGTGGCAAACAAACAATTCTAATTTGTAAGTAGAAATACCATGTTCTAAATATTTAAGAAGATTGGCTTTGGTATTCATCCATTTCCGATCAACGTTAGAAACATTCAAGAGGACATATCCGACATATTAAGAAGATATTAAAATCTTTAATTGGCCCAAAAATGACGTGTACCAAAATAATTACAATAAGCTTCATTTACTTAAATTTTTTAATTTAAATATTATAATTCCATGACACTAAGTGAATATTAATTAAATTAAGCTATATTTTCATGTTTGTTTCATTTTTGTAGTAGTTTGAAAAGAATGGTAATTTATGTCATAAGAATTTTTAAGAATTTTGTTTTGCTTTCGTTCAATTTTTGAAAACATTTCGATAATCTGTTGCTAAATTTTCCCTTTATTTCGAGTTATTATAATGTCACAAATCTCAGAGATTTTTAATTATTGTTGTTCTATTTGTCTATTATTTCACAGTAGCTTATACAGTGAGTTTCAAAATAAATTTGACAATACTACATTCATGACTGAGCTATATTATTAATTCATGTGACTTTAACATAGTCTAATAAGATACACAAATATGCGAAAATAGGTAATTTGAACTAAATTTATAAATTAAATTAGGTGACATTAATTCCATGTACACCCGCGATTTTACTGTACAATGTAAATATAATAAAATAATGTTAGTCACAAGCAACCGCAATTATACAATCAAACTATTTATGTCGAAGTCGACATAATATCGACGTTGTCATGTTGAAACGCTTAAGGCCGCTCTACCCTAAAGATTGTCGACAAATGCAATTAGGTTTTATTGCTTTAGCGTACGCCTAAATACAGGCAACGCCTCAGACTTTTTTATAATCCAGACATCACCATAATTACCGTAAAGTTTAGTGGATAATAGGTATATGTGTAACAATGAAAACGGCTTTCGAGCGATTGTATTCCAATATACCTGTTCAATAGATGCGAAATTTTTCTTTCTTCAATAAATTTAGAGCGATATTTTGTAAAGTAAAATCATAATGTGCAAGAAGAATTCGTTAAATTTATTTTGAAATGTACGCGTTTAATAATTTTGCGGTTACTGTATTTTTTGACAATTTGTTAGATATTCGAACAAACAGATAATGGAATGCAGCTGGCTGTAGTTAACATCTTAGACCAAATTACCTGTCTGAAGAAAGGTTGTATTGTCGAACGTCATCAAATTTTATTACTTATTCTAGAAAATTCTGTTCGGAACTCGGAACAGATGTTGAATTTCTTATTCCAAAGGACTAATATTTATTAATAAATTAAAACACAATGAGTAAAAGATTAACCCCTTAAGGCACAGTTTATGTTTACAGAAAATTGGACCGCGTTGTGCACGACCTGACCAAGCGCCAAATTGATATTTTGGAAATTAGCTTTCCATCTAACGTATAATGATGCTATCTACCTACAAAAAAATCAAGTTGACATAGAAATCTATTTCTTACTAACAAATCAAAAATTAGATCCCATTAACAATAACTAATTATAAGTCGTTAACCCCACAGCTTAATTAATTAAAAAATTACAATTTAAGCTTAATTTTTAAATTCAATTTCACATTTTTTAACATAACATTTTGATATAAAGTGTTTCTTGTCAAAGAAATGACGTTATCATCAATTCTTTAACTGGTAAAATAACGTCACGTATTTCATAAATATTTCTTTTAGTATATCGGTCTGTCCTTTCTCATTGTGAGCTAAAGTTGTTTGCCTTAGAATTTTATGTACCTGGTTATACTATTTCCTCGAAAAAATACCGTTGAGATTCAGGAACACTAATAATTGTTACTAATTTAAAACACAACGAGTAAAAGATTAACCCCTTAATGCACAGTGTTTTTCTACAGAAAATAGTAGTTTTAGCTTATTATAAATTATTACCACTACAGCTTATTTTTTTAAATTAATGTGGGATAAAAAAGCCAAACAATTTTTTGGAAAGAAATTATAATTTAAGCTTATTCTCATTCATTTGTTTAAAGGGGCCTTCACGAGCGATTTTAAAAATTAATATGACCTGAATTTATATCCTATTAAATTAATGTTGATAATAAATATTAAAATTGTCCAAGACTAAAAAATAATTTATAGTAAAATAACTTTTTCAATAAAACAAGCTTTTATTAGAATGTACGCTTTTATTTTTAATCATTTAGATCAATATCAAAATTAGTTTTAAATTTTTACTACGTCTTAATAAAAGCTCGTTTTTTAAAGTCTTTTTGCTATACGTTATTTCAAATATGCCGTTTGAAAACGAAACCTGGCTTTAAAAGCATTTCGGATATTATTGCTGTTAAAATATCCCTGCTGCGAACCGATTATTACCCACTGCGAAGTCGTAAATCTTTTTGACGCATCTCGGAAATCGGCAAAAATTAGCTACTTCAATTTTGGTTCTTGATCTAAAGAACATTGAATAAATCAAAAACTACTGCGTTGTTTAAAACAACTAGGGGTCAGCTCAAAATAAAAAAGTCTAATCTAGCAGTTCACAAAATTTTAATACAAAATTTTGATAACTGAAGGCAAAAAAACGAAAATCGGAATTTGATGTTTTAATTAATAACTTGGTTAATTATTGCTTGTGGTCAGCTCAAAGTAGATTGGTATTCTCTGTAAGATGAAGTATCGACCTCTTTTTCAAAATTAAACATGAAGGGTTAAAATGAAAAGGCGTTTTACATGTATTGAAAATCTTAGGGTGGAACACCGTTAATGTTGAACGTTCTTATAGTAACATAAGCTGAACAGCAATGTTAGCCAACATCGTTTCTTTCTACAAACAGCCCTTAAGAAATTAAGACTAATTAAATTTGATCAATATTTCTGAAATATTTAGATTTCATTTCTACTGACAATGAGCATGTTTTCGATTTGTATCCAAACAAAGCTGTACACCTTTGTAAGTTATTGTTAGTTTTTAAAACGGAATTTAATTTCTTTTTTATTTTAAGCTTTTTAGCAAATAATGGTACCCATCTGGTATTTATATTTTTTGTTTCTCATATTTAAAACAATTTTTATACATTTCCTTCTTTTGCTAATACATTGAAGATTAATCTTCTGTTGAATAAAAAGGTCGGGTTTCATTACTCACCAGCACTTGATTTATATGAAGGCTTATTAAAATCCTAAGAAAGTTTAGAGTAGCACGGTCTCTAGTTGCAACCTGGGTTTAAATTGTAGCCGACGTAAAATTAATGGTAGTTGGGGTATTTAACCCCTTACCGCCCCCTGTGACCAATATGGGTCACCATGAAAATGTTTTTTTTTTCAAGTTATTGTGATATTTTTGTTGTTAACACTAACTGTCCCGTATTTGGCACACTCAAATGTTTTATAAGATCATAATAAAAGGTATTACGTGGTCCTGACCGCAATATATGACATATTTGACGCCTAGTAATATTTTGAACTTTTTATAAAAAATTGCGATAAAAAATTTTTTTAGTATTTTTTCAAGTGTTCAATAACGATAATTAATAACATATATTTAATTGAACGGTATAAAAAAAATCGGGCGGTAAGGGGTTAATTTATCTTTTACACTATTTGAAATTAAGTATATTTTTAGATTGGATAGATAGTTCAGGAGTTCGATTCTATGTGACTTCAAAACTTCGAGCAACTGATGCAGGCGTCATTGAATTAGGTCTTGAATATACAGATAAGATGGCAATACCTCCTAAGCAGCAGTCATTTTCTTTATCAGGTTATTGTGTAACTGAATGTACCACAGTTGTAAGTTTATGCATTTTTGAGTTTAGATAAGAGTATCATAGTTATATGTTACAGGGTCTTCCAATAGAAGGAATAACAATATTTGGTTCTCAACTTCATACACATTTAACAGGAATTCGAGTACTGACCAGGCATTTTAGAAATGGAAGAGAATTAGCCGAATTAAATCGTGACAATCATTATAGTACTCATTTTCAAGAGATAAGAATACTAAAAAGACGTGTAACTGTTCTTCCAGTAAGTAAATAATAAATACCTAATTAAATAACATACATACATACATAATCGACTCCTCTTTTACCCTGCTAGGGTGTTCAGCTTTCCTTACGTCTCTGAATAAACTTTTGCTATTTTTTCCTATCTTTAACCATTTCTTTGGCTGAGTTCCAACTTTCACCCTGCTTGTGTAGTATCTTTTCTACTGTACTGTACTGTATTTTAGGTCTTCTTATTTTATTTTTTCCTAATGGTTTTTATTCCCAAATTTTCTTTACTTGCCCATCTCCTCCCATTCTCACTAAATGCCCAAACCACCCAATTTTTTATTTTCCAGTATCTCTTTTGCCGATTTACTCTTAAATAAATAATATTTTAATATGTCCTCAGGGGGATGCTTTAATAACAACATGTGATTATAACACCGAAGATCGAAAAAATGTTACTTTAGGTGGTTTTGCAATAAGTGATGAGATGTGTGTAAATTACATACACTACTTTCCAGCAGCTCCTTTAGAAGTATGTAAAAGCTCTATAAGTGATCAAGCCCTGAATACTTATTTTCAATATATGCAAGAGTAAGAATACATTAATACGTTTGTATATGTATGTCATCTAACAGGTTGGCATGGCAGGTGGGAAAATCAACCTACTTCAATGAACGAAGGTATCTCTATAAATTATAAAAACATTGAATGGAATCCACTGAGAGTGCAGATGTTAAATGAAATATATCATGAAGCACCCTTAAGTATGCAGTGTAACATGTCAACAGGTGATCGTTTTCCTGGTTATTGGGAGAACACGCCAGTAACTTCAATATTACTACCATTACCCCCACCTGCTAGAGGATGTAATGACATTAGTTCAAAATAATATATTGTTACAATATTACTATTTAAAGAAATTAATTTATAATCGTATTTGCTGCAATACATATATATTTTATTCCAATAAAAAAAAAAATCAATTCTTTTTTTTTTTCATAAGCTTACTTTGGCATATCCTGCAATCTGCAGTAATTATTGTAAAATAAAATTAAGAAAATTGAAAATATTATATTGAAACTAGTTATTTAAATTAATGCTGTTATTGTTCAACTGACAAGAATTAAATATAGAAGTAACTCGATGAACTTAATTTTTCAATACATTCAACTTATTAAAACATATATATTTTTGTTACAAATCAAACTTTCTCACTATTTGAAGGGTGCACGGGAAGAACGATCAAAGTCCATTTTTCCTGAAATTCAATTTTTAATATTATTTTATTTTATTAAATATGTTCGTGGATTTTATGAGAGAACGCTGCAAGTGCATGAAAATAACAAATAAAGTTTCGAGCCTTGCCGAAACATATAGGAATTTCAAACATTAAAACTCGAATATCTCGACAAGACGAAAATGTGACTGTTTGTTCTTTCCGTGTACCCTTCATTTACATTGATCAAATTGATCACACACATTACCCTTGAATAACTTCTTTCTTTATCGGTGCACTAGTGAATATGTTAATTACACCTTCATATTCTTTATGAAACGTGTATTGGATGTCAGTAACAGTTCTCTGTTCTAAGCTCTCTTGAATTTTGTTTTGATTCAAGGCAATATCTACTGCATCATTTTTACTTAACTGTTCAATATCACTTTTTTTTATTTTCACCACTGCATTTTCCACGCCATTCACCTGAATTATAAATAATAATGGTAAGAAAGTATTCCACATGATTTTATTAACAATAATGAAATTAATTAATGATCGGTAAATTAATAACAATTAACTTGGATTTCTCTGCAAAAATATGACAATATTAAATCATGATAGAATGAGTTTAATTAATCATGTTTTCCAAGCTTTTAATTTTTTGAAAGTATCCTTTAGGTTGGATTTATAGAAATTTGACAGTTACAGAAATATCAATTATACTTTGTTGTTACTAATACAAAAAAACAAAGCTGTGCAAAATACCTAAGGATTTATAATTAGGTAATTTTTAAACAAATAGTGATTGTCAATATCTCAGGGAAAATTTTCATTTATTGTTATCAAACCGTTCTTGAAATCAAAACTTTACCTGACAAACGAGGTCCAAGTGATAGTTGCTGTCGATAATTGGCCAGTTTTGTTGGAGCACTGACTTTTCCCATTGTATTTCATCATTCTTATTTAACCTATTGGGTGCAGATACAAAGCCAGCCCACAGTTCAGACGCAAAATGTGGTGCTATTGGAGCTATAAGGATAATTTGACAAGCGAGAGCTCTTTCAAATTGTGAACTATGGCAAAATATTGCAGGTGACATTTTCTGAAAGTAAAATAAATTAATATTAAATGCGTGCAAGAGGGTATTTTTGCTTCAATTACTGAAATCATTTTCGCTACAATCTAATAAGATAGGTATGTTAAAAAGTTACTAAAATAATACTTACTCTAATACTGTTTGTTAAACCTTGCATTTTTGAAATTGCTACACTAAGTTGTTGCGAAATGCAGTAATTAAAAGTAGCTCCTTTTACATAAAAGTTTCTTGAATCAAACATATAATCATCAAATGATTTAAAGTCTTTTTCTGATGTCAAAGCTGTCATACTGTTCCTGTGCTTCAGAAAATCCCTTATTGTTAACCATAAACGTTTCTGCCAATTCAAAATTCCCGGAAATGCTGATATACAATTACAAAAAGTCCGTTTAAGATAATAAGGCATAGTAACGGTGTTTCACCTACTATTGGAATTCCAGTTTCGATGAGATGTAGGGGAAACATCAGCTAAAATTAATAATCTTGTAGTATCGATGCTATACTCCTTAAACATATCAATTGGATCTACCCCATTATATTTAGATTTACTCATTTTTTCCCATGACATTATAACTGGCTCGCCAGTATTTTTGGTAACAGCTTTGTTTCGTTTTGCATCTAAATTACATCGTTATTACAAAATGCACAATTAGACCCATATGATTACCTATAATTTTAACATCATTTTCAGGTACATAATTTCCTTTCGATTTGACTTTATAACTTTTGCCCATCACCATTCCCTGAACTAATAATCTTTTGAATGGTTCTTTATTAGCAAGTAACCCTAATGAATATAAGAAGTGACTAATAAATCTGGCATAATATAAATGTAAAACCGCTGCAAAATTAAAAGAATTTACACTTTGTGTAACATTTGGTATGTTACTATTGATTACCATGTTCTTTGCCACCTATGTATAGATCAACAGGCATCATTTTTTTAGCTTTTTGCAAACTAAATATTTCTTCAGTATTAGCTGGATCTAAATATCGCAAGTAATACCAAGAACTATCCACAAATGTATCCATAGTGTCTGTTTCTCGTTGAGCCGGTGCATTGCACTTTGGACAATGAATAGAGACCCAGGCTTTGTGTTCTGCTAATTGTGATGTTCCTTTTTGACTCAATATTTTTAAATCTGGTAATTTCACTGGCAAATCATTTCGAGGAACAGTTTGAACACCACAATTTTTACAGTGAACAATAGGAATGGGTGTACCCCAGTAACGTTGCCTTGATATTAACCAATCTTTTAATTTTGAACTTGTCCAATATCCACCAACACATAGTTTTTGTGCTAGATTACAAATACTCTGTTGTTTATTTTTAATGTCTTCTTCTGATAATAGCGTCTCTGAATCAATACTGTCAATTCCATGTTGATTACAAAATTGCTTATCACTTATAGCTGCTTTTGCTATGCCTACAATAAATTTAATTAATAAAATATAAAGCTTCAATATTTCTTGTACCTAAATGTGAATCAGTTTCTGGTAAAAATTCAATTTGATCTGTGACAAATATTGGAATAATTTTGTTATTAAACGGATTCCGAGCCACATTTTTTAATTTTACTGTTTCATTTTGAACATGAATTCCATTTTGCTTAGCTAAAATGTTATCACTGGAAATTGCAATGAAATTTGCACTTTCAATATACTCAGGGTGTGAAGTCCATAACGTGATAAAATCTAAAGCTGATTTATTCTCAATTTTAAAATCAAATGAAACACCATCACATTCTCCAATCCAATGCCTTTGAATTTTGATTATATCCCTCCAGTCGTGCAATATGGAATCATTTAGTCCATCATACAAATCTTTGGCAAAAAATGTGGTTCTGATAAACCACTGTCTTAAGAATTTACGCTCTACTGGAACACCTGATCTCCATGAACAACCATTTCCATCTACTTGTTCATTGGCCAAAACAGTTTGATCTACAGGATCCCAATTAACCAAAGCCTGAAATATCAGTATTAATTAAATTAATTAATATATTAAAAGCTATAAATTAAGTATTCCATCGAGTAAAAAGTACCTACAATGTATGCTAGACTATATATCACAGCATTAAGTTTGTGATTCCTGCATATACATTACAAAATATACAATTAACATATAAAAATGTAAAACGTAATCCTTACTTCTTTTTGATAAACTAATCCAGCCTCATATAACTTAAGAAATAGTTCTTGTGTCCAACGATAATAATTTGGGTCGCAAGTACTCAACTCACGATGCCATTCAAAACTACATCCCAACTGCTGCAGTTGTGTTTTCATATGTGTTATATTATCTTCAGTCCAATCATGTGGCGACACTTTTCTTTCTATTGCTGCATTCTCGGCTGGTAAACCAAATGCATCCCAACCAATCGGATGAATAACCTTATACAAATAATTAATTAATCATTAAAAGTACAAAGATTTACATATATGCATACATTTTTACCATTCATACGTTGAAACCTCGCAACTGCATCACTAATTGTATATACACGAACATGTCCCATATGAAGATGTCCTGAAGGATAAGGGAACATTGCAAGTATGTAATACTTTTCACGTTGATTGTCATGTTCGTTAAAAATAGGAGAATGCAATTTTTTTGACCAATAATTTTCAATATCACTTTTTATGGATGAAGATAATTCTTCGTTCTAAAACATAATGATACCTCAAGATACATTTATTAAATAGATAACTAAAAAGCAAACAAACCCATAAATTAAGACCCGTTAATGTTCTATAGATTGGAGAAAAATGCGAGTTTTTAATGGTTTTAATAAAATTTTTGGATACATGAAAATGTTTCATAATTAACTGTAACCTCTATAACTTTAAAAGCCACTAGCAAGAATATAAATTATTTCAAAAACTGAAACAATTTCTAACTTAACCTAAAATGTATACAAACGTGGAGACCTTCATGTGCATCAACTGTCATCACATCACAAATATAGTAAAAGCTATTTTATCCGGCGCTGTACCATAGTGTTTTTTAATTCCAGAAACGGTTGGAAAGTTGTGAAAAAATATATACATAATGTACGGAAAAAAATTGTTGCCCCAGGCTAACTGATATGAAACTTTTTTTTTTTGCATTTCAATAAAAATATAACTTCTTCATTGCCTTATTAGGCGAAGGTGGCCTGAGATGGCATACTTTTTGAAAAAAATAAATAAAAAATATTTGTTGGTGGAAATTCACCTAAGTAGCAGTGATTACAAAAATAATGATTTAATGTGAACAAAGAAATACAATCAAAACGCTCGACTATATTGACTATTCAAAAAAAAACGAAAACGAAAGAGGTTACAAAAACCATCTCACCTGCTACCTATGGATAAGATGGCATATAATGGGTTTTTCAATAGGGACGCTCGATTTTAAAGTGTAAATAAAACAAGTGGTGTATGACATATCCACTCAATTTTTTTTTCATTTGAAAGTGTATTTTATGGCATTAAGTGTGGAATATAACGCCATTCAAATATTTCAAATGATGGGCCATTTTTTTCTCCAGTACAATATTGTTTATGTTTTATTATCTGTAGCAATATTGAGTGTCACCTAAAGAACCCTTAGAGGCTCCTATTTCCATTCGTGCTCAACGTCACAAGGTACACTATTGGACAAATTAAATGAGACACGGCGTTCGAGCGCTCGCAGGCGGTTTTGCAAGGGTGTTTGGATGGTTGTCTACAAATTTGAAGGCAGTACTCAGTAAAATTGTCAGGGCCCCATCAAAAATAAAAAAATTAAGGAAACAATTCAAACTTTGGGCGCGTTCAGGAAAGTTGACGTATATTGGAGAAAATCGTTCGTCTCCGAAATAAAAGTTTGGAAATTTGTTAAAATGTTTTACGGAAACGACTTTATATAATTAGTTCTTATGCATAGTTTATGAATAAAAATGTTTTAAACAAATTTTCATCAACTTTAAAAAATAATTTTTAACTTTTAACTAGAAACATTATATTTATATTCTAAGCATTTTTTTCTAATTCTGTAAAATTTAATGAAAAGATGTGCCTCTGTTTTTATTAGTATAGCAAACACACTGTTTCAAACAGATATCACTGGCGTTAATAATGTTTTCATTTGTTGGGAGAATATTTTGGAACCGGTCCGAATTTGAATACGAAATATGTTGAATTCAAATTTATTAAATTCGAAAATTAATTCGCCGTTCAACGAAATTATTTAATTTAATTATTTAATTTAATTTAATTATTTAATTAGTAAAATGCAATTAAAAAGTTCATTGAAATTTAATTGCCACACAAACCTAAATTTTACTTTCCGTGAAAATAAAAATCAAACTTTACAAAATTTTGGGGACAACTCTAAAAATTAACAATTTTGTAAAATCCGGCGCTACAAATAAATAATCAAAATACACGTTATTAATCTGAAAATATTTGACGGCAACATTTGCTAAAAATGAATATCTAAGTACTTGAAAACCGGTTGTTTTGCAGGTAGGGCGGGCGATACACCCTTGGCAGTTACGAGGAAATGGATTTGTGTGACAAATACATAGTTCTGACCGGTTGAAAATACTACGTTGAAATGAAAAATTGTTGAGTTTTGAAAAAAATCCACAAACGGGTTAATTTCTAAATTTAATTTCACATCTTTATTTTGTAGACAATTTCTATGTATGAAGATAAATGAACAACGCAAGATTTCTTATAATTTAGTAACAGGTTTTTTTAGATTTTGCAGAAAAAATTGTAGGTATTGATGACTTTTGAAAACAATTGATGCATTTAAATTTTAACTGACGTTTTCAAAACTGCAATTAACTAATTTGAATTACAATTGATGATTTTAAAAAACAATTGTAATTCAGAAAATGTCAATTTTAAATAAATGGAAAATTAGATTCTTGCGGTTTCTTTAGAAAACCGGTATTTGAGGGCGCTTCAATTGTTTGGTTCGTGGAAGTGAAATGTTTCCTTTCAAAGAACGACCAAAATACCATTTGAAAACAATTTGCTGTTTGATTAAAGATGACAAATTACAATTATTAGGTACTTTTAAATTTAATGGCGAGTAAATATTTTAAAAAGAAATTTGTATGATCTGGTTTTATGTAGATACTGATGTTGATTTGGAAGTAATAAGAATTCAAAAAAATAAAGAATTTTCGGATAATTGCATATTGCTGGTACTTTTTAATAAATTATTTATCATAGCCAAATAGATGTGTATGAACTAACTAAGTCGGTTAGCTGCGTTTAGGGTTTTGTTGCTATTTTGGAGAGTTCGCAATTTTATTTATGTTAAACGGTTATAAATTTACTTCAAGACAAAATTTTTTCACATGTTACAAAATGAAAGCCGACCAAAGGTTTTTTTAGATCTCGTAAAAAAAATTCTTTCGTTTTGTTTATAAAATTTATTTTTGAACATTTATTTACGTAAAGGTTAACAACAAAGTTTTGAGAAAAATATATACAAATAAAATTAGATTTTATTAAGATTTTAACATTGTTTTTAAAGTAACTTCTGACTCACTCTAAGGTAAATTAAGATCAAGCATTTTTAATTAACAAAAACACAATAAAATGTACTTAATTCTTTTCGTGTAAATACAACTTGAAACAAACGTGATTTTCCTTATGCACGTAAACAATCCGCTATTAAACCAAAAGGGCCCAAAACATACTAGAAAATTGATATTTTTTTAAAATATTCTAATTGATACTTAAAACAGAAAACACACTAACCTATACCCGGTTGCATTAACGCCTGTTAAATTTAATTCTATAGATTAAAGCCATGGTAACAATTGTTGGAGTTATAGCAACAATTGTTTTTAGCTATTCGTTAAATCTAACTGACGTTGGTGCAACCGGGCACTAAACACTTTCAGAAAACACGTTATCAAACTGCAAATATTTGAGGCCAACATTTGCCAAAAATTAATATCGAGTCCAGAATCCGTTGTTTGCAATTGTATCTTGCAAACGTGTAGGCATGGACCCTACTAAATTTTGACAAATGTTGCGTCCCTGAAAGCGTCCCCATACCCTTTGAGCATGGAGAAATAAGGCATCTGCTGTTCGCACATGATTGCCATCCCCATCGCCATTCCATTCACGAACAACAGCGGCCCACAAATTTTCGATTGGGTTTAGATCGGGTGATTTGGCAGGCCAATCAATTAAATCAATTAATTCTTGGTTGGCAAACCACTCGCGCACCAATCGAGATATGTGGACCGAGCTGTTATCTTGCACGAATGCAATACGATGAGGTTCTGGATAACGTATTCTCACATTAGGAAGCATTACCTCTTCCAAAATGCGAATATACTGGCCGGCATTCATGCGAGGTGCGAACAAGTTCGCCAGGTCCCTCAGACGACATCCATCCCCACATGCTCATGGTTATCCGTCCACTATCTCGTGACCTCGCAACATTTGCAGGTTGATAACGTGTTCCTACTGAACGCCAAAGAGGTTTGTGTGCCCCCACGTTGGTCTTAAAAACCTTCTCATCAGAGAAAATAACTTCGCTCCAATCTCTGTTAAGATTTTGTTGAGCAAAAGTTAATCTCTGACGAGCATGATCATTTGTAAGATCTACTTTTCTAGCAGGGCGCCGACAATGCAAGCCGCTACGGTTTAAGCAACGAGCAACTGTACGGCTACTGCAATTTAAATTTAGGTCATCTCGGACGCTGCGGGAAGACCCAAACGGCTCTTCCCCTTTCATTGCAACTATCTGCCCTTCTTCTGCTGCAGATTATTGTTTCTTGCGCCCGCACTTCCCGAGTCGGCGTACTGTTAACGGCTCCTCTTGATTTTCCGCTTCTATTCTTCTCAGCCATTTATATACCTGGCTTCGCTTTAATAAACACCATTAGGTTTAGTTACATTTTATTTAAATAATCGTCAGTTACGTAATTTAAAATAATATATCCTTGTGTAGGGACTTAAAATTAAACGCAAATAACGGGATCACTTGAAATACGGGGGCGTAAAAACGGGATTCTACTGTAATTCCTAAATGAAAATCAAAGTTAGAAATGCCAATAACATTTTTAAAGCATTAAATAACAAAGTCAAAGAAGCTGGGCCACGCAATTTCGATTCGCTATTAAACGACTTCCCAATAGATAAAATTCAACTTGGTAATTGTCTTGTATACTAAATAACTATTACATTCGTTAGATATTGAGAATTACTAAAAATTTTAAACTTACAGATAAATTCACCTCCAACGCAATTTCATTTACCGGGACATTGCGATTACTTAAAGCAATTAGCTTTCCAAGGGTTTGCTGCGACACATCTCTTTGGGATTTTCCTCTACCCATCTTGTCCAAATAATATTTGAAGACTGGCAATTTAAACATTGCAAAATTCTCAACACCCACCCTTGAAGGGGCCTAATAAAACTACGGTTGTAAAATATTCTCGTCTGGTAATGGAATGATGCAATTTACATTTATTGGGTGGCCTCTTACTACTAGTGCAATTCCTATTGTCAAACTACCACCTTTTAGCTAAATGGGTATTTGTAAATTGTCGGTTTCGCTGGCTTCAAAGTGAAGTCCCGATCAGTTCATCTTTGGTCGGTTTCTATTTTATAACATGTGAAAAATTGCGAACTCTCCAAAATAGCAACAAAACCCTAAACGCAGCTAACCGACTTAGTTAGTTCATACACATCTATTTGGCTATGATAAATAATTTATTAAAAAGTACCAGCAATATGCAATTATCCGAAAATTCTTTATTTTTTTGAATTCTTATTACTTCCAAATCAACATCAGTATCTACATAAAACCAGATCATACAAATTTCTTTTTAAAATATTTACTCGCCATTAAATTTAAAAGTACCTAATAATTGTAATTTGTCATCTTTAATCAAACAGCAAATTGTTTTCAAATGGTATTTTGGTCGTTCTTTGAAAGGAAACATTTCACTTCCACGAACCAAACAATTGAAGCGCCCTCAAATACCGGTTTTCTAAAGAAACCGCAAGAATCTAATTTTCCATTTATTTAAAATTGACATTTTCTGAATTACAATTGTTTTTTAAAATCATCAATTGTAATTCAAATTAGTTAATTGCAGTTTTGAAAACGTCAGTTAAAATTTAAAAGCATCAATTGTTTTCAAAAGTCATCAATACCTACAATTTTTTCTGCAAAATCTAAAAAAACCTGTTACTAAATTATAAGAAATCTTGCGTTGTTCATTTATCTTCATACATAGAAATTGTCTACAAAATAAAGATGTGAAATTAAATTTAGAAATTAACCCGTTTTTGGATTTTTTTCAAAACTCAACAATTTTTCATTTCAACGTAGTATTTTCAACCGGTCAGAACTATGTATTTGTCACACAAATCCATTTCCTCGTAACTGCCAAGGGTGTATCGCCCGCCCTACCTGCAAAACAACCGGTTTTCAAGTACTTAGATATTCATTTTTAGCAAATGTTGCCGTCAAATATTTTCAGATTAATAGCGTGTATTTTGATTATTTATTTGTAGCGCCGGATTTTACAAAATTGTTAATTTTTAGAGTTGTCCCCAAAATTTTGTAAAGTTTGATTTTTATTTTCACGGAAAGTAAAATTTAGGTTTGTGTGGCAATTAAATTTCAATGAACTTTTTAATTGCATTTTACTAATTAAATAATTAAATTAAATTAAATAATTAAATTAAATAATTTCGTTGAACGGCGAATTAATTTTCGAATTTAATAAATTTGAATTCAACATATTTCGTATTCAAATTCGGACCGGTTCCAAAATATTCTCCCAACAAATGAAAACATTATTAACGCCAGTGATATCTGTTTGAAACAGTGTGTTTGCTATACTAATAAAAACAGAGGCACATCTTTTCATTAAATTTTACAGAATTAGAAAAAAATGCTTAGAATATAAATATAATGTTTCTAGTTAAAAGTTAAAAATTATTTTTTAAAGTTGATGAAAATTTGTTTAAAACATTTTTATTCATAAACTATGCATAAGAACTAATTATATAAAGTCGTTTCCGTAAACATTTTAACAAATTTCCAAACTTTTATTTCGGAGACGAACGATTTTCTCCAATATACGTCAACTTTCCTGAACGCGCCCAAAGTTTGAATTGTTTCCTTAATTTTTTTATTTTTGATGGGGCCCTGACAATTTTACTGAGTACTGCCTTCAAATTTGTAGACAACCATCCAAACACCCTTGCAAAACCGCCTGCGAGCGATCAAACGCCGTGTCTCATTTAATTTGTCCAATAGTGTACTGAATGGTTGAATGTTTTTGATCCCAATAACCAGTTCATTTTCTTTATTTGAACAACTTCAATGGCTTCTGCCATATTATTTTCGCTCCAACATTACCTATAAGTTTTTCGGATATATAGAGCCATATCTGAAATAGAAGTTGATTTATTGTAAAAATACACCGATGGCCTTGACACTTTTTCGTTCTATCTTTCATTTACCATTTTCAATCGTCGTTGCAAGACCGAAAGAATGAAAAAAAGGTGAGATGGCATGCTGTTGGTTAAGATGACGTATAGAATATGGCGTCTCACCCATTCAAAATATTTGAACACCGACAGAACTTTTGGCCTCACTTAATCTCTACACTCACAAGAACAAGATACATTAGAACTTACCTGGTACCGTGTTCGGAGTAGATGTTATTACGATAATTCTTTCTGGGTAATAACGTTTTAAAACACCACTTTTGTGAAAGTGACTTGTGGCGTCTCTCATATAAGCGTAGACTGACCGTCATTGACACTGTTCGACACAGCAACCTCGTAGAAACTAAGAACTTTGTTTGTTGGTGTTACCATCTGACACCCCATGCCATCTCAACCGTTTCAGACCACTCTCCCCTACATATTAAACTTAAACTTTGTTAATTTTTATACATATCTTAACACATCACGTCGCAATTAACTTACTGTCAATCTATAACTTCATGATTGTTTTATTATACTATTTTTAACACTATCAAGTTTTTACTCATAAGAACCAATTTTCTATTTTGTTTTATTCATGTTAGTTGATTAAATATCATTACCCACCTTCGTTTGTTTATTTATTATAGTGTTTGCATTCTTGTATTTATAGATATGTATCACATTCGGTAAATACATATTATAATTACCAGTACATATGATAAATAGTTGCTATTACTGTTACATTTATTAAATAAACAACATTTTAATTCTTTTAAGCTACAATTCTGATCATTATTAAATCAGAAATAAAGTGATTTTGTGAGGTATGATCATTATAACAGTATTTTCTTGTAAACGTTCGTAATCAATTGAACCGAAAAAAAAACTCAGTAACAGATGTCCTAATATTTAAGTTCATTTATTACTAACCGCTGTACGTACTTCTAGTCAGCTTAAAGATGAGTGAGCGAATTGCTGTTAATTGGAAAGTAATTTTGTTCATCTTACGCACTCAAATTTAACTTTTATTACAAGATTGCAAGTTTTTGTTTACAATTAATAGCTTTTTCAAACAAGTTGTTAACAGTGTTAATATTGTTTATTATTTCATCTCTCTTTTTGAAGTGATCTGGTTCTTCTCCAAAATTTTATTGCAATCCTTAAACCAGTTTCTCGTTTATAGACGCTCCGAGTTAAAATGTGTCTGTTGCGATATACAGTAGTGTTATTATGCTTTGCAAGTTTATTAGCCGCATCAACAAGCAATTCATTAATATCTGGACACAATGTAACTCATCGTATTCGAAGAATGCGACCGAAGCCGCAAAATGCAGAAAATAGTGGAAATTTCAATGTATGTAGAAAATTAGATAATTTAATTTTTTTACAAATCTTTAATAGTAAGTAAGCTATTTAAAGAAAACAAAAATTAACAGTATTTTAATTTTAAAGATTTTAAATGCTTGTTTTTTATTAAACAACAAGTTCAAGGTTAGATACCACTGATTTAGGAAAATAAAATACCATTCAATCTTTTGTTTTGCAAGAACAAGTCTGCTGAAAAAAAATAATTAGAATATTAAAGTCGTTTACTTAGCATAATATAAATTTGGGTTGTATTCTTTACTTCAAGTCACTAATGTTACTTAGTGATTATGAGAAAGCATCCTGTAATAAACAAGATGATGAATCGTGTACCTACTAAACTGAAAGGGGTGGTAGAAAATGAGTTTTCAAACGTTTTCTTTGTTAATGAGAATGTGTCTGATTTTTACTCGTTAATTAGTTACAAATATTGGAAGTTACTAATTTTACGTTGTATTATTTGTGGTTACTACATTTGGAATTGTTTGATTTTATTATTATTATTTTTGATTATTATTTCGTTTTCTTGCATAAATCAAAAACTAAGAAATTTAATAAATCTTTATGAACTAAGTTTGTTACGTAAACAATTTAAATAGCAAAAGAAAAAATACTTACGGCATTTTTAGCCACAATACAGGCTTGGCATGAACAAGCTCTCCATTGCTATTAACCCTTAACCGCGCGTGTGCTGCGTTTGGATAGCAAATCTCTAATTTTTGACGATACTGTCGTTTGGGGTGATACATGACTCTAAAGGGTTTTTGTAATCTTTACACTATGTATAGCTCGAAAAAAATCCATATAAGTAAGGTATTTTTTATAACGTTTATCAATCAAAATTGTTTAGACCAGGGTTTTTTCCTCAATAATACTCTAAAATTCTATAAAGAAAATAATGTAAGTCAACTGGGACAAGTGCACTTTTGGGGTAAGTGGATATTGTAACTATAAAGTTGACAGTACTGAGATCAGTTGTTTTTATTGTATTTCGCTAGGTTAAAATTGTGCTCTAACAGGTCGCGTTTTGCGTGCTTCTAAATAGTGTGACTTGTGATTGTCAGAGCTTACCATACAAACTTGATGGTAAGTAGTTATTTCAAACGTCATTGTCTAATAATTTCATAGTAGTTTTAGAAATTACGCTACGATTTAAGATTAAACTGGCAAAATGCACTTGCCCCTCAAGAAATAGAGTAGGGGGCAAGTGTATCTTCGATTAATGGGGCAAGTCCATTTCCCATTATGCATTTACCCCATCAGATATTTTCTCTCAAGTATTTTAATTTTATTTCATAGATAGGTCTAAATGAATATTATTATTGCTCACTAGATACAAGATGGTTCGCAATTACCAACGAAAAACTAACAGAGGTCAACGTTACACCCGGGAGGACCTCAAGACCGCTGTCAAAGCGGTAAAAAGTGGTAGATCATGAACAAAATTTTCTTAGGTGCAATTAAAGAAGTTAATGAAAACGCCCGAGAGTATTGTGTCAAATATTTGCGCTAAGGGGATAATAAAAAAAAACTTTTAAATTTCATAAGACCGACTATGATAATGTCCTCTTTAATTAAATTCTAGACATTGAGATTCCAAATTTTACAATAGATGATTGGAAAAGATATGTTTTCGATACACCAATAACAGAAGTTCAAGAATAGCCAACATTTTATTTAATTTTGGTATTTTTGTACTTTATACTTTCACAAGTAAAAATCACTAAAAGTTTATCTGCTTGTTTCTTCTCAACCCTTACAAATATTCCGAGTTTGAAAAATCTAGGTCAATGCTAATTGATAAAATAGTATGCTCTTGCCCCAAGTACACTGGATACGGGTTTGAATAGAAAGATATAAAGCGAAAATGCACTTGCTCCAACCCACTGGGGCAAGTGAATCTACGAGACTTCATCGTATATTAATATTTTTATTCTTACTTTGTAACCTTATATTTGGACAAACTTTAAATATTATGATTAATGAATGGCCAATTATGACCATGAAATGCTTTGAAAACAAATTTAATACCCTAGGATAGCATTGTTACATATTTTAAAGCAAACTATGTAATTACGCATATGCACTTACCCCAGTTGACCTTAGAAGAAAATATGAGAAAAATCGAGATATTTTGAAAGTTTTTGAAATGCGTTCCAAACACAACTGTGCGCGCATTAGCGTTAATAAAAAGGCGAGCGCGGTTAAGGGTTAAAGTTAAAAATGCCAGTCTAAATTTCGTTTACTTACTGGAAAGAATTCATTTCCATTCATTGCGCTTCTGTTTTAGTTTCAGAAAAATATCACGGAGTAACAATTTCAAGCTTCTTACTAAATTAAGGAGTGAAATCGGACATTAAGAAACGTTACGAACAAAATTATGTTTAAAGAAGCAATTCCTATCACCTCTTTTAGTTTGGCAGACTAGGTATGGGAGAGAGAGAGAGAGGCAGATTGATCACGGGGCACATTGATACAAGTTTAATTCGTGTTTTCTAGGATACCCAGTTCCGTTTGAAATTATTATTAAATTTTTTTATCACTGAAATCTGTGTTTCACAAAAGTTTGATAATGCTGAGAGTAGCAAATGCAGAAATATTTAATTTTCTTTGTTCTGATATGTTTGCTAGTGATGTTGTTGTGTTATCTACATTTCATGAGAATATATTACTACCGTTATTTTTATTGATAATTCCGATTATCTTTGTTCAATTTATTTTGTTTTTCAAATTAACAGCAAGAACATAAATAGAAAAATCGCATCAATGTGTCACTCTCTTCCCTATTTATGAAACACCCTCTAAGTCCTAAATTATTATAATAATTATCAATTGTTTTCCGTTAACAGTGATTTTATGCTGTTTACATTATGTTTTACATCTGCAAGAAAATCTTTAAATTGTTGTTTATTGAACTAAATTTGAGTGTTTGCTGATTAAACTGAATTTTTGCATAACATTTGTATAAGTAATCTATCACATTCTTTAACACATCTGTTAAACTTCAGTTTTCAGCTTTTACATTAAATGAAGTGGAAATTCCTTTTGACTTGACCTTGTTATTTGTAATGTTACTTAATATCCTAATCACTTATCAAATTACAAATGCATATGCTTCCTCTTGAGATAACGTAAATGTTTATATTAATTAGAATATATTTTAATAAGAAAATGATACTTCGGTACAGATGTTGGTATAAAAAACAGCTAACCACAAATTTTACAATTGTCTTTAACGGTGGTAAGTTTATTTTATTGTGCTGTAAAATTCAGGTGCCATTTAAAAAACTTATTGATGACGTCATAGTGCGAAAACAGAAGACGAGCAGTTTTAAAACAGCCACATGCCGAATTCCGGGTTGTGGCCGTTTCTATTTTGCCAGAACTAGTTCTGTGCGATTTATTCGCTCAGTGGCCGAATTCGGGATTTGAGCCTAACATATACACACTAGTAGAAAACCTCAGCCCTAGAACGGGCTGACAGTATTTATTGTGTATTTATGCATTTTATTTATCTATTTTATTTATTATTTATCTACCATTTTATTTATATACATTTGCATTGCAATATAATTTTGATTTACTTACCTTTAAGCTCCGTAAATTGACGATATAAATGTCAATTTTTGACACTCGCCTACTCTGATCCAAAAAAAATTGCGGAAATAAACCACCATCAGGAATTATATGTAGAGATTATATATAGAGATTATACACAAAACAATATTTTTGCCGATGACAACATCGCCTTGAAATACAATACTCTTATTAAATCCTGACTATATTAGCTTCGTCTTTAATTAATTGATGACATGCAAATTGATCTTACTCAATTTATAGGATAATAGTACCATTTCGCCAGAATCGGTTTGGAATGTTTGGGGTCCGGCACAAGTTGAATATCGCTTAACTCGCCTAGAAGTACAAATTCAAGAAAAAGCTGAAAATTTACGGACTGAAGCACGAGACGCAAGCAGACGCTTGCAAAATCTAGAATGGCAAAGTGCTGAAACACAAACATCATTAGAAGGATTTAAAGCTGAACTTGGCAGATTAATTCAGCAGTCGCCACTAGCTGCATCAAATAATATGCAGTTAGAACATAGTAAAATAGAAGAACGTTTAGAGAATATTTCGACTAGAATACAACTGTTAGTAGCTGCAGTGAGAGGCCTCAACTCTGATATCAATACTTTAACAAAAAACGTATCTTCAATCGTCAATATTACAAAGTTAGTACTTTTCTAATTTAGAAAAATCATGAATTGTTATAATTTCACTGTTCTAGTTCTATTTACGAATCACAGGAAAAACTTGTAACAAAACAATTTTTTACAAGTGGTATGGTGGAGTTAAAACATCAACAGTTATACCCTTCAATTGGTCATCACTCGATAACAAAATCTGATATTCCAAAAAGTTGTAGAGAAATTCAAACATCAAATATTAAAGAAAAATCAGGTATATTTCGTATACAACCGCCTCATTCTTCCAAATCGTTCTTAGTGTTGTGCGATTTTGAAACACGAGGAGGGGGATGGGTTGTTATACAAAACAGATTTGAAGGTGCACAAGAATTTTATCAAAACTGGCATGAATATAAACACGGATTTGGAAACTTGGGAGGTGAATTTTGGCTGGGACTGGAAGATATATACTTACTAACAGGTAACTTTTATCAAGATGTTGATTGGAAATGAATGAGATGACGCTTTTTTAGGTTTCGATGTTAATGAACTATTGATTGAACTGCATGATATGGAAATGCAACAAAGACATGCCTACTATTCAGCGTTCAGCATTGGACCAGAGGTGGAAGGATATCCTTTGAAAGTTCTCAGTGGATATGATGGCGATGCTGGAGATAGTTTGATGTATCATGCCGGTAGCAGATTCAGCACCAAAGATATGGATCAAGATGGTTGGTTGGAGGGCAGTTGTGCACAAGCTCATGGTAATTATTTAACGTTTTGAAATTTAATGATGGATAATTAATCTGCATTCACCCTAAGTCTCTCTTCTCCATTGATCAGTCCACTTTATCGCCCCATAACATTAATAAGAAGGTTGCATTCCTTTTTCCTTCAATTACAATCAATACGATGAGAGTCAGTTTATCAATGTGCAGCTAAATTTATCCGATAGTTAATAACAATCGTTGCTATAACTACAACAATTGTTGCTGGGCACTTCAGCTGGCAGATCGTATTAAACAGATAACCGCGTTATAGAGAAAGAGAAAGCCGGCGTCTGAACTAATCCGTTCAGAAATATTAATTGTATGGTGGCCGAAACTTGTCAGTGTCACTGTTGAAAATTTAAAGTTGGCTTTTTTAGTTTATTTCTATTTCCCTTCGCCATATTTCTTGAGCTACCAATATCTTGCACTATACTAACAAATTTGGCAAATAATAACAATATTTGTTTGCAATTCCGAGTATTCACAAAAGTCTAATTCCCCCTTCAGATATATGATATGATGATATGATAGCCGACACCGCCTTTGCGATGTTGTGTTCTCGGAATCCGTAAAAATTAAACGGATTACAGCTTCTCGGTAGTATGCAAATATTTTGCTGGAATTAGATATTTTTTCAAACTTTTTTGTTAAACTGATGAAATAAAATTATGAAGCATAGTGGTGAAATTACCACTGTTCTAAATTATAAGACGTTCACCCATTTTAGTGTAGCTGTAAGTTATTGGAATTTTCTATGAACCGCGCCCTCTTTAAGCAACTACAGGCCTTACAAAAACTACGATTTTGCAAATTTGAAAAATCACCACTCGAGACAAATACTTTACCTACGTAATACAGAAAATGTAATTCAGTGCAGTACCTACATCATAAAAAAGTTATTTGAAATCACAAAAGGCAAAATATTCACGCAATTTTTGTTACTATAACGCTATACCGCTATAACGCTGGACATTGATCCGTCATTAGTCACTTTTGCTATTCATTTCGTTTGGTTCATTCTCCTGACATCACATCGCATCACATCAATCTTTTTTCTACAAAATTTATTATATATGTTTTCCTCAGTCCTTTTCTTTTTTCTATCTTTACTCGTATTGTAATTTTAATGCAACATATCGAGGGCATCATGCTAGAAGGATGTATCAACAAAAAGTTTAGTTTTTAGGAGAAGTAAAGAAAGTAAGAAATTAGATGGTTACGCTATTTTTACATGGCAATAATAATTGTCTACAGATGTCAGTTAGCTAGGCCCTTTTAGCAAAACGTGCATTGGGTTCAGAGTTACTTAATGGGAGTAAAAATTGAATTTAGTATAAAATGTTGATACTATGCCCTTCTAGCATGATATCCTCGATATAATAATAATTGCAGGTGGAGCTTGGTGGTACCGAGGTTGTGATACAAGTAATTTAAATGGTAGATATTTAAATGGTGAACTTCCGGAGCAATATGTCTATCAAGGAATGTACTGGGGAGAGTTCAGAGGAGCACAGTATAGTCTTCTTCGTGCAAGAATGTTAGTTCGACCAAGAAATGGATCTAGTCCTTCTATTTTTGCTAACAATACCGGAACATCAACTAAACGGTAATAAAAAGATTTATTTTTTGCAATCAGTGACATCGTAATGTGAGAACGGTCTGCGCGGGTCACAACAGGGAAAATGTATATCGAGAGAATCAAAATACAGTAAAACCTCGATATAACGGACCTCTATTTAACCGACTTCGGATATAACGGACAAAAAATCCGGTCAAATGTAAAAAAATTAAAAACGTCCTGTTAATATTATTCATGCTTAAATTCAAGTGTCGCCGCATGTAAACAATTTTTAGCGGCCATGATAATCACGTCATACGTGTAGCACTAAAATTTGAGACATAATGCTCGTGGACTGCATCAACGTCACTTCACGACGAGTGTCCGAAGACAATTAAATAGAATTTTGTTTGTGTTTTGTATTTTTTATTTGTATCTAAATACAGCGTATTTAAAAAAAAAGATTTTTGATTTATTTTAATCGTATTTTTATATAACGGACTTTTGGCTTTAACGGACACCCTCTCCCCCCAATTAGTCCGTTATATCGAGGTTTTACTGTAGTAGGAACTGCATCAGTTTATGGAACTGTTTAAAGCTATGTAGGTACAGCTTGATTATCAATAAATTGGACTCGACAAGTATGGTGGGTTGCATTGGTTTCCCAAGATTTACATTGGAAGGTAGTCTAAAGCAGGTAACTCTAAACGGAATTCCTTTACGAGAAACATCGAACTGGAAATGTGTTCTTTTGTAAGAAATGCATTTATACTGGAAGGTTTCAGGTAGTTTAAAAATTCGTTCGTCGTTCAATGCATATTGACATATTTTTAAATTTATATCTGTTAACCACAATGTTATCGTTTGAGGGAGTTCTTCTAAGACAGTTATTTTAGTCGATATCTAAGGTTTTAATACATTTTAATAAAAGCGTGTTTTGAAAAAAAAAATGTTTTACTATAAATTATTTTATTGGCTTTTTTTAGTCTTGGACAATTTTAATCTTTATTATCTACATTAAATTCATTTAATACAATAGTATATAAAAGTTTTGCTAATGTCTTTGTTTTATGGTGTCTTCCGACTTAAACCGGCGAATTTTAATAATCTTCCCTGACCGAAGGACCGAACAATGGTCCCACACCGTTAAGGGGTTCTCGACCTACAAATCACTATTGTATTAACATAATAGAGATTAAAAGTGATCACTATTTGTAAAAAATTGCGGTTGAAAATATGAAAATATCGTATTGTCATATAAACTACTTATGTGTACAAAATTTTTAATTCATCGAACTACTCCAAGTGCGGCAAAATTAATTTTTAAAGTTTCATCTCACAACTATTCAAGTGAAATTGAAATAAATGCTTGTAAAAATACAAACTGTTTGTTTGTATTCCGAATTCTAAATCGGCGTCAGTACGACCAAAAAACATTGAGAGTTTTAATAATGAATTTGCTAAATAATTATGAATTAAAAAAATATTGTTTTGCTTTTATTTATTTTTAATGAATAATGAATTATATCGATACCTCAGTTTTACAGTGTAACAAGTCAAAAAATAAATAATCATTTTTGTGTAAAGCACACTATTCAAAGGCAAAAATTGTATTTTATTCAATTCAAAAGAGTATAGGAGTATAGTAAGTCGAATTTTCAAAATGCGTTTGTAGATGACCTCAAAACGAAATTTTGCGCAAAGTTCAATAATGTAACAACTAAATTTTTTGTGTAAATTTTCAAAAGCGTAAGTGCTGTTAAGTCAATCATAAATTAATAATTAAGTTTGCCAATTATTATCCGTAAATTCCTTAAACAACTATTAATTTTCTTAAATGCGATTACCTCAAAACTCCATCATATGATTAAAAATAAAAGCTTGGGGCGAAAATATCTTGATTTCATTTATAAAATAGTTTTCTGTCGAAATAAAAATTTGATTAAAATAATCTTTTTTAATTAACGATAATATTGTGGTTAATACATATAAATTTAAAAATGAGTATGCGTTTAATTTATAATACAAAATAATAAAATAATATACAATCTATTACAAAACATAAGCTGGGTGGACAAATATCAAAAACGTAACTGTCTTTTCTGTTTTCTGTCTCGGCCAAAATTGACATTCTCACAAGCCATAAAAAACACGTTAAATATCGATTGCATGATCTATACTTGGACATATTTAAGCATTGTTTTTAAAAGCTTTAAAAAAATATAAAGATCTGGACACTTGGTTTATTGCAATTTTTATGGTTTGGTTTGTTCAATGTCATTGTTTGATTTTACATTTCCTAATAATCCAAGTGGCAAATTGCACCAGGCGCGGTCTTACTATTAACAGAAACGTATCGTAAATTTTATTGATGCCGCTATTACATCTGTAAATTATTTTTTCGATGTGTTGTTCTCTGTACGCAAAAATTGGAATGTCATAAACTTAAATTCTATTTTGTTCTCCCCACTTTCTTTACGACTATTTAACCAAATATTGTAACATTATGGGAACAAGGTATATCAATTCAAGAAATAATGGCTCAAGTAAATCTTTCTGTAAGTAAATAATTTTGTTATTATTTTTGTTAAGTTAAATTTTAAAACATTTAAGAACATAAATTATGTTACTTTCGGTTTCTTTTTATGACACATACAATAATCGGCGATATTAATAATATTGAACAAATTCTTTTACTTGAAATTTTTGAAATAAACTGGTAAATTTTACTTTTTAAAACAATTTTGAATTTAGAAGTTTAATAATAGCATTTTGAAAATACATTTTATTTGTATTATGAATTTTATTTTATTTTTAATCATTTAATTTTTGTGTTTAAACATAAAACGAGAAAAATTGCACTTTTCTTTACTGTTTTGTAAACAGTAAAATTGCTGTTTTCGTCCATTGAATATACACAAAAAAAATTGCTTATGTTAACATCACTCACTAATGGACTTAAAAAATGTAAATAAATAATTAATTAAAACTTTACTTGTTTTTTAGAGATCACAAATCTATAACTGGATTTCACAATACAAAAATGATCCAATTATTTTTAATTCATAATTATTTAGCAAATTCATTATTAAAACTCTCAATGTTTTTTGGTCGTACTGACGCCGATTTAGAGTTCGGAATACAAACAAACAGTTTGTATTTTTACAAGCATTTATTTCAATTTCACTTGAATAGTCGTGAGATGAAACTTTAAAAATTAATTTTGCCGCACTTGGAGTAGTTCGATGAATTAAAAATTTTGTATACATAAGTAGTTTATATGACAATACGATATTTTCATATTTTCAACCGCAATTTTTTACAAATAGTGATCACTTTTAATCTCTATTATGTTAATACAATAGTGATTTGTAGGTCGAGAACCCCCTAACGGTGTGGGACCATTGTTCGGTCCTTCGGTCAGGGAAGATTATTAAAATTCGTCGGTTTAAGTCGGAAGACACCATAAAACAAAGACATTAGCAAAACTTGTATATACTATTGAATTAAATGAATTTAATGTAGATAATAAAGATTAAAATTGTCCAGGACTAAAAAAAGCCAATAAAATAATTTATAGTAAAAAATTTTTCCTTCAAAACAAGCTTTTATTAAAATGTATTAAAACCTTAGATATCGACTAAAATAACTGTCTTAGAAGAACTCCCTCAAACGATAACATTGTGGTTAATAGATATAAATTTAAAAGTATGTCAATATGCATTGAATGACGAACGAATTTTTAAACTACCTGAAACCTTCAAAGTATAAATGCATTTCTTGCAAAAGAACACATTTCCAGTTCGACGTTTCTCGTAAAGGAATTCCGTTTAGAGTTACCTGCTTTAGACTACCTTCCAATGTAAATCTTGGGAAACCAATGCAACCCACCATACTTGTCGAGTCCAATTTATTGATAATCAAGCTGTACAGTAGACTCCCCTATAACGCGAATTCCTACAACGTGCTAAAAATATTACAACGACTTTTTCATATAACACGATTTTTGTACAACGCGGAATATAACAAAATGCGAAAATTCCCCATTTACTTTAGTGGAGCATATTTTTGTTTGGTTTTTAGTACCTACCACCAGCAAAACATATTATGCATATAATAGAATTCAATTTAATTTGCTATATATGCTTTTAACAAAAACATTTTACTATCTTAATAGATAACATTGAATATGACAATAGTCATCCCAAACATGTCAATTTCATTATCCATGTTATACCAGAAGTACTATAACGCGATTTCATACCGGCGGCAATACTGGCACAACTCAAAAAACAACAGTTTTGAGATAAATTAATTTAAAGTTTGTCAGTATTATGAAAAAACCATGATAGGACGCTATAATTAGTGAAGAATTATTAAATTTTGATGATTGTCTTGTTTGTGCCAGTCTTGTAGCAATATGAAACATTAAATTCTAATTTGGATTTAGGCATTAATACCAATTTCGTGAATTTTGAGTTGTGACACTATTGCTGCCGGGGCGTGATATATAATGCGCAAATCTCATCCTATTTTTCCGTACCTCTTTACGGTCTTTATTAAGAAAACGTGGATCAAGTGAGTGGTGAAATTTGAGAATTTGTGATTTGCCGCTTGAGTTAATTGTGAATTTTCTGAGATTATGAAAAACAATTTAAAATTTGAAATTTGAATTAAAAAGATAGGGTGCCCAATATGAATAGACAAAAACAAGATAAGAAAACTGTAATGAGCCTTCAATAAAATAGCAATGAAAACAAAAGGTAACAGTTTGAGAATTACTTACAGTTTTGTTCTTGGCGTTGAGAAAGCGACAAATTTCATAGAAAACATAACCCACGTTCTATTTGAAACACTCTTTATCATTAATTTGGAAATAATGCAACAATTTAAATCATGGATATACAGTAGGTATTAATAAATTTGTTTAATTTCAGTATTGGTCCTACTCAGAACGTTGGAGCTAGGTAAACTAGGTAAGTACATCCTTTACACTATTTGGATAATGTTCACAATAGTTGAATTCTGTTATTCGAATAGGTATTGTATATCTTTTGATTTGGTTAGCATTCTTGAATATAGGCACCTATGTAGTGGAACTAGAAAGTTGGAATTAAAGTTAGTAAACGTAACTTAGGAAATTAGTCATTAAATATTTAACGTATAATGAAATAACGCTTTTAATGATGTAAGTTCGTTGTTAGATATAACTGCAATTTTATTTTAGTGATGTAGTCTCTAATTTTACAAATTGTGCTGACCCTGTGTTGCCATACATTGCTTTAATTAGTATTAGATTTAATTCCATGCATATTATAAAAAATGAATAAAAATAAATAAATCAATTAATTTGTTTTTTTACTAATAGCCGATAAGCCCTACTATGATACAGCGTGTGTTGTGAGTGGTGCATAATATTTACATCACGGGATTGTACATCAAAACAATTCAAAAATTATAATCCAGATATCATCTAAAACGAATAGTTTTAAAATTATTCACAATTAAATTTTATTCAAGTGGTGTAATTTTCGTCTCTGATGCCCGGTTTCTGAAAGCGATGTTAACTTATACAGTGGAATCCGCTTAATCGGGCCACCGGTTAATGGGACCAGCCGCTTAATTGGACCAAATCTTAAAGAACAGAAACCAATCGAGAAAATAACATGAATTTACTTTGCTTATTTGGAGCAATATGGCGCTCAATCGGACCAGTGAATGTAAGATAAATATATATTAATTTTGCTCAAATAGTATAAACTCTTAGAACTCCGGTTGATAATATGTTTGCAAATTATTGCATAGAGATAATATAAACATAGCATAAATTGTTAGCGTTAAATCGCTCTAGTTGCACGGGTGGTCTGCAACACGACCCAGAAATCTTTTAATTTTATTCTTCTTTGGTTTTATTGCTCGTAACTAACAAGACTCTAGAGGGTCAGTATTGTAAAAGAACCATCCTTTCATTTTTAGTTACTTAAAATTTTTGTCTTAGCCCTCAAAGGCTCTATACTCGATACTGTGGAGATCGAGTAACCATTCAGAATCGCAAACGAGTCGAGTTGAGCATTGGGAATCCCACTTCAGATGCCGAATCGATAGTGTGAACATCAGAGCGACGCGGGAACATTTTTCCATAAGATTACTTGTAAAACATCTAAATTTTAAATTTAAATTTAATGACAGGATATGATAACTGCTCACGGCGTTTTCAGTTCGAGCTGACGCCATGTAACCTGCCGGGTAACATTTATCTACCCAACGTTCTAATCTGAACGGACCCTTGAATATATGATTTTCCGCGAAAATTTCTTTTGACAGGTGACATTTACTTTGGCTTTCTGGTAATAAAATTACCAAATACACGTTCCAGATTAGGTATTTACAGAAAAAAAATCAATAACTCTGGTTTAAGTACATCTAAGTCTGTACGGAGCCACACGTGTCCCGTGGTGGTCAGAGGGTTAACGACATTGAACGACTATGACTTTGTATACTGATGGTCTGTATGCACAATTACATTTTTTTCTTAATTTTGCTTCATTTGAGAAAATGTTGATAACCACAAGAATAATTTAATAAAAAAGCAATGACTTTAGAAACCGGTAAACAAATTGGCATTTAATGATAGGTATTAAGACACGGGTATGAGAATTACCACACGGGCTGCAGGTGAGTGTCGCAATGAATACGTGTGTCTTAATGGCAATTAAATGTGAGTTGCATACACTATTTTTCCTACGACCAGTCATAATATTAAAAACCAACTACAGTAGAATCCGGTTATAGCGAACCTTAAGGGACCGTCAAAATCGGTTCGTTATATCCGAAGTTCGTTATAAACGTTAATGAAAAAATAAATGCAAGAGTGTTTTATGAGACCGTTATTGTCTAATGTAAATATGCATACGTATAAAACCATTATAAATATAAGGACTAAAGTTAAGTGAAACAAAGCAAAATGCAATAAGTAATTTTATTTGAAAAAAATTGTTATTTTCGACTGAACTGTTGCATTTTTAAATTATAAATTGTGCACACATTTTCAATAATCGGTGCACCATAATTCTGTAAAAAATTACGAATGTTGTTAACACTTCTCACAGCTTCCTGTGTACATAAAATCTGTAATGCTGGTGGTTCCGGCTCATCCTTATTGGCTTCTTCGTGGTCACTTTTTACTACCACAAATACCCAAATATTCTAGTTGTAAGTTTTCGGAAAAATTTGAATTTTCCAATTGCTGAAATTCACGTTCCCTTTGTTTATCTTTTTGTAACCACTCATTTAATGACAAGTCATCATCAGATTCAAAGGTTATTACGTTATTACGTGTTATATACAATGCAAAGTTCGTTATAGCCGATTAAAATTTCATTAATTTCGTCTTTTCAGGTTCGCTATATCCGATAGTTCGTTATATCCGAGTTCGTTATAACCGATTGTTTTT
Organism: Dascillus cervinus; assembly: GCA_949768715.1. NCBI lineage: Eukaryota > Metazoa > Arthropoda > Insecta > Coleoptera > Dascillidae > Dascillus > Dascillus cervinus. The sequence goes on from OX458317.1 coordinate 22,395,290, forward strand.
TATATTGTTACATAGGGAAAAATGTCGGGACTTGGAATAAAGTTCGTTATAACCGGTGGTTCGCTATAACCGGAGCCGTTACAACCGGATTCTACTGTATTAGAGAAATGCAATTTAAAAAATTAAAATAATCTGTACGGACTGGAAAGTGACAGAAACAACGAAAACTTTTTTTTTTTTAAATACACTCAGGTGCAAGAGAAATGGGCCACCTATTTTTGTTTTTATTCTTTATTAAAGGAGCACATTACACAAAAAAAAAAAATTTAAAATTATTATTTAATGTTAAATTATTGTAGTCAGAACTATTAAAAACTATTTGGTAAAACTCCAATGTAAAAAAAAATTGTTTTAATATAAGAGAATTTTAGACTAATTACAACTTAAAAAAATTAGTTCTTATTGTTTTTCTCGAAAACTAATGCTGGTAATTAACATTTAAAACTGGATATTTCTAGTCTTATACCAGAGTCATGCGTGCACCAAATTTCAAATAAATAACTTTCAATTATAGCTCAATTTTGCGGGTGCCCACAAGTGTTGGGACAACCTGTATGCATAAAAAAAAAAATTGAATACAAACGTTAAAAGAAGCTTTTTAACAACTGCTATATCTTATTATACTTAATATTGATACTTATCTTATAATTTTTAATTACGTTTAACCTTTCATTAGGCGCGCATATGTCCAGTGGACATATGCAATTCATTTTTCTTATATTTCAAAATCCAATTTAAATATAGGGGTGCGCGTTTATGACATCTTAGACGGGTCTATTTACCATCGTTTGCAAAAGTTGCAATTCAAATAGTTGACGTATTTTCCGGGAAATTAACGTATAAACTGATTAGGTACATTGCCTAGATCCCACGGACTTAGCGCGCGCGCTCCCGTATGTTTTATATTGAATAAAAATTTACTTATTACATATTTTCTGGAAACGTCTATTATTATTTTTGAACAATTTTGCAATTGTTATAAACAAATAACTAATAATTAATGTAGTTTTAATATTTTATTTGTAGTTTACATTTACGGTTTGTATTCAAAATTCATAGTTAGATGCATATACCGGGAGATTATCTTACAGGTATACATATCTCCTATGTTTACTTTTAAAAAAAACGCGTCAACATATTGATAACTATAGGCAACCAACATTACACCACAAATCACAAGGTTATTATTTTTCATTGTGAAAGGTTATGTTCAAGTATCATGAATAGTATTATGAATAGAATCTAAAATCATTTGAATATCAAAATAATAACAATTTTAATAAAACTATTAAAGTTTGAGAAGTTATTAACAGAAAGTACATAACAAAAAAAAATAAACAAATAGCGTCATAGCAAGTGTTCAAAATGTCCACCTTCTATTTGTAAACAATATCCTAGCCGATCTTGGAACGCACGCACGGCATTTCTGAGAATGTCGGGATTCAGTTCGTTACATTCAGTTCGTATACGATCTTTTAATTCATCTAGATTTAAAATTTGGATATTGCGGTAAATTTTTGATTTTAGGTAACCCCAAAGGAAATAGTCATTGGGTGATAAATCTGGAGATCGTGGTGCCCATGGTATGGGGCCGTACCGTCCTATCCAGTGTCCGGGAAACCTTTCGTTTAAACAATTTCTTATAACATTTGTGGAATGCGGAGGGGCTCCATCCATTTGAAACCATGGTTCGTTAATGTTTAAATTTTCTATTGCCGGAATGATGTTGTTTACCAACAGATCTAAAAATTTGGCCGAATTAAGGTTTCCATCAATAAAAAAAGGCCCGATAAGTGTAGCATTAACTATCCCTAACCACACATTCACCTTCTGCTGGTACTGAGTGTGGGTCAAATTTTGAATATGGTGATTAGTGCGGGACCAATATCTAAGGAAAACGAAGGAACAAGGTTAACAGAATAAATTGGATAAATAAGAAATTATGATGCACACCGGAAATTTTGGGAATTGACCTCTCCATTTAATGTGAACGTTGCTTCATCGGTGAAAACTATCTTCGCTAAAATTTCATCACGTTCGTTTAACAAATTAAATAAAGTTTCACAAAAATTTGTTCTTTTTGTTTTATCCTCCTCAAATAACTCTTGATGATTGGAAAATTTATAAGATTTGTACTTAAATTCTTTTAGTGTTTTAAATATTGACGTTTTTGATACAACGAAATATTCAGCTACTTCTCGCAAGGATACCATCGGATATTGCTCAACGTAGCATAAAATATTTAATTTTAATTCTTCGGTCAACACATGGTTGGTTTTAATCTTCTTTGTATGACCATTCACTATGCAGCCTTGTGAATTAAATTTTTTAACGATATTGTGCAGAGTTCTGATGCAAGGAATTGATCTTTCAGTATATTTTATGGAAAATAAATCTCTCACGGTCCGCAAACTATTACCTTGCTGGTACCACATTAACAATTCAATTTTTTCGTCTTTGCTGTACATGATTATTACAGAAATTGCAATTTTATGTTAAACTGACACTGAAAAATTAATTGACTTTTGTTGAAAGAGCCAACTTTTCAAATGTTGAGAATTGTGGTGTATACTTGGTTGCCTACAGATCGCAATAAAGCAATGCGTTGACTCGTTTTTTTTAAAAGTATACATAGGATATGTTTACTTTTAAGATAAGCTCCCGGTAGATTAAATAGGTGTTAGAATGTCAAAGCCACCCTTAGTAATTGTTAACTATCGGTCACATATTACCCCAATAATTACATGTTGACTGATATGTCTAAAAATTGAACCTTTTCTGAATTCACATGATCATAATTCATAATTCAATTATCACCAACTTGAAAATGCCAGAATTATCACGGAAACCAGACATATTAGATAGTATAAACAAAAACACCCCTAAAGGAACGCCACTCGATAATTTTCAATCATGCGATTAAGTACTAATACATACACACATGTTGACTGATACGCCTGAAAACTGAACTTTTTCTGAATTCACATGGCCATAATTCATAATTCACTTAACACCAACTTCGAAATTCCAGAATTATCGGGGAAACCAAATATAAATAAAAGCATCCCTAAAGAAGTGTCAGTCGATAATTTTCAATCATACGAATAAGTACTAATTTTTTCATGCGAATAAGTGGTAATGTTCAGTAGTGTTTTTCTTGGTGAGAACTATTGTGTTTTTGTGTTTTTCTTACGAATAATAAAAACTTGTAACGAAAAGTGTAAATCTTCGAATCGTATAACACAAAGATGAATAAACAAGTTTACAACTTGAATAACCCCGAAGACGTTAATGAGCTCAATCAACGCCATCTTTATTTTACAAGCCGTGAACTAAGAAATTTGGCAGCAGTGTTGCTAGGCGGACATTTTGCGTTCTTCAGTTCAGCATTGCATCATTGAGTTGTTGTTGATATTGTTATAAAGTGCAGTTAACGTTAGATAGTTGTGGTATTTCCAAACCTGTGTGTATTTATCAGAATATTTAACTCAATAATTTGATATTCGACAATATAGAAAGTAAGTACATTTAACCTTTGGTTCATGCTTTTCACATGAAAACTTTTTAGATGACTAGAAAATGTTGTGTCCCAAGCTGCAAATCGAATTACGAAAGTGTATCCGTAAAGGGGCAAGCTGCAGTTACTACGTTTTCATTTCCAAAAGATGAAGAAACGAAAAAGAAATGGCTTCGAGCTATCCCGAGGAAAAATTGGCAGCCTACGAAGTATTCATCTGTTTGTATAAAACATTTTAACGAAAATGATGTTATATTAGATCAGATATACAAAAACGGGTCAACTGTTACTACGTTGCTATTAGCACACCCAAAATGAAAGGAAGACGCTGTACCCACAATTTTTCAAAATCTTCCAGTTTATCTGTCTTCAACTTCAACAATAGTTAGACGAAAAGACCCTGAAGTAAGAAGGAAAGCGTTGCAATCAAAAGAAGCTGGAAAAATTGAAGAATTTGTAAAATCTGATATTATAAATGACTTTACAAATTTTCTTGACACTTTTCAAACAAAACTAAAGGTATAAACAGTGAAACAAAGTGGAACTTTAAAATTAAGAGCAACTTTGGTGTTTGGCTGTATTTATTAAATATTGAGTGTTCTAATAGTTCTTCTGAAAGTGAAACTGAGTTAAGTGCCGCCGAAATTTTATGTAATGTTCTTGTGAAAAGTGATTTAACATTAAAACTCTTTATTGGAAAAGGAGAAATTTCTGCTCACGATTTGAACTGGATTCTCCCTTGTGATTTAAAATTATCTCGATGGTCGCAACTTGAAAATATATTAGTTAGGTATGCCAACGTAAGTCAACACAATTTAAGGACTCGATCTTTTGAATTTTTCTTGCAAAAGTCGTATGAAAATTTAGTTACGTGTAACGAAAAAGCTGAAGAAATGGAAGACTATCAACATAAAAAACAATTGGAACTTTTAATTGATCAGTTAAACATGATATTGTTAAAAAGACGAAAATATTCCGCAGCAACTATTTTGTTTGCATGTATGGCTTATTCATATTCATCGTCTTGTTACATGCTCTTACAAGATCATTTGCTGCTGCCTAGTAAACGATATTTACAACAAATATCTTCTAGATTTAATGTAAAACCAGACAAAAATCTTTCAAATACAAGTCACTATTTGAAACAAATTTCCAAAAACTTGACTGTTCGAGAAAAATATACAATATTACAAATTGATGAAATTTATGTGAAATCTAAGTTAGATTTTAAAGCCAATGGAATTGTTGGCAGTTCAGAAAATAATGCTAAGGATCTGGCAAAAACTATTCAAACTTTTATGATCTCTTCTGCTTTTGGTAATTTTAGTGAAGTTATTCGACTAGTTCCTGTGAATAACACAACAGGAGATCAGTTAAAGATACTCGTTAATGAGGTAATTGAATTTGTTCAAAAATGTGGTTTTCCTATAGTTGCGATACTAACTGATAACAATAGAATAAATCAGAATATGTTCACTTTAATTTCTTCAAACGAATCTATGCCAAATCCATGCTTCCCTGATATTAATACTTACCTATCGTATGACACTGTTCACATTTTTAAAAATGTTACGAATAACTGGTTGAACAAAAAAGATACTTTTCACACTTTAATATATCCTGATTTTGAAAATTATACAATAAAACGGTATGCATGTTTCGAACATTTGCGACTATTTTTCAAGGACGAGCAAAATAAGTTAATTAAAAAAGCATATAAGTTGAGTTATAAAACTTTGTATCCCTCGAATTTAGAGAGACAAAACGTTTTGTTAGTGGATAATGTTTTTCATATGTCAACTATTGCTGCTTTACAAACGGAAGAAAAATGTACAGATACTGCAAATTTTTTACAAATTTTCCGCATCTGGTGGGATATTGTAAATTCTAAAAACCCTATCGTAGGAAAAATAAAAAGAAATGAATGGGCAGGACCAGTTTGTAGTATTGAGGATGAAAAGTTATTGTTTTTGAAACGTTTTTTGTCTTGGATAGAAGCATGGCAGTCTTTCAAGGACAAAGCTGGCTTAAGCTCCGACACATTTGAAGCAATAAGAAGAGCATCTCAAGTGTTATGTAAAATTGCTAACGATGCTTTAACAAAATTTAATGTTTCGTATGTACTCTTGGGGAAATTTCAAACAGACAAGTTAGAGGAAAGGTTTGGAATGTACAGACGACTATCTGGATCAAACTATAATGTATCAGTTAGACAAGTAATTGAATCAGAAAACAAATTACGAATAAGACATATTTTGAAAATGATCAATAAAAAATACGCATGCTTTAGCAACTTTGCTAATGAAAGTACTGAATCAAATTTATATAATGTTGACATTGATCAATTTCGCCCCATTATAACTTCAAATTATCTTGAATTATGTGAAATCGAGGAATCAAGCTGCATATATGTTTGTGGCTATGGAGCACGATCTGTTTGCAAAAAACTGGAATGTACTGCCTGTGTTTTTTTATTTGAGGAAGGACGCGGTAGTAATGTTTGCAACGAATATTTTGACTTTTTACAGCGAGGTGGCTTAAGTGTACCAAGTTACCATGTTAAGTGTGTTTTCTTTCATATGTATGCTTTGTTAGAATATATTGTAGCTAATAGCGTGTGGGAAACAAAATTTTTGCAATCTTCCTGTCAAAAAGGCATTTTAATTCAACTGACACAGTTAAGCTTAAATTCCAATAACTTTTTTCAACAATTTGAATTACATTGTCTGTGTGGCAACGATGTTTCTAGATTGTTTAAAACATTGTATTCTGTTTTTGCAAATATTCTGTTGAATAACTACACAAAATATTCAAAAGAAACAAATGGCACTAAAAATTTAGAGAAAAAAGGAAATTAGCTACGCTAACAAAAGAGAAGAATAAACGTTAAAAATATGTTATTTGTAAATAATGTTATTTAATGTTTAATAAATACCACAAAATAAAATTTCCTGCCTTTACTAACTTTTGTTTTATTTCTTAATACTATCAGAATAATGATGTAGTATGGATCATTTCATGTTAGTTATTTTTTAATAAGTTTCGATTGCAACCGACGTGCAATGATACCCGGCCTACTTCTGTGCATTAATGCGGTGTTGCCAAGCATGGCTTCACGGCTTGTAAATAAAGATGGCGTTGGCTCAATCGTCGTATTATTGAAGAAAATGACATTAACGAAAATGTTACATTGGAAGAAAACTTTGAAGAGTCGGATGATTCAGAAACGGAGGATAACTTGGAAACTAGGTCAGTTGATTCGGATACGGATCATGATGTTGACGAGGTAGATGAAGAAGTCGAGGAGGAAGAAGATAGTCATAACTTTTACAGCGGTAAGTCAAATTCAAAAATTATTCACTCAATTATATTTATTGAGATCTATTTGAGGTGAAACTATTACATAGATTATATTGTAGTGTAATAAACATTACACATACTCGTATGTAAAGAGTTGGACTCAATTGACAGATTTCTAATTTTATAGGCCGGAATGGTACCAAATGGAGGAAAACCCCGTGGAAAATTTCTCAAACGGCTCCGCACAACATATTAGTAAAATTGCCAGGTGTTGTTGGCCAGTCTGCGAAACATGCCAAAAGTGAAGTAGATTGTTGGAGACTATTTTTCGATGATCGCATATTGAATTTATTAGTCGAAAAAACAAACATTTATATAAATGATCTAAAAGAAAGGTTCTCTCGTAAAAGAAATTGCAGAGAAACGGATCGAATAGAAATGGAGGCATTTTTAGGTCTTCTATATTTGGCAGAAGTTTTTCGGGGCGGCCATCAAATTCTAGCTGATTTTTGGTCAACCGATGGCCTCGGTATGGATCTATTTCGGATGACAATGGCAGAAAAAAGATTTCGATTTCTGATCTGATGTGTTCGTTTTGATTCTAAATCTACACGCCTTCAGAGAAAGGCGACAGATAAATTAGCTCCGGTGAGAGAAATTTTTGATTTATTCCTTAAAAATTGCAAGTCAAAAGACCACCTTGGACAGAATGTTACCATCGACGAAATGCTTCCAGCATTCCGGGGACGCTGTGGATTTAGACAATATATTCCATCAAAACCTAATAAATACGGTATAAAAATATTTTGTCTCAGTGATGCTAAACTCTTTTATACATACAACATGGAAATTTATTGCGGTCAACAGCCAGAAGGGCCCTATAGGCAAAATAACTCTGCAGATAGTATAGTCCTTAGATTGTCAGAACCAATTTTTGGGACTGGACGAAATATCACTGCCGACAATTGGTTCACCAGTTTAAATCTCGTGATAGAGTTAGAAAGGAAAAAATTATCATACGTGGGAACTGTCAGAAAAAATAGACGAGAATTACCACCCTCTTTTGTTTTGGCCAAAAATAAAAATCAATACGACAGTCTCTTTGGCTACACAAAACAAGAGACATTGGTGTCATATATACCAAGAAAAGGTAGATCTGTCGTATTGTTGTCAAGTTACCACACATCTAGTTCTGCGGTATCAAACGAAATACAAAAAAAGCCAGAAATAATAGAATTTTACAATGAAACCAAATCAGGTGTGGATGTCGTTGATAAATTGTGTGCCACTTATAACACATCACGATCCACAAGAAGATGGCCAATGGTAATTTTTTACCACATTTTGAACGTGGGCGCTATAAATTCAAGAATAATTTGTTTGGGAAACGGAATGAAATTTATCAATAGACGAGACTACCTGAAGAAATTACCTCTAAATTTACTAACGACTCAATTACAAAGAAGGTCGATTATGCAGAGTTTGCCAAGTGATTTGCAACTACAATTACAAAAATATAAACCACCACCGTCAGCACAGGAAGAGCAAGCAGCTGCAAGTACAACCCCTAGAAGCAAAAGAAAATATTGTAAACCTTGCTACATAGAAACAAAAAAACAGTGTAGAACTCAATACTCATGTGAGAAGTGCAATCAATTTTTGTGTTTGAAGCTATATACCAAAAAGCTGTGCCAGGAATGCTTCGAAAAACCTTCAGAAGAAGTACATACAGACTCTGAATAATTTTATTATGCATGCATACTACCGTTGTCCTAGTTTTATAAAAATTTATTTTTGTATTTGTTTTGTATCTGTTTTTATTGTCTGTTTTCGAAAAGCCTACGTGTTTTAAAAATGCAATAAAAATAAATTAGAAAACCAAAAGCAATAATTTTTCATAATTTTTTTTACAGAATTGTCAATTGTGTAAATTGGGTGCAATAAGCATTGCACAGAATCACCAGAAACATGTTGTATCTTAAGTCAATAGAAAACAACGACCAGTTAATTAATTTATTAATTTTAAGTCCAGCGGGCATAGCGCGACTAACCGCGTTACGATTCGCGGCGCGCCTAATGAAAGGTTAAGTTGCAGCGATAGCGACAGTTTACGCAGGGATAATACGAAACGGAGAGCGTCTATTGGTGGTCCAATGGTAATGGTTTACCTACTTATACCGGGTTTTTACTTTAACATTGAACATATGATGCAAATATCCCTATGTTCAATTTTTAAAAAAAAATTGTCACTCAGTCAATATTTTGCAATCAAGCATACTTTACACGTCAATTTACTTTCGGTTATGGGTTATTCAATTATAATAGTCAAACGTTAAAACAGCAAAACGATTTATTTAAAATAAATGAAAATGGAAAATGGAAAATTGAAAATTTTCAATTTTCATTTTCCATTTCCGTTTTCCATGTTCATTTACCATTTCCATTTCCGTTTTCCATTTATTTTCTTTTAAATAAATCGTTTACTGTTTTAACGTCTGACCATTACAATTTAATAATACATAACCCTTAGAACTCTCTGTTATAAGACATAACCTAATAGTTGACGTGTGAGAGCATGCTTGGTTGCAAAACATTGACCGAGTGACCTTTTTTTTTTTTAATTGAACATAGGAATATTTACATTGTATGTTCAATTTTAAAATAAAGACACGGTATGCCGCAATTAGTTGCGTCTCATTTGCTATCGTAAAATACAAATCAGTAGCTCCCAAACTTCTTATTTTAACATTGAATGAATTAATTTTACGAGAACATTTTATGAACATTTTATTTTAGATATATCCATAAACAAAACTAAAAGTTGGCTTATGTAAAACTGACTTTAAAAATGGCGCTTATAGCAGCAACCTTATAATGAATGAGGTATAGCTTTGTTAAATTGGTTAGAGCAATAATAACAACCATTACATTATTTATAAAAGGCACATTGTGAGAAATACTTCCACAAAGTCGAAAAAGTTTGATTCTTTGCATTACTTTTACAATATGGACCCGATAAACCCTCACTATAATACGAATTACTTTGCAGAACACAACAGTGGTGGGTTTCGTAGGTCTAGAAGTGAGGTTAGAATTATTGAATTTTCAAGCCAAGTTAATTTAAATATTACAATTTTAAGAAACATTTACTCAGTGTTACACTGTAGCCTACTTAATACCGAATGAGGAGACATACTTGAGAAATTTTGGTAATGAGCAAAATCGCTTGAAAATATTTTAATATAACATAATAAATTATGAAAAGTATATGTCATCATACCTTCATGCCAGTGGTTTGCGATTTCTACCTTTTGAAGCTTATCTGCACTGTATATTTTAAATTAACTTGGATTGAAGATTCAATAATTCTAACTTCACTTCTAGACCTGCGAAACCCACCTTAATATTTTAACTGACATATTTGCCTACAGATGGCGACTCTTTGGCCAGTTGAGGCGAACCAACGCCATCTTTATTTATTTACAAGCTTGGCAACACCGCATTAATGCACAGAAGTAGGCCGGGTATCATTGCACGTCGGTTGCAATCGAAACTTATTAAAAAATAACTAACATGAAATGATCCATACTACATCATTATTCTGATAGTATTAAGAAATAAAACAAAAGTTAGTAAGGGCAGGAGATTTTATTTTGTGGTATTTGTTAAACATTAAATAACATTATTTACAAATAACATATTTTTAACGTTTATTCTTCTCTTTTGTTAGCGTAGCTAATTTCTTTTTTTTCTCTAAATTTTTAGTGCCATTTGTTTCTTTTGAATATTTTGTGTAGTTATTCAACAGAATATTTGCAAAAACAGAATACAATGTTTTAAACAATCTAGAAACATCGTTGCCACACAGACAATGTAATTCAAATTGTTGAAAAAAGTTATTGGAATTTAAGCTTAACTGTGTCAGTTGAATTAAAATGCCTTTTTGACAGGAAGATTGCAAAAATTTTGTTTCCCACACGCTATTAGCTACAATATATTCTAACAAAGCATACATATGAGAGAAAACACACTTAAGGGCGTAATGCTGGCTACTGAAAAGTTTTCGACGACAAGAACAATAAAGTTCTGAGTGAGATATAAAATCGCCGTTGTCATTTACGGTACTGCATCTGACGTGTGATGCAAGCCATGGTTGACGTGTTTGTAGAAATTATCATTTAACGATTATGGGATGGAGATTTATTTATTCTATATGCGAATTGTTTATTTTACTCGAGCTGAAACATGACACCACACTGTTATTCGGAAAGGCTTTCTTATCGTTCGGACAGCTGTTTCGTCGATTTAGCATTTTTTAAATTAACAAAAATGATGGTGTTTGTTATGAAGCACCGTCTGGGCCACGATGTGAAATTTATTTCCGCAAAAATTTAAAAAAAATAATGTTCAAAATAAAATATTCCGCGCAAATCAAAACGTCCGCAGAAATAAAAGAATACAAAAAATTTTCTTTCTGTCCGAAAAGAAAGAGTCCGCGCGAATAAAGTAGTTCGAAGAAATACTATTTTATTTCTATTTTCTGCAGAAATAAAAAATAAAATATCCTCCAGAAATATAGAAGTAATAATTTCCGGGTCCGTGAAGTTGACACCTGATGTGGAGGTACAAACGATGAAATTTACACCAATCTTTTGTACTTCGTTTGTACCCGTTTGTACCCTCAATAATTTTTCAATTGAATCCACAGTTTCGCAGATATTCGCTAAAAACGTGATCCGGTGCCAACTTCACGCTAGCACCGGACTTGAAAGATTTCGTTTGTACTTCGTTAGTACCTGTTTGTACCTCAAATTAAATTTCTTCAAGTTCATCCCTCTAAATATAAGAACCGAAAAACGTCGCGTCAATGTCAATGTCACAGTTTATCTCTCGCGATATTGAAATTGTTAACGTCAGCAGTTTAGTGAATTAATTTTGAAAAAAATGATTTACAAGGCATAAGGACATTACGTCGTAACAATTATTCATTCTTCTACGGCCCCATATTTTGGTAATAAATAAAATTATTAAAAAATTAAATTGTATCGAGTAACTACCCCGCCTATATATTTTCCCGTGTCTTAGGTAAAGGAAAAATCTTTCTTGAAAAAACACCTCAAATTATGCGTATGATTTTTCAATATACTGCAATTATACCCAGATATTCTTAAAATAAGCAATGTCGTCCTTACGAATTACATTTTTACCTATACGCTAATCTATTAAGTTACACTGACCCTCATAAATTGGGCAGAAGTCGGCTGTTAACTCGCATCCGACATCTCCAGACTGGTGCACAGAAAATTGGGTATGGGACTTAAAAGAAAGGCACCCCTAAACGAGTCGCCAAGACGGTCAAAATAATTAAAACAAATTTCAAGAACCAAAATCGGGTGATTAAAACTCTAAAAATCGTTCTCATCTCGAATTTTACATTTTAAATGTAAAAAATAGGTTTACAACAATAAAAATGTAATTCGTAAGGACGATATTGCTTATTTTAAAAATATCTGGGTATAATTGCAATATATTGAAAAATCATACGCATAATTTGAGGTGTTTTGCATCGGTCGTTCTACTGCCTATTCTGAATTCCTGTTGCATCTTCATTTTGACGCAAATCACGAATTGGCATTTTCTTCGGATACTGCGGATCAACCAATTCAGGTAGAAAGGATTTGGAAAAGAAAGTCACCAACTGATTCTGCATGTTCGCACGCCAGAAAATATCGTCCCTGACGATTTTTTGTACGCTTAGTCCAAATGGTGTCCATATAACAAACAAGCAATACTTTCTATTTGTTACATGTAGCTGGCCCTGTACTTGGAAATAGTAACTGTCTTTAGTTTTTAATGTTATTTCACCATTTATTATCTCCGAAAATTTAATTTTCTTTTCTCGAATGGCTTCCGTTGGTGAAGACGATGCGGCTGTTGAGGGACATTTTATTTCGACAATCCCATCGTCATCTATTACACCATCCGGCGAAGCTGCTAAGAAATTAAATTCACTGTCAATAAACAGACCACATTCGCGTACACGAATTCCATGTGTTTCCTCCAACTCTCTTAGAGCAACAAATTCGTGTTCCTGTCCCCAACGTGTTGCTGCAGTCCCGAAAAATTTATCATACAAAAGACGCTTTACCAAATTTGCGCAATGTGTAGTTTTTCGCATTTTGCATATTGCTGCAAAATTGGACGCAGTCAACCGTATGGAACGCTCCTGTCGCCATAATAAATTGGTACTTTGACCTATCGTGGTATGTTGTAATTCGTCTCGTTCAGAATCCGATTTTTTAATCAACGCTAACATTTCTTGTTCTTTTATATCGTACTGCTCTTTAGTTAACATTACAACAATTTCACTTTCTGTGGCACCATAATCACTGTCGGCAGGTGTTATGGGCTCCCTTTTTTTCTTTTTTACATCTGGAAATAATTCCTGTCTACATCTTTTCCAAGTTCTTACCCTTTTCAAACTATTTATAAAGCGTTGAGTGTGTTTCCCTGGACTGGAGTGCACAGCTCTTTTATGAATAATCCGCGGTAATTCACCAGGTTCCAAATTGAAAGAAATTGAAGCAGCTTCGCATCGAGTTTGATATGAGCCCCTTCCACTGAAATTAATTCTTTTGCCGCCAACGAATTTTGCCAAAATAGAATTGTAACACTCCGCTGCATTATTGTCCATGTTTATCAACAAACTTTCTGCATTTCTCGCAACTCTATCAACGATTGCCATGACATCTTGATAGAGGCCAGATACCTTCATTTCTGAAATCCACTCTTCATTAACTTTAAGATCAGTGCAGAAGTAAGACGAGCAGTCATCGTGTTCCCCAAAAACGTGATTAGGTCCATTTCGAATATCATTGCGAAGCTGCGTAATTTTTTGGCTATGTGATAATTCCAAAGAATTAGCATATTTAATGGCACCTTGGACACCATTCCTTAACCGCTTAATTCTATTATTAAGGCAATTTCTCTGCGTTATTGGAACTATCACTTTTTTGGAACTTATTCTTCGCTGAGAAAGCTCTCGAAGCTTTGTACAGAAGTTCCGCAGCAAATGATTGCAGCATTCAATTTTTTGAATTATTCGGGTACCATAGGGACGAGCTTCCATCAATTTTTTTGTAACACTACTATCACCATCTCCAATCAAATACCCGTATTTTAAATTATGCATTTCAATGCTTCTCATAAAACCTTCAACAAGAATATCAGATTCCATTCCTGTAGACGCCTTGTTCCAGTTCTTAAAACAGATATGGTTTGGCGGTTCAGTGTTTCGTGTTTTGGAACGAGAACATACACAACAATATTTATTTCGGACACCTAAAAACAACACTTTACCAGTTTTTTGTCCGATAATAACACCAACCCCAGATGAAGCATTGTAATTAACTCGGTAACTCCTTTTGCTCCAAGCGCCATCTGCGATCACACTTATTACGGGTATGCCATCTGAATCCACGTTTCCTTCTTCAATTGCAAGTTTTGCTTCTTCTTTCCCAGCCTTTTCGATTATTTCCCATGCCGTATCATGAACAAAATGTGAAACTGTTTTTTCGGTTGCAGTGAACAAATGAGGTCCCATACATGGAATATCACATGTAGAAACTACTTCTCGTAGTTGGGAATAGCCGCCTCCAGTAGAAATAATCCCCAATACTGCTGCTTTATTGATATCCATAGTATTTGGATCATCGTCCGAAAATATAAATTTTTCAGATTTGCACATATCACACACAATAGTAAATTTGCTTTGTAGTCCAATTCTTTGTTCTTTCGTTATATTTAAATGTTCATTAGAACAAGAGAAAAGTTGATTATGTCTAAAAGTGATGATTTGCATAAAAAATCTTTCAATATTCACTATTCTTCGGCCACTAATATCGTTATTGTCACGCGCACTGCCACTAGTTTTTGCTACATTTTCCACATTTATTTCATTGGTAAAACTATTACGGGGTAATTGTACATTATTGTCCATCCCAGGCGAAGCCAAGGTGCTGCTTGTTGATGCTCGTTCAACAATTGGATTGGACAGAGTTTTTATCTTGTTGCGAATTTTTTTCAATTTTTGTCTTTGGGATTTACGTTTAGCTCCAACAGTTAATCGAGGCATTGTCGAGAGAACTTAATGGTAGGCACAATAGTTACCTACTCGTAAATGGTGAACCAATTAAATAAAAATTATTTACCTAAAGTACCCTTTAGCAATGTAATAGAAACGCAACACAAGATCACACTTTGTTTTTTTTTTTAAAACACTTTTATTTGTATAAAAACAATTTCTCGGTATTTCAAGTTATTAATAACTTTACTCCACTGAAAGTCAATGAGCGACTGATACAAAAAAGCACAACCAAAGATTTCCTTAAACAAATCTGGATTTTACAGTGTACGTTCTCCGAAATTGGCGCGCCACTTTGCATCCGGTACATCTGGCATGTTACCCTGCGATAATTTTATTATTATGTTTTTAAACGCCTGAAATTTAGGCAATGTGTATTTAAAAACATAAGTTCATGTTATCCATATTACGTCAAAACGGCTCATCTGAGTGATGTGCAAAAAATTTATATTTAATGGTTAAATATGCGTGAAGGTACCGAGCGGTCGTATTTGCCATAAAAGACAAACGTAGCGCCTTAAAATACATGATAAACATAAGGCATTTTTTAAACATTATTATTAAATAGAATTTTTTTATAGAAACATGTTTTCTTGATCTCGGAACTTCAATTCATCTTTAATTAACAAATTACTGTTTACTTCACTCGATTATATACAATGGTTACTGCACAATATTTCCTACACGAAACGCTTACAAACTTACTGCAGCATTACGCCCTTAACATGGTAACATGGTACACTTAAGCCACCTCGCTGTAAAAAGTCAAAATATTCGTTGCAAACATTACTACCGCGTCCTTCCTCAAATAAAAAAACACAGGCAGTACATTCCAGTTTTTTGCAAACAGATCGTGCTCCATAGCCACAAACATATATGCAGCTTGATTCCTCGATTTCACATAATTCAAGATAATTTGAAGTCATAATGGGGCGAAATTGATCAATGTCAACATTATATAAATTTGATTCAGTACTTTCATTAGCAAAGTTGCTAAAGCATGCTTCTTTTTTATTGATCATTTTCAAAATATGTCTTATTCGTAATTTGTTTTCTGATTCAATTACTTGCCTAACTGATACATTATAGTTTGATCCAGATAGTCGTCTGTACATTCCAAACCTTTTCTCTAACTTGTCTGTTTGAAATTTCCCCAAGAGTACATACGAAACATTAAATTTTGTTAAAGCATCGTTAGCAATTTTACATAACACTTGAGATGCTCTTCTTATTGCTTCAAATGTGTCGGAGCTTAAGCCAGCTTTGTCCTTGAAAGACTGCCATGCTTCTATCCAAGACAAAAAACGTTTCAAAAACAATAACTTTTCATCCTCAATACTACAAACTGGTCCTGCCCATTCATTTCTTTTTATTTTTCCTACGATAGGGTTTTTAGAATTTACAATATCCCACCAGATGCGGAAAATTTGTAAAAAATTTGCAGTATCTGTACATTTTTCTTCCGTTTGTAAAGCAGCAATAGTTGACATATGAAAAACATTATCCACTAACAAAACGTTTTGTCTCTCTAAATTCGAGGGATACAAAGTTTTATAACTCAACTTATATGCTTTTTTAATTAACTTATTTTGCTCGTCCTTGAAAAATAGTCGCAAATGTTCGAAACATGCATACCGTTTTATTGTATAATTTTCAAAATCAGGATATATTAAAGTGTGAAAAGTATCTTTTTTGTTCAACCAGTTATTCGTAACATTTTTAAAAATGTGAACAGTGTCATACGATAGGTAAGTATTAATATCAGGGAAGCATGGATTTGGCATAGATTCGTTTGAAGAAATTAAAGTGAACATATTCTGATTTATTCTATTGTTATCAGTTAGTATCGCAACTATAGGAAAACCACATTTTTGAACAAATTCAATTACCTCATTAACGAGTATCTTTAACTGATCTCCTGTTGTGTTATTCACAGGAACTAGTCGAATAACTTCACTAAAATTACCAAAAGCAGAAGAGATCATAAAAGTTTGAATAGTTTTTGCCAGATCCTTAGCATTATTTTCTGAACTGCCAACAATTCCATTGGCTTTAAAATCTAACTTAGATTTCACATAAATTTCATCAATTTGTAATATTGTATATTTTTCTCGAACAGTCAAGTTTTTGGAAATTTGTTTCAAATAGTGACTTGTATTTGAAAGATTTTTGTCTGGTTTTACATTAAATCTAGAAGATATTTGTTGTAAATATCGTTTACTAGGCAGCAGCAAATGATCTTGTAAGAGCATGTAACAAGACGATGAATATGAATATGCCATAAATGCAAACAAAATAGTTGCTGGGGAATATTTTCGTCTTTTTAACAATATCATGTTTAACTGATCAATTAAAAGTTCCAATTGTTTTTTATGTTGATAGTCTTCCATTTCTTCAGCTTTTTCGTTACACGTAACTAAATTTTCATACGACTTTTGCAAGAAAAATTCAAAAGATCGAGTCCTTAAATTGTGTTGACTTACGTTGGCATACCTAACTAATATATTTTCAAGTTGCGACCATCGAGATAATTTTAAATCACAAGGGAGAATCCAGTTCAAATCATGAGCAGAAATTTCTTCTTTTCCAATAAAGAGTTTTAATGTTAAATCACTTTTCACAAGAACACTACATAAAATTTCGGCGGCACTTAACTCAGTTTCACTTTCAGAAGAACTATTAGAACACTCAATATTTAATAAATACAGCCAAACACCAAAGTTGCTCTTAATTTTAAAGTTCCACTTTGTTTCACTGTTTATACCATTTAGTTTTGTTTGAAAAGTGTCAAGAAAATTTGTAGTCATTTATAATATCAGATTTTACAAATTCTTCAATTTTTCCAGCTTCTTTTGATTGCAACGCTTTCCTTCTTACTTCAGGGTCTTTTCGTCTAACTACTGTTGAAGTTGAAGACAGATAAACTGGAAGATTTTGAAAAATTGTGGGTACAGCGTCTTCCTTTAATTTTGGGTGTGCTAATAGCAACGTAGTAACAGTTGACCCGTTTTTGTATATCTGATCTAATATAACATCATTTTCGTTAAAATGTTTTATACAAACAGATGAATACTTCGTAGGCTGCCAATTTTTCCTCGGGATAGCTCGAAGCCATTTCTTTTTCGTTTCTTCATCTTTTGGAAATGAAAACGTAGTAACTGCAGCTTGCCCCTTTACGGATACACTTTCGTAATTCGATTTGCAGCTTGGGACACAACATTTTCTAGTCATCTAAAAAGTTTTCATGTGAAAAGCATGAACCAAAGGTTAAATGTACTTACTTTCTATATTGTCGAATATCAAATTATTAAGTTAAATATTCTGATAAATACACACAGGTTTGGAAATACCACAACTATCTAACGTTAACTGCACTTTATAACAATATCAACAACAACTCAATGATGCAATGCTGAACTGAAGAACGCAAAATGTCCGCCTAGCAACACTGCTGCCAAATTTCTTAGTTCACGGCTTGTAAAATAAAGATGGCGTTGGGCGAACGGATAACAAGTGACAAGCACAGGTAATAAAAAATAACCTGCTGGTCTATTTTATAACTAAAAGTTGAAAAGTTTTTGAACATTTTTGCTCGTGAGTTCAGATAAAGTTAACTTCAGTTCCCAATTAACAAAAAGTCATTTCATTATCAAATTGTCGGCTGAGTACCATGTGAATTTTGTCGCTTTGATTGAACTTGTATTAATTGCACATTTTTACGATAGATAATGGCAGAGTGGGAGCCGAATGAACAGTATTTATTCGCAGAAGTCCGGGCTCTTGCGGACGACATTAAAATTAGACCCATTCCGGTAATAAGCGATCATGTAAGAAAGGCTCGAAGTAAACCCCCCCCATTTTATGATTTCGATGGAAGTGAGATAGAGGTCCAGCGTTGCCATCCGGGTAGAGGCTATTCCATGAATGACGTGTTCAGAAGGCCCGGTGGTAAACCCTCTTTTTACGAACAGGAAAAGAAATTTGTCGCTGAAATCAGGCAAGCCACAGGTGACAGTTATAGTAACGAGATAATTGAACAGGCCCTTAAAAGTGGTAAAGATGTGGCTCCCAGTGTGGTGCCTAGTTTTCCGAAGTTTCGACCAGCTTCTAAATTTAACGAAAGTGCTAACCCTGAAGTTGAACAGGGGACTGCTGCAATATTAAAAAGGGAAATAAGTGGAAAAACACGCATTGACAATGATCTTATAAGTGGTTCGTTTAATATCAAATGAGAGGCAGCCTTAAAGAAGAAATACATATATATTAATACATGTATTTTTCTGAAAATTTTGAATAATAATTATAGAATTTGGTAGAGAAGTTTATTTTTATTGCCCAAGAACCGATTTTAGATCCTGAGGTGTAAAGCACCGATGGACAGGGCCTGTTAGAGCCACTTGGAGGCCCAGGTCAAGCAATATACGTGGTCACCTATGTAATGAAAAAAATCATAAATGGTTCTATCGACTGATAGGCTCTTTTTCTGGATAGGCCCTCAATTTTAATTTACTATAAATAAAAATATTCTTACTGTAGAAATAGTCATAAAATCGGTTATATCAACATTTTATATGAAAAAGAACAAGCAAAAGTAGTACATACCAATATTTGTACTGTGGGGACAATCATGTCTTACAAGAAACAAAAATGGATTATTTCCCTGTACAAATAGAATTCTTTAAAATTATTTTATTGCTAAACAATTCATTATGATTGTGAACTACATTGTTAAAATTAACTTATCTCCCAGCTTCATATCCAGGAAATAAATCTGATAGAATAGAACTCAGATTCTTATTAACGCTTAATTTGTACTGTGCACCTAATTCAAATCTACAGTAAGGGCAATTATATATTCCAGAAGAGAATGATCGCTTCAAACAACTCTGAAATTCATTAACATTAATAGAACGACTTGGCAGATGAGATCGAATCGTTACCTGACAAACATTGTGTTTGCATTCCAAAGTTACAGGTAAATAAACTATTTCCTGGCAACAAATACACACAAATAATTCTTCTACTTTGCTTAAGAATTTTAATTTTCCTTCGGACATGCTTTCCTTACATTCTTCTCACAATTTTTTATTTGTTACATCTTTCAGTATTTTTGTATTCACATCATTACTTAACTTGTACGTTTGAGACTTCAATTTTTTGGGATTTGTTATATTAGAACTGTCACTTAATACTCGCTTTGAGCTTTTCTTTTTTTCTAGAGATTCATCTGTTTTTTTTTGTTTTTGAGCTTGAGCTTCCAAATAACCCGGCGGATACTACAAAAAGTTTTAGTTAGATAACTTACATACAATAGTTTTAACTCATTATTGATGCAAAATTTTCTTCAAGTTGCTAAAGAAGCCACAAGCACTGTGTTAATAACGGTTTTTTCTTACAAGTTCTAGACAAAATGCATAACAAGCAATTTTTTGTCACAAGTGACAAAAATGAGTAATTCTTATGCAATTTACTTACAAGCATTTCCAATTCAGGTTGATTTTCTGCCCAAGGTGGAGGTGTGGGGTCATCCCTTCTCAATAAATATCTCCAAACCATAAATCCAGATTTGCCCTTTTTTGGGTAATATTTGATCACTTTATAAAGACCATCGTAACGATTTCCATCTTTTGGAGCGTAGTCAGAATGTTTGCCTAATTTATAATTACGTACGACCCTTACTGGTTTAACACCCTTCCAATTAACAGCTTCTGCTCCTTTTTGATTAAGTTTTGCATTACAATTCAAAGCAAGAGCTCTTAAAAAAACAATGAAGCTTTAATATAGGTCATTCACAATGAAAATTAATGATACTAACTTATTCATACGAGTAAGAGTTTGATCACAACTTTGTTCTGATATTCTCTTATTACCAGATAAATCTCGTCCCCCTGATCCAGTGTACATAAATTCTTCACCATTATCTACATCATCTTCGTAACCACCACTTAATACCAAACTGAAAGCTCCATCAGTCTCTCGCCCGTGAATTCCTGCAACATGAGGTCTGTGCACACCAGCTTCGGCTGCCTACAACAAAGTAATCATTTACTTAAAAGATTGACCATGTCATATAATTATTTACATGCATTTTATGGTTTCATGACAACAATATTCAGCTACTTAAAAAAGAACAATTTTCTGAAATATCTTTTATTGAAAAATGTAAGATTTGTTTACGTATGTGGTTCCTAAATTACGAAACAAAATTTAACATCACCTGCAGTCGAAATTTCCAACAAGTTCCAACTTCAACACCAGGTATAGGTCCATAATGATCCTTGGGCACTATAGTACATTCTTTAGTGCGTCCGACGCAAGCCATACCTCGACCCCAGTCTCGTGAATTACTACTGCCTTCCTTTGTACTTGCCATTTTTAGCTTTTTTATTACTTAATTTTAATTTATCTCCAGCTTTTACAATTTCATTTTCATCAACTTTGCATGATGGGCAATACCTGCATTGTGGAACTCATATTAACTGGTACAAAATCATTCAACAATTTTTATTGCAATCCTTTTGGCCCTGTCAGTGGCAGTTGCCACCATATACCATATTATAGACATTTATATTTATTTATTTATATTTATGTATATTTTCGCTCAAAATTAGTACAGTAATACCCCGATTTACGCGTTTAATGCGTGAAAAAAAAGAACGTTAAGCGCATGGGGTGGAATAGTACGTATTTAACAATAACAATAACAAATTTATAACCGACTAACTGAAGTACTCGGCTTCGCTCGGTGTACAATATTTGGTGGCTGTAGGACACTTCTTTCTATGCGAAAAAATATTTTTGCGATAAGCCCCCCCTACTAAGATGCACTTGTGTACAAAATTTGGTAGCTGTAGGACACTTCTTTCTATGCGAAAATATGTTTGACCGATATCCCCCCCCCCCTCTAAGATGCAATTGTGTACAAAATTTGGTGGCTGTAGGATACTTCTTTCTGTGCGAAAATATGTTTTGGCGATAAGCCCGCCCCTTCTAATATGCACTTGTGTACAAAATTTGGTGACTGTAGGACACTTCTTTCTATGCGAAAATATTGTGCGATAAGCCCCCCCCCCACTAAGCTACACTTGTGTACAAAATTTGCTGACTGTAGGACACTTCTTTCTGTACGAAAATCTATAACTATAGGAATAATAGCGCCCTTATAGATTGTACCCAGAGAGTCAGTGACGTCCAAATCCCAGGAGGCCCAACACTTCCGTCTTATTCAGGCATTAAACGCACCTATTCTCTCTTGCACATAGTCTGCATGCTTTTCAAAATTGAGTTTCCGATCAACCATCACCCCCAGGTACCTTACGCAGTTGGCCTGGCTTAGTCGAATGTTATCAATGCGCAGGGCCAGATCTCGGTGGTGCACACGCGGTGGTGACCGCTTAAACATAAAAAGGTTGAAATAAATTTATTGTAGTGACAATGTTTGATTATTTATTAAATTTCTTTGGCACATCTACAAGAAATGTTTTCTATCAGTAACAAATTAAGAAGAAAACAAATTTCAAAATACAAATTGAGAAGGTAATCCTAAACAAATAATATACTTTAATGCATATCAGATTCATCAGATTCATCACATTCATTTGTTTCTTCGCTATCCGAATCCGAAATCACAATAACGCCAGTATTTGGATTATAATTTGAACAGTGGCAGTCAGCATGTCCCATAGGCATTAAAAGAGCAAGTAGCAATAAAACTACAAACTGAGGCCACTGATGACAGGGATCAATCCTATTTGGTCTGCTAGTTTCATTTCCCATAGTTGCATTAAGAGGCCCAAGTGGCCTGTCCATACATAAAAACTCTTCGATACTAAAAGGACCAACCATTCCTGGTCTAAAGAACCCCATTGGGCCTCCACCGAACCTTCCCTCATCGCTTGTACGCCAAAAGTGCATTTCGGCTTCTTCGTCTTGCAAATATTTACTTTGCATTGGCCCCATCGTAGCTGGTTCCCCCGTAGTTGAATCGCCAGTTTCTGCGTTATCATTAGTATCGTGACTAACTGTATTCCCATCACCAAACGATTCAAATGGGCCATTTGCGTTTTCAGCAATTGCTTTGTCTACTCCGCTTTTAGTAGGCGGTAGTACAGTTACAGGCCCACCTGTCACTGTGGTATTAATTTGTTCTGTAGGTGTCTCCCCAGTTTCAGGTACAGCAGATACAGTTGAACTAACTGGCACTCCATCGCTTTCCCCAAAAACACTCAGCTCTTCATCTGAAACCTGACTCATTAATGCCCCTGTAGCTGAGAGTACTAAGGCTCTGGGCGTTGCTATGTTTTCTTCTTCGGACAATGCTATCATCTGTGCTATCGCCAATGCTGGAATATCCCTTACACACAAAAGACGAACTAATTCATTATCGGTGTAAAAGAATTATGGAACTGATTGATTGAACCATGATGAATCCCCACTATCTCGTAAGGCCGCTACAATTGAAACAGCTAAGGGCGTAAGAGGTCGACCACTACTTCTTTCGAGGCGTTCAATGGTGCTTGCGATGACCAATACTGGCATTGACCTTTCAGCAGCGACATACACTAAATCTTCTTCGGACAAATTTATAGTTGAATTTTCACGTTATTCATCTTTCTAAAATTACAAAACGGTATTACACCTATTTAAAACACCTAAAATTTTCAATCTTACAAATTCGTTTAACGACCGTTATCAATGCTGGCACCTTTCAAACTACTTGGGGATTTAAGTAATACCAAAACTGCACGACATTAAATCAGCAGGGCGGCAATTTCAAATTTATTTTTTTTGTTGTTGAATTTACAAATACAGTAGAATCCGGTTATAACGAACTTAAGGGACCGTCAAAATCGGTTCGTTATATCCGAAGTTCGTTATAAACGCTAATGAAAAAATAAATGCAAGAGTGTTTTATGAGACCGTTATTGTCTAATGTAAATATGCATATGTATAAAACCATTATAAATATAAGGACTAAAGTTAAGTGAAACAAAGCAAAATGCAATAAGTAATTTTATTTGAAAAAAAGTGTTATTTTTCGACTGAACTGTTGCATTTTTAAATTATAAATTGTTCACACATTTTCAATAATCGGCGCACCATAATTCTGTAAAAAATTACGAATGTTGTTAACACTTCTTACAGCTTCCTGTGTACATAAAATCTGTAATGTTGGTGGTTCCGGCTCATCCTTATTGGCTTCTTCGTGGTCACTTTTGTCTACCACAAATACCCAAATATTCTAGTTGTAAGTTTTCGGAAAAATTTGAATTTTCCAATTGCTGAAATTCACGTTCCCTTTGTTTATCTTTTTGCAACCACTCATTTAATGACAAGTCATCATCAGATTCAAAGGTTATTACGTGTTATATACAATGCAAAGTTCGTTATAGCCGATTAAAATTTCATTAATTTCGTCTTTTCAGGTTCGCTATATCCGATAGTTCGTTATATCCGATTGTTTTTTATATTGTTACATAGGGAAAAATGTCGGGACTTGGAATAAAGTTCGTTATAACCGGTGGTTCGCTATAACCGAAGCCGTTATAACTGGATTCTACTGTACTTTATTTTCAAAATATATTAAACCTGTAATAAAATTATAAGTTATAACTAAGGAAATGTTATGAAAACTTTATTACAAGGAAAACACAGAAAACAATTAAGACATTGTAAAATATTGAGCCTTATTTTTGTCCTTCCAATTCATAATCTGGGAGTAAAATTTTTCGTATGTCATTGCTGATTTTACGGACAATAAATTGTTTTTGACTCTCGTAAACCATTCCACAATTCTTGATGGAGTTAAATTCACAATTTCACTATCACCATCGCACATTTTCACAGAGTTTATGTGTAAAAAGCATATATTTTAGGAATTTATTAGGTTAATAGTAACTATATGAACTGTCAACATTGATAAATTTTAAATCCGCCCATCCTCATGACATCACTTGATATTGACTGAGTATTAGTGATGTTGCATTTCCATTGGTTAAAAATTTGTAATTTAATGAAAAATTTGTATCTTAATGGATATTATTAAAGCGCAAGTAGTAAATGTTTAATAAATCGATTAAAGTATGGGCGTAGAAAAAAATTCTTTCGGTTTTATTGATCTATGGCAGGGGTCGGCAACCTTTTAGCTGTGGTGTGCCAAGCCACTCTACCAATATGATTCAGGGTGCCGCCTTAATTCTAAATTATATAATGGGGTTCTAGAGGAGAAGAATTTTATACCAAATTTGAATTTTATGTTATTTTTTAATAAATACGTTTAAATTTTAAACGTATTTATTAAAAAATAACATAAAATTCTAACATAAATTAAAAAATTTTTATACCAAATTTATCTTTTAAACATATTTATTAAAAAATAACATAAAATTCTAACATAAATTAAAAAATTTTAATGCGAACCTTGTCCCTGCACATTTTTGCTTAATATTTCAATATCAGGGGTATAATTTGTGACTTTTAATTTCACACAAGATTCTGAATGTTCAGTTGTTAAACGACTTCTTTGTGGACTCAAAATATGTTTCATGTGAGAAAAAATTTGTTCACAGAGATATGTGGAACCAAAAGCGGAAAGGAGAGCACATGCAATTTTCTTTAAACAATTAAATCTTTCCGGCAATGACATCCAACAATTTAATATAGTAGTCGATTTTTCCATAGAGTCATCTTCCAGATTTTTTCGTAATTCCTTAAATTTTGTTTTCCATAATTCTGAAGATATTAGTTCGATAAGTTCCATTTCAAAATTATCAACATTCATCCACTCAAAAATTGAAAAATCAAACGGGATTATTAATGGATCTATTAAATCTGGTTTTATGAGGAAGGAAAATATAGGCACATGAGCTTCAAAGTCTTTGCATCTTCTTGAAAATTCATCTTTAAGTGCTTCAACGTAGGTTTTAAGTTCATCTTTGTCTATGGTCGATTTATTTGCAAGCGCTGCAACATTTGGGAAGTATTTGTAGGTACTAGTATTAATATCACATAAAAATATATTTAATTTTGTAGCAAATCCTGTCCAATATTCAAAAAGTTCGAGCACAGTTTGGCGCTTTCCTTGCGATCTTAAGTTTAGTTCATTGAGATGTTTAGTTATATCAGTCAGAAACATCAATTTGCATAACCATTCTTTATCGTTCAATTCGGGGAAATGTTGTTCCTTTTCATTAAGAAAAACTTTAATGTGTTCCAGACATGACA
Organism: Dascillus cervinus; assembly: GCA_949768715.1. NCBI lineage: Eukaryota > Metazoa > Arthropoda > Insecta > Coleoptera > Dascillidae > Dascillus > Dascillus cervinus. Next base: position 22,421,473 of record OX458317.1, read on the forward strand.
CAAACTTATTCAAGACATTGCCTCGACTAAGCCAACGAACATGGCTGTATAAGGGGAGGTCAACATATTCACTTTCCATTTCTTCTAAAAGAGATTTAAATTGCCTGTGTGTCAATGAAGAGCGAGACACTATGAAATTAACTATTTTAACAACAGTGTTCATTACAGGAATTAAGCGCTGTGACGAAACTTTGGCAACTAAACTTTCCTGGTGTATTATACAATGGAAGTTCAATATTTTATGTCCAATATGATTTTCAAGAAGTTTGACAAATCCTCTATCCTTGCCAACCATTGCAGGTGCGCCGTCAGTAGTTACACAAAATATTTTTTTGATATTAATGTTCTTGCTGTCAAAATAATTTATGAATGAAGCAAGAATATCCTGCCCCTTAGTTGTCCCAGACAGAGGAATCAAATTGCACAATTCTTCATAAACTTGACCTTTATCACAATACCGTGCAAATACTGCAAGCCGCGCAATATCATTTACATCGGTACTTTCATCAACAGCGACGCTAAATGCAACAGCTTCTTGTAATCCAGAATTCTGTTTTGTTGTTACATTGTCTGCCATTTCAGTTATTCTTCTTTCAATTGTTCGCGCAGAAGCCGGTATTTCTCGAATTCGGGATAATATGGTTTGTTGGTTAGGTAAATCGCTAAACAACTTTTCAGCACTTTTTATAAAGATTTCCTTTATATATTCCCCATCTGTAAAGGGTTTGCCTTTGGCAGCTATGCAATGAGCAATTGCGAAGCTGCATTCTGTCGCTTTACGCTTCGTTCCAGTTATTCCACAAAAAAAAGTTACTTGTTTCTTATAACCAGAAACAGCTCTCTTTATAGTTTCACATTTCTCATCGTTGCTATTAAATGTGGACTGATGTTTGGTTTGGAAATGTCTTTGTACACTTGACGTGCGGCATACGACACTTTCGCGACATATCGCACATACAGCACGATCCTTTAGTTGTATAAATCCATATTCATTCGTCCAATAGTCTTGAAACCCGCGAACATTTAGTTTTTGTTTCTTACCCTCCATTTGATTAAATATGGATGAATTATAACAAATATTAAACCAATAAGATACAAGTCTTCACAAAACAGTTAGAACGGAAAGTAACGACCAGTATTAAACGAAATGCAAGTTTAACTGGTATTACAGGCAAATGGTGCGCAGTAGCAAAACGAGAAAGAGAGGGGCGAATGTCATTCCGGCTTGAACATACGTGATGTCCGTCCGCTTCGATAACTAGTCGGCGCTACGTATGTTTAATCCCTTTTACTCCGAATGCGCTCTCACTCACCCTTCGCGCAGATTTTCGTGACATTGGCGAGCCACGTTAGATAAATAATTATAATTTAACATTTTCTCTTATTTAAAAATCACTTCGTCTCGATATTTTCGCGATTTCCCTGATTATTTGTAGAGTGCCATTCAGAACCCCATCGCGTGCCAAGCCTGGCACGCGTGCCATAGGTTGCCGACGCCTGATCTATGGTATTAATTTCAACAGCATACAACAACTGTTTCCGATGCCCCCATAGATACAAAGCCAATGGATTTAAATCCGAAGACCTTCAGAGCCATTCAATTGGACCACGTCGTCCAATAAATCTATCATTATAATTTTCATTCAACCGGGTAATCACATTCCTTCCAACGTACGAGGGCGTACCACATCCGATTTAATAAACCAATAAAAATGTCTTTTAATTATGATTCTATGTTATGTTCTAATAAATGCAAATGTATTAGCATTTAATCGATTTGAAATGATCTGAACCGAAAGTAGTTGACTATTAAATATGGCACCCCACACATTATCGCTAAATCTTCGTGGAAATCTTCTTGGCCTAGTACAAACCAAACATGAATGTTATGCATATTACTTACACCAACTCTTGTAAATGTCGCTTCATCTTACCACTTGGAGTAATGGGATTTTGTCTGTGTTGTTCCAAGAACTATTAACAGAAAGATAATTGATTTCCGTGGTCACCTGGTTGCAAGTGTTACACTGGTTGCTGCTGGTAGGGGTACAACACGTAATAACCTCCTCCAAGCAAAATTCCGCGAGAATCCTCATCATCACGATTCCTTTCACCCTTATCAGGACGTGGTGATACTCTAAATATTGTTAAATTGTTTCCTCTAGATTGTCCGGTTTTGAGCTAGATTTATAGCTCCAGGAAAAGTTTTTTTAAGTTTTTATTTGATCCGTCTATCTAGTCGGCGATCTTCCTTGCGGTCTCTGGCAAGAGGCAATTGTCTATTGTCTCTGTTCTTTTGGCAATGTGATTAAAGTAACTAAAGTACATACGATTTTCAGTCCTTAACAGTTTGCACTGGATATTGAGTTCTTGCAGAATCGAGACATTAGTGAGGAACCCTTCAATACACCGATATTTCAAAATTTTCGATCTTTTTCCTGTCTATTTGTTTAAGCGTCCAAGTTTTGGAAGTGTATATTGAAAATATGAATACATCTACTTAGTTTGAGGTTGGTGTTTTTAGTAATGGTTTTGTCTTTCCATATCTTGCTCAATTTGGTTGTTGCCAATCGTACGATTGCTAATCTTCATCTCTGCATTCAGCTGTATTTGTGATTGTCGAGCCCAAATAGAGAAATACATTCACTTCCTCAAATCCTAAATAGGTAGAAATTCCTCTAATACTTATGCCTGGATCATCCGTCACACAATCAACTAATGCCTTTTCATCAGTAACACAGTGTTGGAAAATTGGACCACTCTGCGATTTTCAGCAATACCATTCTATCGAAGCCTTTAGTATAAAGAATGGGTAAGAATTAATCAAGATTTCTAGAAAGTATGATCTGTACAGGGTCCTCCAACGTTAATGGTAACTTTAAAAAAATCTCAATTTTGAAGATATTGCTATGAAAAATTGACTATGTATTTAGCTATTTTGTTAATTCAGTTTTTAATTTTTATCATGTTGCGTCGTGACACTCTTTTATGTCAATCTTCATGGATTTTTTGAGCCTCTTTCTTCATAAATATTTTATTTATAATTTTCTTAATATAAAAATATCAAAACATTATCAACCTTTTATTGAAGTTCGTCGTTATTTCGATTAGAAATCTTGTGATGTCAGTAAGAAATGTTATTTGCAGCTTTGAAGTCATTACCAATAAGGGACCATCCATAAATTATGTGACATGAATTTCATGATTTTTTAGCCCCCCCCCCGTCCTTGTCATAGGTAGTCACATTTGTGTGGCTCCCCTTCCCTGATGTGACGTCACATATTTTGCAATTTCAAACTGAGAAATTATTAAATAAAAACCGAACAGTACAACCTCCTTAATTCGAACTAATAATTGTACTGGGTGATCCGGAATTTCGAAATTTTCGGATTATCGAAAAAAGACTAAAAAAAGGAAAAATTTTGCTTTGTTTAATCTTCATTTCTTCAGCTTCTTGTGCTCGTTTTTTCATTTCGGATACAATTAGAATGTGGTGGTCTGATTCGGCATTTTCCTCAGACCATTTCATACACGTCTCGAAACTTCGGACTGCCTCTGAGTACTTTACACATTCTGGTATCTCTTCTACTTCTTCGTTGGAACTTGATTCATTTTGAACATGCTCCAAAATATCCATATCGTTTATGGATTCCCATGATTCTTCTTGTCCGACGACCCATTCAATAACTTCTTGTCGTGTTACATCTCCAGAAATGCGGTTTACCGGTGCAGTAACTTCATTTATTTCTTTCTCTATATCCACTAACTCCATTTTATCCCTCCACTGTGACAATGGAAGATAATCATCTTCATCCCAAGCATCTTCAACTTGAGTTAGGAGTTTACTCCAAGACATTACAACGATTTTCTTGTCATCTGAACATAAGTCTTCTGGATGTCCTGGAGCGTTGTCTAAAAGTAAAACTGCCTTGGCTTCTAAATTCAGTTCTGGCATTCTTTTTCGAACGACCGGAGCAAAATCCATATAAAACCAGTTCTTAAAAATTTCCCTGGTAACCCAGGCATTTTTCTGCCTTTGGTACATCATCGGCAGCGGTTCACTTCTAAAGGCCCGTGGCTCTTGAAACTTACCCAACACTAGCAGTCTCATTTTATGCGTCCTATAAGCGTTACAGCAGGGCATAAATGTAACTCCTCCTTGTTCATTTTTCTGCCTGGAGCTAATGTTTCAGCTTGGTGAACAAGTGTTCTTTGAAGAAGTAATTTTCAGAAAAGGCCGCTCTCGTCTGCATTGTAGGTTTGATCAAGACACAACTGCATTTCCTCGATTTTATTTCGAAGCAAGTTTTTAAAGGGCTCAACAGCTGCCTCATCACTAGATAATTTTTCACTTGTAATAGGCAGTTGCCGAATTCCGTACCTATTTTTAAATTTATCAAGCCATCCGGAACTGGCTTTGAAATTATTATCGTCGTAACTTTGACCGTAAAAGAATTGTGCTTTTCACACAAAATTTCCCCTGATATTGGCATCCCTAGAATTTTTCAATTTGTGTTAAAAAATTAAATACATATGTGGTTATCATCTTTTTACCTCTAGATCTTTCCTGTAGAAACCAGTTGTAAGCCGCTTTATCAACTTCAGGATATGAACTTACTTTCAACGTTTTTCGTTTATTGATTAGATAGCTGGATGTGGTGGCATAGGATAGAATCTTTTTCTTGCTCCTTTTGATGTAGCAAATCGTTGATATTCCCACTTTGTATTTTTTTGATAAAGCGGTCACTGTATAACCCGCCTCTATACTCGTTCGGATTACTGCTTCGGATTCCTGGAAGTTCGGATAAGCGCATGTTCAAGCTTATGACTCGTCCCCCCCGTCACACGATGTCACACTTTGTTGACCCACTCCCTCCCCCTTAGCGTGTGACGTAATTTATGGATGCCCTCTAAGTGGTGTAAAAGTACAAGAAACAAGACGTCCCGCAAATTTAAGGTACTAGCGACACGGCATCAGGGGCGTATTTAGGTTTTGAAATTTCAGATTTATAAAAAATTACTATAGGGTGGGCCGTCTGTTGGTTTCTTTTTGAAGTGCGTGTTATTTCGACAGTTTGCACCACTGATGCGCTTGACATTGATAGATAGGTAGTGTCAAACCTCCGCAGTAAGAAATGGATCGTTTTACGCTTGAACAACGCTGGGAAATATTGAAAAATTATTTCCAATGTGAGTGATGTGTTGCAAAAACTGTGCGAAGTTTGAAAAGAATTTTTGGTCGAAATAAAGCCCTCTCAGCGGCTGATGTAAGCAAATTCATAAAGAAAGTTCGTGAAACTGGTATGATTGTGCGCACACATGAAAGAATTGCTACTGTTGCCCAAAGTGTGCGTGAAAACCTAAGAATCTCAACTCGCCACAGAGCTCAACAACTGAACATCAGTCACACTTCTCTGAGGACAATATTGCATAAAGACCTTGGATTATTTGCTTACAAGGTGCAACTCACTCAAGAGTTGAAGCAAAATGACCATCCGCTTCGTTATCGCTTCTCTGTAAGGGCTTTAAATGAATTGGAAAATGACGTTGATTTTGGTCGCAAAATTATCTTTTCGGACGAAGCTCATTTTCATCTCGGAGGTTATGTGAACAAGCAAAACTGTAGGATTTGGGGTTCCGAAAATCCATACGTTAGTCGTTGAGAAGCCAATGCATCCTCAAAGAGTTACTGTTTGGTGTGGGTTTTGGAGTGGTGGCATTATTGATCCCTACTTCTTGGAAAATGAAGTAGGCAACAGCGTTACGGTGAACGAAGTGCGCTACAGAGACATGATAACTGACTTTTTGTGGCCGCAATTGAACGATTTGGACTTGGACGGGCTTTGTGTCCAGCAGGATGGCGCGACGTACCACACCAGCCATCAAACGATCGATCTTTTGCGCACTAACTTCGGTAACCCTGTTATCAGCCGTTTTGGAGAAATTAATTGGCCGTCGCGCAGCTGCGATTTGACGCCATTGGACTTTTCTTATGGGGAAATCTTAAGGACCGTTGTTACTCCAACGATCCGCAAACAATTGACGCACTTAAGGAAAACATCCATCGAGCTATTCGCGAAATAGAGCCACAAACAATCGACAATGTACTACAAAATTGAATTAACAGAATGGGCTGCTGCCAAGCCAGCCGCGGCAGCCATTTGCATGAAATTGTTTTCCATAAATAATCGGAAGGTGTACTCTCTTCAATAAAGCAACAATCATCGAAAAATATTGAACGGTGTAGTTTTAATAACAATTTAAAAAAGAAACCAACAGATGGCCCACCCGTTACATAAAACGCTGGCTACTATTTTGGTTCAAATAACTGAACACAACTGATATGAAAACAACTTAGTGTGAAATGTTTAACCGAACCATTATTAAGAAATACTAAGAAATACTATGGGGGATCTGATAACCACAAGTTACAGTGGAGTCTGCTTTATAACTCCCCACATCACTAAGTCATCATTTGCGGTCGAGTAAATTTACCATTCTAAACTATTTAAAAACGTAAATCTTTGTTGGAAGTTTTGGTGATTTTATTATTATTATTATTATTATTATTTTAGACTAAAAGAAGTTTAAAAAATTTGAACAAAAACATTTTTATGCCGCGCAAGATTAAATTGATTAAATTAATCTTGAATTTTCACAAATTATACTTTTTTGCTTTTCTACGACGTCTGGTTTATATAAAGAAAAATACTATAATCACTAGTTTGTGGTGGTAGTACATACATCTCCATGAAGTAAACAAAATTAAAAGATAATAATTTACTATTTGAGACCAATTTTGGGGATGACATTGAAGTTGGAGGACCCTGTACAATAAGTGACTGACATCTTTTGCAATTTATTTCAGTAACTTTTACAATAATTTTTTTGGAAAATTATTAATAATTTTACAAATCATTTAATCTCCCCGAAGTATATGAATCAAAAGCACCCTAATTAAGAAGTTATTTGAATACAACATTTTTTATTCGTTTTAAAGGGTTGTGGTGACGAGCATGCGTTTAGCGACCGCGAACGTCATGACGGTCGTCAGTGTAGTGTTGCATGCTCTTGTTATCTGTTACTTATGTTCCTTTAATTCACGTATGGGTTTTACATTAGATTGTAATAACACTCGTTTAATCACGTGAAAACGTAATATAGCAGATTATCGGTTGAGAATATTTTCAGTCTACTTTAATGACAACATTATTGCAATCCATTGCATTTTCGAGCAGTCGAGAAAAGGTAAGAATTTCTTACAAACGAAATATTGATTACCCAACAAGCGAATATATTAAGCTATATTGCTGCAATATTTAACTTCTGTCTCATGGTTACTTACATTGCATTATTTACAAATCAGTCAAAATACTAAATAACATTAATTTTTTACTAGGTACATCATTTTATAATAATTTATTTATAATATAATTTTCGTTATTCATTTTTATGTTACAGAGGGAAACAGTTAATCGATATAATTTACATGTTCTGCTCACTAAAGAGATAATGTTGGGTAATTTAGTATGAAATTAAGGATAAGCTGAAGCAAGCGAAAGCACTGATCGCTTAATTTGTTTGCAAGGTTTTTTTTTGAAAGGTAACAAGCCTAGGTCGTTTAAGCTGATTATGAAGTATTCTCGCTTTTTTGTAAAAAATATTGTATTGATTTGTTTTCATTTGTTTCCACTTTTTATACTAAAGCGACAATGCAGTTTTTTACACGTTGATACATTTTAATCGGTCTTTGAACATAGTTTCCTAATTTAGTTACAATAATTTTGCAAATTTTGAGAGTTTAGTGGTTTAATCACTTAATAAAAATAAAATAAAATAAAATAAAAACAAATCCATTTTCTATTTCTATTAGAATTTTATTTTATAGGATGAATTTGCGCTAACTATTAACCAATATAGTTTACCGAGTTTATAGGCAATTTGTTTTCCCCTGTTACAAATACGTACTCCCAACATATACAGAAATATTATTTCACACAATTATACAATTGAAATAGTATATTATGATGAGTTTAATAAAAAAACATTTTGTCGCGCGCACGGGTTTAAGGTACGAGGACCTTGCGAGGAGTGCTCTAAAAGAGTAAGTCCGACAAAGTGTCTTATAAACAAAGTATCATACACTAGTTTTTCTACCTTGCAACTTTTTTAAACAAAAACATGAAATTTCAAAATATGGGAAGTTTCGCGTCAGTTGAAATGTCATTATTTCAATTCCAAAAATAAATTTTGCTGAAGATGTTTAATAATGTACGCACCCAGAAATACGAGCTTTGGCAGAAAATGCAATGGGTAATTTGACACCCACACAATCAAGCCACATTTATGAGAAAAAATACGGCGAATTTGAAAATTGACGTAAGGAGAACAAGATCTCAACAATCTCGGAAAACATTTTGCTAGCATAATTTAGCGTGGACAGTTCAATGAACCGACAGAGCGCAGAAGAGCGAAATGCTTGGGTTGCCACAGAGATATGTTGCCAATGCTAATAAATTACACTGTTTTTAGTATTTTTATTATAGCACACTTTTTGTCTATTACGATATACAGGGTGGCCACTTAGTACGTGGACGGTTCATATCTCTGTTGTTAAAAAAACCATAGAAAAATATTATATACAAAAGTTATAGGATCCGTGGAGATGCACATTCGTAAAATATTTTCTAGTATACCGAGTGTCCCAAAAAAGCGGGGCGCCAGAAAGGTACTTTTTTTTAAATGGCAACCCCAATTTTTTTTTACAGAATAGAATTCGGCATAAAATTCTACGTATAGTACAGTATTTTAATGTAAGGTTCGTTGCGGTGTTGCCAAGTTATATGTAATTTACAAAAAAATGTAGAAAAAACAACCTATCCAAAAAGTCGTTAAAAAAATCACTAGTTTAAATGTAATAATGCGGTGTTACGCTTTTATAAACATCAGAAATGTCGGAATAATTCTGCAAAAGAAAACTGGTTATAACTTATACAGGGCATTTTTTACGGCGGTGCCAATATTGAAATTTTTAAAGTAGCAAAACTTAATTTTTTTAAATGGATCACTATGTATTTTAATCCGGAATGTTATGCAGTATGTTATGCTCTATAAATTTGCAATTACAACTAATGTTCTGAAATGGGCCGTTTTACCACAATTTTAGATTTTATTTAAAAATGTACTAAAATATCGCTGTTTTTGTTGTTTTATTCTCGTGGTATGCCATGCATGACTTGAACAAAAACGGTCATTATCAGACGTTAACAGTGTGCTTTTAATTGCATTTCTATTAGTTCGTGTTTATAATATTATTAAAAAATTTCTTCCTAAAAAACGGACTACCGGAAATGGAAAACTTGCTCATAGAAGAATGAACAAGACTTCGTGTTACAAACTAGAAATAAATACGATACGTTAACTTTTTACGTATAAAGAATTTTTGAAGAAAAGGTATAAAAATTTGTCGTCTAAATAAAAATGTTTAGTTTTTTTGTAAGAAAAACAGTCACTCGTAGTAAGAAAGAAATAATATTAAACTGGAAATAATCAAAACTTTTTTTGAAACAATGCTATAAGGAAAACAAAACAAAAGTAAATAGGTACTTGTCAGTTTTACTGTTGCTATTGCGACTTACAATTTAAAATGCAATTTCCAAGAGAAGAGTTAGTACGTATGGTTTTTATTTTGGGAGAGTGTAATAATAGTTATTTAACCAACAAGTGCGTTAATGAGAGCGATTAATAATCGAGACAGTTTAACGTGTGAGCGTAGCGAGCACGTTAATTGTTGTCGAGATTATTAATCGCCGATTAACGCAAAAGTTGGTTACACTATTTTTCCGGTGATCGAAAGTTATGAAATTGAAGAGAATGTAATTTTTTCCGTGTAAAAAATTTCAATAGATATTGAAATCAAGCATGCCACGCAGTTTAAATTAACAAATCAAATTAATCAAATCAACGGTGCCATGACTTACAAAACTGAACTTTTTATAAAGTTTACTTATTTTATTGTTGCTAACTTTTATATAAATAGTATTACCAAACATAAAGTAAGTAATTAATTCAATTTGTAGTGCTTATTGGTATATTTTATTTTCATTTTGTCATACAATGCAATTTTAAATTGACAGATATTTGAATCAAGCATGCCATGAATTTTAAATTAATATTCAAATGCCAATTCTGAATGTCAACCGAAAAAAATAAAATTAACAATTCAAAAGATATAAACATTTAATGCCTATCACATAGAACTTGAAGTTAATTGAGGATTGAATTTTGCATTTTATTTGTGAAGGCAAACTCTTTACGTTGATACTTGTTAGAATAAAGGTTTGTTTTCACTTAACAGTAAAAGTCAAGACTTTTATTGCTGCAACAGTGTGACTTTTTATTTGGACGTTAATTTGAAATATAAATATTTAACGATATGGAATTGACTCCCCCCGAAATAGTAGAGACGGCGAAGACTGCAAGTCTGAGTTTGCTTCCCGCAAAAAGCAGAACAATTTACGAGAAGACCTATGATGAATTTGTTTCATGGTGTAAAGAAAAGCGGGCAGTGCACTATTCAGAAACGGTTCTGTTGGCATATTTCTGCAGTATAGTAGAAAGAGGCTTAATAGGCAGCTTATGGCCAAAATTTTCAATGCTGAAAGCCACATTAAACGTCAAAGAAAACATCGACATTGGCAAATATACTAAACTAATCCTGTATATCAAACGGCAAAAAGAAGGTTACGTGCCAAAAAAGTCACGGGTAATTGAAAAAAAACAAGTGCAAAAATTTATTTCCGATGCACCTAACAGCCTCTTTTTAATGATCAAGGTAGGTAAATCTACAAGTTAAAACTATTAAACATAATAAATTATATTTGTATTCCCAAGGTTGCTCTAATTTTTGGAGTGGCTGGCGCACTAAGAAAGAATGAATTATTAACATTAGAAATTAACGATGTACAAGATTTAAATTCAAAATTTTTAATCACAATTAGGGCATCAAAAACAAAAACTAATCGACGCTTTTAAAATTGATTAGAGCCTACATCTCATTGAGACCATCACATACACCACACAAACGATTTTTTGTTTTTTTCAAAAATAATAAGTGTTCAACACAGCCTGTTGGAGTTAATACATTTTCCAAATTACCATCGCAAATAGCAGTCTTTTTAAAACTAGAACAACCGCATCTCTACACTGGGCATTGCTTTCGACGTTCTTCTGCTTCAATACTTTCCGATGCTGGTGCAGACTTTGCAGCCATTAAACGACATGGTGGTTGGAAATCCACTGCTGTGGCAGAAGGATACATAGAAAATTCAATCCAAAATAAGGTTAATATAGCTGAAAAAATCCTTTCAAACAACTTCATACAAACTCCCCAATCCTCAACTAATTCAGATGCACACAATTTAATATCTAATGATGTAAATTTAAATTTAAATTCAGAATATCATCGAACTGATAATCAATTTGCACCTACGATCAATTTTACTAGCTGCACTATTATGAACTTAAACATAAATAATATTACTAAGCACAATGCAAATAATTAGTTATTAATTAAATGTGTTGTATTTTTATGTTGTTTTCAGCTATATTAACTTTATTTTGGACATTACATCTTGTTTAATGGAAGTTACATTAATTTGACCTTGTAAATATATAACTGTTCTGTTTTTTTGTTAAATTTTTTATAAAATGTATCAAATATTTTGTTCCGATCTTCTAATAAAAGTTTCTCGTAATAGTTCATATTGCACCTACAAGTAAATGAAAGCAATGTCTACCTCATATTTACGAAGGAAAATGTTTACTTACCTGCAAACCGGTCCTATTGTTTTTGCAACAACTTTTTTGGATTATCAATATAAAAAAGTGAGGTTAAGAACCAGTAAATGCAATCACAATTTTATTGTTGCAAGGCGTCATCTCAGTGACTTATCCGCTTTCAACACTAAATAGTATGTAACAGTTGATTAAAAATCATCAGGAGCTAATCGGAGAAGATCCCTTTTTTGACATCAAGCTTCGTGTTTACATTGAAATATTAGAAATACCTTAAAATATTTTTGGTTGCCTAGTTACCGGAATCGTGCATTAATGAAAAATCATTCATTAATGAGGGTCATTAATGCACGATTTCCTATTCACTAAACCGGTCCGTAAATCAACGATCATCGGAAAAAATTGTTTGCTAGCTAACAGAGTTTATAAAACAAGATATCCCAATAAGGAAAGACATTCTAGGGAAGAGTCATTCAGAAATCTTTTAGAACGGTTTGAAAGAACTGGAAACGTTTCATATGAAAAACATGAAAGAAGAAAAACTATAACCAATGAAGAAAATGAGTTCTGTGTGATGAGAGCAATTGTTGAAAATCTTCATATTGGTAGTCGTGATTTAAGCAAAACTTTAGAAATCTGTCGGACATCAGTTCAAAAAATGATCAAGAAGAATAAGTTTCACCCGTACCATATTCAACTCAATGAGCAAGTGTTCCATTTCCGTTAGTCTGTTTTTTAGAAGAAATATTTTAGTAGTATTATAAACACGAAGTAATAGAAATGCAATTAAAAGCACACTTTTAACGTCTGATAATGGCCGATTTTGCTCAAGTCATGGCATACCACGAGAATAACAAAAAACAGCGATATTTTAATGCATTTTCAAATAAAATCTAAAATTGTGGTAAAACGGCCCATTTCAGAATATTAGTTGTAATTGCATAACATTCCGGATTAAAATACATAGTGATCCATTTAAAAAAATTAAATTTTGCTACTTTAAAATTTTCAATATTGGCACCGCCGTAAAAATGCCCTGTATAAGTTATTACCAATTTTCTTTTGCAGAATTATTCCGACATTTCTGATGTTTATAAAAGCGTAACACCGCATTATTACATTTAAACTAGTGATTTTTTTAACGACTTTTTGGATAGGTTGTTTTTTCCACATTTTTTTGTAAATTACATATAACTTGGCAACACCGTAACGAACCTTACATTAAAATACTGCACTATACGTAGAATATTATGCTGAATTCTATTCTAAAAAAAAATTGGGGTTGCCATTTAAAAAAAATTCCTTTCTGGCGCCCCGTTTTTTTGGGACACTCGGTATACTAAAAAATATTTTACGAATGTGCGTCTTCACGGATTCTATAACTTTTGTATATAGTATTTTTCCAAGTTTCTTTTAACAACAGAGGTATGGACCGTCCACGTACTAAGTGGCCACCCTGTATATTAACCTTACTACGAACGCAAAGTAGAAAAAAGTTTATATAAACAGGTATCCCAAATACATTTTTCTATCAACATTATAATAGTATTGTGTCCAGTAATGGCAAAACAAAATAAATACCAGCTGTACGAGCAATGAACAATATACAGGGTGGACCATCGTATGGCATTTTTAAAATTTAACCTATTTATAATGGTCAAAAAAAGATGAAAATTGGAGGAAATGATCTTCAATTTTGATACTACAACATGGCATAATTATTTTTTAGAAAGCAAAATTGATGTGAAAGTTGACTTTGATAGTGATTTATTATCAAATTACTAAAGCTATCAGTTTGTATTTTCTTTCACTGCATCTACGTAATGCGTACATTATGATGATATGCAAAGCGGAATTTAGATAGTTATAGTGATTGAATAAATCGAAATATTAAATAATGTAAAGCAAAACACTCTTATTTATGACCGAATTCTTAAATGACAACCCTCGTTAACTGGTGTGAGGCTGATTTACAACTGTCCTCAGTAAAAGTGGTTCTGAGGTACAATCGACACGAGCTGTGAGTAGTAAAATCCAGGCCCGTACTTAAATCTTCTACGGAATGTAAAACTCGCTATTTTTAATTTTTGAAAGTGACTCATTGTTAAAACAGCTTTGGTTACTCAGTCACTGCTAAGACAAAATGCCTAATATTGACCTACTTCTGCTGCTAATAATTATTTAAAAAAATATTGAAATTCTCTTTAATTTAGGCATACAAAATTGAAAATTGATTAATATTTACGTTTAATTTTAAGGAAAACTCGAACTGTGTACTATTCCGGCCACCGAAATGTAAACGATTTTTTTTAGCAACTTGATTTTTGCTTCATAGCATAGGCGTCCTAAAAGAATCAGACAAATGTCAATATTATTTTGTTTATGACAAATATTATTTCACCAAAGACACTGGATAAAGCAGCTTTAATCTATGGAAAAATACGGAAATTTGTGTCAGGTGTCGTGCACATTTCGGGGGCCGGAATGGAAGCGGCGGCCGGGGGGTAGGTATCCCTCTTAAGTGCTAGGAAATAGGATTTACTTGAAAATTTGCTTGCCTGCTGTTCTTTTAAGAATTCACCTGATTGTAACTAAATGTTTAGTTTAGTCTTGAACTTCCAACAGTCTGATCGTGCTTTTGAGTTGTGTAGTTTTTGTTAAGTTTACCTGAAAGCTATTCTGAACAGTAATTATGCCTTTTCAATATTCATTTGAAGAAAAGACTGAAATGTTATTAATTTTTGGCGAATGTGGCAGAGACGCTACTCTGGCCGCCGACACTTACGCCGCGAGGTTTCCGCAAAATCGCGCTCCAAATCATCAAATTTTTAAATCGTTAGTGTCTTCTTTACGTGAAAGAGGAACTTTTCAACAAAATACCAGGTCGTTTATCAATCCAATTGTTACTCACGATGTCAACCAAGCCAGGGTGTTAAATTTAGTTGAAAATAATCCCCACATTGCTAGCAGAGAGATTAGCTCTCAAACTGGGATCATCAAAAGTAGTGTGCTTCGAATTTTGAAAAAACACGCATATCACCCGTACCACCTGGAACTTCACCAAGAGTTGCATGGTGAAGATTTTGCAAATCGAGTGGCTTTTTGCGAATGGGCAGAGGAAAAAATCCGGAATGATGAACATTTTTTTGAAAGAGTTGTGTTTACCGACGAATGTTGTGTGAAAAGTAATGGTGCGGTAAATAAACACAATTTACACTATTGGGCAGTACAAAATCCGCACTGGATGAGAGAACAAGACATCCAAAATCGCTGGTCCCTTAATGTCTGGGGAGGTGTTGTGAACAATAGAATTGTGGGGCCGTTTTTTTTTGAAGGTCCATTGAATGGTGAGAGATACACCACCTTTTTGCAAGACGAGCTAAATGATTTGTTAGACGCAATTGTCCCAGTAAATCAAAGGTTTCGGTTGTGGTTCCAACAAGATGGAGCACCTCCACATTTTAGTCGAAGAGCCCGGGAAGAATTAACGCTCCAGTTTGGAGAAAATTGGATTGGTAGGGGCGGACCCATACCTTGGCCAGCGAGATCACCTGATCTTACACCACCATCAAAGAACGTGTTTTCCGGGAGAGACCGACAACAAGAGATAACATGAGGGAAAGACTAATTGCCGCCTTCCGCGAATTTAATGATGTGAATGTTGCGGCTACCGTTCACGCAAATTTTCAGAGACGCTTGCGACTTTGCATCGAACAGGAAGGTCATCATTTTGAACATCTAATGTAAAATAAAATAAATTATAATTCAACTATTTGTTTCTTTTATCTAAATCTGATTAACGAAAAAAATTTAAGTCCGGTCCTGAAGTAAACACCAGCCTCGGCTCGTCAGAAATACCTTTTTTGATTTATGGTTGGTTTACAGCGGGCATTGTGAACGCACATTTCTTGAGGACAGAAGTTACAGCAATAAATCACTTATAATTTCCCGACAAAAATCACAAAATCTCAATTAATTTAAAATCAAAGGTTCCTATCAAATTGCAAATTTCGGGAATACATTCTCCATAATATTTTCAATGTAATTATTAAAAAAAAAAAAATTGGATTTCTGTTTTTTTTTCACTTTATAGCGTCCCGACGCTGTTTAGAAACTTAATTCAAAAAAATAAAATTACCATGGTGTAGTGCTTTAATTGAAGATTGTTACCTGCAAGTTTGAATTTTTTTAACAAACAAGAAATAGGTTAAATCTCCAAAATGCCATACGATGGTCCAGCCTGTATATCAAAAAGAATATGAAAACCCAGTTATGACAAAGTAATTTAAATTTTAATTGCTCTGCAGGCTTTGTAGATCTTGGGCCCTAGTTAACCTTACTATAGCTTATTACAGCTCTGGTTTGTCACGGCTAATCCGCACACGGAAGATCCGCAGTCCGGATTAAACGCGCACGGATAATCGAAGTTCTACTGTATTTTTATTTTTCCATTTCAGTGTTAGCAATGGTTTGGTACATATTCATGTTACTCTTCATTTCAAACACTACCAAATCGATTTATGGGCAGCATCGACAGGATATTATGACAACAGCAACGGTAAGTACGTTATCAGGAAAGCATTACCTCAAGCACACTTTGTATCTCGACAGTTATCATAAAATGTTGTTGCAACTGACAACAAATTGATTGCATGTAGTAAATAGGTAAATGTTTATACGTCCAAATTATTAAAAAAAATATTATTTTTTGAAAGCATTTTCTGTAGACTCAAAAACAAAAATTAGTTTAATTTACATTTTCACTAGCGAACCAGCGGTGTATCTGAAATTCATTTGTAAATGAAGTATTATCTTTTCACATTTTTCCATTCTATGTTTTCTATTATATTTTGTATTTTATTACCTCAGTTTTCCTATTTTATTTTCTCATTATATTTAGTATGGAAAGTGTTGTTTTCGCTCAAACAATTGTTACTTAAGTTTAGTTAACAGAAATAAGTTTACTTGGCATTTTTAAAATTTTTCGAAAACCTGCAACTTTCCACTATACAGTACAACTTCGCTACTGCCTATAAACATATATCCGAGAACGAGTTTTTCCCGAAATACAGTTTCACACATAATAAGAATATTTGTAATAACTGTTGAAAATAGTCATTACGTTCAAAATATCACAGAGAACACGTTGCCGAAATTAAAAATTTTAATTTTAAATTAATAAGTTTTTAAAACAATGCGCTACAACAATGTTAGTTACTCGCTATAATCACAAACAGAATACCTGCCAAATGGGTCTGGATATTGTTGCTTTTGTTACTTTATGCCAGATGCCCTTTTGCAAATGTTTTTATTGCAGACGCTTTTAAACCACCCTGAATAGTTTTATCGCAACTTTACGAAAGCTTTTGTTATAAATACACTAGACTACATATCGTGGGCATACTGCCAAAAGTGACCAAGTCAATTTCTTATGATTTTAAGTTAATATGTCCAAGTGACTCGCACGTGGTTGCGGAATATTTGGTAAAAGTGTACAAGTCAAAATATGACACATAGATGTAGCCACTCATATGAAATTACTATGTCCAAGTTACAGTGTTCAAGTTCCGCATTGGAAAAAATCTACAACATTAGTTATCTGAAAAAGATTTTTTTGACTTGGTCAATTTTTGCAGTAAGCCCACGATATATTAGAATAGGATTTATTCAGTTACTATTAAAATCTAAATGCCAATTTGCCTATAATTATAGTCAATTATAGTATATAGTCAACGGAGGTGAGATTGCAAAAACAAATTCCTAATAGCTTTAATAGTTTCTTAATGAATCTCTATCAAAGTCAATTTTCACACTGATTGGCAATTGAAAAATATTATTTCCAATTTTTAGAATTTTTTCTCTAGTGGGAAAAGGTTTTATCCCAAAAGAAGCTTTGCGATGGACCACTGAGTATTTGTTTTGCTTATAAAGATATCGTGTAGTTGAGATGATTAAAAGTATATCTTATTGACACTATTTTCCTTTTTTAAAATACCTTCTATAATCCGCAAAATTCATTAATCTGGACTAGGAAAAAACTTTATCTGTCCGGATTAGTGAAGTTGTACTGTATCATAAAACAATTGTAGCGGCGGTAGACAATCTAGAGCCCGGTTATTTATTTTTTATAGAAGAAAATAAATAAAAATCAGTTGATCATTATAATTTGAAGCATCAATAAATGAATCGGACATAATATTGAATTTAATTTCTACACAATTAATAAATCAATATAACCAGACTAAAATTCGTTATTCACAAAAAAAAACTCCGTAAAAGGTGTTAACATTCTTCTTACAACTGCCTTACATTGTTATAATTAACAATTGAAACATTAGCTATTTACCGTATTTCTTCAAACTTAAGGCATCACTAACTGCAAACGCGCCTTAATTTTAGTAGATATCATTAACAGAAAAAAATCAAAACTTCTTACGATTTTACGAGGAGCCCCGTATTTAAAAACGTTCAAATGGGAAAAAGCGCTCCCTAGAATCGAAGAAAACCGGTACTACAATTTTTAAAGTAGTTTTAATCGACAAAAAATTAATTAGTTAACTTAAATTTAATTGAAATAGGAAGGTTGTGCGTCACCATGTGCGTGTCCACCATCGCAACCAGGATGTCAGGAATGCCAAGAGTGCCCTAGTCATGTTGGAGAGCCTTGTAGTAAATACAGACCATGTGATATAGAAAAGGGAATCATTTGTAAATACCGACATGATGATTTGGAGGGTATTTGCGAAAGTAAGTTCTCTAAGAAAATATTGAGTATCAGTTTATTAATTTGACTTGCACAATTTCTTTAATTTAATTTAATTTATAAAGGCTTTATTACATAAAAAAAGATTGAAAAGCAAAATTGTGGTATAAAGGACTAAAATTTCTACACGGTCATTTAGACAACTGAAATACCTATCGAAATCTAAATGGAAAAATACAGTATGCTATATTAAAAATTCGATGATGAGATGGCATCATTACTGGTATGAAAAACACTACGAATGTAAAAATCTTATGCCACAGAATGTAAAATTCAGTTTAAAAATTAACTTAATTTTGGAATATTTTTAAAACTCAACGGTTTGCAACATTTTTTTATTATGTAAGGGTTATCACAATCACGCCATCTAAAACAATCGGAGAAAGCGTCCAGACGTATGTAGATATATGAATTTTTCTAAAATTCACCAGTTTCAGATTTATCGAATTGTTGCGTTACTTTTGTCGCTCACTGTGATTTTATTTCGATAAATTTAAAATACGGTTACTATTTATTTTTTTTGTTACTCAAGTTACTTTTCTTCTTTTTTTTAGAATCTAGTGGAATATCATGTGTTATTTATAATAAAACATACGGACATGGGACAACCTTTTCGTTGGATTGCCGAACTCAATGTACATGTCAGGTATGGAGCAATTATTTATCTATTTGTTTTACCGCGAATCCACGTTAGTAAATACCTATACAAAATTCTGCGAGGATTGCCGCAATTTATCAATCGGCTTTCAAGAGATATCATATTATACACGGGTTTCAATATCTACTTCAGAATATTAACATTGTATATTTATAAAGTTTCTTAATTTAAATAAAATTATAATAAATCGACACTAATCTGCTTTTAGCACTTTGTAAAGTTACACTGAATAATATTAAGAAAGTTTAATAATTCTTAGCTCTTTTTGCATAAATGCTTACCATACAAATTTATGATAAAATGTTATTAATAATTGAAACGGTTTTCTTCGCAAGTTAGTCCTTCAAAAAACTTTAACTCGCTATTAAGGTGGCTCGGCGCCACGAGACTAAATTCAATGGTTTTGTACGTTGTCCGTACAGTCGCATTTTCAAATTTGAAAAGAAGGTCGCTATCTTATACGACGAGTACACGCTAGCCAGACGACTTCCATTTAATTACAGTTTGATATTATGTCAATTAAGCTTGTTATTAATTAAAATGTCAAAATTCACCTAATCTTACAACTTCCTGTACGGCTCCAATTTTCAACATTTTGCTTTAAAATTGTACTGGTCTTGTAGCTTACTCATTTATCGGCGGCCCTCACTATATCGTTTTTCTTCATATACTACCGTTTTTTAATTATTTCAATGTTTGTAAATTGATGTAAAAAAAAGTGCCGAGAAATGTTCAAGAAAAAGATCGCCTGAAGTCATCCGTCAGTTTAATTTACAACCGTACTTCAGAGTATTAATGGCATGCGGTGTGGCTTAACACAGCAAGAGAATTCTAATTTTGGTATATGAAACATTCAATGACAAAGCTGCACACATTTTCGGTATTTCTAACTAGAGTTTGACTAAAGATATTCTGCGTTTATGACTTTAAACCGTCATCAACTTTTACTGCTGATAATGAGGGTTCACTGCAGGGTGCCACAAAGCTGGTTGCTTTAAAAAATATTTTTGCAGATACTTCAGAACCGTACTTAAATATTTCAACTTTAGTTAAGTTCAGAACAAATAATCAAATACAAATCATAGAATTCATCAAGTATCTAAGTTAATCAATAACCCCACATACCTACCTAATTATTAGAAGAGGTTTAATGTTTACTCATATTTATATCTAAGCATCAAGAAATTTATAAAAATTTACCAAATACAGCCCTGGCCACTTCTGCCCATGCTGATTATTACGGCTTACCTACTTTTATGGCCGGATCACTTATAGTATTGTAAAATGCACAGTAATAAACGCAGAATATCTTTAGTCAAACTCTACCTGCTTTCGACCTTTTATGTGGAAAAGAAATATCTTGGCGAAAAATGAAAGTTTATTTTAAACGTCAATATTCTCTCGTTTTTTATTTCGATAAACTTTAAAGGATAATAATAAATACATGTGAGGGTATAACTTAAGTTTTATTCAATCTAATGACAATATTTAAATAACGCTAATTACATCACAACAAATTTTCGTTTTTTTCTTTTCCTTTACTAATAACATGCAATTGAATCCGTTCGTTTCAAAAACAATTGAAGTCAACAAAACGAAATAGGCGAAAAAAACTAAATAAAATGAACCACTACGGTTGCTTTAACAGTAAACGTCGTAAGACCCTCCCTCGGCGCCTTTGACTGCATTTTCAAATTTTAAAAGAAGGTCGCTATCCGGGCGGTTTTCGCTTACTTACAGTTTGATATTATGTCAATTAAACTTGTTATTAATTAAAATGTCCAAATCTTCAACATTTTGATTATTTCAATGTATCGTATTGAAAACAATAATCAAACCTTTGGCAACATTTTACTTTATCGTATTTTTTCTCTTTCATTTTTTTTTAATTACAAAGAAAAATTAAAAAGTAGTTAACGGTTGCGTTTAAGCTATATTTCCCAATATTTAAGCAATTTTTATTTGACACAAACAAAACACAATGCACTGTGGAATTTGCAATTCCAGGAAACTTATGTACTACCTTACCGCCTGTAATAAAAACTAACCGAAAGAAACGAACCTAACTTCTTTTCTTGTTACATTTACATTTACATTTACATTTAAAATGACTTGATTGTATGAACACCCACTTTTGGAACAATACATTGTTTCCAAATTTGAAATTTTGTTTTAAAAAAGCGGATTTACCTGAAATCATAGAAAACGGTTTTTGTTTTTAAAATTATTACTTACCAATTGTTTGTCAAAATTAGCAATGTCACTAAATAAAACTGTTCTCATAGCTAAGGTTACAGTTGTTTTTTTTTCAAAATTATTAGCTACTTACCAATGTTTCAAAGAGTCATTTTCAAAAGTGTTGAAATTTCAAGTCTCACTCTGGCTGTTACTGGGTAACAATGTTTAAGCAAACGAACGGTTTTTGTTTCCAAAATTATTAGTTACCGAGGCGACTGTGTCACAAACTGTTTGTCAAAATTGTCACTGTCAATGTTACTAAATAACATTTTTTTTTTCAAAACTATTAGCTCCCTATTAATGTTTCAAAGTGTTTTTTTTTTAATGTTGTGGAAATGTTAGAATTATAAACCTTACTCTGGCTGTTTTCGTAAGCAATAATTAGTAACCAGGGCAACAAATTTTTCGATTGTTTTTCAAAATAATCAAGTGACAATGTTTGACAATGTTTCAAATTCTTTTTGAAAATTGTCAGTTACCAAGCAACGGCATTTTCGCATTTTGAAAACAATCAGTGTCACTCTGACAGTTGCCCGGTTATTAGACAACGTGTAAAATCGATGATCGCATTAAACGCACCTCTAAATCTCAATTTCAAAAATCGAATAGAGTTTCCGATTATATTGACGCATCGAATGACGATAATTACCTCCACACTAACGCATTTACAAACTTAATAGTCGACTGTCACATTCGGTCCTGTGCGTCACATGCACCGCCATCGGGCCCTCGATGCGATTTTGACGTTGCCCCGTTTTGACGACGCCGCTCCAACCGCGCGCCAGATTAACAATAATCACATATTTTCGGTACATTAATTTTTATCGGAGCGGGAAAATTGTTACCGTTAGTCAATTATGTAATAAAAAAATATCCTGCTCACATAAAACTTCAAGTACGTACAGTGAATGGAAGTGAAAAATGGTTTGTTATTAATTTGTATCAATTAAACGATATAGGATACACATTCGGAAATTGACGGGAAATATAAATACGACGCCCACATAATTCGAACATTTGCCTATCAGTACAGTGATTATTATCGTTATTATCATTATTATATTATATTATTATTATATAAATTGATTTGTACTGAGTCTTCCAAATGATGCAATAATCTTGTGCTCTAACAAAATATCTGTCGATACAGCAAGTGATTAGCAGCAAAAGTGATATTGGGGACGGAGAAAATAATTCTCTGAACGCAAATGTAACAGCCTAAATGCAAAGTGTTCATTCACTGGCAAGGTCACCCTACGATTTTAAAGACGAATTTTTGTAAGAATAAAAGAGGCGACCCAAACACGTCTCGGGCGTTGTAAATTCTGTAAATGTAAATATAAGTCGTTTCAAGAGAGTGATTTATAGCTACTTGACGGCGCTCTATTGTGCATAATTATTTATGACCAAGGTGGTACCGTGGTTGCCTATCATTTAGTAGAAGAACGATCTCGTAAAATTGTAGTATTGAAGTAAACAAGTTTCTGTGCCGAGAGCCGTTAAGGTTTCCAATGTTTTTAATCAATTGAAGACCTCATAATGAAAAGTGAATAAAGACCATAATCTTACTACAGTTTTCATTTTAAACGATGCAGCCCCTTTTGATATATTGAAAACTGGCCAAAACCTAAAATCGGAAAAAATGGTTTTATCCAGTTTTCATTCTCATGCCGTCAATTAGTAAAAGACGTTATTTTCCATTGTTTAATTAACTTATGGTTTTCAGAATGGTACTTATGGATGTTCTTCCTTATGTCCGCAAGAACACATAATTCCTAACGGTGCATGCAAACATCCCAGACTTATCGAAATTCCAGGACATTGTTGTCGAGAATGGATGTGTGATAGCCGAAGAGGTAATTATGCTATAATGTGTTATCAGAATATTATTTATCTTGAACAGCTTTATATTAAATAATACTATAGTTAATTGTTAAATCAGAAGGAGCGTTAAAACGTTGTAAAATATTTTTTTTAGTTTATGTTGGTAGTTAATGTACGGATATTGGCATTTTACATCTCACAGCTTAAGGCTGCGCCATCCAAAAAATTGTTCCCAAAGTCCATTTGCTTTAATTGCTTTAGCGTACGCCTAAATATAGGCAAGACCCAGACTTTTTTATAACCCATACATCACCTCAAGTTCAGTGGATAATGGGTCTATGTATAACAATAGAAACGACTTCCGACCGGCTGCATTCCTGTACCTGTACCTGTTCAACAGATGCGAAAATTTTCTTTCTTCAATAAATTTAGAGCGATATTTTGTAATAGTGGAGTGCTATATCGTATTAAAAGTAACTTCTGTGGAGGAATTACAGTCACAAGCTGAAACTTTCACTGATTGAAGCTCATATCATAATAAATCTAAATCCAAAAGTAATCACTAATCAGAACGGGCAAAACGGCACTATGATTAAAAATTGAGATAACCACACCATCGTGCAGAAGAGAACACGGTGATCATTTTGTGTTAAGGACATTGAAAGTTTTGTACGAATTATATTTTATTTCATTTTTCAAAGTTTCAAAAATGTATGGAGTCTTATGGGAGAAAAAAACTAAATAATTCAATATCTCGGTTAGGGCTTAACAAAAATCTTTAGCAAATTTGAAAGTTTTCACCTTTACACCGATTTTTCTTCCAAACGGTTGCGTAAATCGAAAAATTTTGTTCTTTAAAAAATGTTTGTACGTGTTTTTAAAAGGTGTTCATGTGTTATCTATATTTTTTACATAAATAATAAACAAGATATGAGTTTAAATGTAAGACAAATGCATTTTCGACAATAATCGAGTTACTGCCTAGTAGGCGTCCCCGCTCCGCAGTCGTATCTCGCATCTCTACTATCTCCATAGCTCCATCTCTTTTCACTTACAATTAGGCAAATATTTTTTAAAATGTAACAAAATAAAATATTAAAATGTAAGTTTTTATAAACAACAGTTTACGGGTTCAAAAATCTTATTATAAAAACGAATTTAATTGAAACTTTCGCTCACAATGTCTTAATTTACGCCAAAACGGGTTATTATGTTGATCGGGGGTATTTTTTTCAACGTCATTTATATTTATATCGTAAATCGTTTTTAAAAATTCATTTTTAGCCGTTTCACATTCTATTAATGACATATCCGGAGTATCATCTATCTCCACATCACCATAATCAGAATCTTTATTTTGAAATGTACGCGTTTAATAATTTTGCGGTTACAGTATTTTTTGACAATTTGTTAGATATTCGAACAAACAGATAATGGAATGCAGCTGACTGTAGTTAAAATTTTAGACCAAATTACCTGTCTGAAGAAAGGTTGTATGTATTGTGAAACGTCATAAAATTTTATTACTTATTCTAGAAAATTCTGTTCAGAACTCAGAAGAGATGTTGAATTTCTTTTTCGAAACAATGCGTGAAAGATTAACCCCTTCAGACACAGTTTATGTTTACAGAAAATTGGACCGCGTTTGCCTTAGAATTTTATGTATATAGTTATACATTTCTTCGAAAAAATACCGTTGAGATTCCGGAACACTAATAATTGTTACTAATTTAAAACACAACGAGTAAAAGATTAACCCTTTAATGCACAGTGTTTTTTTTTGCAGAAAATTGTAGTTTTAGCTTATTATAAGTTATTAGCACTACAGCTAATTTTTTTTAATTAATGTGGGATAAAAAAGCTAAACAATTTTTTTGGGACAGAAATTATAATTTAAGCTTATTCGCATTCATTTGTTTAAAGGGGTCTTCACGAGCGATTTTTAAAATTCATATGACCTTCCTATTAAGTTAATGTAGATAATAAATATTAAAATTGTCCAAGACTAAAAAATAATTTATAGTAAAATAACTTTTTCAATAAAACAAGCTTTTATTAAAATGTACGCTTTTATTTTTAATCATTTAGGTCAATATCAAAATTGATTTTAAAGTTTTTTAAAAAGTCTTCTTGCTATAACTTATTTCAAATATGCTATTTGAAAACGAACCCTGGCTATTCGGATATTATTTCCGTTAAAGTATCTTCCCTGTGGCTAATATAATGACCTGCTGAGAAGATTGTAAATCTTCTTGACGTGGCTCGAAAATCGGCAAAAATTAGCTATTTCAATTACGGTTCTGATCTAAAGAACATTAAATAAATCAAAAACTATTGAGTTGTTTAAAACAGATAGGGGTCAGCTCAAAAGAAAACAGTCTAATCTACGAGTCCACAAAATTTTAATACAAAATTTTGATAACTGAAGGCAAAAAAACGAATTTCGGAATTTGATGTTTTAATTAATAACTTGGTTAATTATGATTATTTAATGATGGCTTGGCGTCAGCTCAAAGTAGATTGGTATTCTCTGTAAGATGAAGTATCGACCTCCTTTTCAAAATTAAAAATGAAGGCTTAAACGCGAACGTCGTTTTACATGTATTGAAAATCTACGGGTCGAATGCCGTTAAGGTTATGTTAGTAATGCCACTTCAAAATTAGAAAATGTAGCAGGAACCGCTTTTGTGGAAGATAGCAAATATGACCATTTCGAAAGAAACTTTCGAGAGGGAAAGCTTTATCTTCAATATTCTGTAACATTTAAGTGATTCTGGCAACATTGTACTCATTACTGCCAACATGAATGATATAAAACAACAGTTTCCTATCCTTCTAACACTCCTCCTGATTTAAAAATCTACAATAATAACTATATTTAGTTTTAGTGAAATCATGATGATTGTGTAATTAAAATGACAGTTTGATTGTGTTGACAAAATAGTCTGCACAAACAAAAAAACAAATTGAACATTTCACTTACTGTAGAGTCAAAAAAAAAATTTCAAGTTCTAAAGATCTTTGAAACAGGATCCAGTGATACATATTTTATAAAGTTGAGTTTTTTAATAGAAATATCGTCATCTTGTCAGCCAGCAATTTCCAAATGGTCCAGTTGTTCCACTGAATGTGGAGTCGGTTTATCCACTCGACATTCTAATATGAATGCGAGATGTGAGACCGTCGTAGAACCAAGATTATGTCAAATTAGAAGGTGTCACGATTCTGCTGCGATTTTGATTCACAGAAAACACCATGTTAGGGTAAGCAAATTCAGTTAGCAACGAAATTTAAAAAGTATTTGTCTTGAAATAAAGTTTGATCTCACTTAATTAATTTTGAAACCAAAATCATTTTGAGGCACGTGTGTAAATCAACATACTTTTACAATGAGTCTCAAAATGCGGAGCAAACTTTTTGAACACTTTGTGAATGTAGAAGTAAAATTTATTGTTGCAACCTACTTTGCAGAAAGGACACGAGTGTAAAGCGACCCATCGACGAAATGTTGCAGTAAATCTACACTTCGGATTATGTAAGAGCCAAAAGCGATATAGACCGAAGTATTGCGGCGCATGTCCATTTTCCGAAGTTATATGCAAACCGTTTTTGAGTACAACTGTTAACATAGAATTTTTATGCAAAAATTCATCATCTAGTGACAAATTGCAAACTAACGAAGACAATTTACGATTTATTTCGAAATATGCGGAAACTTCAAAAGATTTGTGGTCCGAAACGGAATTCAATGAAAATGAATCGAACTTTAAAGTATCGCTTTCCGTGCAGTGGATACTGAAGTGCCGATGTGAACGGGTTGCAGTTAATCCTACATCAAGTACGGGTGAAATTATTTTACATCGTGTACATCGGACTGCAGCACCTTAACCACTGTGTGAATCAATCATATCATTTTAAAATAATTGAAACTTTATGTAAATATACTGGAAGCAGTGATGTGATTGTTACGCGAATACGTAATATTCTAAATACAGTATACTCTTCATTTTTCTTTATATTAAAATTCAGTTCCCTTGCTTTTGAATCATAAAATTTCTAATCATCCAATCATTTGAAAAGTTATTAGTTAACGTACGACAAATGTTCAATTTAGCGCTTTGGTTTCAATAGTTGCCGATGCTTGAGTTGTAGCTGGGAACAGGACCTAAAAACTAATAGGTCGCAATACGACTGGACGATAAGTCGACAGACTGAGCTCCAACGCTCCAATAAATTGTTGAAAGATCAACGTCCATCCTCAGGTAATACCATAAAAACGGCCAGCACTTTCAATTATATTGGGTGTTCCATCGTATATTATTTTCGCGAAAAAGTATCTTTCTAATCCCCTAAAAAATTGACATCCCGCGACCAATAATCTACAATTACCGTACTATAAAATGGGCATATTTTTTTAAAATTTAATTATTCGAAATTATTTTTTTGTTTTTTAGGACATTGCGTTCATAATAAATTCCATAGAATATCTACCATAGGGCTATTGTTGTTTATTGATGAAACCCACTTCGTGTCAGATGTCCTTCTGCAGATGTTTTTATTGTATACGCTTTTAATTCATCCTAACCGGTTTTGCCACAAGCTTCACAAGGGTGTCATTTAAGGCTTCTCCCAAAATAATAATATTATGCACTAGACGATATTAGAATACGATTTAAATACCAATTTGCTTATTCTCAATATCTACGCTGTATAATCATCCCAACGAGAGAAAGGGTTTTGCGTGGGCGCAAATCTGCGCGAACGCAATATGTACTTATAATAATATTCAAGATATGAACTGGAGTAGTTCAAATTAGTCGTGCGCACACCCACGCAAGACTCTTTCTTTCGTTGCGATGACTTTAACGTAGACGAGATTGCAAAAACAATTCACACTGACTTAACCAGTTCCCAGTCTAGTCCGAACGTGATTTTTATGAATTCCCGAAAATGTATTAACAAAAATTGTAGATGCAATCAACCTTTATAATTTCTGTTATGACTAATTTTTTCATATCTCAAACCGTTCTTCAGTCATGAATTTTTAACCACTTGAACATTTGAGCAGACATATTGAAAAATATAAATATTTTGATAAAGTAAAAAGTGCGTTATTTTTTAAGCTAGAAAAGAATACTTTCAACAAAAGTTGTAGATATTAAAAGAATCTACAATATTTATTCTTATGAAGTTTCTGGTATCTGGAACCGTTTTTAAGTTACAAATTTTGAAACATTTAACGCATTTTAAAAAACAAATATTTTAATAAAACACTCTAATCCTCAAAAATGTTTGAATAAAACTTATAGATGTAATCAACCTTTACAATTTTTGTCATAACCACTTTTACCATACCTCAAACCGTTTTCCTGTTATAAATTTATAAACATTTTCAACACTTTAAAACAGTAAAAATTTCGATACAGTAAAAAGGCCATTATTTTTTTAGTTACAAAAAAATGTTTGCAAGTAAAATGATAAGTGTTAAAGAGCTCTATAATTTATGTTTACATCCTTTTTTCTTACTTCGGATCGTTTGCAACTTATGAATTTTTAAACATTTTGAATATATTTTTTTAATAAATTTGATTTAAATAAAAACTTTTAATTCATATATTGCATGATTTGCCTGAGCAGCGCTCGGGCAAATCGTATTCCGACTTGTCGGTAGTGATCCGCCCGAGCCAAATATATGGATGTATTATTTGTACCCGAGCGGTATTCGGGCAGTCTTGACAATTTTTGGATGCACTGTCTCGCCAAAATTCAACTGTTAAATGGTTAATTAAAAATAAATAAAAATAATTTGGACATTTTGTAGTTTGACAATTGAAGAATATTGCTCCCAATTTTCAGAATTTTTCGATTACTGAAAAAAGGTTTTATTTCAATAATGCTATACGATGGGCCATTCTGTATTGTAGCCGGTAAACTATTGCATTGCTATAAATAATATTACCTAGGCGTCTAAAAAACAAAAAGAATTAGGGAATTTTAAATATTCATAATTTGATGATGAATATTTTTGGGTATACTGTTAATGTCTTATTAATATCCTCGACATTTGTCTTTCAAAATGCATGTATTGCTTATTCGTGCCTTTGAGTACTTACCCACAGATTAAAATAAAAATGTATTCGTAGTAATAGCAAATGTAGATAATAAACGATGAATTTGTACTGAATTGACTGAGTTTGAACACTGATGTGTGGAAATAAATCCATGTACAATAATTTTATTAGTTGATTAGTTGACAATAATTTATTGAAAATGTGGAACACTTGTAAAGTCTCTGCATCAAAATAAAACGAGGTCCATCATTCATATAGATTTGAAATGAACACTAGACAGCCTTTTATCTTATACATTTAGTAATAATGACTTTTAAATTACAAATAGGTACTATTCTTTTAATGTATACTTAAATAGAATAGAATAGAATATTTTCAACAATTTTCAAAAATTATAAAGGCTTTTAAAGATTACTTTTATTTTTACAAACAGAACTTACTTTCACAGTTGCGGTGTAAAACTTACCTAAGTTGTTTCTAATTAATTATATAAACTATTTATTATACACACATTGCATTACTCTGTGAAAGTCTGAAAATGATTTGTTGCGAAACAATTGGTTCATCAGTTATAACTAATTGTTCTCCATAAACAAAATTACAATTATTTTGAACTAGTCGAATTAGGATTCATTATAACAAAGACATCATTAATAGAATTTTAATTTATAAACAAAAAATTTAGATTTCCGGTTGCAATTTGTAGCCATTAAGGTGTAAGGAACACGTAAATAAATTGTATGATTTTATTTTTTCAGTTTCTATTTGAGTTTTCAGGATTAGATTATTGTTAGTCGGAAATTATTATTATTGCCTCCATACAGTCTTGTTTGGAGGCATTTTGGAGAGGCTTTAATAAACTCATATGCTGCAAATGATGATGATGATTAAAATTAATCAATATTATTTAATTCTATACACCTTCCGAATAACGAAATGTCACGACCTTAAAAAAATTGTTCCCTAAATAAATCCAAAAAGTTGGTTATACGGAAGTTCGTTATAGAGAAGTTTCACGTATTTAATTATTGACTGAAAAGCATAAATCACACACAATCAAATTGCTATCTCGTATACCTACATGATTTGTTTAAAAGTTTTGATTTGGTGATCGTTGAAGATCACAATGTCTTTATAGAGTTTACAATTAAATCAAATTCAGCAAAAGAACGGTTAACTTGAATTACAAATAGATTTATTGGAAGAATTCAAATTAAAGGGGTAAAACATCATAAACGATTTATAAAAAAGTTATTGTTTCAAATAGCATAAAGTGTTCAAAAAATTAATAGGTACATGTACAATAAGTTAGAACAGTAACAGTAATGCACTCTTGCGATAAAATAATCATAAACTGTGATAAGAAAGCAAAGTTTTGTTCGTAAGAAGTTATCACTAACTAAAAATAGATGGCACAAACAATGGAAATGATGAAATTAATGTGATTTGATAAAAAGTTAAGTTAAGGAAGCGTTATTAAATGAATGGGTTGTCTGCGGTTAGCTGAAATCTTTTATAGTTTTCTTTTATGCTGATAGTATTACAGTTATTACTTTTCGAATATTATTACTGTTGTAGTTCAATAAATTTGATCATTTTTGTCTCATATTAATCTAATGAATTGAACATTTAAACTTTATTCACATCATTTATAAATACGTAGAATTAACTTTAGTGAAACACTACGACTCGCACTTTTATGACGTGTAATTCATTAAGGCTCATTCTGACCACCTACTTTATAAATACCTACTTGTATTGTTAGCACTAAAAGTATTCTTTTTATTGTAATTAGCTTGTATAGTTTTAATTTAATAAATCAATAAATTAAAATCGTTTTAAAATATAAGTATATCTTACTTATACAAATTGGCTATAAGCATTTACTATCGCATTACCTTTGGAATGAAGAGTGCTTTAAACAACGATCAATCATTTACAACTGAAATTTCAAACTCTCAAGATTATTACGAATTAGAATGTGAAAAGCTACCACCATTGCCAGTAGCTCATTCCATAGCTAACGGAATAACAGATAGTTATGGCCATCCTCACATCCTGTACCTATCTTTTACCGTGGTGAAAGCAACAAAAAACAAAATATTTTGGAATTCTATATGTCGATTATAATTATAAAAAGTTGCCTGGTCAATTTTTATTGAATTAGTTTTACATCATTAAGAGCATATGACTTCCAATAAAAATATTGACTGTCGTTAAAAAACCATTTCAGAGCGCGTGACAAATGTCTTAAACAGCGAAGAAGAGAAAAGGCTATAAAAAAAAACAGATAATATGAGAAACTGATCCCTAAAAATGGTCTAAGGATGAACTGTGACGGCGCGAAACGAGTTTGGGTTTTTGCGTCGAAGTTCATGAGGTTTGGCACGAGGTCTATATGTGGGAGCGCAGTACAAACGGCATGTTCCGCGAGATCATTTAAACATGAGTCAGAGTTGTTGGAGCTGAAATCTTCTAACTTAAGCCTCACTTAATTGAAGCCAACGCATTATAGCCGACGATCTGTAGCTATCTACGAAATTACTTCACATATTCCATGATATCCTCTGACACGTTTTTAAACGAGCTCACAGTAAGACGACGCGACGCTTAACGCTGCTCCGCTTAACGCTGTTTCAGTATTACGCGGTAATACTGGGATCCCCCAGAATCACAGACGGTATTGGTATGCAGTCTCGCGGCGTATTTGATATCATTACAGTACAAACGCATGTTTGCTGCGTTACAGTTGATTTATGTTAAGATGACCTCGTTTAACGCTGTTTCGCTTAGCGCTGAAACTTACTGGAACATCTACTGTATTTGAAAACAATTAAGTCGTTGCAAGAAAATTCTATCCCTGTTAATCCGTTTTGCAGTTAAATCGATCCCCACTAATTAAGAAAAGACAACTTCATAAAAATGTGCACTTTGACAAGTTAGACTATTATTTAAGATTACACTATGTTAAATTGTGTACAAATTTATATTTCTCGTTAAATATGATTTTTGGACTATGACCAAAATAACTAAATATATCGATGAAAAATAATATAGATACTTAATATAATAAATTGGACAACGATCCTGTGTCGTAAAAGGATTCAAATGATACTAAGTAATAAACAAATTAAATTTTGCAAAATTGCAATGACACATTTTATATTTGTTCGTAACAAAGTTCAACGTTTTAAAGGAAAAGTACCGAACTGTAATAATCTGTAATTATAATACAGTGGAACCCCACTATTCGTTCGCGTCTCTACTAGTTCATCCCACTATTTGGCTAAGGTTTTTGAATTTGGTATTCGTCGTTGACCCGCCATTCTGGCCGTTTTAAACTATCTGCTATAATTATCTCCTCGACCGACATAGCTCCATATTTAAAAAAGAAACTCTCAAATGATCAAATAGCGAATGTGATGAATATTCATAATTTGATCACGTTTTGTTTGATGTATAAATAATACTTTATCATTATGTATTCTTATTGTTTGCACTTTCATGTTAGTTCTTTAAATGTGTAGGTATCCCTTCTTTCCACATTTCATCAACACCGTCGGCTTCACTCACTGGCAGTATAGGTAAAGTAAAACTAAATTTTCATGGGTTTCATGTAGGTAGGTACATTTATTGGTTTTATGGTTTTCATAGATTATCTTGTTCAATACGTATTGCTATAAATTGAGCCTGGAATGAATTCATTCACTTTACATTGCTGCTTATGGGAAAAATTGATTCACAATTTGTACAAGTCACTATTCGAACAATCTCCTGGAACAAATTGTGTCCAAAAAATAATTCCACTGTACAGGGTATCTCATCACTAGTGGTCCCCCAAAAAGTGAACTTTAATTGAAAGTCATTTATTTGAAATTTGATGCACATATGACTTTGGTATAAAGCTTTCTATTTTTGTCTTAATTGTTTATATTGTCAGCGTTAGTTTTCGAGAAAAAAATAATAATTGAGTTTTTTGATAAATAATATTTTAAAATTTTGTCAAATTTTACAGGATTGTTGTGATTAAGTGAATGGTACCAAATGAATAAAAAAAAAAAAAACTGTAGTTGGCCTGAAATTGAAAGAAAAGATTTATAGCAGTAAAAGCTCAATACGAGCTAGCTGCAATCTAGTACGATATAAATTTATGGCATTGTAAAAATTTGTCATTCTGTATATAAATCCTGTTATTCAAAGCAATTAGCAGTGGTTAAACCGGAAACCTGGCTAATATCGCTTTTTTTCTCGGTCCGATGCAATTTCATTTTAAACAGGTTTAACTGTACATATATATACGTGCTATCCAAGTTATTTAATAATGTCACTAAAAAATCGTTTAATAAAACGCCTCTATTATTATGTTATTAATTAAACTACAATGGTAAGGAAAAAATAAGAAATTAACTAAAGAAAATGTTGGTAAGCAGTTAATCCGATATTTGAAAAAAGCAATTATGCCAAATTAAATAAACATTTACACAGTGAAAATGTTCTGATAACAGTAAATGACGCAAATGAAATGAAAGATTAATTCGCCGGTTCTTGATAAGTTATAATCCCTGCCACTGATAAAATAGGACATGGATCAAATCAAATTGGGAAAAACATCTAGCAATTTAAAATATTGCACAAATCATTTCAAGGAAAACAAAAATAATATTAAGTCGTTCATTGCGTCACAAGTTTGTAAATTGTTATCTATTGAAATATTAAAGCAGTAAATAGTTTTACTTAACCCTCAAGTACTCGCGTGGAGCCGCGCAGACCCCACGGCTGTTCAAATATTTTATAACACTTATGCCACAAGGTTCAGAAACTTGTCATTCCAGCTATTCTTCAATATTAGACTTTTCACTTGATAGTGACCGACTTAACTTTGATCATTTTTTACAAGAAACCATACAGTAATTAATCATTTCCGGCCATGGACTTTCTGGTGCCTGGCAAACACCACGCGAGTAGTTACGTTACCTAAAATTATCTAAAAATGTCGCGCAACATTGAGAGTTGAACCATGGTGAATTATCTATTCTTTTGTAATACATAAAAAAATTAAGGAAAGAGATCTCTAGCAAAAAGACGTAACTCATGGCTGAAGAACTAAATGGTTTAGCTGTATCAACAACCAACACCAATTATTTAGATCAGAAGTTACAAAAATATAAATCGCCTTGATCTTTCGGATCGAAGATGGAACCTAAATAAGACGTATTTAGCATAAGCCAGTATGAGCTCCAGTAGAGTGATTATTTCAGTGGATTTTCTGTTGTGGCGACTTGTCTCGCTGAAATTTTGAAACTCTGGTTTATTGTGTTAATACTGTTGCATAGTCGGTCCGATCAAGTTTTAACGTATTGCAAAAGTTGTTGACTATTATAAAGTGGTTTCGAATACCGGATATAGCTACTAAAATTTTGCCGAGTAATTACCGCGCGTTCAATCAATTGACAATAATCTCCTACTATTGAACTTTAATTGATGATTTTGAGGATTCAATTCTAAAATTAGAAACCACTTCACCTTTACTTTTTGTGTACAAACAATTTAAGAATTAATATATTCATCAGTAACTAAAATTGAGCAACAAACAGTTAGATATTAAAAAACAGAGTTGTTTTACTTGCAACATTTTCATTAAACTTTACAGAATTAGAAAAAAAATGCTTCCAATATGAATATAATGTTTCTTGTTAACAAACACGCGATTACAATTTTTTTTATTTCACCAACAAAAATTTACGAAATTAAAAATTATTTTTTAAAGTTGATGAAAATTTGTTTAAAACATTTTTATTCATAAACTATATATAAAAATTAATTATATAAAGTGGTTTCCGTAAACATTTTAAAAAAATTCCAAACTTTTATTTCGGAGACGAACGATTTTCTCCAATATACGTCAACTTTCCTGAACGCGCCCACCGTTTGGATTGTTTCCATAATTTTTTTATTTTTGATAGGGCCCTGACAATTTTACTGAGTACGGGCTTCAAATTTGTAGACAACCATCCAAACACCCTTGCAAAACCGCCTGCGAGCGCTCGAACGCCGTGTCTCATTTAATTTGTCCAATGGTGTACAATGACACCATACACGAAAAGAAATATTTCAAACTATGTATGTGATGCGAAAAGAAGCTCCGTTAACGCTGAGGAGTTACTTATTTATTAAATTTATTATTTATATTTACCGGCCATACAAAATAACTAAATTGTGTCCAGTTAAGGTGGGTTTGGTAGGTCTAGAAGTGAGGTTAGAATTATTGAATTTTCAATCCAAGTTAATTTAAATACTACAACTTTAAGAAACATTTACTCAGTGTTACACTGTAGCCTACTTAATACCGAATGTGGAGACATACTTGAGAAATTTTGGTAATGAGCAAAATCGATTGAAAATATTTTAATATAACATAATAAATTATGAAAAGTATATGTCATCATACCTTCATGCCAGTGGTTTGCGATTTCTACCTTTTGAAGCTTATCTGCACTGTACATTTTAAATTAACTTGGATTGAAAATTCAATAATTCTAACCTCACTTCTAGACTACCAAATCCACCTTAAAATTTTATAATTTGTGACGTTCCATTGTAGCAAATGTTTGGGGAACGCTGACGTAAACCATGATTCGAGTAGTTTAATACAGATTGTCATAACTCCCTTGTGAATGATATGAGTTTCACCACTACTGAAAAATCGATGTTGTTGGCGTATGTTAACTGATAACCATGAAACGATAATATCTAAGTTATGATCTTGTTACTTTCTCTAAACTACCAATATTTTAGGGGAAGCGTTTTTAATTGTACTTACAATGACGAA
Source organism: Dascillus cervinus (assembly GCA_949768715.1). Taxonomy (NCBI): domain Eukaryota; kingdom Metazoa; phylum Arthropoda; class Insecta; order Coleoptera; family Dascillidae; genus Dascillus; species Dascillus cervinus. The sequence goes on from OX458317.1 coordinate 22,457,652, forward strand.
TGGTGTCTGGACCGAGTACCGATCCCGAAAAATGGAACGGAAAAATCCCGACCTCTTCGGGATTCGAACTCGGCACATCCGTATGGAACGCACTGAACCACCCAGTCGTCATCCGTTTAGTAATAAACGTAATATGAAGTCAAGTAGAAGTTTACGACGTAATTGATATAAAATTGGCAAATAGTTCAATATCCTTTACGCCTTATACCTACATCCAGAGCCAAATTACACCATGCGGAAGCGTCTAGGCCAGGTAAATCCTCGAGGCCCATAGCTTACGGCAAAATTTGCCTTTCCCTTTCGTGGGACCCATAGGCCTAATTAATAATCCGCCAATGCTTACATCCATAATGGTTAAAATAAAAGAGTAGTAAAATCAAACATATATTGATGTAAATCAATTTTTTTAAAATAAGATAAATTGTAAATAATACATTATACCCGAAAATGATAAATTAATAATTTTACATTAATGTATTTCAGCACAATACAATGGAGAGATGATATAATCATATTAAATAAAAACGCTTGCATTAAGTATAACAACTACTTAACAGAATGTACAGAAACTTCATTGTGCTTTTGAATTATATTATTAATGAATATATCCCATAACAGTTTCCACTTTTCTAGAACAGTTTCTTGTTCACTTGTATCCATAGCACTATAAATAATGGAGTTTATTGCTAACTGTTTCAGGAATTTCAAGTCTGCTTCACGACTTGCCATTCCCATAAATGCTGCGTACCAATCATAGCTTAAACCTTGGGCTCCCCAAAAACTTGGATCGTCGTTACAAATAATCACTGGATATCCGTTAGCAATTAATATCGACCCAGGATGATTTCGAAGATCGTCCACTAACTTTAATACTTGATTCGATAAGGGGCAAATTTCCACACCGATTCCAGTATCTTTAACGATCTGAGCCACTTTTGGATGTTTCAAAATAGCATAACCATGCCCAATTCGAGTGGTTCCCAACAAAACGGCATCAATTAGGTTAAAATCACTGGTCAATCCATACCAATTTGTTTCGCCAGCGTGAAAAAACAATTTAAGATCGTGAGATATTTCCTGAATTTGTTCGATAAATGCAGAAAGTGGCAAACCCAAATCCTCTTGGCCGACCAAATCAAAACCAGCTACAAAGTCAGGATAAGTGGTTTTTAACTTTTGGGCAATTTTTACATAAGTATTTGCGGTCTTATTTGTCGTAAGTCGCAGCGGGGCGTAAATAAAACGTGCACCATGAAAGTCAGGGTGATATTCTTTAAATTGATTCACGATTTGTTCATAAATTCCCGCAACTGCGACAGGTCCGTATTCTGTGCCGTTTAACTCGTACACCGGAGGCAAAATTCCTCTAAATTCAACGTACATGATGTTATCCTTATAAAACTCTTCTAAAGCTTGATAAAAATATCTCTTAAAAATCGGTTTGTAAAGTAGCATTCCCTTTACGGTGAAAAATATATCCATAAACGTTTTCCAAATTTGATTGATGTTCGTGTACACTTCGTTGGGATTTTTAACGACGAGCGTTAATTGTGAACGAACCCATTCATCATAAGTCGCATTGCCCCGTCTCAATTCATTGATTAATTTCCAGTTGCAGCTGTTGTCCCGCACTGGTTTTTCAAAGAAATGTAAATTCAGTCTGTCGTTAATTGTGCAAGCATACAATTTATCGCTGAATGTTAAATTATAAACGAAATCGCCAGACACCAAAGATAGGTCGTGTGCGTGCAGTGATGCCCCCTTTGGTAACAGTTGCAAGATATTAAAAACCTTAGACCGCTCAATTTTTGGACGTGCTGTAAAAAAATGCTGCGCCGGAAGGAAGGTACTGGGATCTAGAAACCCCCTGTCGAATTCTTGCAGTTTAGCATTCATTATAATGTCATTGGCAATCAACTCTTTCTGACTCAACACTACCGAAGCACCTACGGCATTTGATTCTTCGTCGGCAATGAATGATTTTCTGTCTGTCCAGTAATCGGTTGTAACAAGCGATAAGGTTTGCAGAGACAACAATATTGAAATCGCTCGATAATGTAAACTACACATTTTTCGTGGCGAAGAACTACGAACGTAATTACACTACTCGGCACTAGTCTTGATGGCAGTGAACTGTAGATGAATTTGTGTTAGCATGCAAGTACATAAAAAATTTATCGCCAATGGAAGAAAGGTTAGATTAATTCTTACACTACAGAATCAATGAATGTACTATTTAAAATGGCGACAGCAAATCTTCGTGTTAAAATTAAAGAAATATTAATTTTCATGTTGAAAAAAAAAATTCAACAGATAAGGTAATGAAAGCTGCTTGCGTGTAGTCATATTCTTTAAATGCAATATTATCATCAGTAATTAATAATATGTAATTAAGTGGTTACTTTTGATTTGAGGAAAAAAAATATTCAAACAATTTTTGTGTCAAAAAACAGAATTTGTTTCAATTTTTTTCAAATTTTCAAAAAGCTTTTCTATCGTATAATGACAACCCGAGGCGTAATTAAAAATTAAAGCGCCTGACCAGCCAACAAAATATCAAAAATGATGGGAAAAGAAATATGAATCAATAATTTTCGCGCTATTTAAGCCGCTGATGGCAATAATTAAAATATAAATAAATAAAAGTGGACACGTTGAAAATAATCTAGCAAAAATTTTTATTGGAATTGCTAGCAATTTTGATTTTGAACATTACATGACACATATTATGGGAATCTGGTTATTTATCTGAGATTAATCGCTATGTGAAATTTCATCTTACTCCCACAGCACAATATATTGTAGCAACATTGCAGCAATGTTGCACCGCAGGATTGCAATATTGCATGTAATATTGCTGCAATGTTGCAGCAATCTATGTCTGATCCTGCGCAATATTGCAGATATATTACAAATACATTGTAGCAATATTGGGAATAAATTTTTAAACCATAGCATTTTTGAATAGAACATGAAGAGACCTTTCAAATGAGGTATCACAAGCAACTATTCCTATTTAAAAATTTGGGAGTTGCAACTGTCACTTGAAGGGGGTTGAGGTTAGGGATGAAATTTTCCCTTTACAGGATATCATGTGATAGACTAAAAATGACGTGTTTCGGATCTTTTTCTCAATATGCACAATAATTGAGATAATGAATTTATTCAATTTCCCACACTCAGAAAAAAACATTCTCGTAGGCAAGAAAATTCGGGCTTAAATTTAAACTTGCGCGTTCTTAATTTTGGCCCAAGAATTGGTCATTCTTGGGTTTTAAGAATGTTCATTCTTATTGTCAAATTTAAGAATGGGTAATTCTTGATTTTAAGAATGTTTATTCTACTTGCCAAATTTAAGAATGGGCAATTCTCGATATCAAGAATGTTGATTCTATTTATCAATTTTAAGAACGGGTCATTCTTAATTTCAAGAATTTTGATTCTTCTTGACAAATTCAAGAATGCGTCGTTCTAATTTTAAGAACTTTTATTATTTTTACGAATTTTAGAATGGAATGCTTGAATTAAAGGAGTTTTAAAATATGAAGTTATTTAACATACGTGCTTTTATTAAAAGTAGGCAAATACAGTACTAAAAGTAAAAATTTGACAACGTCACATCACATTCTTTTGTTGAGTAGCTCATTATATTTAATAATAATAAGTTCAATAAAACATGATATTAGAAATAATTGTATAACTACTAAAGTTCACTGTAAAACGCAATAAAAAAATATTTGAGAAATTATTGTATAATTACATACTAAAGTTCACTTTAAAACGATAATAGGTTTTTTCTTCAGACCAAAAGTAAATTGAAATGTGTATCTATTATCTTACTATAAAAATAAACTTATCACAAAAAACTATACAGTCCAATACAGTTTTAATACATTTAGTTGCTAATTATAACAGTCACTTGATCTATCCTTTTTTCTAAGTATTTATTGTTGAATAAGTGTTAGGACGTTGAGTTAATGCTTGGTTTCCAATTTTTTTTGTTACTTTTCCTACAAATCCTGCACTTTGGTTTATTTTCTTTCCGTGGGAATAATTGGCCGAAATTTACATCAATCTAAAAAACATTAACAAAATAGTTACATTGTTCTACAGATATCACAAGAATTTACCAAAATTGAACACTTTGAATGTTTCAATAATGACCACTCGTCTATAAGTTGATCAATACTTTTATTTTTATATTCCTTTAGACGATAATTTGTGATGTCTCTCCATTTTACGCAGATTTCTTCCCAGAAAACTCTCGCATCCGCGTATTTGAGCCACGCTTTTGTTTTGTTACATTCTTCCATCCGCTAAAATGGATGATTTATAATAAGATAGATACAACACTAAAAGTAAAGGGTTTTCCAGTAAGAGGTGTTATTTTGAATAGCCCGTTATTTCGGTAGATGTAACTTTTGGAGCTGTAATTTTTTGACATTTGACAAGTAGAAACTACGCCATTAATAAAAATGGAACGATACACGCTTCAACAACGCATTGAAATTATTAAAATTCACTATAAAAATGGTGAAAATTTGGCAGAGACGGTTCGTAAAACTCGAACATTTTTGGGTCGTCGTGAAGCACCTTGTCGGACCGCAATACAGAAATTGGTGGAAAAATTCGAGCTGTTGGGACAAGTTAGTGATGTGAAGAATAAAACCCGGCCGATTTTGCTTGTTGACGAAGCCATCCAGGTGGAAATGGGCCTCATCACTCAAGATGATTTTTCGATGGAATTCCGGATCATTTTCATGCATTTCAAGGACCCAATCGGCAAAGATACGACGTTGTTGATGATCGGCCGGCTTGAGTTCTTGTGTAAACTGAACTTTATAAGCCTTAAGACCCAAATCTTTATGCAAAATACGGTGTAATGACGTTTTTGGAATGTCTAATTCCAAAGAACGACGAGGAATGGACAAACCTGGGTTTTCTTCAACACTTTCGGCTACAGCAGCAATATTCTCGACTGTTCTTGAGCGACGTGCACGGGTTTTATTCTTCACATCACTAATTTTTCCACCAATTTCTGTATTGCGGTCCGACAAGGTGCTTCACGACGACCCAAAAATGTTCGAGTTTTACGAACCGTCTCTGCCAAATTTTCACCATTTTTATAGTGAATTTTAATAATTTCAATGCGTTGTTGAAGCGTGTATCGTTCCATTTTTATTAATGGCGTAGTTTCTACTTGTCAAATGTCAAAAAATTACAGCTCCAAAAGTTACATCTACCGAAATAACGGGCTATTCAAAATAACACCTCTTATTGGAAAACCCTTTATAATAGATAATCAAAATTATTTCTTTACCTTCTTCGTCACTATGATTTGTTACAGAAGCAACGGGTTTCGCACGTTCCTTCCTTTTTATAAGTCCTTTATTTACCATTTGATGCTTAATATTTCGAAGTTTGTCGTATAATTTTCCCTTCGGATTGCCATCAAATTTACGGGGAACGTAATAAATTTGCTAGAATTAACATTTATGAATATAATTTTTGTTTGTGACAACTACCATGATTCATTATTCAGTGGACATGCGTTTTTCTCGCAAATGATTAACGAAAACGGTGTTGTGTAATAAATTGGGTGATAAATAAAAAATAATTTTGAAACTCCACTGTTCACATTTATTTTTTATTCCTTCTCTAATTTTCCGAGAAGATTCAGCAGAACGCAATACTTTTTACAGAATATAAGTAATTTTTATTAATCGTTGGCGAGAAAAATGCATGTCCTATGGATAAATAAATTACGGCGTTCCGCAAACTTACTTTTCGTTCGGATGGAAATAAACTCCCAATTTGTAGTAGCGTTTCTAACGACTAGTCATTCTGTTCATCGACTAATTGCATTGAATTAGATCAACATCGTGCGACACTAAACCACTTGTAACGTTATCTAAACTAAACTAAAACGTTGCCCAAAAATTGTCGGCAATAAAATAATTTACACTCATCGCACCCCGCTAGGAAATAGTATACAAGGGAAAAATATCGTAACAAAATTATTTTTTGAGATTTTGCTCTCATTGTACGACTCAAATTTTTGTTAAGAACCCATCCCTTAGTTAACAGCACGTTTCGGTAATAAAAATACTTTTTAAAGTAACCGTTAAATCTAACCGTTACATTTTTTAAATAGGCCAAAAAAATTCTGGAAAACCGGAATTTATTGTGGGAATACAGAACAGCGTATCTAATCTTATTATGTTATGTATGAGATTCTTTGATATTAATAATATTTACTTTATTAATGAAGCGTTTTTTCAAATTTGATTGCGACCATGTTCAAAATGTATCCTTCTAGTAACTTCTATAAAGAAACAATATTTCGAAGAGTTATTATAAAAAGTTTTCAGTAATATATATTTGTAATTTATTATAGGTACTTAGAATCATTCATTTGCACTCGGAGAAATTAGTAGCTTATATTATTATACAAGACAATAAAGTTGAATTTATTCCATCGTTTAACGGCGAAATATACAATTTTTATAAATTACTATTATAAGATTTTTTAGCAATAAGTCGAAGTGACTATAAATTTAGAAAAAACAATAAGTACATAATAGATGCAAATTTTGTTGCTGTTTATTAACCAAAACACGTGCTACAAACAATTTTTTTATGATTAAAAACAAGAAGCAGATAAAATTATATTTTATGCTTCTGAAATGAGTAAACAAAATGCAATGTTAGCCGCCAGAATTGATTGAAAACTTTTAAAGTGGACTGATGTTTTAAACAGGCATAGAAAATCTAAAAATTAATTCTCACAAATATACAATTAATAGAAATAAATTAAAACTAACCACTGACGGAAGTATAACATATTTTATATTGTTTTTATCGGCAGCCAGATTGATTGTTCAAGACGAGAACTAACTGCATTAAATTATTGTAAAATATTCTAATAAAACTATGGATTATTCCAACGTTTCGCTGCTATTCAAGGGCAGTTCATTCCTAAACTTTCACAAAAATATTAACAAAGTTTAAATTAAAGAAATAAACATTCTTTAATTTCTTTAATTAAAAATTTGCTAATATTTTTGTTAAAATTTAACGTTACTCCTGTCCACATCCTTAATAAATAATTAATATCATAGTTTGGGCGTTAATCAGATAAATACTTATATTTATTTACCGATTTCAATTTTTTATCAAGAATTATAAACGTAAAATCAATTTATTAATACAGTTGTTGTATTAACAATATTTATACGGATGAAGCTATTATTACCTTAGGCCCCTTGCCCCTTGCCCCAAACAATACCCCCCACTGCCGTCGATACAAAATAAGAATCCGTTACGCTTGGTTTAATATTGGACGTGTTAAATTTAAGTACAAACGTGCTTAAAAGCAAGAACTCAACCATTCTCAAAGTTAGAAGCGGATTCTTGATAAATTCTTAGGTAGTATTTTTTTCAGTGCAGGCGCGCACTGTATACATAAGTTTGTATTAACATTCACGCATTTACATGAATAATTAACATTACAATTTAAAAAAAACATTGTTTTTCAGTGTGTTTTAAAAATATCCTGGTCAAAATAAAAACAATTGACGGCATGTTTGAAATCTCAAACATGGGTATTTATTATTTATTTATTTGTGTTAGTTATTTTCCGTGTAAGTGAACTTAATTTGTAATTTGTAATTATAACAACAATTTTGTAACGCAAATGAGTGATCGACCTATCAGTATTTGCACTGTAATTAAGTTTATTAACCTACACTTACCATATAAATTTATTCTGATAAGAATGTACGAACGTTGAACCTCTGAATAGCTGATCAGCGGGATTAATATTTAAAGAGCCAAGTTCAAAGTTCTAACATAACACCGACAATTCAACGCACGTGCCAAAGAACCAATAAACATAAGAACTAGACTGAACAACCGCCAATTACTAGCAAACTTTTTTGATTAGGTACAAAATAAATAGACGATTATTCTGCATCTAACACTCTATGGTGGCCAATTTAATAAACTCGCCTTTGACAGTTTAAAGTTGTCACACCCACAGCACGATATATTACAGCAACATTGCAGCAATATATCCACATTGCAATTGGCGTTGGGCCACTTGAACTATACTTGAGTAAAGATGGTAAAATTTGCTTTTCCTGTTCCGACCTCCTGTGTGATGTAGCTTTTAATATTGTCGTTTTTAGTTATATTTTGCATTATTTTTGTTCATTTAAAATATATCAAACATTAGTAAAATAGGTACATTTGCTTAACGATAACATAAAATAACATAACATAAGTAATAACTAGAATAAATAAAATAACTCATTAAGAGAAGAAGAAAGCGGGGCTGTACCAAGAACACTAGCAACGTTGCCTCTCTGTATAGCCAAACTTATTCGTTGCTTCAAATATGTTTTGGCTTGAGGAATTCCCGTTGTTTGAACAATACGCCTTCCCAAATCTTCAAGGAGAGAAGGGCATCAGCACTCCAAGAACCCAAAGTTTCCACAGCGAAGGTGACGAAAAAATAACCATCAGAAATTGCCTTATATTTTTTGTTTAAGATTTTCTGCCAAGTGGGCAGCAGATCTTGCAGAAAATGAAGAATCAGTCAAATGAGAAGGGGCAAGTGTATCCGTACAAGTAAAATCCCAAACTAAAGGTTTACCTACTTTCCATGGAATAACTGTAATACCATCTGGACGTTTGCCATCATCCCTCAGAATACAAGGGATGTTGGCAGAAGAAAAAGCACGTTTGTCATTAATACAGCTGTGACGAGAGAGTCTACCAGCACTTTTAATGCACGATAAACCATGATGACCCAACGAGTCTACAGAAGAACCGCACGAGCAGATATGAGGATGACAGAAATTGATGCCCAATCTAAGTGAAATTGCAATTTGTTTAAAGTTTTTTTCTAAAAGAGTACCTAATTTACAAGATGGAAGAGCTTCAAGCCAAGCTCCAGATTCAAGTTCAGATCCAGCTAATAAGATAGCTTTTTGTGTGATATTTGAGGAAGATAATAAATTTTGAAATATTTTCTCACAGATAGGTAAGTCCCAATTTCTTTGAATAGAAAGCTCATCTGGAAGTAAAGACGAATTAGAAATTTCCTTCCAATAATCAACAGCCTCGTTAAGGGATGTAATTTCAAAATTAGAAAAACTAGAAGGTAGAATGGACATAATAAGTTCAGAATTAGAAAATATAGAAGACAAGAAGGCAGGCGGGGAAATATCAATTATAGACCTTATACCTAATCCACCAAAACGGATTGGTAACTTGGCTCGAGTCCAAGATCTCATTGTAAATTTAATATTCAAATTTTTTTTCAAAGAAGATATATCTGTATGTTTGTATTCAGAAGAACTAGTATACAGGGAGCGTCAGCCAACTGGAATAAACTCATTATTTCAAATAATTATCAGAGAGGTCGTGCATCTGGAGGATCAATAGATGGAGTTAGATTTGACAACATTGGACACTTAGTGGAAAACATCCACAGAACTTAGAAGAACTTGCAAAGTATGCAAAAGCACCACATACTATCATTAAACAAAATGTAATGTATTTTAGCATTCCAAATGTTGGTTCACATATTACAGTAGTGCGAAAGCGCAATGTCATTTTTTTTGTATTTCATCTATAAAAAAAGTTTTCATCCAATTTTAGCAATACTTGTTTGTTAATAAACTAGTTTTAAGAAAGAAACTATTATTTTTTTCTACCTTTATTAGTTGTAATTAATGGGTTAACAGAAAAAACAAAGTTTTAGCAATTTTTACTATAAAATTTATACACATTCTCAATTTTTTTCCAAAGACACTTAATTATTATTGCTAAGTAATTTATCATCCAAAATTTTGTTCAAAAACAAATCCCATTTAATTTCCCATTTTCTTAGTGCAATACTTTTCTCACTTGCAGTCATGCTACTATATGTTAACGAATTTATGGCCAATTGTTTCAATAATTCTAGCCCAGCATTTTTTCTCGACATTCCCATGAAGAATAGATACCAATCGTAACTCAACCCTTTAGCACCCCACATACTGGGATCATCATTACATACAACCACAGGATATCCATTTGCGACCAATTCAACTGCAGGATGATTACGCAGGTCTTCAACTAACATCAAAACTTGATTCGATATTGGACTTATTTCTATTGCGATATCAGCTTCTCTTACATGTTTTAGTATTTCAGGGTGTTTCACGAGAGCATAGCCATGACCAATACGCTTTGTTCCTAGCAGTACTGCATCTAATAAATTTAAATCTACTTGTGTTCCATACCAATTGGTTTCACCGGCGTGGAAGTAAAAATTTATATCCGATCGAATGTCTTGCAATTCGTTAATAAAATATATGAGTGGTTTTTCCTCATCTTCAAAACCGATCAAATCTAATCCCGCTATAAATTCGGGATACAACGCTGTCATAAGACGGAGGGTTTCGAAATTTTCTTGCGCTACAGAATTATTAAATATTTTTGGGAAAGCGTAAATGTACCGAACTCCGATAAAATCCGGGTAAGAACGTTTGAATCGATTTACAACATTTATAATAGAATCAATAAATTCTTTGGGGCCATAAGTTGTACCATTTAATTCATAAAGCGGCATAAACGTTCCTCTAAATTCAATATACATGACATTATCTTGATGTAATTCGCGCAGCACTTCGTAAATATAATCTTCAAAAACTGGCCTGTATGCGAACATATTAAACGTAGTTCTAAACACGTCACGAAATTTGTTCCACACCACATGAATATTAGGATATTCGTATTTAGGATTATCTCTTACTAGTGTTAATTGATTATTAATCCATTGCTTCATCGAATCGTTTTTATTGCGTAAATCGTTCAATAATTCCCATTGGCATGAGCTGTTTGAACTAATTTCTTCAAAAAATTTTAATTTTAAATTGCCGTTTACAATACAACCGTAAAGATTTTTTCGGTAGGTAATATCATCATAAATATATTTTGAAGCGCCTGATGCAATTGTGTGGGAGTGCAAAGATGCCCCTTTAGGTAGCATTTTTATAATTTCAAACACTTTTGATTTCTCTACAATTTGTTTTGAAAGAAAAAAGTGATTAGCTGGAGGAAAATTAGAAATGTTATTAAATGCATTTGAAATTTCACTTAATTTTAATTTAAGCAAAATTTCATTCACTTGTATTTCTTTATCGTTCAATGTTATTTTGCCACCTAAACAGTTTGACGTTTCCAAATTCAACACATGTTTTCGCAAAGTCCAATAGTCTGTATTTATTTCATTGTTTAAGGTAGGCACTGCTTGGAAGAACAATAGTATTGTTATAAACAGAAACATCGCGGTTTCACCAAAAACACCAATTTCTCTACCACTATACTGTGGAATTAATGTCCTTGAAATTACAACTTCCATCGCTATGCACATTAAGTTCAACACTATTTAATTTCCACTATTTTTAAGCGTTCTGTAGATTTTTTGAACAAGTTTTATTAATTATTTGTATATTCTCAAGAATCTCATACATAGATTGAATGACTCGCCCTGAATATGAGTAATGTTACATTGAAAATATCATGTTTATTAGTAATGTGAATGTGAAGAAATAGATTTTGTTAAACTGATATGACGATATTTATTTACATAAACATAATATCTCTTGCAGTTAATATTCACTCAAGCGTGATATTCAGTCGCGACCGTTTTAATGACCCATATACGGTCGGTATGTCTCAAAATGATGGGAACAACAACTTAGCAAAGTTCAAATATTTACTTAAGTTAGTATTTTAGTGAAAAGTAAAGAAATTGCTTTTAATCGTGCATTGTAATGAAATTATAACCTTGAACAAAATTAACGAATCAGCAAAACTTCTCAATTATTACTTTTATTTTTTCGAAGTTTTAAATCATTGCATCTACGTAATATTATAATTAACTGATTTCAACTAATGTTTGGCAAATTAGAATGGTATTACGGAAAAAAACATAAATACATAACAGGATGAAACAATACTGTGAAATGCAATGAAAATGGTGTCAATGAAAATGATTTCCTGGTGAATATTCTCCCATACGACAAGAACGGCTTGTTCGAGTTCCCTAAGATTCATAGACGCGGATATGTGGCGTCTAACTGATCGTTGTAGTACGTCTCATAGATACTCTATGGGGTTCATATCTGGGCTTCTTGGTGGCCAAGTAGTTAAGTACCTCTCTGGCAACATTGGGCCGAGCGTTATCTTGCATAAAAAAGAATTGTTCCCGACAAATGAACCAAATGGCATCACATGTTCTTCTGCTATGTTTTCTACTTAGAAATGTGCATTCATGGATCATTCCCGTATAGGAACCAAATATGTGTGACCATCGAAACAAATTGGTCCCCAGAACATTATCGATCCACTAAAAAGGTGGAATCCTTGAAGAGATATTGCAGGCAGCAAACCTGCCTGACCTCCGCCAGATTCGTTAACGTCCATCTGGCGAATGAAGACTTACTGTTGTTTCGTCTGAAAACAAAACTCGCTTCAATGGTCCAATTTACGTGTTTCCTTACAAAACGCAATCTAGTGATTCTACGTTCCCTGGTGAGCAGTGGTGCAGTAGCTGATCTTATATTGTCCAGTCCTCCTTCATTGAAACTTCTACTGCCCGTTCGGCCAGAAATTGCTACATTTCGAGATACTGTTAGGGATTTGCTTAGCTCTAAACTGGTAGAATAATTGTTTCTTAAATCTTCTTTGTCCTGGGGTTCCACAGTAACTTCCAAGTTCATTGTAATGTTTGTTCCATACATCACGTTGGTAAAGTTTGACCAAGCAATTCAGATACACCGGTATACTCATAGAGTACGACTATCTCGGTTCTAAACATCTTTTTTATCTGTAGAAGACCTCTGTCACCTTTAGATCTTTTAATGCTTAGTTCACCTACGTTAGCACCTCTCAGATGGTGTAACTTCCACATCATGTGTTGTTATATAACGATTGATAATTATAGCAAAAATCATATTTAGAATTTATGTAAGTAAATGACATAATTTTTTTGTTTTAAAAATCCATAACATAATATATCAACGTACCAAAAAGGTTTTTAAATTAATTATTTTATTGCGCCAAAGGGGGGTGGTAGAGTTTTCGCATTACGTAACTTTTAAGGGGGGGGCTTACATAGTGTTACGAACTGTTACCGGGGGAGGGGGTAAAAATTGTTCAAATTCTGCGTTACGTAATTTATGGATGGCCCCCAACTGCAGTGTGCTGGCAGCCAATCATAGATCTAGTTAATGCTCTATTATCTGACACCGCTGTTTACTTCGTTTTACAACTGGTCCTTAGTGGAAAATAATATCAACTAGATAATGGTAATGAAAAAAAAAGTACTGATTTGAAAATATTTAAATAGAAGTAGGTATTATTTATGATGAAAACAAAACGCGTAGTAAAAGAGCATTATTATGTATTAAAAAATAAAGAAAAGTTCTAATAAACAAATATCTTAAAATCATTCGTTTCAAAGATATCAATAGTTAAAGAATTAGAGATATAAGTTTTATCTAAAATGTTTATGATTTAGTAGGCTGGTATTTTGATTTCAATACTGTTTTTTTGGTTGCAGTAAAAAGTAAACAAAAACTAGCATTATAATTTATTTAATATTAAATCACAAAAACAAAACAAATTTAATAAAATTTATGATAACTGTTTGAAGAGCTTTCCTCCTCCTATTATGCAGTTTTCAGAGCATTGAATATACCTAATATACCTATAATTATAATTGAGGACCTTGGTGCAAAAAGGGGATAAGTCATTATTGTCCCAATATCGAATTATGTATGCCATTTGAATGTATTGTAAATTAGGTGTCGTTTGATGTAAGAATGGGACAAGTTATAATGTCATAATGAAGTTAAAACTACTTTTGACTCATCCCATAACGCGTCTTTGATGCAAGAAGGCGATAAATCCAATTTTCATATTGTGACTTATCCCCTTTTTGCATCAAGGTCCTCAATTATGATTTACGAACACGGCTCAACATTATTAGAATTTGGTTAAAATATTTTACACACTTCAACTATGCGATTTCTAATTTCATCCAGAATGTCCATGTCAGGCGCCCCATACTTTTACATCAAGGTTTTAAAAATATTTAAATAACAAGCACAAAAACAAACAAAAAATATTGAAATCATAAACGTTATAGATAAAATTGCTATCTTTAATTAAGGATATTTTTTAAACGAAATATTTTAGGATATATCTTTATTAGGTTTTTTTCTTATATTTTGCTGTTAAATAAGGCTCATATATTTGTTTCGTGAAATTACAAAGCACTTTATATAATATGATTGTACAAGGTGCTTCACAGGTAACATTTGACTGCGTAGTACGTCTTGTAGTAGTATAAATAGTTAATTTTGAAAAAAATTGCAAAGAATTCGAATAATACAGTAAAAATAGGCAAAGAGTTAGCAAAACTTGTAGAACACTTAATTTTTCTAAATTCCACTATTTATACTGCCACAAAGTGGACATAGCCAAATGTCAACTTGTTTAATAAAAGATCTGAAGTTAAGTTTTGAGTGAAGTTATTAAATAATTGAGGGTCTATGCGGAGTTCATTTTTAATGAACCGCCATACTTTAAACTATATGCTCAAGAATTTTCAAGTGAAAATGGCAACACTGTGCTGAGTTATAGCTGCTTATGTAGTTGTCACCTGTAATGGAAGGTTTTGCGATTTTGTGAAGTTTATGTTCTGCCTCTTATTACTTTTCATTGTATTTTCGATTTCATTTAATATTTACTCAAAGATGAGAAAGCATTTTACTAATATTATTTTTACTCTAACTTTTTTACATTTTTATGGCTAAAATATAATATTTTTTAAATTTTTCTTCAAAAACATATTTTTAAACAGTAAATCATTTAGCAACTAAAATGTTTGTTTATTTTATTTGCCCTTATTGTTAACCCACCTATTCCTCGCAAAAAAGCTAACAGGCGGAAAAAGAGCCCATAAGATACTTTCATAATTTCAATAATTTTCTTACAAAAATCAGTTATTTCATCAACTTTTTTTAAGAAACTGTTTTTTTAAATATCGCTCCTCAAAACTGTCTTTGCCGTGTAGTTCAAACTATTTTTGGTAAATAGATATGAGCAAACAAAACTTTTAAACTGGCTTTTCTCGAAACACCATTTTTTGATATGGGCCCTTTTTTCGAATGGCCCTTCAATTATTAAATTTCCACAAAAAATGGGTTAAGAATGTAACAAAGTTACAATAATAAACAATTGAAAATAGGTTTTTATTTGACCACTACTGAAAATGATCCGTGTGTTATAGAGTAAAATCGCACAGTTAGGGACTTTTATCAATATTATGTTGGTAGCGTAATTGAAAGTGACAGTGACAGTGACAGTTCGGTTTAATTCTGAGACACCGGTTAAAAAGTAAATAAAATTTTATATAGATTAATATAATACTTATTTGTTTACTTACTTTCTATGTGCAACTATCATTAATAATTTTGATAAATAAAGAATCAAAGATATTTCGATTTTTAGGTTAGGTAGTTCGATTCATCATCTCTAAATAGCGTTGCTAAACTAAGAAAACATTTAATTTCTTTCGTCATCTCTACATACCGTTGGTAAACTAATAAAACATTTCATTTCTTTTTAATGCGTTGAAATTAATGTGGTCGAAGAAAAGTACAGTACACAACTCGAGTTGTAAAACAATTACGCCCTAGTCAAATTACGCACTCTGCCGTTTCGCGATGTCATGCGTAACTTTTTTGACTCGTGCGAATATGTTTCTTACAACTCTCGGTATGTAATATACTATTACGTAGATAAAAACAAAATGGTGCATTAAAAGGATTTATTATTAAAAATAAAATATTTTGGATTCGCACAAAAATCATGTATTAAATTTAGCTATGTAATGAATCATATAATTTTTATTAGTATTATACATTTAAACAAACAAAATTAAATAAATAAATTTAAAGTTACTAAAGATCTATTGAACCAGTGCTTCTACAAATCTATTACAATGACTAAACATTTTCTTGATACAAGTAAAAATTAAAATATATATGTTAATCTTTACGAATAAACACAGGACGGTTATTATAGTTACATTTAAGATGGATGGACACCAATATCACCTATATCAATGCAAGTACCATCAGGCATGCAGACAATCTCTCGCGTTTGCTTGGGAACTGACAAATTATTTAGCGCATATTTATTTTTTGCCCAGTTGTACAACTCCAACGAAAATTTCCCAAGCTGTTCATCGTAAGTCTGCCATCAAAAATATTGCTAGTTTACAAGAGCATTCATTAAAGAATACTCACATTTATAGATTTTCGGATAGATAGCTGATATCCAATTCGAAGATGATATCTTAAGAAATCCAATCGTTCTAAAAAGAAAGAAAAATCATATCTAATAATTCGTCAAATAGAAGGTGTATCACATCGAAATATCGAAATCTATTCGCGTGATTTATACCGTGTAGAAATCCTGATGGATGAACACTTACTTTTTTAACTATCACATTTATCTAATCTACATGGTCGAAACATAAAGCCGTATTCATAGATAGTTTCCAAGCAAAGCCTCAAGATTCGGAATTTATTATGTAAGTATTGGTAAGTAGAAAAATTATACTTCGCTCACGAATTGTTTATGAATACGGGTCATAAAACTAGTAGTGTTCATCCTTTAGAGTTTCACCCGGTTTATCATACACGCAAAAAATTAAATGTGAAGCATATTTTGGACATTCATGTTTAAACTTTCATACATCAAACGTTTTACCGTTACCGTTATATTGATTTTTGGAAAACTTAGTAGGTAAATAATTTCTTAGATATTGTTAGAAAAAATTGAAATAAAACTATTGTGAGTTTGTGACATAAACTACATTAATATTCCTGCTTCAAATAAACTTCCTTTGTATGGCTTTAAAGTAGTCAATCACGGAATGAACTGCTATGAATATGCGGTGATCACGCATAAGCGAAGTTTTGGTTCTTTGACTGAGTTTCAGAAATATTATAGTATCACTAAAAATTAATTAACACAAGAACGTGTTCGGTACGTGCATTTCTAAATTTGCCTTTCCATTGGCCGGCTCTTATTACCTACAGTAACAAACGATACTCAACTCTGCTTCAAAAAGTTTTAACCAGAGCATTTTAGATTACACGCGTTGTTATATTTTATTGAAGGTATTGTGCATATTATTAGAGTCTGAACACCGCAGAATGGGTAACTGAAGTATAAGTAGTTCCATGCAATGCAATATCAACATTTTTGCTAAACTCAATTCAATGTAAGTACATATTGTCACGAAATGAATTAAATTAGCTGGTGAACGGTAAGTCGTTTATCGTGGAATTTCTCTGCTGTTTAATTACTCGTACATTATATCGATCTGTTAAATTATATTGTGCTTAAAAAAACGTATTACTTTGTTGGACAATTTAAATGCGACACGTCGTTCAAGCTCTTCGTAAACCGTGTTGCGAGAATGTTGGCAGAGTTATTTACAAATATCATATCCGTCGAAATCGCAAAAAGCTTGAATGTCTTGTCGCATTTCAATTGTCCACGGTTTCCAAATTTTTGAGAAAATACCAAAATAAACAAACTAAAACTTATAGAAATATCTGATTTCATTACAGTAAAACCTCGATAGAACGGACCTCTATTTAACGGACTTTGGATATAACGGACAAAAAATCCGGTCAAATGTAAAAAAATTAAAAACGTCCTGTTAATATTATTCATGTTTAAATTCAAGTGTCGCCGCATGTAAACAATTTTTAGCGGCCATGATAATCACGTCATACGTGTAGCACTAGAATTTGAGACATAATGCTCGTAGACTGTAGCAACGTCACTTCACGACGAGTGTCCGAAGACAATTAAATAGAATTTTGTTTGTGTTTTGTATTTTTTATTTATATCTAAATACAGCGTATTAAAAAAAAAGATTTTTGATTTATTTTAAACCTATTTTTATATAACGGACTTTTGGCTTTAACGGACACCCTCACCCCCCCAATTAGTCCGTTATCTCGAGGTTTTACTGTACTACTAAAAAATTGCTCAATTTGAACCATGGATAAGTGTTCCTGCTTATTGCCAATTTACTCGTAGGAATAAAAACTTCCGAGCTTAAAACAATGCTTTAAGATAGGTATTATTCCAAAAAATAAGTTTTAATATTGCTGAAAAAAAAATTATTTGTTAGTTGCAAAGTCGATATAAATGTAATATTACATATGAAGAAGTAAAGAATTTCGTTCGCGGGTATACCGGTTTTGCACACGAGACGAAGCAAGGTCATCTAAGCATGGACTCACTGGGCTTGAGCCCAGGGCCCCCCAATCCATGGGTTGTTTAATCGGCTTAATAAACCAAATTTTTCTGTTAAAAGGGCCCCATATATCCTAAAGTGCTCTGGGTCCCCACTTGTTTAAAGACGGCCCTATGTGCAAGGGGACAGAAGTGAGCGAAATCAGTTCTTCACGAGTACTGTATAGCGTTTTGTTCAATTCTGCTCTTTAAATGGTTTTAAAAAAATACTGAAATTTGTAATATCTGCGACAACTTGGGTTATGTTACTATGGTAATTGTTTATTTCTATGTTCTTCAATTTCTACGGCAACGGATGGGTAAAAGCAGTGAGCGGAACGTTTTGCTCAGTGCTTTTGCACCACCCGTTGCCATAGAAAAAACAGAAAAGTTTCAAGTAGCTTATCCAAGTAAGAAACAACGTGTTTCAAAAGTAAGATTGAAGGAAATATTTTTTCATCAACGAAATTTTTTTAACAGGTAAATAGATGGATTACTTACCCAGTTCAGGTACATTATTCAAAACGGATTCAACATTTACACTGTCCACACTAACTACAACAATTAGAAGAGAAATAACTGCGAATAGGAAATATTTTGCTCCCATTGTTATTTCACAGTTTATTTTTTATCTGGTAAAAAATCATGTACAATATATGAGCTACCGAGTTGTTGTGATTATTTATATGTACTACTGCGTGTAAAAATTAAACTCATGGATTAGAAGAATTAAGAAATCAGTTAAATAATCAGTATTTGCTAAGAAAGCGGTAATCCCTTAAGCGTTTAAGCTGCAGTCAGACACTTGTTTGTTTCCTTCGGTATCAATGCGTTCTTGAATATAATAATATTAACTTACCTATGTAATTAGTGTTGATTGCTCATTAGGTAATTCTGATTACGTACATTAAAGTTACAAAATCTTGTTTTTATGAAGTATGTCTATTAGGTTCAAAGAAATTGAGTATACGAGTTGTGAATGGTAGGAAGTGATTAAAATTATTATGTCTTCAAGCGAATCAGAAAGCGAAGTGGTTCAATATAGAAGGCAAAGAACATTTCGGGAAAGAGTAAATTATAATATGTTAGCGCCAAAAGTCGGTCACCCTGTACATCACGAGGGAAATTCAAAACCGAAGTCAAGGCCATTAGCCAGCAAATTGATTTGCTGAAAACATGCGTTATTAAATATATTATAATCGAATTAACGTACGAATTTAACGAACGATTTTGAGTGCGTTTACAAACGTTTAATGCAATACAAGAAAGTATTGAACCTTATTTACACCACCCGACGGAAAGAAATAAGGCACTAACTTAAAAACAACAATTGCAAATAGCATTACCTTACATTACTTTTAAGTCTTGAATTTTCTTGTCTTTCAATGACACAGAATCGGTATACAGTTGGGTTGTTGGAAGTCTTTCTTTACTGTTTTCTTTGTGGATATCAAACTTTAGCCAAAAAGTTTCTTTCATTTGCTTACTAGCGTGTATTCATGTATTTAGGTGTATAGCTTTTTCGAACACTCTTTTCTGATGTGTTTTGTTTATAGATTTTTTCTAAATGTTCTTTAAAGTTAAATATATTTCACATCTTGATTAACTTCAATAACTTCAAAATCTCTCACAATGTTGAACCAGTTTTAGACCTTTTACTTTCTCTTGGTTTCTTTTGCTTACTTCAATTTTCGCAGTCTCGATCGTTGAGCAAATAGCTATGTCCTGTTATAGGATATCTTTGTTCTATGTAGCTAAATCTTCCTGTGTACTAATGTATAAAAGAATTCAATTAAGGTATGGTTTTGCCGTCCACGAATATTTTCGGCCACGATAGAGTTTTTAACATACTGTGTGCTAAAACACTGGTTCAGAAACTATTTCTCGCGCAAAACTCAATTATGGCCAAAATGGACTTAGATGGTTTTTGATTTTCCTGGTTCAATTCTAAAAAAGAGAATGATAACTCTTCAGAAAACAAATCTAGGTAGGCCACCAAATAGAAAAGCTTCATGTTATTGAAATTCGCAATTGCTCTAAAAGAAATTTAAAAATACAACTTGGCTGGCCCGATGAAGTCACATTTCTCTCTCTACTTGTTTTATCGCACGATAAAGTTATATAAATAGTGTTAATTGGCACCTTTTGCAATTTGTTACCTAAATGGCAAAATCTTTTCCTCGCTGACAGTCTGACAGTATACCAAAGTCGACTTATTCTAAAAGTTCATATAATCGAATTTGTTTTTAACTATTCTGCCCTGCTTAGGAAGAAGGCAGTAACTACAAAAATATAAAATTTGAGTTATGGGTATCATTGGATTCGTCTAGACGTGATCTATATCTTTACAGCGAAAAAAAGCAGTAAAAGTTATTCGTACGTAATTTATAAGGCAAGAGCAGTTACTGCCTTTTCAATTTTGAGTCCTATTACAAGGTAAAAAGGCAGTATCTACAGTCGAGCGCTCAGCTACTGCTTTCTAGCCAGCGTAGTACTCGATAAGTTCGTGCAATTACTGCTTGTAATGGTTACTGCTTTATTATTGATAATATTATATTATATTATATCACCGATTGTGAAAAGAATTTTTCTTTAATCAGTGTATTTTGATGCCCGGTTTCTGAAAGCGACGTTAATTTATATCTCCAATTATTATCATTATTTTCTGAGCAAAACTATCTATTCCGAGAGTTCTATAATTACTAAAAGTGCTCCAAATTTGAGGACAAAGACAACAAAGTCGTGCGATTTATACAGAGCGTCAGTTAGTTTTTCGCTTCTCCTGAAAAGTAGACTTTTCCACTTAGGTACATTTTTCTACCAAACGGATAATGCTGGAGCCTTGAAATTGTTTTGTGTCGTAAAACATGTATATCTGAAGCGATTGAATAGAGGAATTTCAAAAATTATTTCTGAAACTTGCTTAAAAAAATTCTTCAGTATAAGTTATCCTATTTTTTGAATAACGACTTTTGAGTATAAAAAATAAAAAAAATTGAGAATCTTTTATTCAATAGGTCAGAAAGACGTAAAATTAAATGTGCAAAATCTGTTTGAAATCCGTTTAACGGTTCTCGAGGAAAGTATACAGGGTGATGAAATAAAGGTGCCCGTGAGTATACTCTTATCTTATTAGTTATAGTATCATGTTATATACCTAGTTATATAATGAAAACTTAATTTAGAACCTACTGTGTGGGCCCTAATCTGCCGATGCGCTGGAAACTATATAAAAAAAGAAATGGCTTTGATAGCATATTATTGTATATAAGAAAACAAATACAGGGTGATGAAATAAAGGTGCCCGTGAGTAGCTACATGTTATAGACGATTTCTAACGAAACACGAATTTGAAAGCCAAAATAAAATTTGTTGGCTCTTCACCAAGATATAAGCTTTCCTATTCAGACAATAAAAATCTATACGATTAACAATTTTGTAATAATTTCATTGTTAGGGTCTAAATTTGATGCAGTTGATGGTGCTTTTAAAAAAAAGTGTAAAAAATCTATTGAAACCAACTTTATTACCAATGTCAAAAGTACGGTTTCTTGGCTCCGAGGAAAATTTATCAATGTCCCAACATCGCAAATCTCCTAGGAAACGTTGGCAACAATAATTCACTTTTCAATGTCAGTTCTCTTGTCAAATTTGAACGATACAAGTCAAATGTCCTAAAAAATCTTAAAATGGAATACAATTTAAGTGAATATCTCGACATGTTGCTCCGCTTGGGTGAGACAGATAATAACGCATCGGAAGCTGCTAGAGAATATGCTAGAGTGTATCCACATCGACGTCAAAGAAATTAGAAAAGTGGAACAAAAATTAAGAGAAAATGGCCAAATAGTACGATTTCTGTAAACGGTAGACGACCTCGTGAAGGTCGTATACCACCATTGGAGGAAGCAGTTGTGGAAGCTATTGAAACTGGATCAGGACGAAGCATACAAGGATTAGCGCGACAGTCACTCTAAGTCACCTCTTCCTATTCTGAGATATTTGAGATTTTATGTTTCAATTTGATCTGGAAATTACATTATTTGGTTTTTGACTGGTCTGTTTTTACTAAATAACATGGTTAGGGACCTTTTAAACGGGAATCAGTAAGTGCGACCGAAAGTTCATCCATTCTTATCAGAAATAACGCAAATAGTAGAAAATCTCTACGTCACTTAGAGACTTTTTGCATACAGCCCTTCAATTACCTGTTTGTTGTGTATTCTTGTTTAATTACATTAAATTCTTTTGAAATAAAAAAAGTTATGTCAACGTGACAGTTGTTTGTCTTACGCAAGTGACAGCATCTGTCAGTGTTGGTTGCTTAGATACAAGAAGTAGGCCTACCTGAAAGTAATTCTTTAGGAAAAGAAATATGTACCGTATTGCCACGTTGTGCTCTTACAATTAGACAAACTGTTTCAATTTTAAACAGAATCTATTTGGACCACTCTTGTTGCGATTTCCACAATGCTTCAACAGAAAGCATTGTCCCAATATCAATCATGGGCACCTTATGGAAGCTACCGTACCCGACCCCCTTAAATAATTTTAAAATGATAAAGAAAGTTCTTTTATCAAATAAATAGATTAACTAGTTGGTTTTATACCCGACAGAAACAAAATCGAAGATATTTAGGCTGAACACGCAATTCATCTAAAGAATTTTATTAAACTATAATTTTCTCGGATTTCATGTTTTTGTAGTTACTGCCTTCTTCCTAAGCAGGGCATTATTGTTAGCAACACTTGTAGAGAACTACTTTAAGTAAGGATATCGTTTCTAACAGCACATCTCCAATTATTATTATATACAGGGTTATTCTTTAATATTGCGAAGTATTGCAGGAGCACATTCGTTGAACAGAAAGAAAAAAAAAAGTTGCTATAAACATTATATCCGAAAGCAATTTGTTTCCGAAATACAGAGTTTCACACATAATAAGAATACATATTTACAAAAACTGTTGGAAGTGATCACCTGCAGCATCTACACAAGCTTCTGAGAACCGTGGTGACCAAACCAAGGTTAGGTCGACCTATCCAGCGATTTAAAAAGTGCCTAGCAACCAAACTGAAAGCTACCACGATCCCCAGAAGCTTGTGTATTTGCTGCAGGTGACCATTTCCAACAGTTTTTGTAAGTATTCGTACTTATATTGTGTATAAAACTCGGTATTTGGGAAACGAATTGTTTTTAGATATAATGTTTATAGGAACTTTTTTTTTCTTTCTGTCAAACGAATGTGCTCCTGCAATATTTCGCAATATTAAAAAATAACTCGTTATATTGCGCAAAACAATATTAAGGGGACGCTTTCTAGGAAGTGGTGGAAACGGAATCTTCTTGTTATATTGTTCGCTAGATATTTATTGACAAAGTGCAAAAAGCATTACGGTGATTTCTTTGCTCAAATTCTTCAAAGACATCAAATCACAAAATGTAAAAGAAGTCCCAAAACAAAATAATTTTTAATATCATTAAAAATTTACAAAACGTTAGTTTCTAATTGTTTACTGCTTGTGAGTTTAAAATACGTTCTTTAAATGATGTTGAACTCGCAAAGGCTGTTGTGTTGCTTCGAGATGGTCAATCTATGCGATATGTAACAAATCAGCTCCAAACAAGACAATCTGTTATCTGTAGAATGTGGCATAGGTATGTATTAAGAAACGGGTAAATATTCCAGGAGAACTGGACAAGCACGTTTTAAAAAAATTACCCTTCCGGACGATCGGTATATCGAGATTTCTTGTCTTCACCGTGACCTACAAAATCTCCTCTGGAGTAGAACCCGTGTTACAATTTCCTCTCAGGCAGTTAGAAATAGACTCAGAAAAGTCAATCTGATTTCCTTCAGGACCGTCGGAGCTCTTCGCTCGACTAAAGATCACAAGGTTATCCGTCTGAATTTTGCCCGCGAACATGTATAATGGCAACTTCAGCACTGGAGGTTTGTGCTTCTTACTGACGATTTATGGTTTTGTTGAACTCGTTGCGATGGTCGTATACGAGTGTACAGGCGTTCTGAAAAGCGCTACACTGCCGCATGTGTACAGGAAGTGGATCGATTTGGTTGTGGATTGATTATGGTGCGAGGTGGAATTGGTATAGACGGTCACGCCGACTTAGTTGTCGTTCCCCAGCATCTCAACGCACAAATTTACGTTGAAACGATTCTTCAGGAGCATGTACTATTTTGAAACAATTTTGGCGATTGATTCATCTTGCAGTCCATGAGTTCAGACTTAAATTCAATTTAGCCAGGCGTACTAGCGAGCGTTGTGCTTCACCACAAACGCTTCAGCAATTGGCTGAGACACTTATGAACGAATGTCGAAATTTACCATGTCTTTAATAGTTCTGTTCGATCTCTCGAAGCGAGCAGACGTTTTTCTGTGCGCCTTGAATTTTCATTCAGTTTTAAAGGTCCCTTTGGGGGCCATTTAGAAGTGTACAGTGCTACAGTGTCCGACAAGGAGATTTCTCTCGGCGAACAGCATGGACGAAATACCGTTGCGCCAAGACCCGCCATTCCAAGCCTTCGTGGACAAAGGCATTTCCGCGGACCTCCTTTTCGAGATCATCGCGTTCGTAAAGGATGAGCTCATGCGATCCCTCGTCTCGGTCCAACGCGAAACTACGAACCCCACGGTATCCAAAGGACGCCGAACGCGCTCCTCGTCGGGAAACAAATCCCCGAGAGTCCGGACGGAATTTGTCACCCCTCGTACCCCAGCGAAAACCGCGAAGCCATCTTCTAAAAACGCCGCGTCCTCGTGCGCGAACGCGAGTAACACGTGCTCGGTCACGGAATCTCCGCCATTTTACGCAAACTTGTCGTCCAACGAACCGCGTCCAACAACCACACTAGCGCCACCTGTTGCGGAACAGGCAACAACCGAAACAGACGGTACGTTTACTGTAGTCTCGCGCAAAACCAAAAACAAACGCGCTCGCACCCAAGCCCATCTCTCGGATTCGGAACCCGAGAATGAAAATAGAGCCGAAACAATTTCGGAGCCCCCTTGCGATGAGGAAATGGAGTTCCTCGAAGTCAACACGGACTCTCCACGCGCGCGGACCCCTCCGATTTATTATCGGGGGAATATAAACTGGAGAATTGTTTCCCGAGCGATAACCGACAAGAAGTTTGACTTCCTGAAGGCTCAAAATGTTGCCGACGGGGTGAGAATTCACCCGGCGACGACAACCGACTACCGTGGAATCGTCACCCTCTTTGAAGAGAAACAGTGGCAATTCCACACATACGAGCTTCAGGAGGACAAACTCCTGAAGGTCGTCCTTCGCGGCGTTTGTACCATCATTTCGGAGGCCGACGTCGATGCCGCCCTCAAGGAGCTCCACTTTCATCCGGTTACGGTCCATAGACTCTCCAAACGTGGAGACAAAAACATCCCCATGCCACTCGTTATGGTCACGCTCGCTCGCTCGGAGAGTAAAATCTTCGAACTCACGCGACTTTTCAACCTTTCTATTAAGGTTGAAAAGAAAAACAAATCCCCACTTCCGACGCAGTGTCACCGCTGCCAAAAACACGGCCACGGCCAAAAGTGTTGTCGTGCAGCGGCAAGGTGCGTCAGATGCGGGGGAAATCACATAACCGCCACTTGCCCTATACCGAAAGGATCCCCCGCTAAATGCGCAAACTGCAGTGGGCCGCACCCTGCAAATTATCGCGGATGTCCATTGGCTCCCAAAATTCGCGCTCCTCAGACGCAAAAGACGCCCCCCCCCAACGCAATACCCCGACATGCCCCTCAGGCTATTCCCCGTCCGGCTCATCCGACAACCCAACCCGCACGGAAAGTTGCTCCCACCCTGACGTACGCCACGGCCACATCCTCAAAAACGACTGAAAGTCTCGACCCTAGCGGCATCATCGCGATTTTAACGATGCTAAATAAAATTCCCCGAGAGCAACTCCAAGTCACTCTCAACATTCTGTCCCAGACCCTCGCGGTCCCCATCGAAGTGTCCAACTCCCCTCGTTAATGGCCCCGCGAAAACGAAACCCCGAATCACTACAAATCGCCCTCTGGAACGCGAACGGTCTACGATACCGGAGAGACGAACTCGAGGAGTTCGCTGTCAGACTCCAGATTGACGTTATTCTAGTGTGCGAGACTCGCCTTGCGCGCGGTATCAACGTCAACATTAGAAATTTCACCCTTCACCGAAACGATCGCGAAGGTCGCGCGGGCGGCGGAACCGCGATTTACGTCAGGTGAAATATTGACCACCAATCTGACCAAACACCCGACCTCGTTTCGATAGAGGCCACCTGTGTAGTGGTAAACACTGCTGCCGCCGGCCCGATCCGAATCGCCGCGGTCTACAAACCCCCAGACAGAAGGCTCGAAGTGCCTGATCTTGACGCTTTATTCGACACCGTTTATCCGGTTATAGTCGCGGGAGACTTGAACGCGAAACACACCGCATGGAAGTCGCGCCAAACCAACCCGAATGGAAACATTCTTTACGCGTATCAAAACCGGCGAAATGATATAATAATTGACGGCCCTGTAGATCCGACACATCACACAACACACGGCCTCTCCGATGTGCTCGATATCGCGATTTTTAAAGATATTCCGATTAACTGGGAAATTTTCAGCTTACCGGAACTAAGCTCCGACCACGATCCCGTAATTGTACTGCTCGGGCAGCAAACCGAAGATCGAGACGCGATAGAAAAACAAATTATCTCTTGGCCCCGTTTCACAAATCACCTTATACAGTCTCTCGGCCCCGTCCCGCGTATTAACACAACACTCGCGATTGAAAATGCCGTCCAGGAACTGGAAACAAAAATCAAAACCTCCCTACAAGCCGCGACACACACACGACATGCAATAATCGAACACACCGCGATCCCGACACATATTCTAAATTTAATCAGAGAGAAGAATCGAGCGCGGCGCACCGCTCATCTCACACTATACCCTCCGGATAAAGCGCGGGCAAATCATCTCGCGGAAGAAGTCAAAAATGTGCTTCGAACTTTTCGAAACAAACGTTGGAGCGCTCGAGACGTGTCTTTGGAAACTGCGGATCGATCACTCTGGCGGATGACAAAAGCGCTACGTGCGGAGCGCAAAATTATTCCTCCTATACACGGAACAAACGGTATCGCGTACACATTAGCAGAAAAGGCAAACGCCTTTGCGCTAAATTACGAGCAACAGTTCAGCCTGAACGATGAACAGGTTAACAACGCGCACATACAGCATGTTCGCGAAGACATTCATTGCACTCTTAACACTCCTGACGAGGGCGCGGTTCGCTTCGTTTCTTTTCACGAACTGGTGGCATACATCCGCTCAGTTCACCCCCGTAAGGCGCCAGGTCACGACGGCATAACGAACCGGGCCCTCAAACACCTCCCGAGAAAAGCAATCGCTTTTCTACTCGCCATAACAAACGCGATGCTACGGCTGCGTCATTTCCCCGCCAGGTGGAAACTCGCGGAAGTAGTAGCAATTCACAAACCCGGCCACGACCCGAAATTCCCTCAGAATTATCGGCCAATCAGCCTCCTTTCGACTCTCGCCAAAGCAGCAGAAGCCTGTATACACACAAGAATCAAGGAAGCTCTGGAGGAACTCAACATAATTCCTCCGGAGCAGCTTGGATTCCGCGACAGACACTCTGCTCCCGATCAGGTTTTCAGGATCGTGGAGTACATTACGCAAGGACTCAACAACGGCTTGTACACGGGCGCTGTTTTTCTCGACGTCGCGAAAGCGTTCGACAAGGTCTGGCACGACGGACTCGTTTTCAAATTAATTAAATTCAACTTTCCTTTACCCCTTGTGCGCCTTATCCGCTCATATCTCACAGAACGCGAATTTAGAGTCAAGGTTGATGGCACGGTTTCCGCCATAAAACCAGTCTCTTCTGGAGTCCCTCAGGGATCGATCCTGGGGCCGACTCTGTTTAACATCTACATGGCGGATATTCCAATTCCGCCTCACCAAGCCATTTTAGCGCAGTACGCTGACGACACTGCCTTCCTAACTCGGTCTTTCTATCCAGAGATTGTCACACGGCGCCTTCAGCACGTGGCTGATAGCCTGGAGGAATGGTACTCCAGATGGCGTATAGATATAAATCCCGCGAAAACGCAAGCCGTACTATTCACAAGGCGGCGAAAAGGCCCGTCAGGCAACGTCACACTTTTCCAACAACCGGTTGCGTGGCACCCTTCCGCGAAATACCTGGGTGTCATCCTCGATAACAGACTCTCGTGGCGTCCCCACATAAATCACGTGCGGCAAAAAGCTTACGGGCGAATAGCTCAACTTTTTCCCCTATTTGGCCGTAACAGCGTGTTATCCATTGATAACAAGCTGTTACTATATAAAACAATTATAAGACCCACTCTCACATACGCGATCTTTGTCTGGGGATATGCGTCTCCCTCCTACATGGCGGCGGTATACGCCGTACAAAACAAAGCTCTTCGTCTGGTTACGAGCGCACCCTGGTTCGTTCGGAACACACACATCCTCCGTGATTTAAATATCCAGTCACTTCGCGAACACATCGTCTCTCTTGCGGAAAAATTTTTCGAACGCGCGACAGTCCACCCGAATCCATTGATTCGGGCGTCAGCGGACTACGTACCCGATCAGCGTGATCGGTATCGTCGTCCGAGGTCCATCATCGTATAATCCCTGCCCCCGCGGCTCTTTCTGTGCGTCCACTTCCCGTTCTTTTGAACAGCCACCCACAGCGTCAGAAGTATAGAATAAATATTATTCCAAGCTTCCAGTCCAGGCAAAACAACATCAAAGCCTAGAGGGGTTTTTAGTCAGTAACATGTTCCCGCTGGGTATGGTCTGATGGCTTATTGATATCCCATTGCTGGCAGCACATGCTGCCGGCAGTGGGCCGTTGGTGGGCTGGCATATTGTACCCCTTGTGGAAAACCTGGCTCGTCTGTTGAAGTTGGGCCGACAGACGTTTTCATAAAAATTTTCCTCTCTCCCAAAGATAAAAAAAAAAAAACCATGTCTTTACCTGCAGCTAATGGAGGGCACCGGCGCTAATACAACAATCTATCAAAGCGCTAACAGAATTTTCATTACAGTTTAAGTAATAAAAATAATATCATTTTGAATAGTTTTTTCAATAGTTAAGTGTTCCCTAAGAAAACTGTTAAATAATAACATTTTTGTTATTTGCATTTTGCTAAGTAATGTTGAAATAAAAATATATAAAAATTAATACTTGCGCGTAACTTTAATTTGAAAAATATCGGATGGTTAAGGGTGCTCCTCTAATTGTTTTGCACAGTGAATATTATAAACAATGTGTAGTTATATCAGTTTCTTTTATTCATCGGTTATTCACAATTTTAACATTATCTGTAAATTTTATTTGTAAAACATAGTTTTTCTAAAATTAATTCACAACATTTGACATTCCAAAGAGAGTTGTTACATTAATTTAAGTGGACGCTTCACTAATCATCGAGTTTTTTTTTTCGTTAAAGAAATACTGAAATTCATTTAATAAATTTTTATTAGTTACAATAATTTTAAAAAAATAGTATATTACAGTGTATGTGAAGAGGCAAAGAATTATACTCACTGGTGTGCCAGTTTTGCACACAGAAATGTACAACGGGACACAAATGAGCGAAATCGGTTCTTCACTGTATAGCGTTTTGCTCAATCCTGCTCTTGAAATATTAAATGCAACAACTTTGGTTATGTTACTATGATTATATCATTCAGAGTGTTTTTCCCTATCCTAATGACCGCCTAATAAATGATAATCAGAACAGGGGAATTTGATTAATAAGTGATAATCACGCGTGATACTCCGCAAATCTGGTGTGCCATGCTGTCAACTGAAATGTCAGTTAGAAAATGGCGCGTTTTGGTAATTCGTCCTTAAAAAGTATTGAAGAAAGCATACAAAACCATAAACCATCTAATACTGTAAGCTCTCAAAAGTATATTTGGGCCCAATTCACCGAGTTCTGCGACTTTCGGAATTATATTTTGCCCGAAAAAGTATTAAATTGTTCATTCGTGATATAATCTGACGAATACAATTCTTGGAATTGTGACTCATGCGATTATCGATAGTCACGATTCCACTCGTTGTATTATTCATTATAATTATTGTTGATTTCTATGTTCTACAATTTCTGTGGCAACGGTTGGGTATAAGCAGTGAGCAAAACGTTTCGCTTACTGCTTTTTTTCTAGTAAAAAACAGCGTGTTTTACGAGTAGGATTGAACAAACTTCCTGTATCGGTAACCACTAATTAATTTAATCCAATCCACCAATGTGCCAAAATTATCAAACTTTGTAAATGCTTCTTGTAAGTAATAACAAATATATTATGAATTTTGAGTTCTAACAACAATGTCCCTAGAAATTATCAGTCGTTGAATTTGAGAAGTTCCTTCATATATTTGGAAAATTTTTGCATCACGCATTAACTTCTCTACAGGGTATTCACTGTTAAAACCACATCCACCAAAAATTTGAACGGCATCTGCTGCACACTTATTTGCAACCTCTGATGCATAACATTTTGCAATAGATGCATAATATGTGTTTCTTCTTCCAATATCAACCTCCCACGCTGCTCTCATCCAGGCTAATCGAGCCGTCTCAACACCAATGGCCATGTCAGCAAGCATGAATGCTATAGCTTGGTGATGAGCAATTGGCACTCCAAATGTTTTGCGCTCATTTGCATATTTGGAAGCCTCATCTAAACATCTTTGAGCCAGACCTGTTGCGTTTGCAGCTACCTACAATATTAATCAACTTTAGTGATTGTATTGTTATAAATTATAAAAAAAACATACAGGCGGCCTGGTTCTATCAAAACATGCCATAGCAATTTTGAAACCAACTCCTTCACCAGCAAGAACATTTTCCTTTGGTACGCGTACATCTTCAAAATTTACAGCACTGGTGTCCGAGGCTCTTTGTCCCATATTTAGCTCCTATAAGCGCAAAGATAAATAAATATCTAACAGCGACAAACACTTAAAGGCAAATTGCAAGGAAAACATTAGCGCACGATAAAAGCTATCCCGTGCAGTGCACGGGAAAGGTAGCGTTTTGCGACACATAAACAAACCTGAGAGCAACTGTTTTCAGAGAGGTACACTCGCGTGCAATAAAATCGTGTACACTTATTATGGGTTTTTTATGAGAAACCATGTTACTGGGATTCTTGAAATGTATGTGATTTTACAGCACGCGGGTGTATAGCGAAAATAGTATATTATTATACAAGTTTTATAAGACGATCTATTGTCGCACGAATAAGTTTGGGGCACGATGTGCGAAGCGAGGAGTGCTCCAATGTCATGAGTGCGACAATACGTCTTATAAAACGAGTGTAATATACTATTTTTTCTACTTTGGTGCTCTTAGTTTCATGAAAATTTGAAAATTGTGCTTTCTAAATATTCTAGAGATTTTTAGGATTAGGTACTGGTTGTGTTGGTATTTGTCATGTGTCATATGTCAACTAAAACTTCAAATTTAAAATCTCGAGTTTGATATTTTTGTGAATTAGTCATGGAAGAATTAATCTGTACACTTGGCTTGACCTTGACAGGAGCTCGGTAGAGATGCCCGACGCCGGTCAGCGTGCTATTACAGCAATACCAACGTAATAAGTATTTAAAAAAAAACAAAAGGCGTTTCACAAAAAGTTCCTTTGTGACACTACTTTCAGTTTCACAAAAACTCGCTTATGATACCAAAGTAGAAAAACTCACTTATGATACCAAAGTAGAAAAAAGTTATTATAACATACTCGAATATTCGCTAACGCGGTCGAAGAAGATATTGGAACCAAACAATAGGAGGAGCAAGTAAAATTCAGAGCTGGTAGGTGATATAAAGCCAGCATTAATCTGGACTATTCGGTTGTGCTACAAAAAAAATTCAGCTACAATACAAATTGTTGCATCAATCAGTGAATCATGGGTATTTGGTGTTCCAAGATTGCCGGGGGATTTGACATAAATGTTGCTCTTTAACCTTTTCTAAGTAACTGCTTGTAATTCATAAAAAATTAATTAAAATATTTGGTCATATGAACAAACGCGAAAAGTATAACATATTACAATTAATCATGGAAGAATTCCTTGGTTCAAAAATTTGCAGGAATGGGCGTGTTAAGGGTAAAACTGCTTTAATGACTGCCAACCTCCAAAGGAAGACCACACTCTAGAATGCATCCATCTTATTTATCATTTTTGTTCACAACACACTGAATTCACAATTTTCTGTCAATTCAAGACACGTTATTTGACTTCATGGCACGTTAAAATCTGCTTACAGCATAACTTTGTAATTCTGAGAAGAGTGAAAAATTCAAATTTCAATATTTTTGTGAACATTTGAAATATTGCGATGTCGTAAGTTAGTTTCAAATGATGGAAAACGAACAGTCAATCTGTTAGTTTGATGTAAAGATTTACTATACCTTTTTTCCTGGTGTCACTCCAGGTGAATGTCGATCCACAATGAAACCGGTAAAAGCTTTATTGGCTGGTGCTTTGGGATCTGGATGAGTTCTTGCCAAAACAAAATACCTAATACGTTAATTGAATAAGTAAAGACCGAGGCCACTTACTGGAAACATACCAATTAGCAACACTTCCATTAGTGATCCACATTTTTTGTCCGTTCAGTATCCACTCATCTCCTTTTTTTACTGCTTTTGCCTGTACACCATTTACATCAGAACCACAACCAGCTTCTGTTACACAGTAAGCCTGCACAGATGATAATTAGTCAAACAAATTCATTAAATTATAAATCTTAAATAATACTAATAAAGATGCAAGTACGGAACTATCGCTCTTCAGATTACATTAAAATTACATACTTACAGCCAACAGCGGCTCTTCTAAAAGCCTTCCTAGATACTTTTTCTTTTGTTCCATGTTACCGGCTATAATAACGGGAGTTTGCTGCAAAAAGTTATGTTACTTATAAACAAATTTGAAGTTGTGACATTAGTTGTATCAATGGTATTTTTGATAAATGCTACAAATGTATATTAATTTAAAATTTAATTTTTGTTGTCAAAATTAAATTTTCTTGAATTTCACGAGATACCATCAATCAAAAAATATCGTAACCAACTTTTTTGCTAATCGGCAATTAATAATCTCTACAATTATTAATCGGTCTCATTAACACACAAGTTGGTTCAATTATTGACTCACTCCAATGTTAGATACTTCCATAGCTGCAGCAATTCCAGTGCATCCATATGATAGTTCTTCCCCAATAATACAGCTATCAAAAACACTTTGATCTAGTCCACCTAAAATTGAAAATAACATGAGTCATCATTTCTTGTTCTCATCACACAACCACGAACCGCAAGAAGCTGGAATGTGACCATTCATAAGACCAAGCTGCCAGGCCTTCTTTATTAAAGGCCAGGGGTATTCACCAGTTTTATCATAATGTGCTGCAGTAGGCACAATTTCTTCTCTGGTAAATTTCCGTGTCAGTGACTGAATTTCCTTTTGGGTCTCATTTAATTCTGCATCGTAAGATTGAAATATTCGTAAAAACAACTTCTAAACATTTATAGATGTGTTATTCTGATGTTGAGAGTAATCTGCTATAAGGGTTTAAATTTAACCCCACGTTCAAGTATCAGGTAACTCGCCAACCCACAGTAACAGATCTATAAGTAAACACGATTATCTTACCAAAATTAAATCCATTAGACGGAACTGCATGTTTCGATTCCGTTGGAGCCGTTGAAAGGAAGCATTTTCTTGTTGCAAACGGAACTGTTGCACGTCTAATCTGTACAGTTTAAATCACTTCTAATACTTATGAATCTCTACATGAAATAGATATCTAATAATCTTACAACTACTTATTCAAATTTCCGCTTAGACGTAATTGTGCAAATAAAATTGAATCTCGATTCTTTTGTTACCTCTATTGTTACGCAATTTTTAATAACGAATTTCAATGCCGTCAATGTATACAACGTGTCCCAGAAATAATGTCATTAATTTTAACCAGTGATAGAACTCGTCAAATCCAAGAACTTTTTAAATAACTTTTTGGTGTAAACGTTTTGATTAACAAGTTAAAATTGTTGACAGATTTAACTTTTATTTCGTTACCCGCCTGTGGATAATAATGCTGAATGTTAAACACCGATAAGCCTAGAACAAAAAACCAATGCAGGAAAACATTCCCTGCTTTTTAGTTCTGTCGACGCAGCAACTCATTACTTTGACCGTTGCTGTTATTGTAAAGTTTTGGAATGCAAATTAAAAAATGCTATAGTAATACATAAATGAAATAATTTAAGTCCTTGTCAAAATTTTACTACCAAAAATGGTATGTTCAAAACAATTGTTACAATCATTTACAAGTCACAATAACAAAGACTAGATGTGCGGCGGCTGGTTTAAATAAGTGAGTAAAAAAATTATTTATTATAAAACGCACATACCTTGAATATTTGATGAAAGAAAGAACAATACGAAATAATCACAATAAATGCTCAAATTGACTGCCGTTATTGTTAAGACAAACTTGACGACGCCGACTAAAAGATTCTTCCACTTTGGCCAACATGAGTCTGTTGTTGCGGATTGTTGTGGCAGTATTTTCTATCCGTTCAAGTAAAATTTCAATTGTATCAATTGGCGTTGAGTACCTACACCAAGCTCAGCTCTTCATGTACCCCCATAAAAAGAAGTCACACGGATTTAGGTCTGACGATCTGGCAGGCCACGCTACAGGGCCCGTTCGTCCTATCCATCGTTGAGGAAACATTTCATTTAGCCAATTTTGCAATATGCGTGCATGATGACACGGGGCACCATCATGCAAGTACCACATATTTTCACGAAGTTCTAGAGGCAAATTCTTCAATAATTCAAAAAGGTGGTTATTCAAAAAATTTAAGTATTGTTCTCCATTTAGCTGTGGTGGCAGAATGTAAGGTCCGATTAGTCGTCCATTTATAATTCCAGCCGAAATACTGAGGGAAAATTGTTGCTGAAAACTGCGGACCCTTACAGCATGAGAATTTTCGTCTGCCCAGACGTGTGCGTTATGCATATTGAAAATACCTTCTCTGGTAAATCCAGTCTCATCAGTTGTCAATACAATGGATAAAAAATTGGGTTACTCGTTTATTTTTGCCAGAACCCATTCGCAAAATCGACGTCTGCGAGGTAAATCCTCTGGTTGCAAAAACTGAACTTTTGTACATGATACAGATATAATTGTTGTTCTTAGTATTCTCCAAATCGTAAGCGTGGAAGTTTCTTAGCTGTCTCATCAACCATTTTTTCCGCAGCACGTTTCATTCTCTGCTGGGCTTTCTCTCTTTCATTTCTAATATCCAATTCTCTTTTGCATAAGAGACACAATATTTTTGACCCGTTGCCTTCAGTGCCATCAGATAATCCACAAATAGTGTGAGCACCACTGGCATCGTTTCCACAGACTGAACATTTCAAATCATCAACCAAATCAGTATCATTACATAAAATGCTAATATTATCATTATTACCTTCAATAATGTTATTATTTACTGTAATTACAACACTATTCTGCCCTCCTAAGAAAAACCCCCGTATCTACAAAAAAAAAAAACATTGAAATTTTAGTACTTATTCGATTCTGCTCGATTTATATGACATATTTACTTAATAAAAAGACTGTAAATGCAAGAAAGCATTGCATTTACGGTCTTTTTATTAAGTAAATATGTCATATAAATCGAGCAGAATCGATAAGTACTAAAATTTAAAAAAAAAAAAATTTCTGTAGATACGGGGGTCTTTCTTAGGAGGGCAGTATTATCAATCGTACCATTTAATGTATCTGGAACACAAATATTGTTAGTTCAATTTAACAATGTCATAAGAATCCCAAATTAGATTTCCTATTTTGTATTATTATGTTTGTATTATGTTTGTATTATTAAAATCAGTGTCAATAATATAATTATTCTGACTGGTTGATGAATGTGGAGTTGGGACTTTGCTGTTGATGGAATAGGCAGAGATAGCTTCATCCTGTACTGAATTTTCTAAAGTATCATTTACATTTTGCAGATTAGTGTCATCACTATCAATATTTGTATGAACATTAAGGATACTTTCTAGCTGCTGCTCTGTATTAATTGATTTAAGAAGGTTTCCAGGAATTTTAGAGCTTTGTAAATCGGATTTAGGATTACATCCAAATAATGTGCGATAAGGTGACCTCTCTAAGATTCTATGATATGATGCATTCTTTTGATATTGAACAAAATGACACCCAACAGACCAATTTGTTGAATTATTGTCAGACATCCAAGTGCGAAGCATATTCTCCACATTCTGGTTACTTCGCTCCACGCTACCTTGAGTCTGCGGGTGTCAAGGGCTTCCGTGTGTAATCTTGCATGCCGGCCACATTTTCACAATTTCCTCTATAATTTTTGCAGTAAACTCACGGCCATTGTCACTCTGCAAAATTAGTGGTGCACCAAATGCCATAAAAAATTTTCTAACTCAGACGCCTGCTTTGTTCGGAGTGTTCGAAGCTGAAGATATTTGGTGGCATGGTCTTGACAATTTAATAACCAATTGTAGTCACCGTCTGGCGTTGACTGAAAATCCATTATGTCAACTTGACCTCGACTGTTAAAATCTTTTGAAATAATTGGCTTTGTAACGATACCTTTCTTTGGAATATTCCGCTTCTTTTCACAAGTTGGACATAACGCAACAAATATTTCAATTGCTTTTCGTTGGATGTACACTCTGTCTTTTATATTATACACCATTTTATCACGACCACCATGTCTAGTTTCTTTATGAATTTCCAATAATAAGTCAAAGTACTGTTCCGTAGGTATCACACGTATAGTAGGATCGTGAGATTTTTTTTTATAATCAAGTAATCTTCATTGAAAATATTCATTAAGGTGGGTTCGCAGGTCTAGAAGTGAGGTTAGAATTATTGAATTTTCAATCCAAGTTAATTTAAATATTACAACTTTAAGAAACATTTACTCAGTGTTACACTGTAGCCTACTTAATACCGAATGAGGAGACATACTTGAGAAATTTTGGTAATGAGCAGAATCGCTTGAAAATATTTTAATATAACATAATAAATTATGAAAAGTATATGTCATCATACCTTCATGCCATTGGTTTGCGATTTCTACCTTTTGAAGCTTATCTGCCTTGTACATTTTAAATTAACTTGGATTGAAAATTCAACAATTCTAACCTCACTTCTAGACCTGCGAAACCCACCTTAAATCGAACTTGTGCCCCAATAATACTGCATACTAGTTCGCCGAAATCCAGATGGAATGCATTGCTGCGCAATTTTGAGATGAGAAATAACCTTTACAACTCGTTGATTTGTCCACGGCTTTTTTACTTTCCCGTGATGGGAATCATAAAATATTTTTTTCTCCAAACGTCATAAAAGTGGCATTTAAATGACAGAATGTTGCTAGTAGAAGTTTCATTTATATGCTTAAGCAGATAAAGTACTTTATATGCTTAAGCATATAAAGTCCATGTTACTTGATTGAATAAACGAATACATTTTTTTCCAAACACCATGTAATGAATTTCTTGAACGCTGCTTCATAAACACCGCTTGACTTTGTAGGAAGAAGATTTTCAATCTCGGCTCTTGCTATTTCGGCTATTTCAGGTGGAGTTAATTGAATTTCGTCTGAATTAGACATTGCCACAAAATTGACTGACTTTTCTCAAACAATAATTTGTTGTTTGGCGGTTGCTACGGTAATATCTAGAAAGTGTCTATCAGGCAATGCTATTTTTGTACAAGTGTAATGTTTCCCGAAATAACCTTGTTAATTAGATGCTTATTTTTGTATTATAATTTTACGTTTGGAGAAAAAATAACATATATTATTCGGAGTATAAGCGCTTTATGTGCTTCGGCTGATTTGGCTGCCTCACTACGATCGGCAGTCAACCTATCAGCCACAGCACATAAAGCTTTGCTTATACTCCTAATAATATAAATAACTATTAATTGCTGTTCAAATTTTAATTTAAAACTTTGCACTGTATCGACGTGCGACGCCATTGTTGTTGTAGGGCAGAGCCACGAGTGGTAAAATTAGGAACAAATTATGCGAAGCGGTAGTTCAATGTTTTACGTTTAGCCGTAATACAATCCGCCTAAACGTTAACCAGTGGCTTTACAGAACAGATCTACTTTGCGAAGCGGCTAGTGGCTTCGTATTGCGACGTATTCTATGATCCAACTACGACATATACGCTCGACTTGAAACAAGGATGGAATTGACACGATCGGATAGGGTTTTCATACGATCGAAGCGCTCGACATAAACGCAGTCAGTGACAGATTTTGATGACTCACGAACGGACTGTATAACAAGATCGCGCATAAACACTTTGAGGTTAACTTCGTGTTTGTTTACTACGGACACCTTTAATTTAAAACATAATTCGCTTCCTGCTTTTGTGACACAAATAAAAATCAAATAAATGAAAATTTTGTTGAAAGTTTATTGATGGCCTTACTAATGAAATTAAAATACTTTATCTTACCTGTGAAACAAATGACATATTCAAAACTTGTGAAATGATATACTAATTATTGTAAGTTGTTTTAAAACTAAAAAAGACTTTGATTTGTCAGACTTTAAACTTTGGTCAAGAGCTGTCAACAAAATTGCATACATTAAGATTATTAATCGGTATCCATGTTATTTTCGTTTATATTTATCAATTACAATATAATCACAGAATGTCGACTTCCACGCATTTTAGAACTACGCACCATATTGTACGCATAAACAAACGGCCATTTTTGCAGGGTAGCAGTTGCCACGTAATCACTACACTGTTCTTTTAAATGTTATGATTTATTCATAGTTGAATTGTTAATAAATACTTATAAATTTATAGTCATAGACTGTTTTGAACAAGTTTTCAAACAAAAATTTAAACGAAAATGATGGGCAGATAATTAAAAATAACTCTTAATATTTTACAGTGTAGTAAGTTCCTGTTTTGGAGTACTTTAAGTTCAATCCGGTTGTGATAAGTACCCTGCGAAAATAATCGTTGTGATCTTTATAAATAATTTTTGTTTTGATGTTCGCTCTAAAACAAATCTACTGTACTTCAGAAAAATCTGTTTCTTTGTTTTATTTTTGTTTAAATAGACGAAATAATAGCCTCCCTACGTTTTTGACATGGTTCATGATCATTATTAACGAAATAGTTAAGTTTCCGATTCTAAAATGTAAAATTATTTTAATGTACTAAATTATAAATTATGAAATTAGTATAAATGTTAGGCTCAACGACTGAAAACGGCCACTGAGCGAATAAATTGCATTGAACTAGTTCTGGCAAAACGAAAACAACGACCACAAGCCGAATTTCGAATTGATTCTTTTAAAAATCGCACAGAACGCGTTGTATGACTCGATATGGTAATAATATCTTGTAAAAATTATTAAAAATAAAATAATAAAACAAAATAAATTAGTCTTAATCAATTCTGTGATTCTTAGAATTCAATTTCTGTAATTTCGACAATACTTTTCGCTAATTACAAAAAAATTCTTGATAATTTTCATTAATCATACCAACCTAACTCGAATGAAATAACTGGAATGTTGGACGTTCCTGATAACAAGCTCAATTGGTTAGTGATAAAACATTTGTGAACAGATTTTCATTTATAATCTCATTAGAATATGAATCTTTTCTGTTAATTTCTTTTTTTTCATTAAAAAAAATTTGGTATTCACTATAATTCGAATTCATATTGTGTAAGAAAATATTCACGACACCGTGTTCACTTGAATCACACTTACAAAAATTAAGAAACATTATTAACATAAACGTTCGAATATAATTTATTACTGCAAGTAAAGTCTTTAGAAATTGTTGATAAAGTTCTAAAATATTATTAAAAGAATCAATTCGAATTTCGGCTTGTGGTCGTTTTCAATTTGTCAAAACTAGTTCTGATCAGTTTGAAAACAGCCACGAGCCGATTTTCGGATTGTGGTAGTTTTCGTTTTGCCAGAACTAGATCTGTGCGATTTATTCGCTCAGTAGCTGTTTTTGGGCTTTGAGCCTAACATAAACTTGAAATCTGAAATAAACAAAATACACGCCGTTTCAAATTGACTAATAGTGTACTTCCTGTTTATTACCGACTCTAATGTAGTGTGTAGTGTATTGGAATCAATTTTTTCAATTTAAAAAAATCATAGCTAATCAAAATTTCAAACTGTAGAGCCTAGTTTATATTGCATACTAGAGTAACAAAAATCAAATGTTCTGCAACTTACAGGCAAAAGTACGGTTGGTTAGCTACGCTTTATTTTTTTTAATATTGAACATAGAGAGATTTTAGATTGTATATTCAATGTTAAAAAATACCCGGTATGTACAAATAACACTAATGTTACAAATAAACGTAATATCTCTTAAATTTTTCTGCAGCTCATTCGTTTGACTTCAATTTAAAAAATCTTGAAATACAAACGATATTTTAGGACTGACGTAGATTCAATAGTATCGATGTACTTGCTAAATATGAATTTATTTAAGTAATCACTCTTGTAATTTGCAGATAAACAATTTTTATTAAACGTTCAAAGGTGCATCATATAAAGGTCACTACAATAAAACTTGACTATACTTATGTTGTAATTTACTATAAAGTTGAATGAACTTAAGTTTAGAGCATTTATTGACATATTACAGTAGCAAAATACACTCCATATCCCATTGTAATAGTAAATTAATAAATTATGCACAAAATAATTTATTTATTATAATAAACTTTTGTGAATTAATGACATTGTAAAATCATATTGTTGTTAAATGGTATAACAAAAACAACTTTATTTTTTACGTACAGTGTCTTTTGAAGGTTTATACCACATCTGTGTCATAATAATTTTGATAGTCTTATAATTTAAATGATATATACATTCAGTAACTAATTAGTTCAAACTTTTTGCTCCCTCAATGACTGCTCGAGAGATAATAACTCGTTGAACTTGAGATGTTCCTTCATAAATCTGATAAATCTTTGCATCTCTCATTAACTTTTCAACAGGATATTCACTGTTAAAACCACATCCACCAAAAATTTGGACAGCATCAGCAGCACATTTATTGGCAACATCACCCGCATAACATTTTGCAATGGAAGCATAATATGTATTTCTTCTTCCATTATCAATTTCCCATGCTGATCTCATCCAAGCCAATCGAGCCGTTTCAACACCAATCGCCATATCAGCAAGCATGAATGCTACAGCTTGGTGATGAGCAATTGGGATACCAAAAGTTTTGCGCTCATTTGCATATTTTGAAGCTTCATCTAAACATCTCTGAGCTACACCTGTAGCACCTGAAGCTACCTGAAATATAAAAATTACTCACAGAATTCTTAATATGTCATAATAAATAATTTACTGGTGGTCTTGTAAAATCAAAACAGCCCATGGCAATTTTGAAACCGGCTCCTTCGCCAAGAAGAACATTCTCTTTTGGAACACGTACATCTTCAAAAGTGACTCCTCGGGTATCTGAAGCTCTTTGTCCCATATTTACTTCCTGCATTAAACAATTTTATCTTATATAAATTTTTAAATCATAAAACTTTCTTACCTTTCTTCCAGGTGTTACCCCTGGCGTATCTCGGTCAACAATGAACCCAGTGAATGCTTTGTTGGCTGGTGCTTTGGGATCTGGGTTAGTGCGAGCCAAAACAAAGTACCTACATTAATAATTGTAAATTATAAATGTAATATAAATAAATTACAAGAAAACACAAATAAAAGCACAGAACAATTGGACGGAGTTATGCATCAAGCGACCAAGCGCCAATTCCATAAAATCGAGATATTAGTGTCATCTGACAGCTGAAGCTCCAAACTATCAGCTACAATCTGTTTCCTGGTGTTTTATTCGTTAAAAACAATAAAAATGTAAGCGCCAATTTTGATAACGCCTATTAGATGCAAGCATCCCGAAACTTAGTATGCGCTGTAGCTCATTTTGGCAGAATGGAGCTTAGCCGTTTGATGTATAACACCGTCCAATTTACTCTATTTTTTTTAAAGGTATTGAGAAATACTTTTCGATTCAATATTTCATAATACTACTTGGCATATGATAAGTTTGAATTGAAATCAAAATACCGACAAAATCGAGCAGTTGTAAACTGTGTAAACTCAGTAAATAATTTCAATTACTTCAACTGCATTTTTAACTTCAGATAGGCCCATGATACAATGTTAAAGTACAAAATTTTGATTAAGCGAGCTGTTCAGTTTGTTCCAAAGAATCACTGTGATAATCTAATGTCCAACAAATATCAACACCTAGTCGCACTAAATATTCATGAATATTCACGATTTCAACAATGTTATTTTTCCTAAATGACTACTTAAGGCTCCTGAATCCTGGGATCTGCGAATCATTAAGAAATTAATGCGAGATATTTTTGTTAGCCTTAAATTTGAAGAAAGCCTTGCATCATCTACTTATGTAGAATTTAATAATCTATCCAGCTCGTAAAATCAAACTTTGAAAAACTGATCTGATTAAAGTATATTAATTAAAATGTCAAAATAGTCTTTACAAGTTTTCTCAATCATCGGTTACCGCAGAATTTTTTGGTTTAGTTCATGTTAAAAATTGAACAAAAAGCTATCCGGCTTGACACTTACTTTTCTTTCAACTATTCTGTACGTTGATTTAAATGAAAAAAAATCAATCAAACATTTTGCTCTCAAGTCCTTATTTCGTGACGGTGTCAAGAAGATTTACAACGTCTATTAGTGTAACGTGGCTTCTTAGAATCTTTAATTTATGACTGATGGCAAGTTTCGACTTTATGCACACTAAGTCGGTGATTATTACCTACCATAAAAATAGTATTATTAACCAGAGAAAAATACGCTTCGTAAAAACAAACTTTAGAGTGTTACTTAACCCCTTACCGCCTCATTTTTTTTTATACCGTTCAATTAAATATATGTTATTAATTATCGTTATTGAACAATTTAAAAAATACTAAAAAAAAAATTTATCGTGATTTTTGATAAAAAAAAGTTCAAAATATTACTCGCGTCAAATATGTCATATATTGCGGTCAGGGCCACGTAATACCGTTTATGATGATCTTATAAAACATTTGAGTGTGCCAAATACGGGAAAAAAGGGGTTAAAATGTCTGATGTGAATTAATAGATTTAAATTTAAAAAATTTAAATACAGTTGAAATCCCGTTTAGTGATGTTCGAAAAGCCACGAAAAAAAAACACTATAGAGAAATTTAATTACTAATAGAATTCACGATGAATCAAAAAATTAAGATTTAATACGTTTGAAAAAATATTTGTTCATTTAGATATACACACAGTTATTAATAAAAAAACACAATTGTTCATCATATGTAATTGAATAGTTACATTGTATGTACTTATTGTTGAAAAAATTTGTCCAAAGTTTATTGCACAGCAGGTAAGTAGTCGGAATTTGGGGAAAAAAACAGATGTTCAGTATTATATTTTCTATTACCGAAAATTTCGTTCCCCGAGAATTTTGGTAAGCCTTTTTTAAAGAATAATCACTATATATGTATCTTGAACAGTTAAAAGGGACCTATTTTTTGATTGTGTTAATAAGTCGACAATCAGAAAATTAAGATGGTTGGATTTGATCGTTTTAGGAGCTCAAGGCCTATTTAAAAATTGATTTCCACGATGTGCTGCTTTCGTGAATATTAAGTTTGCACATTCAGAACATTTTGTCGATAAATATTCATTTATCAGCTCGAATGAACGTATTATAAAAATAAAATTTTAATTTTATTTACATTTGGCAAAGTGACGGAACTGCCAACAAAGAGATACACTGCATTCTTTACGAACGGTCAAAATTCCAGTATACAATACCAGGTAATCGACTGGTTGGTGCCTTTAAATTTTTCAACAACGAATTTGTAATACATCTGGCAGGCAGATTCCAAGTACATAGGTATTCTACCTAAGTTTCTGTTTTGGGATTGGTTAACATTTCTTAGACGACGCGACGTAGCTAAAATATGCAAAATTTTGGGACGATCGAATGGTCGGTAAATTAGAAAAATTTTATTTTTCCGCATATTTATTGGAATTATTAGACTCGAGACAAAATAGAAATATGGACATCCGGGACATTAAATGTAAAGATTTATAACTGATGGTCAATGCAACATCATTAATATTCCATCAATATCAAGTATTGCTATGAGCATGGCGGATCTAAAATTTATCAACTTTTGACAGTTCATATTACTGT
The DNA here is from genome assembly GCA_949768715.1 of Dascillus cervinus. Taxonomy (NCBI): domain Eukaryota; kingdom Metazoa; phylum Arthropoda; class Insecta; order Coleoptera; family Dascillidae; genus Dascillus; species Dascillus cervinus. The sequence goes on from OX458317.1 coordinate 22,502,434, forward strand.
TAATCTGGTACATTCTTAAAATGTATGCGTTTTACCAATAAATTCGGTGAAAATGTGCGATAATAGTTGTAGTGAAATTGAGAATTCAACTCCGAACAAGCCAAAGAGTCGAAAACAATATATTGCCCGTAAAATCAGCAAAGATATTTGAAAAATTTTACCCTCAGTTTATGAATTGGAAGGATAAAATAGGGTTCTGCCACAATATTGGTTGATGCTGGTGGTACATTACCTCTCTAAAACGTCACTGTGGATGAAAATCCACGGCAGTGGCCGAAAGTTACAAAGACGAATCAATTCAAAATTAAGTTAATGCGAACAATCAAATTTTTAATTCGATTTAATGCTGTCAAACCAATAATTTACTAACCATTACTGCATCAACATCAATAATGGCATCCACCAATATTACTACAAAACTGCCAAAAATGCCGCAGCTGTATTTTGGTAACTGCACAATCGACAATATTATAACTATGAATCAAAAAGAATAATTCTAAACTTTCCTTGCTTTTTGGTAATTACGTAATTAATTTTCTGATATTGCTGTGTTTTCCGTGTAACAAAGTTTTCGTAATATATTCACAGTTATAACTCATAATTTCATTACAAGTTTAAGTACGAGTTGCAGTGAAAACTTAAAATTGATAAATCCTTTTGGAATACATGATCAACATTTGCAAAAGTTAATTTTCTGACAGTAAAGTGGTCAAAAAGTAAGATAGGTACTGAAAAAAGTGTTGAAAAAACTAACAAAAAAATTCAAAGATGACGGTACGTTCGCGGGTTTAACCTAGTAATTGTAATTGTTAAATAATATTAATTATAATGCCATAAAATGCTTGTTTATTTTACTTTTATGTTGTAAATTGTTTTCTTTTTATTAAAATTGTTTGTTTCCTGTTTTTTTGGGGATATTTCTTTATTATACATTTTATTAAAATTGTTTGTGAATTATAATAATTATTACTCTAGATAGATTCCTTTATTTCTATATAACTCTTTTTATTACGTAAATTATTTGTGCGTTGAATAAACAAAATAGCTAAAACTTGATAATTGTTTTTTTTTCTCTCCCTCTTCCTATCCATGAAACAAATTTTATTAAAAATTTATTTTTATTTTCCATGATACTCAAAAAAGTGATTTTGTTTGTGGATTTAATGTAAATAAACAATTTCGTTATTTATAAAAAAAAAGAAATGCTGTAAAATCGCATTACTATTTATCAATAATTATTAGCCTTGTATTTTCTATCTTCGCGTCGCGTACAAGATAGCAAATATTTTTCATTTTATAAAGAATTGCTTAGGCTGATTCCAGACAAATTGAGTCAAAATTTTTTAAAATTTCAACCCGTTAGGTTTGTTGAGGTCAAAATATTTCTAAAATATTTATTTATAAAATTTCTCAGAATCGTTCAAAACGAATTTATTTTATTGTTCCGGAGAAATGTTTGTGAGGAATTTCAAGATTCGACAATTTTTAAGCTACCTGCATTAGGTAGTAAATTTCCGAGAATATAACAATGCAGGCTTGAGAGTCTCTACAAACTCAGCGGGAGGTGACAGGGACTGTATGAAAAATCTATTTCGAAGTTATACAACCAATATAACTTCGAAATAGATTATTTTTTTTGGTGAGTGAGACTCTTAAGAGGGTTCCTCACACAAATTTCTTATGGGAAACTCAATACATTTGCCTGCCACTATAGCTTCGAGTAAAAAACAAATATCATAAAAAGTGTGGTATCATCTGAATCTGCATTCAATTTTCTACTTAACGGTTTAGTGGAAGTTGCCAATTTCTATTTGGTAATAGGAAAAATGGAACAACTAGTTTTGCACTGCAATTATAACTTCTAACAACAATGGATTAATCCAGATTTTTGTTTAAACCGAAATGTAAACATTACATTTTTATTGCTATAACTTAAAAGATGTGGAAAAAATTTCAATAAATATGAGAATTATAATGGCAGAACTATTTTTTCCTTGAGATGAAACTAGCGTGGAAGATTTACAACAGGCTATTATTTTATTTTATTATTATTTTATGATGAAATCATGAACCCTGCTAATTTTTTTATTGGCAGATGAAGTTTGTAACAGCCATAGAGTTTATAAAATTCTCAAGATCGAATTAGCTCAAGACCCGCCTTAATGCTGTCTGCTAATGGAATTAATAATAAAATTATGGATGGAAATATTCTAGTCAGTAGTTTCTGAATGTTGCATTTTGTGTTGTGTGTGTATGCTCTTGATTGTGATGATTATATAACTCTTCCGTATACCCTACAGAATGTATCGAAAGCATAACAAATTATAAATTCAAAATTATTTTTTTAAAATTTTTCTGGTCTCAAATTGGCGCTTTTTTTGACTTTTACCCGTATGACTGAAATTGGCCATTAAATCCCAATGGTTGTTATAAAGGAATATAAAAAACTTCGAACTCGAGATTTTTGTGGTTCCGTGGTTCTCTTACCATTGAACCAACCAGCCGAATCATTTAAATGAAATATGAAAACAAAATTTATAAAATTACATAATTAATAACGCATTAATTTGTTATACCAGTTAGCAACTCCTCCATTTGTAATCCACATTTTTTGTCCATTAATTATCCATTCATCACCTTTCTTCTCTGCTTTTGTTCTAATTCCATTTACATCTGATCCACATCCTGGCTCCGTTACACAATACGCCTGAAAATCGTAAATTATAATCAATTTCATTTATAACATTGTTAAATGTCAGGGAATTAAAACTGCTTAAAGTTTTAATAGAAATAAGAAATTAAAGAATTCTGTAACAGAAGAAAGTACAGTAGGTACACTCGCGTTGATGGAAAAATTCTGAAAATTGGAAGTAACGTTTTCGAAATGATCAGTCCCAAAGTTTCAAAAATGCATGAAATGAAATTTCTAAACATTGGAACTGGTTATTTCGAATATGTTTTATGTGAATTGCAAATTGCTAGTGTTCGCATTATAAAAGGTGTGGTTGTTTGGCATAGAATGATTAATGTATACATTCATATAAGTGGTGTTCGGAGTAACATGAGTTTACTGTATGTAAGTAGTTGTGAAAATAGCATGCAACTTACTGCCAATATTGGTTCTTCTATTAAACGGCCAAGGTATTTTTTCTTTTGTTCTGCATTTCCAGCTGTTATTACAGGGGATTGCTGAAAATGTTAACTATTAATTAATATTCTCCAAAGTATATATTTAATAAATTGTTCTATGCATTCGAAAATAGCACTGAAAAATTCTGTCCTCTCCGGGATTTGAACTCCGCACCTTCGTTCAAAATGCATGAAAGTCTGACTCTCTTACCACGGAGACAACCAGCCGGTTGAAAGTAAAAATGCATTAAAATAATTATGACACAACAAATCACGTGACTAAATTAATTATTTAATTTTTCTTAATAGACAGAAAAAATATGGAAGTATGCAGATTCATCAAACAGGCAAAAAACGAGTTTAATTACATACTTCAATTGCAAAAGTGTTAGTTTGATAACAATTGTTGTAAGTCATTGAGATTGTAGTTATCTATCAGTATAGAGCAAAGATTAACAATTTTATTTATTTAATTATAGTGCAATGAAAATGTTAAAGTTATGTATTTTTTTTTACCCCCAAACTTGTTGCCTCTATAGCAGTAGTGATGCCGCTACAACCATAAGCCATTTCCTCACCAACCAAACATCCATCAAAAACACTTTGTTCCATACCACCTGAAGCAAAAATTATAAACTGTTTACTAAATCTATTATTTTCAAATATAATTACTTACCGCAACTTGCCGGAATATGTCCATTCATAAGACCAAGCTCCCATGCCTTTTTTACAAGCGGCCATGGAAATTCTCCAGTTCTATCGTAATGACCTGCAGCTGGTAAAATTTCTTCTCGAGCAAATTTCCGTGCAAGTGCTTGAATCTCTTTTTGCGTCTCATTTAACTCTAATAAAAAAAAATTATGAAATTAACATTTTACATTATATTGATACAACATACCAAAACTAAATCCATTAGATGGAACATCTTTATGTTGAGTCTGTGCCGCTGTTGAAGACAATGCTCTAATTGTTGGACGGGTCACTGCACGGTAAATCTAGTAAAACATCAAGTAAGTTTAATAATTGGCTAATACAGGTACCATATTTAGGGAACGTTTGTAATCAAGAAGTACATAAATTCTAATCGTAGTATATATTTCGACTCCTTCAACAAAGACTATAGTAACTCAATGTGTTCACTTTTTCAGTTACATATATTAAACATTACATCTCTTCTCTGCAAATAAAAATATATACAATCAATATTTACCAGTTTATTAAAACAGTATTATAAATTCAGTGATTTTTGGAACTGATAATATGTTGGATTATTTCAGAAGTGTAAAAAATGAGTTACTACAGTCTTAATTGGATGAGTCGATTTGTTTGTTACATGTATTATTTGTAATTAAAAATGTTAATTTTGATAGTGTTTAATTGGATTTATGTTTGAATTTGTTGTCACATTAGGGGACTGAAATTTAAAATATTGTATGTAGTACCATAATTTTAATATACTCATAAAAGGGGTAAGTATATAATGAAAACTACATGCAATTAAAAAATTCAGACAATTAAAATCTATGTAACAATTGAAATTATTTTTAATTTATTACTAAAATGAAATAAAATGATATGTATTTTAAAAATATTATACCTGTTGTACACAAGCCATATTGAAGCAGGTATTTCAACTGCACTTTCACAGATTGGAAAACGGTATATAAAACGAATAACTTTTCTTAAGCGGACCAAAGGTCACTAACGTAGACTTTGTATTATAAATTAAAACCAAAACAACACGTAACCAAACCTCTCCGATGACGTCACTGTCATAAAATTCTCTTCAAATAAAAATTATAGAATACAGAAGAGAAACTTGCGATTATTTTCGTGTCGCGAGCACTGCAAACATGGCAATTAATTTTGTAATCGAACAGTAGGCAATGATTGTATGTACATTTTATTTCTTTGTATATTTTATTTCTTTGTATTTTAATAGGAAATGCGGAAATATACTGCTTTAGATTATTGAAACGTAACTCAGACCGCACAAAAATGCTTAAAGGATGTCAAAATTTATGTAATTATTTTTTATAGATATCATATTTAGGCGTATATATTACGCGTACGTGCGTCTTGCACCTCAATTTTGACACAATATTTGTAATGTTTTTTTTTTTCTTGATTTCGCCTTAGACTTTCAAAGTAGTTTCGTTCTGCGAAATGTGGCAATGTTGTACATTGTTCTAAACTAAAGGGCGTTTACTGTATTTAATTTTAAAATTCCGAGTATAAGACGCACTCCATTTTTACCTACCAATTTTTAGTATTAAGGCTGTTTTCGCAATTTGCCGAAGCAAATATTTGCAGTGGGCATGTCGCTTATTCTTAAGATTTTTATTCACCGACATACGTTTTGGAAGCCCATTGCTACACACCGAACGCATTAAGAAAAAGATGCAATATTGACGCTATGTTGTACCATTTACGTAGTCTAATTTATGAATGCTCTTTGTGCGCTATTGGTTGAATCAATTGTTGACATCTGCCACTCAAGTCGTTGCGGACGGAATGTACACAAATAATTTCTTGGAAGCACCAATTTTCCTTATCTATAAAACCTCCACAATCTTTTATTCTGAGATGCATTTCTGGTTAGAATTGCTTTTTAGCATTTTCGACGATATCACGGCCCCATTTAAACGCTGCGCTGTTTATGAAGTTTGAGTTTATAATCAGTAATTTTTCAATAGAACGGGTACCATAGCTTCCAGATAAAATTCTTGTAACTTCTTCATCATTGTTTTACAAAATTCGTCATCTTTTTCTATCTAAAAGATATATGCAAATCGGGCCGGGAATGACATACAGTGAGCGCCAGCCAACTGGAATAAATTCATTATCTCAATTATTGTGCACATTGAAAAAAAAAATCCCGATACACGTCATTTTTAGTCTATCACATGATATCCTGAAAAGTGAAAATTTCATCCCTAACCTCAGCCCCCTTCGAGTGACAGTTGCAACCCCCAAATTTTTAAATGGAAAGGTGGGCCTTGTGATACCTCATTTGAAAGGACTCTTCATGCTCTATTCAAAAATGCTATGATTTAAAAATTTCTTGCAAAAATGAAAAAAAAACATTAATCTGTTTAACGAAATTCGCTACAACACATTAAAAAATCAAAAATTAATACCGTTCCGTTCTTAGTATAATCATGCCATTTCAATACTCACAATCAGTCGAGGAGAAGCTTGAAATGCTTTTAATTTATGGGTCATGGGGCATCACTTTGAGCATCTTTTATAAAATAAACTTAATATTTACCTATTAAAAACTTATTTTATTTTTCTCACAAATTCCAGAATACGGGTCTGGCAACAACTAAAACGCCGTTCCCTTCAGTTTTATGGGTCGATCATCAGGTATTGTTACGTGGTAGACCGTATTATCCATTGTTGGAAAGTCATAAATAAAAGTATTTTTCGTGCTTTATGTTAAATTTGATTTAACTCAAAAAGTAATAATTTTTGAACGAATCAAATTGCAATTAACAATGCTACGAATAATTTGACAAATTTTGAAATAAAAAACCAAACATGGAAATTTTACCCGAAACTCTTACTTTTTTGGCTTCAAATAAAAATGACTTGGAAAACTTTTAGCACTAATCGAAAGTGTAAACTTCAACTGATGTAACATGTAAATTGCATACTTTCCCCTCAATCTTTAATAGGTATTATGGCCGGGGCGGTAAAACTTAACTCACCCTGTACAGTTGTGATTATACCATTAAGATTATCTAGAAGGACCGGTCGACCTATACAGAAATAGCAGTCCTGCGTAATGACAGTATTCTTCGTAGACACAATGCGAACATGTCTTAAAAATCATAAGAACAATGGAACACTATACCATCGGTGCAGGAATGATTGTGGATCATTTATTTAATAGTAAAGAGACATTAACGAAAATAAGATTTTCCACGAAGGTGAAATATTTCGAGCTGGTGTATTGTATGATTATACATATAAAATCCCACCTTTTGTACTTTTAGCATTTAATCCCTTAAATTGTACCTTCCCATTATAGCAAATCGTTTTAAAAGTATTTTCTTTCTAAAATTGAGTGGTTCAAGGCTGAAGTGGACCAAGTCAAAAATCACGATTTTTTAGTTGAACCGTCCAAAAGATTGCCTAAAACCGATACTTTTCAGTGCTATAATGGATCAAGTCCATAACTCTTTTTTGTACTAATAGGTGGAGGTAATGTATTTTAGCTGTGAATTATTTCTCAAAACGTTCAGTGCTAAAGTGAACCAACTCCAAATATTGTCATTACAGGACCGAATTATTTTTTATCTTAGTATGGAAAACGGTAAGCTAACGTAGCAAACGTTGTAAATCAATTATTACTTGATTTCACATATGAATTATTATGACAGTAGCAGATTCTAAGAATGATGTACCTCTTATTCAACTTGTATACAAGCCAATCGTGGACTCCATGCAGTTGCAGCAATGAATGAGATGCCACAAAATTCCGAGGAAAACCAACGTGGTCGGAAAAGATCCCGAAGAGAAAATTTTTAAGAAACAGTGGCAAGTCTAATAAGTCAAAAAATAAAATAGTCCCAGAAAAACTTTTAAACATTTATTTTGACTGTAAATGCCGCAAAAAATGCCCAGAGAAAATTAATCCCGAGTATTTAACAATTTTTTTTTAATCGTTTTGGAAACTAGCCGATTTTACCAAACAAAACATATTTCTGCGTGGCATGGTTAAAAAGTCGGAAGTTACAAGAAAACGGCCGAGAGATGGGTCAGGGAAAGAAAAGTCCTCAACGTTTCAATACACTGTACTTGTAAAGAAAGGCAACATAAACGTCTGTAAGAAGTTTTTTTTTAGGAGTGCTACAAATTAGTTAGGGTATTTGTTGTAACGGATTATCGCGGTAAAAATATTTCAACAAACAAAATAGACGACTCTGAAATCATTGCACACATTAAATTTTTTCCTTCATACCAAAGTCACTATAGTAGGAAAGACAACAAAAAAAATTATTCAGCAAAAACAATTTGATCTAACACCCCAATGATGCTACTAACTGTTTTGTCATAAATTGATAAAAAGTTCCCCACCCATGAAAAATTATAAAAAACACACTAGAATTAATTATTAACAAACAACTTTTAACGTCTTTAAGTCAAATTTAGGTATTATGGACTTGGTCCACTTCAACATTGAACCACTCAATTGTAACAGTCACCAAAAAATGTAAATTTGTTCATTATTAATAAAAAAGAATGATTTACTTGTCACTGAACAAACGGTAGTAAAATCTCATCTGAATAGTATTTCGGTATCGTAAAATACTTATCTTTATTTATGTTTAGTTCTCGGAATTGATAAATTTCGTACGCAAAACATCACAGATAATCGAAGCACCGCCTGTAGCCGCAACTGTACCATGTTTCACTTTAAATTTTCCCCGAAAACTTTTGTTACAGGTTGATCTTATTTACGACTTTATAGGCTTAATTTTGAAAATATTTTTTTAACTCTTTCAAGGACGTAATTAGAATACGTGATAGAATATGCCACTGTTGTTAATTTTTTGATATTACTCTAATTTCATTTTTTATTCTTTTGCTACACATATTTTCGAAACAAAAAATACGCACTACCCTGTCTTGTATTTTTTTAAGAATTTAAAAAAAAATTGTTTAAAAATTTTAAAAAACAAAGTCAGAATTTGGTAAAAACTGATTGAGGTAGTGAGCAAACAGCCTTAAAAGTATGTCTTATACACGCCTAAATACGGTAGATAGATGACGAAAATATTGTATCTTATGTCCCGGTTTTTTTCGTCATATAAACAAGTTCAAAAGATGATAAAATCTAGAGATGTTTTAGTAAAGTTAACTTTTCGTCAACTTAACTTTAATTCCACAAGTGTTTGTAAAATTATCGATCATTTGTCCAAGACTATTTTTGACAACACATTCAAAGCTTCTGCAGAGGTGTATAATTTTAGATAATTGCACAAATCCACGAAAAAACAACTTATATCAGCTAACAAAAAGATATATCTGACCAAAGTTGAAGGACTTACATCGGTTGACTAAACGAAGTTTAAAGTTTACCATCTGCACCGGCGCTCCGTAACTTTCAGAAAACAAGAATGAAGACGCGATGGCGAAGAGATTTTGCTGGCATTTGGCAATACTCGACTAAGGCTGTGAACTAAAAAAATTAGGTTTCTAGGAATTTTTATTTATTTAAACATTTTAAAAGTAAGTAAAAATATTTAGCCCATAAAATGGTAGGTTTAAAATATATTGAAGTATTTCTAGAACTTATAATTAGGATTTCCTACTTGTAAATTATGAAATCAATGAATTTCTAATTGTAAATAAAATTACCTTGTTAAACATTTGCTCTATTTTGATATTTTAGTATTTTTAAATTTCCTTTTTTTGATACATTTTTTAGTTATGTTAAATAGAACATGTCTTGTTTCGAAAAAAACGCATTTAATTGTTAGAAATTATTCATGGTGTAACAAACATTATTCAAAGATATTCCATAATTCAATAATTTGATTTTTCTTTTAAATACGAAATATCAACCATCTTGGCACGATGTCATTGTCAACTTGCGATTTTGATGAAATTAAGAGCATTTTTGCTGCTGTTCATAACAAATTATCGTTAATCTCGATGGAAATTTAGGGCATTTAACCCAAAGTGGGGTATTTGCCCTTCCAGACCTATTTTATCTTTCAATTTTATTGCTTTTTCAAAACTTGCCGAAGTAGATAAAAACGTACTTATTTTAATGACGCTATTCAAAGCAAAAGAAAGGCAAAAATTCCTTTATTTGAAACTTTAACATATTTTTAACCGGATTTTAAATTATTTTTTTTAATACTAAAATTTAAACAAGAAAAATGAATTTAATTTAATAATTTAATTCATTTATTTCCGTCCTATCAAACAAGAAATTTTATAGAAAGAGGTTTCATTCGAAAGCAGTATGAATGGTTGATATCTACATAATTCGTTTAATTGGTGCCAGTCTCATATAAATGAGGATTTACAATAATTGAAATAATTATGTCATTATAATAAATAAATAAATATATCATTAACGATTTCTATAATTTTTTGATAATTTTATGCCTAGGAACTAGTCTAATTCAAAAGATTAATAATTCAAAATTACTGTTGTTAAACCTTATACACTTTCAGTTGGGGCGATGTCGTTAAAGTACTTATCACGGCTTAAAGTAATAAAGCTGTTATTTAGGTGTGAATTCTTACCGGACGTATTCAGGTAAAAATTTGGATTCTCGAAAATCTTTTGTTACGTAAAGTCATTTATTTCTTATCTCTAACAACATCGTCCCAACTGTTCGTGTATAAGGTATACAAGCATACATTGTAACCTAACTACAAACCGTTGTTGTGAAATAATTAATATCTCTTAATTGATAAAAAAATATGCATTTAAAATATTCCATGATCGAGTGTTTTTTTTAAATGCGAGAAAAATGTTAGATGTAACTTATAAAATATTAGTAATATAAACTTCTTTTTGTTCACAATTCTGCAAAATATATTTTTATAACACATTTCATGGTCCCTTTTCCTTTATTTATAGTCAAAAAGCCAAATGTTAGATTTTCGAAAATTTCATTGTGTTGACCCAGATGGCCGTCTTTAAAGCAGGTAAATTTTGCTTCCCGCTATTGTATGTGTTCACAAGAGGCTCAACCAGTAAGAAAGAACGACTCCGAAAAGCACTGTAGTTAGACAGAGGTAAAAAATTACAAAGAGATAAGCCATGCTTGCGAGGTGTTTTTACCGAGCCTTGTCTCGGATGAGTCGAAAATGTACGATATTACGAGTGACAGACGAGCGTACATACAGGAAAGAGATCCATGGTTGATCGGCTTACAAAGAGCCAGTGCCGAATACAAATACTGTGAAATGTTTCCATATTCCGTCTAGCGAGCTCGGCCCGAACTATTCGAAAATATACGATTGTACAAGCGACACACGCGCGATAGGTATAAGGAGGAGATCTCATCCCTATCGGCTTACGGAGTACCGGTGCTGATTCCTTCAAGTTATGTTGTCAAACAGCTTATGTGCTTAAGATTTGTAAAGTGGTAGGATTATGAGATGGAGTTTTGCGTGGGTGTGTCCATGCACTGATTTGAATTGATTCAGTTCATATCTTGAATATTATACACCGTGAATCAATAAATTATGGTCTACTTCTGAAATTTTCTTAGTTGCAACCAAACATACTAATTCCACTTACCACTTGATACTTGAACGCGTTGTAATGTTTCTGGTGTTATGGCCATACACTCAGAACAATGGAATGCTAGATGTATTTTTTAATTTTTGAAAAATTAAAGATCTAGTGCTTGTTTCAATTATTATGTTTGGTTGCGTCTAAGAAAAATTCAGAAGTAGACCATAATTGATTCACGGTGTATTATATTGCGTTCGCGCAGATTTTCGTCCTCGCAAAACTCTATCTCATAATCCGATTACTATAACATAGTAAACAATAAACAAAAATTTAGACTTGCCCACATTTGCCGATTATTTACCTATAAAGGACGACTTTACGGAAATTTCGACATCCTTTAGAAATATTTTAGAAATCTTTATGCTGTCTGGATATCTAATTACATTCTTTTCTACACGGGGATCTACATTTCGAACATGATCCAGTCTCGTCAACATCTTCGCCAATAATCAATCGATTGATTTGTTAACTTTCCATACTTCTGCATCGTATATTGCAATGCTTCTTGCAATTGTTTTGTAGTAAGGTGCAGGCTTTCACGGCCAAAGTGGAATGAAAAAATATCTTTCACGTTATGCCGTGTTTGTCGAAAAAGTTTTGTTAATTTTTTTCAGAGTGATTCTGATTCTAGTGTTACGCTGTTAAGTAGCCATTCTATTTGATCCTTATTGGACGGTACAGTTTTGAATCGAACGTCATTGTTTTTTTTTAAATAATAAAAGTCTTTTTAGTTTTCGGTGACTCCATCAGCTATGTTGGGTAGGCAAATATATTGTGCTGGCTGTGGCTCATTTTTTTCATTTTTTTGGGGGTTTCAAATTTTTCTCTATTTTTCCAAAATCATAATCGTTATTCGCTAAGGTCAATCTAAATTTTTGCAATTCATGCGATACAATCACGAATTTTAAGTTTGTTGTGGTTGGTGGTGGGTTGAGGCATAAAGGTGTTGGTATGGGTTTGTTTTTTTTTTTTTACTAGCGTAGCAACTGACTTGCATGGACCACCAACGACTCATATCGTGTTACGGCGCATAAATGCACCCGGCAAAGGCGTGTAATTATGTTCACATCTAATTTCAAGTTGAATTTGCCGACTAATTCAACTTGAAATTAGGATGCGAACCGATTTGCACCGTTTAGAGCTAGAAATAAGAATAAGAAAAAGTTTGCTTAAAACCTGCCATTTTCCATAACATTAAATTTATTCTTCACTTCTGAAGAAGTTTCTCTGATATGGTCAACCGATCTGAATTACCTACCTCGTACCGCAGCTGGTATTGCAAAATTATCAAGAAGATATTCTGAATCGCCAAAATGATACGACTTTGTTTAGTAGAAGTTTCGAAAATATCTGCCGACGAAATTACCGCTAACGGCCAATTTAACTAAACTTGCTAAATATGAATTTATTTAAGTACCTAATCACTCTTGCAATATGCAGATAAACAATTTTTATTAAACGTTCAAAGGTGCATCATATAAAGATGAAGGGCGACTTGACTATATGTTGTAATTTAATATAAAGTTGAATGCATTGCTTTATTCTTGGTATTATCTGTTACGAACAATGAGCCAACATTGAATAAATTATCTTTATGATATTATAAAAGGTAGGTAATTAACGACTAACGTCTGGCTACGTTTTACGGTAATTGAATTTCGAAAGTATTCTATTTGCCAAATTTTGCTGCGTGTTTCAAATTCTTTGCATTTAACCTATCGTTACTGTAGTGCATATTAGAACATTGCTACTGCGTTCGGATGTGGTCGCTGCAGCCCTTATTTTAGGTAAACATTCACTTCAAATTGTTTGTTTTGGTAGATATTGTATTAATTGATTTTAGTTGTATTTATAGATAAAATATAATTACTAATACAGAACATCTATATACAGGGTCTTTCACAACTCGCACCCTAGAGAAAACTGACACGTGCCGACGACAATAGGTTGTCAGAAAGTGCAAGAAAATAAATTACTCCTGCTTGCATAACATAGTCAATAGGATTTTAAATCCACCAATCCCGGAAGGGCAGCAGCAAGTTTACTAAAAATAAAACTGGTTGCTAGGTTTCAAAAATATTACTAGTCTGCATGTCGGTCTGACAGATCAGAGTTGTCACTGTCAATAATTTTAGGTTAGCAAGATTTTATCTTTGAATTCTTTAAAATTAAAACAACAATTGGCAGTTCAGAAAAGAAACGATTTTATTGCAAATTAAAATTATAATAACAGTAAAAAAACTTCGTCAAAAGGAACTATGGAACGAAACTAATTAGAGCAAATGCTCAAAATGTCTCTGAGCATAAACGCGCCCTTCTTAAGAGGCTTAATTTCGAGTTCATGATCATTTGTGGGATAATTGTAGCAAATGAGTCTTGAATTCGATCTCGGAGCTCCTGCTCCGTATTAACGGGCTCTCTGTAGTTAACATATGCAAATTATGAGCGTTATAATACCCTTGCCTGCCAAAAGTTGATTCATCCGAAAATAAAATTCGCGAAACAAAATTTGGTTCCAACATTTCTTGGTTTAGCAACTACGTGCAGAACTCTCGTCTAGCAAGGTAATCATGTGGCTGTAAATGTTGTACACGAATGTAATGATACGGATGTTGTCCGGTATTTTTCAAAACTCGGTATACCCAACTACTAGAAATACCCAATGGGCGAGCAATTTCGGCAAGGCTTCTGGCACCATCTTCTGCAACAGCATTTAGAATTGCTTCTTAATTCTCAACCGTACGCGCAGTCATGGGAGGACCACCATACTCTTTTCGATTTGGTAGAACTTGACCTGTCTCGTGCGTCCTTGCAATCGCTCGCAGTATTACCTTGTGATCAGGGTGATTTCTGCCCGGAAAACGTTCGGAAAAGACCCTCGCTGCTTCCGTGGCGTTACGACCACATTCTCCAAAAATTATAATCATTTCGAAATAATCAGCGGCTGAATACATGATTATGGGCAACATTGAAACGTTTTGACTTCACTTTATCAAATTTAATTTGACAGTGACATTTTTCAAAAGACCCAGGCACCCACATAATTTTAAAGATTTGCTTTTTTCTTATAACCTAGTAACGTAAAATTACGACACACACCTTGAGGGCGCCTGTCTCTGATTGGTTAACTTTAAGTTGTCTTTTCTCTAATAGGTACCTTTCAAGTTAGATTTTATTTTCTTTACACACATCTTAATGCCGTCTCGCGTTACCCCGTTTTTCCTAGGGCAGGGTATTAATAATCCAAATTCTAAAACAAATTGTAAAGGTATTTTGCAAGACTGAAACATTGTAATTTCTTTGTTACACTTAGATATAAGTGTAATATATACACCATCCGATGTCACTCCACTCCACTCCACCGTTTCAAAAGATAATTATCATATCCACTCGTTCATCGTTTGAATGCATTTTGAAGTTTAACTTGTCACTTTGACGGTTATTTCTGTCAGGGGTTTCCAAACATACGAAACGTAAATATATGTTTTTTTTTCAATAAAAATATATTAAAGTATTGTTTGATTTAGGTGCATTTGCTTAACGATAACATAAAATAACATAACATAAGTAATAACTAGAATAAATAAAATAACTCTTTACGAGAAGAAGAAAGCGGGGCTGTACCAACAACACTAGCAACGTTGCCTCTGTGTATAGCCAAACTTATTCGTTGCTTCAAATATGTTTTGGCTTGAGGAATTCCCGTTGTTTGAACAATACGCCTCCCCAAATCTTCAAGGAGAGAAGGGGTTACCTAAAATCTAATGTCTGTATTCTTAGAAGAATTCCGCGTGGAGCTAGAATATCCGTGACTAGTAAACTAGCCAAATTTATAAATGAATGTGTTTCCGTTAATTCTTTACCGTCCTAGGAAGACCTTTTTCTTTTTGCCTTTCGTGTTCTTCATGTTCCTATTAAAAATGGTTATGAAAAGGAATCTTTAACTTCTAAAGTTAAGAAGAATGCTGACTCTAATGTGGACTCCATACTTTATTCCAAAACCAATTTCTCAAAATTTTCAAATTATAAATCTGTTGAGAACACAATTGCGTATGGTGATATTAAGGGTGCAGTTCGCTTATTATCTTCTGATGACTCATTTGCCAACAATAATGCTGATACTTTTGAATCATTGAAATCTAAACATCCAATTCCTTCAAGATTACTCCAGTTTCCTGATCCACCTGAAGAAATGGTAGAACATCTCACTGTCTCTGAAGATCTAGTTTATAAAGCGATTATGTCATTCCCTAATGGTTCTACTGCTGGAATGGATGGAATAAGACCACAACGTTACCCAAAAACGTTACCTAACGTTGCGCATGCGACCTTTGAAAGGTTAAAAATAAACAAATAGGCACATCATAATTGGTAATTTATTTATTTATTCTAACATTGTTAACAATTTAGTAACAAAAAAAGCTAACATAATTACGATAATCAATCAAAGAGCGATTAAGCTGAACTTTCCAATTTAATAATTTCAATAATGCCATCGTGCATTTCTTTCACCGCCTGGAATTCAGTTAGCCCCATGCGTCGTTTGTTTGAAATGTCGTAAACTCCACCTTCTGCGTCACTATGTTCACCGCGAGAGCCGCGAACTTGCAAATTATAACGAGCAGCTACTTGATCTAACTTTGCCTTATTCGCTGCCAATTTTGGGACTTTTATATGAACTGAAGCTCGAATAGTAGTTCCTAGCAATAATACAATAAATAAATAAAATTATGGAAAAATAATTTCTACCTAAATTTGTTGGACAGAAGGTTAAATAACCTAACCGATCACTTCTGGAGAATTTTATTTTGCTTTCAAGTTGATGCACGCTTTCCACAAGCCTTTTGTAAATCTGAATCAAATCTCCACCACTTTGCATTGAGATAATGCGAATGTGATCCTCTTCATTTACCCAAACTAAAAATGTTTTTGCGTTATTGAGAAAAATACCTCGCCCGACAGGCCAGAATCGCGATGTATTTGCAGCTTTTAAAAATCGATCTCCTTCTTTAAACAGGAAATGATCATCAATTAATTGTTGTTGATCTTTTTTTGACATCCCTTTCAAGGGATAGAATTTTCCCTTCAGTTCGCCTGTTAATTCACTCAGTGTACTAGAAAGTTTCTTTTCTATTTCTTTGTATTGGATTTCACTAAGGCAAGGATTAAACGGATAACCTTCTATAGATCGACCGCAACGAACTCTAGTAGAAACAACGAAGTTTCCTGTTGGATCAATATTAGTAAGAGCGGCATAATTTCCCCAATCTGTCGGTGGATGTTTGTCGGTTGGTTTGAAACTCATGTGGTAATCTTGAATGATAGGATCGAAAAGGGCGCCAAACACAGAATACGCCTCTGCGTCAGGCGCATATACCCCTATTCCAGAGTCCAAATTTTCCACACCTTTTTTAAAAAACTTCGTTAAATCTGATCGATTTGAAAAGATCATCAAATACTAACCAGATTGAATGCAGTCGAGAAGGGTAGAACCGAATGACGTTTTCTTCATTTTCAAACTGTCAAAAACTTGTTGGGTTAAATATTTTTTCAGTAACGACTTCGAATCGGAAGTTGACAGTTTTTTAAACGCATTTTCTAATTTTCGTAATACTTCAGGGTCAATACTTTCTTTTCCACACTTAACATGACAACTATGACAAGCTTTAGGAGTAGCCATTCGAACGAAAGTTTTAAACGAATTGATGGACATAACATGCTTATTCTTACGGTAGGTATTTGTGATTAATTGGTTGATGTGGTATAACCATGGTAACAATTTATTGACAAATGTTTTTATTTTAGAACTCAGCTCATGTGGATCAATTTAAAATCTCTTTTTATATATATTTTTTTTTTAATCAACATAATTTTTAATTAATAACTAATAACATAAAATAACACAACATAAGTAATAACTAGAATAAATAAAATAACTCATTAAGAGAAGAAGAAAGCAGGGCTGTACCAACAACACTATAGTGCTATAGCAACGTTGCCTCTCTGAATAGCCAAACTTATTCGTTGCTTCGAATATGTTTTGGCTTGAGGAATTCCCGTTGTTTGAACAATACGCCTCCCCAAATCCTCAAGGAGAGAAAGGGCATTAGCACTCCAAGGACCCAAAGTTTCCACACCGAATGCGACAAAAAAATAATTATCAGAAATTGGCTTATATATGTTTTTCTTAAGATTTTCTGCCAAGTGTGCAGCAGTGTGCGCGAAACAAGATTTTGCATAGAAATAAGTGTCCTAAAGGCATCCAATTTTGGACACAAGTGCATCTTAGTAGGGGGGTCTTAATTTGATGCCGGTCTGAGGGGGATTAGCCCAAAAAGATTTTCGCACAGAAAGAAGTGTCCTACAGCTACCAAATTTTGTATACAAGTGCATTTTAGTGAGGGGGCTTAGTTTAATGCTCGGGGGGGGGCAAAAGATTTCTGCACAGAAAGAAGTATCCTACAACCACCAAATTTTGTACACAAGTGCAGCTTAGTGGGGGGGGGGTATCGCCCAAACATTTTTTCGCATAGAAAGAAGTGTCCTACAGCCACCAAATTTTGTACACCGAGCGAAACCGGGTACTTCAGCTAGTAAAATATAAATGTAGGTATCGTATTTTCTCTACCACAATCTAAAAAAAAATAAAATAAAATAAAATAAAATATAAATCAAGGTTACGGAAGTAATTTATTTACAAGTAATTTATTTTAATTGTTATTAACATTGATTTCTTACCTATATTGTATTAAGGTAATTTTTTTAAAGGTTTTTTTTGTGATGTTCGGACTTTTTTAATGCTTTTTTGGGCAAATGTTCGTGCTTTTTTAAGTACTTTTTTGTATTTGTAATGCTTTTTTTCCGCTCTTTGCTTATAACTGACAAATTGCTTTTTAAAAAGTACACATAAAGGTAATTTCGGTATAAGACCAAAGAGTATAGGCAGGATATAATCTTACTGGTCGAACAAAAAAAAAGTACGGTACGATATTCTGCGTGTAAAACTAAAGCAAAAACCTAAGAACCTTTTTTCTATTTTTACGGTAAAAACCATTTAAAGCTGAAAAATAACACTTGTTATACAGGATGCCGCCCATTTATTTGTAAGTATACTGGATGCATCTATGGGTCGACTAAAAAGTATAGTACAAATTCTACGTCTGAAACTAAAACCAAAACTTGAGAACTGTTTAGCGTTTTATGGATATCTTTAACATTCGTACAACAATTAACAACGCTAGAGATGCAATGCAATAAGTGGGTAGGTAGGCATGATATTAATATGGTGGTCCGCCAGTTTGACAGTTTTGCAGCTATAAAATAATTTAAATTCTGTTATTACACCAAAGCAACCAACGCCAATTCAGTACACCATATATTTGAAATGAAATAAAATATTGAAGGATAATCCAGTACAATCATTATGTTCTAAACAACTTTCTTCTTGAACATATTTGGTAGTATTTCCGCAACTATCGTGACTGCGTGCTATTGAAAGATCCTGCCTGTTGATTCATTAATGTTCTGTACAGGAGTTTCAAGCACCTTTTCGTTTAAATAACCTTAAAGAAAAAAAACTAGTGATGTAAGATCGAGGGACTAAGGTAGGCAAGCGATGTGACTACATCTTCCAATCCATCTTGCAGAAAATTTAATGTCAAGCCAGTTCCTAGAGTCTAAAGCAAAATGAACAGGTGACCCGTTACTACCCAGCTAGCACACGTACGTCATTTTGACGTCATTTTTTGGTCAGGCACTACGTCAATATGACCAAGAAAATGACGTCAAATTTACGTCTTTAGTACGTCCTTATGTCACAGCCTCACGACGTCATCTTAGGACGTAAATATGACGTCATTTTAGGACGTAAATATGACCAAAAAATGACGTCATATTTACGTCATTTTAGGACCATTAAGGGACGTATTGATATTGGGGAATAATGAAAAGAAATCTATTTATTACAAAACGATTTTATTGTATTTTGCGATTTGGTTCAAATCAGGAAGTGTGCAACAACGGAAATGACACACACTCCCTCAAGTTTGAATAAAATGCATTTGCATTTTACATCACTAAGACTATAACATTTATTTACATTACTTAAATTATTTACCATATAAATATCCAGCGCAGTGGATTCAATTGGGTAACTATATAAGGATTTATATTTAAATTCTTTGCCTATAATTGCAGTAGTACCATTACTTTGTAACACAAAATTGAATATTCGAATCAATTTACCATTAATAAGGCAATGGCTGTCCGATTTGGAATAATTATATGACATTAAAACAAAATTTTGACATAGAATTTTTCTGAATTGAGCAGTATTATTTGAAACGCATTCTACGAGTGGTCCTAAGCTATGATTTAAATGATGTGAAACAATATTTTGATTACACGTAGTTATTGATATAGTATTTTCCATTTCACAAACTCTACGATAAATTTGTGCTAGTGGCTTAGTACTTGATTTTAGTAAACGTTTTCAGAATGTAATGAGGCAGACGATTGATACTGCTACTGCTGCTGGGATACTGCTAGCTGCAACTGGAGTTATTAATTTTATCATTTGTAATTCCATATTCTCTATAACTATTCATATTTAAATAATTAACGCTAACCCTATCTGATGAATCTAGAGATGGTGGCCTAAGGAGAGTTTCTTTCTGTTTACGTTTTTTTTTTAGGAATGTCTGATGAGTCT
This sequence comes from Dascillus cervinus, assembly GCA_949768715.1. Taxonomy (NCBI): domain Eukaryota; kingdom Metazoa; phylum Arthropoda; class Insecta; order Coleoptera; family Dascillidae; genus Dascillus; species Dascillus cervinus. The sequence goes on from OX458317.1 coordinate 22,522,545, forward strand.
GAATCCACTTCGTCACTGGAATATTGAAGTACTTTTCTTACTGTCTTTCGAGGTAAAGGACACTTGTTTAAATCATCGGTGTCTAAATTGGAGGTGTCCTCAGCCCTTTTAATTTTCTTGTTGCCCTTTTCATAATCATCTTTAAATAATACACAAAAATATGATTTTATTATTCCTTGCAATATTGAAATAGACAAAAATTATGTCCCAAGTTGTATAAAAAAACCGTGAAACAATTCTTCTGTTGAATAATACAACTACAAACCTGTTGTAAATAATATGCGATGCACTTTATATATTTGCCAGCTTCCGTCTTCAGGAGGCTCTTCACCAGATTGTAGCAATTTGTTGAAATTCGTTTTATTTTTAATCGGGGCCTAATAAACTTCTTTTCTTAAAGGTGTAAGCCACGTGTTGTGGACTAAGGAAATGCCTTGGTCGTTCTCGAATTCAATACCAAAATAAGTCATCTGAAAATTATTTATTCGAATATCGAGCAGTGCATTTTCTACCAAAGCAATGAAGTTGGTCAATTTTAACTTATCTTCGCAATTATAATCACACTACCTCTGAATTACATGAAGGTTTGTTGGTTTTAACGGCTCTCGGCACAGAAACTTGTTTACTTCAATACTACAATTTTACGAGATCGTTCTTCTACTAAATGATAGGCAACCACGGTACCACCTTGGTCATAAATAATTATGCACAATAGAGCGCCGTCAAGTAGCTATAAATCACTTTCTTGAAACGACTTATATCTCAACATTTACAGAATTTACAACGCCCGAGACGTGTTTGGGTCGCCTCTTTTATTCTTACAAAAATTCGTCTTTAAAATCGTAGGGTGACCTTGCCAGTGAATGAACACTTTGCATTTAGGCTGTTACATTTGCGTTCAGAGAATTATTTTCTCCGTCCCCAATATCACTTTTGCTGCTAATCACTTGCTGTATCGACAGATATTTTGTTAGAGCACAAGATTATTGCATCATTTGGAAGACTCAGTACAAATCAATTTATATAATAATAATATAATATAATAATGATAATAACGATAATAATCACTGTACTGATAGGCAAATGTTCGAATTATGTGGGCGTCGTATTTATATTTCCCGTCAATTTCCGAATGTGTATCCTATATCGTTTAATTGATACAAATTAATAACAAACCATTTTTCACTTCCATTCACTGTACGTACTTGAAGTTTTATGTGAGCAGGATATTTTTTTATTACATAATTGACTAACGGTAACAATTTTCCCGCTCCGATAAAAATTAATGTACCGAAAATATGTGATTATTGTTAATCTGGCGCGCGGTTGGAGCGGCGTCGTCAAAACGGGGCAACGTCAAAATCGCATCGAGGGCCCGATGGCGGTGCATGTGACGCACAGGACCGAATGTGACAGTCGACTATTAAGTTTGTAAATGCGTTAGTGTGGAGGTAATTATCGTCATTCGATGCGTCAATATAATCGGAAACTCTATTCGATTTTTGAAATTGAGATTTAGAGGTGCGTTTAATGCGATCATCGATTCTACACGTTGGCTAATAACCAGGCAACTGTCAGAGTGACACTGATTGTTTTCAAAATGCGAAAATGCCGTTGCTTGGTAACTGACAATTTTCAAAAAGAATTTGAAACATTGGTAACCAATCATCTTGAAAAACATTGTCACTTGATTATTTTGAAAAACAATCGAAAAATTTGTTGCCCTGGTTACTAATTATTGCTTACGAAAACAGCCAGAGTAAGGTTTATAATTCTAACATTTCCACAACATTAAAAAAAAAACACTTTGAAACATTAATAGGGAGCTAATAGTTTTGAAAAAAAAAATGTTATTTAGTAACATTGACAGTGACAATTTTGACAAACAGTTTGTGACACAGTCGCCTCGGTAACTAATAATTTTGGAAACAAAAACCGTTCGTTTGCTTAAACATTGTTACCCAGTAACAGCCAGAGTGAGACTTGAAATTTCAACACTTTTGAAAATGACTCTTTGAAACATTGGTAAGTAGCTAATAATTTTGAAAAAAAAAACAACTGTAACCTTAGCTATGAAAACAGTTTTATTTAGTGACATTGCTAATTTTGACAAACAATTGGTAAGTAATAATTTTAAAAACAAAAACCGTTTTCTATGATTTCAGGTAAATCCGCTTTTTTAAAACAAAATTTCAAATTTGGAAACAATGTATTGTTCCAAAAGTGGGTGTTCATACAATCAAGTCATTTTAAATGAAGAAAATAAATCGTTGAAACATTATCTAGCCATAAATGTAACAAGAAAAGAAGCTAGGTTCGTTTCTTTCGGTTAGTTTTTATTACAGGCGGTAAGGTAGTACATAAGTTTCCTGGAATTGCAAATTCCACAGTGCATTGTGTTTTGTTTGTGTCAAATAAAAATTGCTTAAATATTGGGAAATATAGCTTAAACGCAACCGTTAACTACTTTTTAATTTTTCTTTGTAATTAAAAAAAAATGAAAGAGAAAAAATACGATAAAGTAAAATGTTGCCAAAGGTTTGATTATTGTTTTCAATACGATACATTGAAATAATCAAAATGTTGAAGATTTGGACATTTTAATTAATAACAAGTTTAATTGACATAATATCAAACTGTAAGTAAGCGAAAACCGCCCGGATAGCGACCTTCTTTTAAAATTTGAAAATGCAGTCAAAGGCGCCGAGGGAGGGTCTTACGACGTTTACTGTTAAAGCAACCGTAGTGGTTCATTTTATTTAGTTTTTTTCGCCTATTTCGTTTTGTTGACTTAAATTGTTTTTGAAACGAACGGATTCAATTGCATGTTATTAGTAAAAGAAAAGAAAAAAACGAAAATTTGTTGTGATGTAATTAGCGTTATTTAAATATTGTCATTAGATTGAATAAAACTTAAGTTATACCCTCACATGTATTTATTATTATCCTTTAAAGTTTATCGAAATAAAAAACGAGAGAATATTGACGTTTAAAATAAACTTTCATTTTTCGCCAAGATATTTCTTTTCCACATAAAAGGTCGAAAACAGGTAGTTAGAAATACCGAAAATGTGTGCAGCTTTGTCATTGAATGTTTCATATACCAAAATTAGAATTCTCTTGCTGTGTTAAGCCACACCGCATGCCATTAATACTCTGAAGTACGGTTGTAAATTAAACTGACGGATGACTTCAGGCGATCTTTTTCTTGAACATTTCTCGGCACTTTTTTTTACATCAATTTACAAACATTGAAATAATTAAAAAACGGTAGTATATGAAGAAAAACGATATAGTGAGGGCCGCCGATAAATGAGTAAGCTACAAGACCAGTACAATTTTAAAGCAAAATGTTGAAAATTGGAGCCGTACAGGAAGTTGTAAGATTAGGTGAATTTTGACATTTTAATTAATAACAAGCTTAATTGACATAATATCAAACTGTAATTAAATGGAAGTCGTCTGGCTAGCGTGTACTCGTCGTATAAGATAGCGACCTTCTTTTCAAATTTGAAAATGCGACTGTACGGACAACGTACAAAACCATTGAATTTAGTCTCGTGGCGCCGAGCCACCTTAACGGATAGGTTAGGTTAGGTTTCGTGATAGTTCGGGACAGAGGTTCGGGAACGATTTCAATACCTCGTTGCGAGGCGCCTAATTCAAATTGTGTGTGTGAATTGTTGTACTTATTATCGTCTATTTTGTTAAAATCACGAATTTAAATAAATCAAACTACCAAAAATGAATCAACACAAAATTTTATAAAGCTATAGTAGTGTGTACACAATATTCGGTTCCTCATGTAAATAATAAAATATTTTAAATTGTAATAAGGATCTGTTAAAAATACCGGAATAATTAGAGTACTCCACGATTATTTATAAATTAGGAATATATAACGTCATTATGACGTCATATTGACGAACTGTCTGACGTCATTATATGACGTCATAATTAGGACAAAAAATCACGTCATTATGACGTCCTTTTTGGACGTAAAGACGTCAATGACCAAAGATGACCAAAAAATGACGTCAAAATGACGTACGTCTGCTAGCTGGGTAATGTGTAACCACACATTCCTTTTTTAGAAAATGACGATAGTTCTCTTCATTCGGACGAGTAGAAAGAATAGATGATCCAATTATCTAGTTGTTAATAATAGCTGCCCATAATATGTTAACATTAAATATTGCTAAAAAAATGTGGTGGTCTGTTATGCTGATTAGATAATCATTGTCATTGTCCATATACCATTTTTTACAGTATACAATGTACATTATTTAATCCAAATAACTGATAATTTACTGTGTACATTTACTTTAACTCAAAGGATTGACGCTATTCTTTCGAAATGGCACCTTTGAAAACATTAATTATTTTTACAGATTCAATCAACGATATTTCTTGCTTTTCTAAAGATTTTATGGCGTGGCTTACAAAACTGTACTGTGCTTTTTGAAAGTCAAATTATTTTCAAGTTCTTTATTTTTGAGAACTGTTTGGCAGTGTTTCACTGACTTACCTACCGATTTGGGAAATTGAAAGACTACATTTTAAAAACTTTCAAAATTATTGGCATAATAAGTGGCGGCATCTAGCCAACTTCCCCATCTTGTCAGAACTAGTTCTGGGGGGTAGTGGTATATTAGGTAATATCTCCCAGAATAACTGTACCCGTAAAGGTGCTTTTACAAATATTTTTTTCCCATTTCGTAGTAAGTCATTTATTAACGGAAATTGCAATCTTATTGTCTCAACTATACGGTTCAGCCCATAGGCCAAACATGTGCAATGGATTAAGTTCTCATAAAAAAATTTCATGTTGGAAGCAGCTTTTACCATGTAGGTTGCTGCGTCTGATATCTTCAGTAATATTTTGTTAGATGGTACTGCATCCGGTAATTAAAAGCTGGTCAATCCATCATTAATGAATTTTGTTATGGTGTTACTGTTAGTTTTGTTTAATTCCTTTGTGTTTATTAAAAACCCTTTAGTCGGTATTCCATCATTCAAAACCCCAATAATCAAATTAGCAACATACCGTCCGCATGTATCAGTTGCTTCATCAACACTAAACCATATGCAATTCTTGTCAATAATTGATTTAATTTCCTGAATTGTTTCTTTGTATACAAGGCAAACATAGTTTTTCCGCATGGTGCTTTCATCAGGAATGCGCCTTTTACAATGTTGTTCCAAAAACATTTTGAAATTATTATTTTGCATTTTTCAACGGTTTTTTTGATTTAATTAATGTTTTACATAGATCTAAATTAAACTCATTTTGTTCATTGGAAACTGATTGACCTGATTACTGTCAGTTCGGTTACAGCGATTTTAGATACAATATTGTAGCGAGAATCTGTCCGCTCGGTTAGAATTCTGTACCAATTTCACAGTTTCGTCAAGTGTTGGTGGCTGCACCGACAGTATTTAGAGAATTATAGACGTATATTTATAAAGGAGTTAAATTAAAAAAAAAAAAAATAATACACCGAAAATAAAGAAAAAGCTTTAAAATAAGCATAAAAATTTTAAATAAGCACAAACAGCAAAAAAAAGCATAAAAAACTTTGCGTCAAATTACAAGATTTTCCTTAATTCGTGCACATTTTAGAAAATATTCTTGATGCCTTCATCTATTTACCATAAGCATAATGCCTAGGAATCCGCTCTTTAGTTATACGAACCTCTGCAAATTCTTTTTGAAAGTTCTAAGATGAACTATCGACTAAAACTTTTCATTTGAAATGCAATTCAATTTTCTACTCACTTATTTCTAAAAATTTTAAATTCAATTATTGATTCTACCGTTAGGCGTCTCCCATAAATGATGTCACAAGAATTGTGACAGTCCGTGACAGGGGGATTTTCTAAAAACGTGACATCACAAAGGGTATTTTCGAAAAAGTAAAATTTTAGCATCAAATTGAAGTTTTTTGAGTTGTGCCAGTCTTCTCGCAAATGAGCAATTTATAGAAGCCGAATTTCTATCAACAATTGTATCTTTGAGAACCCATGCGTTTCTGCAGCAATGCACACCGATTTCTTCCGTTAATATGATAATGCTATGTGGCTATGTACTCGATTATTTGTATAAAAACGTGTATTGAAATTTTATTTTTCAAAAATATTTGAAGCTATAGTTTTCTATTTTTCTTTAATCGACCCAATCGACCTCTAGTGGTCAAAGTTTTAAACGTCAAGAGGTTAGTACACAAATTAATTGGTGACATTTGTTAAATAGTACGTGAAAACGTAAGTTATTACAAGATCTACGCATTAGTCTTTACTGAAATTATTTAACTGATATAGTATGGCAGAATCCCATACAGAGAACAGTGATTGTCAAAAAGATGTCACCAATACAATCAACATTCACAAGAAAAAGCGAAAACCAATTCGGCAAAGAAAAGATTCTGATGAATCTGAAGATGAAGAATTCAGGTATTTAAGTAGTTGCTTGTATCCTATTGGATTTGTAAATAAAATCAAGGTTTCAGATTAAAATTGGCCCAAATGAAAGAATTACAAAATCTCCGCAAAAGACCAAATGGAATAAGTATAACAGGATTGGCGTCGGGTAAAAAATTGTCAGCAGAAGAAGAAATAGCATCAGTAAGTTGTAATTTGCTGCAAATACATAAAATTCTCGATTATCCATGCTTATCACCCGCCAAAATTACATCTTGGACAATAATTCCACACACGGATAATCGAGGGTCTGCTACACATTACATTTAAACTATAGGGTTCATACCAAGTATGTAGTTGTTTTCAAATGCTTTATTTATTCAGTGAATTGCATTCATAATAATCTATAAAGTCAAAGTGTTTTGTGATAATATTTTTGTTTATGATTATTCCTATTTACTATACATTTTTATCACTCTTACAAAATAATTTTTAAAGATTACTTAATGATTACTATTACAATACCTTTTGTAAGGTTTTTGAAGTCGATCATGCAGTGCAGTGCAGTGCAGTAAATGTAGAAAATGTGGGACGGCGAAAATATGATATTACTGTTTTGTATAAACTCTTTCAATATCTGTCCACTGAAAAATTACGCCTCTTCCAAAATGGGGTAAAAATTTGGTTAGATAGAAAAGTAAATAAAAGAGTCTAGGTCTTAAATTACTTTGGTTTTACATGTAGAACAGTCTGACGTAGAATATCATACCATACTTGTTGTTTGACCTATTGGATACACCCTGCATAAACGAGAATAACTTTAGTTATGGAAGATCGAGTTAAGGAAGTTTCATTGTAATTTTAATTACAACAAAACAAAGTGACAAACTAATTATTAGTGTTAATGTCACAGATTGACGTCGGTGATGACAGTAAGATGTTATACAATGTGAAACCGTTGATAAGTCGATTTTGGTCAAAAAATCACTTAGACAGTACCTATCATTTGTTATATGTTTTTATTTTTATTGAGAACAAATGCTATGTAAAGTTTGTTTTCTTTTCAGAGAGATCCGTTTAAAATTAAAATTGGTGGTATGATCAACATGCAAGCTCTAAAAAGCGGGAAAATGAAAGAAGTAGATGACGCATATGGTACAGGAATTGGAACACAATTTTCAGTTGAAACAAATAAGAGAGATGAAGATGACGAAATGATGAAATATATCGAAGAGCAACTTGTTAAAAAGAAAGGAAAAGGAAATAACGAGGAAATAGTTTTAGATTTAAAAACTACTAAATATCTCACACCTGAAGAAGCAGCTTTGCAATCAGTACCAAGTCACTTACGAGAATCCTCTACTAGAAAAAATGAAGAAATGTTATCTAATCAAATGTTGAATGGAATTCCTGAAGTAGACTTAGGGATAGATGCCAAAATTAAAAACATCGAAGCCACTGAAGATGCCAAGTTAAGATTACTTAGAGAACAAAATAATAAGAAAGATGGACCATCACCATTTGTTCCTACAAATATGGCTGTTAATTTTGTACAACATAATCGCTGTAAGTATTGTAAATGGCACTGCTAATAATTATTTCAGCTATGTTGTGAATGAATCATTGCAAATCAATTAATTTATAAATTTATAAATTTATTCTAATAATATTCTTATGGTTGTAACCAGGAAAGATGAGAGCTGGGGGCAACATTATGCTCGTGTTAAAAGTTCAACATTTTCCGCTTTATGAAATAGTTGTTTTATTTTTGCTGTTCACTGTGCATTTGAAATCTACTTGTTAAGGTCTTTCATTTGAAATATTGGTAGTTGCTTTTTTGTCATAAAAAAATCTCAAATAATGAGTAAGTTTACCGAATTTCAGAATTTCAATGAAAATTTGGTTTTTATAATAACAAATTATGAATTTTTTCATTGAATTCGGACATGCTAGCCACTGGTTTGCATTGAGTTGACGTAAAAGATATAGTTCACATAGCTGAAATCACAAAACACAAAAATCTGACAGTTTTGTATGTTTTAGTAAGCAAATATGTGACCCAGCTTAATTTGACATTCTGATTTTTTATTCAGAAGAAATGCTCTTTCAGGCTAAATAATAATTTTTGTAAGTTTCTGTCCAGATATCTGGATAATTAAAAATCAATTTTGGCTTTTATAATGACATAATGCGACTGCTGTGTGATTTATTCGAATTGTAAACATGTGAATTTATGTCTAATGGATTAGTGATGTGACTAATTTGTTTAAATTATATCTGCAAAAAATTTATTATTAATATCTGTACCAGAGAAGCAGAACGACGTATGTCCACTTTTTCCAACCATGAAATTTTGATGTACATTGATTAAAATATGTCCGATCTACACATTACAGGGGGAATTATGTTCAAACTTAGAATTTGTGTTGCATTATGATGTATCTCCAAGCATTACTTTAAAGCAATGCCAAAGATATGAAGTCATTAATTTGAATTTCTTGAACATTGTCATTTTTGGACACACATTGTTCTGTTTCTCTGGTACAGATATATTTATTGTTAATTTCATTAACTTTATTATAGTTAATATAGATTGTCCTGAAGCCCCACAGAAAAGACAAAAAGTAGAGGAAAAACCTGATAACAGTCAAGAAGAACGGTGGAAGTCAAAGAAAGATGAAAAGGCAACAGATGATTATCATTATGAAAAATTTAAGAAAATGTTTAGACGTTATTAATTAATGATTGGAAAAGGTAATTTAATCTAATTATAAAAATTTTTTAAAAAATATTTACTACTTAGAAATTCGTAGATTAGCAAATTAATTAACTTATTATAGTGCGTTTTTTGTTTCCAGGCACGCTAGAAGGCTGTAAAAAATATTTTTTTTAATTTTATATTGGTAGTGTTCAGTAATTAACACTATGACCTACACAATTTTGACAAGATTGAAGATAAAGTTTTCCTCAAGGGAAGTTTCTTTGAAAATTGTCATATTACTTCCTTTGACAACAGTTTTGTGCTATATTTTCTAATTTTAAAGCTATATTACTAATATAACCTTAAACTAACAGTTGTAAAATGCCATTACTATCAACAAAGTAAAAAAAAATATTTTTTCAGAGCCTTCTAATCTGTCTGAAAATAAAAAACATTGTGTCTGCTATTCACTTAATTATTTTTTTTTTGCTTAATTCCCCTACACATGAATGTGATTGAAATGTTTGGCTTTGAAAAGCTTGTTTGCAAACCATTGACCAAACTTCTAAAATCTTAATAGCCCCTTCTGATTTATCACGGGCTTAGATCGATGTGGTTTATATCACTTTTATCTTAACTGCAGTTTTATGTTTTAATTTCCAATTTTTCAAATAATTAAAAATTTGGCATGAAGTTTAATTTAGTTACTGTTGTATTTATCACATTTACTTTGTAATTTTCTTCGAGAAACTTTCAGAAGAATATTTATTGTAATGAGAAAATGGTAATAAGACATTTCATATAACTAAGATAAATATTGTACCAACTTGTAGTAATTCATCTCTTAATTTCTGTGGTATACATTCGTTGTGATACAGTATTTGACTGTTATGCTCTATTAATCATTATAATTAGTGTACAAATTGTTAGTCATATTATTATGTAGCATATAATAATCATTCTTATAAATTTCTTGTTGTGAATAAGATGATAAATAGTAAAAAATATAAATGTAAAAAGGTTGTATGCAAAGTGAACTTTTAAAGTAAAAGAACAACAAACGTTCTGCAGAGAAATCTTTATTTGTTACAAATTGTGTATTGTTCTGATAGGTACAATATTGCGTCTACGGAATAGTTAACTGCTAGCAGTCGTTTTTTCAACTTTTTGCATGTAAAAACGGAAAAACGATTGCAAGATAAATGCGGCTGTTACCTATTCTATGGCCTGCAATTGTAAATACACAAAAATATGTTTGTACATTATTGCAGGAAATGACATACAATTTGTTATCAAAAAAAATCTAAATTCATGAATGAGTTTGTTAAAGCCAAATTTCCTAAATAACTTCTTTTTTTTGTTAGATAAAGTAATCTAAAAATATGCAAAAAAGCTAGTTTAGTTATAACGCAAACCTTAAGCTTCATTAATTCTTATAACTGAATTATTTCTTTGCACAGTTCATAGGTTGATACAATTTTTATAAACTTATTTACGTGAGTAATATGTGCATTAGGAAAAAAGTAGCAACTATTTATTGTCTTAATTTGAACAACAGTTATCGATGAGAACATAAAACAATATCAGATTTGTAGTTTTGTGCTTTGTAAAGAATTCTTGTAATGTAAGTATGTATTAACATCTATCCAAACAGTATTAACTTTTATTTGCATTGAAATGAACAAATTTCTGTAGAAGTAGCGTGGAATAGGTTGTTAAATGTTTTTTCTTTAGTGGAGATAGGTCACTAAATCCTGTTGAATTATTCAATGGTACATTTATATTAAGTTATTGTTGGGTTTTTGCTTGTAATCGACTAACAATTTGCTAAAAGTTCATTTTTGACCTGGGGAGAAATTGATTTTGCAGACAGAACACAAAAAATGAAGGGCTTATAATGAGTTATCTTGTAACTAAGCATACAAAGAGAGTACTCTGGCCATGTAGACCTTTTACAGGGTCAAGAAAAACCTGCAATCAACAATTACCAGTTTTTTAAGCAAATGAGAGCAAATGGTTTGCCATCATTTTGAGCAATTGTCAGATTACAAATTCAATGACAGTTACTGTCTTTTAACATATTTTCTTTCAATTAGTATAGCTTTTTCACCAACTGCTATGTTCCAGTCTTGTTTGAGATGGTCAGTCAACGTTACGTCACCTTTCTTCTTGGAATGCCACAAACAACCATTCTCAGGATCATAACAAGGTCTACATAGTTATATTACTCTTTTTCTATCCCTGGTCATGAGATATCAGATTTGGCTAAAAAATTAAAGATAAATATAATTTCACTGCAATTTGTCAGTGATACGGTGTTTGTGTTGTCCAGTGTATGTTATTGATGTCACTATAAATTACGTATTTTTTCAGATTTTGCACGGAACTTCCATTATTGCGATGCTATTCCATACACTTAGTACTTCAATTAAAATAAAAGTTCTTTATTTTGGTTTAGAGAATTTTTAAGTTGCTTAATCATGAAAGTAAATCTTCAGATTTAAGGAAGCGGAATTGTTTTTGAACTTCTTTTAAAACAACTTTCTGCCTAACCACATTTGAACAAATTTGCTGTGGTAGTTTGGAAGTTTTTTTAAATATAGGGTAGGGTATTCATTTCACAATTTTTAAATATGAACTCTGAAAAATGATCATTTATAATTTTTCAGTTACATTGTAGATAATTTATATCGAATTCCTGTCTATTTATACAATCTATCTAGTAATTTTTATGAATGAGTATTATTTATGTATTCAAGTTTTCTATATTTATGTCATTCCATTCAACAAAAATATACAATGCAACATAATATTTTAATAAATGTTCATCACTTAGTGATAATAAAAATCGTAATCCGTTGAAAAAATGTTCAGTTGCATACAATTAGCTGGAAAAATGCACCAGTTTAATAAAAGTTTTTGCTACAAAACATACATCTTTCATTTTACATATTCCAATTATTCCATAAAATAATTAACAAACTGAAACCATAATAAATCTTGACAATAGTAATAAAATACGAATTGGCTACAATACTGTTATTGAAAAAAACCTTAAATAAATGTGATGCGTCTAATTACTATTCAATTTTTAATTGATTTAAGTATTGTCATTGAGTATTACCATTATCAGAATTAAAAAATGCATTAGTTTAGCTAATATTAAAAAAAATAACATTTTGGAAAACTCTTTAAGCGAGATCGAAGTGGTCAGTCAACGAGGCTATTTTTCAATTCGTGCATTGATAAGTACACCGTTGGCGCGTCAATTCAAACCATGTTCAGATGGTCACGGTTGCGCTTGCGTTTTCGTTTCTCTAGTCATTTATCGTCTGAAACAATTTTAAATGAAAAAGTTTTTTTAAGATACTTTTCACACACTTTCGGTTTCAGTTTAATTCATTATAAAAGAAGATGCTATTAAGTAAGAGTTACGTGAGCATTACACCCAATTATTGGCTATGACCTACTTATGGCGTGAAAGTTTGTTTATCGTGCAAAACCGAATAAAAATTCCAATCTGCTTCAATTTAAATTTAATAAATAGCAGCAGATTATTTTGAAGCTATATTTCGAACTGGTGGGCCCTGCAAAGTTAATTGGGTTTCGAGAACCTGGTTTTGTAGGTTTATGAGCATGGACGCTGATTTGATTCATTGGTCATGTCTGATGCAAAGTGTAAGCGAAGTGGCCTACAGACCTACATTTATACAACGTTCGATTTTTATACCGCGTAAAGAAATAGATATTTGTGAAACCTTGGCGCGAATTTGAAGGTCAGAGCTTAACGAAGCTCTGAAACAATATTATTTTGGTTATCATTACGGTAAAAGTGTGTATTCGGGAATAAACAATGCATGAAGAAGCGACAAGTATGAGCGTTCCTGGCTGTGTTGCCGCATCTACTACCCAGAATCAAAACGGCACAACAGTTACCGTCTCCGTCGTAGCACCAGATGTGGATTTGGATATAACTCCAGAGGATGACAATGCTGACTTGCAAGTGCCTTTCTCTTCAAATTCGACAGGTAATTACGAAAACTCTGAACTATGTCAAATCATGATTTACAGGTTATTTGTGCAACTCAGAATCACGATATTTATGCAGTAGTGTGTACTACAAACCTGCTTTGAATGTAAATTAAAAATTATGCATACGACTACATTTAAGTCGGCTACGAAGATTCGCTTTTATTATTTAATTCCGCTGTAAAATGTCTGCGAAAGTGAGTCTGAAAGGGAAACGAGTGAAATCAGTAAGTTCTTTGCTGTCTCGATAACGTCCGGTGGTGAGTAAATTGATGTTAGTAGGACGCGACAACTCTGTAACGTGGACGAGCCTAACGCTAAGCGGCTAGCTTTGACGTAGGTTACGCCCGTTCCCGGGGAACCCTAACTCGACCTATCGTGAGGCACTCACCCTCGTTGCCTCGTGCGCAATGTTCGCAGCGTACCGTTACGAAAAAGGGCGCCCGATTTTATTACAGAACTCTTTATTTTTCCTTGACCTACTGTGTTATGCTATTTCTAGCTTATCTAGGCTACCCTTAAACAACGTGTTCTATTATGGGTCAGGTTCAAGTGCAGGTGCAACCTGAGTTTAATTTATCGAACGAATTCTGCGCTTGCGCATTCATTTACTGCAGCTTACCGCCCGACAATGTATGTGTACCGCTTCCTTTTTATTGCCCTATTGTTCTTTTATTTGTCATTCTTCTTCACTTTATTTTTCACCAAATTATCTAATTATTTTTTAAATTCACAATATCACCACTGCACGTTTATTCTTGTTGCATTTGTTGGAATGAAGATTTGGAATCTTTTACTGACGAAAAACTTCAATATTATATCTAGCTGCATAAAAATTAATTAAATTGGAAGTTATTTCTTTTTCTTTGCAATTTTGTTTTGCACATCTCAAAGTTACTGAATTATACTTATCTATTTTTCATTATTAATTAAATTTAATTTCTAGAAATTATTTGTTCCTTATCAATTTATAATCAGCTTATAAAAAAATGGTGTGAATAAATATTACTCCCTCCGTCCGAAAATATCGTATGCATTTTAATGTTATTTTTTATATCATAGGTATACCATATTTTCGGACGGAGAGATAGTAGTTAAAAATTTTTAATAAAAAATTTATACTGTGCGACCAAATAAGAGTAAGCTGCTGCAGTTGGTAACGACTCTGCCGACTGATCATTTCAATTAGTACGGTAGAGGTACCACTTGTAGCCACTTTAAGCAAATTTGTAATTGAAACAATTAATAAATAACTAAAAATAGCCGTAACCACATTACTCTATTTATATCTTGAACTGAGTATTAATATTTTTTAGTTATGCTACAGCTTTTAAGCTGAAACGCTGTAAATTTTGGTAATTTAATTACTTTCGGTCACTTTGTTCTAGAGTCTTGTTTAACACTACTTAAAAATGAAATTAAGAAGATAAAATGATCCGTCATTATTATAATAACTAACGAAACTTATGTCGAAACATTATCAAGTGTATTTTATTAATTAAACCTTGTTTTTTAACGAAATTGCTAAACACAACATCACTTCTAGTTCAAAGTCAAATAAAATAATTGTTACTTTAAAACAAGTGCTTTAAATGAAAAATAAAGACAGATGCGTGGTTTCAAGAAACGTTTTGACGACGTATTTAAAAACGCTAATCAAGCACATTCTTGATTCTTTACTTACAGCAAACATAAATGCGTATTTACAAATAAAGTGGCTGAAAGTGGTGTCTCTACCCTACCTAGTGTTTCTACATACCATCGCGGTAAGCCAAGATGAGAAACCGTATGGTCTAGGGCCACTTGGGGCCCATGAAGGCCCGTTTTGATCAACAAAAATTAAAATTAAACAAAATAAATTCGAATACATAATATATTTGAATTTCTATTTGACCCGTGGTAAAACAAATTGCCCATACTTGGAGGTAATCGAGCAGCTTGTTACGAATTGTAAACTTTGCTCTGATAAGCTTTTTATTTGATCGTTCGGTTACTCTTCTAGTTTATTTTTAAAAAAGGAAGTATAGTTGATCTTTGATACAGGGTGTTATAAGAATTACCGCCGGAACCATAATACTTATTAAAAATTAAAGGGAAAGTGTGCAATTTACAGGTTACGTCAGTTGAAATGAACACTTTCGATTATTTCCAAAATATTTTCATTTCAAGCCACAAAGTAAAAAAAGAATTTTTGGGAAAAGTTCGTTGTTAAATTTATTTGTTAGATCACGAACAAATCTATTATTTACGACTCGAAAGTAGGGTTAACGGCAACACAATAGTTTATGGTCGACTCTTAAAACTGGAGGACAGCATTTCGGTTTTCACCAGAACCGTATTCTTGAATTAT
This sequence comes from Dascillus cervinus, assembly GCA_949768715.1. Lineage (NCBI taxonomy): Eukaryota > Metazoa > Arthropoda > Insecta > Coleoptera > Dascillidae > Dascillus > Dascillus cervinus. Next base: position 22,538,045 of record OX458317.1, read on the forward strand.
CTTTGAAAGAAAAAATAAAAGCAGTTTTTAATATTAAGGTTATTATTTTACAAAAAATGTTCAAAATGTTGTCCCGTTTTGTTTTATGCATGTACGAATGCATCTTCGATAATTGTCGTGAACCCTACTTCCAAAATTTGTGAAGAAATATTGACGGCCCCTTACTCCGTACCTGTAAAATGTAACTCTTCAACTTCTTTAGTTTACGACAAATGTCATAAATAATAAGTTAAGTACTCTTAAGGGCGTATGGTACCCTCAGAACGTTGATATGTTTAAATCTAAAATTTGGCTTTTTAGCAATAAATGAAAGAAAGAGATGCATGGAATATGTTATAAGAATCTATTTCGCTTAATTGTAGATAAAAAAAATTAAATTATTACTAATAGTTTAGAAGTTAGATTTATTTATTTTCTCACATAAGTTACTTCTTTTATTCGTAAAATAAATAAATTTAGTTTTCACCATTCTATTAGGAAACATGTTCTCTAGGAATTCCCCCAATATTAATGCGTATTTTTTTATCAATTAAGAGATATGAATTATTTTGTAATCCCGTTCGTAGTCAGTTAGTTTAAGAAATAAACGTTGGTAAAATTAATTCAATTACACTAAGTTGTGTGAAAATATCCTAATGTTAGTACGTCAAAAAAGTAATAAATTGAATAACTAGTAATTGAGAGAAAACCAAAATTTTACCTGATTTAAAAAAAAACATTTCTTGTTTCTGTGTTCGTTAATAATTTAAGATAACTCGTGCAATTTATCAGAATTAGTAAAATATTTTGAAGAGTTATTTTGCAGCCGGCGGTAAAACTTATAACACCCTATACAGTGTGTCCACGGATTCGGTTGGAAAGAGGGAAAACATTTTTATTTTCAACTTTACGCGAAAAACTTATTCTTTATAACAAGTTTTGCTTGTTTTGGAAAGTCATAAACAATTGCCAAAGTTTTATTAAAATATACAGGGTGTTTTAAAAATTACAAAACATGAAATTGACTTAAGCAAAGTATGTAGTTTTATTTTTTATTTTCGAAAAAAATGTTATTTCAGTAAGTTGTTTCAAAACTTGAGAAAAACTTGAATACAAAGTTTGGTAGAGATAGTAACAAAATTTTGTATGTATATTTTATAAAGTATAATTTTTGGTGTAAAGTTGAAAATTAATTTTTTTTCCCTCTTGTCAAGCCCATCCATGGACACACTGTATAACGATGTGCCACAGAGATGTTGAAAAAATTAATTACATAGAAAATTCAATATGTAGACATTTTTATTGGCGTCAAATTTTCATTCCTGTAGTACTTCAGTCATGCAGAATTGTATTTAAAATAATCTCAATTGTTAATTGTTTGCAATTTTAATTTTCGGTAAAATTATGCGCTGTTTCGAAACTTTAGAGTTTTTTAAAGTTAATTTGATAGCAAGCATTATTTCTTAATTTTTACAAACGTCATTGACATAGTATTAAATAAACGGTATGAATTGTAATATTTTATTTTTTATATTTGTAACGAAATGATAATTTATCCTTGCGGTTCGAGAAACGTTAAAATAAAAAGTGAGCCAATGTCATCTGCTGACCTAAATACAAAGTGTCGATATGAAGCTATTTTTATAAATATTTAGCGTACTGTTTCATGCGGTAGTGCGGTTAGAAATAAACTTTATTTTCTTCTACGTGTTTTTTTCTGTAGTAGGTAAACAAATTTAATAAACTATTTATGCAATTATTTTAATTAACAGATAGATCGATAAGGTAAACTATAATAAAACATTTACTTAAAGTTGAAAAATATGTTTTCTATGTACAGTAGAGTCTCGATTAGCCATTGGGCGCCACTTGTCTCGGATAAGCGAAAACTCGGATGACCCGAGTTATATTTTCGTATGATTTTTTTTCAGTCTTGATAGTTTTATCCTCATCTGTTCTTTTGATATTTTTCCACTTCTCTTCGATAGATACAACTTTATTTGTCTAGTATAATTAACCAGTGCAGGTCAAATTGCAAAAAACAACGGCCTGCAATATAAATGGGGAAATTTCCTGTTTTCAAGCTCGGATAATCTGGATTTTTTTTAAAGTGAATTTTAGCTTGGTTAATCCGGAACTTTATTTTAAATACTGATTTACAACTAAAAATAATTGCTTGTTATGATGAATTGCATTTCTTCGAATACATATTTGAGTTTTGATGTAAGTAAAACGTTGTTTTACATTATCGGTTGAATATTTATCTTTAGAAAATATATAATCTATGATACGCAAAATTCCAAGAATGTTACAAAATAACAATTTCAGTCATTAGTTATAATTTATTATGCAAGATTTTATCCGTGAATTGTTTTTTTCATTTTAAGTAAAGTTTATACAGGGTGGGCATACATGAATGTGGTGTCAAGTGAGCTATGAAATTTAAGGACTTGTTAATTTACCGTATCTAATAAGTTGTTATATTTTAAGGTTATGTAACCAACTTAAAATTAACAGCTGAGATTAGCTGAGAATAGTTGCTCTTTCTGTAGGTAGTTTAGGTGTAAACTTAGTAGAACCATTTCTATTTGAAGCAGGCTGTATGTCATCAAAAAAAAAAGTGAAAAAATGTAAATTGTATTTTTTGTAAGAGTTGCCATTGTAAAATAAGAGTACATTGTTTTAGCTTATTATTATTATTATACATATTCTGATTGATAAAACGTATTCGAAGGTAGCTCTAATTGTTACTTTGACGAAGTTACCTGTACTCTAGATAATATTTGCAATCGATTTTGCAGGAGTCGGACTCTGTCGCTATTTTAAGTAAATGTACATATTTCTACAAAAAGCGCCTAAAATATATAGTGTGCCCACGGATGGGATTGACAAGAGGGAAAGAAATTTTATTTTTAACTTACGGCAAAAAGTTATTCTTTATAAAAAGTTTTGCTTGGCTTGGATAGTCATAAACAATTACCAATGTGTTATTAAAATGTAGAGGCTGTTGTAAAAATTACAAAACATGAAATTCGGATAATATTTTGTAGTTTGTTAATTGAAAAATATTGTCTCCAGTTTACAGAATTTTTCGACTACCAGAAATAGGTTTTATCTCAAAAATGCTATACGATGTACCACCCTTTATATCTACGTACCTAGTTACAATTTAGTTAAATATGGGGCGTTGTAAAGACTTCGTGGGTCAGAAAGTACGTCCAAAAGAACTTATTGCGTAATGCGTGTGTAAAAAATTAATATTACGCGTGGAATTACTATTAATTGACACTTTACAGTTAAACTTTACAATTAAAACTTTATTCTATTATGAAATTAAGTCGCTAATAGGTACATATTTTTGAAATTTTTAGTCATTTACATAATTGAAATATCACAGTATTGCGATCCCTGAATTTGTCATAAAAAAACAATATGTAATTGAGGACCTGATGCAAAAAGGGGATAAGTCACAATATGAAAATTGGATTTATCGCCTTCTTGCATCAAAGACGCGTTATGGGATGAGTCAAAAGTAGTTTTAACTTCATTATGACGTTATAACTTGTCTCATTCTTACATCAAACGACACCTAATTTACAATACATTCAAATGACATACATAACTCGATATTGGGAAAATAATGACTTATCCCCTTTTTGCACCAAGGTCCTCAATTATTTGAAAGTTTTATTGGATGGCACTAAATTGATAATCGAAACGAATAAGCGTTTGGATGAAATTTAATGAAACTGAAAGTAGGAAAGTTAGTGTAAAGAAAAACATGGAATTATTTTGTTTCTTTCAATGTATTCGTTAAAGATTACAACTGTAAATCTGGTTTTTTAATTCCAAACATTAAATTGATAATTCCGAACAGAGCGATGCAGGCCCGTATAAATTTGGAATATTTAGTAGGTTTAGCAACTTCTAGTCGAGGTTTTATTCATTTACAGTTATATTGATTTAAAATCGTCTCAAGTCAATAATTAAAATAAATTAAGTTTTATTCACTTTTCATAAAAAAAATTCTTCTAATTTAGTACAATCAATAAGTTTGGACTAAGTATAATGATAATAGCAATAAAGTATGTTACGCTTATGTAGGATAAATGCTGAAACAGTAGTTGTTATAAACTAGGTATTTACATAATATTATATTTCTGGTGTGAAAAATTTAGTCCACATATTTTATAAAATAAAATGTGTAGTTGCCACCTAATGTTGGAATTATAAGATAACTTTGCTTGTGGACCTATTCATATAGTGATTGGTATAGAGGCTATAAAAATAGTCGATTACCTTGACGTTTCATTTGCGGAAATTAACAGTACCTGATTGAAATAAAAACTACATATTTAACAGTGCTGCTGCAAACGATTTGTAAGAATTAAAAAGACTATTACAGAAAATATTTCGCTCAATTTTTTTTTTTTTTTTGCCGGTGATACATGCAGTTTACTGTAATGTTGAATCAGATACCTGCAATTCTAAAGGGACAAGTTGCATGCTGTAAAGTTGGAGGTATATTTTCAACATAATTATAGCAGTAACAACGTACGCTTGTCATCGGTGTAATTAATTTTATTTATCATTTATGCAGAAATTGTCAATTTTATACGCTGATTTGTAAATTTCACTGAATCAATCAACATTTAGTTTTGAAATTGTATTGATTAGGGTTTAGTTGTTTTCTCTTGGCGTTTTTAATTTGTTTTAATTAGTGCTTTTATAATTGGTTGGTTCAAATAGATAATTACACATTGTACTTACTATTTTCGCCCCACTGTTATAAAGAACGGAACGTTTTTGTCAACGGCTTGTCAGTTTAACTGTTAACTATAACTATGTTAGTTAAGATGACATTTCATTTGTTTTTTCATTTTATAAATTGTCTCTCTTAAATCCATATTAAACAAGCCTCTGACGGTAAAAATAATAATATCGGTAGGGGAAACTAGGGTTAAAAGTAGACAGGAGCCAGTTGATGCAGAGCCTGTAAAATCAAATATATGCTTGACAGCACTGAGACGACTGGCCCTAAAAGACGAGCAACCGTTTGTACATGCGTACATGTAGTTTCAGTTTTCTGCGAGCACGACTTGTGTAAGCAAAAAACATTTAACGTTGTTGGTCTTACAATTAGTAATTTTAAATAATCGAAGTAATTTGTTTTTAACTAATTAATGATGCATGATAATGAATTATCGATCTGTCAGTTTTAGTAATAGTGTAGCACAGTTCAAAACATTTGCAAATGAATACATAACCACAAATTAACTGTTAGATTTCAAAATGTGTCATGGGGTTAGTTGTTACAAATCCGCTGGGGCTAGTTGTTACTGCAACAATAAAGACCTCAAAATGAAAGTGGATGCAGACCATAATCTTAACTCTACAGGAGAGACAAAAAACTGTTTTCATCAGAAAACGCAATATTCTTTGTACCGATGAGAAATCTTATTTTATTTGTGTAATGTATTATACCAACGCCATCTTTATTTACAAGCCGTGAAGCCATGCTTGGCAACACCGCATTAATGCACAGAAGTAGGCCGGGTATCATTGCACGTCGGTTGCAATCGAAACTTATTAAAAAATAACTAACATGAAATGATCCATACTACATCATTATTCTGATAGTATTAAGAAATAAAACAAAAGTTAGTAAGGGCAGGAAATTTTATTTTGTGGTATTTATTAAACATTAAATAACATTATTTACAAATAACATATTTTTAACGTTTATTTTTCTCTTTTGTTAGCGTAGCTAATTTCCTTTTTTTCTCTAAATTTTTAGTGCCATTTGTTTCTTTTGAATATTTTGTGTAGTTATTCAACAGAATATTTGCAAAAACAGAATACAATGTTTTAAACAATCTAGAAACATCGTTGCCACACAGACAATGTAATTCAAATTGTTGAAAAAAGTTATTGGAATTTAAGCTTAACTGTGTCAGTTGAATTAAAATGCCTTTTTGACAGGAAGATTGCAAAAATTTTGTTTCCCACACGCTATTAGCTACAATATATTCTAACAAAGCATACATATGAAAGAAAACACACTTAACATGGTAACTTGGTACACTTAAGCCACCTCGCTGTAAAAAGTCAAAATATTTGTTGCAAACATTACTACCGCGTCCTTCCTCAAATAAAAAAACACAGGCAGTACATTCCAGATTTTTGCAAACAGATCGTGCTCCATAGCCACAAACATATATGCAGCTTGATTCCTCGATTTCACATAATTCAAGATAATTTGAAGTTATAATGGGGCGAAATTGATCAATGTCAACATTATATAAATTTGATTCAGTACTTTCATTAGCAAAGTTGCTAAAGCATGCTTCTTTTTTATTGATCATTTTCAAAATATGTCTTATTCGTAATTTGTTTTCTGATTCAATTACTTGCCTAACTGATACATTATAGTTTGATCCAGATAGTCGTCTGTACATTCCAAACCTTTTCTCTAACTTGTCTGTTTGAAATTTCCCCAAGAGTACATACGAAACATTAAATTTTGTTAAAGCATCGTTAGCAATTTTACATAACACTTGAGATGCTCTTCTTATTGCTTCAAATGTGTCGGAGCTTAAGCCAGCTTTGTCCTTGAAAGACTGCCATGCTTCTATCCAAGACAAAAAACGTTTCAAAAACAATAACTTTTCATCCTCAATACTACAAACTGGTCCTGCCCATTCATTTCTTTTTATTTTTCCTACGATAGGGTTTTTAGAATTTACAATATCCCACCAGATGCGGAAAATTTGTAAAAAATTTGCAGTATCTGTACATTTTTCTTCCGTTTGTAAAGCAGCAATAGTTGACATATGAAAAACATTATCCACTAACAAAACGTTTTGTCTCTCTAAATTCGAGGGATACAAAGTTTTATAACTCAACTTATATGCTTTTTTAATTAACTTATTTTGCTCGTCCTTGAAAAATAGTCGCAAATGTTCGAAACATGCATACCGTTTTATTGTATAATTTTCAAAATCAGGATATATTAAAGTGTGAAAAGTATCTTTTTTGTTCAACCAGTTATTCCTAACATTTTTAAAAATGTGAACAGTGTCATACGATAGGTAAGTATTAATATCAGGGAAGCATGGATTTGGCATAGATTCGTTTGGAGAAATTAAAGTGAACATATTCTGATTTATTCTATTGTTATCAGTTAGTATCGCAACTATAGGAAAACCACATTTTTGAACAAATTCAATTACCAGTCGAATAACTTCACTAAAATTACCAAAAGCAGAAGAGATCATAAAAGTTTGAATAGTTTTTGCCAGATCCTTAGCATTATTTTCTGAACTGCCAACAATTCCATTGGCTTTAAAATCTAACTTAGATTTCACATAAATTTCATCAATTTGTAATATTGTATATTTTTCTCGAACAGTCAAGTTTTTGGAAATTTGTTTCAAATAGTGACTTGTATTTGAAAGATTTTTGTCTGGTTTTACATTAAATCTAGAAGATATTTGTTGTAAATATCGTTTACTAGGCAGCAGCAAATGATCTTGTAAGAGCAACAAGAGTAACAAGACGATGAATATGAATAAGCCATAAATGCAAACAAAATAGTTGCTGGGGAATATTTTCGTCTTTTTAACAATATCATGTTTAACTGATCAATTAAAAGTTCCAATTGTTTTTTATGTTGATAGTCTTCCATTTCTTCAGCTTTTTCGTTACACGTAACTAAATTTTCATACGACTTTTGCAAGAAAAATTCAAAAGATCGAGTCCTTAAATTGTGTTGACTTACGTTGGCATACCTAACTAATATATTTTCAAGTTGCGACCATCGAGATAATTTTAAATCACAAGGGAGAATCCAGTTCAAATCGTGAGCAGAAATTTCTTCTTTTCCAATAAAGAGTTTTAATGTTAAATCACTTTTCACAAGAACACTACATAAAATTTCGGCGGCACTTAACTCAGTTTCACTTTCAGAAGAACTATTAGAACACTCAATATTTAATAAATACAGCCAAACACCAAAGTTGCTCTTAATTTTAAAGTTCCACTTTGTTTCACTGTTTATACCATTTAGTTTTGTTTGAAAAGTGTCAAGAAAATTTGTAAAGTCATTTATAATATCAGATTTTACAAATTCTTCAATTTTTCCAGCTTCTTTTGATTGCAACGCTTTCCTTCTTACTTCAGGGTCTTTTCGTCTAACTACTGTTGAAGTTGAAGACAGATAAACTGGAAGATTTTGAAAAATTGTGGGTACAGCGTCTTCCTTTAATTTTGGGTGTGCTAATAGCAACGTAGTAACAGTTGACCCGTTTTTGTATATCTGATCTAATATAACATCATTTTCGTTAAAATGTTTTATACAAACAGATGAATACTTCGTAGGCTGCCAATTTTTCCTCGGGATAGCTCGAAGCCATTTCTTTTTCGTTTCTTCATCTTTTGGAAATGAAAACGTAGTAACTGCAGCTTGCCCCTTTACGGAAACACTTTCGTAATTCGATTTGCAGCTTGGGACACAACATTTTCTAGTCATCTAAAAAGTTTTCATGTGAAAAGCATGAACCAAAGGTTAAATGTACTTACTTTCTATATTGTCGAATATCAAATTATTGAGTTAAATATTCTGATAAATACACACAGGTTTGGAAATACCACAACTATCTAACGTTAACTGCACTTTATAACAATATCAACAACAACTCAATGATGCAATGCTGAACTGAAGAATGCAAAATGTCCGCCTAGCAACACTGCTGCCAAATTTCTTAGTTCACGGCTTGTAAAATAAAGATGGCGTTGATTATACCCAATAATTTTGATTTCATTTTAATAAAGCTTTTGACTAAAATTTGGTTGTACTTTCGAGTTGAAATCAGTATGTACCTACTATGTAGGTCTACCTACCGAAGAATTGTGTGTATAAAATACATCTAACAAATTACCCCGCAGTATGTAACAACTAACCCCACACAGGCGCAAATTGTTACATTCAGCATTAGCATAAAAACTTTTTTTTTTCTATCAAAGGCCATGTTAATTGTTAATTTTTAAATATATATTCTTGTACTATAATGTTCACTCTGTAACTAACGGTATTTGCTGTCTCCAACTGTTATAGAAAAGTACAAAAAATTAAATGTGAAAAATGTCTCAACTAACCCCAGTCTCCCCTACTTCCAAGTTGCACGAGAAATGAATTTCTTTTTTCATTTCAACCAGTTTTACAAATTAGTGCGGGCAATACGTTTATCTTTTTATTAATTTGACTGATGAAAATTTAAAAGTAAAAATATACAGTGGTGTCCGCTTATTATGACTCCGCATATTAACAAACCGCTTATTTTGATGTACTTGTACCCATAAGTTTGGTTTTCATATAAACTACCAGTATGGTCCTTAGTTCGCTTTAAATGGCCTCGGTTTCAATTATTTGTCCGGTTACTATGAAATGGTTATCATCGTTCCTTCCCTCATAATTTTCCATCGCGTGTAGAGTTTCACCCGTAGTGACCTATTTGTCGATCGTCTAATAATATGCAGTAATTAGTACATAACAACTCCACAAGCCACAAAATCATAAAAATTGAGTTGGCGGTTATTTCATTACCTTCATGAAGATTGCTTTAGCGTCAAACCACCAAACTCAACTTTTTTTTTGCCTATGTATTCAATTATATTAATTTGTTTTTATTTTTTATCATCTAGCGTCGCGATCCTCATTTATGGAATTTTTCATGGAATTTTTGAGTTTTTCTTTTCATAAATCTTTTATTTATAACTTTTTAATATAAAATATCAAAACCTTATCAGCTTCTTATTGAAATTCGTCGTTATTTCGATTACAAATCCTGTGATGTCAGTAAGAAATGTTATTTATAATTTCTAAGTCATAACCATTAAATCAAGTAAGTGTTGTAAACTTACAAAGCGTTTTGAAGAAACAAGATGTCCAGGAGATTCCATTGTAGATAACAATAAGAAAATCATTGTTTTCTATAAGAAAGCGATGGAACCACAATAAGTGTACGTTATAACGGAATTATAAGTTAACGTTACATTACTACTGTATCTCTGTCTCTTCATGCTCTATTCAAAAATGCAATGGTTTAAAAATTAATTGCAAAAATAAAGAGTAAAACAAAATTAACCTCTTTAACGAAATTCGCTACACACACTAAAAAATCAAAAACTAATAGCGGTTCGTTCTGGATGTTGAAAAAACAAGCGAAAATAATTGAAGTGTTAATAAAGTGACAAAAACTGATCAACATTTTTCGTAGTAGTTTTCTTTAAAACGCCGATGGATATATTTTTTATTGTATTACATTACCAAGAATGAAACGTTATTAGTTTTTAATTTTTTAGTATATCTATTGTAGCGAATTTCGTTAAAGAAATTAATTTTTTTTTTACTGTTCATATTTGCCATATATTTTTAAACTATAGCATTTTTTAATAGAGAATGAAGAGACCTTTCGAATAAGGTATCACAAGCCCCCACTTTCTATTTAAAATGTTGGGTCCTGCAACTGTGACTCGAAGGGGATTGAGGTTAGGGATCAGATTTTCACTTTACAGGATATCATGTCATAAACTAAAAATTACGCGTTTCGGGATTTTTTATAAATGATGCACAATAATTGAGATACTGAATTTATTCCATTTGACTGGTGAACACTGTACAGGGTGAGTCAAGTTTTACCGTCGGTGGTAAAATAGCCCTTCAAAATAATTTGTCAATTCTCATAAATTGTATGAGTAATTTTATATTAATAAGGAACATAAAAAATAAAAAAAATATAAATATATATATATAATCAGCTAAAATTTTGGCTTTATCTCAATTACTAGTTGTTCAATTTATTAGTTTTTTTGATGTACGCACAGTAAAGTATTTTCACACAATTTAATGTAACTGAAATAATTTTACTAATCGGCGCTTATTAAATAAAACCATTTCCATATTAGAAGGTATTTTTTGAATGATTTAAGACATAAATAGACCAATTTACCGGATAATAGTATTAATGTAGGATACTTGCAGATCTGACGCCAATTGAAAAGCTGTCTCGTCCAGTTTGATGGGTCGATCATAAACTATTGTTAGGGTGTTATACCGCATTATCCATTGTTGGAAGTCATAAATAAAAGCATTTGATTTAACTCAAAAAGTAATAATTATTTTACGAATCAAATTGCAAATATTAATACTATGAATAATTTGCCAAATTTTGAAATAAAAAACCAAGCATTGAAATTTTACCTAAAATTCGTTGTTTTGCTTTTTCGGCTTCCAATAAAAATAATTTGGAAAATTTGTAGCACTAATCGAAAGTGTAAACTTCAACTGATGTAACATGTAAATTGCATAATTTTTTCTCAATTTTTGATAGGTATTATGGCCGCGGTGGTAAAACTTGACCCACCCTATATACAATTTAACGTACGTAATTGAAATAGAAAAATATTTAGTTTAATTTTAAGAATTCTTTTAAATTGACTCAAGAGATTGAACCATTTTATTTTTTAACTTTCTGCATAAAAATCATTCAATTGTGAATTTAAGTAAATGACAACATCAAGTTGTTGAAATATCATGGCTATTTCTCGAAAATTAAGGTCTTCTGAAATTCTGCGTTTGATAATTTTTGAAGAAACAATTTTTTAAATATTTTTAGTGCAACTGTACCTACTGTAATTTTGTAAGAATACATTTTCGGACTGAGCTGTTTTTGCATAATTAATTTGTTTACGTCAAGAATTTATGGACAAGTTTATTTCGCGACTGTTGGAACGGCTGTGGATGTGTGGGCATGAAAAAATTGTAAATTTCCTTATATTATGTTTATTTTAGATTTTAAGGCAGTAACTCCAATAGAACCAAATGCAACTTTTTGAACCAGTTTTAAATGGACAGATATTTGCCTAAATTGTTCTAGTCAATGTTAAAACAAAAAGTGTAATAAAATGTATTTCGGTAAAGTACCTATGTTTATTTAATTGCCTACCTACACCTTCCTACTCTCCTTTTCACAATATTAAATTTTTGATATAATCATTTTGTTATCCTTGTAATCTTAACCTACTGATCTGTGTCACTTTTCGAAATCGCTCCCAGCAGTTCCACATAAAATTTATTTTGCAAAATTTTCAGATTCACTAATTTATTTATTTATTATTATTGGGTGTGTACTTAAAGCAAGGATATATAGGATGTTTTTAAAACAATAGGAAAAAAACTGTCACGATTGCAAACGATGTATGTACTTTGAATTCGCCGAATAACGCGACGTCCAAGGCTGTAATCCACGTGACCGGTCACCCTGGCCCAGTTTCTAATAAAAATAGCATCGACTGCCAGCAGGTGCGAAATACTTGTGTTGCTATATTTTTCAAATTTTTAATTTGGTTCATTATCAGTTTTTTTTTAAGTGAGCCGTCGATAAATTTTAGTTCTATTAATGTTTTCAAACTGCACAAAGATAATGTTACATTAATACTCTTTCATAAATTAATCCATAGGGAAAATGGGTCATCGATTACCTATGTGTTGAATTACGGTGGAGCGTCATGCAATGTTGATGTGATAGTGAATATTTATTCCAATGGCTATTAAATATAATTTGACAATAAAATGTTCTGATTATTCTTCGATTAATATTTTCATGTGCATGAAACTTCAATTTTGAATTCGACGTTGACGTCAAGCTGACGCCACTTTTTTCGGTTGGCGTAACTATGAATGAAAATTTCAACTATTGCCAATTATAATGCCTCGTGTCCGAATAAATATTTGTAAATATATAGTGAACAAGAGTTTATTTCGCATCATTGTATTTAAGCAATGAATGTTTTCAATGCGCTAGCTTGAAATAAATGTGCACTATTTTTTTATCGTTTCAAACAAAATAATGACAGTACAATAATCTATTACTCCATATGGACAAAATTGGTTAAACAAATCGCATAATCAATTTGTTCATATAAATCTTTATAAACGACGAGTATACCTATACGGGCGACTTAGAAAACGATTGACGTTCAAAAGAACACTTTTGTCCCTATATTATTTTCTCCTGAATACAAAATGTAACGTCACTGACATGAAAAATATTGACAAGATTATGAAAAGGAGTACATTTACTTCTTATTAGCTTTGTATCTGGTGATCCAAATTGATCGAAGGTTCACCACTTCGCTATGATCGTATTATTATCGTTAATATACAGTCAACGGCAAAAATAACGCAACAATTGGATAAATCTTAAACCGTTGAGTTTGGAAAAAAATCAAACAGGCTATAATTTTAATTCAGTTTCGCACGTTTTTACATAACATTTTAATATACGGGGCGTTTGTTGTCAAAGAAATTACGTTATCATTTTAATAGATTGTTAAAAAGACAGTGTAATAATTTTAACCCTTTGCTTTACGTACAACATTTGGACCGCGTTATGTATGACTTGACCAAGCGCCAAATTAAAATTGTGAAAATTAGCTTTCCATCTACCTGCAAAAAACTCGAGTTGACATAGAAATCTATTCCTTACTAACAAGCTAAAAATTAGGTCCCATTAACAATTCTCCATTTATAATGAGACAGTAAAGTTAACAGGTTTTTACCAAAAATTACAATTTGGCGCTTGGTCAATCTATGCATAACGCAGTCCAATTATTTCCTCAATTTTGGAAAAGAAATTATTAAAAGTAAGAAGCTAAAATTTTTATAGGATAATTTTGACAGTTACAAAACCTATCAAAATAATGGCGAAAAATATTGATTGCGATTTAAAAAGGCGACGATGATGTCATTACTTTGACACTTTGACCCTGTATATAAAAATGTTATGTCAAAAGATGTGAAATTAAATCTACAAATTGACCTGTTTTTAGATTTTTAAATGAATAGCAACTTCTTTCGTATTTTTTTATACGTCTCTTTTTTCAAGTTTCACAGAAAATCTGATAACGCTGATCATTTTTGACTAAGATACGCACATCACTATTCTTTTCTCATTAGCTAATTTAATAACGAATGGTTCCATCCACTTCATAAACCAAAACAAAATTTCGCATTTACAATTTTGATTTGGCATACATATTGACGGAGAAATTTTTTTTTCATTTATTTTTGGTACAGTTATTTCAGCAGTAATTTTGTAGTTGCTGAATATAGTGTTTCGCTTAATTTGCTGATTGTTACGTTGAGAACCTATTTGTAAATTTTTTCCACCACGATCGGGGTCTCTCTGTATATTGTATTTATGTTGTGTATTTTGTTCGTTTATCTAAATACATATTGAATTTGGCATTTTGTTTGTGTTTATCAAATGTTTATTAAAACGAGCCACGAACTTAACAAAAACATATAATATTGATAACATTTTACTAGTTGCACGCTCGAAGTTATTTATAAACACAACTAATTAAATATAGTGGCAATAGTTGGCAAAATTGTGTTACTAAACACTTCTCGCGCCACAGTTAGCCATTTTAAATACCGTATTTCACGAGCTATAAGACGCGTTTCGATTTATCAGGAACTAAAAAAATTAAACTAAAAAATGCGTCTATAGCCCACAAAATACGGTACATATCTGAATTATTGTTTTTCTATTTTTCATATTGATTTCATTTTCTGGATGATTATTATTTTATTGGGTCGCTTAGGTCTAGTCCGGTGACATCACACGGTAATTCTAAATGTCTTAATATCTTCTAAAACAATTTTTTACATTGAATTTTTACCAAATAGTTTTTAATAGTTCTGACTACAATAATTTAACATTAAACAATAATTTAATAGTTATTTATGTATCTAGAACGAAAAGTGAAACTTTAAAGTACGAGCAGTTGTTTACAGCCGAGGCGTTTAGCCGAGGCTGGAATTACTTGCGAGTACCTTTTAAGTTACTTTTCGTTTGAGATACATACAAAACTTTATTTCATACTGGATATTTTACGTATTAAATTATTGTGAACAGAAATTTGGACGTTTTGTTTTTGACAACCAATTCGTAATAATTTATTATAAGTAAGCGATGAGCAATTTTCATAGCAACGGAAGTTTGTTTACTTAATGACAAATCAAAATTTTACTTTTTCGTGACGTTTTCTATATTTTAAATGAGGCTAATCAGGCAAAGAAAAATGTAATACCCAAAAAAGCGAAAAATCGGTACTAAAAGGAATAGAAGATGTTATGTAACTGGAAGGAGGAAAAGAATATTTCGATTGTGAATGAACATATCCTCTTTGTTTATTTTTCAAATAAGGTAGGCACGTAGGGCATTGTTATCGACATAGCTCAGCTACTATGCTAGCAGACGCCGGAGCAACCTGGGTCAATATTAAAACACATAAGGGACGGAAGAGTTCCACTATGGCTGAAAGTTATTTAGAGGGTTCAATTGAAAATAAGAAGAGATGCTCAAAAATTATATTGCAGTCAGAGAAGAATGTTAACGGAACCTCATACTCTCCTGTTGTGGCAGAAGCAATTGTAAATTTGACCTTGAATGTGCCCGGCTCCGATAAATTGTCATTTGAAGTTGTTGCTATAGAAACAAACTGACATAAAATTCTAAAGTTCTAGGACTTTTAAAATTTTACTTTAATGATCTACTTTTCGTTCCATAATTAGGCCAAAAAGCGTCACTTTAGAAACCAGTATGAAATAAAAAGATTTTTTTTGTGTTTCGTGCTCCTTTAAATCGCTTATTTCTCAGTAATCATGGTTGCACCAAATATCTCACTGTTGCAATACTATGACGACGCTCGACATCGTGTACAATCGTACCACATATCATAATTTGCTTTCAGCAAATTTTTTCCGAATATCTAGATTTTATTTTTAATTTCGTGACCTTATTTCTTGAAATTTTTCAAAAAACAACGTATTGTTGTTGAGTATTACGAAATTTCTTATACATCGGTGTTTATTTGAATGTTTTAAATTTATATTTTTCTTGGGGGTTCTTCAGACAATTTCGAAAAAAGGCGATGTACCTAAGTATTGAAAGCTATCTTTTAGGAATTTTGTACAGCAGTCGACCCAGTCTGGCGCTGCTGTCGCACCAAAATCGCGGGATAACAGCTCGCTTGTTCTCGGAACATTTCGCTAAAATCATTTATGAAAATCAAGTACAGTAGAGCGTCGATTATCCGAACTAATTGAGACCGACTACCGTTCGTATAATCGAAAATTCGGATGACCGAACAGTCATAGTTTATGAGCACTGAAACGCTCAAAATGATAGAATATGAACATATATTGAACAACAAATAATATTTCAATCACGTTATAATGTAATGTAATGGCAAAGTTAACGACGATTCGGATGATTGACGTTCGGATAAATCAAATCGTCATTCGGATGATTGACGTTTCGGATAATTGACGTTCGGATAATCGAAGCTCTACTGTAGTTTATTACAGTAATGGTGTATAAAAGTTATCAAAACATTATACATATATAAATCATATTTAGTCATTAGAATTTATAGTTCAGTAATATTGAGTAGCTGGCGTCTTTATTTTAAGGTAGCTATACTAGCACGTATGTTTAGAACAGCAGTCGTACTGCGTTTTAGGGCAGCAGCGCTACCAAAATTGGGAGGGCTGCCGCGCGAATCTCCCCAATATAGTTGCTGCTCATGTTATGTGGCAGCAACTGTACGAAGAATTCTTCAGTGTATAACTAACTCGGATAATTTATTGGTCCCGATCTAATCGGTCTCCACCACAGAATTGATCCTCGTTCGTTATGTTTAATATCTGCCTAATACCGGTAAATACTATTGCATTTACATAAAAGCTTTTCGAAAATCAATTGTTTCGCGAAGTTAATAAAACAATAGAGATTTTTATTAAAGCAGGACGACTTCTTTCAATGTATTCCACTATTATATTGTAAGGTTAGTATATGATGATACCTGCAACCGAAGCAACTCGGGTTGTCAGATCTGTACGTACTGCACATACTATTTTTTCTCAGATACATATAGTAAAAAGTAAACTAAAATAGTCACATTACGATGTGATGAGTTGTTTAAAATTATGACTGTCATGGTAAAAGAATTTGATGCAAACTGTAGCATTATCATATAACCAATTTGCGTTTTGCATACAAACAAACAATGTTATCAAAGATAAATAAAAAGGTATTCCAATTTACGATTTTTGATCGTAAATGAAATTTCTCTCGTTTACCGAGTCTACTGAGGACATCCTCGTTAGTAACGTGGACGGTTCACGATATGCGCAAAATGCGACGGTAAACACACATTTTGAAAGCCTCTATTTTTTTATCAATTTGTGTGCCATGGTCCATACTTCCACTCCATATAAGAAGATTGAGAATATGTGACATTTTGCTAGCCTAATTTTTGTTTTTACTATATATTTCTACTGCCGAATAATGACTTCATGTTGTTAAATGCTGTTCTTGATTTTTCAATTCTTGATCTTATTTCCATAGACTGGTCCCATTGTGAGTTAACTAATGATCTTAGATAGCAATATTCATCAATCTCTTCCACTGGTTCAGTGCCTAGAATTATCTACACCTCCAGAATTACTTACAGAATTACTACAAAAAAAAAATTCAGTAGTTTGTTGAGAATTATGGGGCCAAGTATCAATCATCTACTCTCTGGACCAATTATTCAGTGGTAAAATTGATGCTAATAGTGAACCATAACTTTGACCTATCAAGATAATTTTAAAAAATGTAAAAGCTACAGATAACCGAGTCAATAAAACTTGTCTCTTGTTACGCTAAAACACAATACTTCAGCATACACTTCACTTCATTTTTCAAGTTTTTCCCCAAAATTGCGTGACGCAATTGGTACAATAATTTTGCTTTACAAATGCCTAATACAATGACTTGTGGTAAGTAACCAATCATGAGAATTACATCAGTATCACAAAAATGTCGCCGTGATCTTGTCAATGATGACATGAGCTTTAAACGTGATGGGTGTTTGTCCACCTCTTTTACGTCATGACATTGATTGTTTGTGTTTTGCTTCGGGACACGGTAATGAATTTATGTTTCATCATCTACTACAATTCGATCAACAATTTTTAGTAGATATTTCTATAAAGTTTTGAGCAGTAACTTTATAAATTAAAAAAACAAATTATGAGATACATATTTGCTGCCAGCAGTGGTGTACTTGCAAACAAATAAAAAAAAAAAAAACAAAACACAACAAAATAATTAAGTGTCATTTTTGTCTAAGACTTCAAACTTTACGCCCTCTCTGTATTTAGGTACAGTGCGACCGCTGCATCTGCGGTTTCACGTATCCGCGATTGAGTTCTTTCTCAAAAGTTCGCTTGTATTAGTTATCGTCAACTTTAATTGATTTTTAAATGGGCGGAACAGTTAGCAGGCTGCGAAGAAGTATTTTATATTTACTGTTATGACATTATGAATTAAAATAACAATTAAACTGCAAAACAGAAGTGCGAAAACAGAAGACGATCGTAAAATTATAAACATAAAAAAAAATGCAGTTTTAAAAACTAAAGTTGACGGGTCCGCGGATTTTCTGTGAAAACTCTTCTAAAATGTTTTATCGAATCTATCCGTTACTTTACGAAAGCACTGTATACAGGATGTTCACGAAAAAACGCCCCAGCTCCTAGCGCTATTATTAGGAGTCCAATTGTAACAAACGATACGTCAAATTAAATGGTTCAAAAAGTACTACAATGTGTAGCTCAAATATAATTTTTACCTGTTTCTCCATTCAAAGGTCAAAGGTCAACTTCATTTTTTCAAATTACAACCTTATATTTTTCTTTGACAATTTGATAGAGATTTTTTTTCTGAATTCAACGATGTATCACAATCAATATTTCTGATTTATTTTAGGGTAATAAAGAAATTAAAATAATAATTAATATTATTAGCAGTAGGCTTTGAAAAATAACTGAGACGTAGCTGTGGCTATGGAAACGATGTGTCAGTACGGAAACAACGTATTTTAAAGAATTAATTTATGAACAACAACAGATAACATTTAATAACTAAACAATTAAATAAAGAAATGGCAAATTAACAAAAATGTTCAAATTGGGCATCGTTTCTTTCCAGACATTTTCGTCGACATCTAGATCCTACACTTTGTGTAGCATTAATTAAAATTTCTGCTGGTGTTTCCCGACAAGCGTTGACTATTCTCTCTCTCAAAATTTCCTCCGTTTCCGGGCGCGTAGCATAAACAATATCTTGGATGTATCCCCAAAAGAAAAACTCTAGAGGTCACAAGACCGGGCGGGCCATGGTATAGGTACATATGCGCCAATCCATTTGCCTTCATTATTCTATATTTAAATAGTCCCTAATCATAAGAGCGTTTTGTGTGGTGCAGCGCCATCTTGTTGAAATACTAGTTCATTCCATTCAATGGCAACGGCAAGTCATCTAAAATTTCTTCTAAGTCTTCAGGCAAAATTTGAAGATATTTTTCTTGGTTGAGATTTCCATCAATGAAAATTGGTCCTATTAGGTATCCTGGCGCCTAATATTCCGCACCAAACGTTCACCGAAAATTTTATCTGAGGATTTTGTTCGATGGTAATATGTGGGTTTTCTACACTCCAATAGCGGTGATTGAAACGATTAAAATGTCTGTTGTTTGTAAATTGACACTCATCAGACCACAAATTTTTTGTATAAAATGATTGATCTCGCCTTAACTCGCTTAAAAAGAAATTACACAAATTTATTCTACGCCAGTGGATCGTTTAGTTCACTATTTCACTAGTTCACTATTATTCATTTTTATTACAAAAAATAGGTAAACAAACTAATAGCCAGTTTCTGACGGCGATGTTAACGTATTTCTCCAGTTAAATGTCCCGGTTACCATGGTTATTACCATTGTTGCAACAATAGTAATAGTAATTTTTATTTGTGAGACGTCGTTTCCATAGCCACCGCTACGTCTCAGTTATTTTTCAAAGCCTACTGCTAATAATATTAGTTATTATTCTAATTTCTTTATTACCCTAGAATAAATCAGAAATATTGATTGTGATACATCGTTGAATTCAGAAAAAAAATCTCTATCAAATTGTCAAAGAAAAATATAAGGTTGTAATTTGAAAAAATGAAGTTGACCTTTGACCTTTGAATGGAGAAACAGGTAAAAATTATGTTTGAGCTACACATTGTAGTACTTTTTGAACCATTTAATTTGACGTATCGTTTGTTACAATTGGACTCCTAATAATAGCGCTAGGAGCTGGGGCGTTTTTTCGTGAACACCCTGTATATGATATATTTACTTTATGTTGGTATAGTGTCGAGTTTTTCGGATGGGAATGGGGTACGACATGAACGCATTGTGCCTACGAAGAATACTGTCATTAATACGCAGGTACTGCCATTTATGTATAGAGCGACCGGTCCTTCGAGAAAATCTCGATGGTCTCATCAGGACCCAAATGTTTTTCCCAATGCCACAATTTGCATACGTATTTATTCTGTATTCTGTAGTATTTGGTAGTTCGTCACAGACGCATGCCGTTTGGTATCATTTAAGTAGGGTAGGTAAAACGGATCATAACTATTGCAGGGTAGTAAAACCTATTTTCAATAGCGACAACTATAGCAATGAGTGCTTGACACGTTCGCTGCCACCCACTTTCGTCGGACACTTGAAAAAGTGCCACCACAACTTTATTAATTAAGTGTTGCCGATGACAAAAATATTGTCTCGTATTCGAAGCCATATAAAACAAGTTATAAAACAATACGATAACGCGATGGAGGCAAAAAGTTCAAACCCATCCGAACGCGTAAACGCGTAGGGGGCAGCGAACGTGTTAATAACACAACCTATACAATTTTGACAGAATCAGGTCAGAATCACTTAAATGTTACAGAATATTGATGATAAAGCTATCCTCATCGCAAGTTTCTTTCGAAATAGTCATATTGTTTCCTTCAACAGAAGCGTTGTGTGCTATATTTTCTAATTTTGAAGCGACAGTACTAATTTGACCTTAAACTGGCAGATGTAAAATGTCAATATGAGTAAATTACAAAACATAAAGTATAAAAAGAAATATGTTTTTCACCGCCTTCGAACAGTCCCGCTCATGTATAATCGTTAGCTGAGTTGTTTTATATCATATCATGGCATAAATAAGTAAATGCTTCGTTACATATCGACGGTCTAATTCTAATACCCAGTATCTGCAAAAACATCATGCATACCTTTATTATACTTATAAATGCAGTTACGGTTATTTGGACAAACGTAACTTATATAAAATGACAGTTACGTAACTTAAGTTACGTATACTATATCCAAATAGCCGTAACTGCAGTTATAAGTATAATAAAGATATTCATGATGTTTCTGCAGATGTGGGGTATTAGAATTAGACCGTCGATATGCTATAATTATTATGTTCTCAAATTAAATTTATAACACAATTAATTATTTATACGTATGGGAAATATATTTTATAATGTTTGCTACTGTGGCGTTACCGAGGTACTCGGACCACTGAAGAAGGATTCATTCCTACATCGACGCAAACTACATCCGGCCCAACGCGGAATATAAAAGCAAATTTTCTAGTTTCCGCAAGGAGTCCGTCCGAATTCTTTAACTGAGCCAGTCGAGTCTCACACATGTTAATTTGTGCCATGTTAAATTGTAAATACTTTTTTAATTAATTTCAATAAAAGTCTAGTCAAAATTGGTGTGTTACTTACTATACCCCAACACGCTAAACTACTATCAACGAAAAGGCGTGGAACCATTCACCCGCGATTACGACGCTCCACTGTATATTAGAATTCTGCTACTTTTTACTTTCGCCTAATTAATCCATGCAAAATGATTTATAAGTTAACTTGATATGAAAATAGCAAAATAGTGTTCGTTTACAAATACTACTTAATCTTATTGAATCGCAAAATATTTATTTTATGTTATTCGATTTTACGATTCGTTTTTAAAAATAGTAGTAAGTTTATTTCTCTAGAGCTTATGGCGGTGCTTTATGAGCATTTCATTTATTTTGGACAACATACAAGCTGCTTTGACATACTGACCTACTAACATTATTCCGAATTGTAGTTCGTCACGCAGCAGTTACGTTTCCCGGATATATTGATTTTTCTTCAATTTTCCGCGATCCAAAACTTACGTTAATGCAATAAATTCAATATTGCTTTACAAGCAGTACAATAATTCTAACAAAAACCAAAGATTCACAACGTTTTTTTTTAATTGGCCAGTGAACGTAATTAAGTACGGTTTCTGTAAAAAAGTAAAATTTCCCATAAAATACTGTAGGATAATACGTACACTAAAATCAAAAATAAACCTGATACAATATTATATAAGGTACAACTTAGGAAAACGTAACTAAAAATAACTTAACCATTTATAATTTTCTTATTTAATTAACTCCAATAATAAGTAATATAATAATAAGTAATAAGTAATAATAAGTAATAATAATAATAATAAGTACAAATACAATTTTAATGAACTAAATCAAATCAAATCATCAAAAGAGTGTTTATGTCCGCATATGGCATGGACAAATTTTTGGGATGATCCGATTTTTGTCTTATTCTAATTTATTACTAATTGCTAAGAATAATCGTTAGTTTGTACAGTTCTACAAAGCAATTAACAATATATTTATCAACAATCAAAATATAAGGATCAATATGGTGATTATTTGATTACTTCAGATTCAAACCGAAACAAATCTGATATTTTATGTGACGTAGGTTGCCTGTGTACTGCCGTTTGAAAGTTTTGCGAATTTTAGTAAACAAGATTACCGAAAATCGAGGATAAACGGTCGTATTGGACTTGCACATAATGGCTATTGTGAATTCAGATGTTTACAACAGTCGTCTTTCTACAATTATTAAACAATTTTGAAACATTTTTGAAAATGAAAAGGTACATTTTCAGGTTGTAAATATAGAGTGAGCGGCAAAAGTAACGCAACAATTCGATAAATCTGAAACTATTGAGTTTTGAAAAAAATCTAAGAACAAGTGAAATTTTAAATTCAAGTTCACATAGTTTAACGTAATATTTTATATACAGATTGTTCCTTGTCAAAACAAAGAGTCATCATCGCCTTTTTTTAAATAGCAACAATATTTTTTCGCCATGATTTTGATAGGTCTTTTAATTGTCAAAATAACAGTATAAATTTTTTTATGCCCTTTTAATAATTTCTTTCTTAATATTGAGAAAGGAATAGGAGCTAAAATTATTGCACCGTCATTTTTGCAGTTAAAACATCTATCAAAATGTTATGTCAAAAAATGTGAAATGGAATTTAAAAATTAATGTGTTTTTGCATGTTTTTCAGAACGCAATTTATCTAGTTTAAAATTTATCGAATTATTGTTTTATTTTTGTCACTCATTTTTTAATATATTTTTTTCTGAAATTTTTTCTTATGTAAGTGCCTAACATTTTTATAGCGTCGTTTTAACAATTGAAAGACCTAACCAAATGGCTAAGAAATATATAAAAATATCTCAAAAAAGTTTAAATTGACCCGTTTTTATTTGTTTTTTTTATCGAATTGTTGTGTTACTTTTACCGCACACTGTATTTATTTTAAGCCGTTAGTTTGATGTATTTATGTTTTTTTTTTTTGGTGTTGTTAAAAATTTGTAGTGCGTCTTGGCGCCTACTTTAACAACAGATCTTGCTTTCAAGTATTTGGGTTACACTTTATTTTTAACGATCTACATATTTCTACAACGAATTCATTTGCCTTGTGGTTAATCATCATTTGTTAAAAAAAAAACGCATATTAGATTAAAACGTATGTGATGTATTCGGTCTTCTTGAATATCAATTGTAATGCACGGCTATTAATCAGTTACCACTACTTCCCCCGCATTATCACGATGAAAAGTGGCTTAGATATTCTGCGCATGTTTAGCATACTGACCTACATACCCAGTGACATTGACATCACGTTCTTTTTCATTATTATTTCACAATTATGATAATTTGAATTGATATACTTGAAGATTAAATGTTATCACATACTTATGACGTGTTTTTTTGTTTTTTTATTTTTTTATTTTACGTACACTAATTTTGATATTCAGAGCAGACGGACATTCATAATTTACTTACCAGAAATTTTAAAGTAAACCGTTTGTATTTAATTATGTAATAATACCCTCGAAGCTTATTAAAAAAATAGGATTACAAACCACAAAATGAAGCGGTAGGTAATTGTATTTGTTGTGGATATTTCGAGATTATAAAGTGAAATAAAAGTTATATTTTAAACGGCAACTTTGAGAAAAAAATTTAATCAAATTTCCGTTCGTGACCTACGTTCATCAATTTTATTTTTAATGCAATTAAAATAATAATATATTCAATTAAGTGTAAACACGTTATCAGTTTTGTTTTGTTTTATATATAGGCCAAACTTCAGATAAGATTTATGTGTTCGAATCGACCTTGACAATTTTTGTTTTAAATTTATAGGATTCCCTTTCTGTGACACACTAACCTACTGACAGTGACATACACTTTCGCTTTTTTTATGTTCGGCCATATTTATGTGGAATTTTGTGATATGATTCAATTCATAACCCACTTCTATATTTCTCAAAATGAGACAACTTTGTGCAATAAATTAAAATTGAAAGTTCTCGTTTTTTTCGCAAAGGAACGTTAATAATATATTTTATTTGTAGTGGATTTATATTTAAAATTTGGAACATTCCATTAAATATGTATAAAATATAAAAAAAATTATTTGTACATTTTATAGTTCGGTGGAGATGCATACAGTAAGGCCCCGCTATTTCAGTATTACGCGGTACTATTGCTTTGATACCTACAAGCAGTCTCGTGGCACGTTTGATATTGTTACAATACGAACACATGTTTGCTGCGTCACAGTTGATTTATGATCGAGGGTGGTCTCGTTTAGCGCTGGAACTTATTGCAACGGATTGCACGCCTTAACCCTGAAGCGGGGTCTCATTGTACATTTACGGCCACCGAAATGTGCACGATACCTGACACAAATTTCCCTATTTTTCCATAGATTAAATTAAAGCTGGCTTTATCCAGTGACTTTCGTGAAATAATATTTTAGGACAACTATGATATGAAACAAAAATCAAGTTGCTAAAAAAAAAATCGTGTACATTTCGGTGGCCGTAAATGTACATACTACAAGAGTTATGTTTTTGTATTATTATTAATTTGATTGTTTTTTTCTGAATAGAAAGTTACACAGACTTTAATGTTTTGAAATTAATGTGGTGACTGAGTAATAAGTTTGAATGACCATGATATGCAAGGAAAAACTATGCTGCATGCATTTCTGAGAACTTAATGATGAAAAGAAATTAAAGAATATTTCGGTAAAGTCGTGAAATCTAACTTATCGTTATAAGAATTTCAGAATGATTATTTCATTTTCTAGTAATGGGTTGTAAAACGTGTGTATACTTTACTATAATATTATGACAAAAGTCAAATTTAACTGAAACATGAAGAAATAACAGACATACTTTTTACAATCCTAAGCCACCCCAAGACGTCACAAGTTTTTGAACATCGCCAATTGAAACTAACAGTTACCTACTTAAATTAAAAAATAAAAATAAAATAGGTTACGAGGTAAATATGTAGCAAGTGAAGAATGTTGGGAAACAATAGGATTTAATAAGAAATCCAAAAATTGAAATATAAAAATTTCTTGTATGAAAACAAGTGTTTTCTTCAAACTTATTTGTTGTCAGTGCTGTTTTTCATCTGAATCCTTGAAACAAATCTTTAATATGTTGCAATTTACGATCATAAGGTACTATCATTGCCAGTGGGTCAGTGTGCCAATATACCTATTAATAAATTCACTACTCCTCGTATTTTTCATTTATATTAATATAAGTGATATTAATAGATTTGTTTTGCCATAATATGCCTTCTCTTGCATTATTTTGAGATAATATGAATTACATGTCAGTATCTGCAACACAAATGAACACGTCGGAGTAAAAGCAGTTGTGAAGAAGAAGGGACTCCAACTCATCGATCGCAAAAGCGAGACAAATATTTTTGAGCGCAAAATGGAGACAAATAATTTTCGAGCAAAACGGGGGCAACTTTTTGGCTCTTTTTTGCTCTCAAGTATATGAAGTTCTATTTATCCGCTCAGTTTTTTTTTTTGTTTCTGTTTTCGCACTGAAACTTATAAAGTGATTTTGTTGCCCTTAATAAAAAAATACAATTCACATGAAGTAATAAGATTATTTTTGTAATAAAAATTGTTATTAAAAAAAATTGTTTTGGGAAGTATTTTCAACTTACGAATCGTTGGTCACAGATTTTTGTTTTTTTTTTCAAAACTAGTACTAAATTCCATCGGGAATGTTGATTGGAAAATTATTGTGGAATATTTATTGAATTAAAATATTATTAGTAAATACATGTAATGTCGATGTTGTTCAGTCAGTTTCCTCGTTATTTTATGTTGACTCGCTTTTTTGCGTCTCAAATATTCAAACAATAAAATATTTAAACATTATAATTATTATAATTCGTGTAACGAGCATAAATCCAAGCTCACAAAATTGAGAGAAAAAGTTAAACACATTTCATTTAAGAGTAAAAAAGAGACAACTTTTTGCCGTTCTTCTGTTCTCAATGTTTCGATGTTTACATTACTCTCAATAAGATTTATGTCTCGCTTTTGCGCTCGAAGAGTTGCAGTTCCTTTTTTCTTCACTACTTGCAGGAGTCCTGCTTTTACTCTGACGTGCTCAAATAAATGAAATACAGTCGAACTTGTATAAGGCGGAACTGCTTGGGGTCGAAAAAATATTTGTTTTAATCCGGTTTCCGGGTTAACCAGTGATATCTAAATATGATGATACGTAAATCGAAACTGAGAAAAAGTTCCGTCATAGAATGAGTTGATGGAAATTTCATCTGATCGTGTTCATCCATTTGAATTTTAAGACGTAAACGGCCCGGCCCGAACTTTCGATCGGATGCAACAACTAAACTCAATCCTTGCTGGTTTGGATAAAGTGGGCCGGATCGAGCATTGAATTTTAACGATAAAGATGCAATTAGATTTACAACAAGAGGGAAGAAATCGGCTGATTTATAAAATATAACAAGACACATGCGTTCACGTCAAACCTTCCAAGGTCAACCAATATAGTTATCTTTTTCTAATATATCTTTTGTTTTTGTTTAACTGTAAGGGATTGCAAATTCTATTCGATGAGTGTTGAATATTATGGTTAACTTGATTGAAGCTTATTATTTGCATATCCCGACACTACTTGAAAATAATCCGCAAATTTGTCTTACTGCTGTCAAATTATCAGGGATGAATGTGAAAACAACCGGCTAGTAACTTCTGTGAGAAAACAAAAAACTTATTGCGCAGAATCCAAACATCAGAAACAAGTTTCTTACTGATGTGGAAACAAACCTATTAATAGACAGGATTCCGACTTATCCACGTTTGACCAAAACGTGTTTGTTTTATTTTAATTGACAAAATTAATTTAGTTGATATTTCTTGACACGTTAAAAAATATATTTTGAAAGGAAAATTTTTTCATTGGTAGTAGAATAAACCGAAACGTTATCGCTGACAAACAGATAATTTTAAATAAACCCCCTTAACAATACTGGAAAAACAAACGGTTAGATAGGTAACGTAATGGTATTGTTGTTCTTGCATTATTGTTGTAAAATTAGTTACATTTGTAAATATTTAAATTTGATTGTAAATACAATGGAATCTGCTACGTTGAAGAGCTTAGTTTAGTTCATAGATTGTTATTTTTTCAGTTTGATCGTAATAATTATCGTAATTTATTTTTTTAGGTTTGTATTTTAGTTATTTGTACCAATATTGTGCCGTTTTTGATGTTACGTGATGTAAATTGGTATGGTTATGTTTTTTAGAAAGAACGTCATGTTTGCATGACGCACTAAAACCGGAATTAGAATCAAACTTTAAATAAGATTCCATCACAAATTTGTATATTTTTTACACAACACACTTTTATGGTCAGAATGATTTTAGAATTAAGAATTTATTTATGGAATACAATATTGTGAAGTGATATTATGGAAATTTTTGATACAAAGATATTGTGTTAAGTGAATTTTAAAAATAATGTGTTCAAACTAAACGATATACTTTTTTACAGAAACAAAAAATCTTTGAAAATACTCAAGAGTTACGAAAATTATCATAATTTAACTAACGGCGAGCTTTTGCTATAGTTATACTATTAATATAATAGTAATCATAAAATATTTTTGCAATGAATATGGTTAGGTAATTTTAATTTGTGATATCTTGTAATTAATGATTAAAATGTATTGGACCCACGATGTCTTTATTGCTTTATTTTCTGCGGCGGTATTTTATTTAACCTTGTGTTTATCGCAAAATCGTTAATTCAGACTAGCCTACTTAAGCGACGATCATGTCCAAATCATTGCATTTTAAGGGAAAACATTTGTGCTCATTTACTGGCATAAATTTGACTAGATTTGATTTATCTTTGTAATAAAAATAAGTATAATAAGAATCTTATTTTCTTTCGCCTTCTGTCACATTATATTTACTTCGTTCAAAAGAGGTGACGAAGTTTTAGACTTTCTTTAGTGCAGTAGAATGCAAACCAGAAGGACAGAAACTACCATCTAACTGGGTTCTATCTGATATCGATCCATTTGATTGCTTAAATTACACCCAACTCTTCTTTTACACGGTAGATACGTTCCTCAGAAATTCGTGTAACAAAAACGTGTAATAACAGAGAAATTTGCTAAATAATTTTATGATACAGTATGTAATGCACGCGTGATGTAATATAAATGTCATACGAAATGTGTAGGTAAGAGTTATCGAATAAGGGGATTTCCCAGTAACCACCACATTATAGCAGTGCACAGTGTTGCCTAATTTTTGAAGTGTGATAAAAACATGAATTTATTTGACACATTGGTACCAAAGACTGCAATTTGTACTAGACATGTACATAATTATAAGACAATGACTTTGAAATCGTGTTAGATGAAATACATTTTTCAAAAAAGAAAGAGTTTTTTGAACCATGTAACTTCAAATTTGTGTAAAAAAAGAGTTGGGTGTATTGTGTTTTTTAAAGTTTATTGTTTTTATTTGTTTAAATGTGAAGCATTTAAGTTTTATTTTTTATATTTTTTATTCTTTCTAATGACATACATTTATTTTCTGTTCCATGAAAATAACGAAGTTTTAATTTTGCACCTTTTATAATGATTTAATTAATTTTAATCGTCATTTATGAACAAATGAAAAGACGTTTTTAGAAATTTCTTGGAAGATCGGTACATATATTTTTGAAATTGAGTACATAAAAGTTTCATAATTTTAATACATAACATAACATAATGCCAACGTCAAATTTGGTTGTGGGTGCTGAAATTGATTATGTACATATACAGGCTAGACCATCGTATGGCATTTTGGAGATTTAACCTATTTCTTGTTTGTTAAAAAAATTTAAACTTGCAGGTAACAATCTTCAATTAAATCACTACACCATGATAATTTTATTTTTTTGAATTAAGTTTCTAAACAGCGTCGAGACGCTATAAAGTGAAAAAAATCAGAAATTCAATTTTTTTTTTTAATAATTACACTGATTATTTTTTAGTGATTTCATTCACCAATCGTTTATCAGTATTTGGGCACACGTGTTTAATTCTGTCCAATCACAACATTATTATAGTGAGAATTTTCTACTGTACATTATTCCCGCGAGCATAATTTCTAGTATTTTGTTTACATATGTTACTTGACAGCACATTTTCTAGTTTTGACATCTGTCGCCAGTTTGATTTTAGTTCATAATGAATTAAACTGTATTTTTATGCTGTATTTTTTATTTAAACGTTAAAAAATAATCTTCCGAATACCACTCGAGAGTGCGAATTAATTAGAAAATAATTCTCCAGTTATTTTTTCAAACTTGTTGCCATTTGGGAATAGCCACTCGAGCCCTACGGGCTCTCGTGTCTACTCCCTGGCAACAAGTTTTCGAAAATCTGTCGAATTATTTTCAATTTATTCCCACTCTCTTGTGATATTACTTATGAAAATATTATGGAGAATGTATTCCCGAAATTTGCAATTTGATAGGAACCTTTGATTTTAAATTAATTGAGATTTTGTGATTTTTGTCGGGAAATTATAAGTGATTTATTGCTGTAACTTCTGTCCGCAAGAAATGTGCCTTCACAATGCCCGCTGTAAAGTATTACAAGCAACCATAAATCACAAAAGGTATCTCTGACGAGCCGAGCCGAGTAGTGTTTATTTCAGGACCGGACTTAAATTTTTTTCGTTAATCAGATTAAGATAAAATAAACAAATGGTTGAATTTTAATTTATTTTATTTTACATTAAATGTTCAAAATGAATATTGAAAAGGCATAATTATTGTTCAGAATAGCTTTCAAGTAAACTTAACAAAAGCTACACAACTCAAAAGCACGATCAGACTGTTGGAAGTTAAAGACTCAACTAAACATTTGGTTGCAATCAGGTAAATTCTTAAAGAACAGCAGTCAGGTAAATTTTCAAGTAAATCCTGTTTCCTAGTACTTAAGAGGGATACCTACCCCCGCCCGCCGCTGCCAATGTACCATTCCGGCCACCGAAATGTGCACGATAACTGACACAAATTTCCCTATTTTTCCATAGAATAAAGCTGGCTTCATCCAGTGACTTTCGTGAAATAATATTTGTCATAAACAAAATAATATTGACATTTGACTGATTTTTTTAGGATGCCTATGCTATGAAGCAAAAATCAAGTTGCTAAAAAAAATCGTTTACATTTCGGTGGCCGGAATAGACACAGTTCGAGTTTCCCTTAAAATTAAACGTAAATATTAACCAATTTTCAATTTTTTTATGCCAAATTAAAGAAAATTTCAATATCTGCGTAAGACCCGAAATATTTTTTTAAATAGTTATTTAAAAAGTGTCAAAATTAGCAGCAGAAGTAGGTCAATATTAGGCATTTTGTCGAATTTATTTTGAAATAAATAAAAAGAAATTCAAAATTTTAACACTAGGCGTACCTAGATTTGTGTTTTCTCTACAATTTGGCAATTTGACTTAGCAGTGACTGAGAAAGCAAAGCTGTTTTAACAATGAGTCACTTTCAAAAATTAAAAATAGCTAGTTTTACATTCCATAGAAGATTTAAGTACGGGCCTGGATCTTATTACTCATAGCTGGTGTCGATTGTACCTCAGAACTACTTTTACTGAGGACAGTTGTAAATCAGCCTGACACTAGTTAACGAGGGTTGTCATTTAAGAATTCGGCCATAAATAAGAGTGTTTTGCATTACATTATTTAATATTTCGATTTATTCAATCACTATAACAATCTAAATTCAGCGTTGCATATCATCATAATGTATGCATTACGTAGATTCAGTGGAAGAAAATACAAACTGATAGCTTTAATAATTTGATAATAAATCGCTATCAAAGTCAACTTTCACATCAATTTTGTTTTCTAAAAAATAATTATGCCATGTTGTAGTATCAAAATTGAAGATCATTTCCTCCAATTTTCATCTTTTTTTGACCATTATAAATAGGTTAAATTTTAAAAATGCCATACGATGGTCCCCCCTGTACATATCTGCATTTAATAAATAATATCTGTCAAGCGTAAAATAGGTAGGTGCACGATAAAATCACTTTTTTGCGGAAATATAATAACAAAGGGAATATCTATCAATAGGAACAAAAACGAGAAAATTCAGTTGATTTGTTAATAAATTATACGGGAAACATCCCGAATCAATTCGATGTAAAAAGGATGTAGCTCTGGAGTTGGCTTGTTATTGCACCCGACGTAGCTAGTGTCACACAGATGTTGGATTTCAGCCACCTTGTATAACTTTCTTTCAAACCAAAGAATTTTTATTACTTCTACAGATTCACAGAAACGTGCTCAAATTTTATTATTCTATTTTCTAATTTCATTCACTAAAATTTGTTTTGTTCATTTGATATAACTAAGAAAAGAGTAGAGAATTGTCAAACATTTACAAAAAAATGTGCCTACTCTCAAAGACATACTTGGTAAACATCCCAATCGCCGTAACAAGATTCCTGTTGTGGAAAGAATCGTCTCAGTATAGTTGCACTAAAAATAATAAATATTAGCTGTCGTTTGAATTAAATATGCATATTATTTTTTCAGTTTTGTAATTGCAATTAAAATTTTGATCATTTTTTTTAATGCAATTAAAATTTTGGCCAATTTCTTAATTTTATTAAGATTTTGAGTGAATCCAATTGTAAAAAAAGATTGTTTATACAGTATAATCGCGTTAATGCGAACGTCGCTTATACGAACTATTCAGTTATAAGTATTTCAGTAGTATTTTTAAGAGTTTTAAAACAATTTTTTTTTTTTTCATTCGATTTAAAACAATTGGAAACGTGACTCGATGAAAGTGTGTTACAAAATTTAAATTTCCAGTAAACTTCAGTCACACGTTTTTTTAACAATTTTTTTTTTGATTTTCAAGCAAAAATAAAATAAAGACAATAATTAATTACCTTCATTTAGACAAGTCTTCCATTGCCTTCATAATCCGAACTGATAAATAAGGTAATAATTTACTGTTTTTGGCATTATTTATAATTAATATCTACTTACTTTCAAAAATTTTACTTGTAGTTCAAAAAGTCAGAAATAAGAATTGGAAATTAAAATTGTCCACAACCACTTAAACAAATTACACGTTCAAAATCGAAATCACACTGAAAAAATTGTGGGCAAACAATAGCAAAATTTAATAAAAATAAACGATCCAAGTTGTAGTTATCTGCTTCAAAGAACCTGTTCAAGGAGCCATTTACCTAATTTTGAAACGTTTGATATATCAGTTGGCGGATCTTATATTTGTCATTTACTTCTTAGATAATATCCTTTCTGATGTCATGATTTTAAAAAGACCCCATAAGCCTCTAAAAAACCTTTCACATTTACGGAAGGTACCTAAATGCTTTATTAAAGATCCTTTTCAAGTTATCGTAAAACATGCAACCCTACAATCGTTGAATCATGTATTCATGTATGTATCTTTTCAAAATTTTGATTATAACCAAGATTTGAATCCCTAATTATTCATTTGTGATTTTATAAGTTGATACAAATGGGTATTGCGGTGGAGTAAATTTAACTCAAATAATTGAGTGGATTGTAGGAAAACAAATTAAATAATTTTCAATAATTTTTTTAAATTGCACCCCATATTTTTGTTCACGAATTTGGATGCAGCACATTTTTCTGAGTACAGAAATGTTAAATTCGTATGACCTTGAAGAGGAAAGTTTTCGAAATAATCAGTTTTAAAGTTTCAAAAATTTATGATAAAATTATTAGAGTAGACCACTAATAATATCATCAAGGAAGCGCTGGAAATCGAACAAAACATTCAATTGTGTGTATATTTTGTTTTTTTTGATTGACACTTGTCAAGTACAGTTGTAAAGTTTGAAGAATGGCGCGTTTAACTGAGAAACAACGAGAAAGCACATACAGTGAGGACGCGTGGGTTGGAACAAATTCATTTAAAATTTATGGGTTTGGTTTTTGGAAAAACGCTCGGAAACGTCGATGGTAAATTCATGTACAAAGGCTGGCCCAAAAATAAGTTACGACTATCAACTTTATTTTTTCAAATCGAAACACCTATTTTTTAATTCATTTTTGAATTCTGCATCGAATTCGAAGTATTTTTATGTACCATGTCCTATACCAAAACTCAACAGTTATCGAAAAATTTACGATTGAATACATATATCAATAACTGAGATTGTTGCGTGAAAACTTTTATTATTACTATTTATTTGTCAACAATTAATAATAAACTTGATAGCTGAAAATTGATCGCGGTATTCGATGCGATGAAAGTGAATGTGAACTGTTACTTATACATTATTGTCATCGACATCAAACATTACCTACATCGAATTTATTTAATCTGTTTTATGTAATAAAAGTTGTAGTTTAATATCAATTGTTAAATTTGTTATGCTGTGTTTACTTTTAATGCAAATATTAGTTTAAAACAATAATACAAAAGTGTTATTTTATTAACGTAAGTGCTATCATTATCGCCTATCCTTCACTAAAGTTAGTGTAAATTACCATTGTAGAAACTAAAAGAAAAGTATTTAAAAATTAAACAATCGAATCACAAACGTAAATGTAAAAGTACAAATACATTATGTATTGCAGTTTCAAAGGATTAACTTGTAAATGGTGCTTTTTGTTAAGTGCGCAGTAGAATCTGTTGCTAAGTAGGTCATACAAATTAACATGTTATTTTAAATTAAAACGCGAGTAAAACTGTTTGGTTATGTCGTAGTTTAGTCGATGGTGTGGCATACTGAAACAGGTATCCCGTGACATAGTGACCTACTGACACTGGTACCACTTTTGCTTTCGATGAGATGACGCTTGCGAAATATGTAGTGTCATGAATATACAACTAACTACGGTAACCTTTGCTGTTGGTAGTCAGAAACTGTGCATATTAACACTGACTTAATGTTTAAGAAATCGACTGTTATAAAACTACTTTTAATTTTTTTCAATTACCATAGTAGTTAATGCAATAGTACTTTTTCTTCTTTTTCATGCTATGTGAACATTGCCGTTATAAAATTAGATTTTATTATCAAACGAGTCTAAGGTTTAAAACATAACTGGTTACCTATGTCATTAAACGTATGACTAGAGGAGTATGTATAGGCAAATACCTAAACATAGCCGCTGCTTGGGATTTATTCAGGCTGGATGTTCTACATTAGTTTGCCAGGCGCAAAATTGTCTAGCTTAATGATCAATTAGCTAATATTAGGAAGTTTCGCATTATGCTAAAAAAAAGATAGAAATAATTGTTGCAAATAAATCGGTGCTTTACAAATAAATTTGTCGAGTAGCTTCAAATCAGTCAAAATTAAACGGTTTCTTGAAATAATCGCGTGAACAATTTTTATCTGTCTTGTAACATTTTATATAATTTGCAAATAACTTGTTGGACTAATATTGCTGTTCAGCATGATGTAATGTTTGTAAAAAGTGATACTTGCGTGAAATTTCGTAAGAAACCTTTGGCTTTCCTTGCAGTCTGTCTATGACCATTTAAGGTTAAAAAATTCACTTAAAATAATGAGCAAATTACTATGAAATATAAGTGAATGAAAACGTTTATTATACAAAATAATTAAATGGCAAATGAGGGTGTTAAATTACGAACCTGTCCAGTGTTGTACAAATATTAAATTGCAACCAACATAGCTTTCCCTTCTGTCCAGCGTTTTATTATTTTTACAGATGAAATGTCATAAACGACAACAATTTTAAAGGAAACGATCGTCCTAAATTTTATTATACATACAACTTTTTTTAAATTCTGTTATGCAGGATGTCTCAAAAATGGCGGATTAACTTTTCAGTGCCTTCTTAAACATCTTCTATCGAGTCACGAAAAGCATTCAAAAAATTCTTGCTCTTGTTTTTTAAATATATTATACACGTTCAAAACTAATACTTTTCGTATGAAAATTTCAGTTTTTCTAAGGATTTGAAACTACTTTATTAAATAACAGTTTTCAGAAAAATATACAGTTAAGGTACTCCGCTTAATTTTTATAACAACTGTATATTTCATAAGAAGTTTGATTACTGTTACTTTCTAATACAAGCTAGAGTTTTTATCAAGAATGTCTTTTTTCAATTACCTATATCGGAAAGATAACAATTATCGTCTAAACAAAATAACAGAAGTGCTGCTTTTCCGTAGCGGCAAACAGCTACGAAAAGTTACTTTTTTGTCCGAGGACGGAAAAAAACTTGTTATTCATACTTAAATATTCCTACATTCTTGTTAAATATTTTAATCTTTTTTTAATAATAGTCATTAATTCCTGCAAGTTAATGAATAGTTACCGTTCTTTACGCGTTTTAATTCTTTACGCTCGAGCGGATTTTGGTAGTACAGCACCAGCAGATCCCCGTTTGGGGACTGCAAAAGGTTAATATAATTTAGTCTACTTTTATATGTACAATAAATGTCGAGTATGTTTCCGCTTCCTGTACATCATGAAAAGTAGTTTAAGAAACGTCACTCTGTCAAATCTCATCTTTCACATTATTTTCAAGTTAGTTGGGATTATTTTAAAAATGAACAGGTACTGTTTCGTTGCTCACTTAACCCACATTCCTTACGCAGTACAACCTCACTGATCTGAGCTAATGTGACGATCAATTTGAATCTGAAGGAGTATAATTTGTTCAAAGTCATAAATCAACCTCATATCCAGTGATATTTCTTATCTTTTACAACATAGCGTCAACTGATACTGAACAAACTATACATACATAATTATATCGATAGTGAAAAACATGCAAAAATTCGGCAATTTTCTGTCAATTTCAAAAGTTTTGAAAATAAATAATAAATCGATTCGCAAAGAAGCCTTCTTGGAGCCGCCAAAACCTCCGGTTTCAATAAGCAATTATTATTATCGATTTAACTACGGCAAGCGAAGAGTCATAACCGATGTAGGAGGTTACAGCAGCCAATATGCATTGTTTTCACACAACCTTCTATGTGAATCATGATAACTAGAAATGTAGGCACTTTATCGGCGCTTTGGTTTGTTTTATCGTTAATAATTACCAACATTTAACAAACAATTTAATCGTTTAATAAGTAAAAATTTAATAATATATAACCTCAAATTCTTATATTCGCTGTGTTTGCAGTATGATGGAATGGCACTTTAATCAAATATAAAATAAAAAATTAAGACGGAATGTTTAACATTTAATTATCTTCCACCTGAAAAGTAACGACGTTGAATTTGTGCGGTTCGTGCATAGCAGGTTGCTTTTTTTCACTACCGATGTGTTTTTCAGTTGACTAAAGTATTTTTGCTATGCTTTATTAAATTATTTCGCAAAATGAAATGGAAAGGTCGCTATAATTATCTGTTCTGATTTTAATTGAAGGCACTAGGTCACTAAGCCTCGTCGCAAAGCTTATAATACTTGAACAATATGAAAGGTTTATGCGTTAAAATATTTTTCGATTTTTAATCTTGTGCTATAACAATAAAATATGTACACTGTCAGTCACTTTTAATGTACTGGAAGAGGAAGTTTTTAATAGAATTGTTAACGAAATACAATCAAACCTGAACTGCTTGGAACAGAAAGAGCCTGTATCTTAGCTTAACCAGTGACGATACAATTTAAATCTGGACCGAGGAAAAGTTCCGTCATACCCAGGATTCCGGCTTATTCAAGTTTGATTGTAATTAGATTTTTAATGCGAAATTAATGAAGAGGACGAATTAAACCATGAACTTAGTGTAAATAAATAGACATGGAATATTAAGAGAAAATAAATAAATCAGAAAGTTTATGTTTTCAGTCCTTTTTAAATTGATTGACAATATACAGTTAAATACAGTCAAACCTGTATAAGGCGGAACAGCTGGGGACTAACTAGTCTTGTTGTATAAGAAATACAAAGATTAGGACGTCCGAGGAAACGATGGTACGATGAATGAGACCGGTTTAATCTTTAATGTTGATGACCTAATTTAAGTAGTTTTGAATGTGGACGAGGCAGCAAATGGGTGCTTCCCAAAACCATGTTGGTTAAATAATGCGCCAGAACGTCCAGCCAACCTCCAAAGAATCCATAATGGTCATTTAGAAGTTGACATTATGTACTTCTCAACACAATTTCACTTTTACAATCGATCGAGGGTGCAATTGTGAACTTTAAGTCGTATTATTCGCGTACCACTTTAAATGAGATGTTTTATGTATAAGCATAAATAAAAAATGTGTCTTAAATGTTTAAAATAATTAATTATTTATGAAGAAAAGAATGATCAGTACATACTTCAGTATAGAATTTTAGAACCTATCTCATTCGATTTCGTTATAATTTGGGTATTGTTTTACTACTTCATTTCACGACCTTGTTTTGCTAGAAATTGTATTAGAAACTTTATTCAATAATGCTATTTGGGGCGAAACCAGATGATTATTATAAAAATGTGTAAAAATGATGAGAATTACATCATTAAGATTTTTTTTGCGTGAGCCTGTATGCAGGTACTTGTTCTTGCTATTTAATGAAGTGGACAAATTGTTGCCCATTCTGCGGATTGAAGCAACGCAAAATTACATAATTAGTGAAATAACAGATTTTTAAATTATTTTCAACTTCATTGTTCATTTTCTTGCTACACTATTCATTCCACTTAATGGTCAATATTCATAATTAAATAATTCATTAATTTTTCTTTGTCCCAGTTAATTAAATACCTGCAAAAGATACGAGTTGTGCAACTTTTATTTGGTGATTTGATCGTTGTTTTTCGGTCAATGTGTTCATCGATTATAATCCGGCATTTTCCTTGCGATCTTACCTAAAAGTTAATTGAAGTAAGCAATTAGGTCCATACATTTATATCAGGGGTTCCTAACCCTATGCCTAAGGGCACCATGGCGCCAGCTGACCAATTTTTGAGTGCCCGAAAATTAGCAATGGCCAAATCATGTTTTGAAAAAATAAATGAAACTCGCCGCATACCAAGTATTTTAGAATGTGCTTTAAGTGGAAAAAGATTGGGAACTCCTGATTTATATCATGTCATAATGGGCCAGTTTAATTTAAGTTATTTCCCAACTTATATGCAGTAGGTAAATTAACCAGTTTTACAAAAACTGGTTGAAATATTTAAATTATATCTTATAGTACACAAAATTTGCACCTACATTTTACATGTGTACAATTAACGGATAGACGTTAAGAAATTGGTTTCGACTTAATGTGTTAGTGCGTCAATCTGCATCAATTGAAAGTAAAATAGGTCCATAGTGAACGTTATCAAAACGAACTTCTTAATAAATTAAAAAAGAATCGAAAAGTTATATAATATTTATGCATTATTTTTTAATAAAATTTTACCTATTTATTGCCACTACTATAACATTAACTACAATTTATTATTCAACTGCTATATTGTTTAGTGCTATTTACTTAGATAATAAAATAATATAACGATTTTTATAAAACATTATTTATCTTGAAATTACCAGTGGCTTTATTTTTTTTTGACCTAATTCATTTTAATTTTTGAAATATATATACGACAACATTATGTTTTTATAGTAAGTAATAGCTATATTGAAAATGTGTTTCTTTAGTTGATATTGGATGTAAACTAGGTCTAGTGTAATGTGTCAGTAGGTTTCGGCGACCTCTTTTTAAAATCATTTTAATTTTCCTTGACCCAAGATCATAATGTATTAGTTCGCATTCATCTTTAACTGTTAGCTATAATAATAGGCTAAAATAAAATTGTTTTATCAGTTTTTGTATGAACATTGACCTGCATTAATATTGTATTGATTTTGAAAAAGGTGTCACTATACTATTTCAGAATAGGTAACGTGTGGAAATGTAAATTAACAATGTTAGTAAAAGCCATTGCTGTTTTTAAATATAATTTTAAATATTCCACTTTGATTAATTTTAGTATAATGATAATTTAATTTGATAATTAATAATCATTCTAAATAACAAGTGAATCTTACAATTAGATTCAAATCAACGAATAGTACAAATGCTTTGTTAAATTCGTAAAGTAGATTTTCTGCGGATTATCGTTTAAAATAGATTTATTATATTTTGGGATCTCGAAACCGGGACAATGTCACGTCGAAAAACCGTTACAACCAAAATATCTAATAATAATTCGTTCTCGATTTAATAAAACATTACACATCAAATATGGAAAAAGTAACAAAATGCAAAACTAAAAATTTAACAAAGGAAAGCTCAATACATAACCGAGTGCACTATTTACATAGTAACAATCAATATAAATAATAATTTTGTTCGTATACGTTTAACTTAACACTAAAAATCCATACTAACACAAATTACGTATATCTGCAAAATTTTAAAATAGATTCGCCATCAAGTCCAATTATTGCAAACTTATAAAATTTTACCTATATCATCTTGATTAGAGATAAATTTGAAAAAAATTGAACTTGAAAGTTTACCATTAACTTAATTACTATAAGTAATGAATACCTTATACGTACACAATTTGAGGGGGAAAAAAATCAGAATTCTGTTTAGTGTTGTGTCGCAATTAGAAATCTATAATTAAACCTTTAGCATTGAAAATACAGAATGATGTTCGAAAATTTATTATTACTTTCATCGGGCTTTTATGGTAATGTATATAAATGCGTTGCCGACGTCCCTGATAGGTATGACGGTATATAAGTAGGTCTAGTGTACTGGGTATGTGGGTCACAATGGCCTTTGAGCACGTCCTTCGTCTGAATCAGAATTCGGTCGCAAATTCACTTTCGGTAGTTAAAACCTTGATTTTTTTGTGAGGTGAGTAATTAATAGAACTTACATACATTTGGAGTTAATTACTTCAATTACCATCTACTTCATCGAAAGTGATAATTTCATATTTTTACTTATTCGCAAGGATAACTTATCTGTGTGCACTATGAGCGTTGTCGTCGATGGATTCTGTAGAAGCGGTGAATTTTTTAAGTTTTGGAGATTTGTACGAATATATAATTTTAATATGTTTTGTAAGGAAATTTTTTATGTTGCCTCATTTTGCAGCTAGTCTCCGTCGTCATTTTCGCTTATTCTGGCTGCAATTTTTATAATCAGTTTTTTCTCATCTGTCTGTAGCAATTTTCAAAACTATTGTGTTATCGCTTGAGTGCCTACTGCGAATAAGAGTAGGTACTTTGAGTGTATGATCATTTGAAAAAGTTTTGCTTCTTCGTTCGTTCTTTTCTGGTTCCGTAAAATCCAGCATAGACTGTATACAACCTTATTTCGTAGAATACAATTTGCTACAGAAAATAAATGCTTTCACTCAAGAGGTCATCTTCTATTATATATAACAGCTTTTGTAAAAAGTTACATTGTCACTGAAAACTGCAATAATAATACATTTTTAGCACACCTGCAACACACCTGTCAATTATTGAACGAAACTGTGAAAGGTTATGGAAAAAGTGCCTAATAAATACACAATTAAGAGGTACAAATTATAAATTATACCAAATATATCCATTTAATGTAAGAAGTGTTAATATCAGTGAAAATAGAATTGTTTTTTTTTTTAAATTTGGGTTGTTATTAGCAGTTTTTATTATACATTCAAGTTGTATCAAATGTTGCGAACAGCTCGTAAACATATCTGATAGAAATTTGTGCTTATTGGAGATAAATTTAAGAAAATCGGCAACTGTAAGTACACCTTCATTAAAATGAAACAACAAAACCTTTTGTAAGCTGGGATGGCTTGTAAATAACAACTACCTCTTTAAGCGTCCCGCCACACAGCCCGGCACCGGCACGGTTGTGACATTTTTATTATGATTTGTGTGAGTATTCGGGGGGTAGTTTTCTTAAAGACCGTTCGAGAGGACAATCGATCAGTGAAATAGTCTCGATGGGACTATTAGCAAAATTTCGAGTTCGGAATTCTATGAATTATTTGCAATCATGTAAATTTCAACAGGTTGACTTAATTGTTTATATTATTTAAACGATTATAATTGATTTTAATTTCCAATCATAAGATAAGTGTTTGCCGTTTGTTGACAATCTTTATTTTGACAGCGAATTAGTAATCAGCGACCTCTAAAATCCCTAGAATTATTAAATTTGTGTATTTCGTTACAATTTTGGTTGAAATAAATTGTCATCCTTGTTATTTCATAATTTGATCAGAATTGATATGTTAGTGGCAAAGTGCACACTTCCTCAACATCTCAACAAAATTAATTTTAAAATATTTTAACAATTATTAATAATATAATAATTATTATAATATTTAGATTTACTTTAAAATTGTAAATAAAAAAATTTCTTACCTTAAAGTGACGGCCAGTCTTTCTTCTGCAGTTATTGCAGCCCTCCATTGTGTATCTTGTTTTTTTATACTACTCTGAACTAAATGAAGGAGCTCATCAAATGAATTTATCGACATCCGATAATAGTCGAAAAATTTATCGGGATAAGCTCGTAATTTATTTGGTAATAAATAAAACTGGCTTTCCTTAATTCTCGTTTTATTCAAAGGATGTACCCAGTATCGACGAGTCGTTTTTTTTTTTTGGGACAGTAGAAAACTTATCGCAATTAATTCAATGTCGTCCATTTTTAAATATATTTCACGTCGATCACAAATTTTTGTGAACTGTTTGCAGCCAAAAACAAATTTAATATATAAAGGAGATATTCGTCCTACATCGGATTTTACCGAAAATAAATGCATCGGCCTGTAATTACCGAAAAAAACTACACAAATTGATAAATCAACTTCGAGCCGATACTGACATTTTTATTTTTTAAGTGCCACAATCGTCCGTCACAGACTATCTCAATTTCAACATTTCAAAGTTACTTAAATTTTGTACCTGTAAGCGACAAAGTGCATAATAAATGTATTCTGTGAATGCCTAGATATTTTATGTAAACTTAAGAATTGTTAGATATTTTATTAAAAAAATACCTACTGTATTGAGTGAAAAGTTTTCCTTCTAGTTATGAGTTTTGTAGGAAAAGGTTTAACTGAATATAAATTTTTATAAAATATCTAATAATTATTCAGCAGCGAAGTGTGCACTTTGCCACTAACATATCAATTCTGATCAAATTATGAAATAACAAGGATGACAATTTATTTCAACCAAAATTGTAACGAAATACACAAATTTAATAATTCTAGGGATTTTAGAGGTCGCTGATTACTAATTCGCTGTCAAAATAAAGATTGTCAACAAACGGCAAACACTTATCTTATGATTGGAAATTAAAATCAATTATAATCGTTTAAATAATATAAACAATTAAGTCAACCTGTTGAAATTTACATGATTGCAAATAATTCATAGAATTCCGAACTGGAAATTTTGCTAATAGTCCCATCGAGACTATTTCACTGATCGATTGTCCTCTCGAACGGTCTTTAAGAAAACCACCCCCCGAATACTCACACAAATCATAATAAAAATGTCACAACCGTGCCGGTGCCGGGCTGTGTGGCGAGTCGCTAAGATTGACGTACACACGACTTTTCCTACTTCTATGAGAGGTCTGACAGCGGTTATAAATTACTCAACATTGGGATGCACTTTGAATGTTTAGAAATGAGCCATACTCGATAATTTCTTTTGAAACGAACCCATACTGTGTCAATAATTGACTTACGCGATTTATCTATTTATGTGAAAACTATTGTAAGGGATAGTTGTTGCTGAATATAGTGGTAACGTTGCCAACATATTTGCCCTCAAAGAAAATGTAGCATAGTTTTGATAATGTCTTTATAGCTTTAACAATAAAACTGAGTTCACTATTTCTGGATCTTTTGTGAGATTCATGTCATTTACAGAATAAACATATTTTAGGTCAGCGTCATACTTAACGGGACGGCACGGCACGGTTTTTGACGTTTTTATTATGATTTGTGTGAGTATTCGAGAGCAGTTTTCTTAAAGACCGTTCGAGAGTACAGCCGACCAGCGAAATAGTCTTGATAGGCGTATCGGCGCGGCACGTCAGTAAAATTTCGACTTCGATATTCTTTGAATTATTTGCAATCATGAAATTTCAACCGACCTTAAGTTTTACCACTGAAAAAGTCTATTGCGTCGAAAAAAAATCTAAAAGCGACGTTAGTAACTAGAAATCATGTAGTTTTAGGTTCTCGGAGATTGTAACCGATTTCTAAAATGCAGAGGGTTTATTTTGTTTTGAAATTCTAAGTATAATTATTATTTCTTCATAGCTTTGATATGATAATTAAATTTAGATAGTATTCTGCTAGGGATCGAAATTTTTAGCATCATAGAATAGAATTGTTGTAACATCCACATTTTGCTTAGAATTTTTGTATAAAGAAAAAAATGAGATTAAATTTGGATTATGTAGATTGTAGAGCAGGGGTGTCAAACTCACGGCCCGCAACGAACATTTATGCGACCCGGCCAATATAGCGGCACACAATAATATATAATAAAATATCAAACCGACGCAGAATAAAAATAAGATGGGTAGAATTCGCTAAACGTTTTTTCGATTATACTCTACGTTTCTATGAATATT
This sequence comes from Dascillus cervinus, assembly GCA_949768715.1. Classification (NCBI taxonomy): domain Eukaryota; kingdom Metazoa; phylum Arthropoda; class Insecta; order Coleoptera; family Dascillidae; genus Dascillus; species Dascillus cervinus. Next base: position 22,582,327 of record OX458317.1, read on the forward strand.
AATTTTTTTTGCGGCCCACCTAAAGTTAAATCTTGTTTGTTTGGCCCAAGCTAGCCTTTGAGTTTGACACCCTTGTTGTAGAGTATCGCTAGCATTATAACGTGAAGTATTGTGGTTTTAGAAATAATATGTTTAATTTATATCTAATCAGTTGATTGTTTATTGCACGTGATTTAATGCATTAAGATTTTTTTTTAATACTAGCCAATATGTATAATTTTCAACATTATTTTTAAAACAAAACGTCAACCCCCGGGACAGAACGGGATACTTATTGAAAAATTATTTTTAGACAAGTTATCGAGGGCAGTAAAGACTAAACACCACATTCATGAGATAAACTTATCTTCATTAAACACAATAAATTGGTTAAAAGTTACAGAATAAAACTTAAAACAAATTTTTATTATTATTTTAAAAGCATCATACCAAGTACCCCGTTCTTCCCTGCATATGGGCCGGAACGGGGTACGGCTTACAATCATTGGAAATCATCGAATTAGAAATACAAATCAGGTATAGGAGCAAAGTTCACAAATAAGAGTCGCCTCATCATCATCACTGTCAACTCCTACACAAGAGTTATGGGCCCAATTGAAACACTGTTAACATGATATCCAGCTTTCTTTTGAATATGAATAAAACTCGCCACAATAAAGACAATCGGCATCATCCTCGGTTTCGTCTCTTGATTTATATTTCAACTCTGACTTCCTTAGTAAATTTATTCAAGATATCTGGCAGAACGGGAAAGTACCCGAGTACCGGGTACTTCCCCGTTCCGCCCCACCGCACACTGTTTAAGTTATGGCTCCTTTAAGATAAAAATCGATCGTTATTCCTACACTTTTATTATATCAAAACAATCCTTACAATACGGTATTTGTCATAAGTAGACTAAAACTAATGTATTTAATTACATATAGCAACTAACCTTGAATTTATATTGTTGGAAAATTGCAACACGTTGTCAAAAAACTAGATAGCGTGTGGATTGCACAATACTGTGAAACTGCGAATCAAAATCACTGATGTAGTTTCCACTAAACTTCAGTGCCATATAGGCTCTATAGAGGCTGTTTCCGTTGTACCCCACTATATTTTCAACTATAATTTTACAACTTCCACTTGAATTTACTAATTGGAATCTATCATAAAGATGATAAATATGCGATTGAATGATTCTTAAATTTGTCTTGACACTTTATTGATATTTGATGACGATTATGAAGTGGCAAATATTAAATCTAAGGTGTAAATAAGAAATTCAATTGCAAAAATTTCTTTTTTTTTATTGTATGTATTCACCTATTATTGCCAAAATAATATGTACTTATCTACGATTATTTAATATACAGTAGAATCCAGTTATAACGACTCCGGTTATAGCGAACCACCGGTTATAACGAACTTTATTCCAAGTCCCGACATATTTATTCTCTCATTAACGCTTATAACAAACTTCGGATATAACGAACCGATTTTGACGGTCCCTTGAGGTTCGTTATAACCGAATTCTACTGTATGTATGTAAACAGCTGCTCAAATTACCCAAGAGGTGATACAAAATTTTATATTTTATGGTTATGTGGCTTGGTTACAGTATTGTTGACTAGATTATAAAACGGAAAATTTTTACATTTTGTTGTAATTGTATTTACTTTGTTATTTTGCAACAAAGTATAACAGGGTCCACAGCAAGCTGGAAAACCTGGAAATGTCAGGGTATTTAAAAATAAATCATAATATTAGGGAATGTAGTTTATGTACCTGGAAAAACGTTTAAGACAAAATAGAAAAAATTTTGACCGGTTTAGTTAAGAACACAAATTACTAGAAAAAGGCCAGGAAAAATACTCGAAAAGGGTCAGGGAAAACCTGGAAAAGTCGGGGAATTTGAAAATACACAATTACTGTGAAAGCCTAGTCAAAGATTGAATTTAAGACAAAGATATTGCCTTTTGCAGAAATAATACTGTTTGAAAAATGTCAAAAATAAATTTACAGCAATAACCAATAGCTTTAGTTACACTCATTTCTTTGATTATTTTTTGCACTTTCTAGGAGATATATACTAAAAAAGTTAGTCAATTCTTTGATGGTTTGATTACAAATTCAGAATATGAGGTTTCTTAGACCGTTTTTAAAGAAACAATATTGTTTGATACGCGCTGAAATGTTCTTTTAAGACACTTTTCACCCTCATATCGTAAATAGCTATTATGACATTAAGTACACTTATTATATTAACGTTTACAATTTTTAAATGACATTCTAGAAACTTTAAAATGTGTAACATTTCTTAGCCAAACGTATTTGTAAACGCGAACACCTATACGGTAAAGTTTCGAATAGTTAATTAATAACAACTAAGTTTCGCAACGCCCATTAAGATTATTTTAATATTTCATCATTAGTATATTGGCAGGATGCCGTTACAGCCATTTAAGTCTTTCTCAGCAATATTTTTTCCCTGACAGTGTAAAAAGAATAGCCATTGAAACGTTTGTGCAAAAAATGTACCAAACTCTTGTTTACTTTTATAGTTATCTGTAAATCAGGTAAAATGCACTAAATCTGTCAACAGGTATTTATGTGTTACGACACAGACAGGTACGCAAACATACAAATGTGAAAAGAACTGTTTGCCGGTAATTTTTCATGGGCATTGTCACCTATAAAAGACGGCATTTAACATCAAAATATTGTATACAAAAGCAACAACAACAACAAAAAAAGCCCATTTTTACGATTTAACACAATAACTTCGAGCCCTTATAAAATAATAAATCTTGCCAACAGGTATTTAAGATAATCCTCTATTTTAGGGAAACATGCCCACCTTAACGTTTCAAAGTAATTTATCTGACATTTACGGCTCGGCATGGCCTTGACACAATTCTACGGGAAATAGGCAGCCCGTCAAGCTCGCTCAGTCATTCTGAAAGTGAGAGCGTGATACAAGGTCCCTACATTAAACATTATGATTCAGTTTTTATTCGCTTCTAACATGTTTTCGTTGTTATCTGTTTATTACATTAATGAAATTATTTTTTTTATTGACGATTCAATAAGGAATGTTGCAGATTTTCAATCTTCAACTTTGTGGCAACAGCAATCCAAAATTTTAAAAATAAAATCAAAATTGTTGATTGCGCCCGCTATTGTATCAATTCCTTACGAAAATTCTTATTGGTTTATATTTTAATGTGAAGTCATTCTTTTCCGTATTTGGCGTTCAGTAGACCACAAATCCGCTACGACCGCATTGTTTCTTAGTCGGTTCGAATTTACTTTTAATATTAAAACTGCAACAGTACTCGCCTTCGAAATAAATGAAATCGAAATACGCTTTACAGTAGACACATTAACTTTGATGAATGCAGCAATAAAAGTATTTCGGTAAAATTTCTGACAGTCACAGTCAACACGTGCTTGTCCTAATTCACATAGCGGCAAGTCCACTGAAGATGCAGCGAAGTGCATCGTGCTGCTTTCCAATGCATTGTTCCGACCACATCTGTAAAGTAACAAAAAATACAAAAATCACTATTATGTCAGGTTTATTATGTTTGAAACTTTATTTTAATTTTAAAAATTGAATTCAAAACGCAAATTTCAAATGTCGCTTTCCGTATCGAAAGTATTGATCGCATAGACTCAGATGTAATAATATAATTAATGAAGAAGATTGATAACATTGGGTGGTATGAATAAAAGAGAGCAAAACCTTTTACTCGCATAATTCCGAGCATATGCTACCACGTTCTATGAATAAAAACGTAAGTAAAACCTTTTGCTCACTACCGTGCTCTGAGTATGAGTCTGAGCAAGAGCTTTTGCTCACTATGAAGCATATCATCCGGTCGATATGAATAAAGAAGAGGTTTTGCTTATGATTTTGAGCAAATGCTCTGCAACTTGTACATCTGGTCATTACTAGATTCACCGTGCTCTTGGCTAGTCTTGTGATGGCTGCAATTGTGAATGTACGTGCACAGAAGCATTATAAAGTACGAAGAGAAGCCGATAATCGCGATTATAAAAAACTTTACCGATTTGATGAAAAAAATTTGAGATGGGTTGCAACTCACTTTATGGGTGAAAGTAATCAAAGTAGAGGAGGTGCTCTCTCATCACATCAGAAAATGAAGATTTTTTTGCGGTACATGGCTAATCCTTCGTATAAAAACAGAGTACAGTTCCTTTTCTTTGAATTCATAAATTTTTTTACATTATTTGTATTTCCTTTATGCTGTGACCCGCAAGCCGGCAATGGTCCGTTGTCGTTTACCTAATTACTTTATTAGATTTCGGCAACACAACAATAAGGCACTTTCGAAAACGTGCTATTTCGAGGTTTTGGGTTCTGAGAAAGCTATAAACGTTGAGTTCAGACACCAGATGTTACTTGAGTCTGTGCAAAATCTCAGAGCATATGCTCATAGTAAAAGGTTGGAGGATAAGGTTCTGCTCCTATTTGTATGAATAACGATATGCTTTTACTTACAACCATTTGCTCACATGAATTGAGCATATGCTCAAAATAATTCTAGAATGTCCGAATTAAACACAGAGCTCGGCTCAAACGGGTGTGTGCGTTCTTTCCACGACGATTTTACTATCTCTCTTTTACTCTTTTGAGTAGTGTTACGTACTACGCCTTTTGTGGACACTCGTTTTATTTCATCCGAATTAACAGAGTGGTTCATATTTTTCACTAAAAATATGTCGTTTGATGATGCGAAAGGAACAAATCAAGTGACAATCTATTAATATCTTTTCAGTTGCAAAAAAGACCGGAAATTTTTGGTACAGTCGAATAATGAATCCCTAATTTTTCCCCAACTCCAGTTTGAAAGCCAGGATTTGCAATGTACCGGAAAAAAATTTTCATTTTCTCATGGGACGTTTCAAATTACTTAAAATAACTTGATGATAAACGAACTTTTATTTTCATTATTTTCACCTAAAAAGTGAGTTACGATCCATCTCAAATTTCTTTCCTCAAATCGGTAATAGTTATTTTTGTATTAAGTAGGCAAAATGAGTGTGTTTTATGGCTCGTGAGAAGTAAATTTTGGTCGAAGACAATCGAACGCATCATAAAAATACGAATTTTGACACGAAATACAAATAACGTTTTTTCCACAATATCAAAAAAACAAACTGATTTATGGAAATAAAATTATAGAAATGAAACTAATACGCAAAAAAATAAATTTATTTTTTCACGTGTTAAAAAAAATATTTTTTTACTGTTAAAAAATAATTTTTTATATCATTTTTTCACGTGTTAAAAATTATTTTTTTTATAATCATCGTACTTTATAATGCTTCTGTGCACGTACATTAACAACTTAATCCATCATAAAATTAGCGAAGAGCATGAGCACGGTGACTCTAGTGCTGACCAGATGCACAAGTTGCAGAGCATTTGCTCAAAATCATAAGCAAAACCTCTGTTTTATTCATACCGACCGGATGATATACTCCATAGTAAGCAAAAGCTCTTACTCAAGCCCATATTCAGAGCACAGTCGTAAGCAAAAGGTTTTACTGCCGAATCTACGAATCCCACCCAGGTCAACATGGGGATGACGAAAATAATAAAATTTTTGTCAATCTTACACGCTTTTTAAATTTTTTACACTTTAAAACTTTAAAAACGTTCTTACATTTTAGTTGGAATCATTCGTACAATTATTAATTTTAATCTGCAAAAATTTTTTGAGCATATGCTCGTTTCGTGTAAGCAAATGCTTATGAGTAAAAGCATATCATTATTCATACAAACAGGAGCAAAACCTTATACTCCAACCTTTTACTATGAGCATATGCTTTGAGGTTCTGCTCAGACTCATGTAGCATCTGCTCTTTTTTATTCATACCGCCCATTATGTCTGTATGTCTGTAGGTGATGCACGTGGGGGAGGGTGGTGTTTGGTATAGTGTAACATCTTGTGACGTAGCGGCGAGAGGGTGATCAAATTTGACGAAAAACCTGTTAGATCATTGATGGAAACCGCCTTATCAGTAAGTAACGTATGGATGGCATGATCAAAAGCTCCTCTCAGTGATCTAACAAAGCAGCGTTATTATTATCTCAAGTTGCGCCTTACGTTTTAGACGTGAAGTTACAAAATCCCACAATACAGTGCAACCTCAATAATCTGGACTAATGAAAGCCACGGTGATCCGGATAAGTAAATAATTCGGATTACTGAATCGTACCAGTTTTTTTTGTTGAAAAGAGAAATATTTAATACAAAATAACTAGAAAATAGTACATAAACAAAAATTATTTAAAACAGAAGTACAGTAGAATCCGGTTATAGCGAACCTTAAGGGACCGTCAAAATCGGTTCGTTATATCCGAAGTTCGTTATAAGCGTTAATGAAAGAATAAATGCAAGAGTGTTTTATGAGACCGTTATTGTCTAATGTAAATATGTATAAAATCATTATAAATATAGGGACTAAACTTAAGTGAAACAAAGCAAAATGCAATAAGTGATTTTATTTGAAAAAAATTGTTATTTTCGACTGAACTGTGGCATTTTTAAATTATAAATTGTCCACACATTTTCAATGATCGGCGCACCGTAATTCTGTAAAAGATTACGAATATTGTTAATACTTTTCACAGCTTCCTGTGTACATAAAATTTGTAATACTGGTGGTTCCGGCTCATCCTTATTGGCTTCTTCGTGGTCACTTTTGTCTACCACAAATACCCAAATATTCTAGTTGTAAGTGTTCGAAAAAATTTGAATTTTACAATTGCTGAAATTCACGTTTCCTTTGTTTATCTTTTTGTAATCACTCATTTAATGACAAATCATCATCACATTCAAAGGTTATTACGTGTTATATACAATGCAAAGTTCGTTATACTCGATTAAAATTTTATTAATTTCGGCTTTTCAGGTTTGCTATATCCGATAGTTCGTTATATCCGAGTTCGTTATAACCGATTATTTTTTACATTGTTACATAGGGGAAATTGTCGGGACTTGGAATAAAGTTCGTTATAACCGGTGGTTCGCTATAACCGGAGCCGCTATAACCGGATTCTACTGTATACTTATCAAATTTTATATTATTTTGTCAAGTACTTTGTAATTGTCGTTTGCTTGATTCTTTCCTGGTTCATTTTAAAAGCCGTTTTTATTAAATCTTTATCTACAAGAACATCATGTTAAGGCTCGTTTAGGCAAATTAAGACTCCTTAAATGACGGAGACCTCTAAAAACCAGGTCCGAATTACCGAGTACCTACTACAAATCCGGATTGAACCTTGGCCGGATTATTGAAGAATCCAGTATAACGAAGTCCGGATTATCGAGGTTGCACTGTAATAATTACATATAATATGTCCTTTAATCAAATTTTGTTATTACACAATTAATGGAAATTAATAGAATTGGATATAAAAATAGGATTGTTCAATATTCTCTGCCGTTTTACAAGTCTCTAATGATTTAAATAATAATGAAAGCGATTTAATTGCCTACAGATTATTCATCATTAAATTATTATGCTGAAATTACCACTGGCAGGTAATTGCATTTAATTTCAAATTTAATCTGCTCTACTTAATGAGTCATTCATAAACATGTTTCGACAACAGTCCGGGATTGATGCTTTTTTGAGCTAAATTTATCCAATACGATACCCATAATTCTAAAATAATTAATACATAAAGTAAATCAAATGCAAATGAACTAAAACATACAGCAAGTTAAGAGGTTTTTTTTGGGATTTTTACGGTTTAATTCTTTTTGGAAAATGATTTGCTAATAATTGTTCATTGTGATACTGTTCCAATTTTCATTGCAAGGACATTCATATACTGTGACTGATTACAGTGCGTGACACAATTTTTGCAATAAAAACATCGAATAGATTTGTGCTTGTGGTTTCCAGTTTATTACTTATTTTATGTAATTTTACCGTTTTTAGTTATGAAGCAAAAACTAAGTTTCAGAAAAATTCAAAATTAAATTACACAATTTTATCATACTATTTCTTTCCAAGATTGTTTTTTTAATATCTTTTGTTGAACTTTCTATGCAACTTTTATCCGAATTATTTATCGGTTTATAAAATAGGTTGTAGGTGCTATATTTATTTGTTCTTTCATACGTATTTAGAAGCATTTCTAACACTTTGATAAGAACAATGAAAAAATAATAATTGCTGAAGTCTTACAGCGGCCTGTTTATAAAACAGTGACATTAAATTTGCCGTGTAAAATTGCTTTAAAAAATCCAGGACAAATCGCAAAGTATTTACTATCATAGTCTCAATCTTTTTCTCTTCCATAAACAATATTCTTCGACTTCCTTAAAAATTGTATGTGCTAAGTGCCTACATGCAATACTATAACGTCACCTAGTATGGAAACCTCACTGTAGAGTTCGGCAATACATTTAGTTCGTTTATAACTTCTAAAGTAAACTAGAGTTTTTGCTTAAATTATTACAAATGGAGCCATAAGCTGCTTTTTATATACAGTGCGCGCAAGCCAAATGGAATAAATTCAGTATCTCAATTATTATACATATTGAAAAAAAAAATCCCGAAACACGTCATTTTTAGTCTTTCACATGATATCATCCTATACAGTGAAAATTTCACCCCTAACTTCAACCGATTGATATATTTTTATGGTTTTATGTATAAAAGCATTATTGGTTATTTCACTTTCTAGAAAAAAATGAACCAAAAACGACTAAACAGACACTTTGTAGACAATTTGCAAATGTGTCTGGGTACATGATATTCTTCCTCTCTGCCAGATTTAAAATTAAAAAATCGCTACTGCACATAATTATTCGTAGAACCGTTTTAAAATTTATTTTTCCATATTTATTCTGTTCTGCTTTTTGAATAATTTTAACAAATAATCTGCCCTCTCCTTCACGAATCTTAACTGCTTTCTATTCAACTGATTGAGCTACTGTGAGTAGTTCTAAATGGTGCCCGAAAACATTTTAGTGTTCCATTCATCCAAACTCAACTACTCGAAACTGTTTCCAATTTACCTTCTCCCCGGCCCCCAAGGGCCACTATTTTCTGCGGAGTAACAAGCTGTTTTTGTGGAGGGTATAAAAATTACTAGATTTGCGAGTGGAGGTTACGTTGTTAGAATATCAAATGATCAAAACATTAGCAAAAATTCTAGAATGTTGTAAATTTACGCATCCTACTTGTTCGAACTTTCCTTTTAATCCTTTTTAAATCATAGATTAAAAAAGCATAATCTAAATAATAATAATAATAATCTAAAATACAAAAAAATACAGAGTAGAAGCGTAGTTCGAATGTCCAGAAATTATTGTATTTTCCACCACTTCTTGGCATCTTCAAATGGATTCACTGCCAAAACAGCTCTACTAACATCAACCACTAAATTGTCGCGTATCCAGTCCATTTTTTTCTTCTTAATTATCACATTCATTTTAAACCTTTTTATCCTTAAAAGAACACCAGGCTTATAATTAGGTTATAAGTCAGAACACGATATTGGGCACAACAAACGACTTTCGGATTGTAAGAACGATAGGTTCCACCAAGTACATGCACGCGCAGTTAATTTTTTTTAGTGAGTCGCTTCGTATAAGTCAGGGGTGACCAGCTTTTGTGTACATAAGATCTACTTTTTATCTTAAACATGTGTCACGTCAACGTCTCCAAGGGAATTAAAACAACCTGAGTAATTATTTATATTGCGTTTGAGCGGTACGTTCGGTTACAAGTGTAACACATTAAGGGCCAGCTACAGAAACGAAGTTAACTGCAGTGTGCTGTTAACTTCGTTTTTGCAACTGGCCCTAAGTTAAGATATCGCGAGCGATCGACCAAAATTGGCTTCGCGGTCGACGTGTTGACCACCCCTGGTATAAGTTATCGGAGGTTTGCGTAAACTCTATTACGTTTTCTCTACGTACGTAAAATGCTCGTTACCTACTATAGTAGCTTGCTTATGGTTTACTATAATCTTTTTATTTGATCGCACAGTATACGAACTTGTTCGTGGATCTCGAATCACTTTAACTCGAATTCAAAATTTGATCGACACCGTTGGGAATCCCTGACCTAATGCGAAAACAATATCTATTTAAATCATTCAACTTCATAATTTTATTGACTTGTAAAATCAGTATTGTTAATAATGAAAGTAGTTTCAAATTAGCAGATGTAGACGTACTGGGAAATTGTTACTGCCTGTCCAGAAAAAATTACTTTCTGCAGAGAGTATCTTCACATCCACCAGCTATCATGCATGAAATGAAGTTAGGTATTTCTAATGATAGATGTCTAATTAGTCTTTAAAATGATTTTGTTTTGGATAATAACAGCGTATAACAATAAAAAGGTAAATTTAATAAACGACAAACAACCACAGTTTAACGTCAACCTAACTTGGGCAGTGTTTTTAATATTGCACTTTTACGAAATATTGATAACTCTCTGGAAGGTACTTTTTTCTGGAGACCCATTAATGACCTCACGGTACCTACAGTTAAAAGTTGTTTATAAATCTATTACAAGTGATTTTATATAAGACCTCAAACGCCCAGTAATCTTACTTTTGGTATTTATTTTCATTGTTTAAAAGCAATTTTCTTAAATATTTATTTTATTATGCACAAATTATGTGCTTTCTAACTTTTTAATTAAAATAAAGAATTTTAAAAATTAGTACGCTTATTAAAATCGTAATAAAAAAAACAAAAATTACATGATAAAGAAGAGATATGCTTAATTAAGAAAGTAAAGTAAGAAAATCCCCTTATCAAAGTAACATCTAACAAACTGAAATTTAAGCTTATGATTATTATTAGTTGTTCTTCATTCTTCCGGTAAAAGCAACAGAAAGAAGAGAGAAAATATTAAAGGATCAGTTGGATGGAAAAGTATTGTCGGTTTTTTAGACAACTTTATTATTTACCAAAACGATACTCATTACTTTCCACGTTTCTAAAAGCTTCAGTTACTTTTATTTGTGTTCTTGCGAGTTTATTATAAACAGTCACAAACACTTCAGAAAAAGGGTTGCATAACTTACACAACCCGAGCTTATTATAACGTGCATGAATTTTTGAATTTTGTAATAACTAAAGTCAAAAGGTCTGTTGAATTTTCATTGTTTTACGGTTAATTCCCACGAAAGTTAAATTGGTTCTCATGTAGCTGCGCCGGTAAGATGGTTTTCAACTGATTGGGGGAAGTCAATTATGATGTGCACTCATTCATTCACTCATTCAGTTTTCAACGGTTTTGGGACTGCTTCGGTCTACTGAAAGCTTTGAGGCTTTAACGTAATGCCATTATCGGCCTCGTTTTTACTCAATTGGTTCTAGTTCTTGTTTTATTTTTCGTGTAATCAGCGCCTAATAAAAGACTACCTTGTAAAACCACACCCCATTTCTTTTATTCTATTTAAACACATTAACAGTATCGTTCCTTTTATCTGATCGGTACATTAATTTATTGGGTCATTAAACATTTTTATTAATTTGAAACGCTTTAATTCGGAAATTTTTCTAATAAACAAAAATCATGAAGGAATGCGTTCACTATTATTGCCATTATTTTATATTAAATGTACTAAACCGAATGAACAAATAAAAGATAAAAAGTCGAAATGGTTTTGCGATGCTTATTAGTATCAAATTAGGTCACGCATGCAACACGCTGTACGAGAATATAGCATCAATAATTTTATTGTACAAGTTAAGGATAAATTGGTTTAAGTGCAGTAGGTCAACATCGGGGGAGTTAATAAAAGTAGGTCACCGTAGCGCCGCGATGCCCGCGTCTGCCCTTGATGATGACGTCATTTGTAACCGAGAAATTTCGGTATCGATTCGTTGTCTGCATTAAGGAGAAGGTGGAAACAACTGCCTAAAGATCTCAAATATCGGCTGTTCACAAAGTCGTGACATCCTGGGCGGCAATGGGTTGTAAAACGTATGTCTTACTTTATTATAATTAATATGAAAAACTCAAATTTGACTTATATATGAATTAAGAACACTCATTGGTTTTACAATTCGTCTAGCCAGCCGGCCAGGACCTCGCGACTTTTTGAACACCGATAGTATTCATCGACATTATTGAAGTAGATTATTGCACTAGCAACTTGCTCGGCGACACTTCTCATCTTTCAGTACATGCCTCAGAAAGGATATTTTTTTGGCATTTAATGGTAGTCAGTAATTGTCGTTCTTTTACTGGCTCTCTGCAAAAATTGTATGTTGGTCACACTTTCTTCCACAATTATAAATAGCTCGTCATAGAGCTATAACTATCAGGGAAAACTCCATGCTTATACACTCTAATGTCGTTGGTATGTTTTACAAAACCATCTCAGAGAGCGCGATCTTATGCAACACATCGAGCGAGTTTTGTGTATAGTTATAATTGAGAATTAAATATTATATCGGATTAACCCTTCAAGAGATAATGCGTGATGTTAGAGACAAATTTTGAAACTAAGTTAACCGCTTACCGGATGATTTTTTATATTCTATTGAAATAATTATAAATGATAAATTAGTCGACAAAAAAAAAAAAATTTTGTCAAGTGTAACATAAAAAAAAGAAATACAACGAAATTGCCACCAATTGCATTAAGGGAATAAAATTAAAACTTTGGCCAAAAGCTAAATATGTGTATATTGCAGGCACTACTTTATTCTCTGTGGAAAGTATAAAAACAATTTCTATCTTTGTTTAAACAAAGATGGACGTCACATTTTGTACAAAAGACTGCCTGGCAGTCTGGATATTTACAACGTTGACGATCGTCATTCTATTTTGGTAAATGATTTTGGTTGTCCATGTGAAACTTTTGCGGCGGAACTTGCGCAAATGTATATTTCCTTTTTAAATCTAATTGAGACTGCCAGCAAGTTATTTAGTCTTCCGCGTGCCTTTCGGACACTATTGGATTGTAGATTCTTCTTGAACTATCATTGTCATCAAACAGATCGCCGTCTTCACTATGACCTCCGTTTGGTATCAAATATGTACTTTACTATCAAAAAATCTCTTGATATTCTTCTATAAGAAACTACCTTATATCCAATTCCAAAGTTGTAACTGCATAGTGTGTCATAAAAGCACAAGTCTCTCATCAGTTACAAGTACAGTAGACGCACGGTTGTATGAACACTCGATTATATGAACTATTCATTATAGTAAACAGCATAATACCTTCTAACGAGTGAGCAAGATCAATTTCAATTATATCAACAGCCTGTTTTGATCCAAAAATCTTGTCTTCCGTGAATGTACAGAACAGAAAAGTGTTCGCATTATCAGCAAAAGGTTTGAGCGAAAGAAATATTTATTTATTTATTTATTTATTTATTTACCAGAAAAGAATTTCAGAGTGCCCATAAAAATACACCCCAAAAAACCCTGCAGAGATACTACAATTATCTGTTCGCAGGTCTGGTATTACATACATATAAATATAAGACTATGAAAATATAAGAGAGAAGAAAAAAAAATAACATAAAAATATGTACATATAAAAATACAAAAATATAAAAACAAAAAAAAAACTAAAACTCCTAAATTACATACCTACATACAGTTTATAATTTACAAAATTTAAATTTAAATTTCTATTTTCCATTTTCAACCATTAAATCTTATCCATTTCTTAATAATTTTTAGCTGACTGACTAAATCTAGAACTTTCAGTTCATTCGGCAGATCATTGAACGTTGCGACAGCTTTAATATAACTATTCTTATCACTCACTCTCTTTTTATTTCTTGGCAAAATTAGGGTTTTATTTCTAGTGACACTATAAGATTCCAGGTATTGACTTTTAAGATCACAGTAATGCAGTCTTAGCGATTCATATGTAAATAATTTTTGACAAATTAGTGGTATGGCAAAAATGCTGGAAAGGAGCATTCCCGAAACGTTTGTCTGCAAAGAGAGTGCAAACACAAATAACAATATTTTAATTCGCTTTAATTGTGGAAAAGAATTAATAAAACCACTATCATCTTTCCATCGTGTGAACAATTTGATTTTATGAATACCTTTGGTTTTTATTAGTTCATATAACCGAGCGGCTAGCTACTGTAATAGGTTTGCAGCAAACTTGTTCATTGGTTTACAAAATATGAAAATAGACAAACTTACTTGATAGAATTTACATCCTGAATCAGAAATTCTTCTCATTCGTTTAATTGCCACCCATGGATTTCTATGAAATCAAGGGATTTTGCGTCTAAAATTAATATTTGGAACAGCATTCAGTAATGCACGCACACACACACACACACGCACGTACGCACGTGATATAGTTACTCATAAATTTACTATGAGAATACTAATTGGACTCTCTAAATTTTTTAACAATTAGTACCAATTTCTATATGATTTTTAAAAATGAACGGGGGTAGGTAGAACGATGTGATAAACATTTTTTTCTATTTTATATTATACAATTTTGACAGAATCACTTAAATGTTTTTTTTTGAAATATTTAGTCATATTGCTTTCTTCCACAAAAGCATTTTGTGCTATATTTTATAATTTTGTAGCGGCATAACGAATGTAAATTCCAATATGAGTTAACTGCCAACACAAAGTAAAAAAAATATTTTTTTACAGCCTTCTAATTGTCTTGTTCATTCAACACGCGCCTTTAGGCGTAACAATTAAATGAAAATCAACGCTAATGGTTTGTTTTTGATTTTTTACTGTTTACCTCATATTCAGGCTGTCCCGAAAGTCAGCGTTATCCCTTGGAGGGATGATAGGCCAGCTCATGACTGACCGGAATATTAAAATATGATTTTATTAAAAAGTCGTTAGTTTTCGAGAAACTGATTACAGTTCAAAAACAAAATCAAGAGGTCTATACGTTTGAACAAAAAAACATTTTAGCCCGATTGATGAGTTAATATTTTTTTATTAACTAACTTCGACGCTTTATACTGTAAAAACAATATACCACGTTTTCGATTTGATGGATGAAACTGTACTGACATGCAGAAGAGATGTATAGAAAGCAGCTACTGCGACAGACAGTCTTCAATTCAATAGGTGCCACATTGTTTTAATTGGTAGGTGGTGTACAGAATACACCGGCGCGTGTACTGAGGGGTTGTAAATCAACTATAGCTTGTTTAGTACATGGTAACTAAACCATAAAGAAGTGTTTATATAGGTTGTATTATAATACCTATACGATCAAGGGTAACATTAATACGTCCGCTTATGTTGTAAGTTGCATAGAGTTGTGAAATTTAACAACTTCTAATTGCTGGTAATTTAAAAACTATCTGCCTAAGGTCCAGTAGCAGAAACGAAAGTTAACAGCGGTGTCAGCTAACAGAGCGTTATTTAGATCTATGATTAGCTCTGTTAGCTGACACCACTGTTAACTTTTGTTTCTGCAACTGGCCTTAAGATATACATAAAAATCCCTATTATCTTACAATTCTTTTCACTTGTTTTTACATTTTTTATTTATAAAAAAAATAACGCCCGGTACATTATTTTAATTTCACCACAGAAAAGTTTTTATTAGATTCTCGAATCTTGTTTACTAGTATCATCAACATGTAAAATAATTTTTGTATTAATTTTGTAAGCAATGTTTGCCATTTGATAAAATCTCATGTGCCAGATTTAATTTGTTCATCACTTTTTATTGAAATCTTTAGATTTTAATATTGTTTATACTATTTTATTATTACGGATTGACAAAGTAACAGGTTTTGCAACAATATAAAACAAATTGAAATGGTAAAATATTTAATTTGTTTAATTACTTTGGCGATAAGAGTTTGAGATACATTGTATTATGCTTATTTATTGCGGAGGTCTGTACACACATTATAGAAAAGTGGATCATTTCGCAATTGCGCCGTATTGATATCTATTTAAGAATCTCGAAAATCTGGTTAAAATTGCAGCTTTATCCGTTACCTATACAGCAAATTAAATAAATGAATAATCATTAACGTTATGTGTGTCAAGGCCGAAGGAATTTCTGTAGATGATGTTTTTGAAGAACGTTAAGTAATTTTTGTAACAGGCTGATAATGTTTGTGTTATTACATGATTTTCGATTTAATAATAAATCAGTCAAGTCTGGATTCTTAAGCGGGTATTTAGGTTAACGATGCTCTGCTTGTTTATGGTTTTAATTTGTGCTTTTTTTAATTATAAATTTGCTGTTGAGGCTATGATTTGGTAGAATTTTGTACAAATCTTTGATAAAATTACTTGCAAGTTTTTAGAAACGTACAAAATTGTATTATCAGCTAGCTTCGGTTGATACGGATACACTTGAAATAATTTTGATCTGATTAATAATATTTCTCAATTAACGGAAAGGTTACTTTATTCCGTGTTAAATGACAGTTACACCTCACAATCGAGAAACTTAAAATTTTATGTAATGTGCAACCAGTAATGTTTACGAAATAGAAAATTGGCTGTAGCATCTTAATGCTTACTTTCATATAAGATGGTCAATATTAATGATTGATTTGTGGTGCTGTAAATCACGACTATCGTGATATGTAATTACACACGGCATTCGTAATTTGCAAAAGAATTCATTTTCAAAATATTATGCTAATACATTTTCTGCACATAATTTACAAAAATTCAACTGCATTAACGCTTGAACGCCCGAAACGAGTCAAAAGTAACCCACAGTTTCATTTTATTTAAATAATTCCGCTGTTCTTAAAACCATCACTTTAGGGCTTTTTGTATTCGGAATGGTTGATAAGAAAGTTACAGCATGGTGCTTTTTCACAAGACATCATGTGACGGACTATCTTATTAATCCAATTTCCATTTCCATTTCAAACAATAAAATTTTACGTTTTAAAAGAATTTAGCGAGAAATCTTCAGTTCGAAAAAGTAAAACAATCACCTGTCAAAGTAAGTCAAGTAACTAAAGTCACATTAATAGCAGTAAAATTGGCAATAATTTATTGTTATGGTGCATCCAAATTACGAAGCAAAAATTGAATAGCGAAGTATAACAATTTTTACAAAGTACTTTCCGCGTAACTCTGGAATTCCAAAGGAAAAAAGAAATTTCGGAAACCGCTGTTGTAGTAACCCAACAAAGTTCATTCATCAAAATTTTGCAAATGTAGCTTATTTCATTATTTTATTATTGCAGCTATTAGTTGTGCACTGCTTATTAGACTTTTACAAAAAACAAGAAACGAACGTTGCTGGATGATATCAGTTTTTCAAAGCCGAACAAACTGATTTGTTATTTGATTTGCGAAGCCAAAACTTGGTGATGATATTATTTAATTTTGGTCCAAGACTAAGTCATTTTTGCTTTCATGTTTTCAGATTCAAAAATATTAAAAATGTTTTTTCTTGTTTTTAAGTAAATAGTAATGGTAATCCTATTTTCAATAAGTGGAAGTGTGAACACACCAAAAATAATAAACTAATTGCCGAAACGTTCATATGTGGTATTTAAAAGGAAAATCAGATTGTGGAAATATTTGGAATATCTTTGATTTTAATTACCGCAAATATCAAAAATTGAAATCGTATTCAATAATTTCTAGGCGATTTACAAATACATCATAACATAATAACTTAATATTAATAATACATTAAAGCACAATAATAGTTATTTATACAACTCTTTATCAGTTACGGAGATTAGATTATGGTTTTCATAACTACACTTGTTTATAATATGAATTTTGACAGACGTGTGGTAAAAAGAATGCACTGTATGACTGATTGGATTCAGTCTAGCCGATATGTACCAGTGGTTGTTACTAGCAGTTGTCGCAACAGTATCGCCACGTGAATTAATGCAAATTCTCGGTAGTTTTTGGTTGTAAAATACCTCCGAAAACGTTCCTCAACGTCCCTCAACGTCATCTTCATGTCTTTCAACAAAGAGTACAATTTTGTAGAGGCAGAAAAGTAGTCTTCCACAATACAATAGAAAATTATGGATAATTTTATTTATTATTTACCTAGTCCATGTTCCACGTGTGCACTTTTTTATTCTCACTATAATAAAAGTTTACGTTGTAGTATACATAACGTATAAATAATATATTGCTGTCTTTTCTACATTTCAAAGTTTCCCCAGCTCTAACTTGAGATCGACTTAGAATTTTTTTACTATATTTAGTATTATTTTACCTTATTTCACGACTGTATATAGTTTTCACGTGCTGAACAAGCACGCACTCTACACGAGTAAACTAGTGCGAGTAATACCACAAATTCATAACAATAGAAATTTAAGTTCCAAGTTACACGTGCAGAACACGCCGCCACGTCACTATAGTTGGTCGTGACGTAAGATATAGAAGTCAATGAAATCACCTGCATATATTATCCATGGGATAATAATAAAACATGTTCCACGTGCATGTTGCTTCGTTTTATAGTATTGTTAATTGGATTGTTGGTTCAATTATAATACAGGAATCGAATTGTTGTGATGTGTCAGTTAATAAGCACTGTCAAATTTCTTGTATTCAAAAATCCTAAGTACTTAAATATTTATATATTTTTTAAATTTGCATAGCATAAAATAGCTACCTTCGGATAACGTAAACACTAGTCTTCGATTTGTATTGTGTCGATTTTTTCAGGCGCAGTGTGTCTATATAGAATAGTGTCATTACGAAAGTATCACCATTTCTGTATTTCTGGACTGTATTGGCCGTAATGTTTTTTCCAGTGCCACAATTTGCACTTATTCTGTATTCTCTAAAATTCAGAAATTTCGCTATAACGACATTAGAAAGTTTGATATATTTAAAGATAATCTGATCTGAGGTTACAACGACATTCTATTTCGCCTTTTATGCTGAAGAAATGAGATATTCTTGCTTGTTTAACTTTTCCACGTTTTGTGAAATTGTCAGTGTGTTGAACAGATACAATAAATACAGAATGTATTATAAAACGTCTTCGATGACCCCTATATCACTTTAATTTTCTTAACCGACACCTTCAACTGTCAAGTTCCCACAAACCATAAAGTTTAATTTGGACCAAAAAGACAGTCAATGGAACTGTATCACTCGAATCAGTTTAAATTTTTATTGTTATACAAATGTAGTGAAAAGTTCAATAATAGAATTTGAAAAGTTAATAATATAATTAAGTGGAGAAGTTAAGCCAGTACTGTAAAATTTTAAAATATTTCGCCCGTGCATAAAACGATACAGACGCGTGCCGTTTAGTGTCATTTAAGTGGGGTAGGTAAAAACGGATAATTACAGGGTCGTAAAACCCATTTCCAGTAGTGACAACTATAATCTAAAAATTACTGTCAGGTAATATACTTATTCTGCATTATAATCTACGTTGTAGCATGATTTTTTTTAAAGGAAAAGCATCCTCATCAAGTATTATTCTTAATAATAACAAACATTCTTTATTACATAGTTAATAGCGAAATAGATTACCTATATTGTGAGATCAAGTTACAAATTTAGTCGAAAATTCATAATTATTGTTTAAGACGTAAACTGTAGGGTCAGTTGTTCAACAGTGAACCATCTAATTTTGTGGCCAAGTTTGTAGCTTATCTACTGGGATTTTCTTTTTGCAAACTGTTTACCAGTTAAATATGATAAATAATCTTTAAGTTTGCGGTGGGCTAAATCTATGGAAAATCAAGTTTTTGAGATATAGCCGTTTTTTTCTTTTATGTACTTTGGTTCACTGTGAGACACGGGTGTGATACAGTGAACCATGACTGCGTACACACCGAACCAGATAGATAATAGGAGTTTTTGATGGAAATAAAAAAATTTATTAGAAAAGTATAGAACAAATATTGAACCACATCCACCACTATCGTAGAGAAACTTGATAAATTTGGCGTACGACTGTTTTCTTCTTAACCACTTCCTTTCTACGCTTGCTTGCCTGTCTTGCTTCTTCAATCACATTCATTTCGGGTGTATCCATCGCAATCATGCTTTTGCCAGTTTTGCCGCACCCTGTATGCACAGTGAACCGGTAGTTTCACACCGGTAGTGCTGGACACACAAACATGGTTCACTGTGAACTACCCGGCAATTTTACAAAAACTAAATTCTAGAAAAAAAACCGTTTGATAAAGTAACTCATTTCGCTGACTAAACTGATAGAGCCTTATCCATTTATAATAGCAAACGGTAGCATAAACAATAGTTACAGAAACAAAGGTAATATGAAGATTTGAACTTACCGCTTGATTTTTACTTTCGCACTCACAAAACACGTTTCTGCGGGTTTACCAACGATGCGTCATTACAGTTTATCAGTAACTACAATACAACTTTGAGGTAAGATCTAGCAAATTAAAACATATGTCGCCATAAACGTAACATTTTAAATTCGTTGAAAACGAGGGGTGGTTCACTGTTCCTGCTTGGTTCACTGTTGAACAACTGACCCTACTGGATTTTTTTTTATATGAAAATATACATGACGAAGGTAAATTGTCAAACGATAAGATTTTTGTAATTCTAAATGATTTCACGTGTGCTGTGATACTATGTTGCCTTTCTCGTGTGTTGTATCTACATGCAAAACATTAACGTTTGTTGCATTGTTGAGTTTGTTACCTTACATGGTCAATATTCTGCGAAGGCAACTTTTTCGTAAACAGTAAAAATAACGAAATATTGTAAATTAATTAATATATCGCGAAAGAAAGTGAAATGTGTAAATAAAGTATGACAGTGCTTTCAAGTTTTAGATAACTCAAGTTATCTGTGTTAATTATCTGTAATAACAGTTTTGTCGAGATTACGTCTCTTGCTACTCATTGACCCACAAACCTAGTACACTTGATCCGATTCTATTTAAGGCGAATGGTGCGCAAACTCGACTGGGTGTGCGCGGTTACTTCGGATTTTCTTTGCCCCGTGCCGAACCGTAGTTTTACACTAATGTTTATACATTGGAGTTACCATAGATTATCTTAATAAAGCTGGTCGCAGACAAATTTAACATCTTCTTTTAACGGTCTCCGGCAAATTTTAGTTTGTCTTCTAGTTTTCTTCTTTTGACATGCAGTTAATTTTGTTTATTATTTAATTATTAATTATTTTTTGTTTTGAATTTTTATACAAACTTCGTGCAACCGATTAAATAGTAGATATCTCTAATCTATTGCAAGTTTTATCCGTCAGTATCAAGCTTTAATAGAACCAGTGGGCCAGATAGATGAGGGGTCAGAGGGGTCTGAGAATGGTGTCAGGCCGCCATATAATGCGGTTACGCAAACAAAGCACGCATGGTCTTCGCCGCGAAGCAGTTATGACATCATGACTAACAGGTTGCCATCGTTTATTCTGCTTGCACACGAAATCGCAAGTACTTCAGACAAAGATTCACTTTTGTTTGGTAGAAAGTATGAACCGTTACCGTTGGGCATAAAGAATGAAATTCAGACTTACTTTTATTTGCATAATTTGTTCTTTTACTTTCAAGAGGTGCGCTTAATGCTGCATTTACTAAATAGATGATTTTTTTTTTTATTGGATAAAAATTTGATTTGGATGAAAAATATTAATATGGTGTACAGAAATGGAAATGATTTTAAAACTAAACAAGTTTTTAGCAAAAAAAGAAAATAAATAAGTCATTGAAATAATAAATACGATAAAGATAGCACAGCAATGTTGTACTGTGTTATGTTTGGACGTAATTCCCATTTGTTGGCACAGGAAAGTAGGTGACCCAATTTACCACTACACGATTTACTTGACCCATTTAATTAAATTAATTATGATTACAGTTTGCATTGGTGTAAAATTATTCATATTTTCAGTTAGTTAGATTCCGTCATAGTTTTGAATTATCACCACCAAAGTGAATAAGTAATGTTCGAAATCAATAAATATCTAATAGAACGAAAGGATCCACTGTTTGAATAATTAGGTTATTTAAATGTTATAGTAGTTCCAAAACCGGTGTAGTACACAATTTTGAACTTTACCTGAATTAGATTACAAGTTTGATGACTAGCCGCAAGAAGTTATCATTTGTAAAAGTCAAATTGTGAAATGATTTTTTCCTTCGCTTTGGCAGTGATAGGCCGATATCTGCAGTGGATTATTCACAAATAATTTTCATGTCGATTTACGGTCGGCCTTGATTTTTAAAATTTAAACGTATCGCAAATGTGGGTCATTTAAAGAAATGAAAATTTTTGTAAATATTCATGATTAAGTAGGCGGAGGTAATCAGCACTGACCAATTTAATAGGTTAATCGAAATGAAATGTTTTCGGGCATGTACGGCGGCAGGTAAAGGGCCATCCCTGCCCTTACACGCCGTGGGTTGTGATGCGCTGGCCGTATGTAGGTCAGTGGGACATCCCCACTACAATCCCCTCCAACGCTTGCCCAGATAGCGTGTGCGATGTTGTAACTGTGTGTGTTTGTATGACTTCACAACAGAGGTAACATAGACCTGCTTCATGGGAAAGTGGGTCACCAGTCCCGAGTCACTTTCACTTATTACATAGACTCCTAATCATTTTACATTTTATCCCCGGTCTGTCCGCACGTTTATCGGAAGGGGGTTTGGCGCTAGAGTTGGATGTCGAAGCTCGCCTCTGGTCAGTGTGCTACACCGTCTGCGCGTTGTTGGAGGTACATGTGTCGTCCTCGTGTCTTTTAGTGCGTGTGTGCTGTGTTTTCTTGGATTACCTCTGCTTGGATTATTACATGCGCATATATCTTTCTTTTTGGATACTTAAACTGTGTCTTGTCTGTGTGTATTCTTTTAAAATGACGCTTATTATACCGTGCCCTGATGTTCAGTGTATATAAACGCATATACAATACTTTTTAACTATGCTCTCATAACTGTTTGACAACTATAACACTCGTATTTAAAATTGGTGTAGATCATATTGAACTGAAATGTTATTGGAGATGGACCAACATTCTTCGTTATTGTCACTTAACCCTTTTAACGTGAGTCCCGGTGGCTCTCCGGTCGCCTCGAGTAATCAAGCGTCTTCTAGTCCCATGCCGCCCCCGTTGTACGGATCTCCGCCACTCGGAGGTTCGTACAGCAGCTGCCAACAAAGCATGGGAGTGCAACACAATCAACAAAACATGATGATGAATTATAACATGAATAACCTCGACGCCTCGTATTTATTTTCTCCAGGAGGAGGCTCGTTATCGGGAATGGATATGGGCACTGGCTACCAACTTCCTCCCAATTCCGTTCCCGGAGATATTGCAGACACCAAGGATGGAATAGAAGAATTGTGTCCTGTGTGCGGAGATAAAGTGTCAGGTTACCACTACGGACTTCTTACGTGTGAATCGTGCAAGGGTTTTTTCAAAAGGACTGTACAAAACAAGAAGGTGTACACATGTGTCGCCGAACGAAACTGTCACATTGATAAGACGCAACGCAAGAGATGTCCGTTTTGCCGGTTCCAGAAATGTTTAGAAGTAGGAATGAAGCTGGAAGGTGAGTCGATTCTTATTCATTATTTTTGCATGTTTTTTGCTATTTTCATTTTGTCATCTATTAAAGTTTATCCACGTGTTCAAAATTATCGCACCACTCGGAAATTTTGACATGATGTGTTCTTAGTAGAGTTGTCAAACTTGATATCTTAATAGCATTATTCAAAAACATAATGTTGAACAAATTGTATCATTTCGGATTCACTTTTGGAACAATTTGTGAAAAAGTTATATCAATTATGTATATATTTTCTCAAATTTCTGAGTGGTCCGATTATTTTGAACAGCAGTTTATGAATACGTATATGGCTGTATTAGGCCATTTAGCCCTGAAGCCTTGATTTTATGAATACAGTAATTTAATGTATGAAATATTTTTTATGGCTAACGTATAACATGTTGGAAAAGTAGCAGTCACAACATCCATTTGTCTAAGAAATTGTATACAGTTCCTGTCTAAAAACGTAAAAGAAAAGTTTAGCAATCCACGTGTTTGCAACGTTCCGGAAACTCATTAACCTGTCACATTACTTTTTCACCACAAAAGCTGTGTTCAATATTCGTTATATGAGGTAATGCAAAACTATAAAATTTTAACGTTTGAACTGTTAGCGTTATTTTTATTGACTTATTGAGTTCGCTACATTTGCAAGACTAATCTAGCAGTTTTGGAGGTGGAGAGGGGGCGAGCCCTCAGATGCCGTTGTCCCCACTCCACCGTACCCCAAGAGGTGAACATTCTCCCCCCTTGAAGTCAATGTACACAGTGTACTTCAAAACATAATGATTCTAAAGTTTAGGCATATACACAACAAAAAATAACTAAGAAATACAAAGGACGAAAAGAAGAGAAAAAAAAAAAAATTAAAGTGCAGTTACTCCTTTTCTGTTGGAATTATACAAATCTTTCTAACTGCGCGCTTAAAAACACCAGTATCTGTTTTAACGGACACTACCCGCACGAGACCATCACTGCCAGGGTGCACCTCGATGACTCGCCCGAGACGCCAATGCAGAGGTGAGGTATTTTCCTCAACCAAGACCACCAATGTTCCAACTGTGACGTTGGGTTGAGCCGATTGTTGACCTCGAGGACGTGTCTGTAGTTGGGTTAGGTATTCCCGTTGCCATCGTTTCCAGAAATGCTGCTGGAGCTGCTGAACTCGTTGCCATCTAGACAAGCGATTCAACTGGATGCCGGTAACGTCGCTTTCAACAGGTGCAGTAAGAGAGGCTCCAATGATAAAATGTCCAGGTGTCAATGCTTGAAGGTCGTTAGGATCTTGGGACAAGGGGGTTAAGGGTCGTGAATTTAAACAAGCTTCAATCC
Source organism: Dascillus cervinus (assembly GCA_949768715.1). Classification (NCBI taxonomy): domain Eukaryota; kingdom Metazoa; phylum Arthropoda; class Insecta; order Coleoptera; family Dascillidae; genus Dascillus; species Dascillus cervinus. Next base: position 22,607,153 of record OX458317.1, read on the forward strand.
GAATGATCAAAGTATTAAATTCCTCGTATGTAAGGTAAGCATCGCCTAATATTCTTTTTAGATGATGCTTAACGCTTTGAATTGAACGTTCCCAAAGTCCGCCAAAATGCGGTGATCTTGCTGGTATGAAGCTGAATTTAGTGATTACGTTTGAAAAATGCGTTAATAATTTGTCTTGAAATTTTTCCGATTTGAAAAATTCGCGCTCAGCTCCTACAAAATTGGAACCGTTGTCGGAAAACATTTCTACTACATGTCCTCTACGCGATATTAGCCGTTTGAAAGCTCCTAAAAAACTGTCAGTAGTTAGATCTCCTACTAACTCAACATGAACGGCCTTAGTCGAGAAACAGACAAAGAGAGCGATATAAGCTTTGACTTTCTTTGCGTTACGCAATTTGTTTGTTTTTATAAGGAATGGTCCGGCATAGTCTACACCGCAAATTAAAAACGGTCGTAAAGGTTGCAACCGCTCTTTAGGGAGATCACCCATTTTTTGAATTACAGGTTTTGGATTAGCCCGCATACACTTCACACACGAATGAATGATTTTTCGTATCATACTTCTGCCCGATATTGGCCAAAATCGTTCTCTAATCGCAGCTAATGTTGCTTCGTTTCCCGCATGAAGTTCATTCTCATGAAATTGACGAATAATTAATTTAGTTACGTGATGTTTCTGAGGTAATAAAATCGGAAATTTATTATCAAAATTGATTTGGGCGTTCTTTAACCGTCCGCCTACCCGTAGTACTCCATTTTTGTCAATAAATGGATCTAAACGTAACAGTTTGTTGGATTTACATTTTTCATTATTACCAATAGTCCGAATTTCGTTTTCAAAGGATTGCCTTTGGATATGTTTAATTATAACTAAATCGGCGTATTCGAGTTCTGTAGATGATAAATTTTTACTTTTATTCTTGTTAACAATACGCAAGCAATATGCGATGACTCTTCGTAATTTCATATAAGACGAGAATTTCGAAAATACCGATAACTCAGGTTCTGCTTGTATAACATTAATTGCCTTTGGCCTCCTATCCTCTAATATTTTCTCGGTTTTTTGAGAATTGCACCAGATCGGCGGCCATTCGGCGGAGTTTAGTTTTAACCAGTGCGGTCCATGCCACCAGAGCTCTGAATTTTTTAATTGATTTGGGAGCATGCCCCTAGAAACAATGTCGGCAGCGTTATCGTGTGATCTAACATGACGCCATTTAGATATGTCACTAGCCGCTTGAATCTGTCTAACCCTATTTGCTACATATTGAGACCAAGTTTCCGGTGCCTCAGACAACCAGCACAGAACTACGGTAGAATCAGTCCAAAAGAAATTCGATTCAACCTTTAGACTTGACTTGAAAACCTCATCAACCTTTGACATTAATTTGCAAAGTAATAAACACGCATTAAGTTCTAATCGCGGTAGCGTAATATTTTTGATTGGTGTAATTTTACTTTTGGCACATAGTAACGTTACTGAAGACGTCCCAGAATCGTAGTTAGCTTTGACGTACAGGGCTGCACCGTACGCTTTTAATGACGAGTCCGCAAAGCCATGCAACTCGACGGACTTCAAATGATTTGATAATAGTAATTTTCGCGGAATACTTAATTCGTTCAAATACGATAATTCATTTAATAATTTTTTCCAAACGATTTCGATTTCATCGGGTACGCGTTGATCCCAACCTAGTTTCAGTATCCACATTTGCTGTATGAGAATCTTTGCTTTAACGACAACTGGATTAATTAATCCTAATGGATCAAAAATTTTTGCTACTGTTGCCAGAATATTACGTTTTGTGATAGTTTTCAAGTCTGACGGAAATTCGACTTTATACTTAAGCTCATCATTATTGCAATTCCAGAAAAAACCCAGTACTTTGACATCTTCGCCTTTTGATAATTCGATTGTAGAGTTTGAATTAGAATTGTCGCTCAATAATAAAGAATTATTGGAGCTCCATTTGCATAAATTAAAACCTGCGGTCGCTAGAATGTTTGTAACCTGGCTTTTAATCGATGAAGCTTCGTTAAAGGAGTTGCTTCCGGTTAGCAAATCGTCCATATAAAAATCTCGATTTATAATCTGACTCGCTGTAGGATGACTTTCTCGTGTTTCTATTGATAATTGCTTTAAACAACGTATTGCACAAAAGGGAGCACACGTGAGCCCATAGGTTAGCGTTTTTAGTTTATAAGTTTGGATAGGAGCATTTTTAGATTCTCTCCATAAAATACGCAAATAGTCGGTATCGTCAGAATGGATTTCTATCATTCTGTACATTTTTTTTATATCCGCAGAAATAGCGTATTTGTAAGTTCTGAATCTACAAAGTATGTCAAACAACCCATTTTGAAGGTTGTTACCCGTTAACAAATTATCGTTTAGACTTAATCCGTTAGAGGATTTTGCTGCACAGTCGAAAACAATACGAATTTGAGGCCCTTCGGCCGTTCGCTTAAAAACAGCCAGATGGGGCACGTAAAATGATTTTTGGTTATTTAACTGCGATTGAGGAACGAGCTGCATATGGCCGAGCTTCAGGTACTCCGCCATAAAGTCTTTGTACTCATTTCTCAATTTATTGTCCTTTTCGAACCTTTTTTCCTGGAAGATAAAACGGCTTAGTGCTGATGCACGGGACTTTCCCAAATCGACAGTTTCTCGGAAAGGTAGTTTTACAATGAATTTACCCGATACCGCTCTAACCGTGTTTTTTCGAAAATGCTCTTCGCATGCTTGTTCCTCTGCCTTCTCTACATTGTTTTCTTCGCCTAAATCTTCCATTTGCCAAAATTTTGCTACCTGGTTTTCCAAATAAGTTTCGGGATTACGAATCAAATTGCAACTAAATTTTGAAATAGAATTTTTAAAATCAAAGTTTCCGCTTACAATCCAACCCAGTTGCGTTTGTTGTAGGTATGGTTGATTCTTTTGTATCTGAACTGGAGCTCCAATTAATAATTGCCAATATAATCGCGCTCCTATTAACAGATCGATGTCTGCAGAGATGTTAAAATTTGGATCCGCCAATACAACACCCGAAGGTATCTCGATCGGACTTTTATCGAATGATATAGCAGGAGTCGGCCGCGTAATTTTTGACAAAACAAAGCATTCTAGTTTAGTCTCAAATTCACCTACTCTTGATTTGATATTGATTTTACAACCCTGATTTGTCAGACTCTCTGTTACATTAACACCCGTAATTGAAGTACTAGTACAATATGTGCCTAGTTTCAAATTTCTACACATTTTTTCAGTTATTAACGAAACCTCAGAACATTGGTCAAGTACCGCTCGACATTTGCAATAATTTCCTTGATAATCTCTGATTAGAAGTACAACCGTTGAAAAAAGTACCTGATTGGTTTGAGCTACTAATAAAGTACTAGAGGACGTTCCAGGGTTGGCGTTAGGTACAAATTCAAACACGTGCAATAAAGTGTGATGTCTTCTGCCACACTCTTTGCATACACTGGCTGACCTGCATTTGTTCGCTTCGTGATTGTTCCGCAAACAATTTCTACACAGTTTTAATGAATTTACATGTTGAATTCTTTCGGCTATGCTTAATGCTAGAAATTCTTCACACTGAAAGACATTATGCTCTTTTTTACATATAAAGCACTTGTTTGATGAAATAACATTTGAAGTGAATTTATTAGGTTTCGCAAAGGTATTTGGTTTTGAATACTTATTTCCGTTTTTTGAATGAAATTTACTGTCTTTTGACTGATTATTTGCTGGACTATCATTGGGCCTTATATTGCTCAATGCTTCCAATACCTGATATCGTTTTTCTAAAAATTCATCAAATTTTGTATATGTGGGAACTTCTTTTTCCAAAGTGGCCTGCCACTCTTTTTTTGAAGAATAATCCAATTTCTCTAAAATAATTGGTATTAACAATGCGTCCCAGTATTGGACTTCGATTTTTAATGCTTTTAATGCTGCGATGTTGTTATTTACGTTATCAATTAATTCGCGTAGCTGTGTGTGTGACGATTTTAAGATTGGAGCAAAATTCAAGATATTGGAGACGTGATCTTGTACAATTAGCCGTTTATTTTCAAATCTCTTTTTTAATAATGCGATTGCGTTGTCATAATTATCACTCGACACCGATAGTGATTCTATCGCCCTAAGAGCTTCATCTTTTAAGCAACCCTTAAGGTAGTGAAATTTGCGAATGTTAGATATGCTCGTATCCTTTCCTACCAAACAATAAAATGACTCGTAAAACGTAAACCAATCGCTGTGTTTACCGGAGAACGTTGCTAAAGGTAAGGGTTTTAATATTACGCTATTTGACGGTTCTCTGTCGTGCCCGTTATTTGTAATATTAATTATAGTACCTGCAGTGTCTGCTTCTTTAGAAGCGGAAGCAGCTGGCAAATTTTCGCTCAAGAATGTTTTTATTTTGCTTACAATCGCCCGATATTGCGTTTCTATTTTGCCGCGTTCTTTGTCGGCTTCAGCCTCCAAGGCCGTCTCGTCGGCCGATGTATCGTTCAACTGAAACCGTTCAATGTCTGTCTGAATTTTGTTAAATTGTTTAAATAAGTCCGTTACCGTTTCTAGGTTCGTTTGCAATTGAAAATTATTCGCTTTCGAACTATCTAAACCGTTTTGAAGCCGCGTGATAGCACTTTTTATGTTACGTCTATCCAGCTTCAAATCAACAAGATCATCCCTTTTCGGCATGGTTCTTAAAGTGAATTAATTAAAAGGAATTGACGAAGTTAGGTAATGAATGGATAATATAGGTCTGACCTTTAACACCCTTGAGTTTGATGATTCCCTCGCGATGATGTTGGCGTTGATGGCTCGCTTCCGATGATTTCGCACGATTTGTGATGCTTTGATGATTTTTCTTACACACGGGTAATTTCGACGATTATGAATGTTGCTTTGAATGAATCGTGGTTCGGTTGATTATGCTTGTGGATCGAAGGACCAAAATGTTAGCGTTATTTTTATTGACTTATTGAGTTCGCTACATTTGCAAGACTAATCTAGCAGTTTTGGAGGTGGAGAGGGGGCGAGCCCTCAGATGCCGTTGTCCCCACTCCACCGTACCCCAAGAGGTGAACATGAACGTTTTATAGTATAAATAAATTGATCACAGTATAATTTCGAACTTTTTCAGGTTCAGAAATGTGAGCACTTATTACCGTCCAAAACTAATTAAAATATTGATATTTATTTTTATTTCGGAGATGTGTCACATTGAAGTCGTTTGTGTAATTAATTTTGTAACGTACCTAAAATTAGAAAATGTATGCTTGTTCAGTTATCTATCAAACAATTTGAAATGTTTGGCGGAATATCTTTTTGATAACGTTAGACTTTGCGATTAGTTAAGATGCATTCATACGTTTATCAAAAAGTCACAAAAGGTAAATAATTTGTTTAGCTGTGCAGTAAAAACCATCTATCTAACCACTAATTTTATGTTGGTTATTTATAAAACATATTTTCATTTCACATTACAAACTAACCTTCGATCGTTTCATATGGTTAATTTGTAGCTGCCCTACAGATAACGCAAACAATTATATAGACCCTACATACATAAATATTGTTTATTGAGAGTAGCAGTTCACGTAATATTCTTGCAATCGTTATTCAACAAATTTTCATTTTCGTTCTGAGGGTAACAGGTTATGCATGATTATTACTTCATTGTTTGACAAAAAGATATTAAAAAAATAATGATTTTTATTATGTAAAATGTGTGAAACTGAGTATGTAAGATTTTTTTTAATGGAATATTGTTATTATATTGGCTTATTAAAATTAATGGAATTTATGTACACAAAAATTATTCCAAAATTTGTGCTCATTTTTCATGTAAACTTAATTTTTATTTACATTTTCAATTGTTGTTCGAGACATGCCGCCAAAAAACGCTGTTTTTATGGCGTTTCGAATTTAGGTCACATTCGGAAATCCTGTTGTTTCATAACCCTCGCCGGTTTCAGCGCACGCGTACATTAATACGCGTCTTGCAAATGTTAAGTGGACGGATGGATTTCGTTACAGAGTGCTTGCTCAATTCCAGTCTCTGAATATAGCACGTTATGCATTGCTTGTTCGTTGTAATGAATAAGTAAGTTACTACGTGGATACTATAATAATTTCTCCGTTGATATTTGGAGTCGTGCCCGTATGCAACTTTTTTTAGTTCCACCTTCACCATTATTAACTGCCCACACCACAATCACTTTAGATTATCCGTTGTTGGTTTAAATTCTCTCGGAAAATTGTTTTTTTCACCGAAAATCAGTCTTCAATCTATGGACACGTATACGATAATCGGTAGGCAATTTAAAAGGAATCAAACCACTAACTTACTTTTAACGACATATTAGTTAAGTAAAAATGCTACATATTTCGAAATCATTATGCTAAAAAACGCATTTTTCACTGGAATAATTATTTTATTCTATTTTAAAATCGTTGTTATAGATATTGTAATGTACCGGAGTGTGATCATAAAAGTATCCAATAAACCTACATAATGTAACGAAAGAAACAATTCACATTGTGTTTTGTAAGCGACTGGTAACCAACATTTAAATATAAAGGCCGCTAGTTATACATCCACGTGTTTCACGTTACTTGTTCAATAAATGGGTATGCACGTTTGCGTTTTCTGTCGTTTTGGTCTCGAAACACAAAATTGTGTTGAAAACTAAGCCAATCTGGCATCAACCTCCTTTCACTTTCTTGCTATGTGCTTTACGGTGTTATGAGATTGGTTTGATCTTTATATGAACGAATTCCAAGAGAATTTCTTGCTAGGTGGGTCAATTTTTGTAAAATTGGTTCTATTTAACTTCAATGCTCATTGTAAGATAGGAAATGATATGTTGAAATTATGTTTACTATTCAAGAGATAAAAATGTAAGTGGTTTCTAAGATAAAAGTAAATAGTTTATTATTAATCGGGTATTTTTAGAGTTCTTTTTATTTTGTTAATGTTTATACAAAATTGCAAGTAATTAACACTGTTCATTATGGAAGTTGAAAGTGAAATGAAAAGTTACTACAGTAGAGCGTCGATTATCCGAACTAATTGGGACCGACTACCGTTCGTATAATCGAAAATTCGGATGACCGAACAGTCATAGTTTATGAGCACTAAAACGCTCAAAATGATAGAATATAAACATATATTGAACAACAAATAATATTTCAATCACATTATAATTTATGTACTTTATAAATGGATTCTATTCTATAATCCATATCTTTCGAAAAAAATCGACGATGGCAAAGTTTACGACGATTCGGTTGATTGACGTTCGGATAAATCAAATCATCATTCGGATGATTGACGTTTCGGATAATTGACGTTCGGATAATCGACGCTCTACTGTATTATAGTATAAAGTTTTATCGCAATTTAAACATAAACAGGCGGCTCACTAGCAAACAATTTGCTTTATTTTTTATAGATTGTGATTAAATAATAAAATAAAAGTAATTTCATATCTTCAATGGGGTAGATAATCGCACTGTGTTGCTTCTGTTCAGACATGTGTTGCAATATTTTCCTAAACTAATTTCTACAAAAACAGTTTAATAGTTAATTGCACTTTAGATCATCAGAACAATGTAAGAATCTACAAATTAGATTAGCAGTTAGATTAGAAATTAATGTGTATATATAGTAAAGTAACATAATTATGTTAGCAGTTCATATTTTATCATACATTTTTAATTAATTAGTGTACAATATAAAATGAATGCAATGTTAATTATGTAGATGCAATTTTTTTGCAGTATTAGTCGGTATCATTTTTTTTTTAGAACTATATTAAAACTTATTTCATCTGCTGTGCAAATGTTACATTTTGTTAAATATAAAATTGATTTATTATATACATTGAAAGCCGTTTATAACAACGTTGCCGATAACGATGTACCGAATATACTGCAGAAACTCTCAAGTCCCTGTTTCACATGCATATAATCAAAAATAAAATGAAGTCGGTTACAATGATCTATTAATATCCAGAAAACCGGTTATAACGAATAATTGTTTTTTCATTCACTTCTATAATTTTTTCAGGTAAAATTATGTGCGACGTTTTAAACTGACGATGTTGATGCTAACTGTGTTATTATTACGATTGGCACTGTACTGTTCTTACCTACTCTCATAATACGAGCGAAAGCTGTTGACTTCATTTTTAACTGAACGAATTTTTCTTTTGTGATTATTTAATAAAAAAGAATTTACAACTTTAAAATTTTTTGTTCGTAAATATATGATGTGGATTATAATAGAAATTTTAGTCGGTTCGGCTTTCCAGGGTACAAAGTCGGGGAAAGTGGTAAATTGCTAGGGTAACTACCATTAACTTTATAACGGTACTATGGCAATTAAGGCCAAACCATAAAATTGTTATAACTGTACATCCTGTAAAAGCCGTTTAAAAAAATTCAGTTGTAGAATTATTTCTTTAAAGATAGGCTGGGGTCCACGTGGACTCCAAGCCATTATTTTTTTAAATAATTTCTAATTTTAAGTTTTGAATATTTGACATTATTTCTATCTGTTTATTATATTATTTCGTAAGTGTTTGTTTTTGTTTTTGCATATAATTTTGTCTAGACACCGACCCGTTTTTAAAATGCTTTAAAATGTATCTCAACTATTTTTGTTCAAAGCGGGGAATTCTCCAGTTGAACGAGCCCGTCTTTTGAAGATCAACACGTAAAAAAATTATTACTAGAACCAACATTGATTCGGAAATTATCTTCCAAAATAATATTGCGAATTTGTTTATTTGATTTGTTATTCTTTTTTCTTATTTCAATTTATTGCTTAAAATATAATCATTTTAACAAAAATAATTAGTATATTTTTTTGTACAAATTTTTTAAAATGCTGATATTTTTGTACCTTTGGAAAATAATTGAACTAAAAACAAAATGATATAAAGTTTTCAGTAAATGGAAAATTAAAAAAATACGGTTACTTTATTAATTATTAAGGATTAAGTTTTTTGGGTCAATTAGGTATAAATATTTTTTAATAATATAATAATAAGCTGCAAATTAATTAAGTAAATTGAATTTAATCGATTTTTATAAAAGACATTATCAAACCCATTTTGCTTTTAAATTAATTTACTGCCTAATATAATGCCAAACGTTTTTATTGTTTTCTTTTTAATAATTCTAAATTTGAGGTTATTTATTGATTGTGTCGTTTTGACATTGTCAATTTATTTTACACAATAATTAAATATAAAAAGTTTTTGAATGGAACACTTTAGCAAAACAATTTCATAAAACCAAAAAGCGTACTACTAATGTAACAGTCGGTCGGAGAAGTTGTTTTGCAACAACGCTTGGATATCCCACCAGGAGCCTCAAATTGCTAATCCTTTAACGGGAAATGAATGAATTCAATTCACCGCTTTACAAAAAATATGATAGGTAAAAATAAACTTGTCATTTCATGCATTTGCTTTTTTGTAATTACTATTATGTACCTACATTTTAAAATTAGTACATCAAATGAATGTTATAATAGGGAAAATTTAATGAACTTGTTGACCCATTGTAATTTTAACTTTTGTTAAATAGTAAATGTAAATATTTTTTGTCGGCATTTTCATTGACATTTATCACAAAGCACTAATATTGGAGCTACTGTACCGATCTAGCTAGACCTAGGGTAGGAATTTATTACTACTTTGTAAACTTGTAGCGAGTTATTTATTTTAAAAAGCAAGCCATAAATTTTAGGATTTATTTTTAATACCTGCATCATTTTTTAAGACTTTCGTTTTTTTATTGGCGTAAAGTAGCATGTTCTTTCGCAAAGTCGTTAAGTAGGTGAGCAGTAGTAACCATCTTAGGTCTCCCTTGACCTGATTTACGAACCGCTTGTTTTTAATTTCTTTTTCGTTATTTCACTACTACTTGGTCGCTTCTAACTATATTTATGGTGAATGTCAACACACGATTCAGTATTTAAATATTTAAAAGCAATTAAAAAACAAATATTTGTATTTAAACAAAACATTTAATGAACTGAATTGCATTCGGCGATTATACACTTCTTATAATTGATTGCATTTAAACGTTTCATGAGCTTTGAAGTGTTGGCAAGTAGGTCACAAACTGATGTTTAAAAACAGATTACAGTTTTTACAATTTTTTATTAGGAGATGTATTTATAAAATTTTGCCATTTGATTGGTGCAAGAGCAAATACATGCATTTATTTTTAAATTTATTTCCGTACATTTTAGATCATTTATAAATAATGCAAAATTTGTTTCGTTTTTAAAAAATATTAATAACTATGCTTGTGTGAGTTATTAAGTTTTTGTAATTTTTAATTGAAGCAATCTGTCCACGTTCTTCAGATTTGTATTACCGATAATATAAATTGCTGGTTTGTGCATAAAAATTTCTGCTAAAAGTACACAATATAACTGAAAAATGTTAATACAGTCCAACGTGCATAAGACGAAATTGCTTAAGACAAAAAGAAATCATTTTGGGTTAAGCAGCGACCTGTCGAAGACGATACGTAAATTGGCACCGATTATACAGGTTTGCCTGTGAACATTTTTAATAACTGAAACTTTACTAAACTAAATTTATGTATGTATGTATGGAAAACATTGTAACGAGTTTTGTAACTTATATTAATAGAATTTTAAAGTGAAGGAGATTTATATCTATAGAAAGTATTTCAAAGAACATTTAAAAACTGTTCACAATTAAGTAGTCAAAGTGGCATTTCAAATTTGACTGGTAAATAATTCCACAAACCTAGTACAATAATTCTAGGTATGCAAAGTGCTAATACCCAGTATGTTGGGCCATTGTTAGAGGACGGCAGAATCAATTAGCAATAATGACCTTTTGTAACTTAACTCATTTGAAAAACCCAACATCATAATGAAAAGTAAAGTATATAAATATTATAATATACCAAAAGTTATTTAATGAATCTTTCATTGGCCAGATTGTTATTACTTTGAACTGAAAGTAAACAATAGAAAATTGCTTAGCTACTATAAATTTATAAAAATTTATAATTATAACATATATCAGCAGTTCTATGAATCTAAATAATCAACCCACGCTTGTAACATATAATTTACAAACGTAGTTTCGCCGATAGTATTATTTTCAATTCCTGCATGGTGATGTAGGACAGATTGCAAATGAACTTTGCAGTCTGATTAGTATTCAAACCTGAATTAAACACGTACCTCATAATATTATGTGAAGCATTTTGTTTATTGTTTTCATTTAATTATAAAAATATTAATATAGATATTGTTTTAATTCCGGAAATATATTTACGTTGACTTGTTTGCAAATTATACAAAAATTCTTGAAAATATTTTTTGTTTAATAACTTACAATGTTCCTGTAGTTGAATACTGTTTACGGTATTTCTTCCTGTTATATTATTTATTGGCAACGCAGCAAAACAGAGGATAGTATTGGTTAAAAAATGATTTTTGAAAAACTTTTCGGCCTGAAATATGTCAAATGTCGAATTTCGTTTAACATTTTTGTTTTCATTCTTTAATTAAAAATTTTGAAACTTTTTTATCTTCATTGCGTGTAAAGCTTACTAAATTGCTCTGGCGTCTTTACTTTATTATCCGACTGCGGCAAAGCCAAAAAGGAAGGGTTATATTTTTAATAACCATATGTAGTATGTTTGTATTTACGAATGTTCCACCGTAGCGCCTAAACTACTCATCCGATTTTGCTAAATGAGGTGTCACACGATTCGTTACTAGGGTCCGGGTGACAATAGTGGGGTTACAGTTTTTTAAACTGTTTATCTGCTTGTATAACTTTAAATTTAGGTGTGAAGTTTTTAAGTAATCTCACTTGGAAATGAAAGTATTGCTTTATTGTGCTTTGTTGTGTAATTCTATTGGTTTTAAATTATCGCTGGCACATGCTCAGTGAATTACAATTAAAGTAGTAATAATTTATGTCAAAGAGCAAGTTTTCTTTACACATGATAAGTTTACTTTGAAAATTACAATATGAGTTGAGAAATTGTGTTGAATAGTCGTTATTAATAGAGATATCCATTGTTACGAGGCAATCGTTAAAGGGAAAGATAATATTGCAGCATTTAATATTAAATAATAACCGTTTCAGAAATTTATCATTCATTACATTCCAACGAGTTTTTAGTAGTTTGCAATATTTTGATAAGTAGAGATCGAAATTTGTTACAGTGAAATTTCTTCAACTCGTAACTTCTAAAATTCGAATTATTCTCCAAGACTTATTGTAGATTATGAAGTTCGCGCCTTTTTATAAGTACAATCTCCATAAATTGAATATTTCTATAGTTTCCATGGGTAATTTAATTTTAACTAGAATTCTTAAAAGTTTTGTGGCATAAAATGCTCAGGCTCAAAAATAAATACTTTAATTTGTATGTAAATCCGATAAGAAACAAAAACTACATTCTGGATCTGAAACTGTATAGTCAAAACAAATGGACGTTTATTCAGCTTTTTAACTGAAATCAAAGCAGGATTAGTTCAGTTATATGTATAACTAATTTATGATATATAGGGTTTTCCAATAAGAGGTGTTATTTTGAATAGCCCGTTATTTCGGTAGATGTCACTTTTGGAGCTGTAATTTTTTGACATTTGACAAGTAGAAACTACGCCATTAATAAAAATGGAACGATACACGCTTCAACAACGCATTGAAATTATTAAAATTCAATCGGCAAAGATACGACGTTGTTGATGATCGGCCGGCTTGAGTTCTTGTGTTAACTGAACTTTATAAGCCTTAAGACCCAAATCTTTATGCAAAATACGGTGTAATGACGTTTTTGGAATGTCTAATTCCAAAGAACGACGAGGAATGGACAAGCCTGGGTTTTCTTCAACACTTTCGGCTACAGCAGCAATATTCTCGGCTGTTCTTGAGCGACGTGCACGGGTTTTATTCTTCACATCACTAACTTGTCCCAACAGCTCGAATTTTTCCACCAATTTCTGTATTGCGGTCCGACAAGGTGCTTCACGACGACCCAAAAATGTTCGAGTTTTACGAACCGTCTCTGCCAAATTTTCACCATTTTTATAGTGAATTTTAATAATTTCAATGCGTTGTTGAAGCGTGTATCGTTCCATTTTTATTAATGGCGTAGTTTCTACTTGTCAAATGTCAAAAAATTACAGCTCCAAAAGTGACATCTACCGAAATAACGGGCTATTCAAAATAACACCTCTTATTGGAAAACCCTATATAAAGTAGAAAAGAGAACTAACGTTTCCTCCTCGTAATTTTTTTTTTTTGATTGTTAACTTAATGTATTTTTAATTATTAAGGAACATTTTTTTTACAATTATTTAGGTAACAGATATTTAAGATTTCTGTATTTTATGTTGGTTTTACATTTATTTATTGTTTTTACAATTATCACAAGCAGCACACAGGAAATAAATAATTAACTTTATGTTTTGTATCTTTATGCTGTTGATCACTTACTTCAATCGTTAAGTTAAACACTTTTTTAAGATTTATTTATAATTGTATTTTATATTGTGCTGAATTAAGTATCCTTTGACAATTCAATTATACCAACAAATTTTAATTAATTGTCCCAATTTTTGTGGATGTCTGCTTATTAACTCTACCGCACAATATGATTATAAGCACCGTTCACAGGTGAAAACGTTTGACTCATATTTAGCACTAATTGAAATATTACGCTTTCAATTTGTATTGCCACATGTGAAGTAATCGTTGTTGGGTCAACGTTGTAAATTAATTTGTTCGTGATTTTAATTAATTATTATATATTTAACTTTCCATCATCTATTGATTTATGGGGTTCACCTGAATTGTATTCTCGATTGTTTGCAAGTGTTTGAATTGAATTAAGTCAATTGTACTTTGAGAGGTTCAGGAACTAACCCATTACCGGTCGTGTGTATGTTGTAGTTTCATGATAAGTAATATACGTGAACAGAATATACAGCTGACATTTTACATTACTGGCGCCACAGTAAAAACTGCAGGTTCTGGTTTATCTGTGAAAAATTACTTATTGTAATAGTAATTTACAATCCAGTACGAAAAGTAGTGAAAATGTAGTATAGTAAAAGGTTTCAACTGACAACGTTAAATTAAATAAATTTTACTAAAGTGCGATGCTTGAGGTTTTCCCTGAACCAGGTATTCCCTTCATGTTTATTTTTATTTTAATTAGGTTGTTAATTGCAAAATAGTATTGAGAATATTGTCACTTCGCTTAGGGTCATTAATTTGTTGCATCCTTTCGCTTTATTTATTTTCGCAATGAGGTCAAATGCACCAAATGTTACAAAGCTTAATATGCAAATGGAAAAAGTGAAACATGAGTATGCATCTGCTTCCAATATTATATTATAAGTATATATAATGTATATTAAAGTATATAATTTATCTTATTTCTTTATTTGCGTTCTTACAAACGATGCAGTTTATTGTCACACGATAAACATGAGGTTTGATCCAACAAAAAATATATGATCTATGATAGTTTGAAACTACATACATACGGTCGAACTTCCATTGTAGCGAAGTGTAATGATATTTTGTAATATAGAAAATGCATTAAAAGCGTATTCACGGTTCTCCAAAAATTCGACGTTTGACTGTATTTTGTTAGTTTCGCGAAAGAGCTTCCATTTGACAGTTTCATGACTTTATTTATTGTAATTTCTTTAGTTATTTTTAAGTTAGACTTTACATTGATAGGTTACAATGATAAATTTATTTAAGAACGTTACCACTCTGATCTAACCCTCAGCGAAGTAAGGCATTATTTAAACATTCTCGTTGCAAGGATTGTTAAATATCAATTCACAGTTGCTTTCGTCCAGTCTTTATCTACTTTATAGAACGTGCTTTAAACAAGTACTCCGAATGCTTAAATATTTTACTTTCATCACTTATTCAGGCGAACGTTTGTAATTGTTAATTTTTTTAACTAACTTACCGATAAGTTAATCTTTAGCCATACATGAATATACATGAGGGTAGGCCGAACAGTAAGTCATAGGTATATGTATAATTGGAATGTCGGGATAGGCCACGTACGTTATGGCGTAGTCGATTGCACTATTCCGACCTCACTAGTTGCGCTTGGTTGACGATCCAAACACAAGTCGTAATCACACAACATTATATATTTTTGTTAATATTATTATTTACGAATAATTTTACTAGACGTCGGCCGTTTTAATGATGCCAATGGGCTCATTCAAATAATTAATTATTAGCTGTGTCATAAATAATTTAACTGAAAATAAAAAATGAATTGTCTACATTTTTTTTTAAATTATTTAATATCTTGTGAGCCCGGCTTCAAGTTCCGTGAAGTGGGACGAGGTCGCTGAATAACAATATTGTAATATCCCAACCTACGTGGCAACATTGCTTACCTGTTTACCTGCATTTCAATAGTGCCGCTGTTGTAAATATAATATTCCTAGATCCCACTTTTTGTAGCTATTGTTAGAATAAGAACACCATTTTGAACAGTTTTGATTTACTTGTCAGAATTTTACATCTTTGCTGCAATAGCTCTATTAACAACTAAATTACACACAATTAATTATTTACCTGTTTAGATAATATTAAGTGAAACTTTTTATCTAATTGTAATTCATTTATTCAAATTTAATATAAAACGTTAAACTAGTTGAGCAAAGGGGATTTAATAATTGTACAAGAAAAATTAGCTCGACAATATGAGCATTAAAAATATTAATTTTAGAAATCTTCGTTCATTGATTAAAAGTGAAACATATGGTAATGAATTCAATAGAATTTCAATTTTGCCTTGGATCAACAGATTTGTACAGAATAGTCCATTGAACAGTAACTGGCGCAGTTGTAATGTGCGTAGAAACTTAAATAGTTGTAATTCTAAATTTGCTTCTCTAAAGTAGGTCACTTGCCATGCAGTTGTGCAATGGAGCTAAAATTAATTCCAACTCTTTCAACCATGAATCGCTAATCTTTAGTAAGAGTAAGTGACAACACTCTTTGTTTTTACTAAAACTGCGTTAGTATGAGAAATCATTACGTTATTCTAATTCTGTGCAGTATGTGTTGAATGTATGCATTTCACTTGGCGTATTTCGCTCGCACTATTTAGGGTTACATATTTTCAAATGTGTGAAACGAATTGAAAAAATCATCAGAATTTTTTTTTTTTATATTATATTCTTATTTTATATCTAGTTTACATGATAAGCAGTAGATTTTTCTAAACTTTAACAACTGGTATGCATATCTCGTGTTCCTAATCTTATAAGATGTTTGTAGTCATTATTGCAAGGATTTTTACGATAACTACATCGTTTAATTGTATCTTGCTAGTCACAACCATTTTTTTGTTTAAATTTTTTAAACCCGAAAATCGATGAATAATAAAATTGCAAATTTCCAACAAAAATTTACGATTTTAAATAGCTTGCAGTAATAAATTAATACGACCTCAAATGATGACCGGATTGATATAATTATGAGGGGTTGAAAATCAAATCCTACTGTAATCTGAGGTTATCATGTCCGGACTAAAAATAAACGGTTTCAACCCATAGTGACTTCTTAGTATTTCTACCTGTACTTTCACATTACGCTATTTTCATATTATTATTTTTTTCAGTTATTTGAAGTGAACAGTAACCAGTGTTTCATTTGGTACGTTTATGCTAAACTCAAGGCGCATTAACAGAATGCAAATTGGCCTAATTTTAGAGTAGCCCAGTGAAAATGCATAAAAAGGCTTAACCAGCTTGCAAAAGGTCGATGTATAAATTGACTGGACTACTGTAAAACCAGGTCAATTCGTATTTGTTAATGCGCATTGAATTTGCCATAAACTTAGTAATTAAGAGTTTGTAAATCTGAAATTTCAAAACCTAAATACGCTCCTGTTACTGAATTAGCGCGTCTGGTACCTCCATCTTCGGGACATCTTGATTCTTAAAAAAGCTTTGTGATTTTACCTTGCCTGACTTGAAAGTTGTAAGTAACATTTCTTACTGACATCACACGATTTTTAATGGTAATCACAGCGAATTTTAATAAAAGGTTTTGTTATTTTTACATTAAAAATATTATAAATAAAAGATCTATGAAAAGAAAAGCTCAAAAATTCGATGAAAAATGAGCGTCGCCACGCCAGATGATAAAAACTGAAAAAGAAATTAACATCCGAAAACTGAATACATAGCCAAATTTTTATAGTGATATCTTCAAAATTGAGTTAAAAATGCGTAATTTTCACCTTGTGAATTCGATAGACACCATGTTATAAGTAGAATTACAGTAGTTATTCGTTTATTTAGGTTCAAGTTTCACAGCGCAGTCAAATTTAAAACTTTTAATTGTTAATAACTTAAAAACTATTTTTGATGATACAATTGAGGACACGGAATAGTTTTCATTTACATTTATACTGATATTGTAAATGCTTATTATAGGCCATTTTTAATACATTATTGATCTAGTAACATTTACGGCAATTTTATATGTTACAGAAATGATTTTTTCGTCGTTCTTGTTGACTTTAAATTTAATTTTAACAATAATCCAATGACCATTTCATTTTATCATTATTTACTAACTCTGTGTTTTTGATTGTTCTAATCTGTACTTGATTCCATTCACTCCCGTACATTTGACGAATCATGTATCACGTTTATTTTGAATTATAGGTTATTTTAGAAATTAATGTATTTTAATGATTTTCTTATTTATCAGCAAAATATATCGCTTGCTGTCTTAAAAATTGCTTCATTTCACGTTTATAATAATAACGATAGTTTTAAAAATAATTACTATCAATATACTTTGCAACAAAATTACTGTTTGAAACAAAGAAGTAGTGATATGGTATCATTAACATTACATTGCGAATACATTTTACTATTTGTTTTGCTTAAAATTTTATTAAATAAATGGAAGTTCGCTATGGTATTTCATTTCCAGTGAAATCTCTCTTAAGCGAACAGCGGTGGTCGCCATTTTTTTGCCCGTCTATTAGATGCCCGTTTTATAGAGAAAGAAGAGACAAATGAAAAATTTAACATAAACCTTTTCTTTTCTTTGCAATCTTTTTTATTAAACAAGACGGTTGTTCAAGTACAATTCTACGCCCCAACTTGACAATATCAAGAAAAATTCAGTAAAACAAATTTAGTCAAAACATGAAGCGTCATCAATCAATTAAAGACGCGCCAGAGTAATATTTTTAAAACATTATCGCTGTGTTGTCCGCTTAAAAGAGGCAAAATAATAAAATATTTTCTATATGCGCGTTTGTTCAAGGGAGAGAACGTCTATAATGAGCTTGTTGGTTCCCGCAAAACTGCCCATTGAAAAGAGGTGTCCTCTTATTAGAGGTGTTCGTTAAAGGAGAGTACAGTGTTATAACTAATTATTTTCTAGTACAATTAACGTAATAGAATATAAGAGTATCTGTTAAAAACATTTAAATTAAGAAAATTGAACAATGGATTTATATTAGCTGAATTCAATATGCGTGGGCGATGCAAAACTGCTATAAATTTATATACATTTATATCATAGGTTCAGGTAATACAGAATGTTGAACAGCCAAATGTTCGATAATTCTCATTATATACTCATTTGTTCATTTGTGGTACCGTGTGTTCAAAAGAATCTGTGGCCCAGTAACCAATGGAAAAAATTTTAACGTAGGCCGTAAAGCATCTGCTACAGTTGTGAACCTAACCCTACTTGTAAATGTCAGAAAGACATAAACGAATTTTTGATTGAAAATGCATTTCATTTAATACATTTTCTAATATCAGTGTAAAATGATGTTGGAAAGTTGACACTAAACGTCATCAACTAGCTACAATACAACGCTGGCAAACAGCAGTTTTTTTGACCTCATATTTTTTGAAATGTATTAATAAATGTAATGAACCGGTGATGCAAATTAAATTAATAAATTAAAATGTGCAATTTTATGTTTCAAATTGTTTTTAAATCGTCCAACTGTTGCTCTTAAAATTAGTGAAAATTACTGAATAAAATTGAAAGTGAATATTTGCTAAACACAAATGGTATCAAGACTTTATGTTTACAATGAAAGAAAGCGAGACAGTTGCAAATTGTTAATGCAGCAGAGAGAGTGTGACAGATTATGTTATGCAACAGACAGTATGTAGGTTGAGGGGTCGACACAGTAACTGCTGCAAAACCTGTTGATTTACCTACTCATTGCAAGTTTGTCGGACGTCGCGTCGTTCCGCTATGCCATGTTATGACGAAGGCTACGAATTCATTGATATAAAGTAACTAATCGGTTAATGGACGATTGCAAATAGTAGCATTCTCTTGTATACGAAACTAAATTTGCCATTTTGGTCAAATTGAACTAACTTGGGCACATAAAATGACAAATAATTATTTCTGAATTCTATGCAGGTAATTAATTAATTATTCTGCTATTTCATTTTTTACAAATCAAATAAAGTAAAATAAAATAACGAAATTATTGGAATTGTAACGAAATCGCTTGTTATCTTTAAAATTTTGTTGTTGCTTACATTGGGGGAAAATAATTTATTCAAAGCATGTTTATATTTTATAATAGTAAAGAGTTTTGTGACTGCATTATATACCGGGAAATCGTTAATGCTTGCCCAGAACAAAACTTCTTTTTATTGAAAATATATCAATCTTCACATCCACCGGCTGTCATGTATGAAATTAAGTTAACAATTTCTCATGACAGATGCCTAATTACTCTTGAAAATGACTGTTTTGGATGGTAAGATAATAATAGTGTAAGAATAAAGAGGAAAATTTAAGAAATGTAAGCAAGTAATCACAGTTTAATGTCATCTTAACTGATTAGTGCATAATGTATCTTATGCAATGTATCTGAATTACAATGCACGCACATTCCAACGATTTTGATCATTTCAAAAAAATAAGACTTCATGCACAAATGCATTGAGCAGTGTTTCTAATACCACACTAGAATAAAATATTGATAACTCCCTGGAAGGTAGTTTTTTCTGGTCAACCATTAACGACCTCCCAGAACTAGGCATAACCACTTACTGTGTGTATATGTTAGCAGTAAAATCTATAATTCGGAGTTCTATACAACGCCTAGGCATTCTGTATATTGTCTCAAATTATTAGACATAGTGTATGACGAGTTTAATTTTGCATGTTCCCTAGGCATTTTATATAATGCCAAATCCTCGTTCGACAACGAATTGTTAGGGAGAATTTCTTTTTATTAGACATTTCCTGATGGTAAATATAAATTTGTTATGGTTATCAGGATCACCTCATAAGATTTAGTACTCCAACAGTATTGCAGTCTAATAGTGGTAAAGAAAAGAAAAACTCAAAATAATGCATGTGGATTGTGTCAAAAATAAAATTTTATGTAATTCCCTATGTAATTCCCAATGTCATTCAAATGCCACTCGTTGCAATAAATAACGCATTCTGATCAAATTATTGTTACTAAAACTTTTATTTATCAGAAAATAAAAAATTTAATTTGTTTAAAATTTTCCGTTTATACGCTACACCTAACTAGCAACTGACCTTCTAGAAAATGCCTAGGTACTTCATACAATAACTAGGTAATGTATAATATGTTAGGCGCGCAGAGCAAAAACGGCTATTGTGCGAATAAACCGCTCAGAAATAGTTCTGGTAAAACTGAAAACGACCAGAAGTCGAAATTCGGCTTGTGAGACTGCTTTAAAACTGCTCAAAACGCGTTCTGGAAAATTCAAAACAACCACATTGTATTTTATTAGTGGCGATGCAGTTTTTGGATTTTTGACCCGATCCGTGCATTAGACCTCCATAAAATCACAAATCGGTGAGATACTGAATTTTTAAAGTCTTTAAATCTTCATAAACCTATTTTATATCATATTGGTCCTAGACATAAATCCATAAAAAGTCAAAAAACAATGTTTCAATGGGTAAAATTGTTTCGGTTCACGAACATTTCGGTTAACGAACGAAGTCAAAGAACGAATTAAATTCGTTATCTGAGGTACCACTGTATTTAGTTGCGTTATACAAATTAACCCCTGAACAAAGAACGCAATGAAGATAAAGCTTTAACAAAAGTCTGATATAGATATAAATATTTCAGTATCAACTGAAGCCACAATATATTTTAATGGGCGTAGTTATGATTCTCATGCGCTGAAGTATTTTTTGTTTCTAGCCTTAATTATGTTGTTTCATTACTTAATGTGCAGCGAAAATAAGCCAAGGCTACTCATACATTTCAAAAAATTGCCTTGTGCGATTTTCTAAGCAAGCATTAAACATAAAATATAGCATTAAGCAGACCATATCCTTCAGGAACATGTGGTCTACTTTTTAGGTCACAAAAATATGTTTGAAACAACACACTTATGTTATTGAGTTGCAATTAAATTTTTAGCGTAATACACAATCAAAGAATTGTTTTACTGTTCCTAATCTTTGAAAAATGGCCTGTAATTGTAAAATTTGTTCGTTGAAACTCATTGATTGGCTAGTGATTTTGTTTGATTTTCCATGTACTGTAGTAAAAAATAAATTAATTCAGAAACTGTTCAACTTATCACCAGCAAGAAACAAAGTTGTTGGGATATTTATAGGTAATACACACATTCTGTTAATGTTTAATGTCTGGCTAAAATTGGAATCACGTTTTTCGCTTATCATAATATTTCTTATTTATTTATTTTTACTATGGAAACATTTCTATTACGAAACTTCAAACAACGTTATTCAATTATTTACAAAATTTTTACAGCTTCGCTGTAATAAAGAGTATCTTACATATCAACATTTAAATTGCCTTTCACCGCATCTACTCTCTCCACTCTCTCCAGCACCTTATTACATTCTTGCCTTGACAATGACCTATTTCACGAAATTAATACTATTATACCACATTATAATAATATTACATGATCGTTATTACGAAGTCAACTCTCTCTTTCTCCTCTTATTGCATGTAGATGTTAAATTGTCATCAGTTCGGCTACATATTTTATGTCAGTTTGGAAATAAGAACTCGTTACTTATTTGAAATTTTAACTTAATAAAAAAAAAACTTTTTGTGTCTAGAGAACTCATTATTACACAGTAACATTCAGCTTTCATAAGAAACTGTTGAGAAATAACTTGATTATTATATTAGGACCCTACGCATTTTGTACCATTAAAAAGTGGAATTCAACAGTGAAATTATAGAATTAAGAAAGTCTTGATATTATTTTGCTAAATAGTTTGCGACAGGTTATTTTTAATTAATTTTGCAGTCATTTATTAACTCTGAAAGTAAATATTATTAAGATAAGTATCTGATTTAATTCAACACTATAGTTATTGATAAATTTTAGCACGGTTTATTTTCCTTCTCATGGTATTTTTCTAAAATTTGTGCAGCAGCTGTGCAGTTAAAATTGATCAAGAGTTATGGGAAGACAGAACCAAAACTAAGCGTGAGAATCGTAAATACTTAAGGTACGAAAAACGTATTTATAAGCTTGATAATATGCAAAACTAAAATAAATAAAATACAGCGCAGTAGTTTTAAAAAAGATTTTAAAGGATTACCAAAAGAACTGTTTTTTTAATGTATGTCATTTTCTATTGATTTGCTGAAATTTTTTAATGTCATCGTGATAAATATGTGAAATTGTGCAGGCAAAATTTGTTATGAATCTAACGAAGTACATATTTTCTTACTCATTTGATGGAAATTAACTGTGAATGAAAATACTGATTTAATACTGGCCCCATTTTAAAGGGAAATAAAGAAACAAACATGTATGAGAGTGTATCTATTAATTTAGAATAAAATTTGCATTCAATTAAAATTATTATCAATATGTATCTGATGAATTTATGAGACCGTTAATTGCGATATTAATGTTAGTAATTTATAGTCTAGTTGAAATTAGAAACGTATAGTCTTTACATATTTTCAATTTTTTTAAGTTTCATGAATAAAATGTGTCAACTGCAGCATGCAGCAATGTTGCACTGTGTCATAACCATTTCGCAATAATTTAATAAGTAACATCGTGAACATTAACATATGATAATATTTAATAACTTCATTATACAGAAGAAATTACTCAATGATTTGCTCGGCGAAGCTGCATAAAATTCTTATTTAGCAATGCAATATTTTTAAATCAACTTCTTCGACCTGGTTTCGTACGACGCGACGTGTGCTTAGTCTTGGACCGAAACGAAAAATTGATTTAACGGCGTAAATTAACAATCGGTTGTCTTTTTACAAATTGCTGTATTTGCACCAAAATTGAATTATGTCACCTTATAGAATTTATATAAAATACATTCATTTTTAACTGTTGGTAGGAATGCTACCTTACGCCGCCGTTCAAGTAGAAAAAAACAAACTTTTCAGACAATTATATCTGGTGGTTTAATAACCTTACCTGTATCCAAAATACTACTTTTGAATGTTTTCAGTGCCCTTTGATACGAGAAAGTATAAACGTTTTAAGGGATATTATTACATTCCATTAATTACCTACAAGCCAAGTTAAATTTTTCAACTTAAACTAATAATAAATAGGAACAATAATAACAAGTTTCGTTTTATTTTTAGAAAAATAATACGAGCTTATTAACAGTTCTCAATAAAAGTGGATTCGATTCCAGTTACAGATCCAACTTTATCTTTTATAAATGTATGGTGAAGTTTAATGCAAATAAATAAAAAACTGAGATTTTGTAGAAATGGTCACTTTTTTAAACCATATAATAATACCACCGGTTTGTATTTATATTGAGAGCGCCATAAATTTTATAGTAATAATTCTTTAAAAGATTTCAACATTATTCATTTAATAATTTCAAATTTTAAAATCTTTCTTTACGATTAACAATTTGGAATTTGAAAATTTTACATATTAGCAAAATCTACCCACATTACATAGGATTGTTATTTAGTTTTTCTATAAATACTTTAACAGTTTTTTTTTTTTTTATCAGTTTCGTTAAGGTAATGCTAATGCTGTTATAACAAGTAGCTATCTTCATTACAAAGGAAGTAACATATATTTGCATGATCATACGGGATGTGCACTATAGTCTATATGCAAGCATCCTTGAGATTAACTGACCATCAGTTGAACGAAGTTGTACACCAGCCAACTGTATACAGAATTTATACAATTGTTTTATTAATAGATGTATCGGCAACATTGTAGGTATATCAGTAATGGTTATGCAATGGTTTCAAGGCCAGAGAAAGTTGATTTGTTGTATCGACTTATAGATGCCAGACTTTCGGTAATAAGAACTGTGATGAGCATAATTTCTAGGGCAAATACCATAACACAGGTGCACGCGAACTATGAAAAATTCTACTGGTTTTTTGCATTTGCTAGAGTTTTTGAATAAGTGAAAATTAATTCCGAAGAAGTGATTTAACTTGTAATACAATGTACAAGAAGATTACTTCATTCATTACTTTGAACATGAAACAGTGAAACTGTATGTAACTAGGATGCGAGTTGTTTTAGCTAATTATAGATTAACTTCAAGGTTTTTGTATAAACAACTACACACATCCACGCTTAGTAATTTCGCGTGTACACACACAGATACACAAAGAGAGGAGTGACTGCTATCGGAGAGGTACACTTTGTTGAAAGTGTTTATTTTCTTAATATTATTTGAACTTACATATTTCACAAAGGCTTTAACCACCCATTGCATTGGAGCAAAAGTGAAATCGAGAGTGAAGCAAAATAAAAAGTTTCACTGTTGAAACATGCCCGTTTTGTCTATTTGAACTTTCGTTTTGGACGGCGCATGCTTGTGTTATCTCTGAATGGTTGAGTAATATTTCTGCCTCGTGTGATTTATGGATATTTCTCTACCTATTGATTATTGTTTTCATGCGCCATATTACTTAAAAACAACAATTTTTGCGTTGCCAAATTTTAATGTTTGTTTTTCTTTCAATTTTCAGCTGTTAGAGCAGACAGAATGAGAGGAGGTAGAAATAAATTTGGACCTATGTATAAAAGGGATCGGGCTCGTAAACTTCAAATCATGCGGCAACGTCAGCTGGCCGCCCAAACCTTGCGTGGTTCGTTAGGCGAGGGCGGCGTCTACGGCAATCAACCAGGTACTTCCCCCTTTGCCAACATCCACATAAAGCAGGAAATTCAAATACCTCAAGTATCTTCGCTTACATCTTCACCGGATTCATCACCCAGTCCTATTGCGGTTGCGTTGGGTCAAGTGAGCGCATCAGCCATGGCACAACCTTCGTCCAGCCAGCAATCGGCCCTTCAAGTCGTGGGTGTTCCTAGTGGGCCGCCGTCTATGGGAATGGGCACTGACAGCAAATTATGGGGTGCTGCCAATTCGACGACCACATCTCCACATTCTCTCAGTCCCAAAACGTTTCAATTCGATACTGTGTTACCAGGTGGTAGTGCGCCGCCCTCAAATAAAATGTCACCCCTTATAAGAGACTTCGTGCAAGCTATTGACGACCGCGAGTGGCAAAACTCTTTATATAGCCTTTTGCAAAGTCAAACGTACAATCAGTGTGAAGTGGACTTGTTTGAACTTATGTGTAAAGTGCTAGACCAAAATTTATTTTCGCAAGTAGACTGGGCTCGTAACTCCATTTTCTTTAAAGATCTCAAGGTATGTAGTGTTATGGACAAAATTCGTTTTTTGGTGTTGGGTACTGTTAAGTGAAATTTTTCATAGGAACTTTTTATTCATGTGACTTTTTAACTCGTTATAATTAATTACCATCAAAAACTTGACCACTTTGGTAATAAAGTTACGATTGACAAAATTTGTTTCTTTTTCAATTGTGTATTTTATAAAGCTATTATATTTGAATACTCGAAAGTATAATTTGGTACTGAAAAATTATTCAAATAAAAATCATTTGCCATTAAACTACTTCGCTTTATATTTTATGCTTTCATAAAGAGCACTATTCTTCAACCATAAATTGTTGTAATGTTAATTGTTACTGCCCATTCGCTTATTACAAACTTTTAATCGGTTGATTTTTTAAACTGAATTTGGGAAAATTCCGGTATTGTAATTAACAAACTACATACCGCTTATACAATTAACGTTTAAATAATTGCTGTAGGGGTGCTTTTAGGGTAGTAGTATACGGTAAAGAAATATTTGTTTTATTGTCATAAGAAAGTTTTGTGTGCCATATTTGGAAATTTCAGAAATATTTCAACCAATATTTCATATTTAATTGAAAGGGCAAGTGGATGAATGTGTTATGTTACAATTAACTAAAGTGCCAGAAAATGCATTTTAACACATTTACTGCCCACAAAATGCTGTAACATAACAATAAGAAACAGTGTTTTTTAACTACGAAAGCCCGCGATTTGATACAGCAGCATAATACATATTCTTTCACCAAAAAATCTCAATTTTTCAAAAATTGTAACATAGCACTCCATCTACTCGCCCCTTCAATTGTTAGTGGATTAAAGCTTGTAAAAGTAAATTAAGATGATACCAAACACACATTTTTAAGCACCCGTTGAAGTTTGGGGCTCTGACAAATACTGTTTCGAAGATACATTCCTTAAAAATTTTATTTTAATCGGTCTAAAAAGACTTACTTAAGTATAAATGGACACTTACGGCTGTTCATACTTATGACGGAATTCGTAGATGGCGTTCTTACTTAAAGAATGAAGTAAGAAGGCGTAAGTGGTTACTTATATTTAAATAGCGATAATTGACGTTTATGAATTCCAACCTTACAAAACGATCCCTTTCTCGGGAGGCGTAAGTGTCCACTAAGTAAGTGACTGTTATTTTCTATGAACTCCAGCCATAGTATGTATTATGACAACACTATTTTTGTCGACACCACTTCAACAGCAGTGGTCGCAAAAACGATACGACGTTAGGACTAATTGTCACCAAGTCATTAAAAGAAATTAATACTTCTTCAAATGACACCTTGCATATCGCACTTCGGCTGCAAGAGTGACACAACTCAAAAAATTTCAAATACTTTGGTCGCCAACAATATATTAACGTAAAATTACTGCCACACTTTTATAATTTCAAAAAGTAGCACATATGGTAACCTAAACAATTTTGTACCAAATTATCAATTTTAACAGAAGAAAATTGTGAATTGTGATAGAAGAAAATAATTACTATTTCAATTTAGTCTAAACTTGTTATTTTGAGTTGTGGCACTCTTGCAGCCTAGGTGCGATATGGGCCAATCGTGAATGTTACATTATACTCGTTCACTTAGTTATTTTGGAACGTGCGTGAAATGCAGTAGTGTAGTTAACCAGAGTTAACCAGACTGAGGTTTGTCTGCCAAAAATCCTATTTCTTTCTTCTTGGCGAGTAGCCTTTCTGAGTATAAAAAATTTCAATTCATTTCTGTAATCTTGATACAATAAAATTAAAATACTTTGCAAAATTTTGTAGAACGAATCTATGTATACCTGTAAGTAGTTACACAATTTTATTGAGAAGTAGATTTAGTTCTATGGGATAGCATAAAAATCTAAATTTAATCAAAAGTGGAATTATGAAGTTTGCTGCTTAGGATTCGGTTTGTATATTATTTCTAGCGTACAGAGAAATTATTCCTTTAATGATAAACCAAAATGTTCAATTATTTTATTACTTGTAAGTTGAAATACCTACGTTAACTGCATATAATTGAACCATCCGTTATATAACGCGCATTGCCAATTTCATACAAATATCTGTAACGAACGCGGAAACAAGAAATGTTTAATGTTTTATTGTTGAACAGAATATCTGTGTCGCACCCACTTGTGTAATTATCTGCCACATGAATAGATTATGCATTTGAGGAATTGGAGTGCTATTATGTAATTTTATTTTTATTTGCAAATTGGTTTAATGGTTTAGCCTTTTTATGAAATATTTCAAACACTGTGGTTAAAAACATTAATTTAATTGTAGTACCAAATAGGTACAAATTCAAAAGTGATATTTTTAACAATTTGATTACAAAATTTTAATAAACCACATCACACCAAAACATCAACTTTACAGTTGAAACATTTGCGTGGCTAAAAGATGCATTTTTAATTATACGTTTTTCAGTCGAAAAGTAATGATTGTGTAATTGACGACGTGGAAACACTAGTAACACAAATCGCCTACCACATTATACGTTTCACCGTTTAAGGTTTAGTATAATTTGCAAAATAAATAATCTTGTACGTATGTATGCGTCGCAGACGGATTGTAGAATTAGCAGCAATAAAAACCGGCCGTATCAACAGCAAAAATAGTAAATCAAGTTTTATAGTAATCGGATTATGAGATGGAGTTTGCGTGGACGAAAATCTGGGCGAACGCAATATAATATAATATTCAAGATATGAACTGAATCAAATCAAATCAGTTCGTGCGCACACCCACGCAGAGCTCTATCTCATAATCCTGTGATTCTACAACCTTTAACACGTTAAAAGACCTTTACTGCTTTACTATCAAAGCCGTAAACCCTACACAGCGCACATTACAGCGCTGGTTGAAGAAAGATGAAATATATAAAATTGCACTATATAGATAAAGAAAATGGACTAATATAAAATTTTATTACATCAATAAAGAAATAGGTAATTAAATCAAGTTGACATATTGACATATTATTATCGCGAAATGTTTTTAATTTTATGTAGTCGAACGAAAAAAGGTAGTACATTTACGGCCACCCAAATGTGCACGATACCTGGACACATTTCGTAATGACTTTGTGAAATAATTTTTGTCATAAACAAAATAATATCGACATTTGGCTGATGTTTTTTTAGAACGCCTATAATATAAGGCAAAAATGAAGTTGCTACAAACAATTGTGTACATTTGCGTGGCCGTAAATGTACATACGGGAACAAAGTAATATTACAGTTTAATTAAGCTTTCGGCTTCGTTTTAACTGAAAAATACTACTTTGTTACCTTGATACCTAAATAACTATTTTCCACGTGAAAATTGTTTTTGAGGGATTCCCATCTGGCGCCGTCGTGCCGCCTTTGTATCATTCCTTGTCCACTAAATAACTGTTTACATGTATACGTGGCGCCAACTGGAACTTGCATTATGATTTCAAACTGTTGCATTTCGCGCTGTCCATTGAAGTTTTTGATCGTTCTTGGGGGTTCTTATTGTCTAAGCTCAAACTTAATGTCAAGGGGTACATCACTACAAAATAATAGACCAAATTAAATGAACCGCGAGTACCGTATTAAATCAGCATACGGAAAACGGCTGCAGATCTTGTGATAACACTTGGCGAGCATTGTGGCTTGCACGAATGTCGGATTTAACGATATAAAGTGAAAATGTGTGTATTTAGGTGGTTCTTGTCGTGACAATTGGGCAAACATACAGCTTGAAAGATCAGTAAATTTCAGGTTTGCAAAATGCAAGTTTCAACACTGTATCTCCAGTAGGGACTGAGATACGAAAGAATGTAGTTCAGTAGCGTACTCACTAATTTTATACAACCATTATTATGTTGGAACAAGCTAAACGTTGGAGATCGTGTTTACACGCAAGTAGCTTATTTTAATCTAAATACAATGTATGGAGTCGTCCAGTTTTCGGGTAGAACCATAAAAATATCTATCATTAAAAAATCGCTTTTTTGCATAATACATTACATAAATTTCGTATTAGACAACTTTTCCGAAAAAAAATTATATTTTTTCTGTACAGTAGGTTTTATAATAAATTTTAATTTCAATAAAAATGTTTTCTGGTGCCAGAAAGAGAGAAATTGAACACTATCGTATAGAGTAGGTAGGTTTTCAGAAAAATGACTGTTTTCGTATGAATAGAAAATTGTTTTCAATAATAGGACCAGGGGAGTAATTAACATTTTCTTTTACTGAAACGAAATTGAAACTTCAAAATAAAAAATGTGTTCAAGTAATCCATGGAAAGTGCGTTGGACATTTGTTTCAGGTGTGAACATAACCCTACTCGTAAATGTCAGAACGACAAATAATCGAATTAACCTATGAAACTTTCATAATTATGTGCAAGAAATTATTTATTACAGTAAATGCTGAATATATCCACCACCTACATCAAAAACACTTATTCCACGCTTTAATGCATTTAACACATTTTCTGACTTTAGTGGAACATTGTTTATTTCTGACTTTTGAAAGTTATCACTATAGTTTAGTTACCCATTGGTCAGAGTGATCACGCGCGCAATGCCTGACAACCCAAAGGGTAACGTCGCGCAACGAAATGAATTACGTTCAACGCATGTCATAGGAAAAGTTACAAAAGCAGAAATTACAATGATCCCCGAGTGGAAGGAGGAAAAAGGGGAAACCGAGAAAAAACTCGAAGGAACGTATAGATAACGAAGTGAACGCTTGAGAACTAAGCAGTCACGGTAATAAGTCGGAAAGCAACGAAGAACCGAGTACCTATACCACAGATTTTTTTGAACCCACGTCATTACTAACATGACTATTCATTTCAACGTTAGCTTTCAAAAGTAGTTGTGACCATCCACGATACATTATCAAAACGAGATTACAGTTCTGGTATTCTAGGTCAGCGTCACTGAATGTGAAAGACAATATTGCACAATAAAATGCTTTCGCTCTTAGCAAATGAAATTGAAACCTTCTTTAAAAATAAATAATCTGAAAGTATTTTAAAAATATACAAAAAAAAATGCAGAACGGGGAGCTGAGTAGGTGTATAAATAATTTTTCATAAACTCATACCCGATTTGCACAAAATACTATTTCTGTACTAATTTACACCATTTTTAAAATTATATTTTATCTTGCTATTAGTTTTTTATTAATTAATTTGGTTCGTATTACACCATTTTTTGGTAGCCATAAAACGCATGCTGTATGCGTCGCAACAACAGCTTGCGACCCAGATAGTAATCGAAGCCGAACATCGTAAGCGTGTAGGTAATTTAACATTACCAAATTAAGTCAGATTTCAATAATGTAATGTTATCATGCAAGTTATTGCATTAGACATCGTTTGCGCGACATTTAATCTAGTAAAATCACAAACAAATTAAAGACATGACTATAAAATTTAACTTTATTTTACAACTTTTTCGATGGTCGCGTTAATTTTTGAGATTGGCCATATCGTAGGCGTGTGGATATTGTTGGCTTATTTAGTCTCGAACAACAAAATGACCTATGTCCTTACTTATAATGTGCGGCAAATCTCTAAGTAGGTCATTGGTATTGGGTCAAGAACGTTGCTGCTCGCATGAAACGGTGATCTACCGAGGCAAAAATGGAAAGTGTTCCAAATGAAACAACATAACAATAAGAGGGAAAGTCGTTAGTCTTTTGCTATTCCTTTTTTAAATTTTAATATTCATGATATAATTTTATTGCGTCTGGACTTTTTAGTAGTTGTTTTTTTATATAGTCGCTTTAAAAAGCATTATTGTCGTTTTTATGACTTGTGGTACAAATGCATCAATAATTTAATTTTGCAAAATTAACAGCACAGAAATTATGTAGTAAGACTCATGACCCCTTCTTTTTCTTATAAAAATCCGTTATCTGCTACACATTTAATGTTTTGTTATTTTTGGTTATTGTTATTGGGTGTTTACAGGGTGTGGCAAAAGTATGGTGTGATTTTTGATATATCCGTTATTCTCTATTTACATTAATCTTCTTCATTTTCTTGTACAACTTTATTTTTTATTTATGCAAATTTTGAAAAGCAGTCATTGGAAAAATTGATTCAAATAAAGGTGTCGTTTTAAAAATGTAAGCTTTATTTTATTGCTCAAATGTCAGTAGACTGTTTTGCATAAAATGTGTTGCTTTATGTAGATTTATAAACCACTATATTTTAAAAAATTAATAACGGAAATGTGAGGGCGTTTCCACACAATTGTTGCACTTTTATTTCACTTATTTTCACTTTTGTTTCAATAAAATTGATTTATAAGAAACTAATTGATATTTCCAAGTATCAGTGTGTGATTTCAATTTTATTATAAACATTTACTAATACAGTAGACTCGCGTTACTGCGAACACGAAAAATTTTAGTCTGTTTGCATAAACGAAATGTTTGTACTATAATGGAAATACACAATAATCTCGATATTGGAAATAATCTTGATGTGTTGATTCGTAATCGTAATCGATTTTCTTCTGTCAAAATCCACAATTTTCTTCTGCTAAAATTCATAAGTTGGTACAAAATTATTTAGGTTACCATATGTGCTACTTTTTGAAATTATAAGACTGTGGTAGTAATTGAAGGGGCGAGTGGATGAATGTGTTATATTGCAATTACCTAAAGTACCAGAAAATGCATTTTAACTTATTTACTGTCCACAAAATGCTGTAACATATCACATTCAACCATTCGATAACTATAAGAAATAGTGTTTTTTAACCACAAAAGTTCGCGATATGATACATAACATATTCTTCCACCAAAAAATCTCAATTTTTCAAAAATTGTAACATAGCACATTCATCCACTCGCCCCTTCAATTATATTTTAATAAATTTTTGGGGGCAAAAATATTTTAAAATTTTCGAGTTGTGCCACTCTTGTAGCCGAGGTGCGATATATTGCATAATAATATAAACATTACTTGCACGTCTAAGCAAGTTTCACAAGTCAAATTACTACTGTTCGCATTACAGAAGATGTCGTTCGTTCGCACTTACATTTTAATGTTCGTATTATTGAATAGTTCGCATTAGCGATGTTTGCATTAACGCGAAGTTACTGGATTACATTCGATTCTCAAATGAAGTAAAGGGAAAACTAAGAACTTCAGAATGCGGCTGACGTAATTATTTATTGACACCGATGCAGATTCTTTGAATTATGCGAAGGTGAAATTAAAAGTAATAATAAACAATTTAAAAAGACATTAAATTAGAAACGCACTTATAAACTTGGTTATATGTAAAACTAACATTATGTGATTGTAATAAAACGACAGAATGTAGATGGCATGCAACTTGAGCTACACAATCTGTTCAGAAGGAACATGTGAAGCGCGAACGTTTTTGGCTTCTGTAGTATGCCGTTCACAAGTATATTTTTTTCGCGAAATACGGTATCATCTAAATATCTTCCTCCTCTTGTTTCTTCCTTTTTTTTTAGCATATTGTCGGTCTCTTCCGTAGCGTTCTCGAGCATTAATGATTTCGATCATGGTATTTTAAAATACTCCTAAAAGCCATAATTTTATTTTTTTAAATTATGTAGTTTAATTTGTATTTCTAGAAATTTTCAAAATCAATAAGTATCATATTAATTTGTTACATTAGCAAATGAATAAACCTAAATAAATCTAAAAATTTGAGTTGGAATGGAATTTTATTTTATATGAGTATGGCGAAGGCAATTTTTAAAAGAACTAGAAAAGACGTCATCGCGATGATATTAAATGAAGTAACTTTCCATCTGCATTTTCTGTCTTTGCAACATACCATTAAGATAATATCTTTGAAGTGTTGGAGTTGAAGGTAAGTATTTTATTTATGGCATAAAATACTGCGAGTTACTTTTATTTGTTCAAATTTTTTAAATGTGAAGCTATTTTCTCATTATTGCAACCACCTACTTACGTTATTCTGCAGTCTGCGAATGTGAGGTATTTCCACATCCTTACGTAAATTTATTAAATAAAACGAGCTTTAACGTAACGAGAGAGGAGAGGTGTGTGAGTACACAGTGAAACATTGTTTTGTCGGTTATGCAAAATGAACAAATATTCGAAAGTGAAACTTATGGTTGCAGTAAGTGAAACGGGGCCAAGTTCAAAACGTCCGGTGTTATTACTTATCCGCCGGTGAGTCATATATATTGAGATTTCTAAACTTCAAAACGATTTTAGTTTAAAATTTATATTAACGGAACAACCACAATAATAATAGCCATTGCTTTAAATCCGCAGTACTCTAGTCGAGTATTTAGGTCATTTTGAAAGTGTGCAGTTCGTGAAGTGATTTAAAATCAACACGGAGCCATTAATCACATTGTAACGTTTAACACATAATTTGGAAAAAGTTAAGCCAAAATTGTGATGAGTTCTGTTGATTGCAAATGTTTCCCACGGAGTATACAACACTGAAACAATAGGCAAATATACTAACTTTACAGTCGAAATCGCATTCAACGAATACTTGCACGCAAGTAGCTCGCCGTTAAAATCCTTTCCAATTTAAAATAAAGTTTAGATATTAAACTTCCAAAAAATTGGTTACAAGTGTGGGTCTGGTCATATAATGGCGCTTTTTTAAAATTTTAAAATAAAATTGTTTTAATTAAAATATGTTATATTTTTTTGGTAGTCATTTATTTTCAAAAGTTTTTATCTAGAAAAAAATTGAGAACGGGGGACGCACAAAAATCTCAAAAATGTACCCGCTTTTGAAATTACAATATGTACAGTCATCAAGTTTTGCAAATAACGAAATAGGCCATGTTTGATATTGTTCAAAACGTAATTTTTTTACTCAAAAAGTTATAGAGAGAGAAAGATAGGGATAATTTTATAGCCTTCTAGAGTCTAAATAATTTGGTTCATACGGTAGCAAATAATTTTATCAAACATTTTCTTAAATATTATTAAAAAAATCGTGAGATCAGTGTTTGGGCGCTTCATTGAACTTTATATCTATTGATTCTGAATGTCATCCAGCATTGAAAAACTTTACCATTATATATTTATCTTTTTTATTTTAACGACATTACTGGAGGAATAAAACCAACCACACTGTTTATGTACCGCAAACTGTTTTGCTCGCACAATAAATGAATTAAGGCACGCGTTTGGGTTTAGTAGTTATCATAGTGATTTATAGACGATTCAAGTTACAACAAAGCGGAAAGCTGTTTGCGAATAGAGTATATACAATAGTCATAGGGCTTTCCAACACGGACTTTTACAAACTATACCCTATTTTTAAGATACTTTCCGTTTTGTCATTAACCTTCTCTGGATTTGACAAAACTAAAGCAGCCACTGTTCCCAGTTTGCTGAATAAACGCACTTAAAACTTTGTATTTCCACTGCTTCTAAATTCCATCCAGCATTCAAACGCGCTACACTCGTATGTTTATCTTTTTTACTCTGAAGACATTTTACGGGAAGAACGAAGACAATCGATAAGTTTACGTTTTGCAATCATACTTTATGAACAACAAAGGAAATCAGGTACTTCCTCAAATTTCAAGCATATTATAATGCTTTACAGAGTTTCAGTTTATGACAAGCCAGAAAGTAGGTCAGAAATACAGTATAGTTTCGAAAATTTCTGGTTTCTTTATTTAACGATACCCTTAGTGGAAAACATTTTAATATAACCGGACAATTGCTTACTTTATTCATTGGCACTAAACATAATTCTTTTAAGTTTTATTAACAACAAGACAAGTTTTTGATAAAATTTATAATTATACAACATGGCGGCGGGTGTATAACTACAGTGTTATAATTTATATAAATAATAAAATAAAATTGTTCCTTATCCAATAGTTCGTAAATATGAATTTTGAAACGATGCACATTAAGAACTTTTTGTCACAGCTAATTGTAATACAGTGCGATTTTTTAAATTTCACATTTGGATAGCTTTGATTACAAGACAAATTTAAGCAAAACTTGGGGTGTAACTTCTTACAATGATGTTAGTTTATTATGTCTAACTACAACAGAGAGCACAATTTTATGCAACACATTAAGCGAGTTCTTAATCTAAGCAGTACGTTTTTTTCTAACAAAAAAATCACAGCTGCTAGACGCGAAATTTTAAAAGTAAAGTAGGTAGTAGGTATAAATTGAATGTAAACTGTAAAATTCCGAAAATGAGACAAACAAGTAATTAACAATGAGGCGGTATATCAGTCTAATGATAGTATAATTTTTACAAGCGTAACAATAACAAGTTGGAAAATTAGAGAACACATCGTAGAATGCAATTTCTAAAAATAATTTCAATTAATAGTTAGTTAATTTAAGTGTACTTTGAATATTAACAACCTGTTGGTTATTGCAATTTGGCCACTTATACTAATATAAATAATAAGTAACGTGTTTACAATACTTATTTGACTCAAATGCAACGGTTAAGTCGATTTAACTTGGTAAACATAAATTTTAACTAATGCAATTAGCGATTTTATCATATCGGAAAAATATTTCACTTTTACTGCATAAAATCGGCAAAAAAACAATGAGTACATAAAATGATTTATCAACATTATTTGGTTCAAAACTTGACTTTGTTTTCAAACTTGGATGTTCAAGTGAATTGAAATTGGCAAAAATTATTGTTTGGGCAGATACATAATAACGTACTTAGGACATTTGGTGCAAAATACTTTAGGATACAAATTGATTTTGCTCCACAATTTTGAGAACTTTTTATTCAGACAGAAAATATGCTTCTTTAAGTTCAACAATAACTTTTGTTTTCAATCTAGTTTCGAGGGTACTTAAAGTTATTTTGGTTCTGTGATGTGGTATTTGATACTTTTATAAAATTCAGATAAATTATTCAACTTTAAGCATATCTTACATCCAGCTGTTGATCATATCCAGAAAAAGTTATTGAAAATAAGAGAAAGTTAAACGTTTTCTCCATATCTAGAGGGAAGCTTTACAAACCATTTTTCATTGCAGCAAACACCGTTACTATACTCTTGTATCTGAAATTGAATAAAACGCTCAAATTGAAGATCGACTAGACACTAGACTAGTCTTTGTAAAATATGCGAAAAAATCGTGGCTAGTTTATCTTACTTTTACTGCGAGAAATATCCTGATATTATAACATGGGGACGATTGTTAATTGTTTGAAGAAGGTACAATCATTTAAGCACACACTGTATTCTGTTAATAATTCCATGAATCCACAATTGTGCGAGATACGGACTTTGAAATATGTCCACAGTGTCATTTTAAACAGATGATTTTCTCATAAAAAATCATCATTGCGACATGTTTTTATTGACTATAACGATTCACAGAATTTCTTGTTGTATTTAACAAAACAAATACAATTAAATGAAATTATTTCTCATTTCACTTGCTTTTTGTTCCACAAAACTTGTTCCAATTATAAGAAGTGGAGTCAGTTCATGGCAATTCGTATCCTTTTTCGATCAATTTTAATTTTTTGTTCATTAGTTATATTCAGCAATGTCATTTATGCTTTTTCATGGATTAGTTATAAATTGATTTTATTGCTTTTGACAACAACGGTGTAAACATAGAATTACACTGCAATTATCGGTGCACTGAAATTGTTGCTTATTTATTTAGTTGGTTATTCGAAAAAAACTTAAATATAAAATTATACCAAAAAATGTCTTTTATCAATTTTGATAAAATCGCATATTTTCAGTAAAGATAGCAGCACAAACAGTTTATTTATTTTTAATGTGCTTTTTGTTATAAATTCGTGGTCTGATTATTTTTGATCAGTAATTTGAGATTGTAACAACGCTTTTTGCGCAGAATTCTTTTTATGCCATTAGTTAATAAATTTAGCAAGGACTATATATTTTTTTACTTTAATTTCAATTCATATTTAATAACTTGTCCTGAAGTTATAATATAACAGCGTTTGTTGTTATGCTCGGATGGAATAGAATATGTTTTCCCTTTCGATGTACACATATAAAGTAATTATTGGTTCGCATTTGACATCCTGCTGTCTGTTGTATTGTTATCACGATATTAAATTAACGTTACAGAAAGTGATGAGATACTTTTATTATGTCAATTATTTTTTCGTTATCATAAGAATATGTATTTAACAAATTTTTTTGTTCTAGGTGGACGACCAGATGAAATTATTACAACATTCATGGTCGGATATGTTAGTATTAGACCACATTCATCAACGCATGCACAACAACTTACCTGATGAAACCACATTACATAATGGTCAGAAGTTCGATCTGTTGAGTTTAGGTCTTTTAGGAGTACCCACTTTAGCCGAGCATTTCAATGACATCACAGCGAAATTACAAGACCTAAAGTTTGATGTCAGCGATTATATCTGTCTTAAGTTTATGCTGCTTCTAAATCCAGGTGCTTTCCACAATATTATTGCTTTGGATAGTTTAATAGTTAACTTTTTCACATATCATCTGTTTTCCGGAACATTTGTTTTTTTAATCACATTTTACATGTCCTGAGGATAACATTATCATTACTACTGCAATTGAAAACGTTAGTAATTGTGTAAGTGTGAGCATTTTGAACTAACATTTTTAATTATTTTGATGTCTTTTATGTGAAACTGTGTTGGAAGTTGTGCAAGTTAATATGTATTCATAAAAATCAGATATTTCAATAATTCAACATTAAGTGATGTTTCTTCGAAATTCCTTTTTTGCGTGCACTGAAGAAAAATGCAATGCATTCTTAATTTTTTGTTCATCAATTAAATCTTCTGTTTACACCTAAATTAGTTAATAAAATAATATTTATTTGGAGACTGAACTGAATTGAAATATAAATCAGTTTTACTGAAAAAATAACGTAGTAATAATTTTATTTATAAAAGGTTTTAGGAATTTATAAAAATAAATGTAATGAATAATCACTTTCTTTTAAATTGAAATCCAGAGTATATTTGAGTCGTTCCATATCAAAACTTGTTTTCTCCAACTTAATAAACCATTTCTGGCATAATCGAGAAAAACGTCTCCAGAGTTTATTTTTATAGATAAAGTCTAAATGTTTAATTTTCTATTTTTGTAATCATTACTAAGATTTATTTGTCATTTTTAATTAAACGTAAATTCAATGCCCTTCGTTATTTTTTAATCTAAAGTTGGAAAAGGTGACTTTTGGATAAGACGAGTTTTGATAATGGAACGACTTATCTAAAATATAAATTCTATTTTGGGCGAGCAATAGTTATTAAATTAAGTCCACAAACTGAAACGCTTTATTGTGGCACAATTATGTTTCTTTTAATACTAAACGAACAACTATTTTGTGGAAAATACTGCTGGTTATTAGATTAGATCACTGATGTATTTCAATTTTTGGTTCTTAAGTAATAGCGTAGAAAATGATAAATTTATTTTTCATTGCTTTTTGCTATACGTGCCGTACTATAATTATATAAAGGAGAAAAAGAATATCAAAATCATTGTTGCGATGCAAGTTAATAATGCATAATTATCAAGTTAATAATGTATAATTATTAAATGACAAAGCAAAATTGCCCAAAAAAAAATTATCTTGGCAATATTTAATCAATAATTTGTAGATATATAATGTGCTAAGTGCCATTTCCATAGTTTGGAGATAAAACGCAATTCAGATTGTAAACCACTGCTGACGAGAGTACAACGGCAACTTTTAAAACATTAAAATTTCCATGTTCTAATACAAATAGCAGTAAGCGCGTCATATATGTTATTGGCAATAGGATATAGCACATTTATAATGTAATAACTTAAATTTGGATTTTTTTGGCACTTAGCACATTATACAGTGTTTTCGTAAAGTAAGGAATAAATTCGATAAAACATTTTAGAAGAATTTTCACAAAAAATCCTCAGACACGTCGATTTTAGTTTTTAAAACTGCATCTTTTTGATACATTTATAATTTTACGATCGTCTTTTGTTTTCGCGCTATGACGTCATCAATAATTTTTTTAAATTGGACCCCATATTTTGGTTCACGAATTTGGATGCAGCACATTTTTCTGAGTACGGAAATGTCAAATTCGTATGAGCTTGAAGAGGAAAATTTTCGAAATAATCATTCTTAAAGTTTCACAAATGTATGGTAAATTTATTAAAGTAGACCAATAATAATGTCATCAAGGAAGCGCTGGAAAAAAAAGAGGGATCACCAGATTTGACACCCTTTGATTACTTTTTGTGGGGATGCTTGAAAAGTAAAGTGTACGTTAGTAGCTTAGAGAATTTAGAAGATTTAAAGCAACAATTCGTCATGAGATACGACAAATCCCTTCTGAAGTTATTGGCAATGTTCAAATAGAATTTATTGATCGCATTGGCTGCTGTCAAGAAATCAACGGTGCGCAATATTTTAATTTAGTTGTTTTTTGAATTTAATCATTACTTAAATTTATTATTTTGAGATAGCTAAACCGTTTTCTTTATTTTTTTTTTGTAATCATTTAGTTTGTACCAATCCTATTTAAAAAAATACGCTACTAAAAATAAAATTTGACGGATTCGAGCGTTTTTACAATCAATTTTGTTGATGTCAAAACCGTCTTTTGTTTCAAGCGCTTACTTGATGACATTATTAATGATTTACTCTCATAATTTTACCATACATTTTTGAAACTTTAAAACTCATTATTTCGAGAGGTCATACGAATTTGACATATCCGTACTCAGAAAAATGTGCTGCATCCAAATTCGTGAAAAAAACATGGGGTGACATTTAAAAAAATTGTTGATAACGTCATAGTGCGAAAACAAAAGACGATCGTAAAATCATGAATATTAAAAAAGATGCAGTTTTAAAAACTAAAGTTGACGGGTCCGAGGATTTTTTGTGAAAATTCTTCTAAAATGTTTTATCGAATTTATTTCTTACTTTACGAAATCACTGTATATTACAACGATACAATTTGCTTATTCTAAGTAAAATATCTCTTTATGATACATCAACGCAATTAACTGTGTTAATTGTGCAGCCGAATTTTTGAAAAAGTATTTCATATAAATTAAAATATAAAATAATCACACTTACTTAATTTTTCAAAATGTAAATTAAAAGAAAACATGATATCATTGAACTCTTGTGAACGGTTTAAAATTTGTGTGTAATTAGCTCTGTCCCAAAAATGATTCGATTTAATTTATAATTCAGGAGCTTTGAAACATTTACTTATCTAATAATTTTGTCAATGAGCAAATTTAGTGTAGGTTTATATGAGAAGTAATAAACTCAAAAACTGAAAGTTACAGGTATGAATTAGTAGCCTTTGGTTAATGCTTTAAATGTTAGTTATAATTTTAATTGAATAATAACTCATTGACTGAAAATAGTCGTTGAACATCACTTACAGAAATTTATAAAATATTACCAAAGAATGGATACTTATAGTGTATCCCACCTACACACAACTGATAATGTAAGTTTGAATATGGTTGTGTAGTGAGCATGAATGAATTTTATGTCTGGTGTTTATTTTAATTTTGAATCTCTCAGATGGAAAATTATAAGTTATAAAATTGATTGCATGTTATAGTTGGTCATTTGAAAACGATTTGTTTCACATAATTGTACAATTTGGCTTTTGTTTGTTGTCATTTGGAAAAAACAATATCAAAATATAGCATTTGTTGTCAAAATCATATTAGATAATAATAATAGTATGTAGTGTCAGTTCCGTATATGATCAGCAATAATATGACAGCAGTATTTATTTCAGATGTGCGAGGCATCGCTAACCGAAAACACGTTCAAGAAGGCTATGATCAAGTACAACAAGCTTTACTAGAATATACGGTGACATGTTACCCTCAAGTTCAGGTATGTCTTTTCGAGTTACGTTTTTGAGAGACCAGTTTTTTAATAATTGTTTTTTTTTCAAGGATAAGTTCAATAAGATGTTACAGCTGTTACCAGAAATACACAGCCTAGCATCACGTGGTGAAGAGCACTTATATCATAAACATTGTAATGGTAGCGCACCAACACAGACATTATTAATGGAAATGTTACACGCCAAACGAAAATAACAACTGCCTGCCCATTATAATTGTTACCATAACTGTGTGCAATACAGGTTTACGCTGTATATAAGATACTGGAAATCTCTTAGTTGTTGACATTGATGCCTTCATGAAGTACAAAGAGCCAGGGCGGCGAGCTCGTGCCACCATTTATTTTTATAATGTTATTGAGGCTGACGCTCTGGCGGTGTGCACGACCACAGCACCCTGCTCCATTGTTTATTATTTATAACGTTATAGCTTTGAGTTTTATCTTCGATGACACATTCCAGAAGTGCTCTGGGGGGATTCAAGGGCATCGTAGACTAGTATAGCATAATTTTTGCAAGTGATGTGCAAATGGCATGCGAGATGAAGATTGCGTTGCACCCCATCGTTAATTGTTTAATTTGTGACAGGCCCATTTTCCATGGCTCGGGTCCTGTTAGCTTAACTGTGGTGATGGACTAACAGCTGTAATATTTTGTAATTATAGATATACACATTATTATTAGATATTATTTAGTTTATTATTAACTAAACATATTATTATATTATATTTTATGTTTATATTATATAAATGTTATTATATGTGAGAGCAAGGTCCTGTGGTCTTATTTTTTGTGTTGTTGTTATCATTAAAGTGGTAAATAATATTGTTCGTTTATTGTGTTGTGCAGGCTACCTCTAAAGAGTCTCTTCGTACGACTGCTGCTGTGCATGCAGACGTGCGCTGGTGCGTGAGACCTGAGAATATATATATCTATTTAGAGTATCTTGCCGTGTAACACGTATTAAGGCCCAGAGCTTATGATAAAAATATATTTATATATTAAATACGTACACTATTTAAGCAGTGTGATTGAAAGGTTGTACATATTAATTTATGTGGATACAGTGATTTGTTTGTAGAAATAAATTCACCGTCAATTAAATCAGTTTATTTGTTTTTTATATTTTTAAGGTGGTTTCCGTTTTATTCTGCATTAAGCTATTC
Source organism: Dascillus cervinus (assembly GCA_949768715.1). NCBI lineage: Eukaryota > Metazoa > Arthropoda > Insecta > Coleoptera > Dascillidae > Dascillus > Dascillus cervinus. The sequence goes on from OX458317.1 coordinate 22,649,981, forward strand.
AATTTAATCAATCAATTGACTATAATTTTAAATAATGTGCAAGTGTTTCCGTACAACTGTAACCAAACTCTTGAACTAAAAAATAAAACATATTTATTAATGCAGATCTGAATACTTCTCAAAAGATAGTAGTCCATAGGTGGAATTTACCCAACAGTAGTTAAATGAGAATATAAGCATACAGTCAAAAAATAAGAATTAAGAAAGTCTTACAAACCAACTAAAAAAATATTAAGTTTCTAGTTACCAAATTATATAAAGAATATATTCTGAAAGTGGATTATTCAAATAGTTTCCTTCATTTCGTCAAAATCTATACTGATAGTTATTTTATTTTTTTGAATTCAACTTTTACAGTGGATGAAATTCAGTTTGCTATATTTTATATGACTGGACAATGACTGGTCTTGAAGTGGGAAGGACCTTAAGTTGCACAATGAGTGTGCGGAGGATGTGTAAACCATACCATGACCTAATTTTTTTCTTTACGTGCAGGTCCCTCGCTGTTTAACTTTCCTGTACCTACCTACAAGAATTTTTACTATTCCTCATTTCTTCTAAACTTCTACACAGATTTGATTTCGTTGGTTGAAGAAAAATGACCATTTTGATTTGGCTTTGATTATTCTGATTATACCACTCATAGTGCTATTTTTCCCTATCGTAGCGACTGCTTAATAAATGATAATCAGCCCTAGAGAAAGCCTCTGTGGTCATTTCCGTGATTTTGTACGGCGCCCCTGCCTGGATAAAGGCCCTAAGATTCGAGCGTTATAAAAACATGTTTGATAGGGTCAACAGGAGGTTAGCCATTAGAATAACATCCGCATATAGAACAATATCCACGAAGGCAGTGCAGGTGCTTGCCAGAATGCCTCCTTTGTGGATGAAAGCGAACGTAAGATCGGAAATTTATTTAAGGGGCAAAGATCATACCTCTTTGGCAAACGAATCCTTAATGATAGCTTGGCAAGAACAATGGGACGATTATTTAGGTTGGGCAAAAATTTTCGTTAAAGATATTAGAAAATGGTTCAATTGTAAGTGGGTAGAAATGGATTATTTTTTAACACAATCCATGTCCGGACACGGAATTTTCGGAAAATATCTCAATTGGATAAAAAAGGCGGATGTCGATACTTGCTGGTTTTGCCAGCAGGTAGACACGCCAGAACATACTATATTCATTTGTGACGAATGTGAAAGCATCCGAAGAGATGCTAGGATTAAAATGGGTTGTAATATAGACCAGAATAATATTTCTGAGTTATTATTGGATTCCGAGGAATCTTGGAAAACCGTAACCAACATGATGCGGGACATTATGCGTGGAAAACAGCAAGAGGAATTTCGTAGGGAGGAACTCCTCGTCAGAGATGATGTGATATCAGATTCTGACGAAGATTGAAGGTTAAAGGTTGTGTGATTGAGGGAATGAATGTATATGAGGTATTTTGAATAATTTTTTCTTTTTTCGATCTGTTTAAAATTTTTTAGAAACGTCAAAATTTACCAATTGAAGATTTTTGTAATTTTTTACTCGTGAAGCGTTTATAGTAATTATTAGGAGCAAGTAAGTTTCATTTAATTTTTGTAAAGTCGCGAGACGGATTCCATCGGTTTATTTGTAAAGTTACGGCGATAAATGTAAAAATTTTAGAAACGTCAAAAAAATTATTCAATATACTACTTTGATTATGATAGTAAAAATTCTAAGCCTCCTAGGTTTAAAATTTTTAATTATTTATTTATTTCTTTTAATTATTTTTGAATCATATTTAACCAATCTTATCGAGTCATTTAGGTTGTAACGAACATCACAATTAAAGATGCAAGTTCATGCAAAGCCTTGACAGCCAGAGGGTCCATTACCAAGGGGAGTCAAGGAATGCCTTCTTCACAATTCAATCTAAGATGATCAAAGAGGGAGAGAGTGATAGAGAGTGTGAATGATAAGTAAAGGAGGAAGTAGATAAAATGAGTAAAAGTGTGTGTGAAAGCAAACTAATAAGAGGCAATTTTGATGATAGAGGGAGAGAGTGATAGAGAGTGAGAATGATAGGTAAAAGGGAAAGAAAACGAAAGGTGAAAAAGTGTGAGTGAAAGCTTACCAAAAGATGTGATCTAATGATAAGATGTAAATGGAACTAAACATTCACTCACCTCGAAGTAATACTTGACGTAATGTTAATGTGGTTCCCGTGGTGAGGAAGACGTATGGGGGAGGAAGTTAGTAGTCACACAGGTTACCTCCTCTTTAAAAAAAAAAAAAAAAGCCCTAGAGAAAGATTAATAAGTGATAATCCCGCGTGCTGCTCCGCAAATCTAGAGTACCGTGCTGTCAACTGAAATGTCACAGTTACAAAAAATGGCGCGTTTCGGTGATTGTTCGTTAAACAATATTGATAAAAAGATACAAAATCATAAACTGTGTAACACTGTAAAGTCTCACAAATATATTTGAGCCCAATTTACCGAGTTTTCCGACTCTCGGAATTACATTTTGCCCAAAAAAGTATTAAATTGTTCATTCGTGATATAATCTGATGAATACAATTCGTGGAATCGTGATTATTGATAATCACATGAATTGATGCACTCAACATGTCAAATAATTTCACTCTTCTTTGAGTCGTGAAATTAATTTTTGACATGTTTCGTGTCCCAACTCATGCGATTATCGATAATCTCGATTCCACTTGTTGTATTCAACTGCATTGTTACAGAAATTAAAGGTGTAGAATGATGTACGCTTTATAATTTGTTTTTGTTCAAAGGTCACTGTTCTATGCACATAACATTTTAAGCTTAGTATTAAAATTTGTTTTTCCCTCAACATTCGTAAAAGAAATGTAAATTAAAAATTTTTAATGTGTGTAGACTGTTACGGTGCTGTCTACGAATCATTAATTAATTTTCAAATTCGCGCGGAAGTCAATTTCTCTCTCTCGACAAGCAGGGAATCTTAAGGTCGTTGAGGTCAGTGCGCGGAGTTCGTCAAAAATTGAAAGTGCGCGAACATCGGAAAGTGAGCGGAGAACCTGACTGGGTGTGTTGAAGGATGGTCACGCGTGGATTCAGCGTCGACAAGTTGATGTATTCCTAAAGGGAATTCTCAGTGCAAGTAGTGAAAAATATGGTGCCGTAAATAACTGCCGGTCCACCGGGATACCAGCAGTCCAGGCGATCTACACGGATGACTTCTCCAGTACGGGATAAATGAGGAAAAGCCGCCAGCGTATGGAGCCGTGTCGACGTTGTAGTTAAGTTGACCGTATTGATACTTGTCGAATTTGATGCTTTCGTGTAATTGAAACATTTCTTGTATTTAATGTTATTCGAGCATTTGTGATGCATTGTTGCAAATTGATGGCTTTCAGCCTTTTGGGTACCCTAACTTTTTAATTTAACTTTATCAGTAATTGTAAATTGTTTAATCTCTTAACTAGTCAATACACTTGTTATCTTGTTCGTGATTGTTTCTGTAACCCCATTGTCGAGAGAGAATTCTGCTTTGTCTCCTCTCGAGATATTTCGACCACCCCAAAGCAGTGGCGCCCTAACAACCTCCGGAGAAGAATGAGAGAACGCTTCCCACATAACCTCGAGGATTAAATTTCAACCTACCCCTCGCCGACTTGAGCTTAGCCAAGCAAATATATCTACGCGGCCGGGAAACCCGTAGCAAGACATTTATGAAAGAATGTAAATAATATGTCTTGGACATATTAGATTAAAGCACTTTTATCCTTTTTTAATACTAATCAATTGCAGAGATCATTTTGTAGCATTGTGAGAAGTCGCACATACGCTTTGACCATTTTTCAGTTCTCGCCTAAGGGTCAGATAGGCAACACATTAAACATTTTGTCCCGAATAATTTTATAAAATTATATTTCATATTGGAGTAAAAGTTTGTTGCGTATTTTTAATTTTTCCATAGGAAGTTTACAGTAGATTGTGCCATAAGATGATTCTTAATAAAAAATGAATAGACTTTCTGCAAGGTCGCCTATGGAATATATAGTGAATCTGAATCTTCAGGTATGAAAAAACAAATGGGCAGTGTATCCAAAAATTAAAAAAGAAAATAGTTTAATTAAAGCTAATCTACAATAGGTAAGTATTCTCTGTGTATATAAATGAAACGTTTTGGGAGCACATCCAGTTTATTTACATTTACAAAACAAAATAGCACAATAAAGTTTACATAATGAATAGAACTTGTAATTGTTTCATAGAAGTTAACTAAAGGTTATTAAATCAAAAACTAAGGCCCGGTATTTCAGTCGAGGGTTAAACCAAAAATGATGGTTACCAACAACCGGTAACCCTAGCTTTCACCTCCGGTTAACTTTTTTTGAAGGTTACCCTGCACTGAAATACCGCATTTTAAAATTTATTATCGGTAGGTACCTACAAGCAAACCTGAATAAACCGGAATCTTGTCTATGACGGAACTATATAACTTCGGCTGTGCAGGGAGCGCCACCCCGAAAATCGAAACAGCTAATTATGTGAGGGTACACAAATTTTACATAAAGTCAGTTAGGGTAACTGGGCCACCCTTTTGCAACGCGTGATTTTCAAAGCACCACAACTTTTGTTGTAAATAACATAGAATCTAGCCCTATTGATCGTAGCCGCTCTACATATTATAATAAGTTATAAGGTCCCAGGGAATATATGGAATGAACTATAATTTTTTTCGTTTTTGTTCGCAGGGTAGCCCAGTTACCCGAATTCTTGGGGCAACTGAACCACCGCCGTATATTTTCTCATTAGAATGCATTGTTTAGAATTTGCGTTAATATGACATGCCATTGTTTATTGCTTAACATAACAGGGCGAGTCAAGTTAAATATTAACCAAAAATAATCAAATTTACACACAACACCAAATTGATGCCATACTTTATCATAGAGTAATAAGTGTTTTGATATAATTTCATTTGTATCACCTGCTTTTACCATTCATGCGTCACAAATGCTTAATGAAATCAATTGAGGCGCTTCTTACAAAAACGACCATAGTCCAAAAATGCGAATTTCGCGGTTAGTGTTGATTTACAGAGTTTCTTGGACGCCCAATCGAATGGTGTAATCGGTTTCTGCAAGAAGATACATAGTCCAACGTTATAGTTAAGTAAATATTTGCTTGTTCTGCAAAAACAGCCATTGCCCACTCGATATTCATAAGTAATATCACAAAAAAAAATTAGGACTATGGTTGTTTTTGTAAAAAACGCTTCAATTGGTAAAATTTTCGCGACAAAAAATGATTAGATTTTGAATTAGTCATTTTAATATTTTTGTGCAAAAATTTGTAGATACTTATAAGCGTTAACTTCGAGAGCTAGTAAATGTGCCTAACAATGGCGACCGCAAAAAAGACTTATGGCCATGTCCTTCCCGAAGTGCCAGTAAATGGAACGGTAGGTATTAAAATCAGGATCATAACTAGAAAAAGAGTAACATTAATCTTGAAACTGCCGACAACAAAATAAACAAGTAAACAGGTAACTCAATCACCTCTGTTATTCTAAGGTCGGTTCTGTAATATCCGGAAAGGCATGAAACATCTGGTCAAGGTGCAGATTTTGAGGCAAGTACCATAAATAACATTGAAGAGGACCCGATTCATTAGTAAATTTGAAGCTTTCCAGTTGATAAGTCAAAAAAATTAGGCCAATATTAAAAATTGAAAAAGAACCATAATTATTATCGACGATGCGAAGCGACATCTGCATGCGCTATATGAAAATAAACTTATAACCCAAAAACTATATAAATTCAATTATAAATCATTGAATAGAAGCCAAAAAACTTTCCATACACACTAGACAATTGAAATTTTGACATATTGTTCACCTACAACAAAAAATCACTTACAATTTTTTTCAGAATTTATGGTCAATTAGAATGTTCAATTTTGGGGGTGAGTGTAAAACTTAATTCACCCGGTATAAGGTGATGAATTAACAACAATCTCATGATGGGAAAAGTTAAATAAAAAGAAAAATAAATAATTTATTGCAACATTTATTTTGATGTAAATTTACAGTAGGTATCACTTTTAAAATATTACTCCAGATACTATATCAACAGTGGTGCTCCAAATTGGTCTTGGTATGTGACTTCCTAAATCAGGGGAATTGAGGGCCTTCGGCATTTGTGCTAAAAATAATATGTGCGAAAATTTTGCTAGCATGTGAGTATTAATCTTTCATTAATTTCATGCCCTATTCGAAATGTTAGTGACGCTATAAATTGGTAAAACACTTTCGGTTATGAATTGTCTTTATTAAAACAAAATGAATTTGAGGAAATATTATACTACAGCAGAAAAGCTGTTTGTAATAAAATCGAATCTTGAAAAATTTTGGGAGCGTATTATATTCCAATTTTCATTTCTCCAGAAACTTTCGGGTTAAATCAAGCATGCGTATTATACTCAAGATTCAATATTTTATGGATGCCGCCACGACAATATTAAGACAAAGAACGCACGACAAATTCAGTCATACTTGCCAGTATACTGCCGAATAAACGCCGTATCAAAAAAAATTAAGCTAAATGTTTATTTGGGTTTCTAACCATACAAATTAAGTATTTTCTAAGTAAAAATGCCGTATAATTATTATACAGGATGGGGCAGAGCAACTTGCTTATTTAGAAATTCAATTAAAAAAAAGTAATGTAGATATATATTTAATTTCTTGAACAAGATGAAGTACAACATTTAAAGTTTATGTTTTAAAGACGACATCCGGCAGATGGCGTCCATTCTTCTCAATACACTGCCTCAATCGAACTCGGAAGTTTGGTTCAACTCTTTCCAGCATATCGATGGGTATGTTGGCGACAGCTTGAAGAATGTTGTTCTTCAGGTGAACCAGGGTCCTAGGACGATCGTTGCAAACAAGTTCTTTTAGATAGCTCCATAAAAGATTGTCGCAGGGAGTTAAATCAGGCGACCGTGCTGGCCACTACAAATCGCCACTCAAGAAGATGAGGCGTCCGGGGAAGTCTTGCCGTAAAACAGTCATTGACACTCGTGCTGTGTGTGCCGTCGCACCATCCAGCAGGAAAAACTCCTGAATTATGTGGACATGACGGTCAGAAGTTACCGAAACTGCCCGTTCATTTTTTTCAAAAAACCATGGACCAATTATTCCAACTCGCGATATAGTGCACACCAAACAATTACACGTTGTGAATGTAGGGGACGCTGATGAAGTTGTCTGAGGTTATTAGCGCTCCAATATCGCATGTTCTGCTTATTTACACATCCCGAAAGATGGAAGTGAGCCTCGTCACTGAAGAAAATAAGCGTGTCGTGAGGCATGCCAAGGAGCGCCTCACATGCATTTTCTCGAGCAACAAAATCGCGTGGATAAAGTTCCTGCACCACAGCCAATTTGTAGGGATAAAATTTAGGTTCTTCATGAAGAATTCGCCTCACAGAACGAGCAGACAACCCAGCAGCAGTTGCATGTTTGCGGGCAGAGCGCCGAGGGGATAACAAAATCGATAGCCTTACCTGGGGTGACCTTGCTGTTCGTGGAAGCCCAGGTTTTTTTTTCTTCACATCATTAGTTTCCCTGAAGTTGTTTAACCATGAAACAATCAATTGCTGGATAGGAACACGACAACGGGGCTCAATGCAATGCAAGTTGCGTGGCGATGATTGAGCAACCATTAGAAAAATATGCCTAGACTGCGAACGCGCGCTCCACTTTCGTCCACTCCATGATGCTGATTAAGGGCCAGTTGCAGAAACAAAAGTTAACAGCGTGTCAGCTAACAAAGCGTTACTGCTGGCAGCCAATCATAGACGGCAATCTGCACACCATCTGCCGAATATCATCTTTAAAACTATGTAAACATAAACTTTAAATGTTGTACTTCATCCTGCTCGAGAAATTAAATATATATCTACATGACTTTTTTTTAAATTGAATTTCTAAATAAGCAATTTGCTCTGCCCCACCCTGTATATGGCATAATACAACATTTTTGTACTTACAATTAGTAGGAATTTGTATGTTTAGAAACCCACATCAACATATAAATTACATTTTTTTTTTTTGTAGATGCGGCGTTTATTTTTAGAACGGGAACGTACGGATCTGCGCTTGTAAAAATGGTGGCAGCGTCGATATTCGTGAAAAAGGGACTCGGATTCAAAACTTTTTGGGGCTCTTAAAAATCTGAAGAGCATAATAACAAACCGTAGCAGTTTGTTATAAGTGCGTACAATTCAGATTGGGTTTATAAAACAAATTTAATTTTAGCCAATTAACTTCAATCAAGATGTAAATTGGAGGTCCCTGTCGAACCCGGTGCAACCGCTACCCATCTTTTGTGCCGGGTCCACAATGGTGCTTCCCGTAACGGCAAGGAACACATTATCCTGAAGTAATGCAATAGCGGTATCGGGCAGCATAGTGTAATGAGGAGCAAATGAGGGTAATCCGGTCACGGGTACTACGTCCTCAGAAAAGAACATCACAATTATTATATTTAATAAGTGATTTACTGAGATAGTTCATTGAAAACTACATAAATTCATACCTACATACAATTTCCATTCATCATTTTTAATAATAGTAGGTATTATGTAGGTTAATTTCATTGAGCTTGTGAAAACACAATACAAACAATAAAAGCGTCTATTAATAATACAAAGAGATACAAAAGAATCTAATTTGAATCCTAGATAATGTTTATTTGTTTATTTTTGGATAGGGCAGGTAAGAAGGGTCAAGTAAGTGTTTTACATTTTTTTTGAATACAGATAATGTGTTTAGCTTCTTCAACAGAATATTTAAGAAAACCGGTATCACAATACGATCGTGTGTCACTGAAACAGGACGCAATATCAACAAAATGATAATGTTGTTAGTGATATTGTTTGTAATTTCAGTGCTTGTAATACTTTATTTGGACATCAAAAAACCGAAAAATTATCCTCCAGGTAATTATTAAAAAATAGTTCTTATTTTTGCTTTTGGAATTTAACAGTTACAAGCAGAAAATTGTGCAATATTCAGATACTTAATTATAATATAGAATTATATTCGATCATTAGGTTTAAAGATTGTTTTTTCTTGTGTTACTAATATTGAAGGTTTAATGGATTTTGATTTACATGAGTGTACAAATGCTAATGTAACATCTTTCTCACTTGAAGTAAATCGAAGCAATTTCAAATATTTTCATGTTTTGCGACCAAAATGCAAAATCAATTAAATTTGCCGTTCTTGACTAGGTCAAAACGTTGTCGTGATACACTGCCGCTATAATTATATACGAAATCAGCTGAGACAAATACCTGTTCTTTGTAGTTATGATAAATAAATACTCGACCAGCAGCATCTTCTAGTCTGTTGTTTACGGTACAAATTGCATTTTGTTTAAAAGTTGCAAGCAAACAATTTTCGAAACTTTTTTTTTCCTGGCCTATAACACTAGCAAAGACTTATATGATCTATTAAATATAACACAAGATACGTTTAACTTTGGAGAATTTCCCGCGTGCTTGGTTGGTTGACGTAAAATTCTTCGCAGAAAATTCAACCCAAACAATTCATCGCAAAAAATAAATCGCAAGAAAACTAATCGCAGATGGAGTTCATCGCAGTATATTCATCGCGGCGAAAATTCATCAAAATTGTATTTACCGAAAATGAATTGCATTATAGTATTTAGGTATTTACTTAACCCAATTACGGTCAAAGACGCGTATACGCACCTTTTATTATTTAGTTTTTTTTTTTAATTTACAAAATTTCATGAATTAGAACTGACAAAATTGCCCATTCAAGTAATGTTCGGTATAAACGAGTTTAATAGTAATTTAAAACTGAACAATAACAACAAAATTATTGAGAAACACATTTAGGTCCTGAATGGTTACCATTGATTGGAAATTTTTCACAATTTCGAAAAAGACTGGCAGCTTTAGGATACCACCATTTAGTTTGGAAAGAACTTGCCGAACAATACGGCCCCGTTGTAGGAGTGCGCATGGGTCGTAATTTGATTGTGACAGTTTCTGGAACCGAAGCAGTAAAGGAAGTACTAACAAGGGATGACTTTCTTGGACGTCCCGATGGATTTTTCTTTCGCTTAAGAACATTTGGAAAACGATTAGGTAGGTATGACATGAGGCGCTCAGAAGCAGAGTAGCCCAAGTGAAATAAGAATTCAAGTCAAGGCAATAACATAACTTTACCCAACTTTCAAACGTGTCCCATTTCGTAGTAAATAAGGGAATCTCACTTGGGTCACTAGGAATTCAAAGAGGAGCAAATGTAGAATAAGGCAAATTTGCAGTTGGGCCACTCTGCTCCTGAGCGACTCACATTTCATATAATTGTCGTTTCCAAAGCGCAAAGTTTTTGCAGTAAATTAAAAAAATGAAATTTACAAAAATTATTTTAAAAATATATTAGTACAAAAGAAAATATTTTGCAAGATGAGTAAAAGTTTAAAAAAATAGTGAGAGGTGTGGGTAAACCGCTTGGGGAGTTGCTGTCTTCACATGAATTGCATGATGCCACGAATACGAATTACTACAATAATGAATCCGCTGGGCTGCCTCATACCCCGTCACAACAGTAGAGTACCAATGAGTTATACAATGTACAGGGTGTTCCATCACTTGTGGGCACCCCTAAAATTGAGCTTTAATTGAAAATTATTTGTTTGAAGTTTGGTGCACGTATGACTCTGGTATAAGGCTAAAAGTTTACTGTTTTAAATGTTAATTGTCGGCGTTAGATTTTGAGAAAAAATTAAAAACTGTTTTTTTTACGACAATATCTCCCAATTTCGTCAAATTTCACTTTTCTGGTACGAAAAAAATTCCAAAGGATGTAGTTAGTCTAAAATTGCCTTATTGGAATCTTAAGAGTAAAAGTAATGATTTATGACTGTAAACAGTCGTTACTATATTTACTATTTAAAATTATGGCATTGTAAAAATTTGTCACTGTCGAATGGAAGCCACTTGACTTGAACAACAGAACCGTCGGTAACTACGTCAAGGCTTTTTACATTTTTGTAGATAACATTTATGTAAATTGTAAGTTCTCTAATAAATTACAATTATGAGTACGAAGATATTTATATGGACGTTGAATTATTTTTTTAACTGGAAAATGATTTATTACATTCCTCGTTTGAAATATTTTCACTACGATTCTGGAAAATGGATAGACCATTCGAGTTACCAGTTACCTATTTTCAGCTTTGGGCAAATTTTTACAATGCCATAAATTTAAATCTTACCATTGCGGCTAGCTAGTAACGTTTACAGTCATAAATCGTTACATTTCTATGGTGTACGCATGCGCTCGAGCTTCCCAGACAAAGTGTCGTATAACGAGAATGAAAAAATACATCTTGCTATAAACTCTCTAATGTTAACATTGACACTTAAAAATTGGCCTTACTTGATGTCAAACAAATAACTTACAAATTAGTTAATTTCTTCTTTAGAATTATCGAAAACTAATCAAAGTATTACAAAACTCGACGCACGTGACACAAATCTATCTTGTCTGTGACGTTAGGCGCTTAGTTGAATTACGCTAAAGTGGCGTGCTTAGCTTGAATTAAACGATTACTTACTGTCTACGCAATTGTAACAATGAAGGAATGTCCACCTATTTTACTGTGTGTGATGTGGTTGCATCGCGTTGGACACAAAATACCATTGTTATCACTATTTGAATCAATTGTGCTCAAAGTCCTATAATTCTTCAATTCAGTTCGATTTTTCTGTAAGCTTTCGTGATCAGATTCTTTAATGAGATTTTCCTCAATTACGGTTATAATTACAATGAACTTGGTTGATTTCGGCTGACTTGTTCAAAACATCAATTTAGATTGACATTCTATTTTTAATGGCACATTTTTAAAAACCGCGCAAATAAATACACAGATGCCAAGTCTGTGCAAATCCTAGCTAATTGTAAGATTAACTTACAATTTTGCGGTGCAACGAAAACTTACATTTAAGAAGTACTCAGTTAAGCAATAACTTATGATGCGATGGTGCAACTGGGCGTAATTGCAGCTTTTGGATTATTTTCGTACTTTCGTTCTCTTTGTCTCAATCACAATGATCCTGAAACGTGAAATTTGACGAAATTGGGAGATATTATTTTTATATGTATATTATTTATTTTTATGCAAATAATAACAAAACTAAACTACGTCTACCTGCCGCTGAGTTGTAAACATTTTTATTAGTCTACGAAATCTCGACGAATTTAAAAAAAAAAACACTTTGCAAATTAATTGGTTTTCTGAAATAAATATTCCTATTTTTTATCTGTGCGTGTTTTCTTTGGTGATTATGTAGGTTACATAAAACTTTGCCCCGTAATAATGTTACATTACATATAAAAGAACTTCTATCATGTAATTCGTAATTTCGCTTAAAGGTATTGCTTTTTCCGATGGAAAATTGTGGCAAAAGCAACGGAAATTTTCACTGCAGCACCTCAGAAGTTTTGGATTTGGGAAACGAGAAATGGAATTAAAAATTGCCGAGGAATCGAAGGAGTTAATTGAAACACTAAAACAAAAATGTTCTGAACCTATCACAATGCATAATGCTTTTGATGTTAGTGTTGTTAATGTCCTTTGGACGATGATAGCCGGACAAAGATTTGCTTTGGACAACAAGAGATTACGAAAGTTATTAGAAATTATTCATGATGCCTTTAGATTAACAGATATGTCTGGTGGATTACTGAACCAGTTGCCATTTCTAAGACACATCGCTCCAAATTATTGTGGATATAACCAAATCGTTGACATTTTGAAGAGGATGTGGGAATTCTTAGAGGTACGATTTGATTTTTATAATTTCAAAAATCGATTTCCTTTTGATACTTCAGAATTTTATTTATTTGAATTACTTGTTGTGGTAAAATCTCCAAGTTTTTAAATCCAAGTAGGTATTTACCAAAATGGAAGATGAAAGAGATAAGTGGATAATTATTTATTGTTCATTTTCGGAGAAGTTGAAACACAGGAATAACATAATGCTATTAATATGCCGATTTGAGAAATTTAAAAACCACATAACAGTATTATCTTGAACTTTACGAATTATCTAAATGGTAAAGTTTCTTCTTCATTATTTTCTTTACTTGTTGAACCATGAGTTATTGATTTTCTTTAGATGAATTTTGTAAGTAGTCGATACAAAGGGCGGTATGAATAAAAAAGAGCAGATGCTACATGAGTCTGAGCAGAACCTCAAAGCATATGCTCATAGTAAAAGGTTGGAGTATAAGGTTTTGCTCCTGTTTGTATGAGTAATGATATGCTTTTACTCATAACCATTTGCTTACACGAAATGAGCATATGCTCAACAAAATTCTAGAATATCCGAATTAAACACAGAGGCCGGCTCGAACGGATGTGTGCGTTCTTTCCACGACGATTTTACTATTAAAATTAAAATTTATAATTGTACGAAAGATTCCAACTAAAATGCAAGAACGTTTTTAAAGTTTTAAAGTGTAAAAAATTAAAAGTGTGTAAGATTGACAAAAATTTGAATAACACATTTTAAAAATGGTGCGCCTTTTGCGCCTCTAATAGGGTAATTGCTACTGCGTTGCATAGTTTTTTGAAGTTATGAAAAATGAACGATACTTTTATTATTTTTGTCATCCCCATGTTGACCTGGGTGGGATTCGTAGATTCGGAAGTAAAACCTTTTGCTCACGACCGTGCTCTGAATATGGGTTTGAGTAAGAGCTTTTGCTTACTATGAAGCATATCATCCGGTCGGTATGAATAAAGCAGAAGTTTTGCTTATGATTTTGAGCAAATGCTCTGCAAGTTGTGCATCTGGTCAGCACTAGATTCACCGTGCTCGTGCTCTTCGCTAATTTTATGATGGCTGAAGTTGTTAATGTACGTGCACAGAAGCATTATAAAGTACGATGATTATAAAAAAAACTTTTCCACAAACGTCAAAAAAGATTAAATTTACGCATCACTATCGATACGCGAAGTGCTCTATTCTTTAATGAAACATCAAAAAACTATTTTTTAACAGTGAAAAAAAAAAATTTTTTAACACGTGAAAAAATGATATAAAAAATTATTTTTTAACAGTAAAAAATATTTTTTTAACGCGTGAAAAAATAAATTTATTTTTTGCGTATTAGTTTCATTTCTATAATTTTATTTCCATAAATCAGTTTGTTTTTTTGACATTGTGGAAAAAACGTTATTTGTATTTCGTGTCAAAATTCGTGTTTTTATGATGCGTTCGATTGTCTTCGACCAAAATTTACTTCTCACGAGCCATAAAAAACACTCATTTTGCCTACTTAATACAAAAATAACTATTACCGATTTGAGGAAAGAAATTTGAGATGGATCGTAACTCACTTTTTAGGTGAAAATAATGAAAATAAAAGTTCGTTTATCATCAAGTTATTGTAAATAATTTGAAACGTCCCATGAGAAAATGAAATTTTTTTTCCGGTACATTGCAAATCCTGCATTTCAAACTGGGGTTGGGGAACAATTAGGGATTCATTAGTCGACTGTACCAAAAATTTCCGGTCTTTTTTGCAACTGAAAAGCTATTAATAGATTGTCACTTGATTTGTTTCTTTCGCATCATCAAACGACATATTTTTAGTGAAAAATATGAACCACTCTGAAAATTAATTCCGATGAAATAAAACGAGTGTCCACAAAAGGCGTAGTACGTAACATTACTCAAAAGAGTAAAAGAGAGATAGTAAAATCGTCGTGGAAAGAACGCACACACCCGTTTGAGCCGGGCACTGTGTTTAATTCGGACATTCTAGAATTATTTTGAGCATATGCTCAATTCATGTGAGCAAATGGTTGTAAGTAAAAGCATATCGTTATTCATACAAATAGAAGCAGAACCTTATACTCCAACCTTTTACTATGAGCATATGCTTTGAGATTTTGCACAGACTCAAGTAACATCTGGTGTCTGAACGCAACGTTTATAGCTTTCTCAAAACCCAAAACCTCGAAATAGCACGTTTTCGAAAAAGTGAGTTGCAACCCATCTCAATTTTTTTTCATCAAATCGGTAAAGTTTTTTATAATCGCGATTATCGGCTTCTCTTCGTACTTTATAATGCTTCTGTGCACGTACATTCACAGTACACACACACAGTAAAAGGTTTTGCTCTCTTTTATTCATACCACCCAAAATTTACAAAATTTGACTATTAAGGTACGGCGCTCAGTTCCGTCAAATTTATATTTGAAGATAATTTCGAAAAAAAGTGATTTATATATTGAAAGGTATCTTTTTTAGGAATTAATAATTCCATAATCAAAGGGCAATAGTTAATTGTGAGCATTACGGTTAAATGTTACACAATTTACAAGAAGTTTAAGGTTTCAACAGAACGATGCAACTAGTCATATAAGAATTATAAATAAATTAGCTGCGTCCCTTGACCTGACCACCTCAGGTTTTATGCTTTGTTAGAAATTTATCGGGGCAGTTTCCCGATTTATGAACAAGTCGATAATGGACCATTTTGTTAAACGCTTGGAGGAGTGTATGGAAGAGGAAGGAGCACATTTGCAGGATTAAATTTTTTACAGATAAGGTTTTCAACTTCCAAGCTTATAATTGTATAATTTGTTTCCTTCCAATCATTTTCAATAAATTAATGTGGCCAAATCAAAGTGTAAAGTCGTTCCTGCTTGCCCCTGTTTTGAGGGTAAAATTAGACCTCATTGGCAATCAGCAATTTTGAAATATGTAAAAAGTGTACCTAATATTTCAAGTTTTAAACGTTTTAATTTTTGAAATTTCATGATTAGTTAATTTGCTAAGTGGAGATTTAATAATTTTAGGAAACGGTTGCAGAGCATCGTAAGACGATGTGTAATTATCAAGCTCGCGATTTAATTGACGCTTTTCTTCATCAAATGAATATCAACACGGATTTTGACACAACTTTTACTGGTATCAATGAATTTTACTCAGTCATTAATTTATTATAAATATTTAATTTCAGATGAACAATTATTGTCGCTGTGCTTAGATTTTTTAATGGCTGGATCAGAAACTACTGCCAATACTTTAGCGTTTGCAGTTTTGTATATGCTGGAATATCCGGAAGTTCAAGAAAAAGTTCAAAAAGAAATGGACAAAGTTGTTGGAAGAAATCGGTGGCCAGTTCTAGAAGACAAAGAAAAGTAACTATTCTTCGCGGGGCTTTTACTTTTAGTTTCTCATAAGATTTATTGGCGTGTGTGGACGTTAAGTAGTTTGTTATAACTGAAAACGGTTTAAGATATGAAAGTAATTAGAAACATAAAAATTGTAACTTAACACAAATGCTTGCGAAAACTTAATAATAAAATTTTCGTTAAAGCTCATTTTTTTATCTTCATTTTTCTTTAAATAGTAGTTTTTTGGTATTTGTACTACAGTTGAGTGCATGTGGTATGCGTAAGCAACTACATAGCTACTCAGAATGTTAAAAACTTATTCGTAGTTGAAATAGTTATGAGTCACGCCAAATAGTTATTTAATTTGATTGTAAATCGAATCGATTTTTTTTTATCATAATCCAAGCATTATGCAACCATTCTCATAAATACTGTCATTTCTATATCAACAAAATGCAGAAAATTAATGATATTTGTCGGTTTAGATTATCTTACACTGAAGCAGTATTATGCGAAATACAGCGACTAGCAAATGTTCCACCTCTGGGCATAGCGCACAGAGCAGTTTGTGACGCGAAATTATTTGGATATCATATACCAGAAGGAACAATGGTGCTCACAAGTCTTTACAGTGTTCATATGGACGCCGAATTTTGGAAAGATCCATTTAATTTTAGACCTGAACGTTTTCTGAATGATCAAGGATCCATTGTTATTCCCTCATGGCACTTTGCGCCTTTTGGATACGGTTTGTTGCTTTATTTTGATATTTGAGTAGTCCAGTTGCAAAACCCGACATCTCAAAAATGAGAAATCGAGTTACTGTTATCGTTGAACTCAGCTCATCATTTATTACAAGACTAAAATATGTGCAGATACTCAACTAACTAATTAGACAACTTTATACAATTTTACAAAAAAGTTGAAATGCCCTATCATTTATATTTTGACGACTATGAGTGTTTATAACCAAGCTCCTGCAATAGACTTAAAATCGAGATGTCTGGTTTTGCAACTAGGCTACTCATTTAAAACATTTACCTGCAATAAAAATAATCATTTATAAATTAATTCATCAAAATGTCCCAAAACATTTTCATATACATAACATTGACAGAAATAAGTTGTAATTCTAACATAAATATGTGTTTGCACCATGGATCTAGTAATACAAGGACTGGATGAATAGCAAGGTGCTAGTTTAGACGAAGGGGGTCCCGAAAAGGTAGTAGGGAAGAAATGCACTTCTCTGACCCATTTAGTAAATAAAATCTAAATTCGAAAGCCATAAAATATTTTAGATATGACTCCCCTCGTTTGCAATGTCATAACCCGTTTTGAAACCAGGACGAGCGATGAAGAAAAATATTCTGTAATAGTTAAGTGATTCTGTCAAAATTTTATAGATTATGTTATGAAGCACTAATTACTATCAACATAAATGAAATAAACAATAAATTCAAAGCCTTCTAACGCTCCTCCTGATTTAAAAATGAAGTATAGTATAGGAGCTGCTATCTATCCAGTCACTGCTAATATCTGTTTATTAAAAACGTGATGGTAAAACGTGCTGCACAGCTAAAAACACGCTGTTTTCACGTGACGACTTATCGGTTGCTGCCGAAAACCTGATTTACACTGCACTGGGTAGAAATACATTTTATGCGGAAAATTTAATTTCACATAGATTTACTTGAACTACAAAGCCAACAAACTCGTGTTATTATTGGAAAGTTTTAATAATATTTTAAGTTACCTATTGAAAACGATAGATGTATTTAATATCCTTCAAAAAGACTAATTTTTATAATGTAAAAAGTCTACCAATTACCGAACTATTAATAACCACTCTCGAACACCAGGCAATCACAAGACGTAACGAAACAAAATTGTGCCAGCAGTTTGTCTTGATTGCAGTGTAAACGGGAGTTCACGCGAAAGAGGTTGTTGAAGGTGACCAACGCCCCAAATTAATAGAAATTCAAATCCAGTTGGTCACGCAGCAATCTTGCTTCGCGTTTCTAATAAACGCCGATAGGTCCATGGTTCGAACCATCCACATCTGATTCGTTCATTAATAAAATCGTGAATTGATTTTTTTTTAAATCAAGTTCTGTTGTTTTAGGGAAACGTCGATGCCTTGGAGAATCATTAGCGAAAACAAACTATTTTCTGTTCTTCACTGCTCTTCTCCATAATTTTAAAATTACTAATGTAGCAGATTGTCCGAAACCTTCTTTGAATGGATATGATGGTGTGACATTATCTCCGAAACCCTTTAAAGTTCAACTCATACCTCGTCGTGAATAAGAAAAGTATAGTCATTGAACTCCAAAACAATTCAGTCTGCTCTAATTATTACGATCACGCTTATAACGTTTTTGGTGGTATAATGAACCAACTCCAAAGTCCCGCCACGCTTAAAAGGGAAACACTTGATAATTTTAAGGTCTATAACGAACTTAAATATAATCAACTCACGTTATTACTTCCTGAAAGTTTTTCAAATATTGTTTACGCCAGATACATTTTTCTCACAGTTGTTACGTGTCGAATTTTTAAAGACACAGATTAACCCTTATTATTTCAAATGTTTTTAATAATGCACTTGTAAAAATGGAATTTCAGTTAGTTTCTGGAATTTCTTTAGAGTTGTTTACTTCGGATACATATTTCTCACAATGATAAAACACTCGTAGGTGAAGTGCAGCAGTCCTTACGTGTTCAGTTAGCAATGATCTAGTCTAGAGTAAGCGCAAATTACTGTTTTTTTTAGAGTGTACTTATGAAGTGATGTTTTTTAGTGTTTCATGTCAGATTCGCGGGCGACTTCCAAAGGCCCACGGTCGACGCTTTGGCCACCCCTGGTATAGAGAAACATCACTATATAGAATTCCCGTATAATTTTACAGTTTCGGCAGTCAAAATGAAACAAACAATTAAGACCTATTGTGTTTGAAAAAATATTTGTTTATTTAGAAATACAACAGTTATTAATAAACAATACAGATTTCCATTATATGTAATTGAATACTTATATAACATGTACATTTGCGGCCACCTGGCACAAATTTCCCTATTTTTACATAGATTAAAGCTGGCTCTATCCAGTGACTTTCGTGAAATAATATTTATCATAAACAAAATAATATTGACATTTGGCTGATGTTTTTCAGGAAGCCTATAATATAAAGCAAAAATCAAGTTGCTAAAAAAATCGTGCACATTTCGGTGGCCGTAAATGTACTTATTGAAGAAAAAATCTGTCCAAAGTTGATTGCACATCAATACTTTTAAAAATGAAAATTTCCGTAAGTAGGAATCTTCAAAAAATTCTTCTAAGGATTTTTCAGGTAGTCGAAATTAGGGGAAAAAAACCAGTTGTTCAATACATCCATTGTATCTTCTATTACCAAAAATTCCGTTCCCCAAGAATTTTGGTAAACCTTTCTTAAATGCACCGTGATTCACGTAACTTTCCGAGGCATACGCCCAATATACGCAACCCAATATTCAAAAATCACAACATGCTAGATACAAAAAACATATATTTAAATTTCATATTTTTGCAGACTCCTGACAGAAATAACTGTCAAACTGACAAGTTATATTAGCAAAATGTATTTAAACTATTTTAATTAATTAAAAATAAATACAAAAGGTATTAAAATGAAAACTGGGTGAAGATAATTCAACGAATTTCTAATGGCACATCTTCCAAAAGTGTTGGTAAAATGTTTTTTAAGAAATTTAAATAAATAAAAAATAGGGACCAATAATGTAATCGTCTACTATGCCGCACCACATATTGATTGAAAAGACGTTCTGAAAATGGCTTTGTTGCGCCCAGTGTGAAATTTCCAAGGCATAATAATGACAGTTGTGGCGATTAACTCCTCCATTATTCCAAAATTTTGTCTCATCGCTGAACATCACGGAATATTAAAAAATCCTCCTGGTGATCTACCACTTACCTTGCATAAAATTACAAAAAAATATTTCGTTTTATATTTAACTTGTCAGTTTTGACATTTATTTCGATCAGGGGTTTCCAAACATACGAAACTTAAATATATGTTTTTGTATCACAGCATGTTATGATTTTTAAATATTGGGTTGCGTGCATTGCGCGTATGCCTCGGAAAGTTACGTAAATCACGGTGTATAGAGGCTTAACATTACAATATAAAGGTATTTTTATATGCAAAACGCTTAAAAATGCACGTTCCTGACAAAAACATCGCTATAGAGAAAAAATCATTGTAGAGGAGGTCACTATAGAGGAGTTCGACTGTAATTACAAATTAAAAATTAAAAAAAAGTACCGTATGACTTCGAATATAAGCCGCACTTTTTACTTACATTTTTAATGTGCAAAATTAGGATGCGGCTTAAATTCGAGGGCGGCTTATATTCGAGGTAATACGGTATTACGAACTGCGCTTATAGCAAACTCATTTATACGGCCCCTCGAAGTTCATTATAACTGGCGTAGACTGTACAGTAATAAAGTTTTTTATTGATGCCAACTTGTTTTTAAAACAATTTAATTTTTTATTTTAAACACTGATTTCTTAATTTACCCTTCCGCTTTAAACTGCTTTATAAATCGGCATCTTCATCATAATTATACAGGCTGTATATGTTGTCCCATCACTTATGGGCACCCCCAAAATTGAGCTTTAATTGAAAGTTATTTATTTGAAATTTGGTGCACGAATGATTCTGGTATAAGGCTAAAAATTTACAGTTTTAAATGTTAATTGTCGACGTTAGATTTTGAGAAAAAATTAAAAACTGTTTTTTTAGAACGACAATGTCTCCCAATTTCGTCAAATTTCACTTTTCAGATACGAAAAACATTCCAAAGATTGTAGTTAATCTAAAATTCCCTTATTGGAATCTTAAGAGTAAAAGTAATGATTTATGACTGTAAACAGTCGTTACTATATTGCCGCAAAGGTAAGTACCATTTAAAATTATGGCATTGTAAAAATTTGTCACTATCGAATGGAAGCAGCTTGACTTGAACAACAGAACCGTTGGTAACTACGTCAAGCCTTTTTACATTTTTGTAGATTTCTAACATTTATGTAAATTGTAAGTTCTGTAATAAATTACGATTATGAGTACGAAGATACTTATATGGATGTTGAATTATTTTTTTAACTGGAAAACGATTTATTACATTTCCCGTTTGAAATATTTTCACTACGATTCTGGAAAATGGATAGACCATTCGAGTTACCAGTTACGTATTTCCAGTTTTGGACAAATTTTTACAATGTCATAAATTTAAATCTTACCTTTGCACCTAAATAGTAACGACTGTTTACAGTCACAAATCGTTACATTTCTATGGTGTACGCATGCGCTGGTTTAGGCTAGAAATTCCCAGTTTTAAATGTTAATTATCGGCGTTAGTTTTCGAGAAGAAAAATAAAAACTGATTTTTTATAAAAATAATGACTCCCAACTTCGTCAAATTTCACTTTCTGGGATCAGTATGATGGAGACCAAGGTAACCAAGGTACGAAAAATTACAAAAGCTGTAATTAATAACGATTTATGACTGTAAACAGTCGTTACTACTTACCCGCAAAGTAAGTACGATTTAAATCTATGCCATTGTAAGAATTTGTCACTCTCAAATGGAAGCCATTTGATTTGAACAACAGGACCGTACCTAAGTCAATCCTTTTTACAATTCTTTTAGATTTCCAATATTTATGTAAATTGTAAGTCCTCTAATAAATTACGATTGTGAGTATGAAGCTAGTTTAAAGTATGGATGTTGAATTATGTTTTTTAACTCGAAGACGGCTTATTACATTTCTTGTTTGAAATATTTTCAGTGCGGTTTTAGAAAAGGGATAGACCATTCGAGATACCAATTACCTACTTCGAACTTTGGTATAAACCAGAGTCAAACGTGTACCAAATGTCAAATAAATAACTTTCAATTAAAGCTCAATTTTGGTGATGCCCACAATTGATGGGACACCTATATATTAACGAAAAACTTACCATGCTGTAACTTCTTTATTAATGAACCGATTTCAAAAATGCCAAAACCGCTTAAGACAGGTCCACAAATACTGCAAAAAAATAACTATCTAAATTTTCTAATATGATATTTTGATTAGGCCGATAGTCGGCCTTTTTTAAACAGCAACACATGTTTTTTGTCATTCAGTTTGATAGATATTATTTGTTTAAATTCAACTGTATATTGCAACTTGTTTTTGAGGAATAATTTTCATTTTAGGTGCAAGAGAAGGAGGCTCTTTTGTAGTATTTATTAATAAGAAAGTTACAGCGTCATGCGATCGTCGTAAGATTCACCACATTATAATTTTTTATTGTTATTTCGAGTTCACTGATTGTGTTATAGCCTCTCCGGCCGTTTCCCACATCATATTCTCCACACCTCCCTATCATAAACATTTATCTATATTTCATCTACTTATATCAATATTCAATAGAACTCTGACTTATAATGGCTTCAACATTATGATATTCTAAAATATAATATCTTTGACAAAGACTTTTTTTCAAGGAATGTCATTCCTGAAAACCATGTGCAAGTGTGAATTTCTAGACACAAAATTATTTATAATTGGATTCATTTTCCGATGTTTTCAACATACAATGGCTTTGGTGGAACGAATGATAATCAAGTGTTGAGACCCAAATATTCACATATCTTCGCGAAACATTATTATCAACTATGTTATCAATGTTAACTTTAGAAAAAATGCAGTTTTGTTTATTTCATATTCCAAGTATGTTACCAAATTTTTATAATCACTGAAATATCATTGCAACGTTACAATCGGCTACTTGTTTACGCGAATTTGTATTATTTGATGTAATAATGTTTCGGTGATTGATGAAATTATTATAAATTTTATTGAATTAAATTTTGTTAGGTGTAGTAAAAAAATTAAATCAAAATAAATTACTCATTTTTTCACATTTTTATTTCGTACTTCCCGTTTCCAAAAAGGCGGAAATCGAAGAAGGCACCCAAACAATATTGCAACACTTTTTATAATGTTGTTTACGAAAGCATGTTTTCTAGGACTTGATTATCTGCGAAGAAAAATATAATTTATGGAATATTAGTAAGTTGTTACGTGTTTGTTAAGAATTTTTAATTTTTTATTCAATTAATATTATTTACCGTGAACTATAATATCAGCAACTAATGATGGTAATTGATCCCCGACGAACCAAACAAAATCACATTTAAATACGTAAATACGTAATTATCTGTTATCAACATATTTAAAACAAAATATTCAGCTAATAATGTGTTTTATCGTCTAATTTTAATTTAATTATAATTCTGCTTTATTTTGTTATGAAAACAGTTTCAATTAATTTAAATATTTTTCTTTCTCACTATAACGCCCTTTGTTGCAGCTATTTCTCTCACGCAACCAACCAATGAGTTGTCGTACTCTTTTAACTCGCATATTCTCTCGGAGGATTAAATCGGTCTGGCTTCTAATTAAACAATCGAATTTCTGTCTGCCAAATTTATATTATATTCTTCGATTACAGAACTATATCATATTAAAATTTCAGCTATATTAAAATGATTTGAAATTTTTTATTTTTTATTATTAAAATGGTGTCTGGCGCGGTGTTAGCAACGACAAAACTGTCTGGCAATTATAAATTTATATTGCTAAAAGGATATAAAAAATTATGAAAAAAAAATTTGTCTTAAAATGATTTCAAAATCCTCAAGTTTCACCTGTAGAAAGGGGATGCGCACAAGTAAACGCAACCGCTTCCAGGTGCCAGACGTACCGCATCCCTACCTAACTTCAATTAGAAAGAAAATATCAAAAAATCAGCCGTCTTAAAATGCCTTCTCGAAAACGTTGCTAGCTCTCGTACTATAGGGTTAGGTTCTACATAAGTGAAAAAAAGCAAATAATTTTACTTATTAATACATACAGGGTGATGAAATAAAGGTGCCCGTGCGTAGCGACATGTTATAGACGATTTCTAACGAAACACGAATTTGAAAGCCAAAACAAAATTTGTTGTCTCTTCACCAAGATATAAGCTTTGCTATTCAGACAATAAAAATCTATACGATTAACAATTTTGTAATAATTTCATTATTAGGGTCTAAATTTGATGCAGTTGATTGTGCTTTTAAAAAAAAAGTGTAAAAATTCTATTGAAACCAACTTTATTGCCGATGTGAAAAGTACGGTTTCTTGGCTCCGAAGAAAATTTATCAATGTCGCAACATCGTAAATCTTCTAGGAAACGTTGACAACAATAACTCACTTTTCAATGTCAGTTCTCTTGTTAAATTTGAACGATACAACTCAAATGTCCTAAAAAGTCTTAAAATGAAATACAATTTCAGTGAATATCTAGACATGTTGCTCCGCTTGGGTGAGACAGATAATAGCGCATCGGAAGCTGCTAGATCATATGCTAGACTGTATCCACATCGACGTCATCCAGATGCTAACGTAATTAGATAAGTTGAGCAAAAATTAAGAGAAAATGGCGAAATAGTGTCGATTTCTGTAAACGGTAGGCGACCTCGTGAAGTTCGTACACCAGCGTTGGAGGAAGCAGTTGTGGAAGCGATTGAAACTGGATCAAGACGAAGCATGCAAGGATTAACGCGACAGTCACTCTAAGTCATTCTTTCCTATTCTGAGATATTTGAGATTTTTTGTTTCAATTGGATCTGGAAATTACGTTATTTCGTTTTTGACTGATCTGTTTTTACTAAATAACATGGCTAAAGGCCTTTTAAACGGGAATCAGTAAGTGCGACCGAAAGTTCATCCATTCTTATCAGAAATGGCGCAAATAGAAAATAGAAAATCTCTACGTCATCTAGGGGCTTTTTGCATACAGCCCTTCAATTAACTGTTTGTTGTGTATTATTATTTAATTACATTAAATTCTTTTCAAATAAAAAAAGTTATGTCAACGTGACAGTTGTTTGTCTTACGCAGTGTTGGTTGCTTAGATACAAGAAGTGGGCCTACCTGAAAGTAATTCTTTAGAAAAAGAAATATGTGCAGTATTGCCACGTTGTGCTCTTAGACAAACTGTTTTAATTTTATACAGAATCTACTTGGACCACTTTTGTTGCGATTTCCACAATGCTTCAACAGAAAGCATTGTCCCGATATCAATCACGGGCACCTTTTCTTCATCACCCTGTATATTAACACTTAATTTTTAAAATGTATTTTATGATAAAATAAAATAAAATGTTTTTATTAAAAAATATTAAGAAAAACAAAGGTAAAAGTTTCGGATCTTACATTTTTTGCAAAAATGAATTCACAACGTCGCGGCTTAGTCTAACAGGGAGAATTGGTGAATTATCCAATTATAACACGGCGAAACGGTGAATTTCACAGCGGCGTTATTGCGAATCGGCGTAAATTGAGCCGGCGTAAACCGAGTGCTACTTGTATAAGTTTTCTTCAAGTTATAAAAACTCATGTCATCAATAGTGTTTCCTGTCGCTTTGCAAACAATTATTGCAATTGGATCTCAATTATTAAGACTATGATACTTCACGAATTTTCATCGTACCTCTTGAACATCAGAACGTCATGGTGAAAAGAAACACGTCTTATGTAGTTCTATAGGGTTCGATCTCGGGACCTACTTGTGGAACTTGTCATATTCGGTAATGCACAGTGTTGATTACCTCAACAGTGTGGACATTATTAGCTACGCAGACGATCTCATACTAGTTTGTACCATCTCATCTGACGTCAATAATTACACCAAATTGACGGATCTGTGTCGCTTTGCAATAATCTTCAGAGGTGTTTTGGAAGAATGGGCCTGTTCTTTTGACCAACAAAGAGTTCCCTGTGTGTTTTTACTCGGGTATCTTTTTTTTTTTCTAGAGGTGTTAAAATTCCTAGTACCTTGATGTAATAGTACTCGGTACTGTGGGGTTCGCCTAAATGAATCGCTACCCACTAAACGCACCCCTTCATTGCTCCACACAGCCCGGAACCGCCTCTCGGCATTACTTCAGACTGTGCTGCTCTCAATGCTAAATACATCCCGCCAACTCTGCATTCAAAATGCTACATCTATCTGCCTAGCGAGCTCTTCTTGACGTAGCTCCTCCTGCTGCTTAGCACGCATGATATGTCTCATCATAGAAATAATAGCATCCCAAGATTCCTTTGATTCAATTAACCAGTCAGATATGTTGTCCACGTCAATAACACCGCCAACCTGTATCGTTGCTTTACGACGAAAAACCTCCCACTCATTATAGATGAACAGTGTAGGTTCCGGCGTATCTACCTCATCACAAAACCAACAAATATCGTCATCCGCCTTCCCTATCCACTTTAAGTACCATCCAAAGATCCCATGACATTGCCTGTCTCCATTTCCACCCATTTACATTTACATCCTTAATGAAAGTTTTACACCAACCCGTATAACTATCCCGTTCATGTTGCCAAGTAATACCCAAATATTCAATAGCTGCAGAAGTATGAATCTTTTCCCGCTCGTATATCTCTGTTTTTACTTTCGCTCGTAGCCATATGGGGAGCATCCCAGCAAAAGCCTGAGCCGCCTTGGTAGATATACTCCGGTAAGCGGAGGTAATCCTAATGGCTAATCTTCTGTTAATCCTTTCCAACATTTTCCTGTAGTGATCGAACGGTAATACCTGCAACCATGCAGGGGCACATCCTTCTACATTTGAAATCAGTCTTGATAACGCTGTGACGATCTGTGATACCTTCGTGCAGGTTTCTTTAATGTGTGTAGTAATTTTAATGTCTTTATCAATCCACACACCCATGTATTTGACCGCATGAGTGCTTTGAAGTCTAAAACCGTCAACATCGATTGAAAAGTTTTTCAGCTTCTCCTTCCAGCGAGGAGAACCATCTCCGTCTTTCTCAAGGCGATTTTAATACCTATGGCATCAAGTTTTACTTTAATGACTGTGCAACAATTTGACGAAGCGTGCCTTCATCCCTTGCTTCAGCAACTATCGCCAAGTTGTCAGCGTAAGCGATTAGCTGGACACTGTTCTCTAATTCTAATTCCAACACCTGATTATAAAATGCGTTCCTCAAGGTTGGACCGAGGACCGAGCCCTGTGGAACGCCGCTTATTATTTTCACCAAATGCAGTGACAATGAATCGTTCGGAGAGATATGATTGGATCATTTTCCTAATAGGAGTACTCACACCGGCCTTAATTAACGCCTCAATTATGCCTGCCCAGGAAGCCGAATTGAAGGCATTTTCAATATCTATCGTGACCATCACGCAGAAGCCCCGGTATCTATACGATCTTGTATTTAACCTTTTTGGCATCTCCGGCATCTTGTCAATCGTGGAGCGGCCAGCTCTAAAGCCAAACTGATTCATATGCAATGCATTATTGCTT
The DNA here is from genome assembly GCA_949768715.1 of Dascillus cervinus. Taxonomy (NCBI): domain Eukaryota; kingdom Metazoa; phylum Arthropoda; class Insecta; order Coleoptera; family Dascillidae; genus Dascillus; species Dascillus cervinus. The sequence goes on from OX458317.1 coordinate 22,677,635, forward strand.
TCAATTTCTCGATCAAGTAAACTTTTAACGACACTTTCCAAAAGTTTTCCGGCAACATCAAGCAAACAGATAGGTCTATAAGAGATGATATTAGTTTTCCTTAGTTTTTCCACTAAAACAAGCAGGGCCGTTTTCCATTCGAGTGGGAAGACTCCTGCTTGCCAACAGTAATTAAATATTCTAGCTACGGCTTCTGAATTCTTACTTGCCACAGCTTTAATAACCTCTGCGAGAATATGATCTGGACCTCGGGCCTTGCCTATGCGAATCCGCATCACTGCATACAAAACATCCTCGGCTACGATAGCCTGAACCTCCTCCGGTCGCAATTCAATAGATGTCCATGTATTCACAGGGTGAGTAGGGAACAGTGTCGCTACTTGCAAGCGGGTGTCTTTCCTACTTATTGCAATTCGGGGACGAAGCCTTAGCTTGTTCATAACAATCTTGTAACCAAGACCCCACATGTCATTATCAAGTTCATCACAGAGTTGGCGCCAGGCATCTCTTTTTGCAGCTTTTATTGTCTTAGCCAAGTCATGGTTAGCCCTATTATAAAGTTCACGATAGTTTAAAGGGTTTAACCCATCAGCTGCACCACCATTTGACCTCGTTAGTTTGCGTCTGAGAGCAAGACATATTTGTCGTTTCTCGGCAATATCAGGGTTCCACCAGTGAACCGGGCGACGTGTATGGCGTGAGTGCCTTCTTTTAACCAAGTGACTGTTGCAGAATTCTGTAATATGACTAACAAAATCTCTTGGAGTGGCAATGTTGTCAGAAATGGAATCTCCTAACATTAGGTTTTCCAAACCGATCCTGGTAACCTTTCATCCCGAAGTTGTGGGGTTACTTACAATTACGTCTTGCGGAACAGGTTCGTGGAGCTCAAACATAATTGATCTGTGATCGCTCATGTTGACGATCTCTTCACATACCCGCCAGCCACCGATGAATCGAGCTATAGCCGCAAAAGCCAATGTGATATCGACAATGATATAACGGGAATTGCCAGTGCTTCGTATATCATCAAAATCATCAATGTCTTTGTTAGGAGAGAAGTAAACAGAGTAGAAATTAATCTCCGTCCTAACAAAGCCATGACCAGCGAAGTAACTTTTAACGGTAAAATCATAATTTACCATTGCTAAACAGTCAAAGTCCTCATCACAAAAAGCTGTTCCTATTCTGTTGGGGTTGGGTTCTTGATCCAGTACCAGACCCACGGCTTTTTCTCGAATCGTTTGTAAGAGAAGGTCGTGGGCAGCGTGACATCTATTACAACAACAACAAAAGGCGCCCAACAGCGCATATATTCCACAGACCAGCGTTAAATTGAACGCAATATTACAGTTAATTAATTAATTACAGTTACTATAGCGAAAAAAATATTAAAAATTAAGTAAAAACTGTTGAAAAAGCAATAGGGGCAGAATTGCCTAGGACGAGGACGCATTAGGGAACCAGTAAAGTGCAGGAAAGGTAACAGTACCATGGCGCCAAAGCATATAGGGAAGGCATAGAAGCAAGTGGCAAGTGGGTCATTCTATTGCCACCGTAAAAGGAATGATCCACGCGGGGGCCAGACTAGCAACTGGGCCTGCAAGGCAGTCCGAGCTTCATTAAAAAGTGGACAGGCAAGAAAGCGGTGAACAGGGTCGTCAACATCATCAGGGCACACCGAGCAGTTCGGGTGGTCACGTTTTCCAATTCGATGGAGATGAACGGCAAAGTTACCATGGCCTGACAAAAACTGGGTAACATAGAAAGAGAGAAATCGAGGTATCTCCGGAATCCGGGGCGAGAAGCAGTAGGTAATCCGACCTTTAGTGGAGTAATCCCATCGATCCTGCCAGTGGTCAAAAACGCTGAGTGCCAGGTACTCCTTGGCATGGGTGAGACTGGGGAAATCAGCCAAAAGGAGGATATCAGCCTCAAATGGGGCGGAGCCAAATTTGCGTAATCCTTTGAGGCAAGTCCTCTTCTGTATCTCAAGGTCCAGGGGAGGGATGCCAGCCAGGATGCCCGCGGCGTCATTAGAGAGGGAGCTGTACCCTTTGCAAACAGCACGGCAGCACATTCCATAAATGGAATCAAATTTCCTTTTCATATTAACCATGCAGAGCCTGTGCTGCCACAATTCTGCACCATGGGACACAATAGGGACAATAACAGACTTATAGATCCTATGGAGGGAGGCAGTAACGTCCATATCCCAAGACGCCCTACATTTACATCGGAGAGCATTTATCAGAGCACGCACCTTCTTCTGCACATGGTCTGCATGCTTTTCAAAAGTAAGTCGCCGGTCTAGTACAACACCTAAGTACCTTACGCTTGTGGACTGGCTCAATCTGGTATTGCCTATATAGAACATGAGGTCCCGGTGGTGAATGCGTGGGGGCGAACGGTTTACCATGAAGGTTGACTTAGTGGACGATATAACAAGCTTCTGTGAAGCGGCCCATTGCTGAAGGATATCAAGGCACTGCTGGGAGCGCAGGCGCAAGTCAGCCCTGGTGGTGGACGTCACCACAAAGGTAAGGTCGTCTGCATACGCAATGACATCACAGCCCTCAGGAAGCTGTTCCTCCAACAGCACATCTACAATGCAGTTCCAAAGGGTCGGACCAAGCACCGAACCTTGGGGGCAACCTTTCGTGCAAACCTTTCCAACGGTGATGTTGTTCGCAGAGAGTTCCACCTTCCGCCCATCCAGGTAACTGACGATGGTAGCAATGAGGGCTCCCGTTACTCCTTTGTTCCTCAGGGCTTGGATAAGCCCAGGCCACCAAAGGTCATTGAAGGCTCCAGAAATATCAATGAAGATTAATTAAGATTAATTTGAAGGATTTTTATGCCTATTGGAAATTGTGGACACATATTGCTTATAGATTAACTCCTGAAACTTGCTTGGCTGAATGATTTTATCTCTTTCAAGTTGAAGGGCCTTTTGAAAATTCTTCGCAAAATGGACAGACCGACTCCGCTTGCAGACCTCAACCTTGTGTCCCGCCAGCCCGCAATTGTAACAAAGCGTCGACCTGTCGGGTCCTTTGCAGTTCCTGGCCAGATGGTCATGCGCCTAACATCTGTAGCATGTTTTGATATTTACCCTACTTTCCACCACACATTTGACCATTCCGATCCGTAGAGGAGGCCCCTCAGTAAGCAGCTTTGCAGCCTCTTCTGGCATCATCAGGGTGTCTGCTTGGGTGTTCCAAGCGTTTGGTCTCAGGGCACCCAGCTTGTACGATTTCTCCAAGATGCCCGGAACGGCAATTTTTATTGCAGTTCCAGGCCCTTAATGTGGACTGGGATTAAGCTTCCCGCAGCGCCTGCGCGCCTGACGTCCACGCCCTTGCATTTGACCTTGACTAGGTCTTGCAATCTGTTCGTTGCCTCCTCATTCTTGTCCACGGTAATAAGGATCTTGCCATCTATCGTGCTCCTTGGGCCTCGGATGCATCTTTCCGCAGGGTCATCACCAACGGCGCCCCTTATTTCCTCCAAGAAGGTTTTAAAGTTCTTGCCCTGCTCTCCCAGCACCAGCGCAAAGGTGGATCTTTACTTCTTCTTTGGCTCCTCCACTAGTGTCTTGGGTGGTTTATCAAAACCGGCAATGGTGTATATGGCCACCCTAGTACCAGAGCCATGGAAGGTGGCTTTCACCATTTTACATAGAAGATCTAGTCCGATCGTTTCCCATACGCTCTTTTGGGAATCGTCGTGTGTGATTTTAATCACTTTTACCCGCATCTCTCCTACGGGTCCGCCCGATCGGATTTTAGAGGAGATCTCCAGGACTCCGATGTCCCCTGTCATCCGGATGAGTTTGGGGTACTTTTCTCTATATATTATCTGGATGCTTTTGTCCATGTTTTTGTCCCCCGACTCCACCAACACCACTTTGGTGACTGTGTCCTTTGTGACTGTTAGATTTCCAATTTTAATTTCAAAATTTAAAAATAGTTCGCTTGGTCATTCCCTCTTTTCCCCGACAACAAGGTCCTCGAATGATCTGATCCCGTCGAGAGAGGTAAGTGGTTCCTTCGTTCCCTTCTTGTTACAGGGTTCCGTCTGGGTGGCCGCGTCTCCTTTCTCCACCTCCGTTCCTTAGCTGTTCCCTGCTTTTGCCGACTTCTGCGCCTCCAAGAAGTCCTTGACGATTGGTTTTTCCAGGACGCTCACGCTACATCGGAGCTTCGCCGTAATGTCTTTAATTTCTCTTTTGGTATTATTATTTTCCTCGACCCTTTTAACTAAGTCGCCAATTTGCTTAGTCAACTTACCAATTGAAGGGTTTCCTGCAAAAAGGAGGTAGCTCCATCCTATCGCTGTTGGGAGGTAGCTCCAAGAATCATCCACGTACCGTCATCTGGATGATATTTTTTGAATGAAAATACTGTTTTAATATGTAAACACCATAATAGAAAATAAGCAACAACAATATTTTTACATACCTAACTTAAAATTTGAATTTATTAAACTTTTTTTTGGTTTCCCAACAACTGGAAAAATTGGAGCTACTTCCTTTTTGCAGCAAACCCTTCAATTGCCTCCAGTATTATATCTGCCGTCGAGGGAGGGATTTCTTCTGTGTTCATTTCAGTTTGGACACTTATTGCAACATTCGCAGCCAGACTTGACTTCGGCATTATGTAAATAATTATGTAAATAATATAAATACAAATTTCCCGCGTAACTTTGTGTCACTGTTACTGTCACTTTGACAATCAATGTCACTTAATGTCACTGTCACTGCCAATGTCAATTCACAATGTGCCGACCCGAAACGAAACACCTCCCTTTACACTGTATCCTAGCAACCAAAAGTCTGATAAAAATAAAATGTCAATGTCAAGATAAAGTCACAAAAATACAAATCAATTAAACCAGTAAAGAAAATAGTTCAGATCAGATTCGAGTTCAGATCCGATCCCCTCCCACCAATCGTCAAATCAGGTATGTCGCAACCTCCTCCCAATCCTCCGCCACCGATGAACCAAGTTAAACAGAACGTCGAAATGTCAATTGGAAACAAAAACGTCAAAAAAATCCCAATTTCCCAAAATCCTCCAAATCCTCAGCCAAAGATTAACCCAATGTGTCAACGAGCCCACAGCCCGGGCAAAGAACAACGTGCCCCGGCCCAAATTCACTCCCGACAGGCGTCGAAACGTAAATATGTATAATCAAGAACTCCAAAAATTGAACAAAAATGTCATCCGAATAATGTCAACCACAAAATTAGCAATTTCTCTCCAAATTCAAACCGGAGCTCCACCAAACCAACAAAGAGCTCAAGTAGAACACCAATACAACAGACAATAGACACCTTCAACCATTAATTCTCGAAAAATCAGCCAAATTTTTTGAACTTCCACGGACCGCAAAAAATCCAGACTTTTTCAAATATTTCCAAGGCCAACTACTACCTACTCTTACAGCTGAACTGTCACATATTAAAATCATCAACGATTGCCACATACCGATTAATTTAAATATTTGGAAGTAATCATTGACCATAAATTTTAAATCTCATATTGATTACATCATAGGACATCATAGGTAAAGGTCAGCGTATCAAAGTCCTGCCTTCTGACTTTGGTATGACATTTGTATTTCATTCTCGGCCCGAGTTTCAATTATTAATGAATATACAGTAAGCCCTCGTTAACACGAACTCGAAGGGACCGGAAAATTCTGAGTTCGTGTTATATTTGTTCGTGTTAACCGAGTTATAGATTTTTAAGTTACTTAAATTGTTTTGCTTTATCTCATGTTTATATGGGAAAATAAATCAAATAAAACAAGTCACGTAAAGGGGCCTACACACACTACGGTATATCTGTCAGATTTATCTCTCCGGTCTGTCGAATTACATTTACCGGATACAGAAGCTCATCCACACGATTACGGTTTTTTTGTCAGTTCTGTGTAAAAGCGATGGCGTCAACACACGATGCTTTAGCGGTAGTAGCATTACTATTATCTATAAAAAAGCGCCCTACACGCAAAATAAAACGTAAACAGTTGTGTAAAGATTGGTTAAAAGAAAGAGAGCGGTATTCGCATGTAAATTTGATGCAGCGATTAAGATTTGCGCCGAAAGATTGGCACAATTACATGCGAATGGACGATAAAATACGCACAGTTCACCCTTTCCACTGTCTTTTTTAGGGTCCATTCTATCACTTTCGAAAAAGTGAAATCTGAGTGATAATGGAGTTTTTAAACTACCTTAGCAATTTAAACAGTTAACCCCCATTCGATTTTTTTCAAAGGCCATTGAATACCACTTTCAGAAATATCGGCGATTATTTTATTCTACTAACATTGTGCTATTTCAACAATGAACATTGTGCTATTTCAACAATGAACACGGTATTATACCGATAATTCTGATATAACTTCGTGTTGGTCGAAATAGTTCAATTACTTACTATTTAGCCAAGAACTTATTTACATAAGGTACCTACTTTAATTTATCTTATTGTTAGTTCTTCATTCGTAAAATAATCTAATCAAATACCATTCAAATTTTGATACTTTCTTTTATTAATTACATTACATTCAATTGTACAAATTTAACAATAAAAGCACTTCAGCTGCGTGTCGTATTTTTAATACATACAACTAATTATTATAATTTAACCAATAAATTCAATTCAGTGAAGGTATGGCAGCGTATTGCTTATGTAGATTATTTAACTTTACAGATTTGCATTGTTGAGACCTATTGAGAATTTTTGTCTGTGTTGTAAAAATGTCGCTTTTGAAAAAACGAAATTTCGGTGACAATTGATAAACGAGCAATTTAGCGTTTACTGGAGAAAGTGATTTCGGTCCCTCATAAAATGTTAAAAGGAAAGAATTAAAGATCATTCACTATGTCGTGTTTTTTAAGGGTTAATTTATTGCAGGGTGACTTTCGAAAAAACTAAATCTCGATGACACAACGTCAATTGTCAATGATAAACACATTTTTTAGGAGAAACTCGAGAAAGCGACTTTCAATTTCTGTGAAGGGTTCATTTATTGTGACTTGAAAAAACAAAATCTCAATGATAATAGTGTTGTTAAAATACACAAACAATTTAAACAGAAAGTGGCTTTGACCCTTCATAAAATGTTGAAGAAAAGAATGTTTTTCAGTTTTGGACACGTGCAACCAATTTATTAAAGAAACGAGACGTGCGGTGCGAGAGGCCTTGTCTCTGCGGTAAATTAAAAAAAACTGAGACGACCGGATTGCTTTCCTATACGCGGTCCGATATGCCTGTACGGTTTTATTTATCGAATGAAAATATCTATTTGCTCAGGCGACCTGTGCAGGCGGCCGGATCGTCACCGTTTAATCGTCCACACGTTCTGGTTTACCTGCACAGGCGCGCCGGAGCGACAGCCGTACAGATATACCGTAGCATGTGTGGCCCGCTTAATATGTAATATAAAAAAGGTACAACAATAAAATACAAAATAGGTACCATAATACGCAATATGTACAATTTATGTGCACATTACTTAATAAACTCCTCAATGTTGGTTTGGCGTAGGGTTTGACGTAATTTTAAGGTGCATTCATTAGATACAATGTCTAAACAAGTGTCAAACTGTTGAGAAACGTCTGTTGTTGCTGCAAATCGCTGTAATGTCGAAAGTACACCTAAAACTTTATTTCTGGAAGGCTTCTTAACTTCTTCATTTTCTTCGTCGCTGTTATCGGATGACAACAATTGAGAACCGGCGTCCGATGTTGATGGCTCATTTTGATCAATCGCTATTTCTGAACAAACTCTCGAAAGGAGATACCTAGTGGTCTAACTGCTTCAATTCTTCCGGAGGTTGTTTTAGAGATTCGTTTTCTAGTGGATCCATTATTGAAGATGACCATGCCTTTTCAAAACATTTTCTAATAGTGTCTGCCGTAACAGCATCCCATGAAGAGCCAATCGCTCTAATAGCTTGCAGGATATCCCATTTTGTAACTTGTCCCTCTAACTCGAGAGTTCTAATCGCAAATTTTAGTAATCGAGTTTTGTAGTAACTTTTCATATTAGCAATTATGCACTGGTCAAGCGGTTGTAAATGAGAGGTTGAATTCGCAGGAAAAAAGTAAATTTTTATGTTTGATAGTTCGCAAGTTATTAATTTTATGTGCGGCACAATTAAGTGTCAACAGAATGTTACGTCGTTGTGTTAGCATACGCCTATTAATCTTAACTAACCATTCCCTAAAGGCCTTAGAATCAATCCATGAAGAAGGGTGGCAAGTGTAGTCACAAGGCAAGTGGCATCTGTTGATTTTTTTGAAACATCTGGGATTTTGTGATTTACCAATCACCCAAGGTTTAAATTTTTCCGATCCATCTGAATTACAGCAAAGTACCATGGTCACTATTTGTTTGCTCTTGGCTCCTCCATGACAACGGTTACCTTTAAAATCTAGTGTACGATTTGGCAATAAATTGAAGTAAACACCCGTTTCATCCATGTTAAATATGTTTTTAGGTAGGTACGTATTTTTAATTGGAGCAAAAAATGGATAGCCACTCATGACTGATGTTTCATTCACTTTTGCTGCTTCACCAAACTATAAACTATACCATGCCGTTTTTGAAAACGCCGAAGCCAACCAGCGGAACAATCAAAATACTGAATTCCGAAAGATAGAGCAATTTCCTTGGTCTTACATTGAATGATGGGACCAGAAATCGGCAGATTGGACGCTCTTAAATGTTGAAACCATTTCATAATTTCAAATTCCACATCTTCGTATTTTCTCATCCTCAGCCACTGTTTTTTATGATGGTTGATAATGTTGATTTTGGAATGTGAAATTTCACTGCAATAACAGTTTTTTTTAATTCGCCTTTGTCAACTTCAACTAAAATTGCTTGCTTAGTTTTTAAACTTATTGGCTGTTGAGACCTTTTAGATTGCGGAGGAGCCATTCTAAACCACAAAACGTCTTTAACTGTTTACTGAAATAGGGTACTAACTTTAATTCGTTTCATTTTTTCGGCTTATCAATGACTCGTTCCAATGACACCTAAAGAATTATCGCGCTATTTTAAAACCAAAATTTCCTCATTATTCTATCTTCTTCTGTTACATTCAACATACACTTCATACACTTCACACTTTGATATATCCTGGGTAGCACGTATTATGTTTATTATATAGAAACACCACTACGGTACGAACTGCTACAAACGTTTGTTAGAATGAGAGAAAATATTAATTGCAATGCTTAACCAATGTTTTCAAATTTCTAGGGGTTAGTATGCAAGTAAAACATGTGTTGTGTTCGTGCTAAACGAAATTGTTAGCTTTTAGGTTCCAGAATTTTGTTCGAAGTTCGTGTTAACGAGAATTCGTGTCAACCGAGCGACATTCCATAAGAAACAATAAGAAACCGGCCGGGACCGCAGTGTTCGTTCACGTTAACGAGGTGTTCGTTTGAACCGAGTTCGTGTTAACGAGGGTTTACTGTATTATGATCTCTGCCAAATTCGTTGGGATGCGCTTGAGACAGGCAAAGTAACGCATTGCTTCTTTCCCGATATTTCCGTCAGAATACGAAGTAAAAAATGAACTATACATTGCCATACCTCCCAAATGTTGACTGGGCATGTAAATTTGCACATTCTTTGTATAGATTTTGCGTTCTAGATAGTGAATTTGTGGTGACCGATTGACTCGCGTGAATCACCAACGATCCATATCGTATTACGACGCCAAAATGCGTCCGGCAAAGGCGGACACTTTTTGTAAGTGTTTCGCTGACAACCGAGGCGAAAGAGCGACCACCCTGAGGCTATTATAAAGACAAATTTTCGATCATCCTCAGGGAGTCCGCCCTCGCTTTCGAACCACGTTCAAAGATTTTAACACGAATATTTGTACGTAATCTTGTAAATATTTCTTTAGTTTGTTTATACAAACTTCTAGTCAAACCGGTGTGTAATTGAAAGAACCATCACATACACGCCAAAAATTGTCGATATTTAGCTTCGGACGACGAAGAATATTGAGATACACTAACTCTCATACGAAGTTGAAAATTTAAATTTCGGCTTATTGATGTAAGACGCGCCCACCGAAGGGTTAAGAAAAACGACCGGGAAAACGGCATCAAGTGATTTGAAGGCCTGTTCATGCCCGCTCCTGCTAACATTGCAAAAGTGGCCATTCAAAGATTCGGTTGAAAACTTTGCGTGTTAATCATAAACAATGCAAGAGATTAAAAAAAATAACATGAAAGCAATATTTATCAATGCTGTTTTTTTTTAATTCAGTCAGAAAACCAGAAAGACGTTGTTAAGTTTAATAATTTACCAGTTCTTTGCTTGAAAACCTTTCATTCTCTTTAATTCTCAAATGCTGATATTGGGAGCGCATAAAACCAAGGAGTTGTATTTAAACAGAAAGCAATTTTCAAGTTGATACGCCGGACATTATCTAATTATTTAAAGGGGCGACGGTCGTGCATTAACCTACACGTTTTGTTTGTGTATTGGAAAATATAGAACATTATCCACACATTAATAATGAATACAAGTTCAAATGAAATTACATCATCAGATGAAGAATTATTACTAATTTATATTAAATCGACAATTTACTAAAGGTCTCTTATGTGTTATTGATAATACGCCTTATACAAGTCTCCCGTAAGTCAACGTCATCCCTTGAATCTGGCATAAATGTTTTTTTTCTTCAAATGTATAAGGGGCCATGTACAAATTACGTAAGAGCGGAAGGGGGGGGGTAGGGTGTATGAAAACCCTGACAAATCCTTACATGGGGAAGGGGGGGATTAAAACGACAATTACGTAAGACGATTTTTTCCGATATTTTCAACATTTTTACATACAAAGATTTTGTGTTCGAGGTTCTAAACGACTTATCAAGAAAGGGGGGTCTTTGATTTTTACATGTATGGTCCGGTCGGCCGGAAATGTGTAAATCAATTACAAGACAAGCGTGACATTTCTCGAAAGAATGGGATTCTGGTACCGACCTATGACAGATTTATTGAAGAGTTGAACAAGTCAATTTGATTTTCCAAAACAAACCCACTCATAAATCTCAGAATGCAACAACAGCTTTCAAAATAAAGTTGTTCAAAAATCTCAGAAGACAACAATGTTTACTTTCGCGAGATAGACAGGTCATGCAAGTTGTCGAAAAAGTTTCAGTGCTGTGAATATTGTTTTATACGTGGTCACAATCGAACGTCGAAGTTTATATTCAAGATGAGTGATAGGGGTGAATTGTACCAAAAATTATTTAATACATACAAAACGGCTTATCCTGAGATAAAAGGTGGAGAAGCGCAAAATAAGGTTAATGCTATATGGAAAGCTGCCAAAGAGAAGTTTAACTCTTCTGATGACTTTTTTAATCATATTGGAGGTGAAATAAAAACATGTGAAACGAGAGTGTCACGACGAAAGGCAACTGCTATGAGGTTTTTTTGCTCCAATACGGTAAGTTCATTAATTCTTTGTAAAATCGTCAAATAAAATAATAAATTAACTTCTTTGAATATAACAACATAAGAAAATTGTCTCTGGGGATGCGAGAAAAACACGTTACTTATCTCTACATATAATAGCCGATGGTGGTGGTGGTCTATTCCCCCAATTTTTTTTGGATCAGAGTAGGCGAGTGTCAAAAGTGTCAAAAATTGATTAATGTAGGCGACGAAGCTGAGTGTCAAAAATTAACTAATTATATCTTTTATATCGTCAATTTACGGAGCTTAAAGGTAAGTAAAGCAAAATACATTATATTGCAATGCAAATGTATATAAATAAAATGGTAGTTAAATAATAAATAAAATAGATAAATAAAATGCATAAATACACAATAAATACTGTCAGCCCGTTTTAGGGCTGAGGTTTTTCACTAGTATATATATAATTTATTTAAGGGGGTATTCTAGTCTAGAGGCATGAATTTGAGGTGTTTTTTGCGTGCTATAAATAAAAAACAAAAAATATTTTTACTATCTATTTTTTAACAAGATATTTATTCATGTTTTAACAATACATAAAAAATTAAAAAAAGTGAAAAAATTGAAAGCTCAAAATGTGTTGGAAAAAATGACGCGCCAAGTCTGTCACGAATGTAACCCTCCAAATGATGTGAAACAAAAAAATAAAAAAGATTATTTATCTAGATAAATGCTGCTATCGTACTAACTAAAAAAAAAATGAAAAAAAATTTTTTTCGCTAACTTACGGATGTCCGAAAAAATTATAAACTTTTTTACTGTTTTTTTTTGACTTTTCTGAATTTTTTAAAAATAGTAAAAAAAATTAATTTGTTATAAATCATAGTTACTACGATAGAGACATATATAGAGACGACTTACACCAAATTACAAGTAAATCGGTTAAGTAGAACTTGAGAAATCATGACAAACTTTTTGAAAAAAGTAGTTTCGAGAAAAACGCGTTTAAAGTTTCGGGTAAAATTACGCCCAGTGTTGTTCCGGCCCAGCTGGTTTGGATGTCGTGTCACTAAAATAGCTATATCTCCGGAAATAATTAAAAGTTTGACAAATCATTTTAAAGCCATATTCTTGAAAGGTTAAACTTTCAAAATATGAGAAGAAAAAAAATTGATTTTTTCAAATTTCTACACCAGAATACCCCCTTAAATAATAATTTCAAAAAATAAGTACTTATACCTAAATATGAAAAAGATAATTTTTACTATTTAACTTTAAATAGGTTACGGTCAGTACTTATGGGATTAGTCATTCGAAATCTGATCAAAATAGTCAAGTTATTGAAACTAAAAAACCAATTGAAGAAGTATCTGCGAATGCAAATACGTGTGAGATGTCAAGTCAGTTGGATTTTAGTCAAAAATCGAATATTTTGAAAAGGAAATATTCTACTCCTGCTCAAGATCATCAATCCAAAAAAATTCAAGCTCTACAGAGTAAATTAAATTCTGAAATATTGGCTAGAGATGCTGGTTTAAGTAACGAGATTGATAATAAAACTATAAAGAAAACACAAATAGAACTAATGAAGGCTAAACAAAATTTGAAAAACAAACAACTAAATGCTGAACATCAAAAGAAGCACAGGGAAAAACTAAAGCATAAATTAAGTGAAGGTGCTGTCAGTAATAGTTTTTCAATGTCGACAGTTGGAAGGCCTCGTCTAGAAATCGAACAACCCGAATTGTTAAACACTATCACATCATTAGCTATGTTTGGTAGTGCAGTTCATGATCGAAGAAGAACCGAGGAAATCAGAAGCTGCAGGACACTTGACGATCTGCACAAAAAACTTGTAGAATTAGGATCTAATCTGTCTAAAAGTGCTCTTTATTTTCGTCTTTTGCCAAAAAATTTTGTGACTTTGTCAGGCCAACGGCATGTTACGACAGTTCCGGTTAAATTGTGTAGAGCGCAAGCAGATGGTCATAAAATGCATAAAGATGGTCCGTTTTGTACAGCATCCATTCGTTATGTTGAGTCTTTAGCTTCTATTTTGGGTCCTAGCAATGTTAGCTTCATTTCTCAAGATGACAAAGCACGCGTTCCAATTGGAATGACCGCAGTCCAAAAGCAGTCTCCACTTTTGATGCACCTTCAGTATCGTGTAAAATTGCCGGATCATGACTGGGTAATTGCTGAAAAGCACAAACTAATTCCCTCGGTTTATGCTGGCATAGTCGTAAAAGAAAATGGATTAGGAATACCCGACGCAGTATCATACTCTGGTCCAACATATATAGCAATCCGAAGTGGCAAACATTCTTCGTCGACGGCTGCTACTCATGCGATCGATTTTACCAGACTTTTTGAACTAGAAAGTTTCGAAAGTATTGTTAAAATAAATGGTATTGCGAAGCCTATATTTATACTTTCCGTTGACGGTGGTCCAGATGAAAACCCTCGGTGAGTTTTATTTACAAACATTTATTATATCTTTTAATATATTAAAAGAAAAAGTATAATAACGAAAAATGATTTATAATGTTGCAGCTACACCAAGACTATAACATATGCAATAAACCATTTTAAACAGTATGATTTAGATGCTATATATATCGTTACAAATGCGCCAGGGCGTAGTGCGTATAATAGAGTAGAGCGGAGAATGGCGCCTCTTAGCAGTCAATTATCAGGCGTAATATTAAAGTATGATGCATGTGGAAGTCACTTAGATGGGAGAGGAAAAACAATTGATGATGATTTGGAAATTAAAAATTTTGAAAATGCAGGTGTACGTCTTGCCGAAATTTGGAGCAAACTAGTTATAGATGATCATCCAGTTACAGCAGAATATATAGGGTTTTCCAATAAGAGGTGTTATTTTGAATAGCCCGTTATTTCGGTAGATGTCACTTTTGGAGCTGTAATTTTTTGACATTTGACAAGTAGAAACTACGCCATTAATAAAAATGGAACGATACACGCTTCAACAACGCATTGAAATTATTAAAATTCACTATAAAAATGGTGAAAATTTGGCAGAGACGGTTCGTAAAACTCGAACATTTTTGGGTCGTCGTGAAGCACCTTGTCGGACCGCAATACAGAAATTGGTGGAAAAATTCGAGCTGTTGGGACAAGTTAGTGATGTGAAGAATAAAACCCGTGCACGTCGCTCAAGAACAGCCGAGAATATTGCTGCTGTAGCCGAAAGTGTTGAAGAAAACCTAGGTTTGTCCATTCCTCGTCGTTCTTTGGAATTAGACATTCCAAAAACGTCATTACACCGTATTTTGCATAAAGATTTGGGTCTTAAGGCTTATAAAGTTCAGTTAACACAAGAACTCAAGCCGGCCGATCATCAACAACGTCGTATCTTTGCCGATTGGGTCCTTGAAATGCATGAAAATGATCCGGAATTCCATCGAAAAATCATCTTGAGTGATGAGGCCCATTTCCACCTGGATGGCTTCGTTTTTCAATAAGAGGTGTTATTATTATTATTATTATTTTCACCATTTTTATAGTGAATTTTAATAATTTCAATGCGTTGTTGAAGCGTGTATCGTTCCATTTTTATTAATGGCGTAGTTTCTACTTGTCAAATGTCAAAAAATTACAGCTCCAAAAGTGACATCTACCGAAATAACGGGCTATTCAAAATAACACCTCTTATTGGAAAACCCTATATAAGCCCGAAAGAACCAAATAAATCTCTAGCATTTGAATTTGACGACGCTTGGTACTCAGTTCATGTACGAGAATCTCAGTATTTTTTGCAAGTAAGTTTTCAAAAGTAATATCACAAGAGAGTCAGAATAAATTGAAAATAATTCGACAGATTTTAGAAAACTTGTTCCCAAATGGCAACAAGTTTGAGAAAATAACTGGAGAATTATTTTCAAATTAATTCGCACTCTCGAGTGGTATTCGGAAGATTATTTTTTAATGTTTGATTAAAAAATACAGCATAGAAAAATACAGCTTTTTAATATTATTTCTTAATAGTCACCGGTGACAGATGTCAAAACTAGAAAATGCGTTATTAAGTAGCAATAACAAGATACTAGAAAATATTCTCGTGAGAATAATGTAAGTAGATTATTCTCACTATAATAATATTGGGATTGGACAGAATTAAACACGTGTGACCAAATACTGCTAAACGATTGGTGAATGAAATCATTAAAAAATAATCTAGAATATATTTTTAAACGTAAATTTGTAACTTGTAATTAACTTTCCAATTTATTATAGGTAGTCAAATGCGATAATATCGATTGCTGTAGTTTACTAAGAAGCAACCTAAAGGAAGTACTTCTAAACGGCTTTTTTCCTGCACCATGTCTCGTAACCTACACGAATGGTCGATTAAAACCACAGACATGGAATGAAAAAAATGAAAATGCAAAGTTTCTTCCACTTTTCCAGAGACTGTCAATAAGAATGTCAATTTCTCATGAACCATTTTCTGAGATGCCCTATGATTATTACTGCCCTACAGTTCGCGAGCAATTAAGTAACCGTGTCTGTAAAACGTGTGGATTGTATTTCGCTTCGAAAAAAGGAGCGATTTCACACATGAAATTACTAGGGCATTCAGTTAAAAAAGCAAGAGAAAACAGAAAAATTAAATCGAAGTCGATCCTCAAAACTCGAGGATCCGAAAAACTGTGTATTCTGCACGATGGAAAAGGAGAAGAAAATGATTCGGAATGGATTGAATCAGAACATCTCGATATTGAAACAGAATCTGGTGACTGCCTGAGTGACACTGTAGCTGATGAACGCAGCATACCAGTAATAAGCTCTTTTGTTGAATGGTTAATTAACCCTTTTTCCATAGATGAGAAATAATAAAAATATTAAATTATATTATTATAGAATTGTTTTTTTTATTAAATCATCATGTAAATGATTAATTATTACCTAATTGGGTAGTTAATAAATAGCCGCAAATAACTGTATGAGAACAACCAAATCTTTTTCATAAACACGCTGTTACCCCCTCTTGAATTTGTAAAATCTTACGTAAGACAGGGGGGTAGGGGTTCTGCAAAACTTACGGTCTCTTACATGGGGGTACGGGGGGGTTAAATATTGGAGTAAATGCCCTTACGTAATTTGTACACGACCCTTAACCCTGTTGATTTTATTTTTGAACTGTAATCAATAGAAGAACTATTGTTGCATCAAAAATTAGAATTTTTGAATATGGAATTTAGTAGCTGTGTCACTCAAAAAATTGATCTAAGGTATCCATTTTTACAAAATTCGCAAAGGTGCCAATTTGTCGAAAACTAACGACTTTTTACTAGGATCATATTTTGATATTCTACAGTCATGAGCTGACTGACCTATCATCCCTTCAACGGAATGAAGTTGGTATTACCGGGTCGGGTAAGAGTTACCTTCAATTTTCAAATGCTCGTATTAGGAGCACATGAATCTAAGGATTTGTAAGCTGGAAACTAATAATATTGTGCTCGAATTAGTATATTTTTTATAAATAACGACGTGGTTCATCTACGCACATGGTGTCGTTCTTGATTTTATTTGTCATAAATTTTTTACTGTTCAAATTATAAGAAATTTTTGCAGCAACACCTTAAACATTGAAAGCATTCATTCAAATTGTATCTTTAACGTTTTTAACGAGATTACTAATAATTATTTATAGGGTACAGTGTTTACATTAGACAGGAAATGCATAAAAGATTATAATTTGTATTATTTGTTTATGCGGCTACATACTTTAGATAACAATATTTAAATGAAAAACCATATATCAATTATACATCCATGAAATTTATGCAGTTCGATAAAAATTATACCGACGTGGAAGTTATTCATAAACGGTAAAGTATGACAAAATATTTTAGAAAAATAATATCTGTCTCTTTCAAATGGTTGCCATTTTTCTAAAAACTGTTAGATGCAGAAATTTCATGAACAACCAATTTCTAGTCAAACGACTGAATTCTCAATGAGAGGCAGCTCCGTATCGCATTTCGGTTTAGCAAAGGGGTGTAATACGATATTTTTTCTATTTCAAAACAACCACTTGTCGGACTGTCGCTCCATAGAGATTACTGACGTTACGTTACTGATATTTTGCTTTCAGGTCGCTCCGGCCTTGACGCATCTCAGTACACGGTTGCAGCTGGTTGAATGCATTTTATTATAGTTACATAAAAAGAGCGAGACAATTAGTCGTGTTCTATAAATCAGGGGTGGACAACTTTTGTGTGCATACGATCTACGTTTTATCTTAAAAATGTGTCGCGATCGACTTGTCATAGGCGTAGTCCAAGTATTTATACACTGTGTTTCAGCACAGATAATACAGCATGTGTTTCAGTACATGGATACTGTTGCGTTTGCGTGTTACGTTCACGTGTATTTTTCGGCAAACCATCGCAAGCAATCGACAGCTTTAGAGGTGGGAATAATCAGCGGTATTGTCACAAGGGATAAAGGGATATTTAAAAAAATTTGACTTGCATAGCGTTATAAAGAAACCTACAGATATATTTTTATTGACTGCAACTTTTACTAAAACTATTTTCATATGAAAACTATTTTAATATTTTTGTATTATAAATGATAAATAATATAAATCAAAATAATTTTTCTTGTGACGTGAGTAGGAGGGGGAGGGAAAGGGTTAAAATTTCACAAAAAAACCGTGAATAAGAATGTCTGAGTCAGTTTATACTTGAAGATTGAGTGAAGTTGAATCGTAAACTGAATATGATGTTGAAAAGGAACTACAGAAGGATATGTAGGTAACTTAGAAATGCAAGAAATCACGATAGAATGGCGAGCAATAAATTTCGAATGGGGAAGTAGAAGGAGAAGTATGTTTTGTAAATGTTTAATACTAAAACCTCGACAACATATTGCTAAAACCCAATAGGAAAAAGTGCGTACTATCAACCGAAATACTTGCTGTAACATTAAGGTAAGTACGACTGCTGTAAGTGACGACGAAGTAAATGAATCACCAACAGACAAATTATGGACTTGCGACGCAGTGCTATTTCTCATCAGCAAAGTGTCTTACACCAGCTTTGTTCCAACACTGTCAATAACCGGTTCATGTATCGTCTGAAGCATGCGCAATAGGAAATTAGCGTTCCAACACAATCTCGGACCTGAACGCGAACCGGTGGCCGGCTGTTCCAACAAATTTCTGATCAGTGCGTAAACCAGTTCTTGAATTATTGTCAAATCGGTTCGTGGTGTAGGGCAGGTACGAATAGTTCACAGTTGTACAGCTGTGATATAAGTACAACTGTTTTGTGATTGAGGTTAGTATTTATAAAATTAAAGTGCGTAAATATGAGTGATTGCGGTGAAAGTGACTATTTGGCCAGTGAGTCAAGTGACGAAGAAGATTTATAATTTATTCTAGGTATTCCAAGAACGGAAAATGAAAGTTATTTACGTAATGATAATTTTTCAAAATTAGAATAATTAAATAATGAAACTTTTTCAAAAACGTTGAAATATTTTGTAAAAAAAAATGCCGCTGCACATGTTCGAGAACTCGTTTGCGAACAGACAGCAACCAGTACATTGTTCACGCATGCGCTTAAAGCTATTCATGAATCAGTGTGCTAACCGTTCAGAGAACCTGTGTTGGAACAAAGCTACCACGAACCGATTTGACAGTTCAAAAACTGGTTTGCGTACTGACCACAAATATGTTGGAACAGCCGGCCAACGGTTCGGGTTCAGGTTCAAGAGTGTGTTGGAACGCTAATTTCTTATTGCGGTTTACGGTCAATTCGTCCCCGGCGATTCGTCCCCGGACAATTTGTCCCCAGCAAGAATGCATTCGCAAATATTTAACAAGCATTTCGATTTCTTGTATTGAAAAGTTTTACATATGTGCACCTTGTAAAAAATATAGATAAGTGGAAATAACCGCACGTGTGTAAGTAAATAGTACAATTATGATGTTAGTGATAAAATGCACATATATTGATGCCGGGAAACTATCGCGTGTTACTAGTTGACAGATACTTTTTTCCCAAAAAGAATGACATAACTAAATAAAGTCGCGACTACTTGGATATCAGTCTGCTTAAAGTTTGTACATTTTGTAACTTTGTCGTGTGTTGTGGCTGGAAAAAAATAGCATGTTGGATTCAGCTCCAAAACCCCCCGTCTTGCAAATACAAAATTTGTTCATTACAAAGTGACATATTTAACTCTAATAAAACAATATACTATTTATTATGCTACATTAAAAGCACGTATATTCAAAAAATTTTCATTGCGTATCAGACTTTTTTAGAATATCTGTTTCAAGTCCCTTTTTTTCAGTTATTATCAAATTGAAATTATGTTTTAATAGAGATTATTTTCTATACATTAAGCCCATCAAAAAAATATGGTATTTCATTATAATTTTGTAAATAATAATAATAAAAAACACCAACTGTTGTAATTTTATTACAATTACTGTAACTTTACTCAATACTTTTCTACGGAATAGTGGGCATAATATGGTTTCTCTGTCTCGCGCAAACTCTCTCTCTCTCTCACACACACAGCGGGCTTTATGCAGACACGGTGGTGCTAAACCCGAGATAGTAAGCGATCACTCCTAACTTGACTTATAATACTCCGTTTGATCACTTTTCCGCCCGTTTTACAAGGGTGTTTTTGGGGTTGTCCGTAACTATCAAGTCCGGCAATGAATCCTGCCTAATAACTGATAAACTTAAAATAAGCAATTTAAACAAAAGAGATTATAAATAAGAAGAGTAAAAGTCGGACAACCATCAAGAATTTGGAGGTTTAAGAAAATCTCCATTTCATTAGTGCGTAAAAAGACGTCAAAACAAAACAAAACTAATAATCTATTGTGCTGTTTTTATTCATTTGCAAATTTTAGCTCGCACTCTGCATTAATCACCAATCTGCAGCAGGACTGTCCACTGTAGTCATAACATCTACTTTTCCAAGGCACAGTAATTTATTCAAAATATAAGCGATCGACCAACAGTCGATCATGATCGAGAATTGTAGGCACTCCCACAACGCACGCATATAAATTCCTTATAATGATTTAGCTGGGCAGTCGCATATGCCGGTTTACTAAGATGATATTATTGTATGTTGCGCTAACTATAATTATATTAATTATAGTGATCATAAAAAGTGTGTGGAAACCAGATAATTTTCCTCCAGGTAAAAATTTTTATTTCTGTAAATTTTAATTAAATAATTGTTTTGAATTATTTGTTTAAAACAACTTAGAACCCCGTAGAAAATTTTCTTGAAATGTATGAACTGAGAACAAAATTTATAATAAGTTATAATTTATAATAAGTTACAACTTAGAATTATACAGAATGTTTTCTAAGTTTATTATTTAACCGATTTTGTGAAAAGAGTAAAGCATAAACCATAAAAGCATAAAGGAGATAAATCAAAATTTGGTGGATTTGGGATACATCAGATTTTAAATATTTTAACATTTCACAATGCTTGTAAAATGAGATAATTACGTTAGTCGAAAAAATGCTTTATCGGAAATATTGTTTATATATGACTGCGCGGTATTTCAACTCTCGTGTTCTCTGAAATTCGATATTTCGTACTACCCATTCATTAATGGTCAAATCAATACAAAATTGAAAACTATTTTTTTCTACTTTTTTTCTTCAACATTACTTGACGATTTTGAGGTTTTATTGAAAATATTTTGGAAATAACGCTATTACATATTATCAAAAATGCATACAGTATGTCCACTGGTAGGGTTCACAAGAGGGAAAAACATTTTATTTTCAACTGTACGACAAAAAGTTATTCCTTATAGAAAGTTATGATACTCTTGGACAGTGCTGTTTTTGTAAAAAAATAGGTGGTGGAACGCTCAACAGGGCGATTTTATTTAGACCAACAGGTATTAAAAATAAACAAATTCGTCGAAAATAGGTGGCGGGACGCCGTTCCCAAGCGTTCCATGACAAAAAGAGCACTGCTCTTGGATAGTCATAAACCATTGCGAACTTTTATTAAAATATACAGGCGTTCTAAAAATTGCAAAACATGAAATTAACCTTAAGCAAAGTAGCCTTATTTTTCATTTTTGTAAAAAATGTGATTTCAGAAAGTTGCTTCAAAACTTGAGGAAAGCTTAAATACAAAATTTGGTAGAGGTAGTAACAGAATTTTATACGTACAAATGCAGCCGTACAATAGTTTATATCTAGAAATTGTTTTGCGCATTGTTACATGTTACCATTCCATGATGGTAAATGGTTACCATGGACGTAAGTCGCCTGCTCTCACTCCGCTTGACTTATTTTTATGGGGAGTTTTAAAACAAACAATTTATGAAGATAAATCATGTTCGTTCTCATAATCGTAATTTATTGGAGAACTTACAAAAATTTTAGAAATCTACAAGAATGTAAAAAGGTTCGATTTAGGTACGCTACTGATGTCCAGTTCGCCTGGCTTCTACGAGACAGTGACAAATTTTTACAATGCCATAAATTTAAATCGTACTCGAGTTTGCGGATAGCCTATTGAGGATCGGTATGGCCATAAATCATTACATTTACTGTTAAGATTCGAATATAAGCGAATTTTAGGCTAATTACAGCTTTTGGATTTTTGTTTTTACCTTGGACATCTTTGTCTCAATAATACTGATCCTGAAAAGTGAAATTTGACGAAATTGAGAGATAGTATTTTTATAAAAAATCAGTTTTTATTTTTTTTCTCGAAAACTAACGCCGACAATTAACATTTAAAACCGGAAATTTCTAGCCTTATACCCAACGGCGTAGCTAGCATGGGTGGCACCCGGTGCGGATACTGAGGTGTCACCCCAAGAATGAAAATTATTAAAATTATTAAAAATCTGATAAACGTAAACTATGATTTTGAATGAATACAAATGAGAGTAATTAATAATTAATTATGATAGTAATAATACTGCTTTATTATACATTCTTTGACATTCATGTATAAAATTAAAAACCAGGTATACCAAAAAAAGAATAAGAGTAGAATTAACATACTCTCATATACATGTTACACACAAACACTTAAAATCTCTTCTTTCTAGCTTTAACAGCTGCAAACTCGGAAATCACCTCTTCAAAATTTATATTTTGTGTTGCCTGGTGTTCTATCGTTAATATGCCAAGATTGTTAAGTCTCATTTCGGTCATTGTAGCTCGCAAGTAATTTTTAATTAATTTTAATTTGCTGAAACTCCGCTCACAAGAAGCAACTGATACGCAAATTGTCCAAAATAACTTTAGTGCGATCATTAGAATCGGAAGAGATTCTGTAAAATCCCATTCCACGATGAATTTCAAAAAATCTAGAGACACCCAATTAGAAACTGTAACATTGGCTGCCTTTAAATGTCTTCTCAACCTTGGTATCTCTACGAGAAGATCTGTTTCTGATACCTCATCATAAAAAGAAGTAAATTTTGATACAGCTAATTTCAACTCTTCAATGTTTGCCAAAAGCAAAGTATTTGTTTGCACATCCTCAAACAATGAAGCCACATCTTGAACGGATTTTGATCTAGTTCGGAGTTCAATATTGAATCGGTCAAGATATTCCAACATATCCTTTTGAAGTTCGGCTCTCAGTGTCAGACCTGCATCAGTGGCCAACTCACCGGCCATTCGTTTTTTAAGACGAATTCGTCTTTCCATTGGAATGTCGTAATCCTTCGATTTTTTTCTTCAATATAAAGACGAAGTGCCTCTATTTTGATAGCTGATTGATCAACACTGAAGCCTTTACTTTGCAATGCAATTTGAGCACAATTTATTTCCCTTAGTACATCATTCCAAAAGAAAAGAAAGCAAAGAAATGTGAAATTACACACAGCAGGCAGAAGGTTCTGTGCAGCACCTCTGGTGTCTAAATTTTCTTGTTGATCACATAATTCCTCAACTGCAGTCACAATCCCATCGAAATTTTCCGCTAACACTTTTACTGCAGCATAATGAGCACTCCAACGCGTTGTTGAGAGTCTTTTAACTGATGCTTTGCTGTGTTTAAGAAGCACTCCCCAGCGGCCAGTGGAAGCAGAAAAAAATTTAAAAATTGTATCTATTGTTCCAAAAAATGTTACACATGATATATTTTGTGCAAATAAGTGTTGGCCACATAAATTAATTGAGTGATCTATACACCCAACAAGAATTGCTTTGTTATTTTTTCTTTAATAATAGCTTGCACTCCACCATGTATGCCGCTCATAACAGCTGAATTATCATAACCCTGAGAACGACACAGCATAATATCTAAACAGTCCTTTTCGAGCATCTTCAAAATTTCGTCACATAAATCAGAAGCTTTTTTTCCATGTAAGGAAAAAATCTAAGGAATACTTCTTTGACTTCTACTTTTCTATTATCAATTTTCACATAACGAATTACTTCCGACATTTGATCAATATGTGAAATGTCAGGTGTGCTATCAAACATAATTCCAAAATATTTAGCAGATTTAATTACTTAATTAAGCTTAAATTTTACGTGGTTCGCTAAAACATTTATGAATTCATTTTGTATATCTGGCGATAAATATGATACTTTTGGTGATTTAACATGCTCCAAATTCAAGATGTGGTCTTTCAACACTACATCATATTTTGACAGTAGTTGAACTAGTTCTAAGAAGTTACCTTTATTTGAAGAGAATTGTCCTTCATCATGTCCACGAAATGCTAGGTTTTGTTTAGCCAGAAACAAACTTATATCTAATAATCTAAATAAAAGATGTTTCCACTTCTGTTTTTCAGTATCGATTAATTGCAAGGCTGCGTCATCTATTGTTTTATGCAATTTTAGCCTCATTCCCAAAGTTTTCCACTTTTCAAAATTTTCTAGATGTTCACTTGACGTTTCATGGTCGGATACTCTTGGATTTAGTTTCCACCACTTCTGAAATCCAGTCGTAAATGCTGTTTTTGTATAAGTGGTGGCAGCAAATAAACGACAACAGAAGCAGTACAGGTTATTAGTTACAGTAGAATATATCATCCATGAGCGCAGAATTTTTACACAATCAGGCATTACTTTGTAAAACCATTCTTTTGAAAGACGACGAACATCACCTTTAATTTTTAACCCGTGTCTAGATACAGTGGTAAATGATCCTTCTTTATTTTGGAAATGTTCACTTTCTCTTTTTATTATCTCGATGCGAATATTATTAGGAACGGGTATACTTCAATGTGAGACATCTCTTAAATCCTGAAGTGATTCATCCATGCACATACTGTCTTCGATAGTAGAAGCATTATTAGTACTACCACTGTCATTTTCAGAATTTATTTCAGATTTGTCTTTTTCATGGGTTATCATAATTAATTCTGTATTGTCGCCGTTGCTTCCTGAAGATGAGTTAATATTATCAGAATCGCTCCTTATATCAGAATCAATTTCTTTTGATGAACTTTGGGTGTCATCATTTTTTTTCTCGCATATTTAAAGATGGATCCAGACATGCACCGAACTACATCCATTTTAGCCTGTTTGGCTTTTCTCTGCTGAAACCCACTTTTTCTTTTATGTGTATGAACTCCCCGTGGCATATTTATTCTAAAAAATATTTTCGATTAGTAGATATACATACTATCGTTGTCATAAATTCGAAATATATGTATTTGTACGGAATGTAGGCGGAAAAAAAAATTGAACGGGCCAATCCACTTACCTTGGCTTTTTCTTTTCAATCACTTTTCAACTCTTTCATAAAACACTATTAAAACAGCAACGATTCACTTCACGTTAATTACAATCAACGTAGTACCGAATCTACGAAAGAAATGAGCAATGACAAAGGGGATTCCCCTACCGAGCAATCGTTAAAGCTAACAACGAAAATAAAAGCAACAACATTTTTGGGGAATCCCCGACCGACCGAGTTATCACAATTGATAAATTAATTTATATAGTATGAAACCTTGATTAAAGTGGCTTTCAAACCTAAGTGATTTATCGTTGAAAATCATTGTGATGGTTTACGTAAGTTTTTATTTTTTTTCACGGTCGGGTGTCACCCCCAAACGGGTGGCACCCGGTGCGGGCCGCCCCTGCCGCCCCCCCCTAGCTACGCCGTTGCTTATACCAGAGTCATACGTGCACCAAATTTCAAATACATAGCTTTCAATTAAAGCTCAATTTTGGGGGTGGCCACAAGTGATGGGACACCCTGTACATACCAAATTTTGTTTGTTACCAAAATGTGTATTTAAGCTTTTCATAAGTTTTGAAACACCTTTCTGGAATAACATTTTTTACGAAAATAAAAAATAAGACTAGGTACTTTGCTTAAGCAATTTTTAGAATACCCTGTACCGTTTCTGAAATTAAAAAACGCACTATAGTCAAACATTTCTGTCAACTTAGACTCAACAATTCCCAGGCCATTGGTGCTACAATTTTCATATCACTGATTTTCAAAAATTATATGAAAATATTGTAATTTTTTTTGTGTAGGTCCCACATGGAAACCGTTCGTAGGCAATTTATTAGAGTTGAAAAAATTAGCAGCTTCTGCAGGTGGTCAGTATTTGGCGTTAACGGAATTAGCTAAGCAGTATAAAACAAATGTACTGGGATTAAAATTGGGCAAAAATCTCATAGTTGTAGTATTTTCTTATGCAACTGTTAGGACTGTTCTAACTTCTGAAGAATACGACGGAAGGCCTAATAGCTTTTTCATCAAATTAAGATCAATGGGTACAAGGAAAGGTATGTCCACAAATTTTGGGTAAAAGTTAATATCAAATAATCGAGTTAAACGATAATGATGAAGCTGCAGTCTATTTTTAAAACGGAAAGAACGTTAGATTGCGTGAAATATTTCTTTTTCAGTTCATGTTGGCAGTAATGCCCTGATATTGCCATTTTGCATGTGACAGTTTAAAACTGTATTAATAATGTCGTGTCGCTTCAAAATTAGAAAATGTACTGCGAAGCACTTCTGTGGAAGGAAGCTATATAACTTTTTTAAAGAAACTTTCGATGAGAAAAGTTTTGTCTTCAATACTAAATATACTGTAACATTTCAGTGATTCCACCAAAATTGTATAGGTTATGTTAGTAAGCACTCATTATTGTTTTGCTTGAGCATTGGTTGCTAGGCAATTAAGTTAACTCAATTTGACGAAAAAACCAGAGCGCGAAGCGCGAGGTTCTTTTCCTAAGAAAATGATTGAGTTTATATTGCCTTCTAGCAAACAACGCGAATAAAAAAATTAAAATCTTCCGAGACAAGAGTTGAGTACGAATGATTTTCAATTGGAGAACTAATCGAATAATTTATAGCGAAACATAAAGTCATACGTCAAATTTTCCGAAACGCAACATTTGTACAGTTGTCAGATTTTAATTATTTTTTAAATGTCGAAGGTTGCTACAGGCAAACAATCCTGTAACGGCAAGAAAAGCACCATGCAAATCTTACCGCAATAAATTTTGATTTGTCAATATTACATGAGGTTAATTGAGTCACTTAGAAGAAGACTGGCCCAACTACAAATTTGTCTTATTTGAATTAGGTCCCACATCATATTCTACATTTGCTCCTCTTTAAGTTCCTAGTTACCCAAGTGAGATTCCTTTGTTTACTACGAAATGGGACACGTTTGAAAGTTGGGCCAAGTTATGTTATTGCCTTAACACAAATTCCTATTTTGCTTATATCTCGAAATTCGTTTTTTTCACTTGGGCCACTCTGCTTCTGAGCGTCTCAATTATCATATACAATATCATAAGTGTGAGAATTCAACGCACGTGTCAAAGAACCAATGAACATAAGAACTAAACTGAATAACCGCCAATTACTAAAAAAATTGATTAATTCTCTTTACTTTCTTCAAATCTGTGTAAAATTAATCCTCATATTAGTTTATTTTTACTCTTCACTTATATTCTTAGATGTTGTCCTTTTTGGAAATTTACAAATGAGTGTCTTGAATTGGATAATATTGTTATTTATTCTTTGGAAAAAATTTTGAATATTAAATTTACAATAAGATCTTGGACTCGAGCCTAATTACCAATCCGTTTTGGTGGATTAGGTATAAGGTCTACAATTGATATTTCCTCGCCGGCCTTTTTGTCTTCTATATTTTGTAATTTTGAACTTATTATGTCCATTCTACCTTCTAGTTTTTCTAATTTTGAAATTACATCCCTTAACTGTTGATTATTGGAAGGAAATTTCTAATTCGTCTTTACTTCCAAAAGAGCTTTCTATTCAAAGAAATTGGGACTTAGCTATCTGTGAGAAAATATTTCAAAATTTATGATCTTCCTCAAATATCACAGAAAAAGCTATCTTATTAGCTGGATCTGAACTTGAATCTGGAGCTTGGCTTGAAGCTCTTCCATCTTGTAAATTAGGTACTCTTTTAGAAAAAAACTTTTTACAAATTGCAATTTCACTTAGACTGGGCATCAATTTCTGTCATCCTCATATCTGATCGTGCGGTTCTTCTGTGGACTCGTTGGGTCATCATGGTTTATCGTGCATTAAAAGTGCTGGTAGACGTGATAAACGTGCTTTCTCCTCTGCCAACATCCCTTGTATCCTTGAACCTAATGATAGTCTGAGGGATGATGGCAAACGTACAGTTATTCCATGGAAAGTAGGCAAATCTTTAGTTTGGGATTTTACTTGTACGGATACACTTGCCCCTTTTCATTTGACTGATTCTTCATTTTCTGCAAGATCTGCTGCACACTTGACAGAAAATCTTAAAAAAAAAATTATAAGGCAATTTCTGACGATTATTTTGTCTTCGCCTTCGCTGTGGAAACTTTGGGTCCGTGGAGTGCTGATGCCCTTTCTCTCCTTGAAGATTTGGGGAGGCGTATTGTTCAAACAACGGGAATTCCTCAAGCCAAAACATATTTGAAGCAACGAATAAGTTTGGTTATACAGAGAGGCAACGTTGCTAGTGTTCTTGGTACAGCCCCGCTTTCTTTTTCTCTTAATGAGTTATTTTATTTATTCTAGTTACTTCTTATGTTATGTTATTTTATGTTATCGTTAAGCAAATGTGCCTTTTTTACACATTATAATAGACAGTTATACTGCTTCTGACGCCCCATGGTGACCAAATCAACAAACTCGCATTCGACAGTTTAAATTTGTCATTATAAAAGTTGCAACGAAAATGCAAGCAAATAGATGGGGGTCTACATCAGTGACAGTAATTAACAAAAAAATAAATAAAGTCGTGCCAAAGAATACGAAGAAGGCAAAGGAGTACGCTTGGCGTCAATTTATGGAATTTTGTAAGTCTCGAAACTACACCTTTGAGGCAAATACAACCCTTGCCCAGCTTTGCAACATTCTCAGGGCCTATGGTTTTAATATGAAGAAAAAGGATGATACTGACTACAAGGAAACCGTCGTTAAATTTAACTGGAATGTAACTGCAAAACTGTTACAAGAGAAGTTTTTCACAGAATTTAACTTAAAAATTTATCCCTTCTCAGAGTTGGAATTTAGGCCAGCTCGTCAAGCAAAAGATGCAAAACGCAAGGAATTACAGCTGAACATTGAAAAAAGGAAGAAAAGTTCTGTGGCTTTTACTCCAGTGGAACATAATCAGCTTCTGAAAACACTCCAGAAGGGCTGCAGAAGAAATTTTACTTTATTGCAGCGAAGGAACCAGCTTGGAAGGATAATGAGGAGGCTAATTCAAATCTACAATATTTTCAATTTGAACAGGATAATTTTGGAAACTCTACAGAACGTATTGAGTATATTCCTATTTTTTGTAAAATGAGACAAGGCGGATCTAAATCGTGTTCAGAAACTAAGTGGCTAGTGTCTAACACTATAGATCAAGATTTATGCTCCGTAGGTTTATTCAAAAAATTAATCCAAAAGCGTCCCAAACATGTAACATTGGATCGTTTATTCCTAACTCAAAATCCCAACTGGAATTCGACACATGGTGCCGGATGGTATAAAAATCCCCCAGTTGGCGCCAATACAATATCGAAATGGACACAAGAAACGGCCAAATTGATTAGCTTAGACATTGCAACAAAAATATTTACGAATCACAGTCACCGATCTACCGCCGTTAAGTACTCATCTTGCGCAATCTAAAATTTGTGAACAGGAGTTAATAAAAATAACGGGTCACACCAACTCCAATTCTTTAAGACCGTATTTGCAAATCCAGCGCAAGAGACACGAAAAAATTCTTACTGCAATTAGAACTAATTGCAATACCACCAATACGACCACCGGCAGTCAGTTTGTAACAATGAATGCTACAACAGAAGTGCCTGCAAGCGCCATTTCTGCAAGCACCAAGAATGTTAAATAAGACTTGAAATCGATTTTCCCCTCTGTACTCTTCACATTCAGAATTTCCATTGTTAATATTGGTATATGGTACTGCTAATACGTAATGTTATAAATACATAATAATAACATTAACATTAACATACACATGTTAATGTTAATACATACCGTTTCGTAAATATTCTGGTTTGTTAAATTTTCAGTTATAATACAACAAGTAGTCAAAGATTGTCGAATATTTTTATGAATGGTCATTCGCTTTATGAACACCATGAGTGCATAGCACGAATGGTGTTTGCAAGCGTAATGACCATGAATAAAAATATTGTACAACCTTTGACTACGAATTGTATTCAACAGACCATTCAATTCACCAAATCAATGATTGAAATAAAATATTTCAAAAGCTAATTCGCAAATTTGAGTTGCACATTATTTCATTTTCATAGCAACCGGTAAAAAAGATGTTATTGGATTTTTTTCTGACAGCAGTGAGTGTTTCACGAGTTAATGTATTGGTATGTATTGTTGATGAGCGTCGCCAACTCGGTGGCGTTATACGCTGCACCAACGTGGGCCACAGCACTGAAGTGGGGCAAAGTGAGGGAAATGTTGAGGAAAGCTCAAAGACCGGGATTATTGCGAGTCACTCGGGCATACCGGACTGTCTCGGATGCTGCAGCAGGAGTTCTGGCGGGCATGGCACCTCTAGATTTACTAGCAAAAGGAAGTGCAACGTACTATGAACGATGCAAGGTCAGCTTAATACAAGAAAGACAGCAGATTGAGAAGGAACTGTACGAGGAAAGGATGCGGGAATGGCAGGATAGGTGGGAGAGTAGTAGTACGGGAGCCTGGACGAGGTTACTGATCCCTGATGTACGGGAGTGGGTAGAAAGAAGCCACGGTGAAAACAGCTACCACATCACTCAGTTTTTGACGGGACACGGCTGCTTCGGATCATACCTCCACAGGATCGGAAAGCGTGAAACGCCCGCCTGCCAGCACTGCAGAGGGGACGTGGATGATGTAGAGCACGCACTGTTCCAGTGTCAAACATGGGAGGAACAGAGGGCTGCTCTCACAACCAAGCTGGGATGCGTCATAGGGAGCGGAAGCATCATCAGAGAAATGTTGGAAACGGAGGAAAAGTGGAACGCGGCAGCAGGATACATTACGGCAGTGGTACAAGCGAAGGAAAAGTTAGAGAGAGAATTGGAGAAAGCGGATGAACTATAGTGAATATTGGGGGGCTGTTTGTGTCAGTTTGTGTTTTTTTTTTGTGGAGCTGTGTGAATTTATGTGTGAGTGAATTTGTTTTTTGTATTTTTGTATTTTTTGTGTTTTTTGTTATTTTTTGTTTTGAAAAATTCTAGATTGAATGTGAGGAACTAACTCGAGGATGACTGGCCGATTGAAAATTTCATCTTTTTTTTCCTTTTTTCCAAAAATTTAGAAAATTTAGCGAATTTGTACGTGAGCTAGAGCTATAGAGGTAGAGCTAGAGTCTACGAAAAAGGAGAACGTTTTATAAAAACGGTGTGGCGGGATGCACTTGGCATCGAGAGCAGCACAGCCTGAAGCAATGCGTGAGCCGTTCTGGGCTGTGTGGAGCTATGAAGGGGTGCGTTTAGTGGGTAGCGACCCATTCAGGGGAACCCCACAGTACCGGGTAAATTAATTAATTAATTAGGCCTGGTCTTCCAATAAGGAATTTCAACACCTCTATAAGAAAAAAAAAAAAAAAAAAAAAAAAAAATGTATTGGTAAAAATTATTGCCATTTTGCTATTTACGTGTTATTTGGAATGGAAAGTGTGTGCAAAAGATTTGGAGAAACATCTGATGCAGAAATCAATGTAGATATTGGAAAAAACGTGCCGGAAATACACGGAAGTCACGAGAGTCGGTATGGCGTCAGTTTTCCCAGTTTTTGGAAGAAAAAAACTACTTTGACATCATCTACCACATCTGCAGAGTTAAATATTATTCTGAAGAGTTGGGCTGTTAATATGAGGAAGAGAGATGGGTCGGAATATAAGGAAGGCGTGGTTAAGCATATATGGAGCAGTACTGCGAAAATGGTGTAAAAAATGTATTTCAATAAGTGGAATATTGAGATTAACCCATTTAGTGAAGCTGTATTGCAAACATCGAGAGAGGCCAGACATGCTACTAGACGAAAATTACAGGCGCTTCCAGAAAAAAAAACCTGAAAAGAATATCAAAAAATTGTTGAAGTTTTCGTCGAAAAGAACCCCGATGGACTTGAAAAGAAATTTTTCTTGATTGTCTCTTACGAATTAGCTTGGTCAGGTGGAGAAGGAGCTCAATGTCAAAATTACTTCTTTAAGGAAGAAATTAACAATGATGGTCTTCCTACAGGGCGTGTAGAATATAATTCTATTTTTTCTAAAACTGCTCAAGGCGGTGCAAAACGTTTAACTGCAAGTAAATAGTTTATGCCCAATGAAAATGCGGAAATTTGTCCTATAAGGTAAGTCCGTAGTTCTTTCTTTTTAATTGATTTATAAATATCAGATAATTATAGACTGTTCCACAAGCTGTTGTCGAAGAGAGGCAGCAATGTCAAGACCGAGAGGATGTTTTTAACGCTTAACCCATTTTAGAATTCTAATGGGAAGAACTATTGGTACAAAAATTCCCCTGTGAGAGTAAATGCAATTCGAAAATGGGTGAAAACAGCGGCAGAAAAAATAGGGCTGGACACTAAAAAAAGAAAAATATCCAATCATTCAATTAGATCCACTAGCGTTTCGTCATTGGCCAAAGCAGGTGTTGGCGATCATCAGTTAATAAAAATCACAGGTCACAATAATATTAATTCAATCAAGTCTTATTTACAAATGGACAAGGAACATCACAGAACAATTGTTGAAAAAATGAGAACTACTACGACGACAACGACGGCGACTGAATTGCCCAACAGCAGGGAGGATAAAATTTGTGACGCTGAACATTCGTTCAAAGGAGGACTATTTCAGAATTGCGACAGTTTATTTTTCAAAGTAATAATTTCCTTAAATAAAAATAATAATTAAGTTACTTTAAAATACTCACTGCAACCACTAGTGGAATATCCAGTTATATTTTCAGTAATGAAATACTCGCTAAAAATATGACAAGAGCATCGAAAAATATCGATTATACGGTCGAGTTAGTAGCATTGCGAGTATGATTAATTCATAATTTTCGATTGCCCGAATGGTATTCGTTAGGATTATACAAAAAATCAACAAAATCACAATTTATTATTTGCAATTTTTACACATTTTGTTGTCTTTACTGGCTTTGTTGTCTTTGCTGGCTTTGTTGTCTTTGCTGACTTTGTTGTCTTTGACACACGGGCAAGACTTTTTCTTTTTGGCCGTTTTTCGAATTTTTCTAATCGTGCAATTTTTAGGTAAGATAATGTCTTTCCACGGTATTTCTGTATGTGACCCGCACTCTTCTAAATCATCGTCATCATCAGGAAACATTCTGTTTAGCATGTGCATATAGGGTTCGTTTTCCTTTTTGTTTTCAAAGTCGAACATAAGTTTTATTGGAAGCATTGGTTCTTGGGGTTCTTCTTCAGCTGGAGCTTCCTCGGCTGGAGCTTCCTCGACTGGAGCTTTCTCAGTTTCCTCAGTTGGAGGCTCTTCAATCTTTTTTTCAATTGGCTTGATGATGTAGCTTAGTGGTGTCGGTAAACATATGTTTTGCCATGGCATTTCAGTTTTGTCCGTGCATTTATTGGTTTCGGTGGGGATTTCAATTACCGAATTTAATGATTCTGATTCTAACATATCTCCAAGAGTCAAATCAGTTTGCGTTCCCATTGATTCAGCTGTGAGTTCTTCCATATACTGCTCATTGTAATCGGTTTCAGCGTCGAACATAAAACTAAACGATACTTCGTCGGATGCTAATGCTCCACCACACGTGCAGGTGCCTCCTTGTGATTTTTCTGCCTTTTGAGCCATGATTTCAAAGTTCAGACACTTTTAGATATTGAAACTGTTTTTAAATTAGATGAATTTAGAATTTACACAAAAAAATTTGACTTGATGGCCGAAACGTTCCAGAATTTCACAAAATCAGATTCTGAACTGTTGCTGAACGTCAAAATATGTGTTACTAAGGCAACATTTAAATTGTTGAATCAGCTGTAACACCTTTTTGATAATAATCAAAGTCGTCAAAATGCTTGATCATTATTGGTCGAATTTATGATGCGTTTTATAAACAACATAAATAATAATTTCGAAGCTTTCTAACGTTACTCCTGGGTTAAAAATGGACCATAATCAATACTTATTGCATAATGAGGGAAGTTTTTATGAATTGCAGGAGTCACATGTACTGATGGAGAATTATGGTCAACTCAACGTAGTTTTATTGTTCGTCATTTGAGAAATTTAGGTTTCGGGGGAAAATCAATGGAATTGAAAATTAATGAAGAATTGAAAGAGATTTTAGAAATTCTAGAAGACAATGGGTCCGATATAAACATAGGGGTTCTTCTCGCTCCGTCGGTCATAAATGTTATTTGGACGTTAATAGCTGGATCCCGAATTTCCAGACAAGATTCACGCCTAACGACTCTTTTAAGAATTCTCGGCGAGAGATCTAAAGCTTTCGATATGTCCGGTGGAGTTCTGGATCAATATCCGTGGCTTCGACATATCGCTCCTAATTGGACGGGCTACAATCTAATTGTTAACTTAAATCAACAACTCAAGAATTTCTTCAGCGAAACAATTCATGAGCATTTGGCTAAATGGAGAGACGGAAATGACGATGATTTAATTTATTCCTTTATAACAGAAATGAAACGAGATAATGAGGAGTATACTACATTCACAGGTAATTACTTTATATCTACCATTTGTTATATCTACAGTATATAAAATATGTACAGTCAGCGGCAAAAATAACGTAACAATTAAATAAATCTGAAACTGTTGAGTTTCGAAAAAAATACAGAAATAGGTCAATTTAAATTTAAATTTAATTTGACATCTTTTAACATAATATTTTTACATACAGATGTTTTTTAAATAGCAACCTAAATTTGTTTGTCATGATTTGTATAGGTCTCCTAACTGTCAAAAAAGTGATAAACTAGTTGTTGAAAAGTGAAATTGTTGATAAAAATACTAAAAGGAAGGAATGTTTGTTGCAGAAGATCAGTTACTGATGGTGTGCGTGGACTTATTTATTGCCGGGTCACAAACAACGAGTAATACTCTGGATTTTGCTTTTTTAATAATGTTACGATATCCAGATATTCAAGTAAAAGTACAAGCTCAATTAGACGCATTCATCAAGGACAATGGTATACCACCAGAATATAAAGATAGACATAGGTAAGTTGTTCAATCTTGAACATGATTTTTAAGTTTTATTCTTAATTTAAATATGGTGCAAGTAATGAAGCGCCGACCCACCCGTATTATGCCCTGCATGCGAATTTATGTGCATTGTGAATCACTTTTGTAATGTAAGTTGATTTGTAGGTCAGAAATAAGCTGACTAAGTAATGTCCTAACACAGAGGTAATGAAATAGCGAGTCAGCAATTTGTGTGTACATAAATAACCAATGTAACTAGCATAAATTATCACTTCTAAGTTATCTATAGTGGTAGTCGTATGGTTACAGCTAGAACCCCTAGCTGTAATCATAACATTAAGGTTTTGTAGAAATAAATGTGATTTTTATAAGAATTTGATTGTTCATTATCAACCACACCTCAGCATCAGTCAGTTCCGCTGGTGTACGCTGAACATAAGTTGCAAAAAAACACACAATTGTTTTTTTACTTTGGTGTCATAAGTGAGTCTTTGTGAAACTAAAAGTAGTGTCACAAAGGAACTTTTTGTGAAATTGTTTTTGCGTTTTTTTTTTAATACGTATTACGTTGGTATTGCTGTAATAGCACGCTGGCCGGCGTCCGGCATCTCCACCGAATTCCTGTCAAGGTCAAGCGAAGTGTACAACTTAATTTTTCCATGACTGTTTCACAAAAATATCAAACTCGAGATTTTAAATTTGAAATTTTAGTCGATACATGACACATGACAAATACCAACACAATCAGTACCTAATCCTGAAAATCCCTAGAATATTTGGAAAGCAGAATTTTAAAATTTTCGTAAAACTAAACCAACGTAGAAAAAATAGTATATTACACTCCTTTTTGTAAGACGTATTGTCGTATTTGTAACATTACTTACTCGTACGACAATAGATCGTCGTATAAAACTTGTATAATATACTATTTTATTACTTTTTTTAAGCTGAAAATACCATTAGTCCGATATACAACACGCGATCACATTACGAGCAATATTTTGATGTTTCTGTGTTGTTGAATTTTTTCTCGTTATTCGTTGGTTGTCTGAACTAAAACGGTGTACAAATCTTAATATGCGCGCTAACTACAGGGTGATGAATAATAGGAGCATTTGCTTAGCTTAGACGATTTATAATGAAACACTAATTGGAAAGCCAAAATGGAATTTGTTGTCTCTTCACCAAAGTTACAAGCTTTCCTATTCAGACAATAAAAATCTACTCGATTAACAATTTTGTAATAATTTCATTGTTAGAGTCAAATTTAATGCAGTTGATGGTGCTTTAAAAAAAAGTGTGAAAAATCTATTGAAAACAACTTTATTACCGTTTCTTGGCTCCGAGAAAAATTTATCAATGTCGCAACATCGCAAATCTTCTAGGAAACGGTTGCAACAATAATTCACTTTCCAATGTCAGTTCTCTTGTCAAATTGGAACGATACAAGTCAAATGTTTCAAAAAAAATTTAAATGGAATACAATTTCAGTGAAGATCTAGATATGTTGCTCCGCTTGGGTGCAACAGATAATAACGCATCGGAAACTGCTAGAGAATATGCTAGACTGTATCCACAACGACGTCATCCAGATGCTTAGGTAATTAGAAGAGTGGATCAGCGATTAAGAGAAAATGGCCAAATAATGCCGATTTCTGTAAATGGTGGACGACCTCGTGAAGTTCGTATACTATCGTTGAAGGAAGCAGTTGTGAAAGCGAGTAAAACTGCACCAGGACGAAGCATACGAGGATTCATATTCTGAGATATTTAAGATTTTATGATTCAATTTGATCTGGAAATCACGTTGTTTCGATTTTGATTGATCTATTTTTACTAAATAACATGGTTAGGAGTCTTTTAAATGGAAATCAGTAAGTGCGATCGAAAGTTCATTCATTCTTATCAGAAATAGCGCAAATACTAGACTTTTTGCATAGAACTCTTCAATTACCTGTCTGTTGTCTATTATTGTGTAATTACCTTAACTTCTTTTGAAATGAAAAAAGTTATGTCAACGTGACAGTTGTTTATTTTATGCAAGTAACAGTATCTGTCAGTATTGGTTGCTTAGATTCAAGAAGTAGGCCTACCTGAATGTAATTCTTTAGAAAAAAAAAGTACAGTATTGTCACGTTGTGCCCTTAGACAATCTGTTTAAATTTTAAACAGAATTTACTTAGACCACATTTGTGGCGATTTCCACGATGCTTCAACAGAAAGCATTGTTCCTATATCAACCACATGCGCCTTTTTTTATCACCCTGTATACATATAGGAATGGACAATAGTTCTTTTTGAAATAAACGACATGTTCAATAACTTTTGATTACATAGTATAATACACTATAAAATTCAACGACATAATTTAATTATACTATACAGGGTGAGTTAAGTTTTACCGCCCGTGGCAAAATAGGTCTTTAAAATAATTTGTCAATTCTCATAAATTGCATGAGTAATTTTATATTATTAAGGTACATATAAGCCAAGTAAAATCAAGTAAAATTTTGGCTTTTTTTCAATTACTAATTGTTCAATTTATTAGTTTTTTTGATGTACGAACAGTAAGATATTTTCACACAATTTAGTGTAATTGAAATAATTTTAGTAATTTGCGTTTATTAAATAAAGCTATTTCCGTATTAGAAGGTATTTTTTAAATGATTTACAACATAAGTAGACTAATTTACCAGACAATGGTATTGATATAGGGGAGCTTGAAAGATTATTTATGGCGGTCACTAAACTGAACCTAAGAATGCAGGTCTATCGCAACTGAAAAGCTGTCTCGTCCAGTTTGATGGGTCGATCATAAACTATTGTTAGGATGGTAAACCGCATTATCTATTGTTAGAAAGTCATAAATAGAAGCATTTTTTGCGCTATATCTTAAATTTGATTTAACTCAAAAAGTAATCATTTTTTTACAAATCAAATTGCAGATATTAATGCTACGAATAATTTGACAAATTTTGAAATAAAAAACCAAACATAGAAATTTTACCCAAAACTCTTTGTTTTAGTTTTTTGGCATCAAATAAAAATATTTTGGAAAATTTGTAGCACTAATCGAAAGCGTAAACTTCAACTGATGTAACATGTAAATTGCATACTTTCCCCTCAATCTTTAATAGGTATTATGGCCTGGGCGGTAAAACTTAACTCACCCTGTACAATATTACCTCGTCTTAAGCGAAACTTATAATTACGCGATTAACCTCCCTTTCTCACCATCAGTTCAAAGCTGGTACGGCTTCAGAATCTAAACAAGTTACTGGGGCAAAAGGCTGCTAGTTTTGTTAGAGTATT
Source organism: Dascillus cervinus (assembly GCA_949768715.1). Lineage (NCBI taxonomy): Eukaryota > Metazoa > Arthropoda > Insecta > Coleoptera > Dascillidae > Dascillus > Dascillus cervinus. The sequence goes on from OX458317.1 coordinate 22,716,112, forward strand.
AGATTTGGAAATATTGTTCCTTTGACTTGACCCCTTCTTACCGATTTCATCTGTCACGTAACTGTAGTTACTGCAGGGCCGCCCTAACCCCAGTGCTAAATGGGCTATAGCCTTGAGGCGCGAGCCTTTTGAGGCGATACAACTTCACCGGTCAACCCGGTCCCGCTTTTTTGTATTTTATTTTAAAGAAGGGCGCATTATTGTTAGTAATCCACTTACGCCAAATATCTTTGGATGGTCCTAAGTTACTGTAGTCTGTCTGTTCCATGAGGGATGATACCAATCCAAACCAAACCGAAATATACCCATTATTTTTGTTTTGTTACATTGTAATTATATACAGTGGAACCTCATTATTCGGGCAAAATTCATTCCAGGACGGTTTGAATAGCGAGGAATACCGCACTGGATCACCAAAAAGTGTCACTGCTTGTATTATATAATTAACACTACTCCGAAACGTAGAGGAGTCGCTAACTAAGTTTTTCATTATTCACAGGGTCCCGTATGTTGAAGCCGTATTATTAGAAGTAGAACGATATTGTCATATAGTACCAATATGTGGCCCTCGAAGAGTACTCAAAAGTACTATTTTAGAAGGTGTCAAAATTCCCAAGGTAACATTTAAATAAATTATCTTGTCACATCTGTAATTTAAATTTGATTTATTAGGACACCACTGTATTAATTAGTCTATATTCGGTTCACATGGATGAAACATTTTGGGGAGATCCAGAAGTATTCAAACCAGAAAGATTTTTGGACGCTGACGGAAAACTTTTGTCCAATGAGAGACTCGTTCCATTTGGTTTAGGTAATGGTATTTTGATTTGTGATTTATTTAAATGTATAAATGGAGGCAATTAATGGGTTTTACGTGAAAAATATTTTTCTAGGAAGACGAAGATGTTTGGGAGAAATATTAGCACGTAGTTGTATATTTTTGTTCTTCTCTGGAATTCTGGCTAAATATACAATCACATTTCTACCAGGAGCTGAAGTAAATAGAGAAAAACCACTTCCTGGAATAACATTATCACCTCCCAAATATCAAGCTCGCTTTTCAAAAAGAAAATAAATGTTGCCTTTAATTTACCGCATTTCGAGGTCTATAATAAGCATTTTCTTGCTTAACATTGAGGTACATTTTGTAGTTCCAATGAAAATTTAAGGTGCGTCTTATGTTCCACGAATTGCGGTAGTTAAATTTTTATTGTCATTATTGCTTTTATATCCTAGCAGTATATTAATTGACAATCATTAATTAATAACACCGTGGTGTAATTATTTTTTATAATGGCTCCAGGGCATTATTAAAAACATACACTGCTTCCCTGAATATGTCGCAGTCATATTGTAGAATCCGCCGCAAAGCAATGCGGCTAGCCGCTTTACGAAGCAGGTCTGTTTTGTAAAAGCAGATTGTTGTTGCAACATGCTCAATAATATGGCGGCCCACGTTGATCCGGAATGTTGAATATGTTGTACCGGGTTTTTACTTTAACTTTGAACATTCGATGTAAACATCCCTATGTTCAATTTAAAAAAAAAATTGTTACTCAGTCGATGTTTTGCAATCCAGCATACTCTACACGTTATTAAATTGTAATGGCCAGACGTTGAGTTAAACCTTTTCCTTATAGTTCTGACTTTTATATTTGCTATAACAATAAGGAAAAGGAAAGGTTTTTTTAATAAAATGTCGAATAATTCTTCAGTCCCTTTTCGCCGTTTTACAAAATGGCAACTCGCTGCATTGGAGAACGCGAAACGTCATTACAATATGGCTGACCAATGTTTAGCCGTATTACAATTCGCCTAAACGTTAACCAGCCGTTTTATAATGCGGCTAGCCGATTTGTATTGCGGCGGATTCTACAATCCGTCTGCGACAGATACACAGTCAAGGGTAGTGTAATGACCCAAACTTGCCGCCTAAATAATTTAAATATTCGAAATATCCCGAACGCTCGAAAAATAAACCGCGAAATTCAAATTGGCCAACAAAATTGTGATCGTCTAGAATGTCGGTAGGACTCCTCGTTGCGTTTACACAATGCGGCAAGTGTTCTGGATGCAACGGTGAGATTTTTAGGGGAAGAGGTGTCTTCAATAAAACAATATCATAGTGGAGGATGCCTTTTTAATTAAATCAAAAATAGTAAGAGCGGAGAGCTCATGCAATAAACTGGAATCGGTGAAACCTCCCCAAACCGATTCCTCAGGCATGAAAAAAAAACAAAAGCATACACAAACAAAGAAAGCAATTAATACCACCGACATACACAACATAAGAAATCGTCCCTTTTTATAAATAAACAACATACAAAATAAAAACATAAACGAGATGTGGTATGTGATAAAAAAACACATGTTAAATAATTAGGTTGTAATGTCGAATCATCTGAAACATATCGGAGATCACACCGAAGACCTGGATAAATTTTGATTGGCAAGGCAGTACGAATGATGGACATGATTTCATCATTATTATCACTTGAAGCATGAAATAACAAGAACTATTTGTTATGATAAATTAACCGGGCTACGAACTGTTGCCTTTCCAGGCCCACGATCCAGCACTACAGTGCGCCGTAGAGGGCGGTCCGTAACTCTGCCTTAATGCCTTTTTCGAACGGAGGAGAGAACGGCACAGCAATTAGACACACATAAAAACAACAATCTCGGCCTATAAATGATGTCCCGCCTGTTATTGGCTAGGTTCCCCACCACCGAGTACAAAACAACAACAATTATAAATAGCACAATACACAGCATAATAGACAAACAAAACCTTTCGATCATACTCACAACCGAGGAAATGGAACACAAATTCCAGCTCGCCGCCACTGGTAAGAGCTGCAACCAGTTCCCGGGGGTGATAACTAAATGTCCACATTACGCGCAGATGGTAATTTAAATTAATTAAAGGACGATTTCTCATGTTTACAATTAGAACATACAATATCTAACCAAGGAACACACATGCGACGAACCGGCCTATAATTACGTTCGACCGGTCGTTCCCAACGAGGTCTTCGTGTAGAATTGGGCGCCTCCGCATAACCCTTTAAACCTTGCGTCGGTCCAAATCCGGTTTAAGCGCTCCCGAGTGCGCGCTTAAGTAACGGGCCCTCCCGGTACTCCGGCACTGGAAGGCACGCCCTAACGGAGCGGCTACATGACGCCACGCGGAGATTTTGACCCTTAACGACACGTAACCCGCGTCCCCTTTACAAACAACGGAAAAACCCCGCGTTTCTTCGCCCCCGCGATAAAAAAACGCATTCTAACCCTTGCCGTCCCCGTACTTAACCAAAACTAACGCGCGATTAGGCCGATTCGTTATCTAACTACAGTTTCATACTACTAAATCTAACATGCTAACTAACCTACCCCACGCGCTGTAACCGTCAACAAAAACTACCAGATACGATACCCGGATTAAGAGATCCTGCACAAATTGCTCCACTAATTAAAAACCCACCCCCAAAACAACAAGACACTTTAAAATAAAATTAAAACAACCACTTTTTCTCGAAGCGTCTTCTTCGGTTTTTGGGCCCGCTAGCTTCTCCCCCACAACCCTTCGCGGCTCTTAAACCGGTCCCGCCCTCTACTCTACTCAACTTGGCTTAAGACTCTGGCTACTTAACTCGGTGCGTGTGTCGGGTTGCCGACGGTGCAGGCGTAAATTAGAATTTTTAAATTCAGTTCACTACAGTAGCTTATCTCAAAACTTCGTAGACAACTTCATACAGGGTGAGGTATACATAACGTCTGTTTTGATAGCATGAATAACAAATAATGTCAACAGTTTGATAATATATCTGCATCTTTTATCAAATTTACTGATTATACTATTCCTAACGTCAATATAAATAGTATTATGTACTAAACACAACGCAAGAAATTAATTAAATTTGTAGTCTTATTGGTATATTTTATAATTCAATTCAATATTACATTTAAATAAAGTGGTATTTCAATTTAATGGTATATTTCGTTGAATAGATACTGAAATCGTTAATTAATAAAGAATTATTCATTAATAGGGGCATTAATGCATGATTTCCGAAACATTAAACCGACTCGTGAATAAACGTTCACCGGAAAAAGCGATTTTTAAAATATAAAATTTTAAGTCAAGGCCAACGTGTTTAATGTGTTGCCTATTTGTCGAACTTAAGCGAAAACGTTAATTAATATTTTATTAAATCAAGAGAATAGTTTTCAAGTTATTTCTGGAGAGATAAGTACTGCAATACAGAAATACATAATACGTAGTACTTTTACGACATCTAACTGAAACATCATGCAAATGAAATTTTGACCAAAAAATTGTACCCAACGTTTAGAAGTTTACAGCTTTTTCAGATTCATCTTTACTTATAAATTTCCCTGCACTTGGCAGTTCTTTAATGAGTTCAAAAAGAAAAATAAAGTGAAGAGAGAGGAATCAGTAATGAATGCAATTATTTGATGTGGAGAACCAGTGCATACCAGTCAATCCCTATCAATTAGTTGATCTTGAAACAATTCTACACCAATCATCAGTCCTAATCTAATGAATAAGTATAAAATGTTTCAGGTTCACAAAACATACATCCGAAATTTACAGTACCTTCAATATTTTTACTGTAATTAGTTATTTATTCTAATGTATAATAAAATGGTACTTCCTGGTACTCCGCATCTTTGACCGCTGGGAGGATCGATGGGATTACTCCACTAAAAGTCGGATTACCTACTGCTTCTCGCCCCGGATTCCGGAGATGCCTCGCTTTCTCTCTTTCTATGCTACCCAGTTTTTGTCAGGCCATGGTAACTTTGCCATTCATCTCCATCGGCTTGGAAAACGTGACCACCCGAACTGCTCGGTGTGCCCTGATGATGTTAACGACCCTGTTCACCGCCTTCTTGCCTGTCCACTTTTTAATGAAGCTCGGACTGCCTTGCAGGCCCAGTTGCTAGTCTGGCCCCCGCCTCTAGAGTCTGCGCTTTTTTGGGATCCTGCATGGATCATTCCTTTTACGGTGGCAATAGAATGACCCACTTGCCACCTGCTCCTATGCCTTCCCTAGGCTTTGACGCCATGGTGCTGTTACCTTTCGTGCACTTTACTGATTCCCTAATGCGTCCTCGTCCTAGGCAATTCTGCCCCTATTGTTTTCAACAGTTTTTCCTTAATTTTAAAATATTTTTGCTGTTGTAACTGTAATTAATATTTTATTTCTGTAATATCGATACCTTTTTTCCAAAGTATCGTAAGTGACATTTTGAGCGAAATTGAGATCTTGCATTATATCGTAAATATCGGACTAAATGCTTGTTCTGGCGGAGTAATATACCAATCAGTTTATTCTTTATGGTGATAAGAACACAATAAACCTATCGTAAGTACCAAGATAGTCACATGCAATGACCTTGTGGTCAAGAAAGTTGTCTCCTGCAAAATTTGACAGATGTGGCTTACGATACTTTGGTAAAAAGGTATCGATATTGGGTTCAATTTGACGCTGGTCTGTGGATTATATGCGCTGTTGGGCGCCTTTTGTTGTTGTTGTTGTTGTTCATCTGCTTCCTAAAACTTTCTCTCAACTTTTTATGCTTACTTTATAAATATTATTTGTAAATCTATAGTTTCCACCAAGTAAATCCCTTCAATATTTTTTAATAATTGCACGTTCTAAAATAAAATTACTTTCTATATCATTAATTATTTCTTACGAAAGGAAAACTATTGGAATAAAATTTGCTTTCCTACTGAACCATTTTCCCTGAATCACATTTGAAACAGATTTTGCTGAAGAATTATTATTTTAGTTTAAACCAATAAAGTAACTTAAGGCGATCTCGGTGGTAACAGGTTGTGTTTTTCTTTTTAACTCAAAAAAAGTGCTGCATGTAATTTTGGAAACAAATTATTATTCAAATTAAGTACAAAAAGATATGTTCATGTTCATCTTTTACAATATTAATATAATAATTACTCAAGAGGCAATAAATAAGTTAATCAGACAGAGTACAAATAACTTTCGTACTTAGCTTTCGGAGTTGGTCCATTGAAGGGAGAAAACCAGGCTAATGAAAACCGGCCAAACACTGCTTGAATACTTTTCCACCTAGATTTTTTAACCCAACGTGCTTCTTCCTTTTTAAGCTGCTCAATACCAGTTTCATCATTCCATATCGCCTGCACCTGAGTCCCTAACATAACTGCAGTAAAAACAGCAAATAATAATGCCTCAAACACCAAGAACAGTAAAAGCACAACAGTTGCAGGTGGTGAATAAGTTGTACATTCTTTCCACTCGTGCCGAATGCACAGTAAAAACTGATTTACAGCCAAAAATAGAGAATGTAATGATATTGCCGCAATATAAAACTGCAAAGTTATCAATTTACTACATAAAACTTTATTAGTATAGGCTTACTATATTACCGTGAAGAGCACAAAGTATTTTTGATTATTTTCTCCTACACAGTTATTTACCCAAGGGCAATGATGATCCATTTTTCGTATGCACCTGACAATTTATAAAATTGGAGTTTATGAATAACACCCTATTGACGTAGTGCATTTACCTTTGACATACTGAACAATGATGTGCCCTTTCAGGTTTAATGCTGCAGCATTTCGGACACTTAAATATCACCTGTCCTTCCCTGAATCCCATTTGTTTTATCATTTCCTTAGTGGCATTACCTTTAGGAACTGCACCCTGTAAATAAAAAGAGTTTAAATTTAATGCTGACTATGGGCTGGGTTAATTTAATAGATAGTTACACTTACAGGATCTGTAAACATGGTCCTCAAATGTGATGCAAATGCCAAAAAAGCAGAAATTTGAAATATAATCATGTTAAATATGCTGTAAATAGAATATGGGCTTGGAATGAGTATAACTGACATCACAACAAACTCTGCGTACAATATAAGTAACCAAGTTAAAATTGCACAAATTATTCCACATATATCACGAATGCACCAAAACATACCACCACAACATTTATTATGCAGATCAATTTCTTTGTGAAATAATGTATATTCATATTCCATCATGATGTCTTTGAAAGATAAAATTCCTGTATTAGTATCAATATTAGGGTGGTCTTATTAATATGAATATTTTTAGGTTATAAATATAGTTTAAACATAACATTTTAATTATTTTAAACACTCTCAATCTATGTATGTTCTTCTCTCTACACTTCTAGCATTTTTTGTAATGTATAAACTATTCAAACACTATTTTAACATGCATCAATTAAAAAATGACAGTTGTTCTAAACACAAATGTCATCGACGTTTTTTAGACAGCTGCGTACTTCGCTTTTTGCCATTGGGGACAAGAGGGGGTAACCAAAGCATGGCTGCAAAAAAGTAAAATCTGTAACGTAAGTAAATACATACAAGAAACAATGAGATTGAAAATAGCGATATTCTGAACCTTTTCTACCTTTACAAATAAAATATTTGCTTTTCTTCCAAATATATTTACATATACAGGGTGAGTTAAGTTTTACCGCCCGTGGCAAAATAGGCCTTTAAAATAATTTGTAAATTCTCATAAATTGCATGAGTAATTTTATATTATTAAGGTACATAGAAATCAAGAAAAAATCTTCTTTTTTTAATCAAGTAAAATTTTGGCTTTTTTTCAATTACTAATTGTTCAATTTATTAGTTTTTTTGATGTACGAACAGTAAAATATTTTCACACAATTTAGTGTAATTGAAATAATTTTAGTAATTTGCGTTTATTAAATAAAGCTATTTCCGTATTAGAAGGTATTTTTTAAATGATTTACGACATAAGTAGACTAATTTACCAGACAATGGTATTGATATAGGGGTGCTTGAAAGATTATTTATGGCGGTCACTAAACTCAACTTAAGAATGCAGGTCTATCGGCAACTGAAAAGCTGTTTCGTCCAGTTTGATGGGTCGATCATAAACTATTGTTAGGATGGTAAACCGCATTATCTATTGTTAGAAAGTCATAAATAGAAGCATTTTTTGTGCTATATCTTAAATTTGATTTAACTCAAAAAGTAATCATTTTTTTACGAATCAAATTGCAGATATTAATGCTACGAATAATTTGACAAATTTTGAAATAAAAAACCAAACATAGAAATTTTACCCAAAACTCTTTGTTTTACTTTTTTGGCTTCAAATAAAAATATTTTGGAAAATTTGTAGCACTAATCGAAAGCGTAAACTTCAACTGATGTAACATGTAAATTGCATACTTTCCCCTCAATCTTTAATAGGTATTATGGCCTGGGCGGTAAAACTTAACTCACCCTGTACATTACTTTTATGTTTTATTTTCTCTGGTACATTATTCACGCGAGAATTATCTGACATCTGTCACCAGTTTTATTTTAGTTGAGTTAAACTATATTTTTTATGCTGTACTTTTTATTTAAAGATTAAAAAATAATCTTATCCGAATACCACTCGAGAGTGCGAATTAATTAGAAAACAATTCTCCAGTTATTTTTTCAAACTTGTTGCCATTTGGGAATAGCCACTCGAGCCCTACGGTCTCTCGTGTCTATTACCTGGCAACAAGTTTTCGAAAATCTGTCAAATTATTTTCAATTTATTCTCTCGCTTGTGATATTACTTATGAAAATTTTAGTTATTGACTTTTTCACTTCATAACAGTTTAAAATATAAAAAAACAATAGACACATTTACGGCCACCCAAATGTGCACGAGTTTTTTTATCAATTTGATTTTTGCTTTAAATCATAAGCCTCGTAAAGAAAATTAGCCAAATGTTAATATTATTTTCTTTATGACAAATATTATTTCACGAAAGTCACTGGATATAGCCAGATCTATGGAAAAATAGGAAAATTTGTGTCAGGTATCGTGCACATTTGGAGGGTCGTAAACGTATACATATATGTAGGTACTATTGACGAATTTAAATTTGGGACGACACAATTTATTGGTGTAAAAGTTGCTTAGATATGGCTAGAAAAACGTCATTACCTTTTCAAGGTTATGAATGTGTAGTAATTAAACTCGAAGTTTTGATTGATTTTATTTTTACAACGATTGTCAATTGACTGATAATAAAAACATCTTTTATCCCGGGCACTTGATCATTGGGCTATTAATGCAGGGCGCTAGATAATACAGCCGCCGCTACATCACCCCCTTCCCAGTGAGAGCGCGGAAGAATATCAAAAAAATTCTGGCTGCGCTTGGAACGTCACGCGCTTCGGCTTTTGAAAAGCGGGTTTGGAAGTGTCATTTAAGATGACTTCATCGGCAGCAACAAAAGCTGGCTTGAGGCGATCAATTGAGATGGTCTGAGTACGTCCACGGACATCTACTTCAAACGTTTTTTCATTTCGGGTAATGACACGGAATGGGCCTTGGTAGGTAGGTTGAAGGGGTTTCCGTATTGCGTCGTGACGAATGAAAACGTGCGAGGTCGTACGAAGAGATTTCCAGACGAAAACAGGCGATTGAGTATGCAATCGTGGAAGCTTTGGTCGGATTTTTGAAAAATGTTCTTGTAGTCTAAGAACAAATTCAGATGTTGATTCGGGTGGAGTTGATAAAAAAAGTTCGGTTGGTAATCGAAGGCTAGTACCGTAAACGAGCTCTGCAGCTGAGGTACAAAGATCTTCTTTCAATGCAGTGCGAATACCAAGCAGAGCGAGAGGTAATGATTCGACCCAATTAGCATGACCATGGCATTTGAGAGCAGATTTCAGCACACGGTGGTAACGTTCGACCATCCCATTCGATTGTGGATGGTACGCAGTGGTTTTGAGATGCTGAATGCCTGCTAGTCGAGATAAACTCTGGAAGAGGTTGGAGTCGAATTGCTTACCTCGATCAGTCGTGATTCGACATGGTACTCCAAATCTAGCTATCCAGCAGTGCAAAAGATGAATTGCGACGGTTTCGGCGGAAATGTCTGGAATGGGCACAGCCTCTGGCCATCTTGTATATCTATCGATACAAGTTAAAATGTAGGAATTTCCTCTAGACGGCGGCAAAGGGCCCACTAGATCAACATGAATGTGTTCAAAGCGAGCATTTGGTGGAAGAATGGGGAACAGTGGCGATTTAACGTGTCTAGAAATTTTGTTCTTTTGACACTCAATGCACTGTCGGCACCAGGTTTTGCAATCTTTATTTATGGAAGGCCAAACGAATCGAGATGTAATCAATTTAGTAGTTACTCGTGCACCAGGATGTGAAAGCCCGTGTAGATTGTCAAAAATTTTCTTGCGAAATGCATTAGGTACAATTGGTCTGGCTTTACCGGTTGCGATATCACACAAAACGTCGCGGTTGACTTCAGGAAAATGAATCTTGACGAAGTGTAAGCTTTGGTTGGAATTCACCAAATCTTGAAGTTCGACATCTGTTTCTTGGACTGCAGCAAGGTCAGAAAAATTAACAGGGTTCGTGCTAATGGACTCGAGACGCGAGAGTGTATCAGCCGGTATATTCTCTTTGCCACTGACGTGTTGAATGTCTGTAGTGAATTGTCCAATAAGATCAAGGTGCCGGAATTGACGTGGTGAACACTTGTCCAAATTTTGTTGGAAAGCGAACGTCAGCGGCTTATGGTCCGTATAAAGTGTGAATTTTCGACCTTCGAGGTAATGACGGAATTTCTTGATGGCGGTGTAGACAGCTAATAATTCTCGGTCGTACGCGCTGTACTTTTGTTGTGTGGGAGATAATTTTCGAGAAAAGAAGCCTATCGGTTGCCATGCGTCATCGATGTATTGTTGGAGCACCGCTCCTATGGCAAAGTCCGATGCGTCGACCATAACTGATCTAACTGCAGTTGGTGAAGGATGAGCTAACAAAGCGACACTGATGATGGATTGTTTGACAGCTTCGAAAGCTGTAAGTGTTGTGGAAGTCCAATCGATGACGCGGTTATCTTTTGACTTTGGGCCCGTCAAAAGATTGTTCAGTGGTGCCTGCGTAGATGCTGCATTGGGAATGAATCTCCTGTAGAAATTTATCATTCCAAGGAAACGACGCAACTGCTTGACGGTAGTCGGGACGTTAGCGTCGCGGATAGCTTCCACACGATCTTGAGGGGGGTGACATCCTGTCGCATTGACAGTGTGGCCAAGAAACAGGACCTCGGGCTGACCCAGGCAACATTTTGAGGGGTTGATAATCACACCAAATTTTTTCAGCCTATTAAACAAGATTTTTAAATGCGATGAATGTTCTTCAGGCGAGGAGGACGCGATTAAAATGTCGTCGATATATGAATAGCAAAAATCAAGTCCGCGGAGGACATGGTCGATAAATCGTTGAAAAGTCTGTGCAGCGTTTCGAAGACCAAAACTCATGTATACGAATTCGTACAAACCGAAAGGTGTTGTTATTGCTGTCTTCGGAATGTCCTCTGGATTAATGGGAATTTGGTGAAATGCTCGAAGTAGATCTATTGTTGAGAACACTGACTTTCCGTATAAATTTTGAGCAAAATCTTCAATATGCGGTATAGGATAGTTATCATGCACAGTTCGTACGGTTAGTGAACGGTAATCTCCGCAGGGGCGCCACTCATTGTTCTTTTTAATAGCCAGGTGAAGGGGGGAGGACCAATTGCTCTTTGAAGGACGAATGATATCGAGGGCTAAGAGGTGCTCGAACTCTTTGCGGGCAATTGAAAGTCGTTCTGGGGCGAGGCGACGGGGGCGAGATGTGACCGGTGGGCCAGGGGTCGTTTCGATGTGGTGCGTCACACCGTGACTGGTGGAAGTGGATCGCCAGGTGGGTCGACTTATTTCAGGAAACTCGGAAATGATGCTGTAATATGGTGAGTCTCCTGAAATTGTTTTAATGCTTCCAACTGATAGGTTGCTGGGAAGGGTACCTGAAGTAGTTAGTCGGGTTGTGGCGTCAATCAGGCGTCGATGACGGGCGTCGATGAGCAGATTAAAGAAACTGAGAAAATCGATTCCTATGATTGGTTTATCGACAGAGGCAACCAGAAATGTCCACGGAAATTTCCGACGAAGGTCGAGATCAAGGGATAGCACTACTGTTCCAAAAGTGTCAATTTTTGTACCGTTGGCGGCATAGAGTGAAAATTCTGTTTTCTCGCGATTCCATTTACAAAGTTTCTTTGGAAAAATACTGACGTCTGCGCCAGAATCAACAAGAAACGTTAATTTAGTAGAAAGATCTGTCAAGAAAAGACGACCACTCGCGAAGATACCAGCAGTTTCGGTCGTACTTACTACTGGTTGTTGAAGTTTTCCGAAAATTTACACGGAGAACGGCAGCGTTTAGCACGAGTTCCAAATTCTTTGTGGTACCAGCACAAACCAGAAGGTGAAGGCGAACTGCTTTGTCGATTTCGACTAGGACTACGGGTACGTGATGGTCCTCGACGGTGATCTCTGCATAGTTCGTCCATTTGACGAGTCAATGCCTCCATTTGTTTCACGAGTTTGTCGATGGTATTACATGCAGGAGCAGAGACGGCAGCTGTCGTACCTGCAGTTTGACCAAGTACAGGTGTAACAGATACCTGCTGGTGAGAAAGCGGTGTGGCGACGGAGGCGACTGTGGGTTGTGGCATAACTTCGCAGATTTTGTCCGCTAACTCGGCTAGTTGATCGAGTGTGTTATTAGTTTGAACAGATAAAATACACTGCACATTTGCAGGTAGTCTTTGAAGCCACAGGGACCTAATAACATTATCAGGAACCTGAATATCCGCTATAGTCCTTAAATGTCGCAGGAACTTCGATGGCGTCCGATCACCTAATTCTTCGCGTTCCAATAATCGGCGAATCCGTAATTCGGCGGATCCTGTGAGACGATGGATGAGCGTAGTCTTTAGAGTTAAATACTTATCATTTTCGGGGGGGCTACGCGTGATGTCGTCAACTTCAGCCGCGTACTGAATTCCCATGGCGTTGAGAGCTGCCCAAAACTTGGTCGTATCGTTCGTCATCCGCTTGCATTGGAATTGGCCCTCCAACAAGCGGAACCAGAGGTCCGGATTTGTTGGGCAAAACGGGACCGCTTGTACTGAAGTCTGCTCCAGTGAAGCATAAAGCGGGAGCTCTTGTCGGCCTTCTGATGGCGGCGGTGGCTGTTGTTCGTTTAACATGTTTTGAAATCACGTCGGGGTCACCAATTTGTAGTAATTAAACTCGAAGTTTTGATTGATTTTATTTTTACAACGATTGTCAATTGACCGATAATAAAAACATCTTTTATCCCGGGCACTTGATCATTGGGCTATTAATGCAGGGCGCTAGATAATACAGCCGCCGCTACAAATGTATCGAGAAAAGATAATTCCAACAACTAAAATTTGAAAATATATGACCTACTGTTAAAAAAATCGTCCCAAATTTAAATTCGTTAACTGTATACCTTAACACATGAACACATGGAATTACGAAGTGAAGTATACAATAATTCAAATTTTCAGTAATACCAATACAATTGTATAGCTTTTTATTTTCTCCCCAGGTATAGCTATGCTTATAATTAAACTGTGAAGTAAAATTGCAAAGCTTTTTGAAGAAACAAGATGTCTTAGGGGTGCCAGGTAGTAACCGCAAGCATTCAGGATCAAAGGCGTATTTAGGCTTTGAAATTTGAAAGTCACTGATATACTACTTCGCTTCAAATAACTAAACACAACTAATATAAAAAAGCGTAATTTAAAAGCACAATGTTTAAACCGAACCCTTATTAACCCTCCGCCTGTCGGGTCCTTTTTAGAAGTACATTCGATCGGGTGTGGTCTGTGACGACCAAAATAAAATAGCTTCTGAAAGGCACCAACATTTCTTTCGGTGCTAATTTCTACAAACATTTTTCTATACAATGCCTAATACACCCGGGTCTTTTTTATGCGGTTTGTTTTTATACGATTTTCGTTTATTTTCAATTTGTTGCTTCGGTTTTATGCGATTTTAGGAAAGTATGGAACCTATCCCTATTTTTACCAATGTCTTTTTTATCCAAATTCTTTTTCTGTGGAAGATATCTACCGCATAAAAAAAGATGTGGGTGTACAGGATTAATTGTAAACACACCTTTCTTGTAGAGTTAAGAAATACAAAGAAGTCATTATAGGTGGAAACTGTGTATTTTTAGTCCGCACCTGATAACCGCAGGTCACAGTGGGGTCTCATTTACAACCTCGCATATATATCGTTCGATTATAATTTTCGGTCGGGTAAATTTACCACTCTATAAAATCGTAAGTGTTTGTAGGAAGTTTTGATGATTTTATTATTAACCGATTATTAGGCTAAAACCCGTTTAAAGTATTTAAACGAAATATGTTTGTGACTTGTAAATTGAAATTAAACGTTAGGTAAATTCCACAAGAATTTTTAGTCTAGATTTAAAAAAATTTATACTTTCTTACTTTTTTCCTGTGGTTTATCATAAAAAAGAAATAAATAAACAAATTTTGAAGATAATAATTAATATTTGAGATTAATTTCGGGGGTGACCATTAACGTTGGAGGATCCTGTACCTATCCTATGGATATTGATTGGTATTAATTTTTCGTCAATTATTTTTTCATCTTAGAATCACTTTTCACACATGTTCACCTTTATTAAAATCAGTACCTAGTTATGTGAAAAATTAAATATTTCCAATGTTATGCGTTCAATGACTAGTTAGATTTCAAATTGTTCTCATAATTTTTAAAAAATGTTAAAAAAAACAAAAAAAAATCATTTTTAGATCTTCAAGAAAATTAAAACAATTTGTAACATTGTTAATTTTATTTTACCGCGTGGTTTACGTTTGTTTGAAGAAATTGAAGTGAGGTTATGATTTTATATGAGCAGTAATTATTTTCTAAACATATTATATATCCATTTAATAGTTAATTTTATGATGCTCATTATTTTAACCCTTTTGAAAAACGTTCCTACCTCACTGCAATGTAAACTCATCAAGGTTAGGTAATCATAACCTTTCGCTCGGTTTCAAACGTGGAGCTCAACAGAAATAAAACCCACCGTTAAAAGTGAGTGTGTGTTGGAAATTAAAAACTGATGATATTAATTCATTGCATTGATTAGTAATTTATTATATTTACGTTGTTGTGAATATTTTGATGCATAATGACAGTAAGTAATGAGTAAATAAGTAAATATGTTCAATGTAATTGACCACATTGTAGGTTCAAAAAGGGAAACAAGGAACAAAAGGTGCGAAGCAAATTTTGGAGGAAAATTGTAGTACGTTAAATTTTTATCGTAATATGGCTGTGGGGGCAAATGCTTTGTCATTAATTATTTTATGTTTTTATAATTCGACAATAAGTATTGTAAGTAGGTAACATTTTGGGGTATCAAAATTAGCCAATGATCCATGTGTTCTTTTGTAGCTGTTATATCTATTTTCCTGCATAATTTATATTGGCGCCTATCAGTTTATGGCATATATGGCAAAACCAAAATATACTGAAACTGGGCAGTTACTGGATAGTGGAGTTGATCTTAACATGGAAGGTGGAATTGCAGAGTAAGGATTTACTTAATTACCAAATAACTAAACTATAATCTGGATATGCTAAAACACAACATATTAGTTCAATCCTAGGAAAAAATGTATTTCTGTATTAATTCTTTACATTGTAAATTGAGTTAAAAGTTTCAGAAACAATAATTTCATTATTCTAAACAATTTATTTAGTTACTCAGGTGTTATTTTTAAAATACTTTTCACTAACTGATTCTTTTATATTACAATAGAAGAGTTGAAATGAAAACAGTGTTCATTGCTTTTTCATACATTTTAAAATATTCAATTTTTTCTCTAATGCGTACGAACAAATATTTCGCAGGCACATTATATTGATGCCAAAGAACTTTCTTAATTTTTTACAAAATTATTGAACTAAAATTGCGTACCCATTAGAGAAAAAATTGAATATCTTAAAATGTATGAAAAGGCACTTAACACGGTTTTCATTTCAACTCCTCAATAGACAATTGTTATTATTAAAATACATTTAATTTCAGACATATTAAAGATATAATCATATTAACAGCAGCCTGTCAGTTATTATCTTCTACAATATCAAATTACTTTTGGTTGTTGTGGTTACTGGCACCTTCTAGAGGATTTTGGATTTTATGGAAAAATATTCTTTCACCGTACTTCTTCCAATCCGAACCTCAGCAACCAGAAGTTGATGAAAAGAAACAAAAAAAAATGGAACGCAAAATGAGAAGACAGCATTAATGTTAATTAATTTATAATATTACAAAAGTTGGTTTTTGATACATTACGGAGTCAGTTATAAAATTTATAATTATAATTTCATTTAATGAAATTATACTAAATAAATTAAATGCGTATATATTTGGTTTTGGATGAATAATGTATATTGTTGAATTGTTTTATATAGATGCATATGTGTAAAATAAAAATATTTATAATTTTTTTCTTCGCTTCTTGCAGAGTAACCGAGATGAGATTTAACAGTAAAATTGATAAAATTTTTGCCAGGACAAGCCACTGTATTAGTCAATTTCTATGTAATTAGGCAAATAGTATTTAACCAGAAAGATAGTATGCCTCAACTTTTTTTAGGCAAATGAATCTATAAAAATGCTAGAAGTTTTTAAGAAAAAAATAGTAATTAGAACTAACTCTCATCGTCAGTTGTTACTAATTGAATACTTAGAGACTGCTGCACTTTACCTTCAGATGTTTATTACTGTGAGAACTATAGATTCGACTTAAACAACCTTAGGAGAATTTTTAAATCGGCATAAAACAAAACCTTATAATTTCTATTCCAGAAACCAACTGAAATCACATTTTTACAAGTGCATTATTAGAGTTATTTACATCGGCATCTGAGTCTTTCCTAATTCGAAATGTAGGAACTGCTCAACTTTACCTTTCATTATACATTAGAGAAATTTCTCTAACGGGTACCTACCTCCAATAAGCGGACACCTCTATTGTACTCTTCTCGTCTTCCTGCATATTACTCATTTTAGCATTTTTATTTCAACAACCCGGAGAATACTTTTAGTCATGCCTTCTCTCGCCTTATGGCTATGTCATGCCTTATTGATCTGATGCAAGTTTTGTATATTTCGACTTTGCTGTCCATTCTATTCACCTGAATTTCAAAATTTTTTACATCTTTTGCATTTCGCGTAAGCAATATTTACGGAATGTTTAGGTAGTAATAACCGAAGTTGCATACTTTAGGTTTTTATAGTTGGTACAATTTACATGTATTTCTCTATTAACCTATTGATTGCGTAAAACGCCTAGGTGTCCGGCGGTGTTTCCACTATGTGCGTAGGACTCGCATGTGCGTCTTGTCACACAATGCAGCAAGCACATCTGCACTATTGCAACATCGTTTCCTGATCAGCTGAAAGGCACGTTTTGCGCTTACGCAGTGAAAGCGGTATTTCGGATTTGGTCCATATCCGGAGGATCGTTATAAGCAAGATCGTAACAACCGGCACATACTATATGTTGAAATTCGACTTATTGAACTTTTCTATTTAATAAATGCTTAAAAAATTGTACCTAAGTAAATTCAATCTTATTCCAATAATAATTGCTTGAAAGTTGCATTAAATAACAACAAAAGCTCGTTTAAAAACAGCTGCAATATCAGTTGGGATTGTATTTTAATAGTATATTATTATACAAGTTTTATAAGACGATCTATTGTCGCACGAATAAGTTTGGGGCACGACGAGCGAAGCGAGGAGTGCTCCAATGTCATGAGTGCGACAATACGTCTTATAAAACGAGTGTAATATACTATTTTTTCTACTTTGGTGCTCTTAGTTTCATGAAAATTTGAAAATTGTGCTTTCTAAATGCTGCTAACGTTCCTCTTCGTAAACACAAAATTTGGTCACTAAAAATACAGTAAAATACAGCGCAGTACAGTAGGCGCTCGGTTATATGAACACTTGATTATGTGAACGATCCACAACAGTGAACAGTTAAAATTTTGCACACCAGGTTTTATAGAGTGAACAAGCTCAAACTCGATAAAGTGAACATTCTCACATCTTGTTGCTACAGAATGGAAAATAAACTATATAAATGGTTCTGCAAGGAACCTTCCAGTAACGTAGTGAACTAGTGAAAATTACAGCAGCCTTTACATGAAGTTCTGAAAGAAAAGGATGATTTTCTTGCTACTGATGGATGGCCACAAAAATTTAAGCGCAGATTTGGCATCCAATTCTTAAATATATATCAGGTGAAATACTGTCGACAAATCCTGAACCTGTGGTTTCTTTCAAACAAGATCTGCACTCAACTATAGACAGATTAAATCTACGAAATGAAAAAATTTATAATGCCAACGAAACTGGTCTGTTTTGGAGCCTACTTAAAAAATTGATGAAAGAACAGCTCCAGGGAAGAAAGTTGAAAAAGCTAGGCTAACTTTTCTTGCTTGCACAAATGCAACTGGAGAACACAAAGTTAAACCACTTGTAATAGGCAAAGCAAAAAATCCAAGGTGTTTTAAAAACTTTCCTCTTTCTGTGGATTACGATTATTCCAAAAACGCTTGGTTACGTCGGCAATTTTAAAAATTGGTTTCATAATTGTTTTATTCCGCAAGTTAGGAGATATTTAAAAGAAAAACACCTACCCATGAAAGCCATTCTTCTATTGGATAATGCCTCGAGCCATTCCCCTGCATTAAATTTACGTTCAGATGATGAAAATATTTTTGTTGTATTTATATACGTCTCCAAATGTAACACCCATGATTCAATCAATGGATCAGAACGTTATCCGCATTTCAAAACTATACTGCAGATTAAACTTGTTGTCATCAATTGTATCTTCTAAATCTGAAACCTACCTAGCAACAGATGCGAAATGAAATTCTGTACAAAATGCAGTTGTTTATGATTGAATTTACGCTTTTGAAATAAACATACAGTAGAATCCGGTTATAGCGAACCTGAAGGGACCGTCAAAATCGGTTCGTTATATCCGAAGTTCGTTATAAATGCCATTGAAAGAATAAATGCAAGAGTGTTTTATGAGACCGTTATTGTCTAATATAAATATGCATATGTATAAAACCATTATAAATATAAAGACTAAACTTAAGTAAAACAAAGCAAAATGCAATAAGTAATTTTATTTGAAAAAAATTGTTATTTTAGACTGCATTTTTAAATTATAAATTGTCCACACATTTTCAATAATCCGCGCACCATAATTCTGTAAAAAATTACGAATGTTGTTAATGCTGGCTTATTGGCTTCTTCGTGGTCACTTTTGTCTACCACAAATACCTAAATATTCTAGTTATAAGTTTTCGAAATAATTTAAATTTTCCAATTGCTGAAATTCACGTTCCCTTTGTTTCTCTTTTTGTAACCACTCATTTAATGACAAGTCATCATCAGATTCAAAGGTTAATACGTTATTACGTGTTATATAGAATGCAAAGTTCGTTATAGCCGATTAAAATTTTATTAATTTCGGCTTTTCAGGTTCGTTATATCCGATAGTTCGTTATATCCGAGTTCGTTAAAACCGATTAATTTTTACATTTTAACATAGGGGAAAATGTCGGGACTTGAAATAAAATTCGTTATAACCGGTGGTTCGCTATAACCTGAGCCGTTATAACCGGATTCTACTATATTTTGATGTTGTCGTAGAAAAACATTATTTTACTATAGCCAAAATAGGTTGAATATAAAAATATTTTACATTTTGCAACATGTTGTTCTAATATAAATGCCGTAAGCAGTACATACAGATATTGAAGAATAAAACAGTGCAACGTAATCATAGTAAGCATAACAAGATAGTTTTTACTTCCTGTATACTTACCTTGGAAGTCCCCGATGCGGTTACATTAAATAATATTAACCAATTGCAGCGTAGTCCGGGGTACTTCGGTAGTGGAACCGGCATAAGAGTAGATGCATATTTAAATAACTTTCATGTGTTGTCTTTCATAGTCCGCGTCTGTTAGCAAGAAAAGGGTAAGTTTTAATTTGTTATTTCAGTATAAAGTGTTTAGGGTAAAGTTTGAAAAAAATCCAAAAGGCGATCAATTTTCAAATTCAATTTAATTTTTAATTATTATTTTTTGACATCATTTTCTTGGCAGAAAAATTACGTTGTCATCTTTAAATAGCTACTTATATTTTTTCGTCATAATCTGTATAGGTTTTTTAATTGTCTAAATGACGGTGTAATAATTTCAGTCCCTTACCTACAATATTCTCAATATTACAAGTAAGGGGTTAACATTTTTATAATACAGTAGAATCCGGTTATAACGAACCTCAAGGAACCGTCAAAATCGGTTCGTTATATCCGAAGTTCGTTATAAGCGTTATTGAAAGAATAAATACAAGAGTATTTTATGAGACCTTCATTGTCTAATATAAATATGCATATTTATAAGAGCATTAAGAATATAAGGACTAAACTTAAGTGAAACAACGCAAAATGCAACAAGTAATTTTATTTGAAATTTTTTTTTATTTTCGACTGAAATATAAATTGTCCACACACGTTTCAACGTCACTAAGATTTTCAATAATTGAGTTCGGCGTACCGTAAAACTGTAAAAAATCACGAATGTTGTTAATACTTCTCACAGTTTCCTGTGTAGATAAAATCTGTAATGCTGGTGTTTCCGGCTCATCCTCATCCCTCATTGGCTTCTTTTTGGTCACTTTTCTCTACCACAAATACCCAAATATTTTGTTGTAACTAATAAATTGTCTACATTAATAGTCGTTCATGTTTAAGTTTCGAAAAAAATTTAATTTTCTAATTGAAGGGCTCTATGTAAGAAGTGTTTAAGTCACTTTTCATATTCTGCGATATTTGAGATTTATATTTCTGTTTGATCTGGAAATCACATTGTTTTGATTTTGACTAATCCTTTTTCACTAAAGAAGACTTACTTTAGTAAAAAAAGATTATTCAAGGTCAAAACAATGTGATTTACAGGTCACATTGAAACATCAAATCTCAATTATCACAGAATATGAAAAGTGACTTAGGTACTTCTTGCATAGAGCCCTTCACTTGCTGAAATTCACGTTCCCTTTGTTTCTATTTTTGTAACCACTCATTTAATGACAAGTCATCGTCAGATTCAAAGGTTATTACGCGTTATATACAATGGAAAGTTCGTTATAGACAATTGAAATTTTATTAATTTCAGCTTTTTCAGGTTCGCTATATCCGATAGTTCGTTATATCCGAGTTCGTTATAACCGACTAATTTTTACATTGTTGCATAAGGGAAAATGTCGGGATTTGGAATAAAGTTCGTTATAACCGGTGGTTCGCTATAACCGAAGCCGTTATAACCGGATTCTACTGTATTATTTTGTCAATCAAAAGACCCACTAAAAAAAACAATGACAATGACGTCATTACTTTGAGGAGGAACGCTCTATTCATAAAAATGGTGTGTTAAAAGATGTGAAATTAAATTTAAAAATTGATCTACTTTTGAATTTTTTCCAAAACTCAACAGTTCAGATTTATCGAATTATTGCGCTTATTTTGTAGCTCACTTTATCATTTTTTTCTTCTCAACTGCGAGGGCGTAATGTTTTAGGACGTCGTGTTGACAGTTAACGAGGCCTATCGAAATCACGAAGAAAAAATATAGGTTGTTATTTAAAAAAGTCAACGATGATGTCATTACTTCGGCAAAAAACATCTTCTGTATAAAAATGTTATGTTGGAAGATGAAAAATTAAATTTAAAAATTGCGTTGTTTTCGGGTTTTGGTCAACTCTCAACAGTTTCAGATTTACCGAATTGTTGTGTTACTTTAGCCGTTTACTGTACACAAATTCTGAATAAAACGCAATTATGATTAAAATTATACCGCCTTAAGTTGAAGAAATTTCTATTGTATCACTGTATAATTTGTTTCTATTAATTTACAGTAATCGCTAATTATAATCAATTTTAATCTAACTTATGAGTCTTACAAATTTCATAAGTAACAAATAATTTCGTTGCTGAAAATTAAAAAACTTAGTAAAGTAAAGTAACTGTTTCCATGATTTGAGTTCAATGGGGAAGAAAACCACTGAATAAATGGGTTTTGCAAGACCTGAATGATTCTCAGTAAAATCGTCACCAAGAAAACTGCTCAGTATTTACTGCTTTTTTCCATTACTTTTTTATATGTAACTTTACAATATTTTACACGATGACAATAAGTAAATATTTATGAGGAAAAAAGAATTATGTGCCAGTTTTAATTTGCATTTTCCTTCACGGAATAGTAACTTCTATTATTTCATACATGAAACTATTACGCATTCCAAAAGGCTTGACCAAATTTGTGTCACAAATGATGAAAAAAAGTTGGATTAAAATTAATTTAATAACTACTAATAATGAATTAATTAACGTTATCGTTGGCTCTAAAAATAATGTTCATCATATAGGATTAAATGATGTATGTATCACAGTCGCTGAATATATTATTAAATCGATAGGGATCTCTAAAAAAAAATTCCGCGTTTAAAAATTTTAAACACTAATAAGGTTCCAATTAAAAAACTAACAGTCACTATTGACTATTGACGGAGAAAGCTGTTTCGGGAATGGCCAACATTTTTTTACATTTACATTGGTAAAAAAATAGGTAAAACAATGTTGGTCTATCGTAAATGATTTTAACTACATAGTGTTTTTTGAGTAGGTTTTTAATAATAAAACAACAACACGAATTAAGATTGCAATTATGTTTTATTGTAGTACATTTTCACGAAATATAAATAAATGTTAAAAAATTTTATTAATGAATGAAAATTAATGAATGATTCACCATACGGAAATGTTTTTATATGTGTAATGAGCTCGTAAAAAATTGCCTTTAGTTACATAGCTGTCGGACAACTTTCTAATTTATCATTCAAATAATTTGTGGTGATTTATTCCAAGAAATGATATACATTCGGTGATATACTTAAATTCCAAAACAATACCAATTTCTTAAACCAAAAATAATTTTCCCGCCAAAATTACTTTAATACAACCGCTTATTTTGTAATTGATATAATTTTTATTTAAAAGCATGTTTGAATTTTTCAAGTAAATAATGAAAAATTACGGGGTAAATACAGTAACAGTCAATTTAATATTAGCAAGTGAATAAAGTAGTAAGACAATTTTTAAATAGGATAACAAATATAACATTGCCTACCTACCACTTTCTTCGACCTACTTTTTAACGCTTTTCATTGTTAAAGAAAGTGCGTATAATCAATTTCGATTAAACATAAGTCAATCACTTGTAGAGAATGAAAAAAAATATGTAATAATAAATTTAAATTTCCTAAGATTGCATGGAAGGATTTATATAATTTTAAAATGATTGCGCAAGAAAGTAAGGAATAAAGCTCCATACAAAATAATATTATGGACCGTTTCCGACGAAACAGTTCGATAAACTAAAACTTAAAATCATTAAAATTTCAGTAAATTCTGAATATTTCGCTTAATCCTGATTTTTTTGTAAAATCGATGCAATTAGCTATAGTAACTAAAATTTGATCAAGTATACAGGATGATTGAAAAGTAAACCGAAAACACACTAAGGAAAATATCTCGTTACTGAGATATCAGCCTTCAAAAATAGAACGAGGTATGATTAATTTTATTCATAGCAATTCAATGAAATAAGAGTGTTCCTTTGGTTGGTAGGTAGACATTTTTTTGTGTATGTCCGGAATTTTACAACTATCCAAAAGACCGTTAAGTCATATATCTTTTTACTTTTCATTTATAGTAAATTTAGCGGTAGATTTGGGACATCTCATATTCTACAAAAAGAGATGGTATTCTTATTGCGCATATTGCACAGTTTTTAAGATATTGCGATGTTTTTACGATCTTACCATACACCACTTTGGAACACTTTAGTGAATATTTTGAGCATTTATTAGTTTGCTGATGTAACTTATACTGTTTGTTGCTATTTAAATACCGTATGATCAACAAAAAATAGACAAGTTTTGGTCATTGAAACATAAAATCCTGCCTATTTCAGCTTTAGAATTTAACTGTCATCACCTTGTTACCGACTAGAGACATTATTTTATCTACCATTTTGTTGAATACAAGGTATGCACTTATCTTATTTTATTGAATTTTCTTCAATAAAATTAATGATATTTCGTCCACTGGGTCACATAAACTTATTTCCATATTTTGACGAGAGAAATAACACTTACTGTGTTGTTGGTATACTTTTGAATCAACCTGTATGTTCCCACAGAAGATTCATTTTAGTGCTCTAATAGGAACGTGAATTATGTATGTACACTCAGTCTTCTTATTTTCATGGCATTTTGGCATTCATAACAACAACCTTTCAGTAGCTTCATCAAAAACCCTATTCCACATGATTATTTGGTTATTTATTTTATGCAATGGTATTAAAATGAACTTCTTGTTTATTTTTTTACATTTTCTATACACAAACTAGCTTGTAGAATTTTAGAACTAGTATTGCACAAATAAAGTGATATTGTTTGTTAGAAAATATGTTATTGTTTATAATTTCTGTTGCCAATACGTAATCATAGCCGTTTTGAAGAAATTGTGATTTAATATACAGACTGTCCCAGAACTCACGGAGGAGCTGTTAATCGTAAATTCTACTTGTTAAGCTGATGTTTCTCGCCAAAAATTTCTATATTCAATAATTTTTAAACTACAGTTAAATGAAATTAACAAAAATAACGGAAGACCTCATAATTAGAAGTTTAAGTTCAAACATTACACTCATCCATTACTTAGAAGCCGAGAATATTGTTGATGTGAAAATAATTTTAGCATAACAAGAGTTTGCACAACTTTAAAATTTAGCGAAAGTGGTTTCAGTAAGCTATTGAAAGTTAAAAGAAGATAGGTATAATAGATATATATAGCTTATGATAATCGGTAGAAGAAAGTTCCCTTTGAGATTCTTTTCGTTGCATGTTAGAATAGCTTTTAAGGGTGGCGTTTTACTCGGCAGCGCCGGGCGACAAACATGCTCACGATTTTTGGATAAGAAATGAAAACTATTGATTCAATTCTTTTAAAAAGTAGGTACAAATTTACGTTCACGAAACTTGATTCGAGTTCCTGAAGGTATTTTAAATGTTAAGTTGGACTGTTTCCACACTATACACTGTGAATAAATAATATTTAAAACACCCCTAGGAACTCGAATCAAGTTTCGTGAACGTAAATTTGTACTTTTTAAAAGAATTTAGTTTTCATTTCTTAACCAAAAATCGTGAGCATGTTTGTCGTCCGGCACAGCCGAATAAAACGCCACCCTTAAAAACGTGTGTCGTCGATTTGTGTCAGTAACGTCATAAACATGGACCGTTCATGACATTGTAGGCCGTTGTGAAATAATAATGACTATTCAATTTACCAAATCATTTTTCAAATATTAACCAATAAAATAGCAGATATTTACTTTCGTATCCTAACAACAGAAAATTCCAGCGAGTATTTCATTAGTGAAAATATAACTGAATATTCCACTAGTGGTTGCAGTGAGTATTTTAAAGTAACTTGATTATTATTTTTATTTAAGGAAATTATGACTTTATCACAAAATTAACTGAGCAATTTGAAGCGCCTGCAATTTTCGTCTAGTAGCATCTCTGGCCTTTCTCGATGTTTTGAATGCAGCTTCACTAAATGGGTTAATTTCAATGTTCCACTTATTGAAATACATTTCTTGCATCATTTTCGCAGTACTGTTTCATATATGCTTAACCACACCTTCCTTCTATTCCGACCCATCTCTCTTCCGCATATTGACAGCCCAACTCTTCAGAATAATATTTAATTCTGCAGATGTGGTAGATGATGTCAAAGAGTAGCCTTTTTCTTCCAAAAACTGAGAAAACTGACGCCGTACCGACTCTCGTGATTTCCGTGTATTTTCCCGCACGATTCGTCCCATATCTACCTTGATTTCTGCATCAGATGTCTCTTCAAATCTTTTGTACACACTTTCCATTGCAAATAACACGTAAATAGCAAAATGGCAATAATTAGTACCTATAAATTAATTAACTCGTGAAACACTGCTGTCAGAAAAAAATAAAATAACAACATTTTTTTACCGGTTGCTATGAAAATAAAATAATGTGTAACTCAAATTTGCGAACTAGCTTTTGAAATATTTTATTTTAATCATTGATTTGGTGAATTGAATAGTCTGTTGAATACAATTCGTAGTCAAAGATTGTACAATATTTTTATTCATGGTCATTACGCTTGCGAACACCATGAGTGCGCAGCACTCATGGTGTTCATAAAGCGAATGACCATTCATAAAAATATTCGACAATCTTTGACTACTCATTGTATTATAACTGATTATTTCCTTCATGCACATAAAAAGTCCCAGTCACCATGGTTTTCCTCAGTTTTATAGCGATTAAATTTTGACGTTTCAAACGTGTCAAAATTTACCCGATTAAATTTTGATGTCTCAAATGTGTCAAAATTTACCCGATTAAATTTTGACGTGTAATAGCTTCTGAATTTTTTTTGCAATCATTATTGAAGATTCTTCGACAAGCAAATAAATAATTTGTTGTAAAATCTATTTATTCAAATTAATAATCAGGAAATAATCATGCCGAATACCCCGCGTGCATGAAAATAGCCTGATTAAATTTTTACGTTTTTGTCGCAACATTTTGCCATAAAGAAATATTTCTCGTAAATTTTCCACCCAAAATCCCTCGTGCTGCGCACTCGAGATTTTGTTACGTGGCAAATTTGCTCGACATATTTCTAGGCAAAACATTGTGACAGAAACGTCAAAATTGAATCGCCTATTTTGATGCACTTGTGATATTACTGTTGATCATTTCCTTCATGCGCATAAAAAGTCGCAATCGCCATGGTTTTCCTCAGTTTTGTAGCGATTTGTCATTTTTCAATTTTCTTGGTCGTGATGGAAAATCAAAAATTAGTCGAAATAGACCGAATAATTTTGAAATATTAGACAATTATGATTTTTTAGCAAGTTAGCGGTTAGGCAAAAATGTAGTGAGGAGATTAATTGGTGAAATTATTACCGAAACATCACATCCTACTGACTGATAAATTAAATATTTAGCTTTGACTTCTTCATGTTTACTTTTGTCGCAGGTCCACTTTCAGTTTCGGTCAAATGTTCGCAAATTTCTGGTTTAACCTTTTTTCGTACTTTTTCTTGTGTAGAATTATGTTAATCATTTGTACCCATCATGTTTAAATATTTTTTATGCAAGTAAACTTTCTCCAATTTACTCACGCACTTTATGTAACAAAGAAGAATGCTTTCCTACTAATATGACTCATATTGACCTGAGGTTAAAATTACATCAGTGATCTAAGAGACGTAACGAGATAGCAATTTACTTTCTTCGGCACTTTCGCGAAGTGCTTTGTTTGCAGTAAATATATTATTTATGATTTATTCTTGCTTTTACAGATCGTTAAAACTATCACTGAAATGACGAAAGATCAACAAACGGAGGACGTATTGTCTGATACACTTTATGCAAATTTTTTAAATGAAGTCGCCAAAGTGGCTAGCAAGGAGTTACGGGAAGATAAAAATGTCCGACAACAGTGTCTTCAACAATTTAAAGAATGGATAAATAAGAATGCAGATATCGAAAATTGCGTAACAGGTACGAAATTATTTAATTTTTGGAAAGGTATATAGGTAGATAGCGCGAAATCATTCTAAAATAAGCCATGTTTAGCACTGAAATTTTCAAATGTAAGTCAATGAATCCGATGCAAATATCAATTGACTCATTGTAGCCGGTGATTTGTAACTAATCTACAACGTGACCACAACTTCCATGGCATAAATGTGGGGCTCGTTTTTAAACGATCTTACGGTACATAGTAGGTATAGTATATTAAAAAAATTATAATGTTGTTAATTAAAATTTATAGAAGACTTATAAACAAATTTTTTTAATTTATAAGACTTTTCCACCAACCACCAACCAAACGAAGTAAATACTTAGCAGATTAATTTTAATTAAAGTATGCTTGTTTGTTGCAGATAATAATTTTCTTTTACGATTTTTGAGAGCGAAAAAATTTAGTATCCCAATGGCTGAACAAACACTCCTCAAATACCTCAATTTGCGCAAACGATATAAGCAATTGTTTTATAACATGGACTGTCTGGATCCAAAACTTGATGAACTTATTAACAGTGGGTATGTGATCAATAAATTATACTTTATTTAAATTCATTTTGCAATTTACGTTATATTCATATGTTTTTCTCAAGATTTGCATTCAAAACTATTAAATAATTACACCAACTAAATGTAATTTATGAACTTCAAATATGATCTTAACATAAGTGTTACAGTGGAACCTCGATCTATTGTTTTTAAAGGGACTGACTGAACTAAACAATAAATGCGGGAACGTGTCAAAAAAATCTTTGCACTTTCTTCACTTAACGATTCATTTTGAGGTTTAATACAAATAATTATGATTAAGCTACTAAAGACTCAAGAAAAATCGTGTGAGCTTTTAGTTTTTTTTTAAATGTTTTATAATAACCGCACTTATTGCTCAAACACTGCGTCACCACCAACCTTTAGACACTCTTATCACGTGAATCCGAAATATTTCATATTTCGTAAGTTGTATGCACTTCTATTGTATGGTTTAATAATTTTGTTGAAAAAACGATTGATCCAGCAGAAAACAATAAAAAGCTGCAATGTTCTGAACGAGTAATGCGGGAAACGCTAGAAACTGAAACGGTCGATGCGGGTTTAGTTGTGTTTGTTTTATATTTAAATGGATTTGCGACTGAATGAAGTAAACGATACTCACTGGAAAAGGATCATTCAAGTACCACTCGATCGAGGTTCCACAGTATTTATCTAACAAACTATTTATCTTGAAGTATCGTTTCTAAATTTCTATTAGTTACTTTGGCTATCATGCACAAAATATCGTCAGACACAGACGCACGCATTGTTTCTAAAATGGTAATTGTTGATGTGATGAAATAAAAAATTACACAATTTTACGACAGAATAAATAATATATAATACAATGCAATACAATACAATACACAATATATCTTAATAAAGTTATATCGTAAGGTGCTTGTATAGGTATTTCTACAAAATCACAAATTATGTAAATAAATTAAACAAATCGCTGTCAACCACATTTTTAAAAAATGTAATTATATTGTTATAGTTATATAGTTGTGAGTCCTTATCGTGATGACCATGGAAGAAGAGTTATTATAACAACACCAAGTAAGTATCTAATTTTTGGTCATTGTAAATTGTAAATTGTAAATTGTTACAGGTAAATTTGATCCATATAAATTTAATAGTGTTGATATGGCCAGAATACACATTTTTACATACGAAACTCTACTAGAGGATGAAACAAACCAAATTCTTGGATGTACTCACATAGCAGATGTCGGTGGCGTGACAGCAGCACACATAACAATGTGGCCCATAAATGATTTTGCAACACTTATGAAATGGGGAGAGGTAATTAATTATTAGTTTTTAAAATTAAATATACCGGTTGGTAGATTTTTTTTTGCTTTACCCAAAGTATTGCATTAGTACAATCCATATGTAAGTACACTATCGGTCAACTTACTTTGTAAAATGTGAAATTGTTTTACCGCATTAAAGCATGAAATTAGTAGAAATAAATAGACGTGAAATTTAAAAAGTATGAAAAAAAAAAACAGAAAATCTCGCGCATAGAGTCAATTTTAAATTGAAACACCCGTTTGCCACATTGGACTAATTTTGCAATTTATTTACCACCTAAAACAAAGCGAAAATACAATTTTTATTTCATATTCGTGGTAACTCTTTCGAATAGTGAATAGTTGGCACAAGGTTTTTTAAACATCCTGTATGTAAGCAGTATGCAACTGGTATTAAAACATTAGTGGCTTTAACATTTCAACACTTTCAACATTTACCACTGTTACTACTACTATTTTATCCAGAATTCATTACCTAATTTTATTTTAGCAATCTTATCCTATGCGTCACAAAAAAATCCATTTACTGAATATGCCAAAAGCTCTTAAATATGTTTATGAATTTGCACAGTCTCGTGTAAGTCCTAAACTGAGAGATAGAGTTGTGGTACGTATAAATTGCATACAGCGTGGATAACATCTGACCAGGCGATTTTACTGATGTAACCCAACGTAGGTTTTATTAATTCACTTACTTTTTTCTGATCAAAGGTAGGTATCTAATCTAATCTAAACAGATTTGGTTTCAAAATAAAAAATCAGGAATAACTTTGATCAGAAAAAAATTCGTGGAGTGGAACGAAACTCGTTAAATCATAAACGTGTAAGAGTTGAAGTTCCAATAATTTTGTCAATGAGCAAAATTGGAGTGCATGAGATGATGTCGCAAGCGCGCAACGTGATTTATTTTGCACCTTTGCCAAATAATAAGAAGTAATTCTATGGCAAGCAGTAACTAATTGAATTGAAAAATCGTGAAGCTACTGTTGAAAACGTGTGTTGGGTTGCATCAGTTAAATCGTCACGTTATCCGTGCCTGACTGTGAATATCTATTAATATATAACTTTATGAGCAGCTACATAACACCGTACAGGAATTGCATAAAGATGTCGATATCCGACTTTTACCTCGTGAGTATGGTGGAACAATGAGTCTGAATGAAATGGTACAGTTTTGGAAAAACGAAATGGCGTCTAAACGAGACCGCCTTTTAAGTTTTGATAAGATGGATTTATTGAGCGATAGAGGAATTGTACGCAGAAAAAGCAAACCGGAAAGTGATGATTCCATTAGCTTACAAGGAAGCTTCAGAAGATTAGAAGTTGATTAATATACGTAGTTTAATTAGACAAAATGTATGCTATTGGTTGGGTTATAAAAAATTGTTATTACAAAACTTCAAAAACATTAAATAGTATTATTGTATTAGCTTAATTATTGAAACTGTACCTATATCATGTATTTGAAAATAAAATTAAAGACAAGTTTCTTCGTCTTCTGCAATTTCACTAATATGTAAATACAATCGCAAAGGTAGTTTCTTCTGTATACTGTGGCAAAGGTATATACAGTAGATTTCGCGTTAGTGCGAACATTGATAATAGTATACTACGTGACAATTTAAAACAAAATCGACGCATAGTTGCTTTCCAAATTTTTACCCTTTAAATTGCAAATTTCAATTTTTCATTTTGTGCAACGTTGACCCAAAAATATTGTATACGGACTGTTAAGCTCGTCGTAGGTGTTAAAAAAAATAGCAATGAAACAACATTACCCCTTAGGGCGATCTCGGTTTCCGCGAGCGAAGCAGTTTACGTCTGTGATTTTTCTGCAACTGACTTTGTTATTTATTCGTTTCCCTTCGCAACCGGGAGCGATTGGAAGTCATGTTTTTTTTAGAACGGGAGTGCAAAGCACGGTGACAGGACCTATAAATTGGCAGGCAACAACTTATACGTGCTTGTGAAATCAGTTGCAAATCAACCGTGCGTCATTTCGTTTTAAATTTTCACATATTGTACAACTCTAATAATACGTTTATAGGAAAATCTTCTTATTCATAGGGAAAGTTGAATAGATTTACTTCTTTCTATGCAATGCGAAAGGAATTTTCCAATTACAAGCGATGTGCTAAAATAAAAGGCGAATTTGAATCCGTAATACTATTTTAACATCATACATCCAATAAATAGGCAGACTCGCCGGGAGATGAGAACGAGTATTGCGTGGGCGAAAATCTGCGCGAATGAAATGCCCCAGTGGCGTAGCAAATCCCAGTAGCGTCACATAGGAGTGGTTTAAAGGAAAATATTATTTCCACTTTATTAATTTTTTTTTTTAGTTTTGATGTTTATAAATCAATGATTTGATTCATACTTATTGATATTGAGGCTTAATCAAATACACATTGTTTACAGCAATAATAAATAGTATACAGTGGGGACGCGTGGGTTGGAATAAATTCATTTAAAATTCATGGGTTTGATTTTTGGAAAAACGCCTGGACACGTCGATTTTTGTTTTTAAAACTGCATCTTTTTTAATATTTTTAATTTTACGATCGTCTTTTGTTTTCGCACTATAACGTCATCAATAATTTGTTTAAATTGTACCCCAAATTTTTGTTCACGAATTTGGATGCAGCACATTTTTCTGAGTACAGAAATGTCAAATTCGTATGACTTTGAAGAGGAAAGTTTTAGAAATAATCAGTCCTAAAGTTTAAAAAATTTATGATAAAATTATTAGAGCAGACCACTAATAATGTCATCAAGGAAGCGCTGGAAATCGAGCAAAACATTCAATTGTGTGTTTATTTTGTTTTTTTGATTATTGACTTGTCAAGTACAGTTGCAAAGTTTTAAGAATAGCGCGTTTAACTGAGAAACAACGAATAGAAATGTTGATGATGGTAGGATATGGCGATAATACTCGAACACAAGCCGAAGTTTGCGAATTGTTCAATGATTAGTGCCCGGAGAGGCCTATTACACAATCAGTAGTTAGTAAGATAGAGAAAAAGTTTAGAGACTTTGGCCACGTAAGTAAACGTTTGGGCCGGAATTGTGGGTACCTCAATTGTGGGTCCCTTTTTTATTGAGGGAACACTTAATTCTGAAAAATATTTAGACTTACTACAAAATGACACTTTACCTGAATAATGAGAACCCAAATATACCGGCAGATTCGATATGGTTCCAACAGGATGGAGCGCCCCCACACTATTCGAGAACAGTACGAGAATACCTTCATAATACTTTTCCAAATAGATGGATCGGAAGAAGAGGTTTTATCGAATGGCCAGCTAGGTCTCCAGATTTAACCCCATTAGATTTTTATCTATGGGGTTATCTGAAATCTAAACTCTACTTCAATAAACCGGAAAATATTGATGCATTGAAGAATATAATTATAGCCGAAATACAACAAATCCAGCCACAAACGTTAACTGAAGTTTTACGAGAAATTGAATTTCGATTTGCCTATTGTCAGAAAGTTAATGGTCAACAGTTTGAACATTTAATTTGATTTGTTGTTCTGTTTTTTTAATAAATCGGTCCTTTTCAGACCACAGAGTGAAATAAATTTTGTAGGATACAATCTCAGTTATTGATATGTTCAATCGTAAATTGTTCGATAACTGTTGAGTTTGGGTATAGGACATGGTCCATCGCCCTACCTACAAAACAATCGGTTTTCAAGTAGATATTCATTTTTGGCAAATGTTGCCGTCAAATATTTTCAGGTTGATAACGTGTATTTTGATTATTTATTTGTAGCGCCGGATTTTACCAAATTGTTAATTTTTAGAGTTGTCCCCAAAATTTTGTAAAGTTTGATTTTTAGGGAAAGTGAAATTTAGGTTTGTGTGGCAATTAAATTTCAATGAACTTTTTAATTGCATTTTACTAATTAAATAATTAAATTAAATTAAATAATTAAATTAAATAATTTCGTTGAACGGCGAATTAATTTTCGAATTTAATAAATTTGAATTCAACATATTTCGTATTCAAATTCGGACCAGTTCCAAGATATTCTCACAACAAATGAAAACATTATTAACGCCAGCGATATCTGTTTAAAACAGTGTGTTTGCTATCTCACCAACAAAAATTTACGAAGTTAAAAATTATTTTTTAAAGTTGATGAAAATTTGTTTAAAACATTTTTATTCATAAACTATGCATAAGAACTAATTATATAAAGTCGTTTCCGTAAACATTTTAACAAATTTCCAAACTTTTATTTCGGAGACGAACGATTTTCTCCAATATACGTCAACTTTCCTGAACGCGCCCACCGTTTGAATTGTTTCCTTAATTTTTTTATTTTTGATGGGGCCCTGACAATTTTACTGAGTACTGCCTTCAAATTTGTAGACAACCATCCAAACACCCTTGCAAAACCGCCTGCGAGCGCTCGAACGCCGTGTCTCATTTAATTTGTCTAATAGTGTACCTGTACATTCAGCTGAAGAATGGTTAAAAAATCTTTTTCCATAAATAAGTAAGAATTTAATCAATGAACAGATATTTAAAGCAAATGAGACTAGATTATTGTTCGAAATGATTCCTAACAAAACCAGGAAATTTAAAGGTAAAATGCCAAAAGATAGGACCACGGTATTGGTGATGGCAAATATAACCAACACCAATAAGAGCAAGCGGCTTATCGGAAAAAAGAAAAATCCTCGATATTTGAAAAATGTAAAGAGATTTCCTGTTAATTATAAATCCAATTGATTACCTTTAAATATATTAATTTCGAACTACAGTAAAATCTCTCTCAACGGACACCCCTGTACAACGGACAGTTTTTAATGCACAAAAATGTGTTATAGGAATTATGTAGTAAAGAAACCTCTGAATAACGGACACCCGCTACAACGGACGCAGACAGTAATTTTTACACCTTACCTATAATATTACTCGGAATTTTAGCTCTCTACAACGGATAAATAAAAAAACATTTTTACTGGAATTCACAGCTATGTTAACACATTTAGAGAAAAGACCATATCTGTCTAGATGTGACTAGGGTTTTATGGCACAGATGAACAAAACGTGCAATTCAGAGTATCGACGGTACAATGGGCGACCTTACTATGATTTTTCGTTGAATAATGCGTGGGACCCGAGACATATTTGGTAGGGATGAAATACATTTTGTCGCACATAAAATTTGTTTGTAAAGAAACACTAGTTTAGTTTATAACTTTGTTCCAGCAAAATGCCTCCACCTTGTCCAATAAGGAAATTTTTAAGTGTCAAAGAAAAAATTGAAATTATTGAGAGTGCCGAAAAGTTTAAATTTAGTGTACGACAATTAGCAGAAAAGTTTGCAGTAGGGAAAACGCAAATAGCTGAAATTTTAAGTAAAAGGAATCCATTAGAAAAAGTTTCGCTGGAAATGGTAACTTTCGCCGTAAACGAAAATTTCCCAAAACAGAGAATGCTGCTGTAGATCAAATTGTTTTCAACTGGTTGTCTAAAGTACGAAGTAAGAATATTCCTGTTTCGGGACCACTTCTTCAAGAAAAGGCTCTAGAAGTGGCAAAAGAATTAAAGTTAGAAGCATTTAAAGCTTCAAATGGATGGCTGCAAAGATTTCGTCAACGTTGGAATATTAATTTAAAAACTATTTCTGGTGAAGCGGCACAAGTTGATATGGAAAACGTGTCAGATTGGAAAGAAAAACTGTTGTTAGCGACTATTCACCTGAAAATATTTTTAATGCAGACAAAACTGGTCTTTTCTTCAGAGCTTTGCCAAAAAAATACTCACTTTGAAAAATGGCAAATGTATTGGAGGAAAATCTTCCAAAGAACGACTTACTGTTTTATTTTGTAGCAGTATGGCGGGAGAGAAAGAAGAACCTCTTGTAATAGGCAAATCGAAAAATCCACGCTGTTTCAAAGGAGCTCATGTTAACAAATTACCAATAGATTGGCATTTTAATAAAAAAGCTTGGATGACCAGAGAGATAATGTGCGAATGGTTAGAAAAATTTGAACGCAAAATGCAAAGACAACAGCGCAAAGTGCTTCTTTTCTTTGATAACGCCACATCTCATCCGAATATGCAATTAAACAATGTGAAATTAGTATTTTTTCCTCCAAACATGACAGCTGTTTGCCAACCACTGGATCAGGGAGTTATTCGAAACTTTAAGATAATTTACAGAAAATTTCTAGTAAAAAAACTTTTGATGTCAATAGAAAATTCAGAATACACGAAATTTGGAAAAATCTATTACTATTCTAAACGCATTGATATGGGTCGTTACAGCATGGAAAAAAATTAAACCAGAAGTAATAAACAAATGTTTTCTAAAAGCTGGTTTTGGACAAAAACACGAAGAAGTTATTGAATTTGATGAAGATGACCTACCGCTCTCAAAGCTTCTAGAAAATGCCTGTAACATAAAGCTTGAAGATTATACAAATATTGACAGTGAAGTGATTACAGAAAATCCTGATTTAAACATAAGTCAATGCGTACAGAAGTATAAGGAACAGAACAGTGAAGTTGATAGTGCTAAAAGTGAATGCGATTCTGACGACGAACTAGTTGTGCATTCCAGTGTCAAAAATATAAATGACGCTTATGAAAAACTGAAAAACTTACAAAACTTTATTATATTAAGCAACGATGTAGGTGGGACACAAAAAATGTCCGAAGTAATTTCACATGTTGAAAGTGTCATTTTAAAAAATGCTATTGTTAATAAAAAACAAACAACCATTTCTGAATACTACTTTAAGTGTACGCATAGTTAATAATTTAGATGTAGTAAAAATTACTTGCAAATTAAGTACGTAGTAACACATTTAAATAAAATTTTATTTTTTTTGTATCCGTCTTATACCAACACACCTAAAACATTTTTTTATACACCCTCTGAACAACGGACACCTCTCCACAGCGGACAGTTTTAGGTTCCCCATGAGTGTCCGCTATGAAGAGGTTCTACAGTATACGTAAATAGTTTACTGTTATATTAAAAAAAAATTGGATATACCGACATCCTTATAACGACGTAATTTTCAGATCTCTTGATCGTCGTTATAAGCAACTTTCACTGTATTAGGTAATGTAATATTATAAACTGGTGAAAGTACACAAATAACATACTGCCAATCATTTTTTTAATTCAACTAATTAATGGTGATACATAAATGCTTTAAAATCAATAATAAATAAATATTTATATAGGAAAGTCTTTTATATCACATCAATTTCACTGCTCAAAATTCCCTTTAATAAATAGTAATACAAAATTGTTCTTAAATATTAAAAGTATTGTTTTTGTGAATATCTTATTTATTGAATTTTTAATAAATGCGTTTCATGCTTATCAACAATTTTGATTTTTATTACTAAGAAATAATGCTAAGTCAGTCAATGATTTATCACCTTGTGAATTATAATTTGGTACAATTATTACATAACATTTACTTATTTTATTTTCAGTTTGAGCAATATCAATGAACATTTGTATTTTGCTTATTTGTAGATTTGTTGGTATAAAATTATTGGTGCTACCTAAAAAAGAAAAAAAGATCGTTAAACATGTTAAAAATTATTATCAACAGGTAAATTAATGATCATTGCAACCAACAATTAAATTTTGATTTATGAAATTTACATTTTTATGAACTTATTCAAAAGTTATCAATATGGCCTACGACCCACCCAATGATATAATTATAAATAATAGCATTTGCTTATGCAGTTAGATTGACTGCAAAGTAAAGGTGTCCCAACAAGAACTTGGGGATTTAAATCCTTAAGAAAATTGTTAGTTTTTAGAAACTTATCAATCAATCTAAAGTATAAACCATTTGTGAAATATAATATCTGATAAATGTGCACAGCGGCTCCTTCTGCATAATGGTGATTCTTTTCTCAAAATTTTTTGTGCAATAAATTTACAGTTTCTCTGGCAGTACAGTACAGTAAAACTTCAATTATCCGCACTTTAGTTATCATGATCGCCAATTATCCAAATCAGTTTTAAGGGGATGAATCACGCGACTGTACAACTGTAATAGTCAGTCATTGTGTATTATCGTTGTTTTGTGTATGCTATAGAATTCGGTTTGAAAATTATCCAATTAACCGAATAGGGTCCGGTCCCAGTAGATTAGGATAATTGGAGTTCTACTGCAGCGCCATCCTGTTGGAAGAAAAGGCTATCGAGGTCCATATCTTTCAGAAGCGGCCATAAAAAGTTAATTAGCATCTGACGATATTGTTCACTATTAACAATTAGTTTTCCTAATCTTATTTTCAAAAAAGTAGGATCCAAGCACACCTTAGGTCCAAAATCTATTCCATACGGTCACCTGAAGAGGATACAGTGGGTTTTCCATCATGCAAATAATCCACAGACTAATAATTTAAAAAATAACATTTGTGTGGTTATTGATGAAATTACTTTAAATATGTGGGACAAAGTAATCGAATATTTTAAGAAAAAAATCACCATTATGCAAAACAAGTCGTGGTGCACAATTTATCAGATATTGTGTTTCACACATAATTTTAAAAGTTAAAGGTTTAAATGTTAACAAATTGATAAGTTTCTAAAATTTAACTACAGTAGAGCGTCGATTATCCAAACGTCAATTATCCGAATGACAATTTGATTTATCCAAACGTCAATCATCCGAATCGTCGTTAACTTTGCCATTACATTGTTGCGCGACTTAAACTTTCAAGTTTTTTAAAAAATAATTTTATTTTAAAATTAAACAGGAGTGAAGCTTACAAAAGTTCAATGTATGTTTATATTCTATCATTTTGAGCGTTTTAGTGCTTGCCCCTCCCTCATAAACTATGACTGTTCGGTCATCCAAATTTTCGATTATACGAACGGTAGTCGGTCCCAATTAGTTCGGATAATCGACGCTCTACTGTATTTTATTCAGAATTTAAATGCCCAAGTTCGTGTTGGGATACCTTTTATTATCATTAATCATATACTATTTGCGATAAACTGCGTGTATAATTAATAAACAGTTATCAGATTGTTGTTAAAGCTACATAAAATTCATTACCTAAAAATGCCACAAGAATGGTACGATTGTCAATATTATCAAAAATTGCAGGTACATTGTTCCAGCCACAGCCTTCATGTAATTGCCCATTTTCTTCTAGTATAAAATTATATGGAATAATTGATTCATTCAAGATATGGTAGTCTTCTAAACATTTACTCTTACTAATGCAAGTGGCATTTATAAATATAATTTTTTCTACTGGCAACTGTAATTTGTATGAAACTAATAATTCAGGATTGTTTCGCCAATTTGTAGTATTCTTGTAAAATATAGTTGTTGTAAATGGTGAACTGCCATCTGAAAGTTAATAGTATGTTAATTAGTAGGTAGTTTATATTAAAAAAAAATATTATTATTTGCAAGAAAAAATAGTGACACAATTTTTTAAAGTACTAATTTTAATTTTTGCCCCCTCAAATATAGGTATAGCAATTGCTAGGACCTCAAAACTGTACTGTATCGATGTATACGTACACAACTACCGTTATGGATAAAATAATGATGAATAATCACAGATATCTTGTATGTACCTACTCAATTTTTCCAATATCATCAAACATATATTTTATTAACTACGATTTTAGGCGTACTTTTTAAATGACAGTAGAATACTTTAAAATTAATAACGTTCTGCAACCAACATGCATTAACAGAACTTAACACTTTGTTATAAAATTCAAAAGGTTAAAGTACTGTTCATAAGAGTAACCATATTGCACTTACCTTCCGTAATTAACAAATAAACACCTATTATAGTACCACTTAATAGCAAACATACAAGTATTGCTGCACAAAATATTTTTATGCATTTGGTTGCTTGTCGTGTTCGTGTATTATGTAGTAACGAAATCTCCTCATTTAAAGTTTCATCCTGAACAGTGTAATTTGATTCATCAACTGCTAAAATATAAATTGATTAGCACACTTATTCAATAAGACGTATTAACGTAACATGCGAGTAACATAGTAAAAAGAATATGTAACTTACTGTTTATTGATGAATTTGGCATCATATTTAAAAGAATGCATAGATAAATAACAGTCAAAATGTTGCAAAATTAAAACAAACAACACAAGTGTATTTAAATAGACCCATCAATGCCGGTCTAACATCTACTGATAAATTTAATCAAATTCACAAACGTTCTACATGACTGATCCACATGTTTTGTACTTCTCAAAACCAAAATATTGGAGACAGATCGGCGCAGATCGGCTTTGCTCTTTGTCTCTTTTTCTGTTCGGCGCAACTCAATCACGAGTCGCCATAGGCGTAGAAAATCCAGAAGCGTAGACAATATTTCAAAGATAACAAAGCGAATAAAAAAATTTATTTTCAAAAACGATGTAAAGATTTTCAAATGGAACCTACTAACTTACATGCATATATTTATTGAATGTAAACTCTATAATTATATACATTATTGGTGCTCTAAAATTAATATTTTATTTCTGGTAAGTTTATTTAGGAAATAATTGCGAAAACAATTTCTCCAAACATAAAATGCATACGGTACTATACAACATTTTTTAATTTCAGAAACGGTTAAAACGCTGTGAACAAATATACAGTAGAATCCGGTTATAACGGCTTTGGTTATAGCGAACCACCGGTTATAACAAACTTTATTCCAAGTCCCGATATTTTCCCCTATGTAAAAATTAGTCGGTTATAACGAACTCGGATATAACAAACTATCGGATATAGCGAACCTAAAAAAGCTGAAATGAATTAAATTTCAATCGTCTATAACAAACTTTCCATTGTATATAACGCGTAATAACCTTTGAATCTGATGATGACTTGTCATTAAATGAGTAGTTACAAAAATAGAAACAAAGAGGTCGTGAATATCAGCAAGTGAAGGGCTCTATGCAAGAAGTACCTAAGTCACTTTTCATATTCTGTGATATTTGAGATTTGATGTTTCAATGTGACCTGTAAATCACATTGTTTTGACCTTGAATAATCTTTTTTTTTACTAAAGTAAGTCCTCCTTAGTGAAAAAAGATTAGTCAAAATCAAAACAATGTGATTTCCAGATCAAACAGAAATATAAATCTCAAATATCACAGAATATGAAAAGTGACTCGATACTTCTTACATAGAGCCCTTCAATTAAAAAATTCAAATTTTTTCGAAAACTTAAACAGAATGACTATTAGACAATGTATTAGTTACAACAAAATATTTAGGTATTTGTGG
The DNA here is from genome assembly GCA_949768715.1 of Dascillus cervinus. NCBI lineage: Eukaryota > Metazoa > Arthropoda > Insecta > Coleoptera > Dascillidae > Dascillus > Dascillus cervinus. The sequence goes on from OX458317.1 coordinate 22,756,988, forward strand.
TAGACAAAAGTGGCCAAAAGAAGTCAATGAGGAATGAGGATGAGCCGGAAGCACCAGCATTACAGATTTTATCTACACAGGAAACTGTGAGAAGTATTAACAAGTATTAAATTGAAAATAATTCGACAGATTTTCGAAAACTTGTTGCCAGAGAATAGACACGAGAGCCCGTAGGGCTCGAGTGACTGTTCACAAATGGCAACATGATTGAAAAAATAACTGGAGAATTATTTTCTAATTAATTCGCACTCTCGAGTGGTATTCGGAAGATTATTTTTTAATGTTTGAATCAAAAATGCAGCATAAAAAATACAGTTTAACAGTTTAAAATAAAACTGGTGACAGATGTCAGATAATTCTCATAAGTAATATCACAAGAGAGTGAGAATAAATTGATTATAATTCGACAGATTTTCGAAAACTTGTTGCCAGGGAATAGACACGAGAGCCCGTAGGGCTCGAGTGGCTATTCCCAAATGGCAACAAGTTTGAAAAAATAACTGGAGAATTATTTTCTAATTAATTCGCACTCTCGAGTGGTATTCGGAAGATTATTTTTTAACGTTTAAATAAAAAATACAGCATAAAAATACAGTTTAATTCATTATAAACTAAAATCAAACTGGCGACAGATGTCAAAACTAGAAAATGTGCTGTCAAGTTACATATGTAAACAAAATACTAGAAATTATGCTCGCGGGAATTTTCTACAGTAGAAAATTCTCACTATAATAATGTTGTGATTGGACAGAATTAAACACGTGTGCCCAAATACTGCTAAGCGATTGGTGAATGAAATCATTAAAAAATAATCGCGGTAATTTTCTACAGTAGAAAATTCTCACTATAATAATGTAGTCATTGGACAGAATTAAACACGTGTGCCCAAATACTGCTAAACGATTGGTGAATGAAATCAGTAAAAAATAATCAAATAAAATTACTTGTTACATTTTGCTTCGTTTCACTTAAGTTTAGTCCTTATATTCTTAATGGTTTTATAAATATGCATATTTATATTAGACAATGAAGATCTCATAATACACGCTTGCATTTATTCTTTCAATAACGCTTATAAAGAACTTCGGATATAACGAACCGATTTTGAAGGTTCCTTGAGGTTCGTTATAACCGGATTCTACTGTAGTAGAAAATGACATTTTGCATCTGCCAGTTTAAGGTTATATTAATAATGTAGCTTTAAAATTAGAAAATATAGCACAAAATGGTTCTGTCGAAGGACGCAATATGACTATTTTAAAAAATACTTCCAATGAAGAAAACTTATCTTCAATATTCTTTAATATTTAAGCGATTTTCTTAAAATTGTATAAGTTATAGTCCATTATCAGACCACCACATGCTTTATGGATATACCTTTGTAATTTGGTGTAAGATATTTTTTCACTATGACCAGCCGTTTGCGAGATGTAAGCAAAAAATTGAAACAAGTCACGCCACTTAGTTAGCTCAGACCTTGGGGTCGGAGATTTTTGATATAATCATAACTAAAGACCTACAAACACATCTCCAAAATATAATCTTTCGGATCAAAAAAGTTGTCTTCAAACCCTTTTTGACCGTTCATTGACTCGTCATATCGTTTACGTATCTAGGAGTTCATGAAAGAAATTTGGTTAAAGAAGTACGGTGACAAAATTATATGGATATTTGGAAGGCACATTCTGGAGAAATAAGTACATACCTACATATGTTAGGCGCAGAGAGCGAAAACGACCACTGACCGAAAAAATCATTCTAGTTCTGGCCAAACGAAAACGACCAGAACCCGAAATTCGGGGGTGTCTGTATTCGAGAGCGTCCTAATTTTTTTTGTTGAAAATTTGCACAGAATGTTAATTTATACAGAAGCAGCACTTCGGTCGGAACCTTTGATGTTTCACACTTTAAGCCGGTGACCTCGGAAATAGTGCAGGTAAGAGATGGAAGTGTGGGTACATAAAAACGAAAAGGAGACAGCGTGAATAGACCAACTGCAACGCATGTGCTCGTAACATGAATCGGGGTGGTTCACATTCACAGATAAATATTGTCATTCTGTATTAACCTAATAAAATGTCATTTTTTCTCTCTCACCGATGAGTGATGCACGAAAACATGCGATTTTTGCGCATGCATACGATTGGTCGTTTAATGCAGTAGTGCACTTCCATCTCTCTTTCCTTTTTAATCTATTTGTTTAGTGCTGCTTCTGTACTTTTTAAACCATTTAATTTGACGTATCGTTTGTTGCAATTGGACTCCAAATAAAAGTGCTAGGAGCTGGGGCGATTTTTCATATATAGACTAGCTGAAGTATCCGAGTTCGCTAGGTGTACAAAATTTGGTGGCTGTCGGACACTTCTTTCTATCAATTTTATCAATTGGCCAGAACAACAGAGATGTCTACGCTAAGAGCTACCACAAGTCGCACTCTAAAGGGTGGAGTATCTAACCAAGAGATAAGAAGATAATGCAACACAAAACATTAGTAAATTCATGAAAGAAAAAGCAAAAACATAGGTTACCGAATATAGCAAGGGATAGAAAACCGCATGGAAAAATAGATGTGGAAAGACTACAAAAAAATGGGCTTAAAGTTGGCACTGCACATCAGTTGAATCACCACCTTAAATGGAAAATGTCGAAGTAAAATAAACTATGCCCAAACAAAGCGGACGAAGAAGAAGAAAAAGAAGAAGAAAAAGAAGAAAAAGAAGCAGAAGAAGAAAAAGAAGAAGACGAATTTCTATAAAATGCAGTGAGGACAGCAAACCGTATTATCACCATCAGATAAAGTACCTTTAAGTACCTATGCGTTAAGTAGTGTTAAGTGGCGTTACTCTGACTCGCTTGCTCGCTTTGATGGAGGGAGATGGAGAATGCGTGTACAACACGTGAACTTTATATAAGATCGTGAAATGAGGATTAGTTCAATTCGACATCTGAGTAACGTTCAATAAAAAGAGGTGCGAAAAGCCTTCGATCGTTTTAATTAATTAAGACATTTGAACTTTGTTGCAGCATTTATTGATATTTAAACTTACATTTCTTATACTAATTAAAAGCTTTTTTTTTCATTTGTTTACATTACATAACTTTACTCTCAAAATAAGTTTTTAATGTTTAATGTTTAATGTTTTATTGTTATAATAAATAACGCTATCAAAATTGTTTTGAAAATCGTACGAAACTACCGTGATAACTTTCAGTACCTAGATAAGTAGACCAACATATCTGAAATTTTGCAGAAATCGGTTTTTGTTGGCAGTTTTAATTACCTACCATTATATGATATTTATGTTACTGTTTATCATTTTAACAAATTGTGTTTTTCTTATAAACTTTTACAATAGTGCATTAGATAATTTTGCCAAAATAAAATAATATTTTTCGAAAAATTGTGGTATGTACTACAGTTGAGTTTCATACTAGATAGGACTGGGGATAACTTTGTGGTTTTTGAATTTCCCAAATTCAACAAAAAAAAATCTTGTTGGCTGTGTTCTTTTGTTCAATATTGGACAGATAAAAGTGCAGGTGTATTATGTGACCCTTTTTCGAAATCGATTTCGTTTTGACAGTAATTTTCATTCTTTAATTTTTTTATTACATCGTTCCTGCATTTCACTATCAATATCTTTCCAACGTCGCAAATTGTCTTCACACATATTCAGAAGAGGCCTCGTTGTCGGTATAAGTTCGTTTAATAAACTGTAGCATGGAATGCATATTCCCATTAAAAATCCTACTTGAGAAGCGGCTTGTTGTTCAGGTTGATACCTGTCCATCATTGGAATGGGATTTCGCCCAGTTGCTCGTTCTAAATCTCCTTGTTGATAAAATTCTTCAAAAATAACTTTTACCGTTTCAACCTGAATTTCCCAAGGTTTTGCACTGGCAGACAAATCACTAGCTGTCATAGCTATTGCCTGGATTAATGATCTATGATCCTGATCATTCCACGAATAAACGTTGTCCTGAACAATTTGGGAAAGTTTAGCTTTGTTGGGAAAAAATAATGCCAAATCAGTAGCCAAAATGCAATGTTTAATGAGACCCAATACTTGCTTGTATTCACTACTCGAAAGTTTGCTAAATATATTGTGACCTTCCTGAAACATAAACATATATTAGTTAAGAAATATGAAGTTTTTGCGTTCTTACAATTACTTAATAAAATATTGTCATTTTATATTTTTGAAATTACAATAATTGTTGCTTACCTGTTGCAATATTGTAACGGTTTGATTAAAATGATGATGTTCCATTGTAGACGTTGTGTAAATGGCAGCTAATGGAGACTCTGTTTCAAGCATAAATTTATTATTCTTTCCGCGATGGTCTAGGTCGTGACATAATGCTCCAATAAATAAGGCCAAACACTAAAACAATTAAATTAACTTTAAACCATAAATTAAACCATAATTTAAATTATTTTAATAAGTTCATAATTATCAAAATAAACGTTGTAAATAGTTAAGTATTGAAATATGTACTTCAATTATTGATGTTACCCTAATTTATTATGTAATTTAGAATGCTCATGCAGGAGAGTTACTTCGAAAAAAATTTAAACAACCCTATTTAATACAGGGGTTTACAATAATTGTAAACTTTCTTATGTTTAATTTACTAAGAAAATGTCACTATTTACTTTTTTTGTCCTAGGAAGTCATAACTTTTGATGAAGTGCGCAGGTGTTCCAAAATATAAAATCGATCTTAAGGAAAGTACGTTAATTTTTAATTTCGCCAGAGAATGGTGTTTATAAAGTTGTCCAGAAACTGAATAAAAGCTTAAATAAAGAATTTGGTTAAGAAATAACAAAAATATATTTGCAGTCAAAGTGACTTTTTTTCAAGTCAAGACTATTCAATAAGCAGGCCTACCACTAATATGCATTCGAGTCTTTTCTTAAATGCTTCATGCACACATTAGATCATTTCTTCATTAATGGTGGCAATAGCTGCCAAAAATTTTAGTTTTAGCAAAATCAAGATTGATTCTCGTTTACCTTTTCGTTCAAATATCCGCATAAAAAGTATTAATTGGATTAGAACAGGCGATCGTGCAGGTCAAGCTATTGGTCCAAAACGGGTAGTCCACTTGTTAGGGACGTGAATGTGTGGTCACTGTCAAACTCGAATTGAAGAGTATGTAGTATGTATGTTGAAAGATAATATTTTTTATAAATTTTTAATCTTCAATGTTTAATTCGGTAAAAATGAAGTTAGTTGAGATTTCTAAATAAGAATTTTGATTCAAATTTCCATCCAAAAATAAGGTCCTATTATTATTTTATACAGCATGCAGTAACAAACTTTTTTAAATGTGGTAATTTTAAAACAAGCATTTTTCTGTGAAGAGACTACCGCATTAGTTGTAAACGTTGCCTCGTAAATAGAATGTTTCTAAATTTTTTTCACCCAATAATAAACAAAAGTCCAAACGACAAACGTTAAGTCCACTTTAAAGCTTATGAATGAATAATTATGGTTTGCATGCACGATATTTATTCCTGAAAGTTTGCTGCAGTTTTCTCAATGGCCATCATGGGTTTCTGTATCAAGTCACTAACTACGTTGGTAGCAGCGCCATCTCCATTGTATTGTTTTTTTGTCTCTTTTCATATATTTCATATTTTTGGTGGTATCGAATTTATGAATTAATTTAATAAATACTGCTTTAGATATCTGGATACTTTTCAATGAAAACTTCAATTGCGTATTTGGAAGAAACATTTCTGATACCACAGTATTTGACCAGATAAATCCGTTACTCCAAGGTTAGCATCGTTAGGTAATCAGTAATTAATTACTTTACCTTTTTAACAAAAACAAAACTAAACTTTGTTATGTTGACATTAACAAAATCGTTTCTATGAAATACCGAATACTTCTTGACTTCAAGTAGGATTGATAGTGTTACTTTTGCTGTATATATTGTATATTCTTTTAACCAAATTTTTTATTTCACCCTTTTTAAAATTTCTAAACAACTTTGTTAAATAACATTTTTCAGAAAAATAAGAAATTAAGGTATATTTTGCTTAAGGTCAGTTTGATATGATTTTTAATTTTTTGGAACACCCTGTACATTTTATCAAAAATTGGATTACTGTTTATGACTTCCTAAGACAAGAAAATTTTTTGCCAAGGATGACATTTTCTAGGCAAATCAAACGTAAGAAAGTTTACAATAGTAGTAAACCCTATCTCGAGGACACACCGTATACTTAATTTTAAGAAAATGACTGAAAGGGTTGCATATGAATTTATTTTCGAAGTAACTATCTTGTGACTGGCGCTGCAGGTATATCAATTCCAAAGTTTTAATAACTATTAGTAGTTCGTAAATTTTCGGTTTTACCAAAAGTCTAGTTTTTCCATTAACATATATTCCTTTGACGAATGTCTATAAAATTCCTATAAAGTGAAAGTTCTTTAAGTCGGATGTCCAAGGAACGGTCAAATCATGAAAGTTCGAGTTAGAGAAGTTTCACTGTATTACCTATCTCACCTCATTTGGTCGAAAAATGTTTTCAGAATTCTTGATTATTGTGTACATGCAGTTTGCCACAGAAAACCCGTGCGTCCAGTTATGATACGGGACGCGACGGTAATTCTTCTTTACGGTTAATATGAATTTTAGAAGGCTATGTTCGTCGAAGCGGGAAAGTCCAAACAAATCAGTGAACATAAATATTGCATACTGAGCTTTGTGATAATCTTCTAACTTCAACGGATTAAAAAAGTAATCGTCAAGGCCAATCACTTGCTCTGGCATGCCATCCTTTAATGCAGTTCGCACTTCATCTTCTGTACAACTGTTATGATAACTCAATACTTCTAAAGCAACTCGGTATTTTTGTTCGGAACGTCTAATCTTGTCGTATAATTTTGCATGATGCAAAGCTAGTCCACAATACACGGCAAACGTTTCGAATGCACCCTCATCTTCTTTTGTAAAATATCCAGTATGTTTATTTACCATTTGCACTACTCCTATAATAGAACCTCTAATGAAAATCGGCATACATAATATTGTCTGGGTGCGATAACCAGTCAGTTGATCAACGGTTCGGTTAAACCGTGAATCCGAATAAGCATCCACAATATTGAGGACTTCTCCTGTCATAGCCACTTGTCCGGCGATACCAGTGCCAAGAGGGAATCTTATTTCTTTTGACGTATGAAGTTTCATAGATTCTTCACTTGCCAACTCTTCGTTGTCGCTTGAACTTGCGTTTTCAATACCAATATCAAATATTGTTGCATATAACTCTTTATTTTTGTTATCAACCAAAAACAATGATGCTCTGTCTGCATCCACCAGCCTTTGTGCAAAATTCATTATTTTCATCACCAGCATATCCATACTGACCATATCTTGAAAAATTGACCTGAATAGGAACATACAATTTTAACAAACTACAAAATCTCCAAACTATCAATAAAATCGACAAATTCGTTAAGAATCATATTGTCATTATCAAATTATTTATCTGTTGTTACCTAAACGGTCTTATGCAGCCACGGCGGCTGCTTGACTGAGCACGGACGTTGTAGCTGGCCATGTTTTACTGTTGCCACGGGCAAATAAAATAAATAGAAAGGTCACCTTTTTTTACAAAGGGAATGACCAGACGTGTTTTACATTTTATTCCGTATTTTATTTGTGTTTACATGTGAGTTATTGTTTAATGTTTCAATGAGTTTGTAACATTTGGCGCCCAACGTAGGGCACAAGGAAAAGGGCTTTTCCACCGAACTTTCACCAACGACCCCGATGCCGCGATGCCGCGACGCCCTTCTGGAGGGGGATCAAATCCTAACATCAGGAACCTCCAGTGGCGCCCGCAACCGATGATCGCTACACGATTCAGCGCTAACAGCTGCAACAGGCGACTCCACTTCCCGGAGCTCCGACGCACAGCGTCGAACTACAAGGGGATCGTCAGCGACCGAACAGCGCCGCGAAGAGCTGCATTCCGCCGCCTTCCCCGCTTTCGGCATGACACGAAAGATGCCTGCGTACTAGACCCGCGTCACTCCATGGGACTATGGATGCCTGCAGCAAAGTATGAACAAGTAGCAAGCAACCACGCAACCGACCACCGCTGTACCGACCCGGTAACAGAGTGCAACTACGCACCACTGCAAGAACCATTATGTTGAGTAGAAACCGGAAATTACGAATATAGGTTGATTTTGCGATGTCGCCAGGTCGCCAAGACCCGCTTTGAGAAACTACGTTCTGACGTTTTGGTCAAACTGGAATTAGTACTCGAAAACAAACACGTGCAATCTCTCGGTGGGCATTTATCCAAATTGATAAAAGGCCTCGCAGAATTGCACAAAAACACTCTTGGACTACTGTCAGTACCTCCGCTATTTCCGATAGAAGTCGATTTGTCAAACAGTGCTTTGCAGTACAAATCGACAACTCCAGTGGTTCAAGATAATGATGAAGAGCATGAAATAGAAAATGGGGAAGTGCAAGAAGTGCCTGAACCGAATTTAATTTGTAACCTGGATGTTTTGGATGACGCCGAACCAGTTGAACTGAGTCATCGATGCCCGATTTCGGAACTATCCAATTAGAATCTGATTATAGTGTTATGGATAATCTTACTCTTTTGATGACCCTGCTTCCCGGAGTCCCAACGCACAGCGTCGAACTACAACGGGATCGTCAGCGACCGAACAGCGCCGCGAAGAGCCGCATTTCGCCGCCTTCCCCGCTTTCGGCATGACATGAAAGATGCCGGCGTACGAGACCCGCGTCACTTCGAGGAACCTGCAGCTAATAGCTAACCATAAACTATTTTCTTTATAATATAAATAATCCAAGGCAACAGCTACTTCCAACACCGTGCTCAGCCTTTAGGGAGGGGCGTGTTACCTAAACGGTCTTATGCAGCCACGGCGGCTGCTTGACTGAGCACGGACGTTGTAGCTGGCCATGTTTTACTGTTGCCACGGGCAAATAAAATAAATAGAAAGGTCACCTTTTTTTACAAAGGGAATGACCAGACGTGTTTTACATTTTATTCCGTATTTTATTTGTGTTTACATGTGAGTTATTATTTAATGTTTCAATGAGTTTGTAACACTGTATATTAAATGAGGTTAATTACTAAGTTAATATTATTAAAAAAGAATTTTTATTAATAGATACTGGATTATTCACAAGTCGTTGCAAGTTCCAGCTACAATTCAACATACACTTTCACATGACTAACTGCGTTCAATATTAAATATTTTTACAAATTTTGTAAAACTGACAATTCATCGGATTTATTGGAAGAATGAAAAAACATTCTCAGAAGCGAGCAGTGGCAGCAGAATTCTTTTTACATTCGCCAACATTATACCTGTTTTCTTATCGCTTTAAATCATTTTGAACACTGTCAATTGAAGGTATCGTTTCATAATTAATATTTAAAATTCAACCATATCGATGGAAGTAAAATGTTGGTTGCATTAGAAACTTGTTAGGCACATTACGGCTCGTCAAAACCTTGTAGGTAACCAATTTCTTTATACAGTGAGCGGCAAAAGTAGGGCAACAATTCAATAAATCTTAAACTGTTCGATTTGGAAGAAAATCCAAAAACAACTTAATTTTTGAATTTAAATTCAATTTTTTGGACATAATATACATAATATACAAAGTACTTCTAGCCCAAGTAACGACATCATCGTCGTTTTTTTTTAAATAGTAACTAATATTTTGTTGACACGATTTTTATAGGTTTTTAACTGTTAAAATGAAGCTGTAAAATGTAAACTCTTTACTTAAGAAATAAGTGAGCGACAAAAATGAAGCAATAATTTAATAAACTTTGTTCTAAAAAATCCAAAACAAGTTAATTTTTAAATTCAATTTCAATTTTTAGGCACAACATTTTGATATACAGAGTGCATGTGATCAAAGAAATGACATAATTATCTGTTCGTTTTCTTTTTAGCTGTCAAAATGACGGTAAAATAATTTCACTCCGTTACATAAAACAATTATTTTCTCAATATTTAGAAAGAAATTATTGCAAGTAAGGGGCTAAAATTTGTATACTGTCGTTTTGATAATTAAAAGGCCTCTTAAAATCACGACGAAAAATATTAGTTGCTATATAAAAAATTCGACGATGACGTCATTACTTTTACAATGAACACAAAAAATGTTGTGTCAGAAGAGGTGAAATTAAATTTAAAAATTGACTTGTTTTTTATTTTTCCCAAAACTCAACAGTTTCAGATTTATTGAACTTTTGCGCTACTTTGCCGCTCACTTGTCAACAATTTTTTTTAAATTTTTTTTTTGATGTAAGGGTCTAATATTTTTATACCGTCATGTTGACAGTAAAAAAGATCTATTAATATTATAATAAGAAAATGTTGGATGCTATTTAAAAGAATCGGCGACAAGAAACAGCTTGTAGAGAAAAAATGTTATGTTAAAGCATTTGAAATTAAATTTAAAAATTGACCTGTTTTTGGATTTTTTTTCTAAACTCAACAGTTTCAGATTTATCGAATTGTTGCGTAGAAGAAAACTTACTTGACTACAGCAAGGAGAAAATCATTAAGCTTTCGTTGTTGATTCATATTTAAGAATAATTGAGAATAATGTAAAGCTATTCCTCCCCACACTAAGTAACTGGACACAATTTCCTCGTCTTCTTCATAAAAACGATTTCCTTTAGTTCTGTAGAATTCTAACACAGCTACTAAATGACCATCTGGTTGATTTATAGCTTGGCATAAAATGTGACTCACACCACTTTGCTGAAATATTGAATTATGTTAATCATGCAAGATGTGAAAAGAAAGAGCTAATTTTTATTTTGTTTTGCTGTCAATCCAGCACCAAAAATTGATTTAAAATAATAAAATTAAGAGGCCATTTATTTTACTTTTTTTGGAAGTTACCTATAATTAGTAGCTTACCTCGTCGAATGTCTCATCTGGGAAACGAATATCAACATCACCTTTAGAAAATCGCACTGCTTCTCGAACTCGTGCCACATGTCCTGGTATGGTATTACCAGTTTTTAGTTTTTGTAATTTTGGTTCACCGTTTTCTGCTTTGCATTCTGGTCCTATGCATAAACCAATTCCATCAGGATACCCGCGTTTCGGTAAATATAATCTGTTAACATGTTAACTGTTTTACTTTATTTTAATTTTGGAAATCAAAAAGAAAAACTCTGATTTTTAATTCGTGTCTGTAAGAGGCTATTAGTATTTTGTATTTTAAAGATAATTATAAAAAATCGGCAATTAAAAGTTATTAATGAGGACAACTTTTCTGCATTCGTTTAATCCGGCGTTACTCGTGTACTTTTTTCGAACCTAAAAACTGGCGCGGGGGTGTCTCAAGCGTTGGCAAGAAATAAGCTATAGCAATAAATAAATCTTGTGACGTGAAGTTATTTAATTTTTAAGACTATAAATAATATGCGACTTACATAAAAATTAATTCTTTCAGTCATTTCCTGAATATGTACTGATATTATTAAAGCTGTTTTAATATTTAAAAAGCACATTACTTTATAAATGTAATGCAGGGTGTTTATACACGTCTACACCCCAGTCAGCCACCGAATTAGTCATCTTCAATATACAGGTTTGCACTAAAATTTATAAGGAACTTCGTTTATTTTGAATAATTACTATATGAAAATAAAAACAAGAACCTTTAATCACAAAAAAAAATTTATATAAAATAATATAAAATTACTCACATAGACGCGTTTCGGTGGCTATGCCACCATCTTCAGTACATCTACTAAATCTAATTTTACAAACTAAGCCTTATATACTATTATTTACGCATCCGCGAATTTAACACTTGAGTGAGTTTCACGGATGGTTAGTCAAATCTAGTAATCTATACAATGGGGTATTGGGAATGGGGCCCATATCACTATTTAATAATTTTTTCCTATTCTTATATATAATCAAACTTTCCCTACTATTTAAATTCCTATAATCTGATTCTGCCCTAACCAATTTTAAATTGTCTATACCTATTGTATGGTTGCATTCTAGTACATGCAGGGCAACACTAGATTTCTCTGGTCTATTGTATTTGATATGAGCCATATGCTCTTTGAATCTGGTAATGATAGAACGTCTAGTTTGCCCAATATATACCAAATCACAATCACTACAACTAATCTGGTAAATACCTGACATATCCCTATCACTATTTTTGTCCTTCGGATTACCCAACAAACTACTTAATGATCTATTGTTATTACTGTGAACTATTTTAAGGTCAAATTTGTTAAAGATTCCACCAAGGCCATTTGTAACTCTTGGGTCGTAAGGAACTTTAACAAATCTGACCTTAGGATCGGTATCGCTGCTAAAAGTGGTACAATTTTGAATGGACAATTTGAATTGTTTCCTACGTATAATGTTATCTACTATGTTACAATTGAAACCATTACTTGTCGCAATATTCCTAATGGTTGTAAGTTCTTTCCAGTACCTTTGCTTCGTTAAAGGAAAAGATAGCAGTCTATGAACCATAAATTGGAAACTAGCTATTTTATGTTGTTGGCAATGGCTCGAATCTTTGGTTATATAGCGACATGTACTGGTTTCCTTTCTGTATACATCTATTTCTATTTTCTTGTTCTTCCTGATCACCAATGCATCTAAAAACGGTAACTTTCCATCTTTTTCTGTTTCATGTGTAAATTTAATAGTTGGATATTGGCTGTTGAGGTCGGCAATGAAATCGATTAGATTATGGTTTTGGCAATCGAAAATAGCGAAGATGTCGTCCACGTACCTAAACCAAATTCTTGGGAAATAAACCGAGTTGGATTTAAAATCAGTTTCGAATCGGCCCATGAAAATTTCCGCGAAGAATGGTGATAACGAGTTACCCATGGAAGTACCACTTGTCTGTTCATAGAATTTGCCCCCGATTTTAAACTGACTCTGCAGCATACACAACTCCGTTAATGACATGTATTCTTTGACCACCGTTTTCTCCAGATGGTTGGCGATCAGTAAGTCTTCAAGATAGGAAAGTGTTTGTTGAATTGGAATACTGGGAAATAAAGATGACACATCAAATGAAACCAGCAACTCACCATCTTCCAATGAGATGTTGTTAATTTTCTGAATAAATTCCAATGAATTCTTAATCGAGAAACTGGCAGGTTGGATGGTGAGATTGCTAAATTCATTCACAAGCCATTTAGAAATTCCAAGAGTTACAAATGGCCTTGGTGGAATCTTTAACAAATTTGACCTTAAAATAGTTCACAGTAATAACAATAGATCATTAAGTAGTTTGTTGGGTAATCCGAAGGACAAAAATAGTGATAGGGATATGTCAGGTATTTACCAGATTAGTTGTAGTGATTGTGATTTGGTATATATTGGGCAAACTAGACGTTCTATCATTACCAGATTCAAAGAGCATATGGCTCATATCAAATAAAATAGACCAGAGAAATCTAGTGTTGCCCTGCATGTACTAGAATGCAACCATACAATAGGTATAGACAATTTAAAATTGGTTAGGGCAGAATCAGATTATAGGAATTTAAATAGTAGGGAAAGTTTGATTATATATAAGAATAGGAAAAAATTATTAAATAGTGATATGGGCCCCATTCCCAATACCCCATTGTATAGATTACTAGATTTGACTAACCATCCGTGAAACTCACTCAAGTGTTAAATTCGCGGATGCGTAAATAATAGTATATAAGGCTTAGTTTGTAAAATTAGATTTAGTAGATGTACTGAAGATGGTGGCATAGCCACCGAAACGCGTCTATGTGAGTAATTTTATATTATTTTATATAAAATTTTTTTGTGATTAAAGGTTCTTGTTTTTATTTTCATTATCGACATCACAGGGTCCACTATATATATATATATTTTTTTTTATTTTTTATTTTTAATTACTATATGCACTATGTCCATATTCTAAAAGTTAGTGAGAATTGAAAATGACACATAACATTTTTGAGAATAATTAGTTCAAACCACTATTGGTGAAATATGTGGTCGTTCTCTGGCCCCCTAGCTTGCAGAGAGTTATAGAAACTTTGCATAATTATTGTTTATATCACGACGATATATAGTGACGTATCGGACCGCGATTGATACGTGTAACTTGGTTACTCTAAATTGGTTACTCTAAATTTGAGGCGTTACTCGAATTGGATTACCTGCATGGATGGAGAGAGGTGAATAGAGCGTGTTCAGTACGTTATAACTATATAATATATATATGGTCGTAAAATAAAGTATCTATGTGTCTGTATATGTATACTACATAATTACCTGAATCCATCGGCATCAACTGCAGAGTAGATGCAGTTAGCTAATTCCCATAGGACATGGTCTTTGGTTGGGCTTTGTTGTAAGCTGTAGGTTAGATCTTGAAGCATTTGTCTTTTATCAGCATGCACGCAAAATTTCCACCTAGATAAACTGGTTTTTCTTCCGGATTTATTAGTAAGTTCTAGATTTTTCTTCAATCTTTGTGATTTTCTTATAATCCACCTTTCTAACTGTTCCAGTTCAACTTCTTCCATCACATATTTTTCGACAAATTCAGAATGGGTGCGTAAATAATCCGATACTTGTTCCACTAATTAGTTTAAATTTAAACAAATATAAAACTTTAAAGAACACAAATAAATAAATGTTTGAGTTAAATACGTAAGTAAGTTGATTCGTGTTTTGCTCTTTTAAATCGCCGCCGCGATAATCTTATTATTGCCAAATGAAAGCAAAAGTAAATATTTTATATTATAATTACAAGATATGCCGTGTTTATTCTTAAAGAAACTTTAGTGAGTCATATTATGTTAGAGGAAATTCAAACTCTTATTAGAGAGTTACAGCAAGACGTATTTTTCATTGTCGTAATACTTTACTTTTACATTTCTCTTCCCAGCCAAAATGTCGTATTACGACAAAGAAAAAATTCTTCTTGCTATAACTCTTCATTGACTTGAGCGAGACGACAAAAATTGGCCCCTAAACGGCGAACTACACAGCCTAAAAACATTCATACGTCACAGATTCCTTTTATACATTTCCTTTTAGAAAATTAGTTATCTGCTTTAATGCTGGCACTTTCACGAGAAATCCGCAGTAATGTCATGAGCATCTTGTAAATACGTGACACAAAACGAAGAAAATAACGAATATTATTGATGGTTAGGTCAGAATTCCACTACTCGATACCAAAATATACACTGGCGAAAGAAATTAATGCATCACTTGTAATTTTTTTGATATCTTGAAGCCGATGTTTTATTTGAACTAAAAGTATTTGTTTTTTGTTCTCATGGTATTCTGTCTTTCCACTATTCTGCAGCAAGAAAGGTCTTGTTGAAATTAAGTGCTAAATAGTGACGCAGGAATATGAATAGGGGTCCGAATCTCCATTTAAGTGTTGAAGAAGCTGTGGTTGTGGTAACACTTGCAAAAGAAGATAGGAGTCAGCGTTACATCGTTCGGCGTCTTGGCGTTAATCAATCGACTTGTGTCTTGAAGAGGCATCGGCAAACTCATGTATACTCAAGAAGGCCAGGGCAAGGGAGAAAACAAGCCACAACTGCTATCCAAGATATCTTTTGATGATGCAGACGTAATGGGGACGGTTTATTTACGGCCTCCAGGCGACAAAATATACTCGCAGAGGTCCACAAGGTTCATGTAAGCTCCGTTACCATAAGAGGAAGGTTACATGGTTTTAATTTAACTCCAAAAACCTCGGAAAAAGGACCACAATTAACCACACATCATCGCAGTTAGGTTAACATTTGCTCAGGAACATGTAAATGGGTTGCAGACCGATTGAACTAATGTTATGTTCAGCGACGAGTCTAGATATTGTCTTCATATTAGTAATAGACGGATGCGAGTATATAAACGGCCAGGTGAAAGAAAGTAAAAGCTCTGTCATGGTATGGGGAGGTATCACTTTAAAGGCTCGTACGGAGTTGGTTGTCTTACCAAGAGGAAGCATCACGGCAGCATCTTATATTTCGAACATTTTAGAACCACACGTAATGCCTTTTGCCCCTTTTGGAGAAAATTATTTCCTTTTATGCATGACAACGCAACACCACATGCTGCCCGAATTGTACAACAGTATCTTGACGAAGTAGATATCCACACATTTCAATGACCAGCCAGAAGCCCCGATCTTATCCGATCGAACACCTCTGGGACACGATGGGCAAACGCCCTCCTCCTCAGTGTCCAACAAATCTAGAAGAGCCTAGATAAAGAATGCAGGAAATTTGGGAAGATATTGGCCAGGATGAAATTAGAGCATTAATTAACAGTATTGGTCGTCGCTGTCAGGAAGTTATTCGAGCAAGAGGACGAAACACTAAATATTAAGTTTTTTCTCTCTTATTTTTTGTCATTTCATTTTTCTCTCTTTATTTTTGCCATTTTTTAAAATTTATATTGTTTCTTTGTCTTAATTCCGTAGTTAAAAGTAAAATTGTTAAAATCAATGGTTGAAATTGAAAGAAAATATTTTATTCCAATTTCAATTAAGTTTTTAAAAAGTGATGCGCTAATTTCTTTCGCCAGATATATCAAGCAAAAATGGACTCTGTCTGTACTCAATACTGTCGAGATCAAGTAACCATCCCACCACAGGTTTTTGTAAGGAAAAGGGCCTCCATTCGCAAACACTATACCTACTAATTGTAAGTAAACAATTAATAATGTTATCTGACAAATTAAATTCATGTGAATCAGATGTAGGTTAATTATGGATTCCTATCGCTATAAGCGGCACTTGGAAATTGTAATGTATTTGAAGTTTATTTACTTTTCTATTTAGTTGAGCCATTTAATTGATCTACAAAATGTTAAAATATGAAGACACGCTAGTT
Organism: Dascillus cervinus; assembly: GCA_949768715.1. NCBI lineage: Eukaryota > Metazoa > Arthropoda > Insecta > Coleoptera > Dascillidae > Dascillus > Dascillus cervinus. The sequence goes on from OX458317.1 coordinate 22,773,897, forward strand.
TGCATCATTAAAATGTTTAATTGCTGGAAAAGTAACCTTTCTAATAACATCAATGTCAATTACGGTTTCAGTTTATAAAAAAATTGTCATATCGTCGAAATCAATTAATTAAAAAAAATTTTTTGTTTGTTTTTAATTATATCAAAATATGTATCCAACCTATCTTGTTTTTTAACGACCTACAGAAGTTTCACTTAAATTCTGAAAATAATAATTTATGATTTGAAAATTTTTGAAAATAATGTTTTTAATTTCGTTATTTTATACGATTTCATTTTATTGAAGCATAATTTTAAATTCGTAGCTTGTTTAGTCTGCATATTGACCAAAGTTTTAATTTTGATAATTTTGAATTAAACAATTCTAAAGTTATAAAGCCACATTAAGTTTTATACAAGCCGATCAAGAATCTTATGAAATTTGTTTTTCTTTTTAAAATTATGTTGGCAGTAAAAGCGTTATCGCCATTTAGGTGTTATTAGTAATATCATTACAAAATTGGGAAAGGTAGCGCGAAATTCTTCTATTCGTGGCAGTTCTTCCATTTTCCCATTTTATATCAGTTTGAAAGTCACTTATCAAACATTCTGAAGAGGATAAATAATTCGGGTTATATTTTTAAGTTCCTTAACTCATCACTGCCAACATAAATTAAAACAAAATTCATAACTTTCTACAGTATAGAATTTTTTGATCGTACTGTACTTATTTAAAATTTCGCTTTGATCTCGAATCTAAACTATTTTAGTTAATATATGCCGGACTTGTACCGTTTAAATTATAAATTCATGGTTAAATGTTTGCTTATGTAAATCAGGTTGAAATGTACATAATGTTATTATCTGTAGATGTTATCAGCAATTTCTTAGTACATACATAAAATGAAAATAATCGTTTACCCGTGAGCTGTGCCGTGGACATTGATGAATGTGTTGTTCTATCAAGATCGTTCCTTGTTGCTGGAGTTCCTGTAACATTACAAAACGATCTTTGAATGTATCCATAACATCAGTTACAATATTAAAATTAATATTTCCCACTAGCTGCAGCATGAATTTTATATTTGATTCCAACAAATTACCTGGTTTAAGTTTTAGAGTAACAAACTTTCTGAATGGTTTCAGAACTTCATGTGTTCTGATCTTTATTAAAAATTATCACACGATGTGTGAAAGTATTGATTTATTCGTTATCTGGAAATATTAAAAACATTTGACGTATAATACTACTTGAAACGTTATATTCAAGTAAAAATGTAGTGTTGGGCGTTTTTCATTATTTTTCATTATTTGTATATTCATTAAGGACGGTAGTTAATTATTCTGGTTAATATTTGCATGTTACGTTTTATTAATAAACTTCACGTTGAAACAACTACCTACTCCTTCTATTTATCTATTGTTATCTATTGAAACAAAACGGCCCGCATATTTTTACGCGTTGACTAATATTTATTTGCCAGCTAGTCATTTTTAATTAATTCGTGGTCGGCTATAAAGCACTTGTAGATAAAAAACGATATTATTTCAATATCAATACTACATTCACGCGAGAACGACATTACGACTTAAACAAGTTAAGAGTTTGTATAGAAACATTTAGGTCTTAGTTTGTTCAATGATCTGTTTTATTTCAAGGAATTCGAGCAGTTCAATAATTGGCATCTATACATTTCATTAGTTACTTCTAATTTTTGCTCTAAATGTTAGATTTGCCAAAAAGTCTTCTAGTAGTTTCTTATATTTAAGTTTCTGCGTATTCTTTTTTCGGTTACATTCTTGACCCAGGTTGCCGCTTCATCTCCTTCTCGATCTTCTAATATTCTCCGACACGTAGGAGACTTATTTCGTTTTGTCTTCACAATTTTATCTGTTGCCATTAAATCTATATGCTATAGTCCCATACTTTTCTTCCGCTTCTTCTTCTTATGAGATCTTGAACGAGCTATAAGTTGGACTGAACTAGATGAAAAATTTAACACCAGCTTCGATTACATCAGGGAAATTACTGTAAGTGACTAATAATAAACTCTGGATTGGGCACGGGAACGTTGAGATCTTGATGAATATTTGCAAATTCTCTATTGAAAAATTGTATAGATTCCAAAATATCAGTAAATCGTAGAAACCTTGGGAAACCATCTAAATTGATCTCCTTACCTCTGGATTTTAATAAATCTTTGAAGAGTTGGACGAACTACGCCCGCTTTTCAATATTCAGGGCAAAATTGAAGAAAACTAGGTGAGATTCATAATAAATAATGCAGAAAAAGGCAAGGAATTGGGAAGTACATATGTATGAGGACAAAAAAAGATAATAATAGATAATAAATATTTAGAAAGTGTAGGTACTAACTAACAATGCTACCTCAGGAGAAGCTATAAAAATCAGACTGTATAAGCAGCTTAACTCGATACGAGATCGACACATTACAAAACACAAAAGTTAGAACTTATAATTCAATGATAGTGAGTATAACGAAGCAGAGAGAGAAATTGTTGCATTATTGTTGTTGGAGTATTGAAGAAGATGCTGTGGAATTGTTCGCACAGATTGGGTATCAAGTAGAGTAAAGAGAACAAATAGGAGTAGAAAAGGATGTTGTAAGTTATAGGGAGGAGAAACGATAAATATTGTACGGAGACGTGAGAAGGATCCCAAATAACAGGTGCATTAGGAAGGTAACGGAATGGAGTTTAACAAGACGAGAGATTTTGCAGGGATGAAGTAAACGATACGATGGAAAAGAATGGCCTAGAAGACGGAGACTGGGATGGTTGCAAAAAAGAAGACAAAGACAGCTGTAAAAAATCTTTATACAGAATGATCTATTAGCTTTATAACAAACTATGCCAAATGAAAGTTTATGCAATTTTAAGGAAAAAATGTTACACGATTCCTTTTGGTTGAGCGGTTTCAAGGCTTTAAAAATGGTTGTTGAAAAACACTGATATCTATGATAAGACACAAAAGTAACGTTGGACATGATAAAACAGTAGTTGTACTAATATTAATCACCACAGTTCACATGATTTTAGTGGTTTTCCTTTAAAAATAAATCAAGAAAACTTGTATGGAACACTGTATAATTCTTCAACAAAGTTAGGTTTTTTTGCTCGAGGTGTTTGATCTATGTAAGGTTAGAGCCACAAGAGCTAGTATATATCAACTGTACCAGAATGGGGACAAAAAACTGACCACACATTATGTCAGACCTTGAGAATTGATGGTTTTCTTGGGAATTTTGATAAAACCAGTAACAGCAATTTGGACGGTTAACGTTACCGTGCAGATGAAAAGGTGTTTCGTCAGGTAAGAAAATGTACAATGATGAAAAATATAATGCGAGTCTTAAAGGATCAGTCGGAATGACATTCAGGCCGAAGATTGGCATTCGATTGATTATGTAAGGACATAATGGACTGATGAATGAACTGACGGGTTTCCAGATAATTTGAAATTCGAGATTCAATCACGGGAAGTGGGAGAGAACCTAATAGCAAAGAATAGATACATTATGCATCTATTCTTTGCTGATAGTCTGAATGATAGTGTAGTGGCAACCATCATTCTTGTGTTCAGTCTTGTTAAAGTAGTCATGTAGGACGAATATAGGTCTTGAAGGAACACTTGACGAGTTACCAGCATGTGTTGATGGTGACGATTATTTAAAACGTTTTATAGAAGCTTGTGAGACTTTACCTGAGCTGTGGAATAAAGTGCTTCTTAGCTATATGAACAAGTATTGAAAACAAACAGCGTTAGAAAAACTTCTCGTGATCTACAGTGTTCCAGTTCATAGTCGAGCAGTGTTATTCGAACTTTGTTAAAATTAAAAATATTTAAGTTTATATATTTTTAGATACAATTATGACCAGTTTCTGAAAACCATGTTAACTTAATCTCCAGTTAAATGTCCCGGTTACCACTTAATTCAAAAAGTTTACGATAATAATTAATAATTAATTGTAATGATAATTAAAGAAAAATTAATAAATAATTGCATTTATAAAATACACAATTTGATGGTCTTTTAAAGAGTCAGATTGTAATTTTTTCCTGGAATTTGGTAATCATATATAGTTAACATTGCACACACTTGTATTATAAAGCATGTTACAGTATATCTACCGCAAGTCGGTAAGTTTAAAGACATATTAGTTCGGTAATTATGACTAGTAAGAGTATTTATTTTACTTACTTTTACCCCGACATAATGTTGTTATTCTCCGCGCTATATAATTGCACGTCATGGTAGAAATAATATAACATCGCTTGATCGCACTATCGTTGGTCTATCACTTATTTTACTTTGGCATCAATGAAATCGGAAGGGATATCAAAACGTATCATGTAAATAGATTTATGCATGCGCAATTAAAATACCACCACAATATAGAACATAGCAAGGACTAATACTGGCTGCTACACACACATTAGATACAGAAAGGGAGAATGACCAAGAGTGTAGAAAGATTCAGACTGAAACAAACAAAAACCTGTAGATAATATCTAAATAAATTTTCTGACGAAAATTTAAAAACATAATACATTTGATTTGGATTGATTTGGAATCAGAATAATCTTGAAAAACAATTAGGTCCTCTCTGTTCATTATGTGATATTCTCATTTTATAATTGTTTCATTTCAAAAATTAAAAATAAACATTGACCGATGTAAATATTGTTGGGAGTACCTAGTTATTGCGAAAAAGCAATTTGTGAAATTAATTAATGCAACACATTTTCCCCGGTGTATTGATACAAATGCCACAGTCAGTTTGTTATTAAATTTTAATCTCTTAATACCTACCGATTCATGACAGTATTCTGTTTATAACAGAGTGCAGCTATCTAGCAGTTAATTGTTTTAAGTGAATAGATATAAACTGTATTCGACCAGACGCAATTAAGAAAATTACAAATTTTAGATACAGTTAAAAATTCTATTCTTCAAGATGAGTATTTATTAATTGAAATGTACTTACCATCGGCTCGGAGACATCTCGGCGGACTTAATCGCTGTAGCTTATTGTTAATGTTCGCGTGAAAAATTTGTTTCCCATCATCGGGCGTTTTTCCTTGAGAATGAAAATTAGTATTGTATAAATCGAGGTTAGCAGCAGGAATCACCCTTCGGACTATAGTTCGAACACCTAAAACCAAACGTAATTATTAATAATAGGGTAGGTACGTAAAACAAAACTTTAAAAAACCTGAGGGACATTAACCCCCTTGAAAAAATACATAATTTTTTAAATTTTAGTTTGTTCTTCTTTCTTAATCTTCTTTTGCTGTTTCTGAAGCACAAGGTGTCGCATCACTTGTGGCCACCCCCAAAATTGAGCTTTAATTGAAAGTTATTTATTTGAAATTTCGTGCACGTATGACTCTGGTATAAGGTTAGAAATTTCCAGTTTTAATTAGTTTTCGAGAAAAGAAAATAAAAACTGATTTTCTAATTTCGTCAAATTTCACTTTTCAGGATTAGTATGATTGAGACAAAGGTAACCAGAGTAAGAAAAAAATTTCAAAAAGCTGCAATTAGTTTAAAATTGCCTTATATTGGAATCTTAAAAATAAAAGTAATTATTTATGACTGCGTTTATGTCAAGCGCTTCGATCGGATGGGAATTCTATCCTTGTTTCAAGTCGCTGTGTAGAGATATTGCCAAACTGGAAGAGGCCGGCAATAAAATAATGACGGTGTTTATTGCTGTTCCAACAGTAAGTGGTAAAATACATATGCGTTTTTCGTGCGTTAAAACGTTGCGTTTTCGATAAAGAAACAATGAACCGCATTCAAAAAAACAGTCCACAGTCTAAACATCCTACAAAATCGCAACGTTTTCTCCTCTGGTGTAACGAGTACCTAAGTCACCCATTATAGTTTGTTTGGAAATAATAATAAAATAAAAACAAAATGTAATAATTTTTTGTTTATTGTTACGATAGTGTTTCATTGCGTTAACATTTAATAACATTGATTTGAATATTTTGTTTATAAAGTCTCTTTATACATAAAAATTGATCAGAAATTACATATTTTTTTCAAGTATAAGTTAGAAATTACATATTTTCAAGTACACCCAGGTTTTTTTTTATGCGATAGATACGTTCCACAGAAAACCGATAAAAAAAATTGCATAAAAAGGACATACTTAATCTAATAGAATGCAAGCGAAAATTTTCATTATTTAAAAACGTAATAAAATCGAGAATTACAAAAATTTATACCCTCCATGTAATTTGTTTTTCAAAACAAGCGACATAGTCTAATGAGTCTTTTTGTTATGTGTATTATGCGATCAAATTTTTGCAAAAATTTAATATGGGCTTAGAAAAAAACCTCAAAAACAATTCAGAGGACCCGAGAAAACAGCCTTAATAGACCAAGCAATAAAGCATTTTTTCATGCCATAAATACTACCCGGACACCGACTGTGCAATTACATAAAGGACAGTTAGTAGATCAATATGGCATAATTTTAGCTCGAGGACCATAATTTTTAATTAGTTATGAACAATTTAGAAGAAAAAATCGTTTTTTTTTTTAGTTCTTTGCTTGTAAAATGGAAACTAATAAAGTAATCTTAATGTTGTCAATAAGCGAATTGTAGAGAATTAAATTACGAAGAGAATGAGATGTCGAATGTCCCGATCGAATAATTAGAACCGAAGAAAACCCGGAAAACCCGGAAATTTCAGTGCTTTTTAAAAAAATTCACAATTCCGACATTTTTTAATTTTAAGAACTGAAACTTTGCACGCAGATAGCTATTTATATGTACTTTATGTGTGCAAAACCCAGATTCTGTCGGACTAACGGTTATTGCACAATCACCATTTCAATTTTTTTCTGCGATATTTTCTAGGAGCGATTCTTGCTCCTGTGGTTGTCCGATTTAAATTTTAAAAACAGAATTGGAAACTAGACGTACAGCGCAACAAAACGTTCATCTTCGATTTTCCATAAAATGCAGCGAAATAGGTGAAAAACGGTCGTGAACGTGAGTAAAAACGGCCTACCCCGCGAAAGTGGTCGATTAGTAGGGGAAGACCGGCCGCTGACGGGTAGTTTTTTATATGAGAAAAGAACCGGGCTGCGCTTCCCCTCACGGGCTGTCACCCCCCACTACTCAACCGCTTTCGCAGGGTCGGCTGTCTTTACTCATATTCACGACCGTTTTTCAGCTATTTCGCTGCATTTTATGGAAAATCGAAGATGAATGTTTTGTTGCTGCGTACATCTAGTTTCCAATTCTGTTTTTAAAATTTAAATCGGACAACCACAGGAGCAAGAAGCCCTCCTGGTAAAATATCGCAGAAAAAAATTGAAATGGTGATTGTGCAATAACCGTTAGTCCGACAGAATCTGGGTTTTGCACACATAAAGTACATATAAATAGCTATCTGCCTGCAAAGTTTCAGTTCTTAAAATGAAAAAATGTCTGAATTGTGAATTTTTTTAAAAAACACTGAAATTTCCGGGTTTTCCGGATTTTCTCCGGTTCTAATTATTCGATCGGGACATTCGACATCTCGTTCTCTTCGTAATTTAATTCTCTACAATTCGTCTATTGATAACATTAAGATTGCTTCATTAGGTTCCAGTTTACAAGCAAAGAACTAAAAAAAAAACGATTTTTTTTTCTAAATTGTTCATAACAAATTAAAAATTATGGTCATCGAGTCTAAAATTATGCCAAATTGATCTACTAACTGTTCTTTATGTAATCGCACAGTCGGTATCCGGGTAGTATTTATGGCAAATTATGACATTTCATTTGCTCTGTTGCTTGGCCTATAATGGATTGCACGAGCTGAAACAAATCCCCTACAGTTAAACAAAGACAAAAAATATATTACAAAAGGTTGGAAAATTTGACGTGAACGCATGCGTCTTGCTATAGTTTATAAATCAGCTGACTTCCTCCATCTTGCTGTAAATCAAATCGCGTTTTTATCGTTAAAATTTAACGTTCGATTCTGCTCCTTCCATCCAAGCCAGCAATTTTCAAGGATTGAGTTTACGTGTTGCATCCGATCGAGAATTCGGGCCGGCCCGTTTACATCGTAAAATTCAAGTGGATGGACACGCTCGACATAAACGCAGTTTATGACTGTAAACAGTCGTTAATATTTAGCCGCAACGGTAAGTACGTTTTAGATTTTTGGCGTTGTAAAAATTTGTCCGAAGCTGGAAGTTGGTAACTGGTATCTCGAATGGTCTATCCCTGTTCCAGAACAGCACTGAAAATATTTCGAACGAGTTAAAAATAATAATTCAACATCCATACTTTAAATTAGCTTTGTACTCATAATCGCAAATTATTAGAGGACTTACAATTTACATAAATGTTAGAAATCGACAAGAATGTAAAAAGGCTTGATTTAGGTACAGTTCTGCCGTTCAAATCAAGCGGCTTCCATTTGACAATGACAAATTTTTATAATGTCATAAATTTAAATCGTACTTACTTTTGCGGCTAGATATAGTTCATTTATTAATTCGAGAATTAAAATAAAAAGAACAAATTACACTGGAACATTTCTGGTAAATATTTTTTGGCGGCAAATTTGAATTTTAGTATTTTTAATTCACAAAATTATATTATATTATATTATATATAATTATATTAAAATTATATTAAAACAACATTTGTATTGCAAATATAACACATGTTGGTAAAATTTATATTCATTGTATTGTTAGTTTTTGCGATTTTTTTGAAAAACAATAAAGGAGAACGAATACAAAAAGAGTGTGGCACACAATATTCAGTGATTTCACACTTTGCACCACTGCATTTATTAATCAAATAATTCAAATTCTGTTGTGCTTATGTCGTCATCTGGTCCGATTGTAATGACAGCACAAACTTTCGTAAAGTGGACACAACACGTGCGAACAATAATATGTTTGTAAGAGAACCAAAAATGGAAAAAAATATAAATGAAGCCAAACGAAATAAAAGCATACAACTGAAGCCACTCAGTTCTGATAAGAACTTCTTTAATTTATTGAAACACACAGCTACAATCAGCTGTTTCGGCAATATGGCGATTGCCCAATTTCCATAATTTCATCAGTGTAAAAAAAGCTTTCCAAGAGTCAATCACACATCTACCTTTTGGCGGGATCTATTTCAATCTGTTCCTCGAATTAATAAATAAACTATAGTAACGACTGTTTATTCTTAAAATTCCAATATAAGGGAATTTTAGACCAATTAAAGCTTTTTCAATTTTTTTTTGTACCTTGAAAAGTGAAAAAGTAAAATTTGACAAAATTGGAGATATTATTTTTGTAAAAACAATTAACGTGCACCAAATTTCAAATAAATAATTTTAAATTAAAGCTCAATTTTGGGCGTGCCCACAAGTGATGAGACACCCTGTGCATGTCCAACATTTTCTCCAGCGTTACGGTGGTCTACTCTGTGTCCTTTTTAATTTTGTACTGATTGTAACTACCGGCTATGTAAAAGGTGCAACAATAAAAAATTCATAAAATCCAGTATACGCATTTCCTGTTGTTCTAATGTTATCGTTAAACGCAAAATCAATTTGAAGTCCAAATAAAATATTAACTTACATAAATTGTGAATAGTCTGAATACGGAATGTTCGAATTAATAGTTACCTGTTACCGAGGGTAGTTATAAAATAATAAATTGCACAATTGCAATTTTTTTCCAGAAAATATAATTTTCCAGGTTTTTATAATCTGGGCCAATCAAGATTTCGTTATTGATAATCTGATTTCAAACTACAAAACTACAAAAAAAAAATCATTTTTGACTTTACTTTATTGTTCTCAATTTAACATAAATTGCAACAATTTACGATTTTATGCAAATCTATATTGTTCACTTATATTCATATTTTCATTCTTAATTTAATACAGTCCAACTTTAATTTTGTAACTTCTTAACCATGAAAATTAATGAGACATTTTCTACCCGAATTGAGGATGAAATAAAAACAAACAGACTATGCCGTATTTTTTAATTTGAGAAAAAAATTCAAACAGATCGTGCCAAAAGGTAAATTTATGATTGGTTGCCAGCACACGCAGTTTGCTGACAGCCAATTAATATTTACCTTTTGGCGCAATCTGTTTGAATCTTCTTTCAAATTAAAAAATACGGTATAACAGACATTGATATAAATCACCAACCTTGACTGTTAGATATAGGTGGTAAAGAATTTGAAGATATCGTTCGGGGGATACCACCGGAGACTCTAATTTCAGTACCGCCTTCTGGAGTTGGAAGTGGTACAATTGTAATCTGCACCTGTTGAATAGGAAACAAATATTATGAGTATAGTATACAGCGCGGGTGGTCAACCGCACGCCCGTGATATTACATGTAGTACCATCGTACATAACATTTCCTTGTGCCCGCAAGGTCTATTATTTTTTTTTAGTGCAATCGCGTTTTCAAAAGAGTTGGACAATTCTACTATTCAGTATACTGGCGTTAATATTTTTTTCAGATGATCGTGCACGCAAGGTACTCTTATTCACACAGCATATTACTTTAGAAATAACGACTTATCATCCGCTTGGATTTATGCTCCTCACCTTCGTTCAAAAAGCGTTTTTGTAAATAGCAAAATTTATAAAACTAAATATGTGTGCTACGAGGAATCGCCGGATGAAATTAACTTTTTGCGACAAAACAAAAAAAAAAAAATTGTAAGTATTTAGGTTAACCCTGTTTTATGAACATGTAAATGCAGCATCTTTTATAAATTATGTTGATCTTCATTCGTCATCTCGCCAACTTCACATTCGCCTTCACATTTGCGTGCAAGTTGTTGGAGATTGTCCTCAATGCACTTTTTACGCCCCGGACGCGAGAACTAGTTGGCTGTTGGAAAATCGAAAATAATGACAACTGGTAAATATACATATTCTACGAGACCACAGCACATTGAGGAACCTTTTTCAATCTGGATGACATGTATAGTTGGATCGTCTGAAAAATAGTGTTCACAACTCGTTCGTAAGTGTTACATCGAAGCTCGTTGTAAATTTTGCGTACTCATTTTCGCTGCGCGGCGCCTCGTATATTAAAATTCGCTCCTTACACAAAAATAACTGTTATTGTGAATACTGAAATTAACTTTGCAATATCACAACCCGATGCGACGCGAGTCGCACAAATATGGACGAAGATTCCCGTACGGCCGCTTGACCGATTTGCCGACCGGTTGGGACACGGTATAAAGGATCGCATAAGAGTTGTGCTGTTTTGTTGCAAACATATTATTGGTAATTTAATCTTTGTATGTACAAATTATGCTAACGAAAATTAGCTATTAGTTACATAAATTTGTTTTACTGCGTTTTAGTGTTATTTAAATTAACTTGACAAGTGATAAATTGTATCTGTCACATTTTGACTTGTTCTCAATTTACAATAAGTAACTACGTAATTTTAAATACTGAAACATTAAACACATTTGAAATCAGATTTGGATACAAGACGACATTTTCGAAATTGTCTTTGTAATTTTTATAACTTATCTTGATGGTTTCGTGTGATTCATTTATTAACTATGTCTGATGTAGGATTAAAAATGATTCAAGAGCGCAAAAAGATAAAAATCAATTGGCGGACAGGTGAACTACACAATCTAAAAACGTTGACACTTACCATCTAATGCGCTCAACAAGGTATTATTTCCTATTCACATGGTATATAACTTGTGACTTTGGCTATCACGCAATTTACGGTTCTTGTAAAGTTGGAATAATTATAATTTCTTCAAAAATAGGAGACATATTTGGACGATTGTTGTAGTTGTGACTAACATAGAATAACTTTTGTAATTCATCTATTTCAATATTAACTTGTACTAATTTGATCACCGAGCTAATTAAAATTCGTACAATTAAAAAGTACATTAATGTCTCATAAACTAATAACCGATCGCATTACAAATTTAAAAATAAAATTTTTAATGAGCATTTAATAGGCAAATTTATTATTTTATAATCACGGGAATTTACAACGTTCGTATTCAGGATGCCAAGCCTCTCTATTTCATATCTCTTCTACGGTTAATGAATTATCTGTTCGACATTGCTTCATCAACTGCTTATTTCCATTTTAGTGCCGGCTATCTTCTTCTTGATTTTATTCCTGCTTAGGTCCAATTGAATATCTTATGAGGTCGTTTCGTGCATCCTAACCATTTACATCCTATTTTATTAATGAGACCTTTTCATTATTAATATGTTTTTTATATTCTACAACATGAATTTTATTTTGGATGCATTTAAATTGAAAAAATGGCATCCGTACATACATACATACATACTAAAAATTGAGTATTTTTTTAAGCGTGATAAAGGTTCAAAATAAGATTTGTATGTGTTTAGACCTACTTCGGATAATTGTAGGTTTTTTGTTTCAATAACAATAATTTGTTCAACAACCGATTAAATTCCATGTGATATAACTTTGATGCGATTATTAAATTATATTAACATAATTAACATTTTTCTAATATTTAAAAAATTGATTTCTTTAATAATAAACAAAATTTTAATTCTTTTAGTTTTTTATTTAGATGAAAATAAAATCGCTGCAGTTTTTTTTAAACGTACCATAATTTGATGTTAACCGAGCTTCCTAATACACCCATCCTTCGTTATACGCGGTTTCACTTTACGTAATTTTGCTTTACGTAGCTTCTCAAATATATTCAACAGTCTCGTTTTATCGTATACGTATCGGACAATTTATTGAGACATTAAAACTTGATATGTTCGAACGTGAATACACAATTATAAATAATACTCAAAAGCAGTTAACCACGAAGGATTTATCAGAAGTTCTTGTTAATTTCGAGAAAGGTTTGCAAATTTTACGCGAGAAAGATCCGCTGAAGGAACGAAGTTTAGAGTTTCGGGTGGTGTCCATCATGAAATAGATTGCTACAAACAATTCTATAAACAAAAAAAAGTCGAGTAAAGTAGCTGACGTTAAAATCGTTCATCTGACCAGTTTCTACCTTAGCTAATGACACTATCCCTGATAATGCAGAAATTTTAACTTAAAAATGTAATATTAACATACGTAGACACCATTGCTTATTTTGTGGTGTCATTTTGAAAATGATTAATTTTGTGAAAATAAATAAATACATGAATTAAATTAAACTGACATGTTTTTTTTAATTATAGGTATACCACTTTTAGCACAAGAGTCCCAAACCCATGTAACATAATGTTAAAATATATTCGTTATACGTAGTTTCGATATAAGTAGCAATTCTCGGGAACCGAACTACTACGTGTATTGAGGGATGGGTGTATGAAGGTAGTAAATAGGTAGTATGCGAAAATGTGTTTCCTTACTTAAAATATCTAGCCCGTTTACACTAAAATAAATTATTTGAGAAGGTCTGAACAAACATAAATAAATATGAAAATGTAATCCACAATAATCGAGCGTAAGAAATCAAAAATATTCTATTGAAATATTATAAGAAAACTGAAAATTTTTCCTATTGTATACTGTAATAGTTTTATTCCAAAATCTTTCCGTATTTACTCCTTTATTCTTTAACATCAATAACAAATTCTCCTACAAAACTTCTTGTGATTACCTACTATGAAATTCCGTACATAAAGTGCGTATTTGGCAAGTATTTTTGGTGAACTTTTTCATTTTTAATTAACACGAGTTTTCTTGAAATAAAAATACTGTAAACAAGATAAACTCATATACCTTTGAGCAGGTATTTAATTATTTTTGTAACTTTAGTTTCACTTTTAGTTAGTCATTTAAACTGTTAAAAATTTATTTTATTTATCATATCGTGTTGTATAAAATTGCCTAAATTTGGTTGTTGATTAAGCCATTAATTTTTTATTCATGAAATAAATTAATGTTAACGTCGGAATGCTTCGACATTAAGTACATGAATTAATTATGAAATTAATGAAAGTAAAATTACTAAAATATAACTTACCTGGTATGGATTATTGTGATCTACTAGGATTGTTGAAGAATCTTCTTCCATTTGATCCTCGATGGTAGGTAACATTCGAACTGAAAACCAACAAACCAAAAGATCTACTCGCACTACTAATTTCTAGTTGACATTAGTTACGAGAGCATTTCGTGACACCACGAGGTTTACTTATCCTTGAAGTGGTGGGAGATCATTTCTTTAATGAAGACCGGATATCCAAGCGCATCGTAAAGGATAATAATCGATGTTTGTTTTCACCTTCTGTAATATGCTGTAATGTAGGATATAAGATTATTTACACTACCCCCCAAAACTTAGTTTTATAGGTTCTATAGTACTTATAGTAAAAAACGAAATTGTACAGGTAAACAGGTACGTAATTAAATACATTTCATTGAACTAAGCATACGTCATACAGGAAGAACAGTTTTCTTAAGGCTCATTATTTGCAGTATGTTGTCAAGTCGTCAGAAATTATCAAGAAAAAATTATAAATGTTCTTTTTTTTTAACAATCACAATGACAGTTGCGTTTAATTTAACGAAATAGTTATTTCAAAGAAAACCAATAAGATCACGTCTTGGAAGTAACGTGAATAAGAAAATAAGTAAATAAGTGCAAACCTGTTCACACAGTCATTGAAATTAATTAAAATTGTCATTTCATTGGAATTGTGAATATGGACTAAGCATAGTTCCATACTTATTGTGGATTGATATGTGCTCATCATAGTGCCATAAATGTATTGTTGTCGTATTATATTGTTGTTACCCTTAGGTAGCAGTATAGTTCCGATCATGTTATTGTTTGTGTTGGGCTCAGCATAGTTTCATATGTATTGTATTACTATCATCTAAGTAAGAGCGCAGCATAGTTCCATACGTACTATCTTTTCTTGGGGGCTCAGTACAGTTACTCAAATAATTTGTTTTTGTTTTAATTATTATTCTAACTTTTGTAGGTGTTGATGCCACTAAAGTTAAAAACCGACTTGGGGGCATCGGTCAGTCTGGCGTTGAAAGTCCGTTCATCTGTCTTATACATCTTGAGAGACTCGCTTCACATGATGTACATTTTTAACTTTATTTTTATATACTATATGTATATATACCAAATTTTCGGGCGAAGGGAGTATAATAATCTAGGAGTCAATTTAAGAATCCTTCATTATTACTTGAATAATGAAGTCTACATAATTTAGGAAAATTGCACTTAATACCAGGCAATATTTCAATTGAGACAACAACAAAATTCATGGATGATTGCGTGCGCGAAGCTAAAACAACATAAAAGTGCGACCGCTCAATTTTCTGTTAGCTTAATTGAAACCAGTGGTGGGTGAATTTTATTGTTGCATGTAAGGAATATTCAATTTCAATAAATTTGAGTAGTTATATAATTTTATACAACTGAAAAATCCAACTAGACATTATTTTTCTGGATATAACATTGTAATATTCAATAATTAATAATATTTTCAGGTATTTCAGTACGTGCGTGTTCCAAATATTTAAAAATAGAAACTGTTAATTTTATAGAACAAAAATATGTATGTATACATATAAATAATTCAGGTAAAATAGAGTGAAATAAATATTGAAATTGTGCTTGAACCTAAAGTTTCGTTGGTTCGAAAATGAAAAATGTAAATCTGTTTGCGTAAACAAAATTTAACAGGGTGTCTAAAACCACTCGTACACCCCTTTTAAAATCTAGAATATTGAGTAAAATTGAAAATTCAAGGTCACCTAGTAGTAAATCGATCGTGCCCATTCGATTGGAAATATTTTCAACTTCCGGCTTCCACCGGAAGTAGCCTACTTAGACCGGAAGTCGACTTTTTAATTGGAATGCTATTTTTTTTATGGATTCAGGTTCTACGCGAAAAAATTAGAATCTCGTAATCAAAAGAGTCTGCTTTTAATAATTATTAAAGTTTTTTTTTTTTTTAGACCAATAAATTTGTTTCGGAGTTGTATAAATGAAAAATATTTATTTAAGACGTGGTTGTGTTTTACGTTTATAGGCAAGATTAATTTTGTCTAGTATTTGTTGACCTACGACCATACGGGGGTGAAAGTCCTGACGCTGGCTGAATTGTTGTGATTTATTTATTGTGCATTGAGTGTTAGAAAAATGGGAAATAAACGAAAAATTCGCTTATCTGATCATAGGAAAATTAAGAAAATTTAAGAAAATTAAATATTAAAATTACATATTAAACAACAAATATTTTAAAATTCCTCTGTACTTGCACATACCTAATATGTACAACTGTATTTTATAGTTAATAAAATTACAGATTTTGTTAAATTGCAGATTTTTGAAACTAAACACGTAGAAAATACTTCAATTTTCATTAAAAGCAGCGACCTTGAAAATGAGTTAGTGATTGAATCTGATTCAGTGATCTTGGAGGCCTCTTCCTTCAACTTCTAAAAATTTGATGTCTAGGTGTCTAACAATCATTATACCATTTTAAAAAACTATATACAGGATGTTGTATTGTAAATGGCGCGGAATATTCAGTGTAGGATACTTCAATTTTCATTGCCTAATTTGCCTAACATTGAATTCATATATTGTTGACAAACTACTTTGTAATGAGAAAACCCCTAGCGATGCCACGAGTTTTGTTTCTGTCTGATCTGGGATCAGATGAGAAAGGCCAAGGGTGCATTGTTGTTGTTAATCTATCTGTTGTCGGAGCCAGTTTTGGACTGAATATGTTAACCAGATGAGATGCGGGTTGATGTGGTTCACGGAGGTGTTTGCACAACAGTGTTGTGATGTTTGGCTACAGGCCATATGGAAGTATTTGCCATACTTTAGATGAATTGTAGTAGATTTTCAAAATTGGACAATACGTTGAGTTACTTAAGTTTTGATGACTTAATGAGAAAAGCTTTTATCTTGACTTTCCGAGTAGGCTTTAGCGAAATGCTTGGGTACTGAAGGAAGTAAAATAAGTAGCATGAGATGAGTTGTTGAATTAATCAGGGGTTGCTGGCATAAGTTAGATGCCTGAAAAGGATTGTTGTTACAGATTCCATTGTGGATAGGGAATGAATGCTTCGGGACGAAGCATTTGTCAGGGCTGGCCGTGTCAGCTACGACCCCCAATTCCTGGATAATCTAAACAAAGTTGCGCCTTTGAAATGTACCCTTGATTAGATAGACGCAACAAATCTCAAGTACTACTCGAGTATGGTCTAACCGGCTGGGGATTATTCGATTTACCTCCGAGGTGTTATGTATTTTACTTAATAAAACTTCGAATATTTTTATTGAGTGTTTTTGATTAACAATTATCACCCCTTAGTATAGATCACATATATACACAAGTGTATTGTAAATGGCGCATAATATTCACATATATCAAAAACCAAACTAAAAATTCTATTTCCAATTTTGTATTAGACGAATAATTTTTCAATTATTAGCAATTACAAGTTTTTAAATGTGACATCGCTGTGCAAGTTGAACATAAGCGGTCGCATGCATTTCCTTATCCTTACCAGTATACTGTAACTAGGGTTGACATATCCAAAAATCAATAAGGAGGGTAAAAAGGAGGACTTTTGAGGAAAAACAAGGATAAATTTGTAAAATTAAAAAAAAAATTATTATGAACTCACATTAAATTAAAAAAGATTACTGCACTGACTACCTATGGTTTTTTTATCGAATAGGAGGACAATATTTACGGGAAGACAAAAGGAGAACGAATGTCTAAAAACGTGATCATGTCCTCCCAAAGGAGGACGAATGGTAACCCTAACTGTAACTCGATCTGTTTATAACGCTACGTTGCTACAGCTTCCAAAATTGTGGACAGCAGAGATTTTGAATTAAAGAACACTAAATTATAAATAATCTAAAATTGTCGTAATGATACAAATTTTATTTGATTACTTATTTTACTTGTTGAACTATGAGTTATTAATACTATTTAAATAAATTTTGCAAGCATAGTAGAAGGAAATTACAAAGTTTTACGAAAAATTTGCAAGCTTAGATCTACAACTGATCCAGCTAAAACGGCAAGTTGAATGATCAAAACTTTTTCATCAGCCAGCACTGCTTATGGGATTGAACATGAACCGACGGCAATCAGAGAGTTTTCCGAATCCATTCAACAAGTGGTGGTGCAACACAAGATGGTCTTGTAGGCGAAAATGAATTAGTCGAAATCAAGTGTCCGTACAGCTGTAGAAATTTAACGCCATTACAAGCTATCAAATCAAAAAAATTGGTTTATCAGTTTATATGGAATTAGTTTTGATTGAAAAAGACGCACAATTATTATTATCAAGTGCAGGGTCAATTACATGTGAATGGTAAAGACTTTGGTTATTTTGTGGTATGGATGCCAATAGGTTTGATTTAAGAAAAAATTTCGCGCGATGATAATTTTATCCAACGAGAAGATGAAAGAAAAATTAAGAACTTTCTATTTTTCCTATTATTTAACGGAAATTTTAAAATTAGAATAAGTATTTACAAATGATGTTTTATTTTTATGTTTATTCTTTAACTTGTGTATACAGTCTGCGGCAAAAGTAACACAAAAATTCCATATAACTGAAACTGTTTAGTTTTGACCAAAATTCAAGTTAATTTTTAAATTTCATTTTACATCTTCCAACTTAACATTTTTGTTGTCAAAATAATAACATTATTGTTTTTTCCTTTTTTTTGACATGATTTTGGTAGGTTTTTAATTGTCCAAATGAGACTATAAAAATTGTAACCCCCTTGCAATAATTACGCTGACTAAACAATTATTTTCTCTTGAGAATATAATTTCGACTAAAATCACCATTGAAATTCAGTGTTGTTGTTGGTTATTAATAAGTGACAATACAATACTGTTGTATTGTCACTTTTGTATTTTCGCTGTGGTACGCTACTACTCCCCGTTGTTATGACTACTTCCAATACAAACCAAAATATTCGTGCTGAAACATGCAGCGCAGCCTGCACCGCTCATAAACGGTGACGTCACGTTCAATCACAAACGCGGGCACCTGTTTTAAATCACGTGTGTGTGTCTCAATATATTCTCTTCCTAAATATAATTCGTGGTACGCTTAAGAATCGATAATTTTTTTGAAATGCCAACTCATTCAGCCCCAATCTTTAGAAAATACAACTCGTGCTACACACTCGTTGTATTTTCGTCGTTGGGACTGATATTCGTAGCATTTCAAAAAAAATTTCGATAATAAGCGTACCACTTATTATATTACCCTTGATATTATTCACAACAAAATTTTATATATTTATTTATTTTAGCTTTGGTCCCTGTAAGAAGATTTTTAATTGTTTCTAATCTTTTGATAGATAAATAGACAATTTTTAGAAATTAAGAATTGTCAAAATAATTGTTATTTAAATATTTTAAATCTTTGTGTTCGTTTATATTATTTTAGTTGTCAATCAGTAAACATAAACCATAAAACTCAGCTAAGGTACCCGTTACACCCAGCGGAGAAAACGTTGCGATTTTGCAGGATGTTTAAACTGTGGGCTGTTTTTTTGAATGCGGTTCATTGTTTCTTTATCGAAAACGCAACGTTTTAACGCACGAAAAACGCATATGTATTTTATCACTTAGAGAGTTACAGTCTTCGAAGCTATCAACAAGAGTAACAAATCAGTTACCTATTCAATTTTATTTCGCATAAAAAGTGCCATACGCGGAGTAAAATATAGACAAGTTAAAATTAAAATTAAAAATCGTACCAGCTCCAAAATGTACGAATCCCCTTAAGAGGGATCCTCACCTAGCTCGAGGGATCTCTACCACCGGCCGCCGCTATCAATGTAGACAGTTCGAATTTCCCTTAAAATTAACCGTAAATATTAACCAATTTTCCATTTTTTTATACCAAATGAAAGAGAATTGCAATATCTACGTAAATCTGGAAATATGTTCTTAAATAGTTATTTAAAAAGTGTCAAAATTAGCAGCAGAAGTAGGTCACTATCAATATCAAAAATCATGCAAAAATCACTGCAAGCGTTTCGATTGCTCCTTAAAATCAACGTCAAATTTCAACCAATGTTATAAAGAAGTATGCCAAATTACAGAGAAAACACTAATCTACGCACGCTTAGTGTTAAAATTTTGAATTTCTTTTTATTTACTTCAAAATAAATTCGACAAAATGCCTAATATTGACCTACTTCTGCTGCTAATTTTGACACTTTTTAAACAATTATTTAAAAAAATATTACTAGGCAAGCGTAGATATTGAAGTTCTCTTTTATTTGGTATAAAAAATTGAAAATTGGTTAATATTTACGGTTAATTCTAAGGGGTAATCAAACTATCTACAATGTTAGCGACGGCCGGGGGTGTGGATCCCTCTTAATGCTGATCGAGTTTAGCATAAACGAAGCATCAATTGTTTACAATATGCAACCAAATATACACTGAAATTACTAGATTGTCAGTTATTTACTTTATTTTTCTATTTTTGTTTAGCTGTCTGCCTTATCGACCGTAAGGGTAGCGGCATACTACGCGGTAACGGTTTTGGTTGTAAACAAAGACTATAACCGCGAATCGATGTCATACACGCGGTTGCGTTTTGATTGTAAACACACTGTCAAAAACAGACAGTTTTGGCCGGGAAGCATTCACACCTGCGGTTCTAACCGCACGGTTATGTCCCTCCCTGAAGTTTATTCGATGTATGTGAAAGATGTTTAGTTATCAACATACTTACGTTGGAGGAGACAGCGTGCATCATTTATCCTCTGAGAAAACGACGTCAAAAAAAATAAGATATTGCATCCACCTCATAAATAATAATTTACATAAGACTATCTGCCAATTTCGGTACCTTTACGACAGACTGCTTTACCAGCTACTGAGGGAATACCCTGAAATTTTTTTTGCTACTACAGAATGAATATTGGCTCATTTGACGATTTTGTTGCTCTCTTGAGACCTCATCTACAAAAACAACACACTGCATTTAGAGATTCCATTAACTTAGAAGTAAGACTAACTGTTATTACAAGGGGAGAAAAAATATTTTTTCTCCAGCCTCCTTAAAACACCTCATTTTTAATACCATTTTTGTAAGGCAACATTCACTTTTAATCCTAGGCTTAATTTTTGTTTTAATCCTACACTTAAAAAATATTGTCTTCCATTATTGGTTTTGTATAGGCCGAATTGCCTGGCTGTTTCTCTTTTTGCTTAGATTCTCCAAATGAGACACCTTTTCTGATTGTATGATTTATTAATACTATATACACAATAACGCTAAATTATGCACTAGTGTTTTTATGATGTTGAAACTTTGAGCTATTGTAAGTAACTGACTTAAATGTTTTCTATGGACCTTAAGGGTAATTTTGGGAGAGGGACACTTCAGGTACTTTTAGAACCCGAAGCACATGTGCGCGTCCATGCCGCCCGCCTTGAAAGGGTTGACCTCTTTCAAAGAATGAAAGTCATTGCGTGATTTTTGTTCATTAATTGTCATTAATTGGTAACACACACACCTTTGACACTGCGCGTTTTGTTGTGGTCTTTCCAGTCGTCACCGTTACTACCCTCACTACCCCGTCACTGCCTTTGTGCACTGTTAACACTCTGGCTAACTGCCATTTTAGCGGTGGTAGATTGTCGTCGCGGAGGATCACTAGTGTGCCGGTTCTGATGTCATCCTGTGGGCGTTTATTCCATTTTGAACGCTGCTGTAGAGATGACAGGTATTCCCTTGACCATCGCTTCCAAAAGTGTTGTAGAAGTTGCTGTACTCGTTGGAACCGCGATAGTTTGTTCATTTGGATGTCCGTTATCGAAGCTTCTGGCGGTGAGTGGAGCGATTCACCGATCAGAAAGTGCGCGGGTGTTAATGGATTAAGGTCGTTAGGGTCATTGGAAAGCGGTGTGAGAGGTCGTGAGTTCATGCAAGCTTCGATTTGCGCAAGCAGGGTGGCCATTTCCTCAAACGTTAACGCGCTTTCGCTTGCTACTCTTTTTATGTGGCCCTTGGCCGACTTAATTCCACTTTCCCATAATCCCCCAAAGTGGGGTGATCTTGCGGGTATGAAATGCCAATTTATTGCGTTTGAATTTAAAAATGCCTGAAATTTATTTGGCTGTTCGGTGTTGCCGAGTAGGTTTGCTACCTTGATTAATTCTCGATCAGCACCAACAAACGTTGTGGCGTTGTCCGAATAAACGTGGCTACATATGCCGCGTCGGGCTATAAAACGTTTGAGCGCGGCTAGAAATGCATCTGTTGTTAGGCTGCTTACCACTTCTAAATGCACAGCCTTAGTTGCAAAACAAACAAACAAACATAAATACGCCTTGACTATTCGGGATCGTCGTGTGTTGCCTTCCTTTAGGCTGAAGGGACCCGCATAATCTACGCCTGAAATTGAAAATGGGCGCGATGGCGTTACGCGATGCTCGGGCAATTCACCCATTTGAGGTTGTACGTTTACCGGTCGCACTCTAAAGCATTTTATGCATTTGCGTATGAGTTGTCGGATTGTGCTACGTCCGGACATGGGCCAATATTTCAAGCGTAATTTGTTTAATACGGCTTGAGCTCCCGAATGCAATGAATTTATGTGTTCATAAGTGATGATTAATTTGGTTAATGTATGATGTGGTGGAAGCAATACCGGATGTTTTTGATTGAATGTAGACTGCGAATGTTTCAATCGACCTCCTACTCTTATACATTTGTTACAATCTAAGAACGGGCTAAGAGTCAGTAGACGACTATTTTGTTTGATTGGTCGCCCTGCCGTGAGATCGGTGATTTCTTGTGCGAACGTCTGTAACTGCGCTAAACGTATAAGGTTCAGGGTAGCACCTTCTAGTTCGTCTACTGTCAGTGGTCCGACCGTCCGTGTGTCATGCTCGTTTCGTATATTTTTTATGAATCGGTTGCAGTATGCAACCACTCGTTGTAGTTTTGTATAGGATGAGTACCTTTCAAAGAGTGCCGTTGCAAATTCATTATTTATTGTCGACGCACAACAGATGGGTTTGCGTAGTTCAAGTATGTCTTGTGTTGGAATTGTCATTTGTGTAATGGGCCAGTCAGTCATGTCAAGTGTCAACCAACTTGGGCCATGCCACCACAAATCTGAGTTTGCTAATATTTCGGCACCAGCGCCGCGAGATAGCAGGTCTGCGGGATTGCATTTAGTGCTTACATGCTTCCACATTGCTGCGTCTGTTAGCTCTTGGATCTCTGTGATGCGGTTTGCCACGAATGTTTTATGGTGGCTTGATACCGATGTGATCCAAGACAAGACTATTGATGAGTCTGTCCAGTAATGACTGGAATGTAATTGAATATTTAAGATTTTTGCAACTTTGTTCGTTAATTTTGCTAATAACAACGCTGCACAGAGCTCTAGACGCGGCAAGGAAATGGTTTTCAAGGGTGCGACTCGCGATTTAGCGCACAGTAATTTTGCGGTGTGATTGTTGTGACTGTCGCTGGTTCGCAAATAACTGCTTGCACCGTATGCAGTTTGTGATGCGTCTGAAAAGCCGTGCAGTTGTATGCATGCATGATTTGTGCTGAGCACGTGTCTCGGAATTGTGATTTGATTCACTGAATTGAGTTGTATGAGCCACTGCGACCATGTAGTA
The DNA here is from genome assembly GCA_949768715.1 of Dascillus cervinus. Lineage (NCBI taxonomy): Eukaryota > Metazoa > Arthropoda > Insecta > Coleoptera > Dascillidae > Dascillus > Dascillus cervinus. The sequence continues at coordinate 22,797,540 of OX458317.1, forward strand.
TGGATGCTGAGTGGGACTGATTCATCCCAACTTAATTTCAGTTGCCACAGGGATTGCATTATAATTTTCGCGGTTATTATAATTGGACCGAGCAGGCCTAAGGGGTCAAAAATTTGTGCAACGCTTGACAGTATCGTTCTTTTCGTAATGCGATGTTTTTCTTGAACTGGCGCAATTGCGTAATGAAAGGAGTCTGAATTCGTGTTCCATTGTAGCCCAAGGGTCTTTACGCTTTGTGGATTATCATGATTTAATCCGATATTGACTGTGGCTATGCTTGGGAATGACTGTACATTCGAGGACCATTTGCTTAATTGAAAACCTCCTAACTTTAATAACGTTGTTACCTCGTTGCGAATTTGTTTTAGATCAGCAATGTTATCTGCACCGGTTAACAAGTCATCAACATAAAAGTCGCGCTGAACGATCTTGGAACCGATGGGAAATTGATTCTGTTCTAAAACTGCTAATTGGTTCAATGTTTTGACCGCGAGGTATGGTGCCGATGCGGTTCCGTAGGTTACTGTTGTTAATTCGTACGTTTGAACAGGGTCACATGTATTTTCGCGCCATAAGATGCGTTGCAATTGCGTTTGGTGCGAGTTAACTAGTACTTGTCGGTACATCTTAGTAATGTCAGCAGTGAATGCATACTGATGAGTGCGAAATCGTGTGACAATTGAAAAGAGGTCTTGTTGGATTGTCGGACCCACCATGAGAGTGTCGTTTAACGAAACGCCGTTTGACGATTTGCATGAACCGTCGAATACTACACGCACCTTTGTTGTGACGCTGCTTTCTTTGACGACCGCGTGATGCGGCATATAAAAACTTGAATAGTTGCGAATGTGACATTCAGCGTCTGGAATTAATTTCATGTGGCCTAATTCCAGATACTCTTTCATAAAATTGATGTATTGATGACGTAACTGTACGTCTCGCGATAACCGCTTTTCTAGGGAATGCAAGCGTTTTAACGCTATTGACTTAGATTCGCCCAGTGAGGGCGCATCTATTTTTATTGGCAACGTCACGACAAATCTACCGTCTTCCTTACGTGTGTATGTTTGCGTGAACTGTTGCTCACACGTTTTCTCTTCTGGGCTAAATGTATTGTTTTTGTGGCATTGCTCAATCTCCCAAAATTTGGTGAGGTTACTGTCAATGTCTGTCATTGATAGATGACATGCCGATACTGATGAGGGTGGAAGTGATTTGTTAACAGAACCGCTTAAAACCCAACCGAGTTGTGTTTTTTGGAGAATTGGCAGATGTTTCCCTAGTTTGATTTGCCCTATGCACAGAATGTCCCAAAAGTGTTCGGCGCCAATTAAAGCGTCGATGTCTGAGGAGATGTTAAAATCGGGGTCAGCTAATCGTAAGTTCGTCGGTATGTGAATTGATGACTTGTCAAATGTGACAGTTGGTAATCTGTCTGTTATTCTGTCTATGACTAAACATTCGATAGATGCTTGGAATCGGTTAAAACGCGATTTCATGACTGCCTGAATTGAATTTGTCGTCTGGATTTGTGACTGATTGATACCAGTCACTTGTATTTGTGTGTTTTTGTGTCTTATTCCTAAACGACTAGAAAATGATTTAGTTATAAAACATGATTGTGAGCCTGAATCAAGGAGGACTCTGCATTGCTGCGGATAGCCATTCATGTCAAACATGTCGACTACCGCCGTTGATAATAATACTTGAGATGCGACTGTAATTAAACATTGTTTTGCCACTGCAACCACCGTTGTGTCTGCACTGGTGCCTTGTGTTTGTTCATCAGTAGCCATCGACTTGTTAATGTGTAACATGCTATTGTGTCGTCGATTGCATTTTTTACAAGCGCCTGAAAAGCAGCGCGGGGCAAAATGACCTGCTCGAAAACAATTGGTGCACAAATTCAATCTTTTGACCTCGTTCATTCGAGCATCTGGAGCGAGTTTAATAAATGTGTCACATTGATACAAAGGATGGATGCCCTTGCACAAAGGACACATTGGTTTGTCGTTGATCCCTACATGCACCGCTGTTTTCCGATCTTTTTGGATTTGCTTGCTCGGAGCAATCGACTCGAGCACTTGACATTTAGCGTTCAAGAATTTTGACATTTCGTCCATAGTCGGGGTTTTGCCAAATGGTTTTGCAGTTTCCCAGTCTCGTCTCGTTTTGACGTCTAATTTAGAGGTAATTAAATGAATTAGCAAAGCGTCCCAATGTTCGGTTGGTTGTCCTAACGTCTTTAAAATGCGTAAGTTTTTTTGTAAGTTATCGGTCAACTGTCGTAAATCAGTGTGGGATTCCTTCGTCATTGTCTGCAATTCAAAGATGTTTTGCACGTGTTTTTGAACTATTAGGGGCTTGTTTTCGAAACGATCTTTTAGAAGCGTCCATGCCACTTGGTAATTTATTGCGGACACTTCTAGCGACTGAATGACCGCTGTTGCCTCGCCTTTCAACGATGACCGTAAATAGTGGAACTTTTGAATGTCTGTTATTGCTGTGTTGTCATGTATAAGTGAGTTAAAAGTGTCGTAAAAATTTAACCACGTGTCGTATGACCCTGCGAATTCTGGCAACTTGATCGTTGGTAGCTTGATTTGGCTGCCGAGCGCGTCCGCGTTTGATTGAATTGATATTGGCGTCGATGATGTCGATCGTCCAATGACGTTTGCGGATTCGATTAATTTAGCGGCGCGTCCCGACGCCTCATAATATAAATTTTCAAACGCTACCGTCTCTTCTTCATGATCGTAATCTGCTTGCAGCGCCTCGAGACTGAGTTGGATTTCCTCAAAATCTTTTAAAAGTAACCTGACCCCCTCAAACCGTTGTTTGAGTACGGACACATCAACGTTCGTTTCATGTTCTGATAAATAATTGTTGAACCGCGTTAATTTTGCCTTAATGTGGCCGCGCTTGCGATTTAAAGTCGCGTATTGCTCATTAGAGTCTTGCATTATAAATGTGATTATTGTTTCCAAATGCGAAGCTTGCCGTTGGGAAAGGGTTTTATGACGGGATAAATTGAATTGTACTTACCCGCTGCACTTCTGAACGGTGCGTAGTTTGAACCCAAGCGACGTCGACTTCCAGATGTTTTCTTGATTTGATTGCGTTTTATTGCTCAGTAGCAATTGATTTGTTGATTTGTTTGTTGATTTAGTTGTCTAATTGCAATGACTTTGTTGATTCGTCGCTGTAGTGTCTGATTGCAATTGACAAGGTTGATATTCGACTCCGAAGGACCATGAAATGTATAGGCCGAATTGCCTGGCTGTTTCTCTTTTTGCTTAGATTCTCCAAATGAGACACCTTTTCTGATTGTATGATTTATTAATACTATATACACAATAACGCTAAATTATGCACTAGTGTTTTTATGATGTTGAAACTTTGAGCTATTGTAAGTAACTGACTTAAATGTTTTCTATGGACCTTAAGGGTAATTTTGGGAGAGGGACACTTCAGGTACTTTTAGAACCCGAAGCACATGTGCGCGTCCAGGTTTGAACGTACAAAACGAAAGTAAGTCTTCTTTTTCCCAATTCAACTTTACTCACACAATTGACAGTTGACAAATACCTTTTTCTCCAGAAAGCAATGACATAACTAAATAAAATCACGGCTACTTAAATATCACTCTGCTTATCATTACTTTAAAATTTATAAATTTTGTACTTGTTTCATTGTTTCATTTGGAGTAAAAGTTACTTTTTTGACTGGCAACAAAAAAAAAATACAAAGACAGTTACAAATTATTGAACTTGATTTGAATTTTTAACATTTTCTTTGCAATTTTAAAAACTTATTGACCTCCCGATATAATTTTAGTTTATCACAGTAAAACTTGGAATTTGATAGGTGACCTATGTAATTATAAATATGTATGTATGAAAATAAAAATAAGAAAGCAATGAGTAGATATCTTTGAAGCAAGAAAAAGTACAAAATAATGTTTACGAAACCATATCATTGAGTAGTATACATATGTATTTATAAAGTTATACATGTACACAGATGCATAAATTTATTGCCTACCGCGCGGCTAGTGTGACAGGCGTTTGCTGTTTACATTGCGGCAGGTCTGACCCCTCTTATTTAAATCCATGTGTTTTAGAAAGGCGGTTATGAAGGCCAGTTCCAACTTGGTTTACAACCGTGCCGCAACCGCATATATGTGACACTAGCCTAAGTGTACAACGATCGGAAATAAATGACACACGGCTTCCGATAGCTTCACGGGCCGCGTTACAAGGCTGTTTGCGGGGTTGCCCACTAATATAAGGCCGTATTCAATATTTTGTCTGGCAAGTGACCCCCCAAAGTGAAAAATTAAGGTGAATTTGTGTAAAAATCGAACAGTTTCAACATATAATAAGCGATTAATTATTTGTTAATATGTACAGTATGAACGAAATATTTTATACTCTGTTCTAGAAGAGTATAAAGTTATCTCTATGTCTTTAGCTCTTCCGATTAAATATACACTCGGGTCTTTTTTATGCGGATTTGAAGTTGTGCAGTTTGCAATTTGAAGAAAATTTGGGGCTTCCCCACAATATCGGAACCGGTGGTTCTCACAATAAGCAAGTCGCCAAGTTGCCCTAAATTATATATGAACAGCGTAATTTAACCCTCGTACAAGTTAAATTCCAAAGTGTTTTATGTACCAAGTATAAGTATAAGCCACGGCTTATACTTCATGTGTGGTGTCCGTGAAGCAGTGGCGGCTCGTGGTACAATAAAAGAGGTGTTCTGCAATTTGCATCTCATATAATCAGGGTCGTGTTTTTATTTAAACTTACCTATTTTTTGTAGATTTTTCCTAATATTGCCAACTTCATTGAATTGTGACTTTTGGAGTTTTCACGCTTTTTTATTTTTTCACTCAAGTGTACTAAATCAATCACTCCTACCTGTGTCCATGCTTTATCTCCACCAAAAAGCAAACATGCAAAATAAAAAGAAGCATTTTTCTTATTGCAGCCACATAAATTTCTTTGTTGAACTGACGTTTATATGGTTTTCCACGACTAATACCGCTTGTTTCAATAATAATGTCCGGCAGCGGTCGACCTTTATTTTTCAAATCTATTTTTTCTTCGTAACTATACTTCATAAATCGCTTAAAGTTAATCAAATTGTCCACAACATCCATTGTCAAAAAAAAACACTAATACAATACACAAACACGAAAGTATAAAATTAAAATTTACAACGATAAAGCCACAAAGCGAAAAATCGCACGTAACATAACATCCAAAATCTGGAACAGAACTGCACAGATAACAAAGCATAAAATAGTAAACTCTCGCACTTGAAGATAAGTTTCTGCGAACCTTGCAAATTTTCTGTCAAAGTTCGAAATACGGGAATTCTCGATTGTTTTCGGGACCGTTGAAAGCGCCATCATACAATTGTTATTTACAATACATTTAGTCAAGGACATTACATTTGAGTGACTAGGGTATGACAGAACTGCGTGAAATGCAGCACATAAAGAGCATTAAACTAGCGAAAGAGTTTTCGGTATGTGTAGGACGCGAGGGGATTAGTGGGGGTGTCTCAAGCAGTCCTGTGCACTGTCTCGAATGGCCCAGTATAAAAATAATGGCCCGCTCCGCTGAAACCACGACAACATTTAACTGGTTTGTTGGAATGTTGGATCCTAGATTGCATGAACACATGGAGTTACAAGATGGTGCGAGTTGTTGCGGTTAAGAAAATAACATTCTGTAACGAAATTCAATTTTTTCAATATTACGTTTCATAAATTAAATACAAACGAAGTTAATTTTTTTTGCGTTAATTTTTTGGCAGTTCTGCAGCTCTACAGCACTTATGTACTACGAGCAGCCACTGCCGTGAAATGTAATTTTCCATGCAAGTATGATGCTTATCCTTTCATTATTGTAACATCTAAATTTTGTTAATTTTTATTGTAAAGATTTCTGATTTTTAAGCCAATTTACCTGATGTCTTTAGTTTTAGTCATTGTTGTTATTCTAATTTTTTTATGCGATTTTTGTGTATTTTTTAATTGGCTGCTTTGATTTTATGCGGTTTTAGAAAAGTATGGAACCTATCCCTATTTTTATCATAATAAGCAATGTCTTTTTTATGCATTTTTTTAAGCGGTTTTCTGTGGAAAGTATCTACCGCATAAGAAAAGACCCGAGTATATCTTGGCAACCTCTTCAACGACCCGCTAGAGTTAAGAAGTATTATTTTAGGTTTACAAACAGAATTAGTTCATTTTTGCAAATTCAGATTTGCAAGTCATAACGAGTCAGAAAAATAAATACTTGTGTATACCTTATACACTTTCAGTTGGGGCGATGTTGTTAAAGATAAGAAATAAATGACTTTACGCTAGTCACCGTAACAAAAGATTGAAATATAGCTTGCTCAGGTAATATCGAGAACAGTACCGGACTTACAATCGGTAACTTTAAAATATTTGCTAACAGGTAAATTTACGAATTTAAACGAAACGAACTAAACTTTCAGTATTGCATAAAACGTCAGTCTGTGAGAAACATTTAACTTCCAAAGTGTTGTATTGTTTTTAAAAAATGTCTGAATGCAGATCAATTGAAAATTGTGGAGTGGAAGGGGATGTGTATTTTGAAGATGACAATATGGTTCTAGGCACTGATGAAGATTCTTTGCATTCTGATAACGTTGGTGAAGTGGAAAATGAGAACTTTGACATTAAAAAGTGCAGCAATAAAGACTTACCAGTGCATTCTCAACAAATAATTTTAAATTTATTTAAGAATTTGAAAAAAGAAACGGGAAATGAATGTAGTTACGGATTAATAAAGAGAGTTGCCAAATTAACAGAAATTTCAAAAAATACCGTTTCTCGCATAATAAAAGTTGGAAAGCCAATAAATCACTTTAAAAATAGACAATGTGCGCGTCCAAGTAAACTGGTTAAAGTCGATGATGGTATAAAGAGGCGAATACGAGAAATAATTTGTAATAATTATAAAAGCAATGTTGTGTTAACTTTAAAAGAATTACATAAACTTTTAGAAGATGGGATTGCTGTGTATAAAAGCTTAATGACTCTTCGAAAATTTTTGTTAGATATAGGATTTCGATTTAAAAAATTAAATAAGCGAATCGTTCTAATGGAATCCGAACGAATAGTTAAGATGAGATTTATATTTTTGAAAAAAATTCAAGAATATAGAGAAGAAAATAGGACTATCGTTTATCTTGATGAAACATGGTTTGATAGTCATGATACTGTAAAAAAAGGGTGGTCAGATGGAAGTATAAATTGTGCTTTAAATGCACCCCCATCAAGGGGTAAGAGAATACTGATTCTTCATGCTGGAACAAATGATGGATTTGTTTCTAATGCTTTATTGCTATCCGCAAAAAATATTAAAGATAGTGCTGCAGATTATCATTCTGATATGAACTCTAATCTATTTGAGAATTGGTTTAGTAAAACTCTTCTTCCAAATTTAACTCCTAATTGTGTAATAGTTTTGGATAATGCGTCATATCACTCCCGAATATTCAAGAAAGTACCCAATCAAGCCAATAAGAAAGAAGAACTAATTCAATTCTTGGTCGAAGAAGGAGTTAATTTATCCGGCGTAGGTAAATTAACTAAGAAAATTCTTCTCGATCATATTAAGAATCTTAATATAGAAAAACGTTATGTAATAGATCAGATTGCGCAAGAAAAAGGGCATACGGTTCTACGCTTGCCCCCATATTACTGCGAATTTAATCCAATTGAAAATGTATGGAGCAAGTTAAAAAATGATTTAAGAAAAAATAACGCTCAACCTAGGTTAAATTCAGAAGTTGTAAACAAGGTTAAAACTATTATTACACAATCAGAAAATGAAAATAATGAAACGAAATTATGGGAAAAATGTGTCAGACATGCTGTTTCAAACGAAACAAAGTACAGAAATCGGTTTCAGGAAATTGATCCTATAATAATAGAGGTGAATAATGGAAGTGACACTGATAGTGATAGTGATAGTGACTAATCCTAATGTATAAATAGACAAATATAAAAATTTAAATAATTTTCTACAAATTTTTGAGAATCCAAATTTTTACCTGAATTCACACCTAAATAACAGCTTTATTACTTTAAGCCGTGATAAGTACTTTAACGACATCGCCCCAACTGAAAGTGTATAAGGTTTACCATTGGCTAAAGTCCGTTAAATTTTGTAGGTGGTCTCCTGAAAATGGCAAAAGTTCGTTAGAGTTAGCAGCTGTTTCGACGCATACACAGGGTGTAACTATTCTTAGGGTGTAACTAAAATAAGGGGACAAATTTTAGGGCAGTATTCTTCCTGACTGTCGACACACGGTTAAAAACTTAACACAACACCTGAAGCAGTAACGGCACATAATAACATTTCATAAATGATACGCTCTCCTCATTTTATTTTTCTTCAAAGCGAGACGCATGTTTATTATTTAACTTGCAAATAATATAACATTTCAGGTTAGAGTAATACACTGTCAACTCTGCTGTCAACCATTTACAACAAGAAAAATTGCAACGTCAAATAGGTTTATGTATTTATTTTTCGTTTCGAAAAAAATTTTAAGCAGATATTCTAGCTGTTCTCGGTGTTACCTAAGTAAGCTACATTACAATCTTTTGTTACACGATAACTAGCGTAAAATCGTTTGTTTCTTATCTTTTACGACATCGCCCCACTCATATTGGAAGAGGTATACTAAGCTTTAAAGTTTTAAATTCGAGTCGCATTTAAAGTACGTAAACCTGCAATGATATTAAGAAGACGGCTGGCCTACATTGAATAAGAGTTGTCTAGGATTGCACTAAATAGTACAGCATGAAAGAGGCCTATGTATGTATAAGGTAAAAAAAGAAAAAAGAAGAAAACTTTCAAAACCTTGATTAAATGTTTGAAGTTGCTTAGAAAGATGGATAATGTAATTATTTACTTAATTTCAATAATTCAATGAGCCCCATTTAAAGTAATATAGTTAATAATTAGAAAGTTTTATTAAACTTTTATTAAACTTATATTAAACCTGTATAAGAAGAAACTGCTTGGAACCGAAAAAACATTCCGTCACAGACAAGATTGCGGTTTATCTAGTTTTCGAATTTCTCGTGCATCAATTAGGTGTTGTGGTTAATTTACCGTAAACAACTCATCAAATTTCACTTTAAATCCGCCGTAAAAACAATACCATTAGATAAGTAAAAATAACAAACAACAGTTGCCAGTTTTCCATTGCGTTCCATAACTTGAAAGTTTAAAAAGTATTTTTATCGAATTGAAGCAAAAACTTTAGAAACGACTGACCAACAATTAATTTCCGACTATATAGGGTACGGCAAAATGTATCGCATATTTTAAATAGATTATAAAAATGTAGGCCCTATTAACATAATTATACTACAAAAAAAATACCTGCTTTTAAACTAGAGGAAAGGGAGTTTCTATGTACTCGATGTTGTGTTTTCCAAATGATCCTCAAAAATTAAGATTAATTCAAGAAAACAGTGAAAATAATGTATAACAACATGACGGACTAATCGTTCCAAGATTAACTTATTCCGCGTTTCCGGGCTTAATTGTTTACATTTTGGGCGGCGGTATTTTTAGAGGAGCGCTTTTATTTTACTTTACGAAATTCCCTCTACGATAATTAGGAACTCTGCGATTTCATTGCAGCATTTTATTGTCGCTCTTCATTACAACTTTATCAAATTACCGAATATGGTCTCGTAATAATAATTATCCTATTAACTCGTTTGTGTTTTTTTAATTCAAATTAACGTTTCTACACATCTTTCAATTAATTAGTTTCCTTAAACAGTCATTAAGTTGAAAACTATTTAATAGTATATTATTTAACGAGCACATAATGTAGGCTATTATTAACGAAGATGAATACATCTGAGTTCATAAATAAATAAATAAATTAAAATATTATACAATACAATATACAATAGTAGTAATGTCATTTATGTATTTGGTAATCGGACTATCAAGTTATGGCGATATTGAAAATGAAGTATTCCAACAACTAGTGAAAAACTAATAAAGTTGCAGGTTGTCTAAATGATACCATTTGGAAAAATAAATACCTAGATGTAAAAACAAAGTCAAGAATTTATGAAGGCACAATATAACCGATTATGACCTACACGGTTGAACCCTCTAGAAACAGCAGAAAAGACAATACTACGTAGAATTGCCGGAAATACTTTATTTGATAACGAAAGGTGTGAAAATATAAGTAGAACGTGCGAAGGAGAAAACATAGGAGGATGGACGCATGAAAGGAAAAAAAGAATGGAATCCCGCATATTGGAAGAATGGGGAAGAATAGAATTGTAAGAATCGGGAGAAATAAATTACCTTTGAGCAAGAGACGTATATAGGAAGTCCGAGAACGATGCAGGCAGCGCCGTGCGGTAGATTTAGAACTGGTGAGGCAGCACTGAATTTTGGTGCCCTGTGAGGTATTCATTTCTGAAACTAATTAGGTAAAAGTTCGAGCGTAGCCGAAATGCCGTCCTTAGTCATTTGCCGCCCTAAGCGCTTGCCCCGCCGCCTTACCCCGTTTGAGGAAAGAGAAGTGAGGCATTGTCGAAGAGGAACAGCCTAGCTAGAAGAAGGAAAAAGCAGAAGATACTAGGCAAATACGTAGGCATTTGCCACTGACTTGCGAGGAGAGACGGTTGTGATTTTACTACGATATTGCTGTAGCCCGGAATTGAGCGGGATATTTGCTTACAGAGCCGCGCACAAACTGCTAAACTGCGACCGTCTCTAAATTAAGTTACTTATTACATATTATATTTTACAATTCATTCTAAATTTTAAAGACGAGACATGATTTTTACGAAAAGCAATCTGTCAAAATTGTCATTTTATCGCGTACGTAGGCAACCAACATTAAGCCCAGTTTAATAATGAAAATAAAACTGAAGGGGCGTGACCTGTGGATTAGCAGCCTTGTTATGTATCCACGGCTAGCATATGAAATGAACGTATTATGTCATGATTGTAGATAAAATTAATTTTTAGAATAAGAACAATTCTATCGCAAAATAAAGTAATTGTTTTCAAGTGTTACGAAATGTTCAGCAACTAAGCAAATTAGTTGCTATTGTTACAAGAAAATGTAATTATGTAACGATCACTGAGAGTTGATAAAAACAAAAGGAATGTTTTCAAGCCATTCTTTAAACTTTAAAAGATCAATAAAGAGATGCGCGCGCTTTCAGGTGCGGTTCGGTATAACTCGTCAGTACGACATGCGGTCGATGACAACCGCGTGTTGATTCGAGATCTTATATAAGTGCCGTCCGCTAAGAGGTGTAGTTTAGTAAAGTAAAACAATTGTGTCGGAGTGGATTTATAGAACACTTTATTACCGTATTGCATTAAAATATCGAGCGTTGACGTTACGTTATTACTGAATAATTTAATGACAATCGGACAATAACTATTAAATATTTACTATCGCAGTGATGTGTAAGTGTACATGCCGAAGTGTATGACAGAGGGACATGGCAGTGGTCAACTTCGCCATGTCCCCTTTGCGACGGCGCAACTGCTTCTTGGTGGTAGCTTTTATCGTCTTCATACCCTTTTGTGCTTTCGTCTTATTATCAACACCAGGTATGGTTGATGAAAACGAATGGGAACATTATGTCTTTATTTTTGTTTGGATTGATTATTTACTTACTGAAGATTTTATTTAAATGCCGGAATGAAACTCATTTATGTCAAGAATATAGACACCCCACGTTGATTATCTCATTACCATAACAAAGTTTTCGCCGTTTTATATTTTTATCTAAAAATGTTAATGTGTTTAATTTATTCATGATAGATTAAGTTTTGTTTGTGTAATTAAAAGTGGGTGAAAATTAATTTTTTTTAGACCCCTAACTAAAAGGGACAATTTACAAGTGATAGATAACGTCTACCTAAAGGGAAATTTATTTTTAAACGATTTTATAATTTCTCAATTTATTAATGAATTTAGTAATAATCCGTGTTCTATGTTCGCTTAGGGATACCAACTTCATACCAAATATTTCAGAAATGAATTAATTACACAATATTAACGACAGTCCTATTTACGTTTACTGTCTTATATTAACAACGTAATAATTGTAGTTTAATAGTTGTTAAAAAATTACTTTTCAATGTTTATGGGCTGCAGTTAACAATGATTGAGCGCTAAATGCGGCCGGTTATGCTGTCTGATTAACTTTAATATTAAGTAATTTACACTATTAAATTAACTTTCATAAGGAAAGTCCTTGGATTGGAATGTGAATTTTGATGCAATTTTTTGCAGACCATTAAAGACGCAAAATCCAGGCGTTATTTGTTATTGATAACTAAATAAACTATAAACAAACGGTGTAGTCGGTAGTGACAAACTATGACGATATTATCCACCGAAAATCAGAGGGATGTGTAACTTCTGGTAGTGTTAACAGGAAATGTATAGTGTCGAATAATGAATATACAGGCTGGACCATCGTATAATATTCTCGCGAAAAAGCATCCTTCTAATCCCCCTAAAAATTGAAAACCCGCTGTCAATAATCTATAATTACCGCACTATAAAATCGGCGTTTATTTTCTTGAATTTAATTATTTTAACGACGTCAGGACGCTATAAAATCAAGTCAATCAAAATATTTTTGTTTTGTTTTTCAGGTCATGACGTTCAAAATATTACAGAGAACATGTTGCCGAAATTTCAAATTCTGAAACAGCCGTCGATTTCAAATTAGTAATAAGTATTTAATTTTTTTCCTGCAAGATCATAAATCTTAGTGGACAATGGTTGCATAGGGCTACTTCCTAGCCGTAACCTCTAACAGAAACCATATAACGCAGGTACTTTTCACTTCAGACCCGGAGTTAAAAATTTTGGTTTAGTAAATTGTATTTTTGTAAGCACAATGAAAACCTTTGATATTTTTATTGCTCTCAATGAAGAAATACATTGCAGAACGTGCTCTGGCCAATATAACCTTACCTAACGCAAAAAATTAAAAGTTTTGGATGGTTTTAAAGTCCATAAAATACTTGCAATACGGTTTTGAATATTCTCAGGTGTCGATGAGACCCAGTTTGTGCCAGCTGTTTCTCTGTAACTGTTTTTATTGCAGACGTTTTTAAATCACCTTTACAAGTCTAATTGCAATCTTTACGATGGTGTCATACGATAATACGATAGACGATATTAGAATCCAATTTATTCAATTACAATTAAAATATAAATGCCAATTTGCCTATTATTAAAATCTACACTGTAACGTGGATGAGATTGCGAAAACAAATTCCAGACAGCTTTAATAGTTTGATAATAAATCACTACGATAGTTAATTTTTACACTGATTTAATTTTTTTTTAAATAATTGAACGTTTTGTAGTTTGTCAATTGAAGAATTTGCTTCTCATCTTCAGAATTTTTCGACTGCTGGAAATAGGTTTTATCTCAACAGCTAGGTGTGGTCAGAATAATGAACGATATTATGCATCTATAGTGCTGCACATAACAAACGTATTATGTTATGATCGTGGATAAAAGGTTTTTATTAAATTGAGGAAAGGAAGGATTTCATCCGATTTTAGTAGATATCTTTCTTGTATTCTTGGCAATACGCACAGCAAGTTTCAATTCTCTCAGACTTTTAGTGTCTGATGAGATGTGTGCACAGACTGGCGAATCGATTGCGGATTTTAATAAAATTTTTGAATAGCGCAAATTAATAAATTGTTTGCTAGCGATATACTTCGCTTTCAATTTTCTACGGTTTTCTGCATAAGAGATTGGCCGCAACTGTTTAGTGAAGATGAGAGTACCTATTCCTAACACCTTTAGAACGATTCTAACTTATCAGTAACCAATTTCGAAAAGTCCTGTATTGGAGAAACTAAAGTATAAATTAACTCCATAACAAATAGGTACAACCATTGAGAGTGATCGATAGCCGACATTAGCAGTATTCAATTTTTACGACACTATTACTTGAAGATTTTAATGTGAGTTACCTAATGTTGTAATAATACAGTTACGTACAATATAATTTGTAATACCGATTGTTTTTTTAATTAATTGTGTAAGGTGCAAAAATATAGAATGAAACAATCCTTCCCACAAATTGATTTTAATTACGATAGTATTGCATACAAATATGTACCTATTATGAGAACAATGTGAGACTAAAATATTCAACGAGTCATTTTCAGCATTTATAAATAAAATGCTGTCGAACCCAGTTGAACTTACAATCGAATTGATTTTGTTTACACACAGCTAAAATTATTCATATTTTTACTATGCACAATAAATTCCTACTCACAGCAACAATCTTATCGATTCAAAAATGCAGGAAAATGAACCATAAACATTTTTTTAATAAATGATCATTTACAAGAAAATACATGCTAATAAACTTGTTTTAATTTACGTAAATTTTGTCAATTCAGTCAATTTATATTTTGTTTATTCAAAATTTTGTTTGTTCAAAATCGGTACGCCCACGGTAATTACGAGAGAAACACCGTGCTCTAAAAGGTCACTCATATCAATATGTTTTCTTTCTTCTTCTTTTTCTTCTTCTTCTTCTTCTTTTTCTTCTTCTTCTTCTTCTGATGCCCTATCCGTTGCGGACGTTGGCGATTAACATGGCTATTTGAACTTTATTAACTGCACTTCGAAAAAGTTGTACTGAAGTGAGTCCATACCATTGACGCAGATGATGCAACCACGAGTATCTTCGTCTAGCAAGTCCTCTTTTACTATCTGTCTAGCCCTGCAAGATGAATTGAAGAATGCGATACTTCTCATGATGCATTACATGCCCAAGGTACTCCAATTTACGCTTTCTGATCGTAAATGAGATTTCTCTCCGTTTACCGAATCCACTGAGGACATCCTTGTTAGTAACGTGGTCGGTACACGATATGCGCAAAATGCGACGGTAAACCCACATTTCGAGAGTCTCTAATTTTTTCATCAATTTGTCTGTCCATGCTTCCACTCCATATAAGAGGAGTGAGAATATGTAACATTTTACTAGCCTAATTTGTGTTTTTAAAGATATATCTATGCTGACGAATAATGACTTCATGTTGTTAAATGCTGTTCTTGATTTTTCAATTCTTGATCTTATTTCCATAGACTGGTCCCATTATGAGTTAACTAATGTTCCTAGATAGCAATATTTATCAACCTGTTCCACTGATTCAGTGCCTAGAAGTAGTTGCTCCACTTGCTGCTGCTGCTTACTAATATACATCCATTTGATTTTTGAAACGTTGAGCTTCAAACCACGTTGTTCATTGACGACTTGGATCCTTTCTACCAGATGTTGTAGCTCTTTAATATCGCCAGCGAGTATGGCCGTGTCGTCGGCACATCGATTATTTTTAATTAATTCCCCGTTGAGCTTTATGCCCGCGACAGTATTACATAACGCTTCCTTGAAGATTTCCTCTGTACATCTATTGAATAAAAGGGGAGATAGGATTCATCCCTGGCGCACGCCTTTCTTTATTTTGATGTTTTCGGTACAATTTTCGCACAAACACTCTGGCCCCAATAGAGGTTAGCTATCATTCTTATGTCTTTACTATCGAGACCTACCATCTTTAGGATGAATATGAGTCGTTTATGATTGACACTATCGAACGCCTTTGCAAAGTTTATAAAACAACCCGTGTCTCTGCAGCCTTGGATTAAAACTTGTAGAGCAAAAATGGCGTCTCTTGCGCCGAGAGCGCTTCGGAAGCCAAAGTGTGATTCGCCAACTTTCAGGTCGCACTTTGCGTTCAATCCTATTTTGAATTGCTTTTGTGAGGACCTTAGTCAGGTGGTTAATTAGACTTATTGACCTTTTTGGAACGGAGATATATGTCGAATGCAATCAAGGTATTGCTCCAGTATCATAGATATTATTGAATAACTTCTCCAGCATGTCCAGAAATCTTGGATCCGATTCACATATATTTTATATATATTTTATTAGAAAAAATGTTAAAATACGTTTAAATGGGAAGAACATTGTAGCCCCAAAGTAAAGTTGTCGCGCCCTTTGCGATTTTCGTCAATAAAGAAGCCATCGCATGCACACTTGCGACCGTAGTTTGGTACATTACCAGATAGAATACAGTAGAATCCGGTTATAGCGAACCTCAAGGGACCGTCAAAATCGGTTCGTTATATCCGGAGTTCGTTATAAGCGTTAATGAGAGAATAAATGCAAGAGTGCTTTATGAAACTTCTATTATCTAATATACATATGAATATGTATAAAAAAATTATAAAAGGTTCTAAGCTTTTGTATTTAAAACACTACCATTGATCGTTACATTATTTAATCTTCGTTGCGTAAACCACTTTTTAAGAGATTGGTCGACGTCATCGTTCTTCGATTTTTGTAGTTGTTTAGCGTTTACATTTTTACTTTCAAATGCCGCACGTAATTATTTCTTTTTCTTCCAAATAGCTACTTACGTATTATTTCAAATTGTTCTTTTAACGAAAAAGATTTTCTTGAAAATTTAGCCATGTGTACGATGCTATTTAAACGCTGGCTCGTATTAAACTGATTTTAAAATCGAAGTAAAACTCTGTTTTTTTGTAATAATTCACATGTGCTCAAGGGGT
The DNA here is from genome assembly GCA_949768715.1 of Dascillus cervinus. NCBI lineage: Eukaryota > Metazoa > Arthropoda > Insecta > Coleoptera > Dascillidae > Dascillus > Dascillus cervinus. The sequence goes on from OX458317.1 coordinate 22,814,227, forward strand.
TTATGTATGTCCGATAAGGCCACTTCTTAGAAGTTCTTAGCGTTAATTTGAAAACCTTACCATCCGGTCAACTGTGCTTTTCTGTTGAAATAATATATTCTATTTAAAGGGCATAGTAATAAATTTGTCAGAGTCATAAACTAACGCAGTGGCGATGCTCTCACAAGTAACACAATTTGAAAGACACAAAACGTACCACGGGGAATTACCGACCAAGGTTATTGCGCGTTATATACAATGCAAAGTTCGTTATAGCCGATTGAAATTTTATTAATTTCGGCTTTTTCAGGTTCTACTGTATTTACTATTATATTTATGACAAACTGTTTGCATAGCCATTACCGCTTTTAATGCCACATAATATTATTAAGACTATTACGAAAACTATTTTCTTAGTTACAAAAACCACCAGTTTATCTCCAAAAATGATATTAAAAATAAGGCGTTTTAAGACGGCTGGAGAAAGAGAACTTTTTTAATATTTGATATTTTTAGATAACACCTAAATAAAAAGTTTTGTACTACTATATTCCAAATCTTTCGAAACTATTAGATTTCCATTTTGAATAGAACATTTTTATTTTAAATCAAAATGTAAGCAAAAATATACATCAATTGAAACAGCAGTCAGATCTCGTTTTTATTTAAGTATCCTTCATCTGTTGCATCAAGAAAATAGTCCTAATTTAGCTATGTACCTAGTGGGTATTTGTCAATATTACAACCGATATTTATGGGAACCTACCTAATTAATTTAATATTATTTCTTTCTAAAAATGATATAAATTGAACATAACATAACATAACATAAGTAATAAATTAATTTAAAAAAAAAACACTAGAATAAATAAAATAACTCATTAAGAGAAGAAGAAAGCGGGGCTGTATAGCCATACTTATTCGTTGCTTCAAATATGTTTTGGCTTGAGGAATTCCCGTTGTTTGAACAATACGCCTCCCCAAATCTTCAAGGAGAGAAAGGGCATCAGCACTCCAAGGACACAAAGTTTCCACAGCGAAGGCAACCAAAAAATAATCATCAGAAATTGCCTTATATATTTTTTTCTTAAGATTTTCTGCCTAATTAATTGTATAGCTACTGTAATATGCAGTTTGATTTGCTAATTTGTGACTTTATAAAGTGTAACTTACTGTACGTATAGCTATTCTCATCATTGTTTTCGTAATTTTACCCAATCCGTTACGACAAAGTATTTAGAATAGTAACACGCAAGTCTAATGTTGATGCAACTTTGCGGTATCTCATATCTTTTCATGATATTATTTTTATTATAAAGTATGCCAACACCCCAATTCAGTTCATATAGAAATATATCGAGTCAAGCACAACTTTTACAATTTATCACATTCCTTTAATGTTGTCGAACAAATCTTCATAAAAATCTAGTTTAATAAATTTTTTGAAGCTGTAATGTGAAGCGGCTCTAATAGCATTTTAAGTTCAAGTGTTTCAAGAGTTTATGAACTAAAGTGTGTCAAAGAAGAAGCCATTGAAAAAATATTGTCAGAGGAAAATTGTTTTTAAAGATTTATATATTTTGTTACAAAAAATTAATAATTTCGAAAGTAAATTCTAATAACAACTTGTTTCTACAAAAGAATAAACTGAATATTATTATTTAGTTGTAGTGCATGTTTTGTAACATTTTTTAATTCTTAATTGCTCGAACTAGTTCTATCTAGAAAGATCTAGAAGCTCCAAACTGTATTCTTCAAAACTAATGTTAGGTATAACGTAATAAGCACAAATATATAGGTAGGTACGTCAAGAGTCGCATCTTAATATTTAAAAAGCTAAAACTCCAAAAACATATGAAATGCAAAATATAGCAAGAAACAGCAATTTTGTAATTCTGATTACTTACAACATTAAATACATTCATATTTAATACTTGCTAATACATACAATATTAATATTTTTTTAAATAGACGATTACACAAATGCTACCATAAATTTTTATTTCGAAAGCAACACGTGCATTTTTAAAAATTAAATGTGCCAAGTTAAGTAATAGTTAATTTATAACACCGCTTTTATAAATTTTATAAGTTACGATGACAAATACTTTACTAAATTTGCAAAAAAAAGTAAATCATTTCACAGAAAACTGATTTTGTTTGCGAAGAAAATCTTTATAATAAAGTAGAATAATTAATTTTGAATTGATTTGCGGATAAGACTTGTTTTGTGCTGTTAACATACTGTTATTTTTCAATTATACTACATAATAGTTATTATTAATGGTTCAGTTTAAATAACAACTTATCAGAATATTAGTCAACACCTATTCTTTGTCAAGTTGACGTGAAACGAGTCTTGGTCGAAAAATTACCTCTAACTTTATTTTGAACCGTAACATGTAAAATTGATTTAAATTTATGATTTTCTGTGTTTTGTAACATAATTTAATTTATGTTTATAAGTAGTACTTAGGGCTTCTTAATACTTTAAAATTTATTAACAACATGCAATAAATATACTGTAATTTCAAAAGTTGTGGTGTCCAGTTATTGTATTTATAGTCGAGGAAAAGGAGCCAGGAGAGCGATAGAAAGCTATGAAATTTATTTATTTTTTAATTTATATTAATAGTACAAGTGATTTTGGCATTTTATGTTAAATAATATCGCTGCAAAATTCGGAGATTACACACGAAATTCTTCTTTGAATGGCTGGCTGTAAGGAATATTATCTTTTTTTTTACCCAACTTTATACGAAAATAATATATAATAATAATAACAGTATAAAACATACTGTAAAAATTAAATGATTTTGTTTTATGTGTAGGTATATCTTTACCCCACAGTGCCAATATAAATTTAAAAAAATAAAAATATTTTCAGTCTTCTTTAGTGGACTAAATTCTATTGCGATTTATGGTTGCTGACTACATTTGCCAAATATTTATGTAGGTGTGACTTTGTCATATTCGGGGGTAAACCTACTCGAAGTCTATGTTTCACATTATCATCATAGAACATATTTGACTAACTAATATTCGTCACAGGTTTTTATGATATTTTTCAAGTTGACTATCAATTGGAAAAATAACTGTTGTAGTCGACGAGGTAAATATGCTTATTCTTTTTTTAATATACAGTAAACTTCCGTCACTCTGTCTATATTTATCGGGATGGGAGCCATTCCGGATTGATGTAACGGCAACTTCAGCATTATCTACTCGCGTTACTGTGAACACAAAAATTTGAGCTTGTTTACGTGAGCGAGATTTTACCCTGCAACAAGCTCAATATTACCCATAATTTTGAAATAATACAACGCCGAAGTCTATTCATTCATTTATACCAGGGGTGGCCAAACTTTTAGATGTCGAGGGCGATTTTCCTGATGAAAGTGTACTTGAGGGCGACTGTTTTTAGAATGTACTTACGAATTGGTGTTTTTTGGTGTTGTTGTTCGGCAAAAGGTTTAGTGTGGTTATAACTTTACGCTTTAAATAGTTTACAATGGACCCTTAGCGCACAATGAAAATTCAAATTATAAATTTGCTTACCTGCAGATCTTTATGTAAACCTACACACGGTGGTATTAGGAAATTTTTCCCATTTAAACAATCATTTAATTGTTTGTTGTTTAAATGTAATTATATTATTTAGAACTGTCGACACATGCGATAACTATTATTAAAGCGCCCGGGGCCGCGTCTATTGATAGTGTAAATACAAGGGAGTACCAAATTGGGCACTCAAATTACAGATCATGAAACAAATACTTATATAGTTAAACTAAAGGCTAGTACGAAAATAACTTAAACTGCTCTTACATCTATAATTTAAATAAGAACTGGTTGGCCTACTGGCCTAGGGTTCACGGTACCATGATTAGCTAACTAACTATGCAATTACCTTAAAGATTGTCCTGCTTAAACTAACTTGTTATATTATGTACGAAAAATGTTATATATTGTAATACACCCCTGAACGGAATTATCTAGTCTCGGCACGTACCGCCCATTACATTTACCTAATCCATTTAGGTCCGGTTGTAAAATATTTAAAGCGTTACGTTATAAACGCACTAAATCTTTTGCCGTTCTATACACGTATGTAACGACATGTTCACGACTTCCAGAGGCCTGCGGTCGACGCTTTGGCCACCCCTGATTTATACACATTTTACATACACATTTTTTATACACATTACATCATATTTCTTGAATGCGACTAACAATGAGAGTTAAAGAACGTAGACAAGCTACCGCGGCTTCATAATTAGTTTTTAAAATAACACAGTATTATACGCTGTTTCACGAAGAAACGATTTGTCCACGAGGTTTACAACCCGTAAACACGTGATTACTTGTACGGTTGGTATTACAAACCCAATTTACACTGCTCAGCTGACTATCACAAATCGCAACGGGACGCAATTGTGTCGGCAGTTTGTGTGTATTTAGCGTAAACGGCAGTTGTCGCGAAGAAGGTTACTGAAGGTGACTAACGCCCCAAATTTAAAATAACCAATAGAGATTCAAATCCTTATCACCACGTGCAAATCATGCGTTTGCTTTACTGCGGTTCTTAGGAAAACGAACTTTAGCGAAATGTGCATTGTTTGTTGCATCTGAAACTTGTTAGATTAATTATCTCTCGTGAAGGATCCTCCAGTGTATAACGATTATTATTATTATTATTATTATGGTACTTCAACTTAAAGTTCATTCTTAAGCCATTGTTATTTTATCTCAAACTTAATACACCAGTTTTGTCTTTATCCTCTTAATATAATATACAGAGTGAGTTAAGTTTTACCTACCTAATACCTATTAAAAATTGAGGGGAAAGTAAGCAATTTACATGTTACATCAGTTGAAGTTTACACTTTCGATTAGTGCTACAAATTTTCCAAATTATTTTTATTTGAAGCCAAAAAAGTAAAACAAAGAGTTTTGGATAAAATTTCGATGTTTGGTTTTTTATTTCAAAATTTGTCAAATTATTCGTAGCATTAATATTTGCAATTTGATTCGTAAAAAGATTATTACTTTTTGAGTTAAATCAAATTTAAGATAAAGCACAAAACAATAATTTATGATCGACCCATCAAACTGGACGAGACAGTTTTTCAGTTGCCGTCAGATCTGCATTCATAAGTTAAGTTTAGTTACCGTCATAAATAAAAAGTCAAGTACCCTACATCAGTACCATTGCCCGGTAAATTGGTCTACTTATGTCGTTAGTGATTTAAAACAATACCTTCTAATACGGAAATAGCTTTATTTAATAAATGCAAATTAGTAAAATTATTTCAATTACACTAAATTGTATGAAAATATTTTACTGTTCGTAGGTACATCAAAAAAAAACTGAATTGAACAACTACTAATAAATACAGCCAAAATTTTACCTGACTAAAAAAAAATTTTTGTTTTGTTTCTATGTTCCTTAATAGTATAAAATTACTCATGCAATTGATGAGAATTGACAAATTATTTTGAAGGGCTATTTTGCCACCGGCGGTAAAACTTGACTCACCCTGTATAGTAAGTCAAGAAAGATATATGTGGATCAAATTCCATTTATATGTTTATTTAATTACCTACAATTCAAAACCGATTTACTGTCAGTTTAAGTACTTTCCCATTGATTAATCATTAGTTCTAATAAAGTTAAAAGCAAACGGCATGTTATAGTAACCAATAACCATATGTACTTGTCTTGAATATTTCATTTCGATTTAAATTTTTTGGTTACTAACAATAACTACTATCTAAAAGTCCCATACGCTTACGATGTTAGTCACGATGTTGCGCGTACATTTTGCCCGTATAATTTTAAACATTGTCCCACACTTCTACACGGTGATCATGCACTCACTACACAATTTTAGACACGACGTTGCCCGTACGTGTTTACCCCTAACCCTTAAATACAATAGTGTATATAGTGAAAATCCAGACGTACGTCATCGTGGGGATCTGCAATCGGTAGGTTTTCGACAATTTTGCAGGTCGTGTTTGTAGAACTTTATTTTCATTTTATTTTGCGTTGTGAGTGATTTTAAAACTAAAAATTAAAATATTATGTAGTTTTACATTTTTGAAATCTTTTATGCCGATTAAACTGTTAAGATCCAAATTATTAGAATTCACCGTAAAATTTTAGGTAATCAATATTTCTTGGGTGATTTTACAAAATCTAAGAGAATTGTTACAAACAAATGTAAATTTACAACAAAATACATTGATTTTACACGAGCCATTTTGTGATTTTGACACACAAAGAGTGAATTTGCTCTGCAAAAAAATTTAACGTTTACAGTAAATTTGCAGGTTTGCGTTGTCGAAGGCGAACCTATCCAGAATTTTTTGCCCATATTGTAAAAAAACTTATTCGTTTTTTTTCCGAATTCATTTAATATCATTCTCGAAAAAACGAAATTTCAATAATAATTAAAACGACCATTTTAAGGGAAAGTAGAAAATGAGACTTTGGTCCGTCATGAAATATTGAAGAAAATATATCTTGCACCATTTCATTTAATGATTTCACTTTCCAGCTAGCGCGAATTATTGCAGTGCCTCTCACCCAAGAAAATAACATAAATGCATTCTTAGCAATAGATAAAATGGACTACTGCAATTTTTTATGTGAACTTAACAGGACATTTGTTACATTATGGTCTTTATGAGCAGACACCACTGCGAAAGGCGTTGTTTATCGACTGCCAAGCGTAATTTCACTTTTAGGAAACTTTTAGATAATCCTTCAGAAATAACGGTAAGAAAAACTTTTCGACCTAAAAGAACCACGGTTAAAATTGCACAGGAAACCTGCACGGCATCATCTTCACTAACATCGTGTAGTAAGTGGGGCCCTTAACTGACGAAACGAAAACACTTGTTTTTTATTGTTATAATTAATATAATTATACCGCATGATCAAATAAATAGCCTTTCGAATCTTTCGCCTACCGCGTTAATTTTAATAGCTCATTTCAATCTCTGTCATCATCTGAATGGCATTGATTTATTGCAGAAAGATTCTTTGACAGTTTATATGAAGAAGCAACGATTAATTAATACGATACTAGTTTTTATATTTAATCACTAAGAACGTAGTGCATTCTAGTTTCAATTTTTATAAAATATGATTCAATTTCAGTTACATTTTTTTCTTCTTAATTTAAAAGATTGAAAGAAATTGAGCACAAATATCAGGTTTAGCATACAAAATAATTTTGTAACTTTCAGTGTTTCCTACTTGCGATTCTAAAACTGTAAGACTACTTTTTTAGTGACTATTTTCGTTTATATCAACGGAAGACGATTTAGAAACAATCTCTATTAATAAAACGTTAAACAAAATTAAAGTTAATTGAATACAGGTTGAATCCCATACGCGATGAAGGTAACTTAAAGCACTTATGTAACATTTAAATGAATTTTTTGAATTTAAACAAATTAAGAATTCTTAATTATGTACTACATATACAGCCTTTCAAAATTTTCAACGATTGATTTTTAACCGACGGAAAGAGTGTTTTGAAGGTTGAATTAGTATTAGGTATACCGTATGATCGAAATATTTGATATTCTAAAATATCTTTCTCTCTCTCGCTCTTCCGATTACTTCTATCTTGACCACCTCTTCCACGGCTTTCTGGAGTATCAAACACTCCGATCAACTTTATGATATAACGTATTATGTGTTTATACAATTTTAGTCGTAGAACCAGTAATAATGTAATAACACTTCATTGGGTTTTTTAAATTGAAAAATTGCAGTAGATAATTCTGTTTCTTAAATCAAAAATCTCTTATTCATTAAACTTTTAAGTTTTTCACAAGAACAAATTTTATACCTACAACCTTTAAAGTATCATCAAATTTTGTTGCTTTCAAATTACTGCTGATTGCCGGATATAAGAAACCGTTGAAACCATCTTTTTTTCTTGAGATGTTTTGAAATAATGACCACTAATTCTCCGTTATTTCAGTTAAAATTTACAGTACATTATTAAAAACGTTAAAAATAGTTAGTTTCATTAGAAGTTCTCAAAGTAACATTATCTATCGTGCGAGGGGTGGATTTTATAGAAACTAGTCTGAGCGAAGCGCAGACGAGTTAGTTATGAACACTATCAGATTGGAGATGGTTCGCAGAATCTGTAAATTTATTATAGTTTGTTTTTAAGCAAGGAAGAGCGTTACAAGGCTGTGACATAATAACTTTGTTTAGTTTATGTTAATAGTAATGCACCGATATTGGCATTTTACATATAATGGTTTAAGGTTATATTAATAATATCACTTCAAAATTAGAAAATGTAGCGCGAAACGATTGTGCGAAAGTAAGCAACAAAATCATTTCAAGAAACTTTCATTGAGTACCGCTTTATCTTCAATATTAAATATTCTCTAACATTTAATAGATTCTGTGTCAAAATTATATTATTATGTATTCATTACTGCTAACATAAATTAAATAAAACAATAATTTCATACCCTTCTAACGCTCCTCCTGGTATAAAAATAAACTAAAGACCCGTGAACACCATATTGTCATTATTTTTAGTTTTTCCATAGTCAGACTGTACTATTTCTGAATTAGTAACCTGTTTAAATGTGAAAAGGTTTTTTTCCGTCGTCTTTGACCTATGACGAGAAGTTTGGATTGGTTAAGTGTCACTAATCTAATAAATGTTACGAAACGTCTTAATTAAAAGTGTAAATTTTTAGTAAAACTCTAATTGAATACGTAATCAGATTGTAAACAATTTTTCAGATTTAATTATGAAGTAGGTAGTTATTTTGAAACCGCGATAGAAATTTCCACGAGTTGGTTTTAAGGTAACACTTATTGTGCATTAAACTAATTACGATAGTTTTGCAAAGATTTCTTAATGTACATGACTAAATATAAACATAATATCATGTTATTAGATACATCGGCGTAATTGCAAGCTAATTTTTTTTACGTACATAGTCGGGGAATTATGTACAGGGTGCGCCGAGTTTTGCCTCCACCCGGAAAATCGAAACTGTTAATTATGTGAGGGCGCCCAAACTTTACATACTTAATTGAATATTAATGAGACTTCTTATTTCGACATTTTATTTAGTTTTAATCAATTTTAGGGTCATTACGAGTTTTTTTCGCTTTATGGGAGCAGTTAATACTTTTATATATTTATTTTTGACTACAATGTTCATTATGCAATTTCGCACCACACCACCATTAAATTTAAATTCAAAAACATATTTTAATTTCTCAAGAAAATCCAGTTTAATTTTTCAACATTGAATATTTAATGAATTTATGACACTTTCTCGACAATGGAGCGGTTAGCTATGGTCGGAACCTTTATTTAATTATGATGTTCCATGAAGAAACCCATCGCAAATGCAGGCAAGTTTCACAGGACCGGATTCGTGTTTTCTTTACATTTTATTAATCATTGTACTATAACTATTGAAATTATTTATAGGGGTAAAATTTGTAATACTGATTTACCGAATAGTAAAACGGTTAATTATAATTAATGTAATTGTTTGAAGTTAACCCCCTGATATTCGAATTATAAAAATTACGTTGCGGTCGTGGAATTTTTACCTAGACGCACCAATTGCCAGGTCAGTTATCAGAACCTCGGTTTTCGGTGTTCCCAGTCTATTGTCCACATAATTTATAATTGGCGAACCAAGAGGCTGTAAATAAAACAATATTTGATACTCGTTATGTAAAACTGCGATTTACTTGAAATCTAATTAATAATTTTCAATTCTGATTTGAGTCTTCAGTTCTAGAGGTTAAAATGGACATCATGGCGTGAGTTTTTTTTTTAATTGTAGGCCCTTTCATGAATAATCTTAAAAAACTAATGTGCACTCTCTAAAGGCTAATATCTAATATGATTGCTATATAAGTTTTGTTTTTTTCCGATAATATTTAAGGCCAAAAAGTGGGGTGGAGGCAAAACTCGGCGCACCTGTAAGTACGTAGTCGGGAAATCAATATAGTTTCCACCAGTTTTTTAAATTTTTGCATAAATTATAATGTGATCTATGTGCCACTAAAAATTATGATGTTGGTGTCATCGGTACACTAAATTCAGCTGCAGTTTGTCAAAATGACCTTCCTTCGCTAAATGTTCCAACAATTTTTCTATTTTGTAATTTCAATCTATAATCTTACACGGGAAAGTGTAAATAATACTGATTTCGTCACCGACTAAAATTACAATTTAAAAAAATGACATATTTACGAAATTTTATGAATTTTATGGGCTCTGATTGCAGACATCAGAAACATACAATATGAAGTTGTTTCATGCATGGATATATGAACAACAACAATATGAGATAGTAGCAGTTCAAAAAACTAAACTTTGTTTCGTTACAATAAAGTAAATAGATAGTATTACTAATGGTTTACAATTTTTTTAACATTCCATAAAATTTAATTAATTTTATAAACTTGTAAACAGGATGAGCTATTTTCGTTATTATTTCAAGTTTGTTATACATAGTGTATTACAAATAGCGCATAATATCTACATTGTACGATTCCTTGTTGAATACCAAGCAAATTATTGTAGTAACAATTTATTGTTAACCCTTTGATTATGAAATTATGAATTTATACATTTAAATAAATCGCCTATATTAAATTCAACTGTACCCTTTTATTCAATAATATGACAACAGAATTTTCTTCAACTTTGAGGTGCTATAATTTCAACGCTAAGCGAAATCGTTCGAAAAAGATATATTTCGTTTTATTCAGAAATCGTTTCTTAAGATACAGTTGCATTGCTTTTATCGTTTCATAAATTAACCGATATGTAACTGATTAACATTAAAATTTGAAAGTATAAATTGTATTAAGTGTGTGCATAAAAGATTGTACCATTTTCGAGGCAAAATGGCCCGTGAAACATCCTTCTAGTTATATCATAAAAGTTGCGTAACTTCGCCGAATTACTCCTATGCTCAATGATTGCAGAGGGTGTTGTAAACTGCAGATCAAAATTTGATGTGTGGACTATGCTGCTGCCGAATTTAAGTACCACCGTTGTTGCCTCGAAATCTGTTAGAGGTGAGAGAGCGGATGATTACAGTATGAAAAAACATGAACCATCGACTAAATATATCTCACGCACGCGACGAACAGTGCACATAATTCTTGTAAGATACGCTACAAACACTTGGAGAGAATATTGTACTTTTGTTGTAAAAAGCATCCTCATACCACATCATGGGGCCGTGAGTACATTTTTTGAAAAACGTATAATCTTTTATGCAGACGCGGTGTATAACTAACAAATACCTACAATACGTTTATTTTTGATAAAATGCCTGTGACAACATGATTTCAAAATGAGAATGTATCTAAATTTTGGTAGTTCTTTCTACACGGTTATTAACTGACACGTAACTGCACATGTGACATCATTAGCATAGTTTTATATAACAGAATAAATTTGCTCACGACTATTGTATTAAGCTATCACAATTACTGTAAATATTAAATTAGACACCTGATTGTGGTACTTACAATTTCTAATTTTGTACGCGACATTAAAAAGTAAATACTGAAATAACAGCTGACAAGTTAATTTTTCTACAAAACTAGTGATTGTGAATATATCAACCCAGAACTTTTTACAGTTTTTTAGATGTTTCCAGTGAAATGTTTTGATTGTTGATTATTTATAACTAGGCAACTTTGTAAATGCTATTTTGCATAAAAAAGCGAAACGTTTACTAGTCGAGCGATTTTTGATAAATATCACAAGTGGAATTGGCAAAAGTAACAAACTTGTAACACTAGGCAAATTATATTACAAAAATGGTATTTGGTAAGGCTATTCCAAGAATTGATTTTATTCATATTGAGATAGACTACTAAAAATGAAAAATGTTATCTATTTAATAATACGTATGCTACAGTGAAATTACTGACGATGACCACCTTTTCGGCCAGTTCTTTTTACATGTTTTATTGTTTCCTAAATTGACCACCCCCTTATCCGACCGAGATCCCTCTTTTCTAGGTATTGACGATCATTCGCACTTTTTCGATTTTATGTCACTATTAGGAATTTTCTGGTAATTTTGAATTCAAAATAAGAATACGTGCACATCTAAACAGACCTTATTGTTTGTAAACAAAAAAGTTGAATTAGGGTTTCATGTAGAAGGAGCTGAGCATTTCTTTTGATTTTTCCATAACAGACAGTATAGTTGTGGTAATGGGTAGATATTTTTTATTTATTAGGTTTTAAAATTCGCTAATAAGATCACCTCTACAAAAAAACAAACATGAGCACAACAACAAGTTATCGTCTTAGGGAGGTTTCACTGTATTTAATATACAGTAGATTCTAGATTATCCGCTATGGTGCGTTGATACTTAAAAGTTACAGTCGGGTAATACAGGTGATCTATTAACTCTATGATAAACTTTGACAGATAAATTCTTATGCAATTTGATGAAAAGAATGTTATATGAACACAGGCTCGATCCTTTTTGCTTGAAAAGTTACAAAAAAAAAATAATGCAAAAGTTACATCGATATCCATGATAAAGACACAAATATTTAACAGTCTAATGTATAAAAACTTAACATGCAAAAATTCATAACAAATGTTGATAAAAAATATTGGTTGCTCTTTATAAAAAATCAACGATGACGCCATCACTTTGTCAAAAAACACTATTTGTCAATAAGAGTATTATGTTAAAAAATTTCAAATTAAATTTAAAAATTGACTTGTTTTTAGATTTTCTTCAAAATTCTACAGTTTCAGATTAATGTCGAATTGTTGTTTTTTTTTGCCGCTAACTGTATAAATCACTTTCTTATAGCGTCGTAGGAAAAACCGTTATAATATTTAGCTTTTTTCATGTGTGTGTTCTTCTAGAAAAAAGTATTTTTGAATTTTTCTCGATATGGAACGTTGTGGTTACAGTTCATTTTTTTATATGTAACAAATTATCATTAGATAAAACGAAATATTTGATTATACGTCTTTTGAAATCGTTAGTTTTGAACCTAATGATGATGATGATGTGACGACTAAAAGTGTGATTTCAAGTCAGAGTTGCGACAGTGTAAATCCGTTAGCATGGAACGGCGCATAAGAATTTGCAATAGATCACATTCTAATTATAGGGGAGATCCTTGTATTTTGGGACAGTTTTTTGTGCAACTTTTGATTTTCTTTTTTAAGTACTCCATTGAAAGGTGCTCTACTTCTACACCAACAATTTCCTACTTTTTGTCGTTTCAATTTTCAAAGTACAAGCACAGCATTACTTATTATTGTTGACATATAACCGTCCAAATACGAAAGTTAAAATTCAACACTAGTAGAAAATATTTAACCTTATATGTGTATTAAGTAATGTATATTATATGCAACAAAATCATTATAAATAAAATTGACCTGGTAAAGATCTGGAAGTCCAGCGATTAAATAATACTTCATCTACCTCGAAACACAAAACGTTAAACAACAGACACACAAGCGGACATATGCAATTTCTTTTATGCCGGGGTGACATCTATTCGTTAGTGGGATAACCTCTTGAAAATAAAAGTGTTACATTTGAAATTAAGTATTAAGAACTCAATGTCCCGAAGTACAAGCTGTCCCAAAGTGCAAGGATCTCCCCTAAGTTGAATTTGCCGGCTAACCGATTTACACCGTCGCAACTCTGACTTGAAATCAGACCCTTAACTCTTAACTCTACGTATATCCCGAAAACGCCACTTCGAGCTTCGGAAGTACAATCGAATATTTTTGATGCTTTTATGATATCAAAGCCATTCTTTTATCTTATTTTACTACTGATTTATTAAACATAGGGGCAAGAGGTGTGCAGCGCCCCGAGGTCTGGAAATCCACTCGAATTTAAATTTGAGACAGGTTTATGAAGGGTTCGACATTGAAACGGCATGATTTGAGGTGGGGTAGGTAGGGTAGGTGGTGGTAGGGACAAAAATCGACAACTCCTCACAATCAGCATGAGTTACCATATAGTGTACAATGGTCGCGTTCAGCGCACTCAACTGTTTTGAAAGGAAATTTAAAATGTTTTTAAAAAATGAATTTTTTACTAATCTTGCACGTGCATTAACAATTTCAGCCATCATAAGATTAGCCAAGAGCACGGTGAATCTAGTGCTGACCAGATGCACAAGTTGCAGAGCATTTACTCAAAATCATAAGCGAAACCTCTGCTTTATTCATATCGACCGGATGATATGCTTCATAGTGAGCAAAAGCTCTTGCTCAGACTCATACTCAAAGTGCAGTCATGAGCAAAAAGTTTTACTTACGTTTTTATTCATAGAACGTGGTAGCATATGCTCGGAATTATGCGAGTAAAGGGTTTTGCTCTCTTTTATTCATACCACCCATTGTACACTAAATGGTAAGTCATATTGACTGTGAGGAGTTCTCGACTTTCGTCCCTACCACCACCTAACGAGCTCTACACCCCACCTCAAATAATCCCGTTTCATTGCCGGACCCTTTATTATAAACTCAATATAAAAGGGCATAAATCTTGATTTGTAATTATTTGTTGTATTCAGATTTTTAACGCCCCCAAAAGTATTGCATTCAAAACCTCTTGATGAAGAAGGTCGGCGTTGCTCAAACTAGTTACGACACTTGTGCAATTCTTATACATAATAACCGCCGACTGTACGCTATTTAAATGATGCGAGGTCAGAGATCGTTTTTTTTTTGTTATTCTTTTTCAAAATTATGTTTTTGTTATCAACTTATCCGGTCATGGCCGATAAAAATTAACCACCCGTCTGGGGACGACAAAAATTTATCACTCTGCAATCGTTGAAGGAAATTCTAATTAACCATAGTAAAAGTTCTTGAGGTTTGTAAAGTTTTTGGAATAGCACCTAATCTTTTTAGTTTATTTTATAAAACGATTGCTCATGCGAAAATTAAAACGTACTCGTTATTACCTACTTTATTTTTTAACTACAGGTTGTATTCCCGAATTTAATAAAATGCAATATTAATTTGTACATGAACTTTTGTCGTGTGCTTTTTTCAAATCGTTTTATACCGGGTGTCTTACAAAAAAGTACCACTCTATGATTAATTATTTGATTTGAATAATCCAGTTGATAGTGTTGTTAGTAATATTACAATATCTCGGTGTGAATATACCTAGCGTCTTAATTCGGGTTAAGATTTTCCCGTTTGGCTTTACCATGTCGGTTTCCAGTTGCTATTTGAATACAGCGTATACGGTTATGGCAACAAATACTTGAAATGTATCGAAGAATGTCCCGTTAACAATTTTATAAGTCGCAATTATTTATGGAATTTCTTTTATTGGCGGTATATTATGAACCTTTATTTTTTTATTTAACACAAGAAATTGTTAAGTAATATTTAAAAAAATCTTTTGCTTTTATAGCCAAGTACTTAATTTTTAAAAAATAGTTCTACATTACAATGTGATTAAACAATGCAGGAAATTGCAACTTTTTTGTATTGAATACCGATAAAGTGGGGTGGATAGAAACGAAAGTTGCAAGTTTTACCCCAACCTAACCAATTTTTTATTTGAAAAACTGGAAAATACCATGACCCAATTTATCTATTGATATACTATTAACACAAAATATTTCTAATTAAATTTCTTCTCCGGAGGGGTGGGGCATTGTCCAGTCATATTAAAAAATATTTTTGATATGTATTTGCATATATCGGAATCCAGAATTCTGGTTGAAAACAAATTGATCAAGTTACACAGTTCAAATGCAACCCATTACGGCTATATACAGTGGTGGTAATGAAAATAGAGCCACTACTTTACAAATGCTTTTTGCATTGAATTTAGTACAAAGTTTTCCACATACTCTTCCGCCATCTATAATATTAAAAGAACACTAAGTTTAGTATAAGATTCTGTAACTTTTTCCGCAGGAGTGCAGTTCCATTCGTTATCACAATACGATTTCCGGCCCTCGTGTTAATTTAGCTTGGTCAGGGAAATAGAGCCAACGTGTTTATCTGAAGTGTTTTTATTTAAGTGAAATATTTGCCAACGTTTTTGAAGATTATGTTATCAGGAAATAGCGATATTATATAAAAATTATCAAATTTAGAATATATGCATGTCAAAATACAGTGAAAATGGGTCGTGGACAACATTGTTCTTTGGAAGAAAGAACAAAAATTTTAACTTTACGGGAAGAAGAAAAATCTCAACGTGAAGTAGCTAGAATTGTCGGTTATTCAAAGAAAATGGTTGAAAATGTATTCAAGCCAAAATCAACTCTTGAAAATCGTGGGTAAAGAGAATTACTATGGCTCAAATTGATCGGTTCATCTCACTCACATCAAAAAAGGCCCTTTCAAGTCCTCTAAAAGCGTTAAGAATGAATTAAATCTTGACATAAGTGCACGTACGGGTCGAAGAAGACTTCAAGAGAGTAATTTACATGTAAGAGTTGCCAGAAAAGTTCCTCATTTGTCTACTAAAAATATTAAAAGTGGGCTTAAGTTTGCAACGGATCATATGAACTGGGATGGTCTCGATGGAATAAAAAAGTAGAGGAATATGAAACGAAGATAAATTTATTTGGTTCCCATGGTCGGAATTACGTTAGAAAGCCACCAAACAAAGAATTCCTTCCACGACACACCTAAAAGACTGTGAAACATGGTGGAGGGAATATTAAACTATGGGGATTGTTTTCTTTGGTATGGAATTGGACCAATTTATTGGATCAAAGAAATTATGGATCAACACGAATATGTAAATGTACTAGCAAATACAATATGCCATTAAAACGGGCATTACAACGAGATAACGATTCGGAACACACTTCTCAGTTGGCAAGAAAAATTTTCGCGGAGCATAAAGTATCGGTTTTACCGTGGCCTTCTCAATCGCCCAACCTCAGTCCAATTGAGAATTTGTGACAACAACTAAAAAGTGCTGTTGGAAAGTATAAAATATGCTATAAAGCACAATTATGGGAAGTTGTCCAAAAGGAATGGACGTCCATTTCCATCAAATGATGTCAACAGTTAGTCGAATCAATGCCACGACGCTGCAGGGCAGTAATCAAAAGTAAGGGTCAAGCTGCTAAGTACTGATTAAAATTGAGTGATTGAAACAGAAATAGGTGATAAAATTATAGCCATAAGATATGTAAAATGAACTAGCTCTATTTCAATGACCACAGTGGATTACTTTTGTTATTCTTTTTCTGTTTTATTTATAAGTTAGATACTGTTAATATATATTTTGTTGGTAGCTATTTCCTTCTTTTATGAACGTTATATTAATTTTTACCCACAATTTTGCAACGTTATAAACAATGGCTCTATTTTAATGACCACCACTGTATAGTTAAAAAAAAACTTCTGATATATGTAAACAAAGCTCACAGATAATGTAAATAAATTATCATTTTATATAATAAGTTTTCTAAACAAGTTTCTTGTAAGGATTTGATCTGACGAGTACTTGAATAAAGTTTTTCAGTCATTCGTTGAAAACTGATAATATTTAGAAAAACTGTTTCTTAACGAACAAGATTATCAGCTAAATAGATGTTTGTTGTCTTCTTAAATCAAAATGACTAATACAACAACGCACACACTTCAAACTTTACCCTGTGAACTAATTTATTTTATAAAAGTTCTGTAAGAACATTTTTCGAACATTAATCAACTTTTTGTATTGAGCTAATTTCCGCACGATTATTGATTACTTTTGTAATCTGGTCACAGGATGTATGCTTTCTTTGACCACTTTTAACGACTACCAGACATAATTGCAGATACTATTCTGCGTAATTTGCCTACGCACGACCTGGAATTACGTCTTATACATAGAGTGTGACAATAAAACTTTATTGTCATCCTGTCATAACATAATGACGAGCTTATACGTGCACTGAGTTACTGGCGCCAAAAATCTCACCAGTAAAACTTTCGCGCCAGTGGCGAAATAAAGTTAGGTCAGGTTAGTTAGTTAGGTTAGGCGCCAGTGACATTGGTAACGCATGTAAGGAACTTGCAAAAGTTGAATCTATGATTACTGATTTGGAAAAACAAAGGAATGATAAAAGAAAAGACTGCCAAATTTATACAATATTAGGGTTTAGGTCGGGATAGCTCGGTCAAAGACTCAGGGTTTTTATCAATTTATTCAAACCGCTGACAAATTCTTTTTTCTACGACGAAAACAAAAGTTGTGATAAAAATTTAACTTTTTTCTCCTCTTTCGATCCGGGAATTAAAATTAAATGACAAAAAGTAATAGTTACTAAGTAACCACGATCAGCTGTCAACAAATCACTGGCGCGAATAGAAAAGTTGGAATGCACCAACTTTTTGTTTGGAAACACTGGCGCACCAGAAAACCTTTACACGTGCAGTAATTTGAGAACTGACGTTCAAGTTGCTAGTGGCGCCACCAACTCAGTGCATGTATAAACTCGCCATAAGTATATTTACAGGCAAATATGCAACTTATGAGAAAAGTTGAAAAAATAGTTTGACTATTGTAATAATGTAAAGTGATCTCATATTGGTTCTAAGTTACCTCAACCGCAAAAGGCTAACCTCAAAAATGTGGTGACTATCAAGAAAAGTGGTAGATATTATTATTTATATACAGAAATTTTGTGACGCAGTTATTTATTAACAAAACTAACCACATTTGGCGCAAAGTGTCACCTCGAGGAGCAAAGTCGTAATTACTTACGGTACGTTTAACCTGAATTTGCTGAAGATTGAATAAAAATAGCATTAGACGATACATCGCAGGTAACAGTATAACAATTGATTCTCACGACACCCACCGTATGGATTACTTGTGGTTATTACAAATTAATCTGCACCTTATAATTAATTTAGTCGTAGTTCCGAGTTCGTTGATGTATACTATTGAAGCAATTAAATATGGATTATCTTAACATACTTAGAATTTAATCAATTGATGGGAATGTTTTTGATTGATTTTTTATTTGTAAACTCTTTCTACTGTTGTTGAGACATGAGACATTTATTATAGCCTGAAGAGTCTCACAATGTAACTAACATATTTTTGTTAGATCAATTGTCAAAATAACATTTTGATGTTTTAAAATTAATATAAAAACCGGTGGTGTCACAGTCCACTGTCGCTTTCTCTTCTTCTTTTCTAACAAGCCGAAACTTTGATGACATGGAAGGAAGCTATGTCCTAGTTCAGGATATCTCTCTACGATCTTCGTGACATTGTGTAGCATGCTGCTAAGAAGGCAGCTCGTTTAACGAATTCTCGCTTTACGAAAAATACGTAATTATCATCTGTTGCTGTAAAACGTCATATTTTCGCAATGTTTTGAATTTTTTATGTAAAAAAAACGAAGTTAATGCGATAAGAACCTGAAACAAACATTTAAATTGTAAAACCGTAATATTTAAAGATAGTTTTTCTCCTAAAATAGACTGGCAAATAAATGTTTATCTAACCGAACTAATTGGGTTGCTAGTATCACGGAGAAAAGGAAAAGGTTGTCCATCATCGCTCCAAATAAGAATCATTAGAATTTATTGGTTTTCATCGTTTTCAAATTGGTTTATAAAGCGCAAATGAAAATTTCCTGCGATTGCATCCATTAGGCTGATAAGCATAAATGGTTAACTTAAGATCAATACATAACCATAACACGGTTTTTATTCACAATGTCAATTCCTGATTTTTCAAAAGTTCAAGTCAGTAAGTATTAACTTTAACTTCTTAACCGGTTGAGTTGGCAATTTGCTAATTCCCAACCTCCTATAAGTTCCAAAATACTTTGGCAGATGGCGGCGACACTGATCAATGTCAAATTTGACGAATCGATATTTAATGATTGCGAATAAAGTACTATCCGTACTTCAATAAAAGACTTCCTTCCATTTTCGATCATCAATATCTGCGCTCGACTGTATTGAATCATATTCCACCTACCGTGGATATGGATTTTCTACAATTTTATATGATAAAGTGATTTTCACAGTCGGGAAAGATAAGTCATAAGTTGTTTGCAAAATATATTTCTATAGAAAGCACTATTAAAAATTTGCATTCTTAGTTCTGTTAGATCGTTTGATTTACGACTTTTTCTACATGTCCGTTATTTATGTACGGTAGTTAGTGTTTCATATTTTTTAATTCATCAAACTTTTACAGCTGTTAAATAACCGTTTTTATTTAAAAAAATACAGCACTTGCCATGATCGCTACCTAACGTTTTCGGTAAATTTTTTTGCCACGTTTTTTACTGGTACACTCAGAAAAAAATTCTAATTGGTAAGAAAATTCGGGCTTTAATTTAAAATTGCGCGTTCTTAATTTAGGCCCAAGAATTGGTCATTCTTGAGTTTTAAGAATGTTCGTTCTTCTTGTCAATTTGTTTATTCTACTTGTCAAATTTAAGAATGGGTAATTCTTGATTTCAAGAATGTTTGTTCTATTTGTCAAACTTAAGAATGCATCATTCTTAATTTTAAGAATCTTTTTTTTACATTTAAGAATGGGTCAAGTTGATTTCTTCTTGTCATCTTAACAATGCGTTTTCTTATTGCATTTAAGGAATTTTAAAATGTGTAGTTACTTCTCATACATATTTTTATTAGAATTAGGTAAGTATGTATATACATTACTAAACATTTAAATTATCACATTACATCCTTTTGTTGAGTGACTCGCTATATTTAATAATAATAAGTTCAATAAAACATGATATTAAAAATCATTGTATAAGTAGTAAAATTCGCTATCAAACGATCATAGGTTTTTTCCTTCAGGACAAAGGCAAATTGTAATGTGTATATTTGTATTTGATTATAACTATTATCTTAATATAAACATGTACTCATCACAAAACACTATAGTGTTCAATAGAGTTTTACTACAGTAATTAAGTCATTCGGTCTATTCTTTTTTCCAAGTATTTATTGTTGAAATTAGGTAAAGGTGTTAAGACGTGAAGTTAATAATAATGGAGAATATTATATATTTACTAAATTAATTTATTTGGTTTGGAACACGACACTTTTTAAAAATATTATTTCAATTTAACCCTTAAATGACACCGGAGGTCCAGTGGACCCCTGAGCTTTTTCAATCGTACATATTTAAATGTTTCTGCCGGAAATGCAGCGCGTGTAGCCCCTGGTGACAGTTGAGATGTTGCACTAATTGTTTACGGGAAACCCTGTTTACACCCTCACCTCAAGCCAGTCGACCTCTAGCACCTGTGTAGAAAGGTTAAAAGTTATTGGGGCACCGAAAGAACCCCAGTGTGTCATATACCTATACAGTAATGGAATTAATTCATAAGTTTAAAACATTAAACTTATGAATTAATAAAATAATAATTAAAATTTCTTATGCTGCAAGGTGTTGCCAATTCTGATTGAAGTGTCATCTTTTTTCAATTAAAAACACTTATGGTTGTTAAAATCAAAATTATTTCAATCAAATACACCTTAGTATTGCGAACAACCGTTTGAATCGTAAATGCATATTTGATTTATTTTAGTAATACGTCAATTTGAAAAATTTCTTTTATTAATGAATTATTTATGCAAAGACGCACTTGCTGTATTGGCGTTGAAATTTTGCATACTATATTTTATGGATGGTGGTTAGATTAGATTTTTTGCGCGAGTTAACACTCCAAAATAGTATTTGTTTATACTTCAACTAAGAATGTAAGTACATCGTTTGATGTATTTTTTTAAGCTGCCATACTGTGCTACCACATTTTTTTAAATTACAGTTACAGTGCTTGTATCTCAAGTCTTTTATCATTTGCATAAGATGCAAATTTTTAATTACGTTTGAATTTTACATTATAGCATACATTAAAGAACACAATAATTAACTTATTTAAACATTTTTATTAGGAAAATTAATTTTCCATAAAAACTGAAATTTAGATCTAATTGTATGATGAATATACACCTATTTCCGAAATATGTCTTAATTTCACTCGTGAAAGAATTTACCAAGGTAAAGAACTTTTCTCTACAACATTTTGCCAGAAAAGAACAAAAATTTCATAATAATTATTATTTGACCCTTAATTTTGATCAAACAAGTCTCGAGTATTTTCGAGAAGAGCTTTTATGTAGATTTCAGTACTGCCTGTCAATGTTGTTTATGTGTTCTTGTCGTCACGATAGATCCATACGTTTATGTTTGTTTCGAATCTCCGTTTTTATTCAATACTTCAAAGTAAATTAAATCTATTAAATAAATATTTGCTAAAACTATTCTAGAAGAAGTATTTTACCAAAACTGTTTTAAACTGGTTCAGGTAGTAAAACAAATTTACGATTTTTTCAGATAAACATTAATTTGTTTATTAGATAGTAAATTATTTTAATTTATAGATTTCGTTGTAATCAATTCTATTCAAGATATAAAATGTTCTAGATTTGACTATAAAAGACTGGTCGTGTAATAATTCTTCTTAATTTTAAGGTGCGCGGTTTCTATTAGTTGTTTTATTTTGTTGTAAAGTTCCATTCATTATAATACTGCTATTTGCTTCAAGCGATGGAGTAGTCGGTATATGGGAATCTCTCGTACCGCAAGTATTACATAATAAATTATTATGCTGTTTGGGCAGGCATGTAGTTACAAAAATAGTATATTATTTAACGAGCACATAATGTAGGCTATTATTAACGAAGATAAAAGTTTGTAAATACGTGTCGAAGACGAGCATTTACAAACATCTGAGTTCATAATAGCCATTATGTGCGAGAAAAATACAGCTGTTTATCTATAATCAAAATTTCATTCGATAAAACTTTAAAATGCTGATAAGTTCGGAAGCAAAATTGACACCGAAATTAAACCGAAACCAAAACGTGATTTTCATCGAGAAACCTTTGCTTCCAGTTGTCATGGGCGCGAAAAAAATAACAAGGATCTGTCAGTTATCAAAACAAATACGAACGTGTTTTTCTTTGTCTTATATGATATTTTGAAAGTGACGACTTAACCACCCTCAAGTTGTGACGCTTCTCCGATTCTCGCGGTAGCCGAGGTCTCCCTAATGGATAATAGTGTTTTATTCGTTCCTAATTTTCTTTTTCCCGCAAGGGCGTCGTGCATTGGCACCGTCCGATAATTGTTCCATCTCGTAACAATTAAGTGCAAATATTCCCTCAGTAATGGAAAAGAAAGAAGAAGAAGAGATTAGGCAGAATACCTCGGTGTTTTACCGTTGCCTCGCGAGGAGACACGGTTCTGATTTTAATACGGTGTTACTGTCGCCCAGAATTGAACCCGAGACATTTGCTTAAGTAGCCTCGTAAAAACTAATCATTCTACCGTGCGCGTAGGCAACCAACATTACGCTCCGTTCATTAATGAAAATAAATAGGCAACCAACAATACGCTCCGTCTAATAATGAAAATGAAACTGAAGGGGCGTGACCTGTGGATAAGGTGCCTTGTTATGTATCCATGGCTAGCATATGAAATGAACGTATTACGTTATGATTGTAGATAAACAGTGTTTCTCAAACTTAAATCGCATCGCTGTTTTACATTTTTACAAAAGTTTAACGTGCGGCTTTATTTACAGGTTGTAAATAAATTATGTTATACACGAATGTGAAAACAAATTATGACAAAAAGAAATTAGTGTTTATTATTATAGAATTACAAGATTGAGGATCCCATGTTTAGTATTGTGAAAGTACCGTCTTGATTTTTTTATGTATATCTTAATTATACAGAGAATTCCTAAATGCATTCACGGTTTGTGGTATGGAACAAACTAGCTATTTGTAAATTCTTATAATTCATTGATGGTGGTAAACTCGGTCCTGCTTATATGAATCCTACTACATCGGCCATAGTTCTATGTATTTTCACAATGTATACATACTCCAGAAGAAATAACAAAGTAAACGTCTGAAATTGATCAATTAATTTATAAAATGTATAAAGAATGTAGATTACAAGAAGAGGTGATTTGTAAATTAGGAACTACACAATTTTACAATCAGCATTGTTATATGTTGCAATCTTATGTATTTATAAACTATAAATTGCCTTAGATATTTTTACATAAATTATATTCTAATTTAATATTTTTAAATGATATAAAGTAACTTGTTGCTGCAATGTATCATAATTAACATTCGCTTCTTTTACAGATGTGAACTCCGAACAGCTCCTGGTTCAACGCCTCGCTGAATTACAAGCAAAACTACAATATTTGGATTCGATGTACAGGGCAAGGCAGGAAGAGTTGCAACAATTAAGTCAACACATTGATGAAATGGGGATTAGCATTGAAAATAATGTATCGTCGTTTATGCTGTCGAAAACTTTAAGACCAGAAATAAAACAACTTCTTAAGAATATGTCTGGAATGAACGCGGCCAATGGCATCAATCCTCCTATTATGTTAAGGTTACCGTCATCTTTTCACTTCCTTCCGCACTTGCTCGATGATCCAACGAGTTTACGACTTGCTTACCTAATGTCTAAGGGTAGGAATGGAGTCTCCGTTGTTCTTGGAATCCCTACTGTACGAAGAGAAAAACAAAGTTATTTAATGGAAACTTTACAAAACTTAGTGGAAGGCATGAACGCTGAAGAGGCAGAAGATGCTATAATAGTAGTGTTTGTAGCGGAGGTACGTAAATATTTGATGTATTGTTTTTTTTTTGAGCTAAATCAAGTTCAGTGCTCATAAATCTGCGCAAAATAAAGAAAATCAGTCTGCGAGCGAGTACTACGCAATTTAACAACGTTCGCAATTAGGCTTTGCAGAGCGTCGGAGAATGGTTTTGTATTTGATCACAGTAACTTTCGGTTCATCGCCATTTGTTTCATCTCCCCTATTACTACCCAATTCTACTATTTGCTGTATCCATATCTTCTTCGGTCTACCTGTTTTTCCTTATTCTATTTCTGCTCGCTTCCATAACTGTTTTGGGTATCGTCATTCATTCTTGTAATATGTCCATACCAATTTAGCTGTTTTCTTTCTGTTATCTTTAAAGATGTTTCAATTTATAATGATTCCTGGATATCTATATTTCTTATTCCATCCAATTTAGCTTTCCCAGCTATTTTTCTAAAATGCTTCATTTCCGCTGCTGTAATCGTATTGTAATGTTTTGTTTGGCTTATCCATGTTTCACTTAAATATGTTATGTTAGTTCAATATTACGAATGGTAATACTCATTTCACTCATTAAGTTAGCAGAAAAATTTACAAGGACGTCCAAATTTAATTTCCAAAAACAAACAACATTGCAGACATTATGGAAAGTATTCTTCTATCGCATTGGCCAGTTCTTAGGTAGATAATTTGTTAATTCTGTCGCTATGTAACTACACGATTCAACTTTTATCATTATTTATCTGTGGGCGCGTGTAAGTGTATGTGTCCTACCAGACAATAACTTTTGAACACATGAGGCTATAAGAACTAAATTTGATATAGACCTACATACTCCCAAACTAATCCTTACGGTATGATAAGATAAGGTCACTCACCTGTTGTACAAAAATATTTATTTGGCAGATTAATTCTGTACAAATAAAATTAAT
The DNA here is from genome assembly GCA_949768715.1 of Dascillus cervinus. Lineage (NCBI taxonomy): Eukaryota > Metazoa > Arthropoda > Insecta > Coleoptera > Dascillidae > Dascillus > Dascillus cervinus. The sequence goes on from OX458317.1 coordinate 22,839,836, forward strand.
TTCGCAAATTTTTGATGATATAATTCAACAATAATGCAAATTGTATTATAAACATTAGCTTCCGTGGTTTAAAATAAAGGTCTCTCTAGTTATTCATACTCCTTTTGTGAAAATTTGTAAATATAAATAATTTTTGGTGTTGTAGCGAGGAAAAAAATAAATCTGGGCAAAAAGTTTTATGGTGTAGTGCACGGGAAAGTTTGTTTAACTTTGTAAAAATTAACCCATTTGTTAAAGATACATACAAGTAAGTAATGATTTAATTGATTGAATTTAGCGAGCATTGTCGTCGACATGAAAAGATACAGTTCGATAGCATTGACGACAGTCAAGTGACCGTCTTCTTTCTGGGGTTCTGACCTAATTTTCTCATTCAAATTCAAATTTTTCCATAAAAAAGAAACTATCGACGAGAGGAAATTTTTTTGTTTCTCTTCTCCTGCATTTAAATTAGGAGTATTATGCGCGGTGATGACATTACAATTTGCGCCTAATTTAATTTGATTAGAGCCTATTTACGATTATACAGATCTTTTAGCAACTCCATTATAATAATATCCGTGCATTAAAACAGTTTGCTATATTCATAACGCGTACGTACTTAGTAGGATCGTATCTAACAATGAGTTACGTAATTTGCACATAAGAATAATGAAAATGGTAAAAGCTTTTAACAATTTTCAGAAAGAAAATAGTTTCACTGCAGGTAATTTAGATTTATATACAATAGAAATGAAGTGAAATAAGTTATTAGTGAAGAAGTGTTGTACATTAAGACATATGTGCTTGATACATGATGGTATTAACATTATTTCATAATCTTAAGCAAACTACAATTTTATCCACTCAGATGGCTCAAATTATACAAACCCATTATCCCAGTTACCACATTGCGCGTCAGTTTATTTTTTTTTTACAAACCCACAATACACCCGGATCCTTTCTTTGTATTTGTACAATTAAATACTTTTACCTTAATTTTTTGTTCTTTTTGGTAATGTGTGAATGACATTTTTGGTGTCATGTAAACGTAATCATTAATCGATATTACAGTTTCGATTGATAGCTCGAAGAAGGCGGAAAAAATTGCGCACTTTTAAAAATACCATTAGAGTACTTTTTGCACCAACTCTGCAACATGCATCCGGTCCGAGTTGTGCAGTAAAATTAGATTCACTACTGAGAAGATGATGGAGAACGATAGCCAACGTTTATTTATTTATTTTCGTAGCGAACCAGCATCCACATTGCCCATTTAATAATTGTTCAAATTGAATACCATCTGTTTGTAAACCTAATTGCAACCTTTGTGGTATCGTTTGCATTACTCGCTCCAGTTTTTCCGGTATAATTTCTAATACTACCGGGTTAATTCTGTTTTTAACTCTATCAGCGTTTGGTAAATTTGGATTTATGATAATGAAGTGGTTATACCTAGATTAATTTTTTCGAACGCTCACTAATAATACGAAAGTTAGAACTTGCTGTTCGTATACAATTTAGTGCAGTGGTCAACCCTCGACATACATACAGACCTCATAACTTCAAATTCTTATTAAAAAAAATTATGAAAAAAGATCAGACTGTTATAATGATGAGTGCTTTCTCGTAATTCTGTTATTATAAGGACAAAATTGTTTTCCATTATATTTAACATCTAACTTATTGTCGAATATGTGTAACATGTATTTTCCATTAGTTTGGAGGTCCTACCCAGTTTCACCATTAATTTTAACTTTTCCTTTTTTTTTAAGTAAAATTTTCTTTAAAACATTTTTTTTATTACTCCTCTTTGCTTACAATCTATCCAATTTTTGGACAATAAGTAATTTATATAACTAGAATAGTATTAGATATATTACAATAACTTACAGGATTTTCTTCCAATGAAGACTTTCCTTTGTCTTGCAGAATATGTAATGGCTTTAGAGTAAACTTAAAATATGTTTTATTCTATATAAGTATAACTAATTGAATCTGTCCATTAGATCATTTGGCTTGAAACGTCTTGGACGTTGCACTTCACCAGTGTTATTAAATAAATCTCTAGCAAGCACGTTTGGATGCACTACAGTTTTAGCACTATAATTCTCACTAAATCTCTTGATTTCTTCCTTAACAATTGGCATTTGTAAGTCTCTATCAATTACGTGATTTGATACGTACCAGCGGGCATTAACCAATGTTCTCAGAACTTTGTTCTGAAAGCTCTGTAGAATTTCAAGATTTGAGTTACTGCCTGTGCCCCATAGTTGAATTCCATATGTCGACACAGGCTTCAGAATAGTTTTGTACAAAAGCAGTTTATTTTCAAGTGATAACTGTGATGTTCTGCCGATCATCCAATACATTTTTCGAAGTTATATGCCGAGTTGCTTTCTTTTTGTTGTTGTGTGTTTCCTCCAGGTCAAACGTTTATTCATGTGCATCCCAAGGTACTTTGTGTCAGCTGGTTACCATTTAGTGTAACTGGAGGACATATGCCTCTGTTTAATGTGAACGTTACATGTACCGATTTAGATTCATTTGCCTTTATTTTCCATGTATTTAGTTAACCAAGTTTGCAACTTATTTCCATTTTCTTGAAAGTCTTGTCATGCAGTAATTGGATCGGCATGTACTGCTAGAATTGCAGTATCGTCTAAGTACGTAGTTGTAGTTTTGTGAGTTGTCAGAAGGTCTGCGGTATAAGAGATATAAGATAGGTACCAAAATGCTGCTTTATGGTACTCCAGATCTAATTGGTACCCAGGTCAGTGTATTCATCTTGATGTTTAACTAAGAAAAACCGAAGTGTTAGGTAGGAAATTAGGACAATGACGAAAGCGTGTGGAAGGTTTTGTTTTAGTCTAAACAGAAGTCATTCGTGTCAAACCTTATAAAAGGCTTGACTGATGTTAAGAAATGCCGTTGTGCAGTAGTTTTGTTTTCCAAATGCCAGGTCGATTACAGTAACTAGCCAAATTGGTGAATAGGGAGCAATTTGTTATCGTCTAGAATTGGTTTCATTCGTTTCAAAAATAACTTTTCAAAGACTTTTGGAAGAACTGGTAACAAACGAATTGGACGATAAGACGCCGCTTCATAACTATTTGTGCTGCTTTCCATTGACTAGGAAGTGCCCTAGTCTCAATATTGCATTTAAGATTTGATGTATAGCGTTGTACCCTTTATTTGCAAGTTCTCGTAGCACTTTACCGGTTATTAAATCAAAACCTGGAGCTTTGTGATAGTTAATATTTTGTTATATTGTATCTTCAATTTGTATGAGACAGAAGTTTTTAATTGGGAGATTTATTTGATATGGTACATTAAGATATTCTCTTATCGTTTGCGCTTGTTCCTGTGCATTTATGCTGTTTGGTTAAAAAACAGTGGCTAAGTAGTTTGCTGCAGCTTTCTCTTTGTCACTCTGAATCCATATATCATTTTTATCATTGATTGGTGGAACGTGTACCCGTTGCCTCTTCAGTTTCCCTGTGGCTTTCCACAGTGAGAAGGATGTTGCTTCTAGTGGTGACAGTTCACTGAGGTAGTCCTGGATTGATTGATTTTTAATTTGTTTTAAAAGTTGTTTCAACTCCTTTGTTGCTTTTTTAAATTTCTTTTGTCATCTTCACTTCTTGTGGCTTGCCATTTTTCCCTTTAAAACATAAACTGGCATAAATCATTTGCTAAATACGTAGGTGAATATAGTGGTGTTAGTTTGGTTAAAAGCGTCAGTTGCGTGAAAACCGGTGCAATAGTAAATGTCGATAACAATCGAAAGTGAGACCTAAAAAAATACACTGCATTGGAGAAACGCGTGACGATAGCGATATAAAGTACGATGGCAAGTGTGATTAATGTATTTAGCTTGAGTCCATGAACGAATGTTCGTTTTTTTTGCAGGTTCTTTCCAAACTGTACAGACTCTACTTCGTTCTTCATTCTTGCATGCTTGTCTCTTGAATCTGTTTCTTTGTGTTATTGGTAGTTATTTATATGTAAGAAAACAATATTATGACAGTAATGTTAATTATCTTAGTTGTAAATTCTAAATATTATCATAAAGTTATTATTTATTTAAACATTTATGTAACGTTGAATTATTTACATTCAAAACTCTCCATTGATTTAATTATCAATTTGAAGTGTTTAGTTAACATTTCCAATTTTCATATTACATTACGACTTATTTTTTTTTTAATTCCAGACCGATCTTGAATATGTCTTACAAGTTGCCAAGGAGATCGAATTAAGGTAAATTATAATTTTTTGATGAATATGCTTTGTGTGAAGAAAACTGTAATAATCAAATATTCGTTATTTAAATTGCGATAGTTTGTGTTGGATTGCTAAAAATTCACTGCTTTAGTATTTAAACGGGAATTGTTTTTTTTTAAAGAATTTTATGCTGGAATTACTTAGAGGTTGATCGATGGATAAATGTTTAATCGCACGTGTTTATTCGCATCATTTCATACTCTATTGATTTCGAGTGGGCGTTCCCCTTTAAAAATGAATAACCTTTTACCAACATAAAAAGCAAGTATTTAAATTAACTTCTTTTCGAAATTGGAGCATAATTAGAAAATTCCTTTTAAATTATAATATCTGATTTATTTTATGCTTTCAGATTTCCCCTTCAAGTGGAATCGGGTTTGATTGAAGTTGTGGCACCGTCTCCTTCTTATTATCCCAATTTGAATAAACTTAGAATTACTTTGGGCGATTCTATGGAACGGGTGCGGTGGAGATCGAAACAAAATTTAGATTTTGCTTTTATAATGTCGTACTGCCAACCGAAAGGCACATTTTACGTACAACTTGAAGACGACATCCTCGCAAAGCCATATTATGTGACCGAAATGAAAAAATTTGCAATTGACAAGATTGCTCGGAAGGAACCATGGTTTGTCTTAGATTTCTGCCAACTTGGATTTATAGGTAAATAATTTAAGTAAATTGTGTTAATGTGTTGCAAAAATTATGGTAGTTTATGTTAGTGCCCGTTCATAATGATGTTAATGTTTATGGTATGGTTAGTGGTAAGTGAGCTGGTAATGGTAATGTGTTCACAATGGTGTCAATGTATAAAAGATTTATTTTAAATCACACGCTCAGTTAAAACATGCTAATTGACAATCTTATGTTTTCATACAATCTTTTCCGTAGTGTCAATTGAAAATTGCAAAGGAACGCATTTTCATTGATAAAATCTAAAAAAATTGAGCCTTAACCTCGCTCTAACGTCAAAGTCTAACTTTACCATTACCTACTATTAAAATCATTGTGAACATCATTTGGATGTTGTATTAACATCCCCCCCCCCCACTAAAATTAACACATTGTCAAACGGCAGTTAAGAATATGAAGTTTGGTTTGAAATGATTACACACTATGTTCGTATTTAAAATATTTTTTTAATTATGTAAAATTATAGTTAAAAAATAGCATTAACTTTATCAAGTCCAATTTTGAGTTTTCCTTAAAACGTAACATAGGTACTGTGTTCTGTTATTGTTACATTTGTAGGCAACGCAAGATGGTATTATCCACAGAAAAATTGTTTATTATTTGATAAGCACAATAGAATTTTAATACCATGCTTCGTAACAAGAAAGTTTTACCTTGAGAGATACCAGTGCAGTCACACTAATTTGATATTTTGCACCTAATCTATTTGCCAACTTTATTGCCAATTTAAATACTTCAAATAGTTATAAAGATACCTTTTTAGTAATAGTATCGGGTATTCAAAAAATAGTGTTGTTCTCGGCGTCTTGTGTGCAAAACTGGTGCACCCGTGAACAAAATTCTTTGCTTCTTCACATTTAGTGTAATATACTGTAATAATGTTGAAACTATTTAATGATTTTTTCATTAAATTACATTTCAGTTATTTAGTTTAGTTTATATCGTTTCAGTTGAATTAATAAATATGTATCGCCTGAATGGAATGGAATATAAAGATGTTTAGAAAATATGGTAAATGCATAAAGGTGTATAGAGCGCATTATTATTTAAGTATGCACTCAGGGATTTTTTTAACAGCAAGCATTTGTTGAATATCTCATTTAGAAAGGTCAACTTCGTATACTTATTTAATTTAAATTTTTGCTAATTTCGCCCCTAGTAAAGTTTTTTAAAACGGTGGTTTGTGTACAAAAATAATTTTTAAATGCATGTTTTTGCTAAAAGCTTTTTTATTATAAAGTAGATAACCACTTATTGCATTTAACCAGATTGAACTTGTATGTACGGAAATAAAATCTTGTTGTTCTACTAAGGCAGTACAACCGAGTCTTATTAATTACGTACAATTACAATTACTGTCTCTTTTCTTCAACTGACTATAGAAATGTAATTGTTTCATCGAGAATTCGTGAAACGCTTATTGATTTTAGTTTCTTGAACAGCTTGCTTGCTAGCTACGGAAAAGTTTGAAAGGATGACTAGGGGAACCAAAGTGCACCATTTTGCTTAATTAATTTGTGACCAAAACCCAGCAACAAAATCTTTACAATAGTTTAACGTTTCTATAAATTAACACTCACTTATTCAATATCGCTGAAATTAATACCTAAAGAAAAATTAAAAATAACATAATAATTGGTTTCCCGTTTCCAAGGAAATATTTTTTACAAATCCAACAAGAAATAATAATGTCAGACAGTAAAAATCCACCACAAAAACACTTACAAAAGGTATTCTAAATAATAAATCATCTTAATTTTGTCGTTTAAATGAAGTGGCATTTAAGTAAATAACGGCAATTTGATTCCTAGCTGTTTGATTATTCAGAAACTCTCAACAATGTGAACGGTTATAGTCGAAGAATAAAATAACCACAACTTTTTGTTACTGAATATTTATTAATTTTTTAACTAAATATTGTTCAACTAAGTTTCAAATATTCCCAATTTAATTATATTTTCCAAATTAAACTACAGGCAAACTTCCCGTGTAACGAAGCGTCACTTAAAAAAAAATCGTTATAATTATAGAAAATTGGTAGAAATTCATGTTGAAAAAAAAATTCAGTTTAACCCTTTCAGATCCACAAGAATTTATAGAGTAATGCGATTTTAGGCATTAAAATGACTAGGTATCTATTCAACATAAAACAACGTACTTTCAAGATTTATAAGATCGCAAAAGGATTAATATGCAGTTACATGGATATTTAATTAATTAATAATACTATCCAGATTTTCACTATTTATTGAATAAATAAAAACAAAATTTTTGGAAATAAATTATTAATATTCATACACACATCTTAAAAATTTGCAAGGTTGGAGTAAAAAAATTCGTTATACGGAATTACTTCGTTAAAAACGCCTCCATGGTGAAGGTTTCCAAAAAAATTCGCTATACATATAGAGAAATTCATTAAGTAGAAGTTCGTTATAGGGGAGTTTGACTGTATTTATACTGCCACAAGACGAGCGTAGCCAGACGTTATTCGTGAATCACCTTATATAGTTTTAAATGGTAGTTTGTGCCATAATTTAATCTTCACTTATTACAGTGGGATTTGATACAACTCAACGATTTATTTTTATTTCCCATTTCTACATATACTGGGTGCGGCAGAGGAATGAGAAGTTTAAATGTACAATAATTGGAGAAGATATAATTAGTTAAAAGAAAGTAAATTGGCAAACTTAATGCTTTAAAATTATGTCTTTTTCTTTTAACTAATGATAAGTCTTCTTTAAATTATTGCACCTTTAAAAGTACCCAAAGCTAATTAAAATCACTTGTCTCTGTAACGCGTGATAATTATACGGTATATGGTACATGAGAGACTTTTGTTTATTTATCCGATTGCGTAGGTACAGCAGTACAGATATAGTGATAATTAGTTGAGTTACTAGATAAATCATTCTACGAAATCTGCACAAATTTGTTCTTTTTATTGGGGAAGTACGTTAACATTTCATTAGTATTATTGCGTCACGTACAGTTGTTAATTCACGCCACTTCAACTGATGAGTAAGTTTATCCCCATCAGAGAAAATTACTTTATTCAAGAAACTTTTCGGTTTTTGAATGTGTCTTTGTGCAAATTCCAGTCGCTTCATTCTGTTACCGTCATTATTAAAAGATTTTTTCTTACGATTTGCGTCATATCCGGTCTTTCGTATTTCAGCATTAACATTAAAAATCGAATGCACGCTAGTTTGACGTTACGAAAATAATTCATCAATAAAAATATAAGGTAAGGTCAGTGGGGTTCAAATCCACATCCCTCCGGACACTAGCTAGAGATGTTCCCGTTGCACCCACTGCACTGTGTTAGGACCGCATCACCTAAGCTTCATACCAACAATACCCTGATTACTAACAATTGAGCCGACCCCATAACTTTAAGTAAGATAATTTAAATACATAGGCAAAGTTTGAGGAAACACTGCTTAGTAAACAATATTGTAATGCTCCGTTCGGAGATGAAATTGATTATGTAAATTTACAATATTTTCATAATTTAGACGTAAATTATGCACATTTATGGGTTAATTTCATGATGTCCTTGTTTAATATCTAACCGAAGACAGAAAATTAGCGTAATGAATAGTATGAAAATATAAATTGCAATTATAACTTCCAATATATTTTTGAATAATTTTAAAATTTATTAAAATGGAGAATTGACCTTATTTATCTATTTCTACTTTTAAAAAACAATTAAGTATGATCATTTGACTTTTGACTTTAACCTTCAAAGGGCGGGCCGGGGTCAACGCGTGCCCCAGGTCATTATTTTTTTAAAGTAACTTCTGATCTTAAATTTTGAATATTGGACGGTCACCTATCTTTTTTTTGGTAGTTCCTCTATCTGTTTATTATATTATTTCATAAGTCGACGTTGTCTTGTTGAAACGACTTAAGCGACAATTGTGAAGTTTCAAGGAATACGCAAAAAACGGAAACAAGGGCACTTAGGCAAATTTAACTGCAAAAATCTGCAAAAATCTCTCTTAAAACAGGTCGTGCTGCTCCATTCAACTATACAAATAGATTTGTCTCAAGCTCCTCTTTTCAGAGGTGTATTTAGCTTAATTTCGAATTTTTGTCGCCTAAATTGTTTCAACGTGACAACGTTGAAGTGTTTTTTTCTGTTGTCATTGCGTAAGATTTTCTTAGGCCGACCCGTTTTTAAAATGTGTTAAAACGTACCTTAACGATTTGCGATCAAAACAGAGAATTCTCCAGTTCTACGAGCAATAATTTCGTTACTTTTCATCATGGGGTCCAACTGGCCGTCCGTTGAAGGTTAAACGTGAATAAACGCAGTCGACTTTGTAAAAATTATATTTATTTAACTGTAACACACATGGAAAGGAATTGTTTCAAGTTGACGAACTCCATGCGAAACTAAATTACGACAACAGTTTTTACTGCATTATATTTTCTGGAATTACCATTAACTATAATTTTTAACTATAGTCAAACCTGAAGAAACCGGAACTGTTTCGGTTCCGATTCTCTTATTGTCTTAGACATAAATGTCACTGGTTAACTCGGAAACCTGGCTAAGAAGGATTTCTTTTTCGGTACCAAGCTCTTTCTTATTATACTTACATAGATAAGTGCGATTGTGACCAATAATATAGAAATATTGCGTTAACAACGTTAACACCGTGGCTAAATTAGTTTCTGTCAAGTCTCCCACCACTTATATTAGGAGGAACGAAAAAATATTTACAGGAGATTAAAGAAAGAATTATTTAATCAGGTGATTACAATACTATCTTCGCACATATTATAAACTTTTATCTTCTACATTATCTGTGCACTTTCAATCATTTTAATGCCTAAATCAGTGAGTGTGTTTGAAAACGCTCTTTTTAGTAGCGTCATAAAGTACCGAAAAACGTTGTTGTGATGATTACTGTTATCCGGCAATCTCAGTTGCAGCAAAAATTGATAAAATAAGTTAAAATGAGTGTTTCCTCAAATCACATGATTAATTATTAACTTATTAATTTTATTTGTAAAATTCTGTTGTGCTTGTAATAAACAATATTACCCCTGATGTATAAGACCTTATGTTCAACTAACTTTGACACGAATTCAAATTGCAATGTAAGTGCTCTCCCTTGGACGAATATCTACAATAGGCGGACACTTTTTGGGCGGATAGTTTTTCGCGAACCTGCACCTGCACCCGTTCTTATTCAATATGCATTACGGACATTCTTTATTAAGCGGACTCTCTCCTTAACAAACGCGAACACTGGATATTTTATTATTTTGCCTCTTTTAAACGGACAACACCCAGATCCTATTTCAAAAATATTACTCCTACACTCCTTATGTGTTGACGCGTCATGTTTGACCAAAAAGTTGCAGCACTGATTTTTTCTTGAATGTAATTTCTCTTCTTTTTCTGTAAAACGGACACCTCAAATTGACGGACAAAAAATTGTCGATCAGCGATGTCCTTTATTTAAATTATTGATCAAATTTAGGTTTGATTCGACTTGCGTGAAAATGTTCAAAATGAAAATCCCATAAGTTGAAAACTTAAGTACTTTATTGGCAAAAAGTTTTTCAGTATAATGGCACTAGGAGGTTCTAATATGTTTTGATTCTTATACGGTTTATTCTGCATTTTATCTAATGAATGGTGAAACGAAATATTTAATTGCACACTTTACACATATCGTAACCGCTATTCTATGGTATAATGATATAAAAGTAGTATAGAATATCGAATTGTTTCATATTTTAACTATTGGAAATAGGTATTTTATGAAATATGGCATAACATATCTTCATCAAATACTCTGTTTCAATATATTAATATAATACCTTTCTTGTTATAGGAAAAATGTTCAAAAGCGTGGAACTACCATGGCTGGTACAGTTTTTTCAAATGTTTTATAATGACAAACCCGTAGATTGGCTGTTGGATCATCTAATATACACAAAAATCTGTAACTGGGAGAAAAGTAATGTAAGTTGTGCATAATTACTACAGGGCAAAACCACTTTCAAACCACAATGGTTGTGACAATGAGTGCTTATTTCAATGGCGGTTATAATCTTCTGCTTTTGCTGAAAATGATAAAGCAGCTTTTGAAACACGAATTCAACATGTATTCGAAATTGTTATGATGGCAAGGTGTTTTGTTTACAATAATAAAAGCAAATACGCGTGCACTTTAGTAATTACCTATTGTCATATAGGCACTGTTGTTAATAATAATTAATTATTTTAATTAAATTATTAAATTATGTTTCTAACGACAAAGGGGCATAGATTTGGTTTATAAAGTTTGAAAATGCAAATATACTTGCCTGTACTTACATTACTTTCTTGATTTTATTTGATAAAAAAATCGTAGTTGTTTTATAAATTCTTACAGTTTACAATCTGTATAAACTTCCAAAGTTTAAAAACATTGATTGTTGTAACTTTATTAAATTATTCTCGTAAATATTTAGGATTACTGTAAACGAGACAAAGCAAAAATGTGGATTCACTACAAACCTTCCCTCTTTCAACACATTGGCACACATTCTTCTCTCAGGGGAAAAGTGCAAAAGCTGAAAGCAAGTATGTTACAAGGAATGTAAGCGTTTTCAATAAACGTGTTAAAACTTTCAGGACAAACAATTTGGAAAAGTGGCGTTATTTTTTCCACACAATAACCCCGAAGCAAATATCTATTCCGGAATTAAGTGTTACCGTCAGTATAGTTTAGAAAGAGCATACTTAGGAGAAACATTTTTTTGGGGATTATTACCACAAACAGGTGATCAACTTGTATTTAAATTTATTACTCCTACTAGTATAAAAAGGTAACATGTTTTTAAATCTTTAGTAAAAGGTAAAGTAATATGATTTATTTGTTGGTAGGTTTTTCTTTCGAAGCGGTAATGCTGAACATCCTTCCGATAAATTTTATAACACCACTGTAGAAGTACTACCAGTAAAGAATAACCATTACAATAGTGTTTTCAATATAACTAATGATGGATACATTATTGTAGGTAAGTAGCCATTTAAATGTTATGACATAATGCTAGAGTTGATTTAAATAAAAAATGTATAGCAAATCCAGGAATGAATTATTATCAAAAAATATAATTGCATTAAACATTGATTTCTGTTCGTAAATGCTGTTGTCAAAGGAATAATATTGCCAGCAACAAATTCACAAATAGGTAGTGTTTATATCATGTCCAATGTATTATGAAATCAGAATTTAGGAAGACATTTGAAAAAAACCTCTGCATTTGATTTGTGTAGTGTAATAATTAATCTTTTGAGATATTTGAAACAAAAACTGTTTCATTAAAACCTTTTGTTATTAAAGTGCTAATAAATTAATTTTAACTTTTAGGGAGGTTTGATATTGTTGGACTAGCTGAAGGTGTAGTTGATGAAAGTATCGGTAAGATTTCAGCCTTGCGCCTACATGTACAGAGTGAAAGTGAAAATTGGGTCATTCTGAGTGAGATACAAATACAGGATGATACAACAGGGAGGTGACACTGGAATCGCGGTCGAGCATCGTTACCTTTTCCTCATATGAGGTATCGCTTTACACTCGACCGCTTGACTCCGCATTCATTGTGATAATAAACACCATGATCATGTAATTAAGTGGTGTTAATTGAAATCTACGGTCTATGCAAGCTCCTAAAAAACACTGATTGGAATTAATATCTTTAAATTTACATTATGATACTCTTTTTATAATGACTTTAAATATTTTTAATTTTACATGTGATTTATTATAAATGTTGAAATTGGGAAAAACATTTATTGTAAACTAGAGATAATGTAGATATTAGTAATACCTAATCTAAAAAAAAAAAACGTAACACCAGTCTTGAAAACTTTCCTTGGTGTTAAGAATTTAAGACCAAAAATGATGTAGCAATTTATTTAATTGTTATTTTTACAAGATTGAGTGTAAGGCTGTAAATTTTTTAGTCAGTTTTATAAAATAGTATTTAGAAAGTTTTATTAGTTAGTTACCTACTTTATACAATGCACCAATATTTCGAATTTGTGTAAGCAACATGCATACCCACATATCTTTGTGTATTTCAACAAAAGTATCATTAACTGTGTTATTTCTTGTGGAGTCAATGTTGCATTTACATTAAGCAATTACTACTATGGAAAAATTATTAATTAGAATTTTGAACTATATTTCACTTTTTACAATACTTTTTTTCTTCAAATTTATTAGATACTATTATTTGATAAAATGTGAATGTAAAGAAAAGTTTGATTGTAAAAATTCATTCATAAATGTAGGCACTATTTTTAGTTTTAAGTTTAAAAAAGTTTTTGGTTTCCCATGAGTCCACTTTTCCAGTTTCAATAACCTCATCATTGTCCTGGAATATCTAAATAAATATGAAAATAATAAATGGAAAACATGATGAAATCTAGGTCAATGTATAGTACTGTAAGTAAAACAGTACTTACCTAATACCTCATTTCAATTTTCGGAAAGTTTAGAATATTAGAAGAACAGGGTAAGAACAAACATTGTTCAATTATAATCATACTGGAACCTGAAGTTTTCGTTTTTTTGAGAGGATTGTTAAATTCACTTTTCCAGTCAGAAGGATTAAATAATACTGGGTGTTTATAAACACTGAACCACTATTTAGGAAGTTAGTCAATTGGGATCACATTGTCAAGGATGATAATTATTGGTCCCTAAGCATGAAATTCATCTTTGCTGGAATTTAGTTCTTATAACAAGCAGTTTTCTCAAAACTAACTGGAAAGCTAGTAAATGTTTCTAAACAAATGAAATTTTCTGGCATGAAAGAATTTAGTAGATAGTACCTAATACATCATTTTATTTAATTGCCAATGTAATAGGGATAATAACTACTGCTACCCGCTACATATGTTTGTTTATCAATATGAATACCTCTTTCTGCAACTTGATTTGTTCCAATAGGAACTAAGATCTTATTTATATTTGAACTACCCACAAAACGCCATTAGACTCTTGATATATTTTATTATCTACCGCTTATGATTGTCATTGAAGTTATTCATTTATATAATTGAGAGTCTGTGTTACTACTAGTTTTTGTTTATTACTAGCAATTGGGTAATTCCTAACTAATCTTTTGTACAACATAAGTTAGTCAAAAGTATAAAAGTATAATGCTTATGCTGATATTTATCATTAAATATGTATATAAAATATGATACTTTTTATACCCTAACAGTATTTTGTAGACTTCAAGGAAAGTAATTTATACTATAATTATTTTAGGAGCACATTCTATAAGGTTAACCCATTTAGTGCCCATGTGGAGAGACCGAGTTCACCGCCTGACTAGGCTGCATTTATCTCTTAGGAATTATATTGCGCTAGAACGCGCTGGCGAGTCGTGGACCAGTGGATGTAGCTTAGTTGGACGCGCTAGCGCGTCATGGGAACTGAGTGGGTTACAGGGATATAATATATTTTCATGTAGATCAATTTTTTAAATTCAACTGGTTATAGGGGACATTTTGTTTTTAGCGGAATTCATTTTTTTTGCAAAACATGGTTAATGTCTAATATCATTAATTCAATTTATGATTTGGCAATCTATCTGTTTATCTATCTGTGTCATCAATAATGAACAATTGATAAAATTTGTATAACTTCATTAAAGAAGAAAGTACCTAATTTAATTGTAAAAATTGGCACATTACATATCATTTGCATCAAGTAGGTATAAATGTTTTTTTTTTCAACCACCTGTATAGTAAACATGCCATTAATGAAATAAATGTCCTAGTTTCAACGTTGCTTACCGCCGACTGTAATAACTTACGCTTAGGCAGATATGCCTAATTCGGATAAGCGGACAGTATGCAGGTCTCCACTATAAATTTTTTATCAATATTACTCAATATTATGAATAACAAAGACCTCTTGCAACATTTTTTGCTGCAGTAGCGCCGGTAATGTTGCGAAGCGAAAAAATATTTAATTAGTAGAGACCTACCTGCATACTGTCCATTTATTCGAACGGTAGATATATTTGGATTAAGGTGTATTCCACCAACGTATACCGGGTATTTTTTTAACATTTAACATATACAATTTAATTATTCCTATGTTCAATATTAAAAAAAGTAATTACAATTAGTCAATGTTTTGAAGCGTATGCAACCAACCGTACATTCTTTTTGTATTATCAAGGGTTCCTCGATTATAATCTACAATACATTGACCAATTGGCATTATTTTCTTTAATATTGAACATATTTATATTGTATGTTCAATGTTAAAAAAAGAGGCGGTATAGTGTTTAATAGAGGAAGAATAACGCCCCAAATTTATAGTAACGAATAACGAACAACACGCTGATATAGCACTCTATCCGTTGGTGACATAGATTCTATATCCATAATAACGATCTATATACAGTAATACCCCGCTTAACGTTCATGATGCGTGTCAAGAAAAAAAGCGCTAAACGAAACGTTAAACGGGGTCATTTTACCATATAATAAATAGGGATAACTGAACACGTTTTACTTTAGTTTTCAATTATTTTTCATATCAATTTTGTGTCACCACATTTACAGACTTATTTTGATAAAATATCAATTATTAATTTTTAATAAACAAATGCAATTTTCGTTAATTTCCCTACGCAGAACTCCAAATCGTATTGATAGCGTGGCCACTGTTTCATTAATAATGAATATTTATAAGATGTATGTGCAGCCACCCAAATTCCCCTATTTTTCCATTGATTAAATCTGGCTTTATCCAGTAACTTTTTGTCATAAACAAAATAATATTGACATTTGGCTGATGTTTTTTAGGACACCTATGATATGAAGCAAAAATCAAGTAAAAATCGTGCACATTTCGGTGGTCGTAATAGTACGTAGTACAAACTGATTCCATACTTTTGACTAATTTACATTTTATGAACGTTGGTTTACATAAATTAATTAAGACCATCTTAGTGCTCCTACTTTGTATTCGTTATTTATTTTTTTCCGTTTGTTAAGTTTTTTAAGTTTATTACTTTTCTGTGGTGCTGAGGTGAAACTGGTAAATACCTTTGTTTTAATAAAATTTTAATTCAAAAAGTATTTTGTTATTTACATTAATTTTAAAAACAAAACTGTGAAATTTTAATTTCTGCAAATAATGTAAATAAAATGCATCAAGTTTGTTTATTTAATGAATTATTTTAATTCCTAAATATTCCTTTCTACTAAACTGTTTATTCCAATAAAACTCAAAAAAGAAGCATTGTTACTAGTTCTGTTTATATGTAACTTAGTTATTCTTTTGACTACAAATTGCAATGACCTGTCGAAATTAACGTGGTATGTACTACCTTAGGTGAAAGACTTGTTACCAACTTTAACGGTTTGAAGCAAATACCTACCTACTGTTAAAGATATGATATTTAAAGTTTTGACAAAATAATTTTTAAAAGATGAATGTTGCTTTTTGCTTGAATTTTTAGTTTTTGCAGTGTCATTTTTCTACGCTGTAATAAATTTAAATTTTGGTTTCCAATTTGGCTTTCAGTTTGGTCTCTTAGTTCTTAAAATTAAGGCCGGCCATTACACAAAAGTGAATGATAGATGTCACCACGGTTCAAATGCATACCCCTCGTATAATGTAAGTTTCACTCATTTTAACAAACATATCGTTTATAAAGAAATATTATTAGTAAATTAATGCGTCAAACTTGGTCAGAATGGTATTCATATTATAATTCATTGGCCGTGTAGTAGTTTATTTGATTTTTTAACACAACCAAAAACCAGTTATATGTTATCTTCAAATTCAATGATAGAGGTGTTAGGTCATAGAGAAAATTGCCGCCAACGGAGTTTACTCAATATTCCAGTTCAATTCCTAATATTTTCGATTATAATTACATTTTTCAATTCAAGTTCAAAGTTCCGTGAAAACATGGCCGACGCATTAGCTGAGAAAGTTTGGATACCATCCACCAGAGGGTACGATTATAAATTTACTAGCAGTTCGACGTCTTTCCCGGGTATTTAACCCTAGAGTAGGCGCATGAATTTACATATGTAATCCAGTGTACTTATTTTCATCAGTAATCTCACAAGAGAGTGAGAATAAATTGAAAATAATTCGACAGATTTTCGAGAACTTGTTGCCAGAGAATAGATACGAGAGCCCGTAGGGCTCGAGAATGGCAACAAGTTAGAGAAAATACTGGAAAATTATTTTCTAATTAATTCGCACTCTCAAGTGGTATTCAAAAGGTTATTTTATAATGTTTAAATAAAAAATACAGCTTTTTAATATTATTTCTTTTAATTGAACAGTTTCTCATTATAAACTTAGCAAAATGCGTTGTCAGTTCTTATAATTAAAAAATGTGGGAATTGTGAATTTTTTTAAAAAACACTGAAATTTCCGGATTTTCCGGGTTCTCTCCGGTTCTAATTATTGGATCGGGACATTCGACCTCTCATTCTCTTTGTAATTTAATTCTCTACAATTCGTCTATTGACAACATTAAGACTGCTTCATTAGTTTCCATTTTACAAGCAAAAAACTAAAAAAAAAACGATTTTTTCTTCTAAATTGTTCATAGCAAATTAAAAATTATGGTCCTCGAGTCTAAAATTATGCCAAATTGATCTACTAACTGTTCTTTACGTAATCGCACAGTCGGTTTACGGGTAGTATTTATGGCATGAAAAAATGCTTTATTGCTTGGCCTACTAGTAATGCCACTAGAGGTTAAATTATTTCCGGAAATTTTTTCGAAGGTATGAATATTTTGAAAATTATCCCGAGCCCCAGGCGAGGGATAATTTTCTTAAAATATTCATATCCGAGAAAAAATTTTCGGATTTTAATTTAACGTCCAGTGGTATTCGGTAAGAAAATTTTGCACCTTTTAGCAAATTTAATTTATATATTGACATATTATCTATAAACGTCACTCAACGCCATAAATAATATGATGAATCTTATTTCGTTGAACGATATTTGAAACATCTGGAATACAACTGTCGCAGGTAGGTAAGTTCGAATGCATTTATTTATGGGAGGTAATAAAGTACTTAAATCATGAAGCTTCTGGGAAAACTGTGTTTTGCATAATCGGTTGATACAAAAAAAAATTTAGTCAAAGCAATGGTAAATCAGGAAGACTTTCTTCTCGCGGCTGCAGGATATGTAATTTTAAGTGGTGCACAGAAAAAGGAAAAGAAAAGATTTTTGATTTGCCCATTATTAAGGTCTCAAAAGCGATACAGTGGTAATGGGCAGCGACATTATCAACGATTTAAAAGCCGACGACATTGTTCCGTTTTGTAATTAACCCTTTGAGTGCCAAAGTGATTTTTAGAGAATTAGCTAAAATTGCCAATTCCAAAAACAATAAACAATAAACAAGAATCGATAAGTATGAAAGAGAGATCGATCGTATTAGTTAGTGTGGAAGCAAAAACGCGATCGCGCTCCTGGCATTTTCGGACAGTGTATTGACGAGCGCGATTGCGCTCCTTGTCACTCAAAGGATTAATGATGAATTTGCGGTGTGACGGAAATTTTAAAAATTTTGCCAGAATACCAAGCGCCGGTTTTGAATTTTTAATCAACGAAGTGGGACAAAATATGTAAAACGATTTTCAAACTAAACTGTCAAATATGTAGTTTCTAAAGACGCAGTTAAAGGCTTTTAAAATAAGAAATTTATAACCATCATAAAATTTGTCACAGCACAAAAGAATTAGAAAATTTGCGATATTGAAGGCTGGAGCCCGTCGCGTCGCTCTAGGGACGATTTGTACGTCAATTCTGGTTGCTAGGGGCCACTGACCTGCTTAAACAATGACAATTTTAAAATTTTCCTGTTCTGTTGATTTTCAATTATCTTAAATTTCAGCCTTTTATAATGTTGAGCTTGTGTTTGTTTTTTAACCCTTTAAGGACGTATGTCGCCCATACGCGTCACACTAGAAAAGAAGCAGTTTTCCCGAATGTCGCACATTCGCGGCACAAATCTAACTACATCAGAATAAATTCCGTCCATGGGATCTGTAACCGAAAATAAATTCCGTCCTTAAAGGGTTAAAATGTTTAATTTGTGTGTCTAAATTGGTGTCTTCTTATGGTATTACTAGCGATTATTCTTTTTTGATTAGAGGAATACATTTTTTTCTAAAAAAATTCAACCATTCAAATTTAATTCAATTTTATGTGTAATTCAGTTCAGTGGGTATTTGAATTTGTTCTACGAGTAACGTCACTGTGCAACAAGGACGCAAATACCCTCTCTCCCATCCCAGAAATTCTAAAAATAGATTTGATGTTTCTTTTGATATTGTCGGGCCATCTATGAAGCAGAAAAATTATTACACTTTCTTAGCTTAGAAACATTTGGACTGTGGAATAAAATTGTCAAACCCCCACCATTTTTGGGCCGCCCTTAAGAAGTCTTATTTCTTACTGTTTTCCATTTTTTCCCTGATATAGCTAGTGCATTGGCGACGTTCGTTTCAAACGATACGAATAGACCCATATATTAGTTTGGCTTTCCTATAGAGTGGTTCATCTGTCACCGTGCTTCACACTCCAATCTCTACAAGACATAAAAAAATGGCTTCCCATCGCAATACCTTCGTTTTCCTGTTCCTTCTAACAATTGGAATATAAAGAAACTAATGCCAGTGAGAGAAAAAACCGATACAGGCGTTTTACAGTACAGTACCTCAGCCGAGATCGCCCTAAAGGTTAATTGCCTTTAATTTTACAACACGAATTACCCCGACGGTAACACATCTACTACATTTCTCGACTAGCCCCGAGGCGACTGAACACAAGACACTAGCTAGTACAGCATAAGGGGACCTTCACAAAACTGTGTCGTGTTGCCGGCGACAGTTGGATGACCAATCAGAACACAAGCTCAATTTTGTAGCGACAACGAATGTTTGTCTCTTTTTTGCATCTTTTTACGCGAATTATCTATTAAGGGGGTATTCTAGTGTAGAAATTTGAAAAAATCAATTTTTTTTCTTCTCATATTTTCAAAGCTTAACCTTTCAAGAATATGTCTTTAAAATGATTTGTCAAAATTTTAATTATTTCCGGAGATACAGCTATTTTAGTGACACGACATCCAAACCGGCTGGGCCGGAACAACACTGGGCGTAATTTTACCCGAAACTTTAAACGCGTTTTTCTCGAAACTACTTTTTTCAAAAAGTTTGTCATGATTTCTCAAGTTCTACTTAATCGATTTACTTGTAATTTGGTGTGAGTCTTCTCTATATATGTCTCTATCGTACTAACTATGATTTATAACAAATTATTTTTTTTTACTATTTTTAAAAAATTCAGAAAAATCAAAAAAACAGTAAAAAAAAATATTATTTTTTCGGACATCCGCAATTTAGCGAAAAAAAATTTTTTTCAGTTTTTTTTAGTTAGTACGATAGCAGCATTTATCTAGATAAATAATCTTTTTTATTTTTTTGTTTCACATCATTTGAAAGGTTGCAATCGTGGCAGACTTGGCGCGCAATTTTTTTCCAATCCCCCACTTCAACAGCTTATAACATTTTGAGTTTTCAATTTTTTCACTTTTTTTTATTTTTTATGTATTGTTAAAACATGAATAAATATCTTGTTAAAAAATGGATACTAAAAATATTTTTTGTTTTTTATTTATAGCACGCAAAAAAACACATCAAATTCATGCCTCTAGACTAGAATACCCCCTTAAATAAAAGAGTAAGTTTTGTTGAAAAATTTTCTTTAACATTACAAAAGTTTATTCATGCGTTTTAAATAACAACATAGATAATATTATTCTCTTAAACTAATTTTTGCATTAAATGGCACAGTTGCTGGTGTAGCGCCATCAAGAAATTTGGCAGAAAAATTTTTGTAATTGGAAGGTATTTCAAAATTAAAGTTTTGCAGTAAACTTGCAATAAATAAGAAAACGTTTGCTTTAGCTAATGTTTCTCCCATGCATCGGTGTTTTCCGAAACCAAACGGCAAATGACTATCTGGAACCGTGACATGGCCGTCTTTCATAAAACGTTCTGGTCGAAAAGTTTCAGGATCTGAATATCCTGATTCATCACCAAGCAATACTCCACGAAAATTTGCTACTATCATGGTATCCTAAAATGGTAATTTAAAAATGCATCCATACAATTTTACCAACATACCTTGGGAATAAAATATCCATGCAAAGTTGTGTCTTTCAAAGCTCTATGAGGAATAGTAAACGCCCGACCAGTAAAATGTCGAAGAGTCTCTAACACTACGCATTCAACATATGGCATACTGCAACATTTAAAAAATAATTAAAAAATAATTTAAAGAATGCATTTTAAATTTTTATAGGTCGGTAAAGTGTTTGATTTAGATTTATTTTTATCCACAAATAAGTCTCTTATTTCTGGACACAGGAAGTATAATATAACACTAAAAAAAAATCATTACTAACCGAGCTCTATCAGCCAAAGTAGGTAAACGTTGTCGCCCAATTACATTATCGATTTCTTGTTGCGCCTTCTTTTGCACTTCTGGATTTAACAATATATACAAAAATGCAAACCCTAGAGTTTTATTGGTTGTTTCAGATCCAGCTATAAAAAGATCCAAACAAATGGCCAATAATTGAATTTCTGTAAAGCTTTCATTTTTATCTGATGTGTTCAGCATTTGAAGATACACATCCATAAAATCACGCGGTTCATCTTCTTTAAATGTTTCTTTGTGTTTTTTAAGTTCCTGGTCTAAAAATTTCCAAAGCGCCACGTGTGTGGCTATATATTTGTTATAACCAGAAAATTCAGGGGCTATAAATCTTAGAAATGGAAAATGGCTAAAAAGTGTTCCGACCATGTCAATATTCGCAAATAAGTCGGCTAGGATGGTTTGTAAATTTCTCAATTCCTTATCATCCGGGCTATATCTCAGTCCAGCCAACATCGTCCAAAGCGTATTCAGTATATGTATTCCAAACAATTCATGCATTGGAAGCGTAAAATCTTGCCGTGAATTTTCAATTCTTTTCTTGAGTGTTTGCACCATAATCGCACACTCGTCTTCAATCAGCAGCGACATATTCCTTCTTCCAAATCCAAATTCTCGGAGATGCCGCACAACAAATCTTCTTTGTTCCTGCCATAAATCTTCATCTGTTAGTAAAATGCCTCTTCTTTTCCCCCACGTTCTAATTTCATAAAACAGTCCCAGTGGTCGTCCGTTAAGGTTATCATCGCCAAGAAATTGACGTATAGCCTCGAGTCCGTAAACAACAACGGTACGATCCTTACCCACTTTCAAACTGAATACTGTGCCATATTCTTTCGCTAAATCAGCTGTGGCTTTACTTAATGAACCAGTTTTTTTTCGTAGTTTGTGCACAATCCAAGCACTACCTATTATTGGTAACCATTTTGGGCCTGGCGGAAAGTTGTGCGGCTTTTTGGTATCCAAATACAAAAATAAACCCAAAATTATTATAAATAATAAGGCAGCAATCCACATATTGGGAGCTATCTATATAAAAAGAAAAAAATCGAATTATTAAACATCAACTTTATCTGAATTTATATAAGGCAATATTCGTAAATTCCTGTGGGACAGGTGCAGTAACACACTTAACATTTGAACATAAAATAGCAGGTCTATAGTTAATTTTTTAATTAGAACAATTTACACTGCCATATTTCTAGCATGTAGTTTTAGTATTTTTAACGTTTAGAAAACACGTGCTGATAAAAACCGTTTGTAATTTGGAATGTTAAAGGTGCAATATTTATATATGTGCAATAATAATCATTAATCTGAGTGTAACCACGAATTCGGTACATAAAACCCCTTTAACGTGGAATTAAAAATAGAATTATTTAAAAGAGAAAGCAAGTCAAATACGACATTTTATCTACAAGTTTTAAATATTTTATTGTTAGCGCCGCTGATAGCACCGCGGCCGAGCCCGTCCTTCGTCCTTAAGTAGCGTCGTTGCCCTTAAGTGTACTGCGCATGGCGGTTCTTGCTCGACTGTGGAAGCGAGGGTGTAACCCGGACTTCGCTATAGACGGCCTGGAAAACCACTCGCCTAATTTGTGGAGCTTATTTTTATTACTTTTGAATTTTGATCGATCAGTTATAAAAAAGGAGCATTGTTTAATACAAAATTAACGTCATTTAATTTTTCCGTGAATTTGAATTATTTCATTAATAAATTTAGCGGTGTAAAGTATGAACTTAGTGACTATTGTGTGCCACGCTCTTTTTTTAATCGTTCTCCTTTATTGTTTTTCGAAAAATTCGATAAAATTCTAACATTATCATAATTTTGAAACCTGGCAAGCATACATTCTAGTAGAACTTTATGTATATTTATTACTTCTTTGGAAATCTAACATTTTGCGGAGTGTCCGGTACAGGTAACTAATTACAAGGTAATCAGTATACCTTCAAAAGTTAGTAATACGTTTAATACTACATAGTTAAGTATCAGGTTAAATTATCATGCAATTTGCCTAGTCATTAAAGAAAACAAAAAAATATATTTTTTTACATAACTACATAATCTATACCTTCTATAGTTCATTACCCGAATGAAATCTTTTCTTTCCCTAAGATTCGCAACTTTCTAAATATAGACTTATAAACTGAATGTCGCAAATCAATGAATTCATGCTGCACTTGTGTGCAAGTGTAATTCTTTTTGTTTTTAGTAATGTGGCTGTTTTTTAACTAAGATTTTCTTCTCATATTAAATTATTTTCCAATAGACTTTGTCATTAAGTGTACCTATTTCATTTATGTCTGTATTTAATTATAAAAACCTCTACGTTTGACTTTTTTTAGGCGGCGGATCCTTTTGCGTGTAAACTTATCTTGTCCAAATCATACAGCGAAATTTTTAAAATAGTCGTTTTGGACAAATTAATATTACTAGCTATACTAGACGCTTTTTTTCACCGATCTGCCAACACAAATCTTCATCTTTCTCCACAATTTCATCAAATCTTGTCTCAACAGATCATCATTCTGTATTGAGTTTCGTCTAATCGAAATTGTTTAATCAGAATCTTCATTTGAGAATATAATTTATTAATAAGTGACAATACAATACTGTTGTATTGTCACTTTTGTATTTTCGCTGTGGTACGCTACTACTCCCCGTTGTTATGACTACTTCCAATACAAACCACAATATTCGTGCTGAAACATGCAGCGCAGCCTGCACCGCTCATAAACGGTGACGTCACGTTCAATCACAAACGCGGGCGCCTGTTTTAAATCACGTGTGTGTGTCTCAATATATTCTCTTCCTAAATATAATTCGTGGTACGCTTAAGAATCGATAATTTTTTTGAAATGCCAACTCAATCAACCCCAATCTTTAGAAAATACAACTCGTGCTACGCACTCGTTGTATTTTCGTCGTTGGGACTGATATTCGTGGCATTTCAAAACAATTTTCGATCATAAGCGTACCACTTATTATATTACCCTTGAAAATACATTGGCTCTACAACTTCAGTCCCTGCAATCATTCGAACACGGATAACTCGGATCGACGCCTT
Source organism: Dascillus cervinus (assembly GCA_949768715.1). NCBI lineage: Eukaryota > Metazoa > Arthropoda > Insecta > Coleoptera > Dascillidae > Dascillus > Dascillus cervinus. Next base: position 22,864,398 of record OX458317.1, read on the forward strand.
CTTTTGTGAGAAATTTTATGATCAAGTTTAACATCACTCACTGTGAGCACAAAAAACTTTATCTTCCCAAAACATTAATCCAAAAACACTTATCTTACTATGTTTATTGAAGAAACATTGTTTTTGTAGTTGTAGAAATGAAGTTATTATTGAATTATATTATAATATTGAAAAAACTTTTTCTCATATTATTTTTTTGGAAAGAATTTAGTACCTGGTAATTAAATTTTCATAAGTTATATCACAAGAGAGTGAGAATAAATTGAAAATAATTCGACAGATTTTCGAAAACAAATGGCAACAAGTTTGAGAAAATAACTGAAAAATTATTTTCTAATTAATTCGCACTCTCGAGTGGTATTCGGAAGATTATTTCTTAATGTTTAAGTAAAAAATATAGCACAAAAAATACAGTTTAACTCATTATAAACTAAAATAAAACTGGTGACAGATGTCAAAACTAGAAAATGTGTTGTCAAGTAACAAAAACAAAATACTAGAAAATATTCTCGCGAGAATAATGCAAGTAGATTATTCTCACTATAATAATATTGTGATTGAACAGAATTAAACACGTATCCCCAAATACTGCTTAACGATTGCTGAATGAAATCATTAAAAAATAATCGGGTAAATAGGGGAAGGTCAGGTAAGATGACGAGAATTCTAAGATGATAAATGGTTAATTTTTGGAATTTTTCAATAGACAGGCGCACTTTGTTCATTTGCTGAGATGGCGAAAGCCCTTTCGGGTGTGAAGTAGAAGGCGTTATCAACCAAGTTTTTGTGATTGTAAAGCGTTTTATCGGAATGATGTCTGTTGAAAAATGAAATGTTGTTAAATAGCACCCTAATCAAATTTGGTAAATTTTTGTTTCAAACTTAATTTTTTTTATTAAACTATGTGCTGTGTAGTTTCTGCAAACAACAAAATAAACTTTAAAGAAAATTAGTTTAGATATTTATTGGTATTTAAATAAAAATATATAATTTGCGATAAGTTGAGAAATTTGCAAGACCAGCAAGATGTCAAGATTGTCAAAATTCCTCATTATTGGTTAATTATATCCATGAAGATGATGCTGGTGATTTTGTTGGAAAAAAACTTGGGGGTGATATATATAATTTTTTAGCAAAAGTGAAAAATAGTACTCTTGTACGTTCTATCGGAATTCGGTCCATTCCGTAGGGAGTGTGCTTAATTCTTCAGAAGTCTATGTTTGCGACCTTTGTGTTTAAAATACGTATAGCATTTGCTATTTAAATCTGTTAAAATCACCTTTCCTTCGTGTGGTGCAAAGGTGACGAATTTGACATCAAGTTCAAAAAGTAAAAATATCATAACTTCTGAATTTACAAAAAGATGGTAATTGGTAGTGAAAGAAGAAACCGTAAGGGTTGCCTTAAATAGTGGTTGAAAACATTAAAACCATGAGCATAAAAAAATTATGAACGCCAATTGGCGGCATCTTACCAGACCTTCCCCTACTAACATTTTATAAATTTAACCAATTATAACCAATTGCTACATCGCTAGTAAAAGTGGCAGTAGAAACAAATTGCTCTGATGTACTAACGAACGGTTAAGCAAATAATGAAAAATTGAGAATGTTTATCGATTTTATTAATTTTACACTTATATTAGTGATAATGTTGCGTGATTACTTTCTTTAATTACATAATGGAAAATGAAAATCGCGCAATTACAAAGCTATTAAAAGAAAGTTGAATCTCTGGTATATATTTACTTTACCTTTTAAGATTTTAAAAGTTATCGAAATGTAGTTTTCTGAAAGTATCACTTCAGAATTCCCGATTTCACAGAAGAAAACACCGTTTTGTTGTTGCATAATAGTGCAAAGGAAATCAGTGGACTAATAAAATCAATTTTGTGCCATTTTTGGTGTATTGCTATAGTTTGCAGTTTAATCTTTATACATACTTCCGTCAAAGAGAAAGTTCAGATGTTACTTTCTTGTGCCATAACTTGTTATGCAACATATGAGTTAATTCCGTTACTGACCTACTGCAGTATATTATAAACGTACCATTTACTATTCATTGATTTGAAAACACCAATTTTCAGGAAACAATTAATTAAGTATCTTACACAATTGACCAAAAACTAAAACGTATAATCTTTAGTGATTTACATTGATTAAAGTAATGACGACTGTGGATATTAACTTGTTATTTTGCTTAAGAATTTACTTGAAACTAATACTTAAATATGAATATAACTGAAATATTAAAATTTTTCATTAAATTATCGCAAAGAAAAATTAACAAAGAATATTTTCATCTGCCCACTCAAGAATATTTGTTAATTATTGATAAAAAGAACCTTACAGTTTTATTTCGAATTACCACTTAATAAATGAACTACATCACTAAATATTTCATCAATAAGAACAAAATTTTTTAATAAAAAAAAATATCACCTGTATCACTATTAAACCCCTTACACTTTCTACATCAGGCGTTTAAAGTACTTGCATCCTCATATAGGATTTCTCCCACTTCGAGATTGTTGTTTTTACCTCACAGATATTTACTTCCATGGAATTTCCGATATAGCGTTTTATGGGAAAAAGACCGGAAATATAATGCAGAGTGTAAGATTCAGTCAAAATGGTAAGTACACCAGATTTGAGAAGTATTAGAGACACGACAATATTAAATAAGATGATTCCTAATTTTGCAGCTTTTGCAACTATAAATGTTATTTATACGAGCCAGAAACAAAATAAACAACAATCTTAGGTTTACTCTTTTGTCTAGTAAACAAAATTAAACTTTATTTGGGCGGCAAAAACTATTAATAAAATAAATATAAATAGTAGGTAGTCCAGTAAATTTATCACTTACAAGGAGGGCATAGATTTTTAACGGTATGTTGTATGTGTAGGGGCACTATTAAAAAGGCCAAGTTTTCGATTTCGCCAGTGCGCCGGAGCCGACGCCGGCGAAAAAAACGCCGAAATCTCTGACCTTGTTCTAGTTTATTCAAATTTTTTGCATGAAAGAGTGGTTTGACAAAACAAATCATTCAATCGTTTTATAAAGCACAGTAAATTTGCCACAATCTAAAATAAAAATCATCTTCCTGAGAATAATCATACTTTTTTGGCCTCCGTCCGAAATGACTGATTTTGAAGTCTTCTAAATAGGCCAGAAGATCCGTTTTTTAGGACTTACGCCTGAAAATGAAAACTAGTGTAATTAGTAATTAAAACATCGTTTGTTAACATCGACAAGAACTTTATTAATATTTATACTACCTATTAGTTTTAAAAATAAAAAATGCTTTTAATTTAACATCAATCCATGTCATAATTGCAAGTTGTTTTGTCATTAACGTCAAAACGCAATACATAGTAGGTACACTCGGCCAAAATAAAAATGTCCCTGTTGTAAAAGGACCCCTCAGTCGGTGATTATTAGCTAAATGGTCCTGTCATAAATCAATGGTAATGTGGAGAACTTGAGCTCTTCGTAAAAATATCATTTCTAGACTAAGGGCGAATTATTCGTTTTAAAATTTGAAACGGACTACCCGGCGAATCAGAAACAGAAACGATGCTCTTCTTTTACCACAAAATTTGTAAAAATTAAATTTTCCAGATTCTGTAAAACCATCTCAATTAACGGAGATGAAGTGCAGTTTTTGATGTATGATTCCGCATTTGACATTTTACCATTTTTTCGTAAAATAATGTAGGTTAGTATTAAATATTATAAGTCACTTGTTACTTGAAACAATAATTCCACTTTCGTTGTTAAAAATTTTTAAACTAAAAAAAGAAACGTTTTATTTCTGACAATTTTAAATTCTGCTTAAAATGATGTATAACAAGTTCATTTTCAAAATACTTTCAAAATACCGCGTGAGGTTGAAATTTCCATTTAATTTAACTTGTACATACATTGTGCATACGTATATTCGTTGAACGCTTTACAAGGATGGAAAAATAAATATAAACATCATTAATGAATATTATCAAAAATATTCAAAAACATCTATGTAACAAATTTGATTACATTGAGATTATAAACATTATTATTTACATTATTTTTGTTCCACTCAGAATCAGTCTAAAAATGAAAAATAACGGGTTAACTCAAAATAATATGCATATAGTAACACGCGATGGTTTCCCGGCATCAATATATGTGCATTTTATCACTAACATCATAATTGTACTGTTTACTTAGACACGTGCGATTATTTCCACTTATCTATATTTTTTTACAAGGTGCATATATGTAAAGGTTTTCAATACAAGAAATCGAAATGCTTGTTAAATATTTGCGAATGCATTCTTAAAAATACAGCTTGCTGGGGACAAATTGTCCGGGGACGAATTATCCCGGGTACGAATTGCCCGGGGACGAATCGCCGGGGACGAATCGCCGGGTACGAATTGACCGTAAACCATTTAAAACATGTCGATCTTGTAAGCGTTCGGTTGTTAAATACAAGCTTATTTACAAAGGTGCTTTAGTAAGTGTTTTAACAACATGCGAATTGGGTCACATTTTTCGAAAGCTACAGGAAGTTGGGTTTTAAAAAATAAATATGCAAAATCTACTAATAACTGGAAAAATGAAATCATGGAAAAAGTAGAGCAATTTTGCACCGATAAAAATATTGACCAAATTAGTTCACCTGTAATACAAGGACATAGTGTTGAAGTACCAAATCGTATTGCACCGGTTCCAAAACCACGAGTAGAAGAAATGTCAAAAAATAAATGTTCTCGATTTTCACAAGTATAACTAAGTACGTAAGTAAAAGAAATATAAATACATTTTTATTTTATTTAATACTTTTACTAAATTATAAAATAACGAAAATAATTGAAAATAATTGTATTAATTAAATTGTATTTTCTTGCCTAATTAGGATGTTTTTCGCTCGAACGGAATCCAACATAAACGCCGTTTTCTTCTGGAAAGTATAGTCTAATCTCGACAATTGAACATGATGGAATTGCAACTCGGTTCCCTTGTCCAATTGCAGTCCACCCATCTATCCATGATGTAAAATTTTTATACGGCAAATACCTTCGCAACTTATTTGCAGGTTCATCCAGACTTGGTAGTTTTCTTTTAATTTTTTGTTTTAGATTTTAAAATTAATTTATGACGTGATATATTTAAAACATCTTTGTCAATAACCAATTTTTCAAACAAATTATTTTGTATAATACATGTATTATTACCAATTAAATGTTTTATATTATCATATTCTTGACAACATATAGACTCTTCATCTGTTGGCGTAGCTACACATTTTCCACATTTCTACCAATTACAAATTCCACTTCGATTTTCGTAATTTATGTTTATACTACTAGGTTCAAAAAAAGTATCAATTTCGTCGTCATCTGTGTATTCAGGTTCAAATAAATAAGGAGTTGTCATAATTAAAAATTAAATTTATAAGTGCAACCAACCAATTTAACAGTAAATACTGACTGATACTGACTAACTACTATCATCGTGTTTTCTACTAGAATACTATTGCGACCTAAACATTCAAAACATTCAAAATTCCATGATGGTCAGGCGTCTTGAAAATAATTGCTTTACGAGCTTTGTCTGGGCGGTAGAAATAACCTTTAGAAGTGCGTAAAAATGGTACGAATCACCGCGCCGTGTCATCGCATTTAATATATTTTTTTTAAAACTAGACACTATATTAAAATTTTGGTTGCACTATCGTCTTCAGTACAAAAAAAACAGTCTAAATACTCGTAACAAAATTTCGAAAATATTGTTTAAAGGTAGGTAAATGATCGTGTGAAGCGAGCAATTTTCACTTCATGTTTTAAGATTATTTTAGGGCCACTTTTCTTTTTGTTTCAAGAATTATATTTTTTACATCAGTTTCTCAACTACTTTTAGGTATCGATACCTCATTTCTATAGTGTAACAAGTTAAAAAAAGTAATTTTTGTATTAAGGCTCCTGAACCCTGGAATCTGCGAATCATTGAGAAATTAATGCGAGATATTTTTGTTAGCCTTAAATTTGAAGAAAGCCTTGCATCATCTACTTATGTAGAATTTAATAATCTATCCAGCTCGTAAAATCAAACTTTGAAAAACTGATCTGATTAAAGTATATTAATTAAAATGTCAAAATAGTCTTTACAAGTTTTCTCAATCATCGGTTACCGCAGAATTTTTTGGTTTAGTTCATGTTAAAAATTGAACAAAAAGCTATCCGGCTTGACACTTACTTTTCTTTCAACTATTCTGTACGTTGATTTAAATGAAAAAAAATCAATCAAACATTTTGCTCTCAAGTCCTTATTTCGTGACGGTGTCAAGAAGATTTACAACGTCTATTAGTGTAACGTGGCTTCTTAGAATCTTTAATTTATGACTGATGGCAAGTTTCGACTTTATGCACACTAAGTCGGTGATTATTACCTACCATAAAAATAGTATTATTAACCAGAGAAAAATACGCTTCGTAAAAACAAACTTTAGAGTGTTACTTAACCCCTTACCGCCTCATTTTTTTTATACCGTTCAATTAAATATATGTTATTAATTATCGTTATTGAACAATTTAAAAAATACTAAAAAAAAAATTTATCGTGATTTTTGATAAAAAAAAGTTCAAAATATTACTCGCGTCAAATATGTCATATATTGCGGTCAGGGCCACGTAATACCGTTTATGATGATCTTATAAAACATTTGAGTGTGCCAAATACGGGAAAAAAGGGGTTAAAATGTCTGATGTGAATTAATAGATTTAAATTTAAAAAATTTAAATACAGTTGAAATCCCGTTTAGTGATGTTCGAAAAGCCACGAAAAAAAAACCACTATAGAGAAATTTAATTACTAATAGAATTCACGATGAATCAAAAAATTAAGATTTAATACGTTTGAAAAAATATTTGTTCATTTAGATATACACACAGTTATTAATAAAAAAACACAATTGTTCATCATATGTAATTGAATAGTTACATTGTATGTACTTATTGTTGAAAAAATTTGTCCAAAGTTTATTGCACAGCAGGTAAGTAGTCGGAATTTGGGGAAAAAAACAGATGTTCAGTATTATATTTTCTATTACCGAAAATTTCGTTCCCCGAGAATTTTGGTAAGCCTTTTTTAAAGAATAATCACTATATATGTATCTTGAACAGTTAAAAGGGACCTATTTTTTGATTGTGTTAATAAGTCGACAATCAGAAAATTAAGATGGTTGGATTTGATCGTTTTAGGAGCTCAAGGCCTATTTAAAAATTGATTTCCACGATGTGCTGCTTTCGTGAATATTAAGTTTGCACATTCAGAACATTTTGTCGATAAATATTCATTTATCAGCTCGAATGAACGTATTATAAAAATAAAATTTTAATTTTATTTACATTTGGCAAAGTGACGGAACTGCCAACAAAGAGATACACTGCATTCTTTACGAACGGTCAAAATTCCAGTATACAATACCAGGCAATCGACTACGTGCCTTTAAATTTTTCAACAACGAATTTGTAATACATCTTGCAAGCAGATTCAAGTACATAGGTATTCTACCTAAGTTTCTGTTTTGGGATTGGTTAACATTTCTTAGACGACGCGACGTAGCTAAAATATGCAAAATTTGAAAAATTGTTTATTATAACTTTAACGTCTTCTGAAGTCATTTGACTCTTGGAGTGAAAATAAGTGATTTTGTGGTGTTTGAACATGGGAATTCATGGAAAAAAATCTTTGCCGACTACAGGAAGACGTCGAAGCAAGAATTTATATCGCTTGAGGCAGAAAAAAAAAATGAAAGGTACGTTTTTTCTTTTTTTATTAGAAAATTATATTTAGTCTAGGAGCCCATAGGATTTCGTAGACATTCAGAGTGCGACGGTTGCAAAAGACTTATTCCTAAGTATTTTGGACCTCCTGATTCCAAAAATTTTGGTCGCAAAGTCTGAAAGTGGTCAGTTTAATTGTTATTAACAAATTAAATGTTTAAATGGCAATAAAAACTTTATTATTGTAGATAGTAACACTTTTATTGCATTAAAAGATTCAGTCTTATATAGGAAACTTATATTTTTTTGAAATTTAAAAAAAGATTAAGTTTAACAAAAGTTATTGCAAAGTTAGTGCAAGTACCTTACGTTTTCCGTCTTTGCGCGCATCAATTTTACAATTACTCTACTTCTAGGGTCCGTGAAGTTAGCGGACGACCTTGATCAGGAAAATTAAAATTAGGCAGAATGTTTAGTGCTTCATTCCTGCTCATTCATGCTTCTAAAACAAAAGTCAGCGGACGCTTCAAAAAAAAGTTATTACAGATTATCTTTAATTTCGCTCGCTTACGAAATTAATCATTTTTAAGTAAAGCAATATTAAATTTTTAAATTAAATTTTCTGCATTATCAGGGATACTGTCATTAGCTAAGGTAGAAACTGGTCGGATGAACAATTTTAAAGTCAGCTGCTTTGCTCGACTTTTTTTTTGTTTATAGAATTGTTTGTAGCAATTTATTTCATGATTCATACCATGCGAAACTCGTTCGTTCAGAGGATCTTTCTCGCGTAAAATTTGTAAACCTTTCTCGAAATAAACAAGCAGTTTAGTGCGAACCATCAAGCAACAATGTTCAAAGTTCAAATTTTATATTAATTAATAACAAGTATCAAATACCAAACAAAAATATTTTTATTTTAAATTTTTTAGAAAATATTTAGAATTCAAATATTACTAGCAGAAAAAATTATATACACCCAGGTTATTTTTATGCGGTTTGTTTTTATGCGATTTTCATTTATTTTTTAATTTGTTGCTTTGGTCTTATGCGGTTTTAGAAAACCTATTCCTATTTTTATCAATGTCTTCTTTTATGCAATTTTTTTATACGGTTTTCTGTGGAAGTTATCTACCGCACAAAAAGATACCTGGGTGAATACACCGCGGTGGAGAAGTATTATCATAACCTTCGGGCGCTACATCCTTCGGTGCCTTAGGATCTAAACGCAGCTCTAAATGTATAATAAAGGCGACGCTTGACTTTCGCACATAATTGGTTCCTAAATATGTATGCGAATGTTGAATGTTCGAGAGTAGAGAGCTATTAAAAAATATCAAAAATTGTATTTTAAAATATTTATTTATCAATAATAATACTAATTTTTTTACATTTTTATACCATTGTTTCCTGTATTTTATTATAATTATTTGTCTGTTATAAATTCTTGTTAGCTTCTTTTATTTTTGTGTAACTGTTTTTATTAATGTCTTTTATTCAAATTATTTGTGCGTTGAATAAAGAAAATAACTGAGACTTGATAATTGTTTCCTTTTTTCTCACTGTTCGTATCTATGAAACAAATTTTATCTAAGTACTACATATTAGCCGAATCAATAAAGCTTTTGATTTCAGAATTTCCAGAGACAGGTCGGATTTGGATGAATTAATTTATACGGATTAATTCATTCCTATTTATTATTTATTTATTAAAATTTTTTATGATAATTTTTTCAACAGTTCATTATAGAGTGAGCGACTACAATATGGAACAAATTAATTAAAATTGAAACAATTGTTTAAAAGAAAAATCATCGAACCCGTACATTTTAATTTAATAAAAATACACGGTTTATATAAAATCTAATTTCAAATCATCATTTGTTTTCTAGTAACGACTTCGTCGGCATTTTATTTTAACACATTAGTGTCGGGTATTCCTAGTCTGCACATTAAATTTTTCTATCTTCCATAAGTAAATTAGAAAACATAAATTTTATTAACAGCAATAGCTTTTAAAAGCTCCTTTACTAAGCAAATAAAATTGTTAAACTAAAAGACGAGCAAACATTCAAAACGTGTTTTGTCCAAAAAAATAAGATACATTCGACCAAAAAAATTGTCACGTGTAAATCAGTCGTTGAAAATAAACCTTTAGGTAAGAACACGCTGTGCGCTCCCTGTCTAGTTTTGCGATTTACCGAAATTGGCATCTTTGAATGTTTACTCCTATTTCAGTTTTAAAGTAAATAATATTTCACAGCCGGCACAGCAGGCACTCAAAGCCGTTTCATTGTTAAACACAGGCCTATTATATTGTGATGCCTTGGTTATAAACAAGTTTAAGGTGTTGCCTATATTAAGTGTTACGCTAAAGCAATTTATCTTTATGAGTTTGGCTGAAACTCTTCAAGCGCCAGGACCCTTAAGCGCAATAATCAACAGCAAAAAGTGTATTTTATTCAATTCAAAAGAGTAACATTTCGAATTTTCAAAATTCGTCAAACCACAAAACGAAATTTTGGGCAAAGTTCAATAGTGTAACAACTCATTTTTTTTGGAAATTTTCAAAAGTGTAAGGGCCAGTTGCAAAAACGAAGTTAACGCTTTGTTAGCTGACACCTTTGTTAACTTCGTTTCTGCAACTGGCCCTAAGTGTTGTTAAGTCAATCATAAATTAATAATTAAGTATGCCAATTATTATTCTCAAATTCCTTAGCACAAAGGACGCAGCAGGAATTAACCAGGCATGTTCACCAAATTTGGAAGTCGTTTCGATTTTCGAACATCTGTCAAATAGCATGCCACGGCGATTGGCAGATTGTATTGAAAATAACGGATATTGTAGAAAATATTAAGAATAATCAATTTATATTAACCAGAAATATGAATTTAATGTGTTTCTTTACCGGCTGGTGATTACCGCAGAAATAATAAAAAAGTTTGTTGTCCTCTTTAAAAAAATGGTGTTGATGTCTCATATTATAAAAGAAGACTAGAAATATTTAAATGCTATAAGTTTAAATCTTTTATTTTATATCAAACATTTTAAATAACACACCAAGGTTTGTTTTCTTAAGGGGGCCACGTGACAAGCAAGATTCACAAGATGGCGCCTCCGTAGTAAAAAGTGTAGGTACTTAGGTTCACTGAGGTTGAATAAGCACTACTTGATTTGTTTATTAATAATTTAATGATTTAATGTCGTGTGATGATACATAAAGTAAGTCGAAGGACGCGAGCTTGTTATCGTTGTTGTCGCGGGAACTCTCGGTTATATATTTCTCTCCCTTATCGACTGGTCGGCAATGTAGGTATTACCGAGGCGTCGGTAATGTATGTTCCTACAGTACTCCCCTCCGAGTAACGTAGTTGGCTGCAACGCGTTATGATCAAAACAAAAATATATACAGAGGAAATTATGGTTACAATCTTAAGTACTAAAACGTAAGCGATTGCCGTGTTGCTACAACTTAAATTGCACTTTTTTACGCACATATGTTTTTGGTGGATGCACTGAGTCACTCGTGGGAGCGATTGTGCTCTCGGAGCAGTCGGAGGGATGAACAGCTTCTGAGGCTTCATTTTCAAAGAAGGCTGGTTTAAGCCTTTCTACCGATATGTTTACGTTTCTACTGTTTATTCTCACTGTGAACACTCTATCACTACACCGTTCCACTACAGCAAAAGGTCCAGTGTACGGGCGTTGGAGTGGCTTCTTCACGGCGTCGTTTCGAATAAAAACATGTTTACAGGTGTATAGGTCCTGATGCACAAATGGAGTACTACGTCGGTGATGTGCAGTTGGAGTAGGACGAAGTCTCTCCATATCTTCCCGGAAACGCTCGACGAAGATTTGTGGGTTTGCTGGGAGGTCTTCATTGCTAAATAGTTCTCCCGGTACCCGTAGGGTAGTTCCATAGAGCATTTCAGCGGCGGAACAGTTGATGTCTGCTTTGAAACAAGTTCGCAGACCGAGCAACACTGTAGGAAGGATTTCCACCCACCGTGCAGTGTTGTGACACATGAGCGCAACTTTCAAGGAGCGATGCCACCGTTCAATGATTCCGTTTGCTGCTGGGTGATATGGAGTAGTACGCGTACGTTTGCAGCCGGTCAGGTGTGTCAGGGCCTTGAAGAGCAATGCTTCGAACTGGGTTCCTTGGTCAGTTGTGACTGTGCAGGGGGAACCGAAGCGAGCTACCCAGCCTGAGTAGAATGCGGTTGCTACTGTATCTGCTTGTATGTCTCCAATAGGTACTGCTTCGGGCCACCGAGAAAATCTGTCAATCATTGTCAAAACATAACGGTAACCTTGTGAGGTTGGTAGAGGTCCTACAATGTCGATGTGCACTTGGTCAAAGCGTTTATCTGGGACTGGGAATTGCAATGGTAATACCTTATTGTGCCTGCCAGTCTTAGATTTCTGGCAATCTTCACAGGCTCTAACCCATGTTGCAACATCCTTGTTGATGCCGTACCAAACAAATTTTGTTCTTATCTGCTTGCTTGTAGCTCTGCTGCTGGGATGGGACAGCCTATGGATCATGTGGAATACGCGTTTCCGGAGAGATCTGGGAATGAATGGTCGAATTTCTTCTGTGGAAGTGTCACAGTAAACTGGAAGATCTGAACCTTGTAAACAAAAACGCTGCAATTTCAATGCTGTGTCGTTTTCCAAAAGAGCTTTTAGTTCATCGTCATCAGCCTGTGCTTGTGCTATTTCCTGCATGTCTAGTGCAGCTGGCATGGAAATTGCATTTATGCGGGATAGTGCATCGGCTACGGTATTCTGGTCTCCTGCTATGTGAGTTATCTGTGTTGTGAATTGCGATATGAACTCAAGATGTCTTGTTTGCCTGGGTGAGGTTTTACTGGTTCGTTGCGAAAAGGCATAAGTTAAGGGTTTGTGATCTGTCTGGACACTTACTTGACGACCTTCAATGATGTCGCGAAAATGCTTAATGCTGTAATAGATTGCAGTAAGTTCCCTGTCAAAAGTGCTGTAGTTTGTTTGTGCTGGAGAGAACTTTTTTGAAAAAAAACCAAGTGGTTTCCACACCGAATCTTGTAATTGTTCAAGGACTGCACCCATTGCGGTATCTGAAGCGTCGGTAACGATGGTGAGTGGTGCATCACTGACCGGATGTGTCAAAAATATAGCGGATGCCAGACTGTCTTTGCAGCTTTCGAAAGCCTGCTGTGTCTCAGGAGTCCAATTGATGGGCCTTTTATCGTTCTTTTTGGCGTCTTTTAGAAATGCGTTTAACGGGGCTTGTAGTGCAGCTGCGTTTTTAACAAATTTGCGGTAAAAGTTAAGCATTCCTAAAAAACGTCTTAACTCTGCAATGGTCTGCGGTTCCTTGAAGTTTCTTATGTTCTCTACTTTCTCTGGTAGCGCTTTCGTACCTTCGTTTGATACCAGGTAGCCTAGATATTTGACCTCTGTACTGCCAAAAACACACTTAGAAGCGTTAACTGTAATACCGTATGCTTTTAAACGTTCAAATACTTCTTGGAGGTGTTGCTCATGTTCTTCAGAATTTGCTGAGGCAATGAGGACATCATCGATGTAGCAATAACAGTATTTCAGGCCTCGCAACACAGAATCCATAAATCGTTGAAAAGATTGGGCGGCATTGCATAGACCAAACGTCATCCTACTAAATTCAAATAGTCCAAATGGCGTTATTATTGCTGTCTTGGGTATATCTTCCTCTGCAATCGGGATCTGGTGAAATGCCCTGACCAGATCGAGTGTTGTAAAAATGGTTTTCCCGTGCAGTTGGTTTGCAAAGTCTTCTAGGTTAGCAATAGGATACTTGTCCGGTGCTGTAATGGCATTGAGCCGGCGATAATCCCCACAGGGTCTCCACTCACCTGAGGATTTTTGGACGAGGTGCAGTGGGCTTGCCCACTCGCTATTTGAAGGACGGCAAATCCCCTGCTCCAGGAGGAACTCGAATTCGGCCTTGGCTGCCCTTAATTTTTCAGGAGGCAGGCGGCGAACCCGTTCGGACACTGGAGGGCCTCGTGTCACAATATGGTGTCGAACGTTGTGGAGTTTCTCTTTTCCAAAACCTGCAAGAGACGTAAGCTCAGGGAATTGTTTTAAAATTTTACTGAACTTGTCGTTTGTTGGTAAGGCGGTGATACTGGAGCAGTTGCTTCTGCTGATGCTGCCAATAGCTGTGAGTGATGTCACGCCATCGACCAACCTTCGGTTTTTGAGGTCCACTAGGATTCCATAATGGCGAAGGAAATCGGCTCCCAGGATGGGTCGCTTTACGTTTGCAAGACAAAATTCCCATTGGAACGTTCGACGTAAGCCGAAATTTAATTTTCGCTTCACAGTACCAAATGTGTCGATTACCGAGCCATTTGCAGCAAATAGTTGAAAAGTTTGTGGAGGTTTTGACCTTACAGGCTTATGTGGTAGTACGGATATGTCAGCACCAGTGTCTACTAGAAAACGAGTGCCACAGGAGCGATCTGTAATTATTAGGCGGCTCTGTGTACTTCCATCGCCGTTGACCGCGCAAATTGGCGACGATGGTTCTAGTTTTCCGACTTCTTGTGGGAACATGGTGATTGGCAGTTCCTTGCCTTGTCACCAAAGCGACGGTGGTAGAAACACACACCTCGGTTCTTCGAAGCTGACCTGGATCTCTGGTGGTACTTCCTATCGGATGTCTCTGGGGATCGGCCTCGTACTTCTTTAGTGAGCTGTGCTACCTGCAGCGTGAGCTCGTTGATCATGCCACGGAGTGACTCATCCCCTGCTGAGGACTGTTTGCTCACTGTACATGTAGACGAAGATGAATCTTCTACTTCCAGAATCTTGTCGGCCATTTCAGCAAGCTTGTCAACGGTTGGTTCGTCTGATACCGAAAGTACAATCTGGACTTTTGTAGGCATTCTCTGCAACCATAGCGTTTTTAACACGTCTGTGCCAAATTGATTGCTAGCGAGTGTTTTCATTTCGCGTAGAAGTTGAGAGGGTTTGCGGTCACCGAGGTCTAAACCTGTTAGGAGGTTGCGCAATTTTTTTTCGGCCGATTGATCATCAGAAGTTATACGCAAAGAAAAGAATTGCGCCTCGACTTGAGCGAACCACAATTCTGGTTCGTCACGCCAGAAGGGCGGAATTTTAATCATTCGGACCGCTTCTAGGCTGGCGTCATTTTCGCATGCTGCCGGGTTGGCGTCACTAGCACATGGTTCGGGGGTCGACATCGTTTCTTTCTTGTTGCGTTAGTCTGGGGTCACCAATTGTAGGTACTTAGGTTCACTGAGGTTGAATAAGCACTACTTGATTTGTTTATTAATAATTTAATGATTTAATGTCGTGTGATGATACATAAAGTAAGTCGAAGGACGCGAGCTTGTTATCGTTGTTGTCGCGGGAACTCTCGGTTATATATTTCTCTCCCTTATCGACTGGTCGGCAATGTAGGTATTACCGAGGCGTCGGTAATGTATGTTCCTACAAAAGTGTCAATTTTGTAAAATGCTTTTTTCATTAACAAGCTTTTTTATATAAAAAACTAGTGGTGGATATAAAAGATAAAAAAATGATCTACGTAGAGACATAAATTTGCCATGGGAAAACTTGAGAAAAGTATTTATTTAAAAATGTCAAACTTTCAATATTTTTGAATTTTTTGTTAAAAGTAAAGAAAATCTTGCTGATCACACCCTGGAAGCATTAATCATAAGTATACTCGTACATTATCTAATCACATTTCTCAGTATTTAAGTCAAAAAGCATCGGAAAGTGTGGAACACCACAGCGCGCATTAGTTTGTTTTGAGCGCCATCATGTAATAGTTCGGTTGAAATGTCGCTACTAGCACCGATGAAAACGAAATTGGCGGTAAAAATGAATATGTGAAAAATATTATGTTTCATGTATCGAGGTAAAATATAGCCCTAATGTTGTTTTGTAATTATAATATTCAATTTTTATTCAATCGACACATTTTTTCCCTTTTTTTATGTTATTCCTAATTATTTCTGGTGCTATACTAAATCGATAAAACGTTTCCAGGGCTGGAAGCATTTGTGACTTCCACAAAATTTCATCTCTTATTATTTCCTCAATGAATATTTTTATATCATCATTGATATAAATGATAAAGTAGCATTTATCTTTTTTTGTAATGTTAAGCTGCCCTTGTATCTGCAAAAGAAAATAATGTAAAGACTGATGGAGTGATAATAATTAATAAATCTACCTGATAATAATAGTGGTGTGTCCTTTTCAAGCTGACAACGCCCCTAATTTGTTGTAAACAAATTTTGCTCTTAGGGGTGTTATCAACCACTTCATTAATGGTTTTGAAGTTTGAAAACGAAACACTATAGAGACATTTTACTTCTATAAGACATCCATCCTCAGTTACACCTGAAAATGTATATTTTAGTAGTTTTAAGTAACAAGTACATGCATTCACCATCTGGGGAAGCACCAAGAAATCCATAGTCAACATCTATCCATAACCCTGTTTTCATAACTTTAATTTTTTTTTCTTTTTCAAATAAGGAAATTGCCACGTCTTCCTTCGCAATACCATACTGCACAGCTTCTGAATTGATATGCTGCGGATATAAGCAAGTTTTCACAATGTTGTGGCAGCTTGTATGTGCTCGTTTTTTCAGTACTCTGCCAAATAACGAGGCTGTAAGTCGCAAACGTCGTTCTTCCTCAAATAGAGGATTTCCAAACTGCCCAACCGATTCCTCACTTATTCTATCTCTTTCTTCAGAAGTTACCTAAAACAAAATCACTTAGAAATGTTACAATTTTGGATTTGTAGATGTAAATGATGCACACCTGCAGTCTTTGCATTAATAAATCTGCTTCCACAGCAATAATGTCACTGTCTTCGGGCTGATCCGCTAGAACGCCATAATCCGTGTTTGGTACACTCAGAAAAAAACATTCTCGTAGGCAAGAAAATTCGGGCTTAAATTTAAACTTGCGCGTTCTTAATTTTGGCCCAAGAATTGGTCATTCTTGGGTTTTAAGAATGTTCATTCTTCTTGTCAAATTTAAGAATGGGTAATTCTTGATTTTAAGAATGTTTATTCTACTTGCCAAATTTAAGAATGGGCAATTCTCGATATCAAGAATGTTGATTCTATTTATCAATTTTAAGAACGGGTCATTCTTAATTTCAAGAATTTTGATTCTTCTTGACAAATTCAAGAATGCGTCGTTCTAATTTTAAGAACTTTTATTATTTTTACGAATTTTAGAATGGAATGCTTGAATTAAAGGAGTTTTAAAATATGAAGTTATTTAACATACGTGCTTTTATTAAAAGTAGGCAAATACAGTACTAAAAGTAAAAATTTGACAACGTCACATCACATTCTTTTGTTGAGTAGCTCATTATATTTAATAATAATAAGTTCAATAAAACATGATATTAGAAATAATTGTATAACTACTAAAGTTCACTGTAAAACGCAATAAAAAAATATTTGAGAAATTATTGTATAATTACATACTAAAGTTCACTTTAAAACGATAATAGGTTTTTTCTTCAGACCAAAAGTAAATTGAAATGTGTATCTATTATCTTACTATAAAAATAAACTTATCACAAAAAACTACACAGTCCAATACAGTTTTAATACATTTAGTTGCTAATTATAACAGTCACTTGATCTATCCTTTTTTCTAAGTATTTAT
Source organism: Dascillus cervinus (assembly GCA_949768715.1). Taxonomy (NCBI): domain Eukaryota; kingdom Metazoa; phylum Arthropoda; class Insecta; order Coleoptera; family Dascillidae; genus Dascillus; species Dascillus cervinus. The sequence goes on from OX458317.1 coordinate 22,881,873, forward strand.
TGTTGAATAAGTTTTAGGACGTTGAATTAATGCTTGGTTTCCAATTTTTTTTGTTGCTTTTCCTACAAATCCTGCACTTTGGTTTATTTTCTTTCCATGGGAATAATTGGCCGAAATTTACATCAATCTAAAAAACATTAACAAAATAGTTACATTGTTCTACAGATATCACAAGAATTTACCAAAATTGAACACTTTGAATGTTGCAATAATGACCACTCGTCTATAAGTTGATCAATACTTTTATTTTTATATTCCTTTAGACGATAATTTGTGGTGTCTCTCCATTTTACGCAGATTTCTTCCCAGAAAACGCTCGCATCCGTGTAGTTGAGCCACGCTTTTGTTTTGTTACATTCTTCCATCCGCTAAAATGGATGATTTGTAATAAGATAGATACAACACTAAAAGTATAATAGATAATCAAAATTATTTCTTTACCTTCTTCGTTACTATGATTTGTTACAGAAGCAACGGGTTTCGCACGTTCCTTCCTTTTTATAAGTCCTTTATTTACCATTTGATGCTTAATATTTCGAAGTTTGTCGTATAATTTTCCCTTCGGATTGCCATCAAATTTACGGGGAACGTAATAAATTTGCTAGAATTAACATTTATGAATATAATTTTTGTTTGTGACAACTACAGCGCATGCGTTTCTGCCATGATTCATTATTCAGTGGACATGCGTTTTTCTCGCAAATGATTAACGAAAACGGTGTTGTGTAATAAATTGGGTGATAAATAAAAAATAATTTTGAAACTCCACTGTTCACATTTATTTTTTATTCCTTCTCTACTTTTCCGAGAAGATTCAGCAGAACGCAATACTTTTTACAGAATATAAGTAATTTTTATTAATCGTTGGCGAGAAAAATGCATGTCCTATGTATAAATAAATTACGGCGTTCTAGATACCCGCAAACTTACTTTTCGTTCGGATGGAAATAAACTCTCAATTTGTAGTAGCGTTTCTAACGACTGGTCATTCTGTTCATCGACTAATTGCATTGAATTAGATCAACATCGTGCGACACTAAACCACTTGTAACGTTATCTAAACTAAACTGAGGCCCGTTGCCCAAAAATTGTCGGCAATAAAATAATTTACACTCATCGCACCCCGCTAGGAAATACGATACAAGGGAAAAATATCGTAACAAAATTATTTTTTGAGATTTTTTGTTAAGAACCCATCCCTTAGTTAACAGCACGTTTCGGTAATAAAAATACTTTTTAAAGTAACCGTTAAATCTAACCGTTACATTTTTTAAATAGACCAAAAGAATACTGGAAAACCGGAATTTATTGTGGGAGTACAGAACAGCGTATCTAATCTTATTATGTTATGTATGAGATTCTTTGATATTAATAATATTTACTTTATTAATGAAGCGTTTTTTTAAATTTGATTGCGACCATGTTCAAAATGTATCCTTCTAGTAACTTCTATAAAGAAACAATATTTCGAAGAGTTATTATAAAAAGTTTTCAGTAATATATATTTGTAATTTATTATAGGTACTTAGAATCATTCATTTGCACTCGGAGAAATTAGTAGCTTATATTATTGTACAAGACAATAAAGTTGAATTTATTCCATCGTTTAACGGCGAAATATACAATTTTAATAAATTACTATTATAAGATTTTTTAGCAATAAGTCGAAGTGACTATAAATTTAGAAAAAACAATAAGTACATAATAGATGCAAATTTTGTTGCTGTTTATTAACCAAAACACGTGCTACAAACAAATTTTTTGATTAAAAACAAGAAGCAGATAAAATTATATTTTATGCTTCTGAAATGAGTAAACAAAATGCAATGTTAGCCGCCAGAATTCATTGAAAACTTTTAAAGTAGACTGATGTTTTAAACAGGCATAGAAAATCTAAAAATTAATTCTCACAAATATACAATTAATAGAAATAAATTAAAACTAACCACTGACGGAAGTAAAACATATTTTATATGGTTTTTATCGGCAGCCAGATTGATTGTTCAAGACGAGAACTAACTGCATTAAATTATTGTAAAATATTCTAATAAAACTATGGATTATTCCAACGTTTCGCTGCTATTCAAGGGCAGTTCATTCCTAAACTTGCACAAAAATATTAACAAAGTTTAAATTAAAGAAATAAACATTCTTTAATTTCTTTAATTAAAAATTTGCTAATATTTTTGTTAAAATTTAACGTTACTCCTGTCCACATCCTTAATAAATAATTAATATCATAGTTTGGGCGTTAATCAGATAAATACTTATATTTATTTATCGATTTCAATTTTTTATCAAGAATTATAAACGTAAAATCAATTTATTAATACAGTTGTTGTATTAACAATATTTATACGGATGAAGCTATTGTTACCTTAGGCCCCTTGCCCCAAACAATACCCCCCACTGCCGTCGATACAAAATAAGAATCCGTTACGCTTGGTTTAATATTGGACGTCTTAAATTTAAGCGCAAACGTGCTAAAAAGCAAGAACTCGACCATTCTCAAAGTTAGAAGCGCATTCTTGATAAATTCTTAGGTAGAATTTTTTTCAGTGTACTGCTTTTCTTTTTTCTTTTGGGAATAATGTTTTTTTACATTTTGTTGTTCTCTTTACAGATTTATTTATGAAATTTTTAAAATACTTCCCAGGACTTCTGCCGGTTAATTTCTTCCATGGACTTCAATGCCAGTGTAAAGATTTGTTATACCGAAGTCCTGACAGATAAACTCTTCGTTCATATGAGCCCCTCTGAATTAAATTAAGTCTTTTTCCCATATTAAATCTTGCAACAATATTCATAAGTCCCTCAGATCGATTATTGTTCTCATTTTTAATTAAAAGCGATGCTTTTCGAATCAAAAGATTTAAGACACCTAAAAAAAAATTTATCAATGTGTATTATTAGATCAAAAACTGTAACCTACCCATTATGTGATTATAAATTAATGAAGCCTTCAACTCCGAAACTTTTTCATTGATTTTAGCCCCCACAGTATTGCAAATATCTGATCTGCATCTAGAGTGGTCACCAAAAACGTGATGAATACCATTTCTCAAGTCTACTTTTAGAAGATGAATGTTTTGGTTCTTTGAATGTTCATGTATGGAACATTTAGCTCTTTTTGTTAAAAGTTCAATATTTCGATTAGTAAGTAATTTTCTACCATTAATACTTATATGTGTGTCTGCTTTTATTTTTCTCAAATTCTTTCCATAATTTTTCAATGCATGATTGGTACATTCAATTTTACGTACTTCGTGGCCATAAGGAACTTGCTCCTGTACCCTAGCAAACACACTAGAGTCTCCATCTGCAATGAACTCCAAGTATTTTACCCCATGGACGGCTATACTCTCACTAAATCCAGCTACCACCATATCAGACTCCATTCCGGAAGCAGAACCTGTCCAATTTTTGTAGCATTTGTGTTCAGTACATTCCTTTGATGCATTTTCTGCACGGGCACATATTGAACAGTTGTTATTAATAAATTTGTATTATACACTAACGACTTAGATGAAGTAGTTATTAATAAATTTGTATTATACACTAACGACTTACCGACCATATTTGTTGATATGTTAAAAACTTCTGCGTCTAAGATTTAAATTAATTAAAATACAGAACCCCATATTCAGGACTATATTTTTCATATTTTCACCATGTCTATTAATCAATCCTTCCGGGTCGCAATCCATTTTCTCAATCGTATCAATTCTACATCATTAGATGAAGTAGTTATTAATAAATTTGTATTATACACTAACGACTTACCGACCATATTTGTTGATATGTTAAAAACTTCTGCGTCTAAGATTTAAATTAATTAAAATACAGAACCCCATATTCAGGACTATATTTTTCATATTTTCACCATGTCTATTAATCATTCCTTCCGGGTCGCAATCCTTTTTCTCAATCGTTTCAATTCTACATCATTAGATGAAGTAGTTATTAATAAATTTGTATTATACACTAACGACTTACCGACCATATTTGTTGATATGTTAAAAACTTCTGCGTCTAAGATTTAAATTAATTAAAATACAGAACCCCATATTCAGGACTATATTTCTCATATTTTCATCATATCTATTAATCATTCCTTCCGGGTCGCAATCCTTTTTCTCAATCGTTTCAATTCTACATCATTAGATGAAGTTGTTATTAATAAATTTGTATTATACACTAACGACTTACCGACCATATTTGTTGATATGTTAAAAACTTCTGCGTCTAAGATTTAAATTAATTAAAATACAGAACCCCATATTCAGGACTATACTTTTCATATTTTCACCATGTCTATTAATCATTCCTTCCGGGTCGCAATCCTTTTTCTCAATCGTTTCAATTCTACATCATTAGATGAAGTAGTTATTAATAAATTTGTATTATACACTAACGACTTACCGACCATATTTGTTGATATGTTAAAAACTTCTGCGTCTAAGATTTAAATTAATTAAAATACAGAACCCCATATTCAGGACTATATTTTTCATATTTTCACCATGTCTATTAATCATTCCTTCCGGGTCGCAATCCTTTTTCTCAATCGTTTCAATTCTACATCATTAGATGAAGTAGTTATTAATAAATTTGTATTATACACTAACGACTTACCGACCATATTTGTTGATATGTTAAAAACTTCTGCGTCTAAGATTTAAATTAATTAAAATACAGAACCCCATATTCAGGACTATATTTCTCATATTTTCATCATATCTATTAATCATTCCTTCCGGGTCGCAATCCTTTTTCTCAATCGTTTCAATTCTACATCATTAGATGAAGTTGTTATTAATAAATTTGTATTATACACTAACGACTTACCGACCATATTTGTTGATATGTTAAAAACTTCTGCGTCTAAGATTTAAATTAATTAAAATACAGAACCCCATATTCAGGACTATACTTTTCATATTTTCACCATGTCTATTAATCATTCCTTCCGGGTCGCAATCCTTTTTCTCAATCGTTTCAATTCTACATCATTAGATGAAGTAGTTATTAATAAATTTGTATTATACACTAACGACTTACCGACCATATTTGTTGATATGTTAAAAACTTCTGCGTCTAAGATTTAAATTAATTAAAATACAGAACCCCATATTCAGGACTATATTTTTCATATTTTCACCATGTCTATTAATCATTCCTTCCGGGTCGCAATCCTTTTTCTCAATCGTTTCAATTCTACATCATTAGATGAAGTAGTTATTAATAAATTTGTATTATACACTAACGACTTACCGACCATATTTGTTGATATGTTAAAAACTTCTGCGTCTAAGATTTAAATTAATTAAAATACAGAACCCCATATTCAGGACTATATTTCTCATATTTTCATCATATCTATTAATCATTCCTTCCGGGTCGCAATCCTTTTTCTCAATCGTTTCAATTCTACATCATTAGATGAAGTTGTTATTAATAAATTTGTATTATACACTAACGACTTACCGACCATATTTGTTGATATGTTAAAAACTTCTGCGTCTAAGATTTAAATTAATTAAAATACAGAACCCCATATTCAGGACTATACTTTTCATATTTTCACCATGTCTATTAATCATTCCTTCCGGGTCGCAATCCTTTTTCTCAATCGTTTCAATTCTACATCATTAGATGAAGTAGTTATTAATAAATTTGTATTATACACTAACGACTTACCGACCATATTTGTTGATATGTTAAAAACTTCTGCGTCTAAGATTTAAATTAATTAAAATACAGAACCCCATATTCAGGACTATATTTTTCATATTTTCACCATGTCTATTAATCAATCCTTCCGGGTCGCAATCCATTTTCTCAATCGTATCAATTCTACATCATTAGATGAAGTAGTTATTAATAAATTTGTATTATACACTAACGACTTACCGACCATATTTGTTGATATGTTAAAAACTTCTGCGTCTAAGATTTAAATTAATTAAAATACAGAACCCCATATTCAGGACTATATTTTTCATATTTTCACCATGTCTATTAATCAATCCTTCCGGGTCGCAATCCATTTTCTCAATCGTATCAATTCTACATCATTAGATGAAGTAGTTATTAATAAATTTGTATTATACACTAACGACTTACCGACCATATTTGTTGATATGTTAAAAACTTCTGCGTCTAAGATTTAAATTAATTAAAATACAGAACCCCATATTCAGGACTATATTTTTCATATTTTCACCATGTCTATTAATCAATCCTTCCGGGTCGCAATCCATTTTCTCAATCGTATCAATTCTACATCATTAGATGAAGTAGTTATTAATAAATTTGTATTATACACTAACGACTTACCGACCATATTTGTTGATATGTTAAAAACTTCTGCGTCTAAGATTTAAATTAATTAAAATACAGAACCCCATATTCAGGACTATATTTTTCATATTTTCACCATGTCTATTAATCATTCCTTCCGGGTCGCAATCCTTTTTCTCAATCGTTTCAATTCTACATCATTAGATGAAGTAGTTATTAATAAATTTGTATTATACACTAACGACTTACCGACCATATTTGTTGATATGTTAAAAACTTCTGCGTCTAAGATTTAAATTAATTAAAATACAGAACCCCATATTCAGGACTATATTTCTCATATTTTCATCATATCTATTAATCATTCCTTCCGGGTCGCAATCCTTTTTCTCAATCGTTTCAATTCTACATCATTAGATGAAGTTGTTATTAATAAATTTGTATTATACACTAACGACTTACCGACCATATTTGTTGATATGTTAAAAACTTCTGCGTCTAAGATTTAAATTAATTAAAATACAGAACCCCATATTCAGGACTATACTTTTCATATTTTCACCATGTCTATTAATCATTCCTTCCGGGTCGCAATCCTTTTTCTCAATCGTTTCAATTCTACATCATTAGATGAAGTAGTTATTAATAAATTTGTATTATACACTAACGACTTACCGACCATATTTGTTGATATGTTAAAAACTTCTGCGTCTAAGATTTAAATTAATTAAAATACAGAACCCCATATTCAGGACTATATTTTTCATATTTTCACCATGTCTATTAATCAATCCTTCCGGGTCGCAATCCATTTTCTCAATCGTATCAATTCTACATCATTAGATGAAGTAGTTATTAATAAATTTGTATTATACACTAACGACTTACCGACCATATTTGTTGATATGTTAAAAACTTCTGCGTCTAAGATTTAAATTAATTAAAATACAGAACCCCATATTCAGGACTATATTTTTCATATTTTCACCATGTCTATTAATCAATCCTTCCGGGTCGCAATCCATTTTCTCAATCGTATCAATTCTACATCATTAGATGAAGTAGTTATTAATAAATTTGTATTATACACTAACGACTTACCGACCATATTTGTTGATATGTTAAAAACTTCTGCGTCTAAGATTTAAATTAATTAAAATACAGAACCCCATATTCAGGACTATATTTTTCATATTTTCACCATGTCTATTAATCAATCCTTCCGGGTCGCAATCCATTTTCTCAATCGTATCAATTCTACATCATTAGATGAAGTAGTTATTAATAAATTTGTATTATACACTAACGACTTACCGACCATATTTGTTGATATGTTAAAAACTTCTGCGTCTAAGATTTAAATTAATTAAAATACAGAACCCCATATTCAGGACTATATTTTTCATATTTTCACCATGTCTATTAATCAATCCTTCCGGGTCGCAATCCATTTTCTCAATCGTATCAATTCTACATCATTAGATGAAGTAGTTATTAATAAATTTGTATTATACACTAACGACTTACCGACCATATTTGTTGATATGTTAAAAACTTCTGCGTCTAAGATTTAAATTAATTAAAATACAGAACCCCATATTCAGGACTATATTTTTCATATTTTCACCATGTCTATTAATCAATCCTTCCGGGTCGCAATCCATTTTCTCAATCGTATCAATTCTACATCATTAGATGAAGTAGTTATTAATAAATTTGTATTATACACTAACGACTTACCGACCATATTTGTTGATATGTTAAAAACTTCTGCGTCTAAGATTTAAATTAATTAAAATACAGAACCCCATATTCAGGACTATATTTTTCATATTTTCACCATGTCTATTAATCAATCCTTCCGGGACGCAATCCATTTTCTCAATCGTATCAATTCTACATCATTAGATGAAGTAGTTATTAATAAATTTGTATTATACACTAACGACTTACCGACCATATTTGTTGATATGTTAAAAACTTCTGCGTCTAAGATTTAAATTAATTAAAATACAGAACCCCATATTCAGGACTATATTTTTCATATTTTCACCATGTCTATTAATCAATCCTTCCGGGTCGCAATCCTTTTTCTCAATCGTATCAATTCTACATCATTAGATGAAGTAGTTATTAATAAATTTGTATTATACACTAACGACTTACCGACCATATTTGTTGATATGTTAAAAACTTCTGCGTCTAAGATTTAAATTAATTAAAATACAGAACCCCATATTCACGACTATATTTTTCATATTTTCACCATGTCTATTAATCAATCCTTCCGGGTCGCAATCCTTTTTCTCAATCGTATCAATTCTACATCATTAGATGAAGTAGTTATTAATAAATTTGTATTATACACTAACGACTTACCGACCATATTTGTTGATATGTTAAAAACTTCTGCGTCTAAGATTTAAATTAATTAAAATACAGAACCCCATATTCAGGACTATATTTTTCATATTTTCACCATGTCTATTAATCAATCCTTCCGGGTCGCAATCCATTTTCTCAATCGTATCAATTCTACATCATTAGATGAAGTAGTTATTAATAAATTTGTATTATACACTAACGACTTACCGACCATATTTGTTGATATGTTAAAAACTTCTGCGTCTAAGATTTAAATTAATTAAAATACAGAACCCCATATTCAGGACTATATTTTTCATATTTTCACCATGTCTATTAATCAATCCTTCCGGGTCGCAATCCTTTTTCTCAATCGTATCAATTCTACATCATTAGATGAAGTAGTTATTAATAAATTTGTATTATACACTAACGACTTACCGACCATATTTGTTGATATGTTAAAAACTTCTGCGTCTAAGATTTAAATTAATTAAAATACAGAACCCCATATTCAGGACTATATTTTTCATATTTTCACCATGTCTATTAATCAATCCTTCCGGGTCGCAATCCATTTTCTCAATCGTATCAATTCTACATCATTAGATGAAGTAGTTATTAATAAATTTGTATTATACACTAACGACTTACCGACCATATTTGTTGATATGTTAAAAACTTCTGCGTCTAAGATTTAAATTAATTAAAATACAGAACCCCATATTCAGGACTATATTTTTCATATTTTCACCATGTCTATTAATCAATCCTTCCGGGTCGCAATCCATTTTCTCAATCGTATCAATTCTACATCATTAGATGAAGTAGTTATTAATAAATTTGTATTATACACTAACGACTTACCGACCATATTTGTTGATATGTTAAAAACTTCTGCGTCTAAGATTTAAATTAATTAAAATACAGAACCCCATATTCAGGACTATATTTTTCATATTTTCACCATGTCTATTAATCAATCCTTCCGGGTCGCAATCCATTTTCTCAATCGTATCAATTCTACATCATTAGATGAAGTAGTTATTAATAAATTTGTATTATACACTAACGACTTACCGACCATATTTGTTGATATGTTAAAAACTTCTGCGTCTAAGATTTAAATTAATTAAAATACAGAACCCCATATTCAGGACTATATTTTTCATATTTTCACCATGTCTATTAATCAATCCTTCCGGGTCGCAATCCATTTTCTCAATCGTATCAATTCTACATCATTAGATGAAGTAGTTATTAATAAATTTGTATTATACACTAACGACTTACCGACCATATTTGTTGATATGTTAAAAACTTCTGCGTCTAAGATTTAAATTAATTAAAATACAGAACCCCATATTCAGGACTATATTTTTCATATTTTCACCATGTCTATTAATCAATCCTTCCGGGTCGCAATCCATTTTCTCAATCGTATCAATTCTACATCATTAGATGAAGTAGTTATTAATAAATTTGTATTATACACTAACGACTTACCGACCATATTTGTTGATATGTTAAAAACTTCTGCGTCTAAGATTTAAATTAATTAAAATACAGAACCCCATATTCAGGACTATATTTTTCATATTTTCACCATGTCTATTAATCAATCCTTCCGGGTCGCAATCCATTTTCTCAATCGTATCAATTCTACATCATTAGATGAAGTAGTTATTAATAAATTTGTATTATACACTAACGACTTACCGACCATATTTGTTGATATGTTAAAAACTTCTGCGTCTAAGATTTAAATTAATTAAAATACAGAACCCCATATTCAGGACTATATTTTTCATATTTTCACCATGTCTATTAATCAATCCTTCCGGGTCGCAATCCATTTTCTCAATCGTATCAATTCTACATCATTAGATGAAGTAGTTATTAATAAATTTGTATTATACACTAACGACTTACCGACCATATTTGTTGATATGTTAAAAACTTCTGCGTCTAAGATTTAAATTAATTAAAATACAGAACCCCATATTCAGGACTATATTTTTCATATTTTCACCATGTCTATTAATCAATCCTTCCGGGTCGCAATCCATTTTCTCAATCGTATCAATTCTACATCATTAGATGAAGTAGTTATTAATAAATTTGTATTATACACTAACGACTTACCGACCATATTTGTTGATATGTTAAAAACTTCTGCGTCTAAGATTTAAATTAATTAAAATACAGAACCCCATATTCAGGACTATATTTTTCATATTTTCACCATGTCTATTAATCAATCCTTCCGGGTCGCAATCCATTTTCTCAATCGTATCAATTCTACATCATTAGATGAAGTAGTTATTAATAAATTTGTATTATACACTAACGACTTACCGACCATATTTGTTGATATGTTAAAAACTTCTGCGTCTAAGATTTAAATTAATTAAAATACAGAACCCCATATTCAGGACTATATTTTTCATATTTTCACCATGTCTATTAATCAATCCTTCCGGGTCGCAATCCATTTTCTCAATCGTATCAATTCTACATCATTAGATGAAGTAGTTATTAATAAATTTGTATTATACACTAACGACTTACCGACCATATTTGTTGATATGTTAAAAACTTCTGCGTCTAAGATTTAAATTAATTAAAATACAGAACCCCATATTCAGGACTATATTTTTCATATTTTCACCATGTCTATTAATCAATCCTTCCGGGTCGCAATCCATTTTCTCAATCGTATCAATTCTACATCATTAGATGAAGTAGTTATTAATAAATTTGTATTATACACTAACGACTTACCGACCATATTTGTTGATATGTTAAAAACTTCTGCGTCTAAGATTTAAATTAATTAAAATACAGAACCCCATATTCAGGACTATATTTCTCATATTTTCATCATATCTATTAATCATTCCTTCCGGGTCGCAATCCTTTTTCTCAATCGTTTCAATTCTACATCATTAGATGAAGTTGTTATTAATAAATTTGTATTATACACTAACGACTTACCGACCATATTTGTTGATATGTTAAAAACTTCTGCGTCTAAGATTTAAATTAATTAAAATACAGAACCCCATATTCAGGACTATACTTTTCATATTTTCACCATGTCTATTAATCATTCCTTCCGGGTCGCAATCCTTTTTCTCAATCGTTTCAATTCTACATCATTAGATGAAGTAGTTATTAATAAATTTGTATTATACACTAACGACTTACCGACCATATTTGTTGATATGTTAAAAACTTCTGCGTCTAAGATTTAAATTAATTAAAATACAGAACCCCATATTCAGGACTATATTTTTCATATTTTCACCATGTCTATTAATCAATCCTTCCGGGTCGCAATCCATTTTCTCAATCGTATCAATTCTACATCATTAGATGAAGTAGTTATTAATAAATTTGTATTATACACTAACGACTTACCGACCATATTTGTTGATATGTTAAAAACTTCTGCGTCTAAGATTTAAATTAATTAAAATACAGAACCCCATATTCAGGACTATATTTTTCATATTTTCACCATGTCTATTAATCAATCCTTCCGGGTCGCAATCCATTTTCTCAATCGTATCAATTCTACATCATTAGATGAAGTAGTTATTAATAAATTTGTATTATACACTAACGACTTACCGACCATATTTGTTGATATGTTAAAAACTTCTGCGTCTAAGATTTAAATTAATTAAAATACAGAACCCCATATTCAGGACTATATTTTTCATATTTTCACCATGTCTATTAATCAATCCTTCCGGGTCGCAATCCATTTTCTCAATCGTATCAATTCTACATCATTAGATGAAGTAGTTATTAATAAATTTGTATTATACACTAACGACTTACCGACCATATTTGTTGATATGTTAAAAACTTCTGCGTCTAAGATTTAAATTAATTAAAATACAGAACCCCATATTCAGGACTATATTTTTCATATTTTCACCATGTCTATTAATCATTCCTTCCGGGTCGCAATCCTTTTTCTCAATCGTTTCAATTCTACATCATTAGATGAAGTAGTTATTAATAAATTTGTATTATACACTAACGACTTACCGACCATATTTGTTGATATGTTAAAAACTTCTGCGTCTAAGATTTAAATTAATTAAAATACAGAACCCCATATTCAGGACTATATTTCTCATATTTTCATCATATCTATTAATCATTCCTTCCGGGTCGCAATCCTTTTTCTCAATCGTTTCAATTCTACATCATTAGATGAAGTTGTTATTAATAAATTTGTATTATACACTAACGACTTACCGACCATATTTGTTGATATGTTAAAAACTTCTGCGTCTAAGATTTAAATTAATTAAAATACAGAACCCCATATTCAGGACTATACTTTTCATATTTTCACCATGTCTATTAATCATTCCTTCCGGGTCGCAATCCTTTTTCTCAATCGTTTCAATTCTACATCATTAGATGAAGTAGTTATTAATAAATTTGTATTATACACTAACGACTTACCGACCATATTTGTTGATATGTTAAAAACTTCTGCGTCTAAGATTTAAATTAATTAAAATACAGAACCCCATATTCAGGACTATATTTTTCATATTTTCACCATGTCTATTAATCAATCCTTCCGGGTCGCAATCCATTTTCTCAATCGTATCAATTCTACATCATTAGATGAAGTAGTTATTAATAAATTTGTATTATACACTAACGACTTACCGACCATATTTGTTGATATGTTAAAAACTTCTGCGTCTAAGATTTAAATTAATTAAAATACAGAACCCCATATTCAGGACTATATTTTTCATATTTTCACCATGTCTATTAATCAATCCTTCCGGGTCGCAATCCATTTTCTCAATCGTATCAATTCTACATCATTAGATGAAGTAGTTATTAATAAATTTGTATTATACACTAACGACTTACCGACCATATTTGTTGATATGTTAAAAACTTCTGCGTCTAAGATTTAAATTAATTAAAATACAGAACCCCATATTCAGGACTATATTTTTCATATTTTCACCATGTCTATTAATCAATCCTTCCGGGTCGCAATCCATTTTCTCAATCGTATCAATTCTACATCATTAGATGAAGTAGTTATTAATAAATTTGTATTATACACTAACGACTTACCGACCATATTTGTTGATATGTTAAAAACTTCTGCGTCTAAGATTTAAATTAATTAAAATACAGAACCCCATATTCAGGACTATATTTTTCATATTTTCACCATGTCTATTAATCAATCCTTCCGGGTCGCAATCCATTTTCTCAATCGTATCAATTCTACATCATTAGATGAAGTAGTTATTAATAAATTTGTATTATACACTAACGACTTACCGACCATATTTGTTGATATGTTAAAAACTTCTGCGTCTAAGATTTAAATTAATTAAAATACAGAACCCCATATTCAGGACTATATTTTTCATATTTTCACCATGTCTATTAATCAATCCTTCCGGGTCGCAATCCATTTTCTCAATCGTATCAATTCTACATCATTAGATGAAGTAGTTATTAATAAATTTGTATTATACACTAACGACTTACCGACCATATTTGTTGATATGTTAAAAACTTCTGCGTCTAAGATTTAAATTAATTAAAATACAGAACCCCATATTCAGGACTATATTTTTCATATTTTCACCATGTCTATTAATCAATCCTTCCGGGACGCAATCCATTTTCTCAATCGTATCAATTCTACATCATTAGATGAAGTAGTTATTAATAAATTTGTATTATACACTAACGACTTACCGACCATATTTGTTGATATGTTAAAAACTTCTGCGTCTAAGATTTAAATTAATTAAAATACAGAACCCCATATTCAGGACTATATTTTTCATATTTTCACCATGTCTATTAATCAATCCTTCCGGGTCGCAATCCTTTTTCTCAATCGTATCAATTCTACATCATTAGATGAAGTAGTTATTAATAAATTTGTATTATACACTAACGACTTACCGACCATATTTGTTGATATGTTAAAAACTTCTGCGTCTAAGATTTAAATTAATTAAAATACAGAACCCCATATTCAGGACTATATTTTTCATATTTTCACCATGTCTATTAATCAATCCTTCCGGGTCGCAATCCTTTTTCTCAATCGTATCAATTCTACATCATTAGATGAAGTAGTTATTAATAAATTTGTATTATACACTAACGACTTACCGACCATATTTGTTGATATGTTAAAAACTTCTGCGTCTAAGATTTAAATTAATTAAAATACAGAACCCCATATTCAGGACTATATTTTTCATATTTTCACCATGTCTATTAATCAATCCTTCCGGGTCGCAATCCATTTTCTCAATCGTATCAATTCTACATCATTAGATGAAGTAGTTATTAATAAATTTGTATTATACACTAACGACTTACCGACCATATTTGTTGATATGTTAAAAACTTCTGCGTCTAAGATTTAAATTAATTAAAATACAGAACCCCATATTCAGGACTATATTTTTCATATTTTCACCATGTCTATTAATCAATCCTTCCGGGTCGCAATCCTTTTTCTCAATCGTATCAATTCTACATCATTAGATGAAGTAGTTATTAATAAATTTGTATTATACACTAACGACTTACCGACCATATTTGTTGATATGTTAAAAACTTCTGCGTCTAAGATTTAAATTAATTAAAATACAGAACCCCATATTCAGGACTATATTTTTCATATTTTCACCATGTCTATTAATCAATCCTTCCGGGTCGCAATCCATTTTCTCAATCGTATCAATTCTACATCATTAGATGAAGTAGTTATTAATAAATTTGTATTATACACTAACGACTTACCGACCATATTTGTTGATATGTTAAAAACTTCTGCGTCTAAGATTTAAATTAATTAAAATACAGAACCCCATATTCAGGACTATATTTTTCATATTTTCACCATGTCTATTAATCAATCCTTCCGGGTCGCAATCCATTTTCTCAATCGTATCAATTCTACATCATTAGATGAAGTAGTTATTAATAAATTTGTATTATACACTAACGACTTACCGACCATATTTGTTGATATGTTAAAAACTTCTGCGTCTAAGATTTAAATTAATTAAAATACAGAACCCCATATTCAGGACTATATTTTTCATATTTTCACCATGTCTATTAATCAATCCTTCCGGGTCGCAATCCATTTTCTCAATCGTATCAATTCTACATCATTAGATGAAGTAGTTATTAATAAATTTGTATTATACACTAACGACTTACCGACCATATTTGTTGATATGTTAAAAACTTCTGCGTCTAAGATTTAAATTAATTAAAATACAGAACCCCATATTCAGGACTATATTTTTCATATTTTCACCATGTCTATTAATCAATCCTTCCGGGTCGCAATCCATTTTCTCAATCGTATCAATTCTACATCATTAGATGAAGTAGTTATTAATAAATTTGTATTATACACTAACGACTTACCGACCATATTTGTTGATATGTTAAAAACTTCTGCGTCTAAGATTTAAATTAATTAAAATACAGAACCCCATATTCAGGACTATATTTTTCATATTTTCACCATGTCTATTAATCAATCCTTCCGGGTCGCAATCCATTTTCTCAATCGTATCAATTCTACATCATTAGATGAAGTAGTTATTAATAAATTTGTATTATACACTAACGACTTACCGACCATATTTGTTGATATGTTAAAAACTTCTGCGTCTAAGATTTAAATTAATTAAAATACAGAACCCCATATTCAGGACTATATTTTTCATATTTTCACCATGTCTATTAATCAATCCTTCCGGGTCGCAATCCATTTTCTCAATCGTATCAATTCTACATCATTAGATGAAGTAGTTATTAATAAATTTGTATTATACACTAACGACTTACCGACCATATTTGTTGATATGTTAAAAACTTCTGCGTCTAAGATTTAAATTAATTAAAATACAGAACCCCATATTCAGGACTATATTTTTCATATTTTCACCATGTCTATTAATCAATCCTTCCGGGTCGCAATCCATTTTCTCAATCGTATCAATTCTACATCATTAGATGAAGTAGTTATTAATAAATTTGTATTATACACTAACGACTTACCGACCATATTTGTTGATATGTTAAAAACTTCTGCGTCTAAGATTTAAATTAATTAAAATACAGAACCCCATATTCAGGACTATATTTTTCATATTTTCACCATGTCTATTAATCAATCCTTCCGGGTCGCAATCCATTTTCTCAATCGTATCAATTCTACATCATTAGATGAAGTAGTTATTAATAAATTTGTATTATACACTAACGACTTACCGACCATATTTGTTGATATGTTAAAAACTTCTGCGTCTAAGATTTAAATTAATTAAAATACAGAACCCCATATTCAGGACTATATTTTTCATATTTTCACCATGTCTATTAATCAATCCTTCCGGGTCGCAATCCATTTTCTCAATCGTATCAATTCTACATCATTAGATGAAGTAGTTATTAATAAATTTGTATTATACACTAACGACTTACCGACCATATTTGTTGATATGTTAAAAACTTCTGCGTCTAAGATTTAAATTAATTAAAATACAGAACCCCATATTCAGGACTATATTTTTCATATTTTCACCATGTCTATTAATCAATCCTTCCGGGTCGCAATCCATTTTCTCAATCGTATCAATTCTACATCATTAGATGAAGTAGTTATTAATAAATTTGTATTATACACTAACGACTTACCGACCATATTTGTTGATATGTTAAAAACTTCTGCGTCTAAGATTTAAATTAATTAAAATACAGAACCCCATATTCAGGACTATATTTTTCATATTTTCACCATGTCTATTAATCAATCCTTCCGGGTCGCAATCCATTTTCTCAATCGTATCAATTCTACATCATTAGATGAAGTAGTTATTAATAAATTTGTATTATACACTAACGACTTACCGACCATATTTGTTGATATGTTAAAAACTTCTGCGTCTAAGATTTAAATTAATTAAAATACAGAACCCCATATTCAGGACTATATTTTTCATATTTTCACCATGTCTATTAATCAATCCTTCCGGGTCGCAATCCATTTTCTCAATCGTATCAATTCTACATCATTAGATGAAGTAGTTATTAATAAATTTGTATTATACACTAACGACTTACCGACCATATTTGTTGATATGTTAAAAACTTCTGCGTCTAAGATTTAAATTAATTAAAATACAGAACCCCATATTCAGGACTATATTTTTCATATTTTCACCATGTCTATTAATCAATCCTTCCGGGTCGCAATCCATTTTCTCAATCGTATCAATTCTACATCATTAGATGAAGTAGTTATTAATAAATTTGTATTATACACTAACGACTTACCGACCATATTTGTTGATATGTTAAAAACTTCTGCGTCTAAGATTTAAATTAATTAAAATACAGAACCCCATATTCAGGACTATATTTTTCATATTTTCACCATGTCTATTAATCAATCCTTCCGGGTCGCAATCCATTTTCTCAATCGTATCAATTCTACATCATTAGATGAAGTAGTTATTAATAAATTTGTATTATACACTAACGACTTACCGACCATATTTGTTGATATGTTAAAAACTTCTGCGTCTAAGATTTAAATTAATTAAAATACAGAACCCCATATTCAGGACTATATTTTTCATATTTTCACCATGTCTATTAATCAATCCTTCCGGGTCGCAATCCATTTTCTCAATCGTATCAATTCTACATCATTAGATGAAGTAGTTATTAATAAATTTGTATTATACACTAACGACTTACCGACCATATTTGTTGATATGTTAAAAACTTCTGCGTCTAAGATTTAAATTAATTAAAATACAGAACCCCATATTCAGGACTATATTTTTCATACTTTCACCATGTCTATTAATCAATCCTTCCGGGTCGCAATCCATTTTCTCAATCGTATCAATTCTACATCATTAGATGAAGTAGTTATTAATAAATTTGTATTATACACTAAGGACTTACCGACCATATTTGTTGATATGTTAAAAACTTCTGCGTCTAAGATTTAAATTAATTAAAATACAGAACCCCATATTCAGGACTATATTTTTCATATTTTCACCATGTCTATTAATCAATCCTTCCGGGTCGCAATCCATTTTCTCAATCGTATCAATTCTACATCATTAGATGAAGTAGTTATTAATAAATTTGTATTATACACTAACGACTTACCGACCATATTTGTTGATATGTTAAAAACTTCTGCGTCTAAGATTTAAATTAATTAAAATACAGAACCCCATATTCAGGTCTATATTTTTCATATTTTCACCATGTCTATTAATCAATCCTTCCGGGTCGCAATCCATTTTCTCAATCGTATCAATTCTACATCATTAGATGAAGTAGTTATTAATAAATTTGTATTATACACTAACGACTTACCGACCATATTTGTTGATATGTTAAAAACTTCTGCGTCTAAGATTTAAATTAATTAAAATACAGAACCCCATATTCAGGACTATATTTTTCATATTTTCACCATGTCTATTAATCAATCCTTCCGGGTCGCAATCCATTTTCTCAATCGTATCAATTCTACATCATTAGATGAAGTAGTTATTAATAAATTTGTATTATACACTAACGACTTACCGACCATATTTGTTGATATGTTAAAAACTTCTGCGTCTAAGATTTAAATTAATTAAAATACAGAACCCCATATTCAGGACTATATTTTTCATATTTTCACCATGTCTATTAATCAATCCTTCCGGGTCGCAATCCATTTTCTCAATCGTATCAATTCTACATCATTAGATGAAGTAGTTATTAATAAATTTGTATTATACACTAACGACTTACCGACCATATTTGTTGATATGTTAAAAACTTCTGCGTCTAAGATTTAAATTAATTAAAATACAGAACCCCATATTCAGGACTATATTTTTCATATTTTCACCATGTCTATTAATCAATCCTTCCGGGTCGCAATCCATTTTCTCAATCGTATCAATTCTACATCATTAGATGAAGTAGTTATTAATAAATTTGTATTATACACTAACGACTTACCGACCATATTTGTTGATATGTTAAAAACTTCTGCGTCTAAGATTTAAATTAATTAAAATACAGAACCCCATATTCAGGACTATATTTTTCATACTTTCACCATGTCTATTAATCAATCCTTCCGGGTCGCAATCCATTTTCTCAATCGTATCAATTCTACATCATTAGATGAAGTAGTTATTAATAAATTTGTATTATACACTAACGACTTACCGACCATATTTGTTGATATGTTAAAAACTTCTGCGTCTAAGATTTAAATTAATTAAAATACAGAACCCCATATTCAGGACTATATTTTTCATATTTTCACCATGTCTATTAATCAATCCTTCCGGGTCGCAATCCATTTTCTCAATCGTATCAATTCTACATCATTAGATGAAGTAGTTATTAATAAATTTGTATTATACACTAACGACTTACCGACCATATTTGTTGATATGTTAAAAACTTCTGCGTCTAAGATTTAAATTAATTAAAATACAGAACCCCATATTCAGGACTATATTTTTCATATTTTCACCATGTCTATTAATCAATCCTTCCGGGTCGCAATCCATTTTCTCAATCGTATCAATTCTACATCATTAGATGAAGTAGTTATTAATAAATTTGTATTATACACTAACGACTTACCGACCATATTTGTTGATATGTTAAAAACTTCTGCGTCTAAGATTTAAATTAATTAAAATACAGAACCCCATATTCAGGTCTATATTTTTCATATTTTCACCATGTCTATTAATCAATCCTTCCGGGTCGCAATCCATTTTCTCAATCGTATCAATTCTACATCATTAGATGAAGTAGTTATTAATAAATTTGTATTATACACTAACGACTTACCGACCATATTTGTTGATATGTTAAAAACTTCTGCGTCTAAGATTTAAATTAATTAAAATACAGAACCCCATATTCAGGACTATATTTTTCATATTTTCACCATGTCTATTAATCAATCCTTCCGGGTCGCAATCCATTTTCTCAATCGTATCAATTCTACATCATTAGATGAAGTAGTTATTAATAAATTTGTATTATACACTAACGACTTACCGACCATATTTGTTGATATGTTAAAAACTTCTGCGTCTAAGATTTAAATTAATTAAAATACAGAACCCCATATTCAGGACTATATTTTTCATACTTTCACCATGTCTATTAATCAATCCTTCCGGGTCGCAATCCATTTTCTCAATCGTATCAATTCTACATCATTAGATGAAGTAGTTATTAATAAATTTGTATTATACACTAACGACTTACCGACCATATTTGTTGATATGTTAAAAACTTCTGCGTCTAAGATTTAAATTAATTAAAATACAGAACCCCATATTCAGGACTATATTTTTCATATTTTCACCATGTCTATTAATCAATCCTTCCGGGTCGCAATCCATTTTCTCAATCGTATCAATTCTACATCATTAGATGAAGTAGTTATTAATAAATTTGTATTATACACTAACGACTTACCGACCATATTTGTTGATATGTTAAAAACTTCTGCGTCTAAGATTTAAATTAATTAAAATACAGAACCCCATATTCAGGACTATATTTTTCATATTTTCACCATGTCTATTAATCAATCCTTCCGGGTCGCAATCCATTTTCTCAATCGTATCAATTCTACATCATTAGATGAAGTAGTTATTAATAAATTTGTATTATACACTAACGACTTACCGACCATATTTGTTGATATGTTAAAAACTTCTGCGTCTAAGATTTAAATTAATTAAAATACAGAACCCCATATTCAGGACTATATTTTTCATACTTTCACCATGTCTATTAATCAATCCTTCCGGGTCGCAATCCATTTTCTCAATCGTATCAATTCTACATCATTAGATGAAGTAGTTATTAATAAATTTGTATTATACACTAACGACTTACCGACCATATTTGTTGATATGTTAAAAACTTCTGCGTCTAAGATTTAAATTAATTAAAATACAGAACCCCATATTCAGGACTATATTTTTCATACTTTCACCATGTCTATTAATCAATCCTTCCGGGTCGCAATCCATTTTCTCAATCGTATCAATTCTACATCATTAGATGAAGTAGTTATTAATAAATTTGTATTATACACTAACGACTTACCGACCATATTTGTTGATATGTTAAAAACTTCTGCGTCTAAGATTTAAATTAATTAAAATACAGAACCCCATATTCAGGACTATATTTTTCATATTTTCACCATGTCTATTAATCAATCCTTCCGGGTCGCAATCCATTTTCTCAATCGTATCAATTCTACATCATTAGATGAAGTAGTTATTAATAAATTTGTATTATACACTAACGACTTACCGACCATATTTGTTGATATGTTAAAAACTTCTGCGTCTAAGATTTAAATTAATTAAAATACAGAACCCCATATTCAGGACTATATTTTTCATATTTTCACCATGTCTATTAATCAATCCTTCCGGGTCGCAATCCATTTTCTCAATCGTATCAATTCTACATCATTAGATGAAGTAGTTATTAATAAATTTGTATTATACACTAACGACTTACCGACCATATTTGTTGATATGTTAAAAACTTCTGCGTCTAAGATTTAAATTAATTAAAATACAGAACCCCATATTCAGGACTATATTTTTCATATTTTCACCATGTCTATTAATCAATCCTTCCGGGTCGCAATCCATTTTCTCAATCGTATCAATTCTACATCATTAGATGAAGTAGTTATTAATAAATTTGTATTATACACTAACGACTTACCGACCATATTTGTTGATATGTTAAAAACTTCTGCGTCTAAGATTTAAATTAATTAAAATACAGAACCCCATATTCAGGACTATATTTTTCATATTTTCACCATGTCTATTAATCAATCCTTCCGGGTCGCAATCCATTTTCTCAATCGTATCAATTCTACATCATTAGATGAAGTAGTTATTAATAAATTTGAATTATACACTAACGACTTACCGACCATATTTGTTGGTATGTTAAAAACTTCTGCGTCTAAGATTTAAATTGATTAAAATACAGAACCCCATGTTCAGGACTATATTTTTCATAATTTAACCATGTCTATTAATCATTCCTTCAGGGTCGCAATACTTTTTCTCAATCGTTTCAATTCTACATCATTAGATGAAGTAGTTGTTAATAAATTTGTATTATACACTAACGACTTACCGACCATATTTGTTAATATGTTACATACTTCAGCGTCTAAGATTTAAATTAATTAAAATACAGAACCCCATATTCAGGACTATATTTTTCATAATTTCACCATGTCTATTAATCATTCCTTCCGGGTCGCAATCCTTTTTCTCAATCGTTTCAATTCTACATCATTAGATGAAGTAGTAATTAATAAATTTGTATTATACACTAACGACTTACCGACCATATTTGTTGGTATGTTAAAAACTTCTACGTCTAAGATTTAAATTGATTAAAATACAGAACCCCATATTCAGGACTATATTTTTCATAATTTCACCATGTCTATTAATCATTCCTTCCGGGTCGCAATCCTTTTTCGCAATCGTTTCAATTCTACATCATTAGATGAAGTAGTTATTAATAAATTTGTATTATACACTAACGACTTACCGACCATATTTGTTGATATGTTAAAAACTTCTGCGTCTAAAATTTGAATTAATTAAAATACGGAACCCCATATTCAGGACTATATTTTTCATATTTTCACCATGTCTATTAATCATTCCTTCCGGGTCGCAATCCTTTCTCAATCGTTTCAATTCTACATCATTAGATGAAGTAGTTATTAATAAATTTGTATTATACACTAACGACTTACCGACCATATTTGTTGATATGTTAAAAACTTCAGCGTCTAAGATTTAAATTAATTAAAATACAGAACCCCATATT